>CM070645.1:44329902-46729902 GCA_036346575.1 Dendrocalamus sinicus | reverse complement strand
ATATGTGGGCTTGTTGTCCACAAGAAACCACGCCTTTGCAAAATTGATCTCGCAGATCATTCGCATCAGAAATGTGTTTCCAGATCATCATATCAAATCCATTCGAATGGACAACGCCGGAGAATTTACTTCGAAGGCATTTGATGATTATTGCATGGCGATGGGAATTGCGATTGAGCACTCGGTGCGCATGTCCATACTCGAATGGTTTGGCGAGGCTTTAATTAAAAGAATTAAATTTATTGCCCGACCCTCTTGCATAAAAGTAATTTGCCACTACATGTTGGGGACACGCAATCCTTCATGCGTGAATCTCATCAACCTTAGACCTTGACCTACAACATCCATTCACCTATGCAACTAGCGCAAGGGTCACCACCGAAAGTTTCCCATCTTAGGAGGTTTGGATGTAAGGTTTATGTACCGATACCACCTCCGCAATGAATCGCAATGGGCCTACTCGCAAGACGGGATATCGTTGGTTATGAGACGCATCCATAATCGTGTATTTGGAACCCATGTCGGAGATTTGCATCTTGCCGCTTCGCTGATTGCATTTTTGATGAAGATAATTTCCGTCATTAGGGGAAATCAACCCGTTGATGAAAAATATCGGAAATTACGTGGGAAGCCACGGAATTCATGCACATGACCCACGCACTAGTGAAACTGAAAAGAGGTCCGAAGATCATCGACTTGCAAGCATTAGCAAATCAACCGCCCGATCACTTTAGTGATTTGAAGAGCGTGATTAAGTCGCATGTGCTTGCACGCAATGCACCGGAGAGGGTTGAAATACCAAAGAAAATTGAAGGTATCCTAATCCCGTCCGAGGCCTCGGGAATAAAGGACGAGAACTCCGGTTCCTCGAGTCCAAAGTAACCGGGGCGCCAAATAAAAAGGATAAAAGGGATTTATCACACCGATCATTGAAGTCCCCGAATGAGAAGGGGAGCCGCTTGAGACTGGCACAAGTATGACACCTTGAGAAAAGGGCATACCGGATCTGAATATCCCCATCGGCATGGATGTGTGCGCACACATCGAGCCGAAAAACTAAAGGACTTGCCACCGCAATTGAAAGAAGCGTCGCAAGGTGAAGCTCCGAAGAAGCAACTCATGAAGAAATAGCTATAAATTATGTGCACACTGGAGAGTCCCTGAATAGGACAACGGCTAATATCGATATCTACTTCGCAAAGAAAATTGCCACCATCATCGATCTTGATCCCGAGCTGCATCGCTCATTGAATGTAAGAAAAGATCAGATTGGGAAGATTGGAAGAAGGCAATAGCAATGAATTGCTATCTCTGAATAAAAGAGAGGTGTTTGGGCCGGTATGCCGCACACCTCCCCACATACACCCCGTTGGGCACAAGTGGGTATTTATTCGAAAGAGAAATGAAAGAAATGAAGTAGTGAGATACAAAGTAAGGCTGGTAGCCCAAGGTTTCACTCAACGTCATGGAATTGATTATGAAGAAACCTACTCCCCAGTCATGAGTGGAATTACCTTTAGATACTTGATCTCAATGGCGGTGAACTTGAATTTGGAAATGAAATTGATGGATGTTGTATTTGCATACCTTTACGGTAACTTGGATTCGGAGATGTATATGAAAGTCCCTGAAGGAATCCCTCTCCCGAACCAAGACAGAGCAAATAGAAACACATGCAGTGTGAAACTCGAGAAAGTCATTGTATGGATTGAAACAATCTGGAAGAATGTGGTATAATCGCTGAGCGACTTTCTCTGCAAGAAAGGCTACACGAACAATGAAGACTGTCCTTGTGTATTTATACGGCGATCCTGAATGGATTCTCAGATAATCTCTGTGTATGTAGATGATCTGAATATCATCGGGACAGTAGAAGACATAAAAGAAGCAAGCTCCTACTTGGAGTCGAATTTGAAATGAAAGATTTGGGCAAGACCAAGTTTTGCTTAGGCCTGCAGCTTGAGCATGTCCTGAAGGAGTCTTGGTACATCACGACCTACACCTGAAAGGTGCTTGAAAGGTTTGGCTTGAAGGCATTTCCTCGAAAGTACCGATGATCGAGGGTCTTTACAGAAGAAAAGATCCTTTCCGACCTAGGGAAGAGGGGAGGAAGTCTGGGACCGAATTCCCATACTTGAGTGCAAAGTGGGAGCACTCATGTACTTAGCAAACTGCACTAGACCGGACATTGCATTTGCCATGAACTCGTTAGCAAGGTATACAGTCTGAGCCCACCAAAAGGCATTGGCGGGGCATAAAGGACATTCTCAGATACCTCCAAGGTAGCAAGGACCTCGGATTGTTCTCTGAAAAGAATCAAGATCTGAACTTGATTGGCTATGCGAGATCTTTGGGTATCATCGGACCCGCATACCGCTAAGTCACAAACAGGCTATGTATTCTGTGTGGTGGAACGCAATTTCATGGAAATCGTCTAAGCAAAGCACGTAGCTACTTGACGAACCACTCGAAATTATAGCATCAGATGAAGTCGCACGAGTGCGCTTGGCTCCGCCGAATGGTTCACCACATCCAGCGAGTCATGTGGGATGAACATTGTGCGAACCCCACAATTATCTATGAAGATAATGCCGCTTGCGTTGCACAAGTGCAAGCGAGCTATGTGAAGAGTCATCTCACAAAGCATATTAACCTCAAGTTCTTCTATGCACATGAATTGCAAAGGATGGACGAGATTAAAGTCTTGCATACTAAGTCATGTGAAAATCTCGCAGATTTATTCACTAAGTCACTCCCGCATCTAGCTTTGAAAGATGCGTGCGTGGAATGGAATGATGAGACTTAGAGAAGTGCAGAATTCAGGGAGAATTCTCACAAACCCGCTAATAAATCTTGATCATGAAGATTAAGTACCCAAAAATAAAGTCCTCAGAGACCAAATGAATTTGGGTGAATTGTACTCTTTTTCCCTTGACGAGTTTTCCATGAAGTTTCTCGACCAAGGTTTTTAATGAGGCAATTCGTGCATCGCAGCATCACATGTATCATGTACTCTTTCTCCAAATTTTTCCCACTGGGTTTTTATGGAGTTTTGATGAGGCATGAACATGTTGGGTGAGTGCCCAAGGGGGAGTGTTAGGAAACCAGGACTCTATCTGGAGTCCTTATCTGATTGGGCACCCCCACCGTAGACTATAAATAGGGGCCTAGACCCCCCCTCATGATGTACCCTGATGCAATCTAAAGCAATAAAGAAAGACCAGGAGTTCTCTCTACCTCTCTGTGTTCAATCTATTATTCTGTGATTCTGTGATTGATTCGTTCTTGTTCTAAGCAGAGGAATCGCTCGGACTGGTCTCCAGCGTCGGTTCCTCAACAAGTATTTCTCTAATGATATAGTATGCCCCTGGGCTCTGGCCTTGGTGTTGGAAATGCCATGTTTGCTTTATCGTAATATTGATCGATTCTTACTATGTGATGCCACAATGCGAGCGATGATGCTACAATCTTCATTGTTGGCCGCATGTTGCCAGAGTTGTTTCTGCGTGATTCTTGTCCTGTCGTGCATACTACAAGTAGTCCCATTTTCTCAGTTTGTGCTGAGTGTTACGCTCCGCACTGCATATAAATTCACCTCGTCTACCTGGAGGAGCATGTACGTCCGGAACTGCTAGCATTGCTATAAATTCACCATCTAACGCAACACTTCCATATATGGAACGATCGGTCGTCGATCGTAACAGGAACAACAACCACAAAAGAATAACAAAATAATGTTTCACTGAAGCGGTGCAGCTCAACTGCTCCAGTAGCTAACTGGTCTTTTGCTAAAAAGTTACAGTATTATTTCAAAATTTCATACATATAAATGGATGCACGCTCACTTTGTACATCTCTTACCCCAAATGTATAGATAACTAGCAGCATAAGCGCGACGTACTACTACAGACGGTGTTATCACAATCGGTTCAAAACCATTGTCACAGACGGTTTCTAAACCGTCTACGTTTATATGTCAATGATAATAATTGGTTATCACAGACGGCTCCCACACCGTCTGTGATAACTTACAACACAGATATTTTTCTGAAAAACCGCCTGTGATATTTCTGTATCACAGACGGTTTTTTGTATTAACCGTAATCACAGACGGTTTTTTTATTAACCGTCTGTGATATATACGATATCATAGACAGTTTTTATTATGAATCGTCTGTGATATGTTGCATATCACAGACGGAACCGTCTGTGATTCACAGACGATTTGGAACACCAAACCATCTGTGGTAGCTATTTCAACAACGATGTTAATTACTTTTTTCGGCTATCATCAGGATATGCTAGCCATGCCATCTGAAAACAAGCAAGATCACACATATATATAGAACAGGACAATCATTACATAAATATCATAAATGAATGAAACAACACAAACAGATCACATATATAGCATGACAATCGTTACACAGATCTCACAAATGAATTAAATTGAATAAATTATTTGATTAAGCACAATTGAGTGATTAAAATTGAATCCAATGTTTCAACATCTAATCACCATTGCCAAGGTGGAACTCTTTAGTCTTTTTTATGACCTCTACTAGAAGAATTGGGAGAGGTTTACTCGAATTTCGATGAGTTTGTCAATATCAATTGCACTTTCGTCGAAATCCACACGCTGTCGCTGGGAGTAATGTTGAGTTATTAGTATGTGTGTGTATACATATATATAATCAAAAAATAATAATTATTGGAAGGTTGACAAACCTCTAGATCATTCGTCTTAGCATCCATGATTTCCTTCATATGGCGGAAAATGTAGAATCCACATTCGTTGCCCTGTAACTGCTGGTGGTACTGTAAAAATAGAATTACATACATAGATATTGTCAACTCTAGAGTCATTATAACGAAGTTCTCTCGTTTGTTCGCATCCCATACATGTATTCCTTTGTTCCACAGTATCGCAAGATCTTCCACCAATGATGCTAGATACATATCAATATTATTCTCAGGTTGTTTTGGACCTTGGATAAGTAGTAACACCAAAATATACTTCCGCTTCATACACAGCCAAGCAGGAAGGTTGTACATGTACAAAGTCACGGGCCAAGTGCTATGTCGGCTGCTCATGTTACCAAAATGATTCATTCCATCTGTGCTCAACCCAAACCTTATATTCCTCGGTTCCAAATCGAAGTCTACAAACATCCTATCGATGTTTCTCCATTGGGCAGTCAGCAGTGTGTCTTATCATTCCGTCTTTCTTACGCTGCTCTGAGTGCCAAAGCAGCAATCTTGCATCCTTTCGGTTTACAAATAAACGCTTCAAACGGGGAATTACAGGAAGATACTACAACATCTTAGCAGGAGGTCGTTGCTTCATCTCGATGCTCTTCCCATCATCAGAGTCATTTTTACGCTTGTATCAGGATGTTTTGCACACCGAACAAATATGTAAGCTAGCATATTCTTTACAGTAGAGGATACAATTATTCAGACATGCATATATTCTTTCTACTTCCATTCCTAATGGACAAAGAATCTTCTTGGCTTAGTAGGTGGTTCTCGACAACACATTTTCCTTTGGAAGCATATTCGCTAGGAGACCTAACAATACCGTGAAACTCTTGTCGGATCAACCATTACTTGCCTTCGATTTCAGCAGTTCTAGAACGGCTGACAACCTTGTGTATTGCGGCTTGCAGCCCAAGAACAAATGTTTTTCCAAATACTCCATCAAGCCCTCGAATTTACCAAACTCTCTCACTATAGTTCCCTTCTGCATCACGTAGCATTCGATCCAGATTGTCATCCTACGACCTATCCTCATTAAAAACACTGTCCACAACCGGCATATCGTTGTCTCCCTCGACGATGTCATAACTACATTCTTGTGTAATCTTCTCTTCACTGTGACTGGTCTAACATTTGTACCCCTTTCTGAAACCCCTTCGAATCAAGTGAGATTTAATTTGCGCTGAGTTGCTAAACATCTTTAGATTGTCACAATCAATGCATGGACAATACATATATTCTATCCCCTACTTCAATATATCCAGCTGGACCGCTCTTCTAAAAGCACACACGCTATTAATATACTATTCACTCACACGGTTCTTAAAGAGAGAGATGGGGTGAGAGAAGACATGAGGAAGAGAGAGGGGCACGAATCTCAAGATAGATAGGTGGCCAGGATAGCGCTCGTAGCTCCAACCCCTTGTAGATATGCATTTTCGATGTTATGCGTATACATTTGGAAGACTCGTACGCTAGTAGAATTTAGGTCTATTCTTTTTGGCTTTAATTATAGATTTTGGCTATAACTTATGACTTTTGGGTTGTTTGTGTGAGAGAGTACAGAGTAATAGAAATCAACGTACAATTTTGGCTAATATAAATGAAGTTGTTATAGTGTGTACTTTAATCAACTTATAGATCTCATCTTAAAAAACACTCTTTTGAAAAGCTACTTATAAGAACCGAAATACAGTTGTTGTTAGAGGCCGAAAAGAAAAGCCTCCTTACCGCCGTGTGTTCATCGTAAGTTTTGGCATGTGCCGATTCCAAAAAGGTGACGTGTGCCGTATGCTAGTACATTTCGGCTGCACTGCATCTGACGTAATTTACAGTGTGTTCGGAAGCTTTGTCCTGTGCCGAAGAAAAAAAAAGGTTTTCACCTGTGCTGACTGCGATATATAGGTTCAGTTCATAGCATCGACGAGCAGGTACATGGAATGTTCTGCATCGATCTCAAGTCATGCGCCGAAAGAGGAGCCCAAAAAACACCTCTTCTTGCCTAGCCATCTGAGACACCTGAAATGCGGATAAGACGCCCCTGCTCCCAAAAGTCGGGCGTTACAAGTGGTATCGAGCTATGCTTGATTGTAGGAAGTAACCTAAGTATAGGTTTGATTTCGATAGGAACCCGATTCTACAAAATCTAAATTTATGATACAAAAGAGTTACAAAAATCATAAGTAATATTGCTGCCTCACTCTTCCTATGTCCGCCTTATCTTTCCTAGACATGCATTAAAAATTTTGTTTGGATTGGTCAAAAGCTCAAAAATACGAGTAGTCGTTTAGACTAACTTCTTGCTTTGCAGTCTTTAACCAAATGGAACGCAGACTAACTTTAGTAGAAGTGCTAAGGATGGTGTTAAGAAGAATAGCACGAATGTCACGACCAAAACTTTCCTTTGAAAAGTTGAAGTCACCGTCCGAGTAGATAGTACATCATGCCCGTTTAATTCCCTTGATGTAACAGGTAAAACCAATTGAGTAGATGAAGTTTTCGATTGTAATAATAGCCAAATTGCACTACGAGCACGGTAGGTCGCTATATATAAGCAATTTGTGCAAAGAGTTGAATATTTGGTTTTAAGAAAACTTATGTGGAAAACTTTTCTACTCTTACCTTCCTTCGTCTCGACTTGTATCTATGTTCTTCTGTTTCGATTCTTCTCGTACCTTTTAAGCTCTAAACCTTGGAGGAACTTAAATGCAAATTCACATTGCAATGAATAGATTAAACTCCATCTAAGAGAGTCATAAGTGGGAGAAAATAGATAAATCCGGAAAGGATTGAATTATGACGTGAAAGATAACCAAAGATATTAGAGAAGTTATATTCGATTAACAGAATGAGTCAATAGTATAAATTTTAAGTGGATTAAAACCCTAGCCATGAGGCTATTCTCAACTCTTGGTGGATACAAATGCTAGTGAATTAATGTAGAAGTAGATAATAAGAGCCTAAGTGATGAATGAATGAGCCTAATGAGATTGTGGTACAATGGTGGGAGGAGTCAAAACTCTAGAATGGTGTTGAAGTAAACAATGTTGACAGACTTAAAATAAAAGTGTTGGACTACGACAAATTTAAGGTCAAAACTGCAGGGTTATGATTGAAATTGGGATCCAGACTGAAGCTAGATAGTCACGAATTGATCAATGAAGTTAAAATGTAGATATATATATTTTTGGAAGATTAAATAAATGAGAATGAGTAGTTAGAGTTAGATAACGAAAGGGTTACGAGCAATTAACTGAAAGAAGTAGCATAGGTATAGATAGAAAAAACTGAATTGGTATAGTTGTTGAAAAAAAATTCAGAGATGAATTAATTCCAAGAATGGTATGGAATATTAGAAGAAGTCGATTATCGTTGTAGCGGATAGGGAATAATAGATAGTATTGTAGAAAGTGATCAGGAAAGTTATTTAATGGTCTCCGAAGCAATTCCTTTCCTACTTTTGCTCTTATCTTGATTCCGTCTTACTTTCCCTTGCTAGCCCAAAAATGTTACAGAACTGATTCCTAAATAATGGGTGCAGAATACTACTAAGCGGATTGAAATGTAGCGACATGTCACATGAAGAAAAGAAGTTATGAAGGACAATCTACAGTAATAGAAGCCCAAAGTGTCACGAAGAAGAATCAAATTAAAGACCAACACAGGCAAATTGAGAGTGCAGAACAACAGTCTACTGACACAATGTCACCAGAAGAATCAATATCAACGTCAAGTGCGACATCAATCAAATTTGCAACTTTCCTGAAGACTCAACCACCTACCTTTTCAACAACAACAGAGCCATTAAGTGCAGATAATTGGCTACAAGATATTGAGAGAAGAATGAATACTATCCGATTGTACAAACCAGGAAAAGTTCTTTTGCCACTTATCAACTCTCGTAAACCGCAAGTACTTGGTGGATTCCATCCATGGATACACCAAGAAGAAAGATATCACATGGGAAGAATTTGTAAAGAGATTTTGTAAGACCTATATTTCCCTAAGGTCATCATGGAAAAATATCACGAGTTTCTCAATCTTCAACAAGGAGACAAATCTGTTAGGGATATCTACAATAGCTCCATCGCCCAAATACAACAGATTTGAGTCTTAGTATCGACGAGAAATATTAAAGGATCTAACCAATAAAATAGAAATATGTAATTCTATAATGTACAAGGATGATATACAGTGCAGAAGATCAATGGTACAAGGGACCCAGATGTGACCAGACAAGGCAAGGAGGTGTATCAATATAGAATGAAAGAAGAGAGTAATAAAACTCGCTGACTAGGATGGTGCTATGGCATGAATGTCCAAGTGGAACTATTCCACTAAGCGGCATGAATCACCTCCATACCTTGGGAAAAGTCGGATGAAGTCTTGAGAATCCAGAGAACCAAAGGAAACAAAGATTCAACAAAGGCACGATTACTAATCCCTACAAAAAAAAAATACCTAAATGAAATACGATCTGTGGAAAGGAATCGAATCGCAACAAGTTTTGTTTACACCCAGTTTCTGGATGAATCTCCGGTGCAAATTGAAGAAACTTGCCAGCTCGGTCTTGCGTCTCGACGTCTCGTCTCGTGTCGTCTACGTGCGCGAGCTTACGAGCTCAACGTCTACCGCGTGCACCATGGCGGCGTCCCGCTCGGGAGGACGGAACGGCCGGCACGCACCGACATAGTGGCATACGGATAGTGCATCGGGTCATTCTTCACTTTTTTTTCCTGCTAATTAATCGTCTAATCTCGACCAATGTTACTGAAGAAGAAACCCAGGAAAGATACTCAAATTCGAGAAAGCAAGTCGCAACAAACTGAACATATATACTCCGATAATGCATTTGATAGCCCTGTCTTAAAATTGTTACTCCAATAATGTATGTGATCTGTAAGAAACAAAATATGCTAGAAATTTTTCACAAGAAGCAAAGCGTATATCCCTGAGTTTGGTGAGGATAATTATACTAATCCATAACCATTAGATGTTGCATTGCATTTAAGATGTTTAATCTCACAAGATAAATGACTTCTAAACAACAAAACAGCTATCATTAATATATACTATTAACTCAAATTTAACTTTTGAAATTTTATATGAAACGTATATACTAGAACGGCCATATCCATTTTTTTCATGAGGAATTTCAGAGATGTGCATGGAGTAGTTAATTAGTAAAACACCAGGAGAGATATGGCGGTAATGTTTTATCACTCTCGTTAATCAAGCAAATACACGAACACTTTTTACAAGACGACTACAGGACACGTATAGAACATCCCAGACAGAAGGTTAATCTAAACAACAAACCATCTGCAAGATTACTACAAATCAAATGGAACACACATATCTGACATCACAAACCACCTACCTACCTGACGGCCACTACATCTGCTTTATTGACGTCGTACGTACATAGAACAAGAGAGCAGCGTTCTTATACCATCGCTATCCCGTGAAATTCTCGAGCCAAAAGATAGATGCATATGCTATATTTCATTTTGCTAAACGATATCAATTAAATGATGTATCAATTCTATAAATTATATATAGCAATAAACAAATCTTGGGAATATTTCCCCATGCATGCAGGAAGCATCCAGTTCATTCAGTTCGTTGATATCTCAACCTTTCGTCTTGGGTGGTGAAAGGCAGCCGCAGAGCAGACGCAACATGCTCTTCTTCACTCCGTTGTGGTCAGGCATCCTTCGCTTGGGAGATGAGCTTCGCAGCTACTAAACCTGAACAGCTGAAACAATATAATTAAAAGACGGCCAAAGAGTCGACGGCTAAGCAACAAGCAGAGCTAGCTGCTAGATGTTTGATGCCCCAGCAAGCTTCGCTTGCTTCGCAAGTTTGATGAGCTTCGCTTTGGAGTGTGCACAACGAAGGAAGCTTGCTTCGCACGTACATGGAAAAGTACATGAAGAACCATGGAAATGTTCAGTAACAACGTACATGTCCGTAGCGACAGTTGAACCTGGGCTTGGTTTGCCGTGTATGAGCCCTGCCCCTGCCTTGTAGAGCTGAAAAATGTATAAATGACTTTGAGAGTATGAAATGAGGTCAAGTGCATGCATGGCAGTGTGTCAGTGTGAGCCCTTTGAAGTTTTAGCTTTGAAGGGATAACGAGCTTTGATGCCATCAATGCATGGTATGATGTTGCAACAAGATCGAACATAACCTACGCGTCAGTACTGAATACTCGGTTGACCGAAGCACCGTTCACCTTTCAACATGTATCATGCTCCAAACAATTTCAGTTTCTAAATTTTACTTTCGATTTATTTAAAACAGAAACCACTTAGAACATATCGATTTTTAATTTCAGTTTATTTTATTTTTTTGGCTTTGACGAGAATAGAATAATCCTCAAATTATTACGTCACTATATTTCCTAAATATACCCCTTATTAGTAGGGGAGAAGTCCCTCAGGATAGTCGTAAGCAGGGGCGGAACTAGAACAAAAATGACCAGGGTTCACTATTTCACTATACATATTCTATCATATATAATTTTGAAGCAATATTACACTAAATAGTTATCTGTTCGATAATTTTTAGCATCAATAAGTTAACATAACCAATGGCATTGTAGCAATGTACAATAATAAAGAAGTTGCGATCAGAATGCTTACCAAAATAAATAAAACCATTAATATTAATGGTTAATTGCAGTGAAGTGAAGAAAATAGGAGTGAAATCACGGACAAAAGATGGTCAACAATGACAAAATACGTCATCCGACTTCAATGGACTATAAAAAGAGAATAAATTGAATTAAAATTTTTGAGAAAAATAGTAAAACGATCAAATAAAGGTAAATGTGTTACCTTTTAGAATTTACGTTCTTTCAAGTTCATGAAGCGTTGAAACACTGCATCATTGGTAACTTTCTTCATTTCTTCTTTCTCCACATAGCAAATTAGACTATCACTCATAAAATTATCACCGATGCGATTGCGTAAATATGTTTTCACAATTTTCATAGCTGAAAAGCATCTCTCAAGCTATGTGATGGCAACAGCAATACTAATACTAGTTTCAAAAGTCGATAAACCAAAGGATAGGTAAGATGTTTCCTTGTCTCTACCATTTTTTGAGAAAGCTGACCAAGAGTCTGTATGTTGGAGAATCTATCATCTACTCGCACATCAGCAATGTAGAGGCAAAGATGATGATTAAGATATCTCAATTCCCCATAATCAAAATCATTGGGATAAAGTTTAGCTAGATTCATCAAATTCTCTAAACTGAAATCACGAAATGAGTCTCTTGGACTCAAAGCGGCTAACCAAAAAAGCAAGTTAGAGGTTGTCTCATTGAAGCGACTATCAAGCTCTTGAAGTAACCAATCAAGAACATCATTAAAACAATCCACTTCATAATGATGCTTATTGTTAATTCCAGTTCTTTGTCGTTTCTTCTTTGGATTAACGTAAGGTTCTTCCATTTCCAACTTGGGAATATCATGTTTCTCACAAAAAGTATACACTTCACCTATGAGAGTTTCCCACCCATCTCTTCTAAGCTCATCCAAATGCAACCTTGTTGACTTCACACATTTAATAGCATTCACAATATCTTGATCCTTCCGTTGCAGTGCTAACGACAAAGTGTTTGTGATTATCAAGATAGTCAACATGAGATGCAAATAAAAGACAAAATCAAATGACTGAAAGTACACTAGAAGACCCAATGCTTGATCTCTATTTGTTCTGTCCTTGTCATCTTCTTCAACAAATTCTAGCACTTTAACAATTGTTGGGAATAAGTCAACCAAACTCTTAAGAGTTTTATAATGAGAACTCCAACGAGTATCTCCAGGTCTTTGAAGACATTGCTCTTGATTTAACCCTGTCCCAGTTTGAAGTAGCCCACAACCTAAGGCTTTATGGACTTGTTCATGATTGATATCTCGAACCATATCCCTTCTCTTCGAAGATCCACCCACCACATTCAACAAGAGAGAAATCATACTAAAGAAATTACTAATGCCTTTATGCTTTCTTACAACAACCACAACTACTAATTGAAGTTGGTGAGCAAAACAATGGACATAATATGCTGTACTATTTTCTCTCATGATCAATAATTGCAAGCCATTGAACTCACCTTGCATATTGCTAGCTCCATCATATTCTTGGCCTCTAACTTGCTTCAAGCTTATCTTATATTCTGCAAATAGAGAATCAATAGAAGACTTGAGATAGGAAGAAGTTGTCTCTTTCACATGAACAAGACCAACAAATCTCTCTTTTACAATTCCACAATTATCAACATATCGCAAGACCACTGCCATTTGTTCTTTGCAAGAGACATCCCTGGACTCATCAACCAGCAAGCAAAATACATCATGTCCAATTTCTTTGAGAATAGAATGCAATATTTCCTTTGTGAAACAATGAGCAATCTCCTTTTGGATGGGAGGAGACACCATAAGGCTATTACCTGCAGCATTTTTACCCACCACCTTGCCTACAGCTGGATTATTCTCTGCATACCATTCATGAATTTCCAAGAAGTTTCCTTTGTTATAAGACTCCTTCGACTCATCATGGCCTCGAAAAGGCAATCCTTGCTTTAATAATAGCCTAGCAACATCAATTGAGGCCCTTAGTCGAGTAAAATAAGCAATCTTAGCAGCTTCACTTTGTGTATGAATAGCAACATCAATGTGTTGTTCTCTTTTTAACAAATCATCACAATTTTTCAGAGCTTGGTTGTGGACGCTATTCACTCCACCCACATGCTCTTCTAGTCTGCCTTTTTTGTTCCAACTAGACCAACCATTTACAACAAATGCATCATATCCAGCTTCTTTTTTATTGTTGTCCCTGAATAAAAAGCAACAAAAGCAATAGGCTCTATCTTTGGACTCGCTATATTCAAGCCAACTCCCAAACTCATTAAACCATTTTGGATTAAATCTTCTCTTTTTATCCCCAAACTGTGTATATGGAAAATCATAAGTGCGAGGTTGACAAGGCCCATTATCCAAGTACTTTCTTCTTACCACATCTTTCTGATTAGGATGGTAATGATCTATTCCTTTCCTTTTGCCTGGATCAAACTGAATCTCCTCTTCCCAATTGATATCTTCTGGAAGTGAATTCCTAGCATTAGCAGTATTATCTGGTGCTTTCCTTTTCAGAAACTTCTCCATAAATTTACCTGCCATTTACATTTTACCGTGTATTCAAAACTCAATTATATATTGCCATGTTCAAAAAAAATAAAATAGTAAACACTCATTTAGAAGGTTACTTACTTGAGATTATTGTCAAATTGTCGAATCAAATCCAAAATTAGGTGAAATTTGAGCACATGGATCACGATCACTTGCAGTATTTGGAACCCTAGTTGTAAGTCGTTAAGTCGTTAAAGTCATAAATAATATATTTAATCTCTTTGCCTAAATACAGAAAAATTTAAAGAAAATTATTATTACCAGAAAATAAAAATCAGGAATCCCGATCCTCCAACGAACTGCGAAAATGAAATCCTAATCATCCAACGAACTGCGAAAATAGAAATTATTAGTACCGACCGGCGTCAACTACGAACTGTGCGAAATTGTGAATTGCGCGAAGTCAAGTGTCTACCAGATGAAAATAAAAAGTATTACCGTACCAACCGATCACAGTCGGCAGTCGCTGCCCACCTGCCTGCTGGAGTCGCAGAGCCGGCAGAGGCAGAGGCGCGCAGGCGCAGGCGCTGCGCGCAGCAATGGCAAACCGCAGACGCGAGTCGCGAAGACGCGAAAGGAGATCGGGAGATGGGAATTGGGATGGGCGGATCCGCGGATGGCGAACGATCAGAACGCGAACGGATGGCAGACGCGAACGCCGAACGGAGATGGGATGGCAGACGCGAACGCGCAGGCGCGCAGCAATTGACGATTGACGGCCGCGATGGCGCGATGGGATGGCGACCTGCCGACTGCCGTGCCGTGATTAGTGCGTCAGCGTCATTAAGGAGGGAGGTGGACGGTCTCGGTTGCTCCTGCAGGCTGCCTGCAGTCCTGCTCGGCTGCTCCGCACGGCACGCGCACGCCTGGGCAGCCTGCTGCCTGCACGCAAGTCCCAAGTCCCAACGCGAACGCCTGCTTGGCTGCTTGCTTTGATGGGCCTTTTTATTTGTTTTTGGGGCACTTGGGCTGGTACCGGGTGCATAAATTTTTAGGTTGGGGGTGCACATATGATATATATATAGGATAATTAGCACTAAAAAATTTTTTGGACCCGGTGTCCTGTGACACCAGGTGAGCCTATTGGGCTCCGCCCCTGGTCGTAAGTCTTACTGCGACTATTCTATATGGTCGTGAGTCCTTCTACAACCACGTAGTCGTAAGTCTTATTTTGACTAACCCATTGGTCGTAAGTCCTTCTACGACCAAATAATCGTAAGTCTTACTGCGACTACCTTCTTGGTCGTAAGTACTTCTACGACAACGTAGTCGTAAGTCTTACTACGATTACTCCTTGATGGTAAATCCTTCTACGACCACGTAGTCATAAGTCTTACTGTAACTACCTCCTTGGTCATAAATCCTACTGCGACTACTACCTGATCGTAAGTCCTACGACTACGTAGTCGTAAGTTGACTTGTGACCACATTATGGTCGTAGAACTTCCTACAACCAACTTATCTCTGATTAACTTGTCTATGACGAACAGCTGCATCATGGGTTCATCTGATAAGGCAGTTAGAACGTGCGTTTATTCAATAACCGCACACAACTTCTCTCTGACAACAACCGCTACACGACGAATGGTCTTTTACGTCTCTCTAACAATAACTTCCGTCAGGCGGTTATCACCCGAAGCGTTGAGGCGTCTTCTGGCGCGAGACAATTGCCATTGCTTCGCTGGCTATATAAAGTTTAACGTCAAAGAGAGAGGAGGTATTTAGATCGAAGGAGGAGATAGTGCTAGCTATTCGCATAATTCTCTGTTGTAATTCCTCTTTCTAGTAATTAGCAATCGCATAGGATGTAGGGTTGCTATTCTCTTAGGAGAAGACCTGAACCTGTATAAAATTCCTGTATCTCTACTCTGCATGCACATACACCAAGTCTTCTAAGAGTTTCTCCAAATCCAAACAAATTATACATAAAATCGATATTAAAACATCGACAGTTGGCGCCGTCTCCCTGCTCATCCCTTCTTGACGGCCGTTCTCAAGTATTTGGGGTTGAACTGGTGAACTTGGTTCCCAATTCAATCACAATGCTCAACATCTTTGTATACCTATGTGAAGCGTATTTTAGTATCCCAGTGAATCTCAAGCTCTTTCGGTTCTATTACGAGATGAGCCGACAAACGGGATTGCTAGGAGTTGTGGACTAAAACTCCATGATGGCAACACGGAGCTTTACATTCCCATATTTACCCGATCTTCATGGCCGGGATGGAAGAAGAGGTGGTTCTACTCGGAGACAACCAATGGAGACAGCCTCTACTTTGTCAGGAAGGCCGCCGAGAAGAACAGTCTTTGAAACTCAACCCCCAAAGACATCATAAAAATAGCTTCTTACATCTTAGCCATTAAGGAGCTGAGAGACAATTGGCTTACGAGCTGGCATGTGGTGAAAGACTTCATCACACGCCGCATTAGTCCTTTGAAACATTGAGCACATCCTATGAAGATGTACTTGGGAATCTCGAATTCGACCCGGGACTACGAAAATGGTAAGTGATACTAGTACTCGTATTCATAACAAGGTTATATTTTCTTAGTACCCTTTATCTTGTTGATCTCATCCTCACCGTCTTCGGTGCTATTGGAGCTATCGGGGCTTGAACAAAGGGAGGAGCGGAGGCAAGAGGTGAGAAGAGGGAGAGGAGGCGGTTGGGGGGTGGATTGAGAGAGGAGGAGACTCCATTGCTGCGGGAGTGGAGACGACAACGAGGGGTCTGTTTAGGGAGGAAGCGCTGCTCTTATCCCATGGCCACGAGGGATGATTTGGGCTAGGAAATTGCGGTTCATCCTTATAACTTATTTTGCACTATATCTGTTGGTGTCTTTTTTAGCGTAATTAAATTTAAAAAATAAAAAACAGGTTAGTCCATCACGGATAATGCAAACGAATACAGAAAAAACAAAAGGCAAAAAAGCTCTAAAAAACCAAAAAAACACAAAAAAAATCCTGAAATTAAGATATAATGAATTAGACATCAGAAGTTAAAGTCAAAATGAGTCTGCTTTTTTTTCATTTTTCCTGAGAATTGTCTATACAATCAGATGAAACTGTAGCGAATTCTAGAAGAACAAACATTCTTCGTGATTTGAATCCTCATGCCCGCTTTTATACGAATATGAGTGCAATCAGTGAGAAAGCACATATATGAGCTCCATGAGGTCGTGATTTATCCTGGACATACCCAACGTAATTCGAGACGATTGCCAATGGGGCACTCACGTGTGTGCGCGTTGCTCCACGGTTGTAGTCTTGTAGTATGTTTCATATTCTTTCCGGCTAGTTAACAGGCTCAGCATTTTTTTTTTCTCACGGAGAAACACGAGATCCAATTGAAACTTCTATGGGAGTTTTGTTTAACCCAATTATAAATTTGGACGGAGACCCAACAAAGAACAAAACAGTAAATTGTATCAGCGCGCCTCACCACCATCAAGATGAGAAATTTACTCTAAAAAAGAAATTATAAAACGTTTAACCCATAATCTCTAAGCCTAACTTGTAACCACTTTGCTTACTCCATGGTTTAATCAAACCGAATACTGTACCATCTTACATGGTTTAATTAAACCGAATACTCTTATCATCGTATCTACTTAATTAATCACTGTCTACTACTTCCTCCTCTTCATCATCATCTCCATCTTCTTCATCATCGCCATCCTCCTCCTCCTCCTCATCGATGTCCTCGTCCTCGTCCTCCATGAACGAATCCCTGGCCATGGACAGGACATTCCAATGCCGGACGGCGAGCTCCCACCCCACCCACGAGCCCCTCTCCGCGGCGTCCCACCTCGAAGACAAGAACCCGTAATGGAATCCTAGCAGCCCCACCGCGAACAGCGCGGCCGAGCCTGCGGCGCCGGTCCACGCGGGCGCGTCAGCCGCCGCGCCGTCCAGCAGCCTCAGGAAAGCGGCCTCCGCCACGACCGCCACCGCGGGGGGCGCCAGCATCCGCCACATCATCCCGCGCCTCATCTCCTCAGACAGGTCGAGGCCGAGCCCGAGGCGCGCTGGGCCGCCCGCGCGCCATTCTTGGCGGTTCTTGGCGACGCCGCCCGACGTCGTCGCCGTGGTGTCGATGACATCGACGTCGCTGAAGCTGGCCGCCGGCAGGTAGGTGGTGGCGCCGGCGCGGCGACGGGGGCTGGTTGGGAGGCGCGGGCGGTAGGCGGCGGCTCGAGAAGGGAGAAGTAACAACTCCATCGCCAGCGGTAGTCCGGGGCGTGTGTGACCGTACGTACGTGTGATTGCCGCGGCTTATGCGTTATCCTAAGCCTTCCAGGCGATGGCAATGTGAGATATTTTTGCTCGGCGAACACGGTAGGATAGTCGCTCTTAAAAATGTGATCCGAATTCTACTGGATTTGTTTCCTGTTAAAGTATTATCTCTGAATTCTATTTAATTTTTTTATGTTCTTAATATGGAGTTTCGCTTCTACCTAAAGTTCCATTATAAATACTATAAATATACCCCTATAAACTATATGAAAAATAAGAAACTCATTGTAAACATCTTCTCGAATATTGAATTTCACTTGTGTGCGTCAGTGGTTTTCTGAAAGAGGTTTTCACGTTAAATTTATATCCTATTTTTTATCATTTATTTTTATCATATGTTTTATTGCAAATGGTATAAAAGCTTTGAATTCAAGTGTCTACTAGGCCTGGGCGTTTGGGTTACCCGAATTTTTCGGGTCGAGTAGTTCGGGTAATTCGAAATTCGGGTAATGAAAACTACTACCCGATATTAGCCCAAAAACACTACCCGCAATTTTGGGTACCCGATAATTCGGGTTCGGGTTCGGGTATACCCGATATAAAACCACTAATTTACGAAAATTCGGTAATTTACGAGAATTTCCGACAATTCGGGTAATTTACAGACAATTCGGGTAATTCGGGTAGTTCGGGTACCGGGGGATATTACCCGAACTACCCAAACTAATTCCGGGTAATCAGAATCGCTATCCGAATTTGGGATCGGGTACCTCGGGTTCGGGTATTTCGGGTTCGGATCCGGGTAATTCGGGTACAGGTAACGGTAGCGGGTATTTTGCCCCTAGGCCCCGGATGGAGACTACTCCCGAGACGGCCATCGCGTGGCATCTCTGACGCGGCGTACAAGCGGCAGCATCCAAGGCGCGGCATCTCCAGCGTACTTCAATTCGGCGAGATCTGCTTCTTGCTGAAGATCATCAGCTAGAGATGTTCTCGCGACAAGCAGCGACTTCAATCCCATCTGTTTCAGCATTTTTCACGAGAGCTTCTCACAAACCAAGTCCGAAACGAAGTCAGCAACAAAGCTGGGGAAGCAAGTCGCCACATCGTCCGATCCGATTGTGGTCTCCTGTTCGTGTCAGAAGTTGTCGCCACCAAGTCGAACCCCGATTCGTGAAACCGCCCGGTGCACACGGGAGCCTCGACATCAAGTCGCGAGAAAAGAAAAAAAAAGGGCATATATTCTGTCTGATTGGAGTCAACCCGTCCTGCAGCATCGATCAAGTAGCAGAAGCATCGAGGGGGAAAAAAGGCTGCATTCGGTTACTGGAAGAAAAAAGAAAAAGGGCACATCCACCGACATCAGTTCCCGAGGATCAGCGGTTTTGGTTTTTCGGTGAATTTGCCAAATTTTGCAACGCACATGTAGAATAATTAGCTATTTTTTCGATGATCTATCGTCTACTACGGATTGCTATAGCAAGATCCGCACATATAAGGTAGGATTGTAGGTTTTCAACACAATTTGGCTATGCTTAATTAAGGAGAATTTTTTAAAAAAACAATGTCAGCTGTGGGAACAACTGAATTTGATGTTTCGTTCACTGTTGAATATGTTGTAATTTGGATTGCTTCTGTGACCATTATAAAGGCTCTGGCAACATTAATTCTCAAAAATTTAATGACACCTTGATGGCAGTTAGTATGATACTCTTTGGAATTTTGTTGTTTAAAAGTGAAGGCTTTGCTTCATTTTTAGTTTGAGATGAAGGATTTAAGTATAAGGAGTTTTGTTTTTTGCGTGGATACCACAGTGTTTGTATAGTTGTTGCAGCTCAATACGAGGGGTCTACTATAGTTTATACTCCATTGATGGCATAAGAGTTTCTTTCATCCAAAAAATTTTACAAGAGCAGTTTCCATCATATCATGGAATTCAGTTATCTGTGAAGCCGATAGTTTGATGTACGTGATAGCCACACGTTCAAGTTGCACTTTTCAATAGCATTGTTTGCTAAGTTTTGTGTTCCCGATGGAGCATGTCAGATTTTATGATATGAGTTAGTCGCTATTTATCCAACACCTTAGGTGATGTTTTGGCTTATACCGTTTGATGATTGAGCATTTGTTTCAGGAGGTCATTATACATACTCAAACTTTAATGGGGTTATGAATGGTTGAAGGCCGAAATTTGTTCGTCTGCTCTGTTAATAGCTGTGTGTTTGGACCTAGTGGTGGTTTGCCCAATTTAGTTTCGTGAGAAGTGTTTGGATAAGATTGTTCTAGTCTTTTTTGTTGAAATTAGTTTGATGGGCTTTCAAGGCACAAGGTATAATGATGAAGACTTACTCTGAGGAGATTTGATATTTCGGTTACAGGAGTGAATTCGTCTAAAGGTGGAGATTCTTAAAGTGTGATCCGAATCCTATTCGATTTGTTTCTGTTTGCAATACGGAGTTCTACTCTTACCTGAAGTCTCTTTATAAACACTATAATATACTCTGTAGACCATATGGAAGGTAAGAGTCTCATTGTAAACATCTCCTCATATAGTGAATTTCGACTTCGTGCGTCCGTGGTTTTTCTCGAAAGAATTTTCTACATCAAATTTGTAACCCTCGTTCTTTTGATCATCTACTTTTACCGTTTGTTTTATAACAATCACAACATCTGTTTTCGAATTATCCTTTCGGCTTCTTGATTTTTAGTACACGCTGATGCATGGACTTGTAATTTTTCCCTCTAACACGTCGTATACCATGTAGGGATTAACCCTATGAAACTGGCTGATTCTTTCATCAAAAGACGAAATCGCCAAGGATCACATGAAGGTCTTGTTTTCCCCCTCCATTCTGACACTTTTTTTGTCTGCACCAACGATCTCATGCAGATACACTAGTTGTTCATGTGCTGCCTTCAGCTAGAAGCCATGCGACATGATGTTAACAAGGTGATGAGCTATACTACAGTGACTCCGATCCCCCCCACATGCAACTTCGAGATCTGCTGGCTCATCCGGATCTCCTGTACGTGCTAACATCCAAAAGCATCCAATAGACGCATCCTTTTTACACAAAGTCTCTCGGTCGCTCTCTCTCTCTCTCTCTCTCTCTCTCTCTCGTGATCATAATGTGAACTACTACTACATAGTGTATGTGCGCTAATTAACCTGACGATTGATAAACAGATCCTATGCTGATGGCATGCTTTAATGAGCCTAGAAAAATTGGAGCATATGAAAGTCATCCATACACCTAGTACTAACATCTTGTTAATCAGAAAATGCCTGTTATTAATATAGTCCATGTACTTAAATACTGCCTTGACACTGACACCTTCCCCTGCCTGTACCAGGCAGCCTTGTGTCGCCAGGCTTTGTCTGGAACTGGATTGTTGTTTCAGCTTTCCAGGTGATAGTTCGACGCATGTACTAGTGATTGCTGGATCGGTAGTCTATGGGCGCATCGATCGTGCATGAACACTGTATCAAAACGCACTGGCTTCACAATTTTACGTGCGCCAATGTGTGATCCTGCACCGCAAACACAGCTGCACCACGCAGAAGCGGCAGCCGGCAAGAGTGCACACGTTCTTGGTGCCTCGGTGGTGCAATTGCTAGCTGTTGCGTGGTTCTGGATTGTAAAATCTAATCGATCTATCACAAAGATTTTTGTCACGGAATCTGCAATGCTATTGTACGACGGCACCACAACAATATTTGCGTAATAATCACATGAACGCAACCGGAATTCGCAGTCACCAACGCATGCACCAGATATGCACCCCCGCCACAAAATCAAAGAATCTTACGGTCCCATTGGTCGATCTCCGCCGGCCGTGCGCACGCGCACGGCCTAGCAGTGCCGTACGCTCGGCGGCTCGTCGGCCGCGGTGACCACCGGCACCGCGGCTGCGTTCTTCCTGGGCTCGGTGCGGCCGAGCTGGGCGGCGCCGCCGCGGCCGACGCTCACGCTCCGCATCCGGCCCTTGCCGAGGTGGTGCTCGCAGAGGGAGTAGCCGACCAGCGTCGGCTGGCTGCAGCGCCACCCGCGCCCGTTCACGCGGCTGCACCGTGACCCTTCCATCAGCACCGCCGGGCCGCGCCGCTTCTTGACGCCGCCGCCGCTTCCGCCGTTGCTGTCATTCTTGATCTCTTCCTTCACGTTCGCGGTCACTGTTGCCACTTGCATCGCCGGCACGCCGTTGACAGGACGTTCTCCGGCCTTGGTCAGCGGCTCAGACTTGTCGTGGTGGCCATTCTCTAGCCTGCAAATGCAAACGATAGCATTTGTGCACGGCATTAACGAGACTAAAGCGCAATGACCTCCCATGAAATAAACATCTAGGTGCTAATGTCAACTAGTTAAAGATGCATTGCATCAAGATGGTATGAGCAGCTCAAGGCAGAGCTAGATCACAACATTCTTGAAACATAAGCTTAGATCACGACATTGCAACACACTACAATTAAACCAAAACGAACATGGTCATGATGCGCCGCAATTAAGTAGTGCGGTTTTGAGGGCATATGCAAGAGAAAGGGGGATAGTTCATGATGCGCCGCGCACACACGCACATGCTCCATGTTTCCCAGAACATGGCTTGCACCCATACAGATTGAAACAAGGAACTGATGAAAGTAGCTGAAGAGGGTGCATGAGTGCTCTGGCTGAGTGGCTGGAATGGCTGGATCATGGATTCATGGGAGTATAGTAGAACTAGCTAGTGTACTACTACTACTCGTACAACATGCCTACATGACTACATGAGGGGTTTGTCTGACAAGGTATTAAATTGATTGAATCGATTGATGTGTGTCATGTGTCAAGCTGGCATCGCCCACTATAAAACAGTAAATCCAAGCCCAGCAAATAAAAAAGGGCCTTGGATGATTTCCCTTTCTATTTATTACTGTTACCGGTGCAGATGCCCTAGAGTTGCCCCACAAATCCACCAAGTGGATTTCAGCGAATCTTGACCGTAGCTTGTTTTCTATGGAACGGATTAGGCCACGTCACTCCTTCTTCTTCCTTGCTCCAAATCCATTCCTTCTTCCATATCGCAAGGGGGACAGCAACAGGCTCAGGGCTAAATGATTCGGCGAACTACCATTCCACCAATTACGCTTGCCAGTGTTTGGTTCAATTCCCTTCCCAGGTCCTCACGCAAGCATTTGGTTAAATAAGAACGATCTCGCATCTAGAAACTTTTGACATTTCATTCTTGCAAGAACCACTCCTTCGATTTACTCTTCATAATGCCACATGGCTCCTGGCTTCTAGCATATAAAGATACTCATCTTCACATAGAGCTTGTCTCAGTTTCTTGCCACCGACGCTCATGAAGATTGCCCATCGCCGCTTCCCAGGGACGTTGCCTCTTGGCAATGCCGTCTTGCCATTCACCAGTTCACCACCATCACTACTGCCTTGTGCCTTCTACTGATGCTTTCTAATGCTCGTATTTATGCAAGGCGTTTCAGTCTTGAGGAAATCAAGGAGGAGTGGAGTCATGGAGAAAAGACCTTAGTCTGCTTCAGATCTGGAGGAGACGTGAACTGGGAAAGGGAAGGAGAAGGAATGACGTGGCTTGATCCAATCCATTAGAAAGAAGCAACGGTTAAGATTGGGTGAAATCCACGCGTGGATTTGATGGTCAACTCCAGAGGATCTCCACCCTACTATTACCACTACTACTGTCACACACACACACACACAATGACACACACAGACACTTTCTTGTTTTGTTCCTGTGCCTGTTCCTGTTTTAGTTCTTCACATCACATACCTCCTGTGACCATCGGCTGCTCCTTGACGCTGTGCACCACCCAGGCTCCTGCCGCATTCCGTTTCCACCACATTGTCCTAGCAAAGCAGCGGCAATCCAAGAACATGGGGTTAGCTAGATCTGGACATCTACCATAAGGTGGACGGTGCTGGTGCAACGAAACAAACCTTCAATAATTAAGAGCCTAACTAACAAATTTTCTTTTCTTGGAGCAGAGATTGGAACCCCAAAAAAAGCATGCGTGCATATATACCTGCGGCAACAATGGCAATGCCGCGCGCCTCACCACCGAGGATTCGTCGTCCCCGAGATCCACATTTGGGTGCAACTCCTCCGACTTGCTCTCCTCCTTGCCTCCCGAGAGCCAATGTTGTTGGTTTCTTGATGCGTTTGGAGGCGGCTGGGGTGCAGTGGACGGATCTGCGGGCTGCAGGGAGGAGAGAGCCTGGGCCTGAGGCCGCCTCCTGATCCTCATGGATGGATGAGAGAGAGAGAGATTTGGGAGGGTGCAGATTAAAGGAGGGGCGCTTTGGGTGTTGGCTCCTTGGTTTTGGCTGGCCTTTAATGCCTCATGGAAGCATTTGTTTATGGGAACAGGTAAATAGAATAGGAGGGCTAGTGCAGATTGGTGCAGTTTCACTCCAGCCCTTGATTGGCTTTGGCTTGGCTTTTGGGTTGGCCTCCGAGATGAGACGGATGGAGGCACATATCTGGAGAAGAAGAGGGGGTGGGACGGGGCGGAATGGCGTGAGTGGTGGGATGCTTTGGTTTGCCATGCAATGCGCCGTGGAATTTTTTTATGAATAATCTATTTTTTATTTGAAATAACAAAAATATAATTGGCCGAATTTTTTTACAAAAATATGTTCCAGTCGTCGTGCTGTCGGGTAACTAGAGCCTATCACCCAATAGCCACGCGACATGCAAGCAATCTGCTGGCCGTTAGGCGAATTGATTGTAGTCACCGAATCACTAGGCGACTGCTTCCGGTCGCCCATCGGTTAAGCGACTGCGCTTACAGTCATTGAAGGGGTGGACGACTGAAAGTGCAGATAAAAGGATTGCGCAGCCGAGCGGGCTCGCCCCCTCGACCGCACGGTGAACAGACGCGACAGAAAAGAAAAGATGAGGAGAGGAGAGAAAATGAGAGGGAGGAGGAGAGGAGATGGAGAGGAAGAAGGAGAGGAGAGGGAAAGGAAGAAGGAGAGGGGGAGAGAGAAGGAGAGATTTAGCGACTCTTGTGAGGTCATTATTTATTGCATTTTAAATTTTGTATATGAAGTAGATAGTTTATTTAGTGTTAGTATCAGTAGAAAATTGTAGATATAGAAAAGAATAATACAACTTTGGTATAGAAAATTTAGTCAATGTAGTTTTAGAAAATTAGCAGCTGTAGTAACATGTAGTTGTGTAAGATTTAGTGAACATAGTTGTAGAAAATTAGCATCGCTGGCAAATTGGCATGCGTACAAAATTGGCATGGCACCACACGGGGGGCTCTGCTTGGCCATGTCCTACACCACCTCAGCCTGACATGGCCGGGGGGTCAGCCTGGGTACGGGCTCCTACACCACCAGGGCAGCAGATACGGGAGGAGGAGTGCCACAAGGACGAGCTGTAACACCCCACATAACTATATGGGATACTACTATGGAACGTCATCACCAAAGTGAAACATAAATAAGAACAACAAAAGAAATCACAAAGAGTTTAAAACTTTATTAACACTTTAATGGAGAATCAACGAAAGCTGGAATAAATATTTAAAACATGGGACCGGTCCACTTCTAACCAAATAAAGAACGAATGAAATAACAAAACGGTGGCAAACCACGGTGATGAAAACTCGAGTGCTCCCACCCATGCATTATGCTATCATTCCACTGGCCTTTTACCTGAGACTAAAAAGAGCAAGCGTGAGATTTGAAAATCTCAGCAAGTACCTAACAACGGTCGCAACACAAGAGTAAAGACAAGTAATGCAACCATGTGAAGTAAAGGACAAGCATCACAAGTAAACAATGCGTACAAGATGAAAGCAACGAATAACTGATATCGGAGATACTGTCATAAATGGGAGATGGATATCATGGAGACTGTGTATTAAAGATAGTTGTTATGTGACAAGTTATAGCAAGTTATAGCAAGGGTGCCGGCGACCTCATCCCACATACACGATTATACGAGAATAGCTAGGCACAACATTGACCTCGACTGTATAACCACAGACGGGGTGTAATATCATGTGTAACGAGAATGTACGGCCCCCGTACGTTACCAGGTTGGGTAAGTGGTTTTGACCGGACTGTGGTGAGCTGACTTGGTGAGACGATCGACAATAACGCAAAGAGTCTATACACTGGGGGTGATCTAGGAAATCCAACAAAGAAGTCCATAGCAATTACTTCCCGTTACCACTGGGAATCCCCAATGGCTGCAAAAGTCCAGCAGGACTACGGTGCTCTGCTTTCACTAGCTGGCATCTTGCACACTGAGATACAAGCTTAGCTATGTCCTTCTTCATCCCCGACCTCCAAAACTGCGTTGAAGGTCCTTGGACATCTTAATCTCGCTAGTATAAATAGAATCCCATATAGTTATGTGGGGTGTTACACGAGCAAACCGAGTGTATACATCGGAAGATCAAAGCTCATCTCGAGGCATGCACGCTCAGGGAGCGCGAGGCTCGCGAGAGGAAGCGTGAGAAAAAGAGGAAAATGGTGACCAAGACAAAAGAAGTCGTCGAGGAGTTCAACGCCGAGATTGCAAGGAAAGGAAAAATGGCCCCAGTCCACACAGTAGATCGTACGAGCAGTTGGGTTGGTTAGTCGCACATGATGCTCCATGTTATGCATGTAATCAAACCCTACGTGGCATGTTACTCTCAACTGTACTATGAAGTCTATTTTAATTTAGACAAACTTATTTCCTCGTCTTTTTGCATTCAATTATTCTCATAGCAAGTTATCCAACAACATTAACAAACCAGTTCTCCTGCGTGTACAAATTTTCGGTAACATCACAATATCACTTACCCTCGTACTTACCAATCGTTCTTATTTCAATCATTCTTAAAAAAAGTTTCACGAATTATTCTGCACTACAATAATATACAATGATCATAAACTCTTATTACGAATCCAACAGATTATCTGCCGTTCATAATCTACGAAAATCACAAATGAATTAACCCACACTGCCTCTTGTTTGCAGTCGCTGCACAGCTGAACGACTACAATTGCAATCGTCGAGCCACTGGGTGACAGGCTCCAATCGCCCAAGTGTCGGACGACTGGAGCCTGTCACCCAACAGCTTATGGATAGCTTTCTTGTCGCGCGACTGTTGGGCGATAGGCTCCAATCGCCCGACGGCTAGGCGACTGGAGCCTATTCTGTAAAAAAATGTTCGCGTAGGTATATTTCTGTTATTTCGAATAAAATATAGAATATTTATAAAAAAAATTCATGCACCGTATGCATTAGAACTGTTCTATAGGGGATGAGATGGCAAGGCATGTGAGATTTGTCCGGTGGGCATTATTGCTATGTGTACAAACCATGCGTATCTCAACAATGAGGTTGTTTATCTTAGATGAGAGTAGCTTGTCCTGTTCTTTTTTGCTGCGGCTTATGGTTTTTTGCTGCGGCTTGTGGCTTTTGGGCTGTTCATGTGAAAGATTACAGAGTAACTAAAACTCACGTGTGGTTTTTGCCGATATAAATGAAGTCAGTACAATATGTACTACAATAAACTAGTAGACCACTAAGATATCCATGTCAGTTACCATTATGCTTAGGGCATGGCCGCTACACGCCTACACGTACACAAGTCGCACGGGGGGAGGGTCCTACAAAGAGTATTTAGCCCATCGATGATGACCTGTCGGGTCCTAATACGAAAAGTCTTGAGTGTGCGTGGTGCTCCTTCCGTGACAAGGGTGATGGCTAGAGGTGGGCGTTGGGTCGTATTGGCCTAGAGCCATCGTGCTCCTGATCATATTTTAGCATACCATCTCAGTCTGGTCATCTCGCTATGTCGTACCGTGCCAGTTTGTCTCGCCTCTGGCCAAACTTAGGCACGGCCCAAAGCTCGTTGTGTCAGCATTCGTGCCATGCTAGCCTAAGCACAGTCTGAAGTAACTATACACGATGAAAGCGGCGACGACCATGGTGGTGGCAGCCACCATCTTCCTTTCTTTCGTACCCGCCTCGTTAAAAACTAGTTAAAACTGAATTAGTTGCATAAAAACATGGGAATGCAATAATGTAAATATTTCAGAGAAAAGTGGAATTTTCTTTATATTTTGAAAACACAATGTTACTGCCTTGTTAAAAACTTACGCCCCAGAGTGGGGTTCCCCAAATAAGAAAAAGAGTACAGTAACAATATATTTACATACTAACTATAACAACATGCGTACATAATATCTACTTATCAATATCTAGATCATTCAGGGAAAACGGCACTACCGCTCGATGAGCGTGATACTATCGTATTTCGGACATACCGGACTTTGAACATCGGTACTACCAAATCCTGTTATTACTGTTGCTTGAACGTTGGTACTACCGATTTTCCTGATGAAATAGCAATCTCATTCTATTCCTTTTCTAACCTATTTTGATTGCTTTCTAGCTTATTCGTGGTATCCTTTCTATGTGTTTGAAGATGCCTAGAACAAGGAATTCCACTCGAAAGGTGTATACCAGGAACACCTCCTCCCCCATGCCCTCTGGACAAGCATCGTCTCAACAAGATTCTCATACAATTCCAACTTCTCCCTAAGTCCAGATGCCTCCTCCGTCAACTCAAGGCAGCACAGAATCTGCTCAGAAGACCAAAGAGGACAGAGGCAAGGCAATAGCCTCTGATTATGAGATTGAGACAGAACAGGAAGTGAGCTCACCATATGAACAGTCAGATGAGGAAATGCCTGAGCCAGAGGAGCCTTAGATAGACCTCAAAACCATCACAACTAATAAGTATGCAAGATTGTAGCATAGAAGCCAGTTTGTGCTCCTGAGAAATTCTAACAATCCAAAGTTTTATACCAAGTTTCAGGAGCAAGTGTATGAACAGTTGTATGGTCCAAGCAGACTTTTTACAAACCATAAATATGTCGATTGGGATCACCTTGACTCAATTAACAAGTATGATGGGACATATTAGCTATTTCAAAGGGCCGGTATCCAGAACCTTGTGGCTCTCAAGTCTGACTATAATGATAAGACTCCAACAAACATGAGTTTGAGCTGGCTCTTCAGACAGAGTCAAGTGCATATGAGAAAGTATATGACAGGCTTACTCTTGAGATCCCTGCCATATATGAGTTCTATGATCAGAATGCTAGATTTGTTTTAGGCAAGCTTGTTGGACTCGTCTCTATTCCCAATCTGGTCAACTGGATCATCAATCGTATCATTCTTTCCAAGAGTGAAAATTATGACACCATTAGAGGCTATGCATGGAATCTGATTGATTATATTATGCAAGGCTGAAAATTAGATGTGATTGATCTCATAATTAGGGAGATAGCCTCCTCTAAGAATGATAGGGTCAAGAGGATTAATTATGCTCTCTACATTATTACCCTGATCCTTAGAAAGATTGAATACCGAAGAGGGTTGGGTTCAATCCACAAGCCCTACAAGCCTCGAGTGGATTCTCCCATTCCTCGAGCTCCCTGTCCTCGAGCTCAACAACAAGAAGAGGCTGCAGCTGAACCACAAGGAGAGGAAGCAGTCACTCTTTCTCATGTTTACTCTACAGTCATAAGGATGGAAGGACAGATCACCTCTTTGACTTGTTGTTTCTTCTCTTGGGGATCGAGTGTCCTCCCTTGAGCGTGTGGTCACTTGCTCTCCCTCTCCAATCTGCTATGGCCATCGTCCCCGTCGTGGTCCTTCTTCTCAAGCACCTCAAGAGTAGCCTTTTTGGTACTTTGATGCTAAAGGAGGAGAAGTTAAGTGAAAAAGGAGAAAATGGATAGAGAAAGGGGGAGCAAGCAAAAGGAAGAGAAGAATGAAGGAGTCACTACTATCTTAGCTACTATTTATATATATATATATATATATATATATATATATATATATATATATATATATATATATATATATATATATATATATATATATATATATATATATATATATATATATATATGTAAATTTATGATATAATGAATATATGAACTTCATTATTATGCTTAATGTAATTGTGGACATGTTTCATGTTATGTTGAACTTGAAGTTGTGGTCATTTTATAAAATTACATCTTGTGCTCTTTTGATTGTATAGATTGTATTATTGCAATTATCTATTCCTTCAAGTTCAACAAACAAAGGAAACTCCGCCAAATTTTTTGAAAATCTTTACATGTGCTTGTAATATATCTTCTCATTTATATGCATATGTTTAGGGGGGAGATTTTCTTGTATTGACCTTAAAAACAATTAATTCTCTAAACTCATTTGAGCTCAATGCAAGAATTACTTGTTGTTTAAAGTCACAAAGAATATACAACTCGTTTCTCAAACAAGTGGTATATTCAAAACTTTATTCTTCTCATAGAATATTCGTGTTGTCATCAATTACCAAAAAAAGGGAGATTGAAAACATCTAAGTCCCCTAAAAATGGTTTTGATAATTAATGGCATTATGTGAAGATAGGACTAACATGTTTATTGAGTGTTTGAAAGGTTTAGTCCTAATGACAAATGTGAAATGTATGCTAAGAGTCAACATAAAGATCAATGTGGCTCAAGACAAAGGTATAAGTAGTATAAGATCCCTTTTTAGTTTTACCGGTCTTAGGAGAAAGGATGGAAGACCGGATTATAGGTTAAACATCATATTATTAAGAGGGATTATGGCTAGTAGCTTGACAGCATGTTCTTATGCCATTTAGATCAATTTAGGATCATGCATGCACTTAAAACTAAATTTGATAGTCAATTGTGGACTATCAGGAACATTGAAAGTATCGGAGTTTACACGGTGGTAATTAGTATTAGAAGGCAAGAATTTTCAGATCCTCCTATTCACCCCCTCTAGTCGGTTATCCTTGATCCTACAAGGTCACCACCATCGTGCAGGGGTAGGGGGAGGTCCCCACTGTCGTGTGAGGGTGGGGGGAGATCGCGTATCGACCACCACTAGCCTCCCCTCCCGCCTTCGCCTCCTATGCCGGTCAGCCACCTCCCGCTGTCTACTCGGCTCCTCTAGCCCCCATGGCCAATGGCCGACAGCTCCTCCTCTTGACAAGGTCCCCATGCAAGCCATCATCACTGAGTGCCACCTCCGGGCTCCGGTATACCCTAGTCCTTCCCCTCTACTCCCTCTCTCTGCTTATGATGGCTTGTGGGGATGACCGTGAGATGGTAATGCCCATGGGATGACGATGGGAGGTACGAGGCCAGGCCGAGGCGGTCGTCGGCGCTGGCGTGCTCGTTGGGCCCCTCGTGCCGGTCAGGCTCGCTGGGTCAGGCTGGCCCAAACACGGCACGATATGCCGTCCCACCTAACGGGCTGGCTTTCTAGACCCGGCCTAGCCCACCATTCGTGTTGTACCAACACGGCCCGCCACATGTGTGCCCATGCCGTGCTTGGGCCATTCTGGGCTAGCCGGGCCTTGGGCTGGCACAGATAAGCCCGGCCCAACTCCCAGCTCTAGTGACGGCGATGGTGAGGTTAGGGAGAGTTCACCAAGGTATCTGGTTGTAGATGGAGGGAGGGCGGTGGTTGTCAGATGGTGGGTGGCGGTGGTGACGGGGCGATGGTGGCACCACCGGCTGTGGGGTCAGAAGCAGGGTGGTGGGTGGCGATAGCAGGCCGCACGGCTCAAAGCAAAGTAAATATTAGGTTGGGCAGGGTTGAAGTGGCAGTGGAGGGGAAGAGGGGTGGCGAGGCGATGAGGGCGCTGTTAGCCGCCGGTGGTGGAAGCGGGGGCGACGACGACGGTAGAGATGTGTGAAGCTAGCTTGGGAGGAAGAAGAAGGGGTGGCGGTGGTGAGGATAGCGTGTGGCGTGCCAATCGAGATGAAGAAGAAGACGCGGGGAGGAGGTAGCGCACTCTGCTGGCTCGCAAGTAAGGGTGACAATTTCCCCGTTGGGGGCGGGGCCATGCTATGCTAGCAAGGTGGGGATGGGGTCATCCTCCCCATGGGGACCCGTTTAAAATAAAAATTATTTTTGTTATATGTTATAGTTTTTAATAAAGAAGATTGTATTCTTTTCTTATATATTTGAACTAAAACATAACTCTATATGTTAGAATATGTATTTTGAAAAATATATCTAAATAATTATAAAGTAATAAATAAGGCTATATTATTATTAAAAATAATTTATCCGTGTTTAATCCCTACATGCTCATGCGAAAATCAAGTCTTCACATAATCCAGGGACGGAGGCCGATCTCCCCCATTTAGCCTAATGGGACCGGGGCCGGGGCGGTTTAGCGGAGATTGGGAGGGGGGCCACGGGGCCTCCTTGGGATCCTCCGGCCCAGTTGCCACCCATACTCATGAGTGCGCGCACCCTGTAGTCCCTATTCTAATGCCCACATTACTAATCAACAATGCAGCCCTTCTCGGGTTTGCATACTAATGGGCCAAGCCTGTGTTGGGCCCCAATAATTTGCATATACTTTACTGTTTTTATTTTCCTATTTTTCGGAGGACTCTTTCTCAGGCCTAAAAGTGGCTACGCCTTATAGCTTTTAGTTTAAATTTTTGAATTCTGATTGTTCGTGAGAGAGAATACGAAGAGACACTCGTGTGCCATTTTGGCCGATATAGATGAAGTCGGTACATTGTCTACTATAATCGATTTGTAGACTATATCTTAAACAGACGTATCATTTAAAAGCTAATTACTAGAGATAAACCAAAAGATATAAGCCAAAAAAAAAGAGAGCCTGTGATATGTCTCACACCCTCAGAAGAAAATCCAGAAAGGCAGCAAACAAACAGGTGAATATGGATACACAGAGAAGCACAGTGGCATAGCCTTCGCGTATGGACCATCAGATGGTTCCGTGAATCGATTGCTGATGGGCATTGAGACAAGAGTGCGCACATCTTGAGTCTGGACACATCTCATGTCGGCATGCATGTACAGGTCAGCACATACTGCTCCAAACCCAGCTAGCTAGCCAAATGGACTCACCAGCAGCAGCTGCTAAACACCGCAACAACCACATGCGTTCAAAGCAGCTACTCAGCTAGAATCCTTCAGCTGGGCGCGAGCACAGCACAGCCATAATACGAGCTCCAGTAAATTAACATGCTGTGTCAAACCAGAGACCATATATACCCAGGAAAGTGTGCTTCCGTATGATCCATATTTAAATCCCGGACTACAAGCGCCCTTAGTACGATCTATTTAAAGGGGCAACGAATTAAGCGGAGCCGTACGACAAAGGTAGAAAGGACCAGCGGCAGGTGGTCCGTGCATTCAAAGGGTGGAGTACGTAAAACAACACTAGCCGACAACAACCTGCTTTCTGACAAACGTTTCCAACAAAACTGCAAGAGTAGGTACAATAAGACTTAATCAGCAGGCTATATCAAATATAATATCAACAAAATCTTATGTGGCAAAGAGAGAAAGGAAGAGAGAGAAGGAAGCTGGCTACTAAATTACAGCTAGCTATAGCACGTAAAAATATGCATTTCACTCTCTTACACGTGGGGCCAAATAGTTATTGTAATAGCTACCTTATTGTATGAACTATTTTTTTTGAAGGCTATAGATGAAATGGACAAGTATTAGAGCAAGTACAATAATGGTCTTATAGCCAAGCTAGTCAGTATTTTTGCTGATGTGGAGGAGAGAAGAGAGGAGAGAGATGAGAGTTTGGCTCTCATGCAAGCAACAAGCTGGGCACGGGAGCCTATGCAGTGGTGGGCCAAGATAATAAATGTATGTGAGGAGGAATAGGAAAGAGAATGTGAGATATGGTACCACATAATAATAAAAAATCGTTTGTAGACAAATAGAAGACAAATTATTGTATAACTTGGCTCTTATAACTTGACTTATAGCCAAACACTTGACTCTATTATTGGACTTGCTCTTATAGCCACTAGTTGGCTATACTATTGTACTTGCTCTAACAGCACTGCTACAGACTACAGTGCTACATATATAACACCTACAACATTTCCTCCGAAAGGCAAAAGCAGGCATTAATGGTGTTCATGCAGACCTGGCTAAATAAATTGCTCAATACGGTGCAACAAAAATCCGAATCGGATTCAGCCCAATTAGATTTGACACGGTTAAATCAAATAACTTATCGTGTTATATCATACCGATCTATGTTGCAAATCAAGGATAACCAACTAGAGTGATGAATAGAAGGTTTTCAAATTCTTTTATCTAAATCACAATTTTAGAGCAAGTACAAGTAAATAAAATTGTTTTTACAATTTAATACATAAATACTCTCTGTCTTACTATAGCACCACAAACCTATGTCTATGTAAGATACAAATCTACATAAACAAGTCAATCAAATTATTGCTACAAATGTAAATGCGAAAAGTAAACACAAGAGAGTACCACACGGAGGACACGAGAATTTTTCTGTGATCTTAAAGACTTGCCAGTCTTCCCTAATCTACGTTGCAAGAGTTTGAACTAATCAAGCTGACTCTTTGCACAAAATTAAGTCTTTTCTCAATCCACTATGGTAGATCTTTCTCGCTCCGGGAAGTGAGCTCTGACCTACACAATCACGCCGAGTATCTTCACAACCTTCTTTGAAGAGATCGTCACACTAACTTCTCCAAACCGTTTAGGTGTCGGTAACCACCGAGAGTAATAAGTCAATATTGCTTGCTTAAAGGTTTTCAAGTGCCATAATGATCAACTAGATGATGCAATGCATTTGAATACTCTCAACAACCTCAAAATGAGAAAATAAAGCAAATGAGTTAAAGAGAGAATGACAAGAGCTCAAGTGTATTCAATGATATTCAAAAGTTCTTACTTGCTGCTGGTGGGCAGGTATTTATAACCTCCAACAATCAGAATAATCCTTGGGATGAAATCCCTAAAAATCAGGAGTTGCAGTACTACCGCTATGCAATGGATGGTACTACCACACCTATAATTCAACAGCTATTTAAGATTCATTAAATACACAAAAAAAACTAGCCGTTAAACCAAATTCCAATAGTGCGTACTCACAAGACCCGGTAGTATCAATTCTGCGGTAGTACCGCTCTTCAACTACGATAGTACCGATTTCCAGAGAGAAGAAAATGTCTCAAATATGTACCTCTCTAAAAAATTAGCTACCATCATCTAAAGTACAGTCATATCAGTTTCTAGAAGGAAATCAAGGATGGTTTTAAAATAATTTTTCAAATGCATGCATGTACTAGATTTTATCAAAGTGGCATAAAATTAGCTTCAAACTACTAGCCATGATTATTTTTTATAGTACGACATCTATTCTACCAATTTGGTCTTTGTCATCAAATACAAAGCCTGGTAAAAGCTATCAAAAGAGGTCCTTATGCTAAATTATACCTTTGCCTTGAGTTATGCCTTAAGTCATGTCAATTCTTAGTCGTCTTTACATACCTTTGCTATGATATCATCAAAATCCCAGACTAAACCTTTCAATCATTTTAACAAACATATTAGTCTCTTAAGCATTGTTGTTATTGATTACCAAAATCAATTTTTAGGGGTCTAGATGCTTCATGCGTGTTTGCCCTCCGACCTAGACATGGCACGAAAATGGGTCAGCCCGTGCCGGGCCGGCGAGTACTCTTAGCCAAACAGGCCACCGATAGCCCATTGATTTTACTGTCAGTCATAAGTGATTTTACTACTGGTCATTGAATTGCAAGTATTTTTTTACTGTTGATCGCAAGTAATTGTACTGCCAAGTCACCCGTTTACTCTCAAAAAAGTGCAGTAACCTTAATACAAGTAATTTTACTGCTAACCACAAACAATTTTACTACACTACCACATGTCGTGCCATGTCGTGCTGTGCAGTCCCGCTGTGCCGATGTGCGTGCCCAAGCACAACACACCTAGTCAGACAAGACCGATACGATCTATTTACTGTTTGTACGGTGATATATCTAAACTGGACTAATAGTATCTTGTCTCGGACCAGCATAGTTGACCGGCCCATTTGGCCAAATCTGTGTTCACGATCACAGGAGAACTGCTTTGGACTACCTGCCTGATTGGTTACTCGTGTGGCAGCAATGTGCAGAGGTCATATCACTGTGTGCCTAAATTAGGAGTATTGATCAACTGTTTTTAAGTTTAGGTCCCGTTGAAAAAAAATTTCTGATTTCTACAGAAATTAAACTTTTTTCGGTGAAATTCAAATTTTTTATTTCTACAGAAATTAAACTATTTTCAGTGAAATTCCTGCGTTCTAAACGGAACCTCAAGTGCTTAACAGTTGATATTTCACGGAGCCTCAAGTCCTTAACAGTTGATATTTCTCGTTATCCCAGAGAGATCTCACCTGAGTTTAAACTCCTCACCTGCCTAGTAACTACTAGTCCATCATGTAAATAGAAACAGTTAATATCCTCTCACCCGACTAACTGCTATAATGAAATATTTAGAGCATGTTTTTCTAAGTTTATTTCAGTTTATAACTTATGACTTTCCTTAAACAAATAAATAGAAAACCACTATTTCAAAATGGCTTATCGGAATAGCCTTTTAAAAATAGTTTATCGGCTTTCAGTTCATTTGCATGAGCGCTCGCAGCCACAAGTCACAGTCCAAAAAAACAGGCCCTTAGGCTTTACAGCTAGCCGTACGTATATCTGACAAGCTTACCATCAACTTCCATAGGACGACGAAATCAGGACGCCCAGCACCAAGCACTAAACATTCAGAGGAATCAAGAGATCGAGATGTCAATACAACCACTTTTCTTATTAGAATTCAATATACCCAATATCAACTCAAAGAATACTATATAACATCCTCGTGGTAAAAAGTAGCAGTCATGGAACAGAAAGACGGATTCATGAAAGAAAAAGAGCCTCATAATCTATACCAGTTGATGCAGTATACTATTATTTGTTTCTGATTATTGCTAGTGAGACATGGACTTTACATCATAAAATCCTAGCCTATACAGAATTCGTGTTGGTATAGAGTCAGAGATCTGACTAACTGCCTACTTCACGCTATGTAAGGATTCCAGAATCCTTGACCTCACTGATATCAGCATCGCCTTGACCGCTTCTTGTGGGGTAATTATCCTAGACAACTTGACATTTGACAACAAACAACAGTTCATGTACAGGAGCAAGTAATTGTACACTTGCCTTTATTGGTGTAGCGTTTGATGCTGTTTGACCATAATCTGTGCGTAGAGAAGCTCGTTCCAGGAGTCCGGTACTCCCGGAAGGCACCAGTGGCTGCAGTCCTGGTATATCTCAGGCGACTTCCGCTCCTCCTCGGTCAACTTCTGCTTGCGGTAGACTGAAGGGTGTGCCTCCTTCCTGTAGTCAGTCATCCTTGTTATGTTCAGGTAAACAACAGGTGTTTTCATCCCATGGAGCACCTCCTCCAAGATGCTCATCTTCTGTGGGTATGGTGCAAGGTACTGATCGTTTGTTATTGGCTCAGTTTCCTTATCGCAACTGCCGCCTGAATTCCATTGGCCCCCGCTGCGTAAAAGGAATAAAGACTTCCAAACATCAGTTACTCTGATACCGATATGGACACATCAAACTGAACTTGCCAGAACTCACAAAAGGCTAACCTGAAATGAGATGCTGAGTAGCCTCTAAAAAACACAGTTGTTTTCGTGGGATTTATATTGGAATCAACCCACTTGGCCCAGGTGTTAAGAGCTCTCCGATAAGCATCATGGACATTCAGCTCACTATATACACGGTTGCCCTCTTGATAGTAATCTTTCCTGTTGCACATTTAACATACTTAGAACAGTAAGCAACACTTGAAATGCAGAACACTTGACATGCAGATCTTTAATGAATCAGACGGTGACATTTATAGCTTACCCTAGAGAAGTTTTCTCATGCGTCCACCAGTGCCCAGTATTGAAGACAATGATATCTGCATTCTTGTACCTCGGGGATGAGTGATTGATTATGTCAAGCCTAAGAGTTTCCTTGTTCTTTCCATTTCTGACAGGCATCTCCCATTCCTGAACAAGGAAAGGGGAGCTGAAGAACTCCACACTGCAATTGTAGTCCTAGACAACAGGAAAATTTGCGCATTGGCATTCACTCTAAATGCTCAAACAAGCACAAATAACAAAAGGTGGAATATGAAAAGCATAGCATATCTACCTGAAACAAGAAAGAGTAAGAGCCCTCGGCCCTGAATTTGTGCCTCCCGGATACCTCAAAGACCTTCCTCTTGTCTTTGATAGAACTCCTCAAGATACAAACCAGGGATTCCCACATGTTCCTGTTGAGCGAATCACCGACGAACACCAGTCTCTTTCCCCTCAGCCTCTCCAGCATATCAGTTGGGTTTAACCTAGTATAAGCAGCGTATTACTGAATTTGTCGCAAACCAAGAAGTCGAGAACTTTTCGTTCAAAAGAAGAAAAGAAAAAAAGAAGTCAATGAACTAACTGAATTCACCAAAAAGCACGGTTGTTCAAGCAAACTTTCCTCACCTTGGGATGCTGCATCCACTGGGTTGCCACCGGAGCCTTTGGTAACCTTTATCAGGGCGGCCGTTGAGGTGGCAGTTGAAGGACTCGTCGATGTGAGGACATGATCCCTCAGGGTAGAGAGGGTACGAGTTATCTCGGACCCAATTCCCATAGAACATATTGCAGCTGGCCATCGCCTCAATCCAATCAACCTTCTTCTCACCACCGGCATTAGCAGCCTCTTTCGCCGGTTGTCCATCCCCAATTACCGGCACCGCACTGCTGTTGCTGGGTTTTGGGGTGATTGCTTGTCCCGAATGATCTTTCACCAAGCTAGCACTCCCCTGAGGAATAGCAGTTGATTCCCTCTTCTTATTCATTGTACTAGTGCTTACACCTGAGGCAGATCTGCTTCCAGTCTGGTTCTGATTATTTGCGGCCGGCGGAATTTGGACAGTCTGGTTATTGCCCGGAGCTCTACTTCTCTGGGGCGCAGCTCCATGACCGTCCATCACCGCTGCAACTGCATTACCAGTCTGATTGATGAATGGAACCACAGTTCCATTGCTTGAAGCTACAAGCCCAGTTCCTAACTGGTAGGTAGACCCAGCCGCATTCCTTGCATTGGCTTTCACTGCGCTGCCACCTCCGGCTTCCGCTGAACTTGCATTCACGTCCGAGCCATTGATCAGAATAGGCACACCTCCTTTCGCCGTTGTGCCATTCTGGACTGAAACGCCGCTCGGAACTCCAGCCCCACCGACGTCGCTTGCGGTGGAATTATTGGCCGCGGCACCGCCTCGTACGTGATCACTGGGCGGCGAGGCGCTCTGCTCTGCCGCAGTAGCATTAGCGGACGCGGAATTGCCGTTGGGAACTCCGCCTGCAATGCTGGTTGGAACCCCGCTTCCGCTTCCCGATCGCTCACCGGGCCGAACTGTACTGGAGCCATTGGTTCCCGCTTGCCCACTCCTCGCCGCGAACCCGCCACCGCTCGGTCCGCGCCGCCTCGCCGCGACGCCGCCAGGAGGCCCCGCCGAGGAGTTGGCGGGGAACAGGGAGGAGAAGAAGCTGGAGACCTGCGCGCGGTAGGGCGACGCGGAGGCGAACAAGCCGTCGAACCACGCGGCGGCCGGCGACGAGGGCGAGGGCGCGGGGAGCGAGGGCGCGAAGGCGAGGAAGGCGGCGAACGCGGCGAAGGCGAGCGCGAGGCCATAGAGGCAGAGCCTGGCCCTCCGCGCGCGTCCGCCGGAGACGCCTCCGCCGCCGAGGTGGTTGGCCATGGCTGCCGCCACGCCGCGCTGCTTCCATGCGCCCTTCATCAGATGGCGCCCGCTCGCGCGGCCGCGGCGGTATTCGGTTAGGGTTTAGAGGCGGGGGGAGGAAGCATAGGCGGTGGCGATCAGCGTGGGTGTGGGGGGAGAGGAGCGCGCGGTGACTCGCGAATGATCTGCGGCGAAGGCTTAAGGCTTTTGTAGGGAGGAGGCGGAGGTGGTGGTGACGGCGAGCGCGTGGTGGCGTGGGTGCGGGTTGGGAGCGAAACTAACGAACCTCGTGGTCTTTTGGGGTTTTTGAATCTCTCACGTTTTGGGTTTTGTGGGAACGGGGGTGCCCGCGTGAGAATCGCTCGGGGATTCGCCGGGCCGTCAACAGAAGCCAAATTTGTTGGGTTTCTCTCCCTCTCTCGTAGAGAAGGGCACTTTTGTCAATTACTTTAAAAAACGAACGCAGTAGGCACGGTGAAAAGGTTTTTTTAGACCAAGAGTTCAAGATTTCGTTAAGGTTTGCTCCAACTAGTTTTTAACTTAAGTTTATAACTGCGACTTTTAACTTTTAATTAAAATTACACTGTAGCGTATTTCTGAAAGTACGAAAAAGGCTTCCTAGTTTCACACTCTTAGAAGTACGTTCTTCCACTTCTTATGTACCGTTTAAATAATATTATTATGTCCCTTTATCCTTTTTAGTATATTTTAATAATAATTATAAGATATTTGAAGGTGAGTTCTATAAAAAAAATTCATCAAAATCCACTTTGTATAGTATAATTTATGTATATGCTTCTTTTATATATGAAAATATGTATATAGCAAAAATAAAGATCTCTGATATGTAGAAAACTGATACATATTTATATTGACTTTAGCTTCTCTGAATAGAAGCAAAAATAAATATGTATGTAGTAGCGCGACCATCCTGCCCCGTTCCGTACGGCCGATCGTCCCGGCGATCCAGTCCAAACGACTACCGTTGAGTATTTGGCATTCTGAAGCACAACTGCAGGAGCATGCGCGCTAGTTTAATCGGACGCACCTAACAGTAGCGTTTTTAAGTTTTATGGCTTTAACTGTTAGTTTTTAACTAAAATATATTGTAACAATTGTTTGTTTTTTAAATAACTTAACTAAAATAAATTAAAGAAGAAAAAACATTATATTGTTACGGACAATATAAAGAAATAATAGAAAGAAAAAGCCAAAAAAGAGAAAATAAGCTGAAATTAAAAATCCTATTTCAATTAACTTCTGATTTAAATAAATCAAAAGCCAAAAATTGGAGCCAATATGGCTTTTTTGAGTGGTTTATGGTGAAAGCATCAGAATTACTGAAAAAACATCAGAATGACAGAGACTTATTTAGCATAATTAAATTTAAAAAAATTAAAAATAGAAAAATATATTAGCCCATCACGTATAATGCAAACAAATACGGGAAAAAAAAGAACCGGCAAAAAAGCTAAAAGTTCAGAAAAAGACGAAATTTATAAATAGTGAAAAATAAACCAGAAACTGAAGCCGAATCGAGCGGGCCTTCTGCAACAAAAAAGCAGTGTCCTCACTCTAATCAACCAGGTACATTTCGATCCGGGCCGTCCATATCAATCTGACGTGCGGGGGAGGAAATCTATAATATTAATTGAGCGAACAGCCAGGCCCCACGTGTCAGATCGGATCACGTCTAGGGGAAACTCCAGGTGACCTGATCTGAATTGGAACTGATCTAGTTGCACTGTATAATTAGCTAACAAGGTTAGCAACGTTTATGCAGTTGGACCATCCGCACACGCCAAAAAAATATACCACAGGTTGCAAATTTTGATAGGAGGGGACAGCTCTGCGCTACTGCCTAACTGGAGATGAAACCGGACGATGAGCAACCAAGTTGAATTTTTCATTGCAATGCAACTATGTATTCTTTTCTATTATTTATTTTCAGGTGAGTGCTTATTCGGACAAAGAAGCTGGGGAACGGCCTAAGCATCTTGACTCCGGCCGGCCGTAATCCAAGATTAGACACTAACACACTGCTAATCGATTCGACGCGGCAAGAAAAAGGTTCTGGCAAAAAGTACACACACGTTGCCGAATAGTGAAGGTGAGCCTAACACCATGAGAAATATAACTACAGGAAATGCGATGCATGGCCGGATGATAGGAAGCTCTCAGGGGATGACCCTCTTGAGGATGAGGAAGATTTTAAGAGGGGTTAGGTATTAGTTCACTTGCAGGCTCAGAGGATTCGTTCGTGTCAATGCAACATTTGCAGCTTTAGGCAGTTCTTCTGCCTCCTTTTTACTATCAAGTGGTGCATGTCGTGTTTGCCATGAAGGCCACATGAAAAAAGCTAGGTCCACCACGCACAGAGGTTGGTTGGTCGCCACGGCCTGGTTTACCTGGAGATCCAGTTGAAAGCAATGAGCATGTTAATTAAGCTTTTGACATGGAAATTGGAATTGCATGAAGAGCACGAGTTATTCTTTCCACGTAGCATGTATGCATCGACCGACTAACCGTCTTTGTTTCTTGCATGGCTAGTCTATTTGGTGGGTTTTTTTGGTTAAGGCTGATGGTTTGTGGCTGATGGATTTTACTCTTAATATGAACGCTTGTATAAATGAATTGATTAATAAATTCAAAAGGTCTGTTTTAATAAGCTGCTTTGGAAAAGGTAGAAGTTGCTTATTCCAAGAGAAACCGTAATTGGAAAAGAAGATATATTCTCTACTTGTTTTTCACGTTAGACAGGACCTTAGCATCATCATAAACACCACGGCTGATCGATTATGGCCCAACAACAGTTATGTTGCTGGGTTTCTTTTCAACCAAGACATTTTATCATGTCGATTGAAGTCTTATCCGAAATCTCCTTGGAAACGAAGAATTATAGATGCGTCCAATCTACAAAGTTAGACGACCAATATCAGAAATAGACCATATCTAGGGTGCATGATCGATCGAATAATAGAACGAGACAGATCCAGGTGAGCTCTGTTCGTCGTGTGAGGCTTGTTCATAGCTAGAGAACAGAAGCAATTAGAGACAAACTCAGTCGAATGTATGTTAAAGTGTGTCTAATCCAACACCCTCCGATATGACATGAGTCAACATTAAAGTTGCTGCTGTTACGAGTAGGACGTCATCCGGTGGCACATTGATCGTGTCGCTGATCTTGTTAGTACAAGTGAATGATCAGAACCAAGTGCTTTTTCTTTCTCCCAAAGTTTGAGATGAAACACGAAAGTTGTGGATTGAAAAGATCCATGGAGTACGCGCTAAGCAAGGGATGTGGGTGTATAGCTTTGTTTACTTTGGTCACCGTGGGGCCGCAAAAGCGAAACATGCCGCTAAAGGCCTTTCTTATCCGAAAGTCAAAATAAGTATGATAGTTTCTTAAATTAAAATTTTCAAATAGTTTTCTAAAGTTAAAATTATATGTATCGTTTGTGTCGATATCTCTACCATCCACTATCATTTTAAAAAATATTTATAAAATTATAAGTTACAACCAAAACAATTAACAAATGACAAAAGAACTTGGCTAAAGCTATGGACGTATATACGCAAGGACATCTGTTCGTACAGAGTTGTACGGTACAGGGCTAAAGGGAGCCCTCACCGACGTTGCCACGATCCGCGGCGGAAAGCAGAGGAAAGAACCTGGATCAACTTGGACCCGCAGGATACGTACGTACGCTTGTGCTGAAGCGTCGACGCAGTGTTGGGCTGTTGGCGATCGATCGATAATTCTGATGCAATACTTTTGATCCGAATGTAACTGTGTTGTTTGGACATGGGCGTCCAATAGTTTATGGAGCTTACCAGATGTGAGTTCGCATATTGTCGTCAGTTGTCCCTGATGCACAGAATTAATCGAGTTGAATGCGCTGGTAGTAGCCACAGGCCGCAGCAGAGCCCAAGGCATGAATGAGCATGGCTTGCAGCAGAGCCCAAGGCATGAATGAGCATGGCTTGCCCATCCAGCCGGCAGCCAAACATCAGTATGCGAGCCGCGAGGGGACGACGACTCGAGTGCATCAGCAACTGAGGATGGTTTTGTCGAATAAAACGCCAGCAGCCAAATACACTTAGCTTCTATCAACGGTTACTATTTATAAGCCATAAACTAATAAAATGACTTACCTTTTATAAACTGTTTCATTCAGTCACTGCTATTTATTAGTCACAACAAAAATTATTAGCAAAAGTTAATATAAACAAGCCTCTAATTCGATAAGCAGTATGGTTGGAGAAAGCAAATGATCACAAAAGAACACACGTACGATCGATGGCAGTAGAATCCAACCAATTAGTGTGTCAAGGCCAGAAGGCCACTTGTTGTATGCAGTATACGAGTAGTTCAGGCGTTAACCCATCGTCCATTTGCCCTACCTTTGGGTCTCATGGGCTGCGGGCCGCAGCCGAGACTCGGGCCCATACAGTGTTCAACGTGGGCTGCGGCGCTGCGCACACAATGCGGATCGGATATTCGGGCGGTAGCTAAGTTAAAACTCGGCGGCCCGGTTCGACCGGGTCGCACGCGAGCCGGGCCGCACGCAAAAACCTCGAGATATTTTACGATCCGGTAGGGGGGCCCAGATGCCAACGCTTTTGTCCCCACCCCCTCCCCGCCCGCTCGCCCGCCGCCCACGGAATGCGGATAAGCTTCCGCCTCGGCTCCTACGCTCGCACCGGCACTAGCCAGATCATCTCTTCTCTGCTCCCCACCTCGCGTTCTTCGATTCCACGCATATACTCGCGGTTCCCCCTCTTCACCACCCAGGCACCCAGTCGCATTCCACAACCCCATCTCTGATCTACAGCGCCGCATCCAGGAAGCTGGCAATGGCGCTCCTGGCGCCGAGCCCCCGCGTGCTCTGCCGGGAGCTCTGCGTCGTGCGGGAGGCCGCCGCGGCCCCGCACCCATCCTCCGCCGCTGCCTGCTCGACCTTCGGCGGGGTGGCCGGGCGGGCCCTGTGGCTGTGGTGCGGCGGCGCGGGGAGGGGGAGGGGGCGAGGCGGGGAAGGGGTCAGGGCGGAGGCCTACTTCTGGGACGTGTCGCGGCCGGTGGAGATGGAGGAGATCGACTCCATGGACAAGCTCGACGACGCGCTCAGGTGGTCCGTCGAGAACAAACAGCCCGTCGTCATCGACTGGTACTATCCGCGTCGCCTACCGCTGCAGCTTTAATTTCTTCTTACGTATTGCGCGCTGCCTCAAATATCTCACTCTGTCGTTGCGATTAACGTGTTGCGTTTTGGTGATCTATTGTTTGAGCGACTGAGCGTCTGTGATCGATTAGAGAATCTAGGAAGTGGGAAATTGCGGCATTGCTTAGTAAGATGTGCTAGCAAGTCCACCGGGATTTTACTGAGTGGACGTGATACTGTAACAAATTTCTGAAATTACCATGATTGGTGTGAAATTACCCTGGCTGTCCAGTTCAAATGGCAGTATGGCACTGAAAGATTGGAAAAGACACTTTATGCACGAACCTATCTGATATCCTATACAACGAAAGGGGATGATGTTGTGAGGTCTTTAGAGCTGAAAGTGTAACTAAAATCATTTGCAAGCCGCACTAAATTTCTTTCACACCTGTTGATTTCTAAGTGAACCTGCTCACGTTCAGGTGGCTTCGTGCCTATGTATTGTATTAACGCAATGACAGTATCACGGACGCCATTCATTATTTCATTTTCGAACTCTCCTGTGTCTGTGTGATATCTTGAGACTTCAGTTGTCTTCTGAAGTAGTTTGACCCAACTGCATAACGTGACATTGCTCCAAGGACTTGTAAAGAGGACCACTAATTGACATCTTGATGTCATGTTAGCAGAAGTGAGGTGCTTGTTTTTTTTACTAGCGAGCTGCTGTTCAACAATTCCCTAAACAAACTACTTCCTCAGATTTTGAGATTTAGTTTGTTCTTACCAGGATGGCTAGTTGGTGTCGGAAATGCATTTATCTGAAGCCCAGACTGGAGAAGATAGCAGGAGAATATCCAGGGTTTGTTTAAATTCTCTTTCCATGGATTAATTTAATCTTGGATGGATACAATTTCGAGTTTTGTGATATTGAGATTGATATTTATTGCCCGATCAGATGATCTTCCAAGTTGACATGCCATCCATCTTGATTTACGGAATTAAATCATACCTTACATTTCTTTTGCAGAGTCAGGTTTTACTTTGTGGATGTCAACAAAGTTCCACAAGCCGTGGTAAAAAGAGGAAATATAACTGTGAGTCAGCAAATTTGCGCTTTACTTCATAATATGCTGATTGATTTAGAATGACTCTTAAATCATTTGATTCCCTTCTCTTTATTTATGCTCCATTTTCTCCATTTGGCTGTGCTTCTACCTTCAGAAAATGCCCACCATACAGGTAGAATCACATTTTCTTCCACAGTGATAATTGTTTCCTTTCGAGCATGATTGGAGTTGGGAAATTTTGATGGCGAAGTGCACATTCATTTGCAGTTATGGAAGGATGGAGAGTGGAAGGCAGAAGTAATAGGAGGCCACAAAGCATGGCTTGTGATGGATGAGGTTAGAGAAATGATCCAGAAGCACAAGTGACTAATTACCTAAACCGTGCAATAGATACTATATAGTGTGAATAGAGATTTGAAATGATCTCTTCAGATCAATAAAGCTATATTTCAGCTCCTTATTACTGCAGAGCTGGCTAGGAATGTTGCAATTTTTCAGCTGATATCTCCAAGTATAATACTCTTGTACTGGTATGGTGTCTTGACTAGAAAGCACAAATTATAGATGGAACAGCACTCTTCAGCAAACATATTCACAAGAAATTTTTGGGGGCATAATTCTGTGAAGAATCAAATAAGCTTGCCGTCCGTTTCAATTTTCAGTTCGATTCAAACAACATATCTACAGGATTCCAACTAATCTATTTACTTTGGAGCTCAAATACCATTTCCATCGATCACAAACAAACCCATGACAATTCAGAATAACCAAACTACCTAGGTGGCCACAAGCATCCGCTTATGGCACTTCAATCCTCACGGTTAGCCCAGCGGCGTGACGCCGACGACAACGAAGGCGAAGGCGAAGTCGAGGGCTCGTCAGTGCCGACGGGGACGTCGGAGAGCGGCGCCAGCACGCGCCTCACGCTCATGGACCGCATCGGCCGGAAGCTCAGGGACCTCAGTTTCTTGTCCTTGGAGAAGACGTTGGACGACTTGCGGAGGATCAGGTAGACCAGCCCCTGGACGAGCACGAACACGGCGACCTTGGTGAGCGCGTCGCGGAGCTCCGGCGAGATGAAGGTCGCTTCCATGGCTTCCGGCGGCGCGAGGAGAGGTTGGCAAAGGAGATGTGCAAGTGTTTCTGCGCGTATGACTTGAGCGAGATCTGCTTAGTTTATGTGTAATATTGGCGGTAGTCTTCCCTTCCTTGCTTTATATAGAGTTGTTGTGGCTTGAGTTTGTGGCATGTGTCTAGCTAGCCAATTGTTGTTATTTTTCTTGGTCGTGTACGCAAGCGGTGAAGTGTTATGGGTTTCGTATTCGGTTCTGCTTGGTTTGGTTTGGTTTGCTTTGCTTTGCAAGGAAGTAGGTGTGCTACTGTGGAACGGGTCTATTAAATCTTTACCGTTCACGTTTTCTTTTCGCTGATTTGGACCTTGCTGTGGTGTCGTTATGTTGCGATCTTTGATCATTGGGGTAGTATGACTTGGGGACGCCTGTCGTGTGTGAAGACTGCTAAGAGTACTTGGACGGCTTGGTTAAGCTGTCGTTGAGGAAAGTGACGGGTGACATGGCATTCTGATTCGATCTCCAGCTAGATAATGACTTAACCCATCAACCCATTACCAAGCAATCACTATCTTGGACGCACGCACGGATGTAATTAACCATTACATCGAGCACTTCTCTTTCTCTGCAGGGCTTGGTTGATTAATCCTCGAAGAGCAGATAAGTTGCAGAGTATTGGTTTATGTCTTTGCCTTTTACTTATAGAAATCAGATTCTAATATAAACGTGTGGTTTCTCTGAATAATTTCTTTACTTGTTTTTCTCACCGTTTGTCGTCTTCTTGTAAAAACTACTTTTTTTAATCATTACTATTTATTTTTAGCTAAAAGCCGTCACTTCCAGATAATACGAACACCCTCGTAGAAAAGACTCACTCTACCTTGTCGCCACACATAATTTTCGCCGCCGAAGATCCAAATTAATAGTTTGGATCAAAGTGCAAACCATTGGGTTTGACCAACAACATCCGGAAAATAATTCGAGGGGAAGATGCTGTACGCGCGTTGAACGGTTTTAGCTTTGTTTTTTCTTTCATTTTATTTAAGCTAAAAGTCATTTAAAGTATATCGATTTTTAATTTTAGTTTTTTTTTCTTTGTTCATTTATACTATCCATAACGATTTTCTAAAAAAATTCTTAATTTTTTTTAAATTATTTTTGTATTTTTTCTAAAAAAATTAAAGACCAGTATAATATAATTTTAGTTAAAAACTATAGTTGAAAGTTAGTTAAGAGTACCACGGAAATATTTTGAGGTGCCTCGTGACAAGACAAACTGCAAAACGAAAATGATGTCGCTATTCTAGAATTTTGACCGCGCTGATTCATCTCCATAAGACAAGCTCACATTCGCCGATCGAGTCCGAGATGTTCAAATCTTAGTCGTGGGAACCTTCTTGGCCTCAACATTCCATGTGCCACTTTAATTTGTTTGGATTATTCACAAGAAAATACAGTATTAGCAAGACGAACACGGCATTAATCTTCTTGTCTGCTGAAGCAAGCACCGCCGGCACCGACTAGCCCGCTCAGATAAGACCAGCTCAATGTGCCTGCTGCTAGGATTTTCCAGACGCGGTTTGCAAGCCAAGCAAACGTGCGACGGCCTACACGTGCCACACAGCTTGTCTGATTGCTTGACTTCTTGTGAAAGGTGCCTAAAAATGCTAGTACGGTGCCGTTCATTAGAGGCTAGAGCTTTAGCTTCTAACATTTGATTTCTGATTTCTAAAATGCTAGTAAAGTGTCACTCATTAGAGTTTTAGCTTCTAGCATATGACTTCTGGTTTCTTAATTTCGTTTTTTTAGCTTTTTGTATTTTTTTCTTATTTATTTGCATTATTCGTGATGATACAACCTTTTTTATTTTTAAAAAAATTTAATTATACTAAAAAAGCTATAAGCAATTACAGTGCAAAAAATCTCTACTGTGCAAAATAAACGAGAAGCTCAAGCTTAAAAGCCCAAATGAGCGGTACCGCACATGAACGTGACACCGATTGACTGCTGAGTCATGACAGGACTGCCTCCTCCTGTCACAAATGCATATCGTTTTAGATATAGATGGAGTTAAACTTTAGAAACTTTTACTGTCATTCAGTGGTGGATTCCGAACAAAAATGGCATGGTACCTCATGTTCCATATATGTACTTATCAATACATTTATCAACAATGTAGTAGATGGTAATTTGTTCTAAATTTGGTAACATTAACTAATTTCATGATATAGTTCAATGGTCCATAGCTATAACTATTTGTCAAATAACTTACTAAAATCAAGAAACCCACTATTAGTGAAGGATCTACGATAAATCCGAGAACAAAATATGGTTATCATCAGCAAAAAAAAACATCTAGCCCCACTGACTACAAAATAGATAATAAAAAACAAATGAGTAAAATTTTAAATAAAAGAATTACAAAATAATTGAATAAAGTAAAACAAATTATATTTTATAGTTGGTTTCGATGATTTTTCAAGTTCTAAAAGTGATCTATTATAGAATTATTGGGGAATGAAACCCAGGAGGCAGAACCCAGGATGAATTGTCGTCAACCCGTCGCCTGCTGTAGAGGAAAGGAGATTGTGTGGGGAACGATGCCGAAAAGATAAGGCGTCTGGGGCTCTAGGGCATTGACAAACAGAAGTCGGTAATAACCAAGCTAGGACGCGGCCTATGACCCTCGCCTGCCCGCTGGCCTAGGCACCAGCCTGGTTGGCTGGGCCGTGCGCTAGTTAGGCCGCACGCTGGCCTGGGCCACAGGGCATGGGAGAAGGCCCATGGAAGAAGTTTTGGTTAGCACGCTGACCTGGGCCGCTTGACTACAAATTGTGGGGCACTAGTTTTAGTTATGTGGGGGCACACTGTGTAAACTTGGGCCCTGAATAAGAAAAATTGAAATTAGCCCAGACCTTAGTCCATCCACCCCCTGCTATAATTATCTTTTTAAATATTTAAACTGGATATATAAAAAATCATATGTGTAGATTTGTCTCAAAAAGTATTTTCATAATATTATAATTTTATTGGTTTATAGATATTACAATAGAAACTAATGGTCAAAATTATATTTTGGAGACTATATCAATGTAGAAAACAATATGTATTTATGACCGAAGGTAGTATAATGGTGTTAGTCGTGCAGAATGGTCAATGTGATCGCTGAAATAGCTAGCCAAAGTCTTTGAATTGAAGCCAACACTTGGGATTTAGAGATGCTTCCTACTTAAGTAATATTACCATGAGTACCATATTTCAGATGGAATGTGGCACATGATTTAACAAGTTATGGTGGGTTCTTTTGGGTTATGCCTTTTTGCTTATGGTTTTAAAATTCTGGCTGTCCATGAGAAACAATACATATAGAGAAATAGTCGCATATGAATTTAGTCGATATATTTGAACTCGGTATAATGTCTATTATAATCTACTTGTAGACTCTGTTTTGAAAAGACGCACCGTTTAAAAGTGAGTTACTGTAGCAAGCGATAAGTCGAAGCCACAGCCATTCCATATTAAAGGCTATCACATTTTTTTGTCTAATTTTCAACATTTCATATTAAAAGGCAGGTTTTTTTTTTTTGAGTTATGGCCTATGCTATAGTAACTAGCTTTCAAATTATGGGTTTTTTTAAATATGGGGTCTATAAGTAAATTGTAGTAGATGCTATACCGAATTCGTCTATATTGACCAAAATTACATCTGAATGTCTTTCTCTCCGTACCCTCTTTTGCGAACAGCTAAAATTTAAAATTTTAAACCAAAAGCAATAAACCATAACAAAAAAGAACCCACCGGACAACCACTATCCCTAGAGTGTCAAAACTAAGTAAATGCCCCTACACCTGGCAAGTGCACTCGTTCCACCCTGGTTTTGGGCCAAGGGGGATACCACGTACTATTGTTCATGTCTACACTAATATTGTTTGAACAGTTTGAACATGGGCTTTTTATTTATATAAAATTGGATAGTTTTTTGTGAAACTCACACGAATTTTCAGTAAAATTTATGCGTTCTAAACATGTTTGTGTTCAGTTGTTTGATTTGAATCACGTCATCACGCTAAAATAAAACCGTTGCCCCTTTGTTCGATGAAACCCTCGGGCCCACAAGGCCACTACACAAGCGTCCTCTGTGAGACTGCGCGCTCGGGCCTACCTGTCAGCCTTTTCTATTCTTCACGGCTCCTAATACGCTGGGATTCCAAAAGCGAAGGCGAAGAATACGTTCACTTTGACAAAACATTGCACTGTACACGCAACCTATTCCCCTCGTCCGTCTCGAGTCTCCCATTCGGGAAGCTTCGCATCCGCGTGGAGGAGATGGAAGCGGCCGCCCCCGGCGAAGCCCTAGACGCCGCGTCTTCGAGGGGCGCGAAGCCCCGTGCTGCCGTCGAGGTACACCGCGGCAGCGGTGTCAACTGTAGGCCCACCGCTTCCTCCATCCCCGCCATGGCACCGTCGTTCGTCCCTCCTCGGCTCCGCGCCCTCGCCGCGTTGCATCCCCTCTTCGAATTCGGGGGCCGCTCCTGTCCCCTCTAAGGTTTGTGGCATCGCGAACCTTCCTTTCGATCCCCAATTTTTGTCGATTCCGTTCGGATTGCTAGGGTTTGGTCCGAAGAAATGAGCGCGTGGGTGTTGTAGGAGGGTTTTGTAGGGTTCGAGGGCGCTTCTCGCATTCGGGGGCCGCTCTTCTTCCCTTTGAGGTTCGTGGCATCGCGAACCTTCTTTTCGACCCCCATTTTTTTTTCTAGATTCCGTTCGGATTGCTAGGGTTTGGTCCGAAGAAATGAGCGCGTGGGTGTTGTAGGAGGGTTTTGTAGGATTCGAGGGCTCTTTTGGGTGTCACTAGTAGCGTTCGCTCGATGATATCTGTTTGGTTTCGTATGGTTTGGTTTTGAGGTAATCTAGGGTTTGATGGGGCACACGTCGTTGTTATGCGAAGTTGATCTAGGGTTTTGGCACTGCGAGGTCGATCTAGGGTTTTGGGGTGCGATCGCGTCGTTGTTATGCGAGGTGGATCTAGGGTTTTGGTGTGGGCATCTGTCGGGGTCTATAAATTCTACTACCCATTCGCCCATGATCCGTTGATGGAAAACTAGGGTTCGATTGATGTATGTTTGTAAATTCGTAGTGTATGATATTCCATTTATTGTGCATTACTGCATTTGTGCCATTGTTTGGTAATGCAAAGCTAGGAGGATAGAGAAATGGAGGCAGGGGAGGGTTTTGGGGGAGCTAAATTGCTGCCAATAGCATCACGCCTTGCAGTGTTTCTCAGTGGACTTGATCAAGCGGGTGCTTACTGCTGCTAATACCTGAAAACTTTGTATTGTTTAGATAAATCCTTAACTAGGACTTGGTAAAGAGTTACAATCACTAATCAATGGACTTCGTTGTTTCTCAGAATGATTTTGTTGTTTTCGCCTGCTTGCATTGATATGATCATGTGAATCCTAGTGTAATTTGTTAATTTGTGTGGTGTCTTTTATCCCTCCACAGATTGCAATCTATGAAGTTTATCGTTTTTTGCTGTGTGCAATGGATAACAAGAGCTCGTCACTTGTGTGCAAGAATACTATATTTAGTAGATATATTCACAATGGATTTTTTCGATGCCTTGGCTTACTATCAAATGTATTTCAATGTAGACATGTGTTGGCATCTGCAGCAGCTTCCACCAGTTATAAACTTGTGATTATGCTTCAATTTTGGCTTATTGGAGAGTTCTACCCTGCGATGATTAGATGTTGAAACATTTGATAAATTGTAATTACTCAATTGTGCTTAGTCAAATAATTTATTCAAATGTACATTATTTTATTGAAATCTGTGTAATGATTGTTGTGTGCTATATATATGATCTGTTTATTTGTTTTCAGATGGTATGGCTAGCATTTCCTGAGGTTAGCTGGAAAATAGGAAATAATATAGATTTTTAAATAACTATCACAGATGGCTATGTACGAGAACTGTCTGTGATATATGACATATCACAGACGGTTTTGGGTATTAACTATCTGTGATACTTAATATATCACAGACGTTTTTTTTGAAAAACCATCTGTGTTATAATTATCACAGATGGTTTGAGAGCCATCTGCGATAACCACCTATTATCATAGATATATAAATTCAGACGGTTCAGAAACCGTCTGTGATAAGCCTTTCTGTAGGAGTGTTTGACGGTACTACCTTTCGCTTTTTCAGTCATTCACCGTGGCCTGAGTATTTTTGGGGGCACTGATCCACGGAGAGCCTGCAACGGCGAACCTCCACGGCACTATAACATGCTCAGGCAATGCGTATTCGATGCCTACACGGGGACCAACCAAAATGCTCTCCGGCTCTGGCCCATCCAGTCTTTCTAACCCACCTGAGATGGAAAATAGTAAGTTATCTCACAATCTGGCAGTTTCAGACAAGATTGCAGATCAATCAATCATACCAGGTGTATAAAGAGGATCTGTTGACCAGTCAGTGGAAAGCCCCAGAGCTTGCCCGACCTGAATAATAAGGCCAGAACAGTTATGATCTACAGTTGTGTAGGGAAAATCCTAATTCAGAGAAAAAAACTTGCTATCAGAAGACAGACCTTTCCGGGTCCTGTAAGTAGGTCTGGTTTCTCGGTTTGTTAGCCTCGACACTTCTGAATAGTTTCCAGTCCTACAGTTATAATTTCAAGACAAAAAAAAAGCGTCCAGATCAAACTAGATGTTTACAAAAGCATTGACAGGTGATGCAGAAACCACAAAAATGCCTTTCAACACAGCCAAAAACACGAGCGATTATTAGTTTGTCACGAAAATGAGTTTTATATTGTTCAGGCATGTGGTTCCACTTGTAAAATTGGGAATTTGGTTTGGTGTTGTGTTCCAGTTGTCCGACGGAAAAAAACTATTTTTTCTTCTTTTCTAAAGTTGGAGGCAACAAAAGGAGGAGTATTGTGCAGATACATGAGGAAAGATAACCACATCCGCTATCTTCCACTTGCTTATTCCCTACCTCAGATTAGTATAGCTTTGCAATTAAAAAATAGAATTGAGAGATGAACAACAAAGCAAGAGCCAGCGACAACTCCCCCTCCCCCCGGCCCCCCGCCTCAACAAACCAATAAATTACCGTGATTTGCCATATATCTTGTGCCACAGACAAAATGAGCACCTCACAAAATATTTTAGTCATATTTAAAACCACATCAAAGCTTACTGAATTCCATGGCAACTAAGTCACCCCAAATCCATTGTTATTTCACTAGATGTTAGTACATGCATAATAAAACTTAGCGGATCAGGCATCATTGTGAAATAAGTAAGCAATGCATACGACTAACTGGAGCACATGACCGGATCAAAACAGCAGCATCAACACCCTCTTTGTCGGCAACAACATTGAGCATCATGTGGAGTCCATAGCGTAGGCACACATATGCATGCCCTCCTGGTCCAAACTACACCCGATGGGGAAAAATTCAGCCCATATGAAAGTTTAAATAACTCCCAAATTGCCAAGTTTAAATGACTCCCCAATTGACAAGTTCATCAAAGAAAAAGGCAGCCGGTCTTGCCATTGGAGCAGTCCTCGCCGTGATGCCCAAGCGGCCGTGGCATGCAGAGTCATTTGGCCTGGAAGCCTCCACCTGAATCAAACATACACAGGAAATTAAAAATTTATGACAACCTGGTACTTTGCTAAGTTTAACATCTGGGACAAGAAAGAACGCAGTTGAATGGCCTAATGCTACCACACTAGAATTGCACAAAAGATGCTACATTTACATACAAATGTCTGGAAAAAAAATTAGCCTAGTGCTACTGCAACAGAGTAGAATTGTGGTCAAGAAAGATGCGGCACTTATTTTTTGAAGTACAAGCACCTCGGTGATGCGAGGATGGCTTCGTCGCGGCGCAGGAGCTTGCCGAGGAGGCGGGGGGCTAGGTCGAGCGCATCCACTTCAAAGAACTCGCGAGGCAAGGCGTGACCTATAGGCGAGTCAGTATACTGCGTGAACACCGCTGGCGACGCGGGGAGTGGTTGTCTCGCCGACGTCCCGGCAGCCTCGGCCTCTCCGGCGGCGAAGTCAGCCGCGAGGCGGCGGCCGCAGAGCTGCTTCTTCTTCCTGGGGGAGGAGCGCTTGAAGCGTGGCGGCAGGCGAGCGCCAGAAGTGGTCATCGGAGATGGCTCTCCGGCGGCCGGTGGCGAGTGGTGGCGTGGGGATTTGAGTTCGAGCCTGTGGGGAAGGGGGTGTGGTGCATTGGACGGTGAAGATGGAACGGAGGGATCTCGTCTCCACGGACCACACCTCACGGTTCGAGATTCTTTGAGAGCGGCACGATGCATGAGGTCAAAAAGATGGTTTTTGTTGTTTTTTATTCGTCTTGTGGCATTAATCGATCTATTTTCATTCTAAACTAGGGCTCCGTTTATTTTTACTTGAGCTTCTAATTTCTGATTTATTTTTCACTATTTCCAAATTTCATAATTTTTAGCTTTTTAGCTGGTTTTTTCGTATTCGTTTGCATTATCCGTAATGGGTTAACTTGTTTTTTCTATTATTTTATATTTTTTAAAATTTAGTTACATCAAATAAGCTCCTATCAATTACAATATAATTTTAGCTAACTATAATACAATTTCAGCTATAAACCAACTTATTTCGTCCAATCGAATAGCACCTAAAATGTCAACTACTACACTGTCAACTACTACACCAAGTTTTTTAATGAGACAGTTGAGTGTTACGATTAGTGGGAGGGACGTTGCACTTTAGTTTATTGTATTTCAGTTCATTTGACTTCAATGTTGATTTTGTCGTAGCTCGGGTTTTGGCCTTTCGGGATGTATACTCGACGTTTTTCGGAGTTTCAGGGATCGCCTACTGTTACAGTTTAGACTTTAGAATATGGAATTATTATAAAGTGCTGCTCATCCTATATATTAAATTTGAGCATGATGGCACATGAGAGTACAACTTCATTCTGTTGTCTAATTCAGCTCCAAGCCTCCAATGAACGAAATGCACATACCTCGCATAGAGAGAGAGAAAGAGAGAGAGAGAGAGAGAGAACGAAATGCACATATAATCATACAATCTAGAACTTATTACAGAATACTGAGACTGAACAACGCATGTATCCTTTGCTAGCATAAATTTAGGATGTATCCCGGCAGTTCTTGGGAGTCAGGTGTATGTTGTTGTTTTAGTCAGGTGTATTTGTTCTTCTTCCCAATGAAATAAGCCGAAGATTACCACTAACTTCGTATGCACTGGTCCATTTTTACTCTTGCATCACAGGAGTACACCATGTTTAACTACCCTTACGAAGATTTTGTATAGAAGCTCCTTTTTTTGAGGAAACGTCGGAATCGGAAAATACAAAAGGTCAAATTTCAAGCAGCATTAGCTTTTTTTTAAGGAAAAAATTGCATACCTCTAGAACTTTCTGGATACCTAACCAAGAAATGTAAAATAAGATTCATCACAAGATAGAAAAGAAAGTGTACATAAGAATCCCCAAGCACCCCCAGATCTCTCTCACTGCTAAAGTATATCATGTTTACAGAGGGATAGCTGAAAAAGTGAAGACGCTTACGCACAACCCGAAAGCCCCGACCAGCCGTATCCCGACGGAGTCAAGCCGTGCCGACGCCGATGGAGGGCGACGACCGGAGCGCTCCGCTGCTGGGCGGCGGCACGGGCCGGGGCGCCCGCCCGCCGTCGCTACGGCGCCGCGACTCGGCGCGGTCGCTGCGCAGCAGCTTCCTGTCGCGGCTGCCCGACAAGGTGCGCGCCGGCGCCGGGCTGGATCCCGAGCGCCCCTCCGACGTTGACCTCGCCCGCGCCAAAGGCCTCTCGCAAGGTATCTAACACCACACCAACAACACCTGTAGTTAATTACCGCTTAATCCACGGAGGAAAGTTGCAAGCTTTGTTCTACTCCTTCCCTTGTGAGTAGGTGAAAGAGAGTACTACGAGAAGCAGCTCGCTACCCTGAGAACCTTCGAGAAGGCGGAGGCTCTGTGCATGCCCGACGAATTCGACTCGGATCCCGAGGTTCTTGAGGACAAGGAGCAGAAGCAGAGCGAGTTCGCCATGAAGATATCGAACTACGCTAATATTGTCCTCCTGGCATTTAAGGTGATTTCTTGCGGGCAGTGTACAATTGTACGACGCAACAATGGTGCAGGGCTAAAAAGAAATATTTGCTCTGATCCATTTGGCTTGCTAAATGGCAGGTGTATGCTACGATCAGGACGGGTTCCATGGCGATTGCTGCGTCCACGCTTGACTCGTTGCTGGATTTCATGGCCGGCGCCATCCTTTGGTTCACGCATCTTTCCATGAAGAGCGTGAACATTTATAAGTATCCGATCGGGAAATTGCGAGTTCAGCCGGTTGGGATCATCGTCTTCGCTGCTATCATGGCCACTCTAGGTTTGAGCCCCAACTCTTTCAAGAGATTTATAATTGTTGCTATTTATCGACTGCAATGTGAGTTGGTTAGGTAAAAGTCATCCCTCTTTGTGCTAATTGTTAGGTTTCCAAGTCTTGATCCAAGCTATTGAGCAACTGGTGGAAAACAAGCCTGGCGACAAGATGACATCGGAGCAGTTGGTATGGTTGTATTCGATCATGCTTTCGGCAACTGCTGTGAAGCTTGCCCTCTGGCTATACTGCAGGAGCTCAGGGAATAGCATTGTCCGGGCATATGCAAAGGTATGCCTGCCTAAATGATACATGAACTAATTTTGGAACAATCGCAGCAAAATGATTAGGCAATTTCATTTCTCCATTCAAATTCTGAAAGTTGATTGCCTTGTTGAAGAAGGAAAATTTTGCTGCTCTAATATTAGTTGTCCTTGTGCCATTCAGGACCACTATTTTGATGTGATAACCAATGTTGTTGGTTTGGTGGCTGCTGTTCTTGGAGACAAGTTCTTCTGGTGGATTGACCCCGCAGGGGCTGTGCTGCTTGCGGTGTATACCATAACGAATTGGTCCGGAACTGTGCTAGAAAATGCAGGTTGTTTCCCAAATCTTACACTCCAATCACCTGAAATTTTACCAATGCTTTCTCTCTCTCTCTCTCTCTCTCTCTCTCTCTCTCTCTCTCTCCAGATGTTTGAGAATAAAATGGCTGATAAAAAAATGAAACCACTTTTCAAGCAAAGCATGTTTAGAACTTCTGGTGGCAATTGCCAACAGTTTTGACACTACAAAGAGCACGAGCGGATGCATATGCGTGTGTACTCCTAATCTGAATTCTTGATCAGCTTGTGGTTGTGACTTCCCTCGTGCAGTTACGCTGGTGGGTCGGTGTGCTCCTCCCGAGATGCTGCAGATGCTGACGTATCTCGCCATGAAGCACGATGCTCGCGTGAGGCGGGTTGACACGGTTCGGGCTTACAGCTTTGGAGCGCTCTACTTTGTCGAGGTCAGTTCACAACTATACATAATATGCATCAGAATAGTAGGCTCTGTGGCTGTGCCCTCCATTCCTCTCTGCATTATACTAGCAGTGTGATCAAGATGTTACGGTATATTCTGCTCCTGCGACGACACAGGTTGACATCGAGCTCTCGGAGGATATGCCCTTGAGAGAGGCTCATGCCATCGGTGAATCGCTGCAGGATAGGATTGAGCTGCTGCCGGAAGTTGAGCGGGCCTTCGTTCATGTGGATTTCGAGAGCACCCATAAGCCGGAGCACAAGGTCCGGAGCAGGCTGCCGGCAACTGACCCTTGATCCCGCCAACGTTTGTGTACTTTTGTACAGTGTGCTGGTGTTATAGCAACGGTGTTTTGCGAAAGGGCCTCTATCGTAGCGGTAGAGTGCTGTAGCACCCCTTACGCCCCAAGTTCGATTCCCGAGTGGGGACGAACCGCTAGGAAAAAATCCTCGCCTACCTCACAAGCCAAAGCACGTGTCAAGGCCCGGCCTGGTCGAGGTCGTTCTCTGTAACGTGGCCCCGTGGTGGTGTGGGTAGGGGTTCGGGGTTTCTCGATCTGTGAGAGAAGTTCGAGCTTCTGTCTTAAGGGTGAATACCCGGGGGTTTCTTCCCCCCGCAGGTCGAGTTTTTTTTTTATAGCAACGGTGTTTTACTGTTTTTTTTTGCACTCTTGTATAGCGTGCTGGTGTTATAGCACGGTGTTTTAGGGCCTGTTTGGCAGAGTTCCAGATTCTCATTTTTCAGCTTCTGCTCCAGATTCTGTAAGAATCCACTTCTCTGATAATCTGGAGCTACCTCTGAAAAACGTTTGGCTAGTGCGTTGGCTCCATATTCATAAAAGAAGAGATTTGAGGGAAATAGACCATGTTACCCCTAGTTGTAATCCTTTTAAAAAGATAATTAATATGTCAATAAGAGTATTCACATTTAAAAAGGAAACATTAGTGAATTAAATTTCCATTTGCACAATCAAATAAGAATATATTAAATCAACAATCTGATTTACAAAAAAGACTCAATTACAATAACAACCCTCACAAATGAATTCACATACATCATTTCAATTTCCAAATTTACAAGAATAAATATCACAACGCAAAATTACAATCTTTAGAAATTCAACTCATACAACCAAGTCATACAAACATGAAATACATCAAAACTACATACAATCAAGCACTTAAAACTTTGAATTCATGCCCCCTCCACTTTTATCCGGGCTTGGGACCGGCATCGGCAGTGTTAGGCATCCCCCACCCCCCACACATACCCCAAAAATACAACCATGGCAGGACAATTTGATAGGAGCAAACCATACACATTTTGCTTATTTTGCTTATGCTGCACAATTTGATATTCAGTGTTAGGGACTGAAGATTATTGATCTTCACCTCGATTACCCACCTGTTTACTCATCAAAAGAAAGTTCTATTACGCAAGTAGTTCAAATCCGTCTCCACAAATAACAATTAGGAGGAACCCCCACGAAAATCTAAGAATCAAGAACCAAAATGGGGCGGAAAAGAATCGTAAACCCATCTGAAAGATGGCAACATGATATTCATCCACACCAAAAAAGTAAATTTCACATTTAGCACATTGCCTAGAATGTGCAACTAAAAGGGATTCACAATGATTAATTTATAACATATATTGAACAAAAACTTGCATTAAACAAGCAATGTGTACAAGTGTAATCTGCAGAGAATATCTACACATAATCACAACTAGCATCGATAACTACAGAACTACCACTAAAATCAAATACGTTTAGTAAGTAATACTATGAAATCACGCAAGAATCCTTTAGAAATAACTTCAATCATTCTAAATAATCGATTTGTAGTTGATTGCTTCATTATTTGATCATCAACTAACAGTAAGTCCACACGGACAAGCAAAACACATGCAAAATTAACATAACAAAATTGCGGAAAGTATGAAGCAAAGGGGAGCAATAGGCGAGAGCTTGAAGGATGAAGGACATCTTCACATTCTTGCTGGGGACCGGAGGGGCGGAAGGAGGCGGCGGTCCGCGGGGCGGGGAGGCGCTGAGGAGATCCGGAGGGCGTCGGAGGAGATCCGGAGGCGTCGGAGGAGATCGGCGGACCGAGGGGCGGAGGAGGCGGCGACGAGAGGAGAGAAGAGGTGGGAGGCGGCGGGGGCGCGAGAGGAGGGAGGCGGCGGCGGGGGGCGGGAGGAAGGAGGCGGGGGGAGGCGGGCGCGGGAGGAAGGCGGGGCGAGAGGAGGAGGCGGCGCGAGAGAGGGAGGAGGCGGGCGCGAGGCGGGCGTGAGAGAGGAGCCGGCGGGCGAGGGAGGTGGGGGGGTGGGGGGGGACGGAGACGGATTTGGTTTTTATATGGGTGGCATTTGCGGGTAAATATTATGAACTTCAATGGGTAGGTTGGATTTAGGTTGGACAGCTCCCACGAGAATTCACCTCAACCCAACTTCTCTGGTTAGTTCATTTTGGAACCCGATCCACACAAGAAGCGAATCAGTTAATTTTGAGAAGCAGGTTGTTTGGCACAGCTCCACAAGATTCAACAGAGAAGCTAGGAGCAGGAGCTGTACCAAACAGGCCCTTACTGTTTTTGTTAACGCTGAGAAGCAAGTAGCACGGCAGCTTCCTTTGAATGTTAGAGCCGCATGGAATAAGGATGTCCCATTTTAGAAAACCTGATGTCCTGATGCCAGTAACTTAGGGCCTGTTTTTTTAGTTACAGCTTATGGCTAAAATTTTTAAATTTTAGCTGTTTACGGTACAAATTACAAAAAGACAAATACTCACTTGCAATTTTAACTGGTACATATATTGAGCTTTTAACATGTAAATCATTTAACTTGTAGACATCATCTTGAGAAAATACTCAGTTTAAAAGTTAGGTACTATAGTAAAAGCTAAAAACCGCCAACTTTTGACTTAAAAGAACAGGCCCTTTGTAGCTTTAGCGCGTTTTCCTTTCTGGATGATTGGCTCGTGTTTTCTTGCTTTGCAATAGCATTTCCTTTCATAGGCTAACCGGGGTTGGCGTCGTGAAGAGTTAAGTTGTGAATACTTTCCTACTCGATAAAAATGTTACCCATGCATCACCTACACCTGACAGCATTCAGTTACAATGCACTCCTAAGGTCCCAAGCAGCTAGGCACGTCCAGCAAACAGATCTACCAGGAAAAGTCTCCTCGCTAAGCATTAAGCTTAATGCTAGATACAGACAAGATGAAGATAGCTGTTGCATCATTTCCAGACTCGAATGTGCGGCAAAGGACGGCAAAAAGATCATAAAGTTGCTGAAATTAGTGGGCAGCAGCAACCATAGCCGTGCGAGCACCCGTGAAAGTTGAGATCAGTGCCCCGAGCTGCAGCTTGTCATTGCAAGCAAAGGATAGCCGGTACCTGCACACAGAAGAACAGAGACGCCGTGAACAACGTTGCTAACTTACCATGGGGAAATGCCAAAAATGGTTATCCTACTTTTCCCAGCAGAATCATAGCTCGGAATACTGGGGAATCTATCAGAGGATCATATTACGCCACTATTCAGTACCGTACTATCTCACATATTCCAGATAGGCAAAGGTTGACTATAAGTAAATGCTTTATCAAAACTACCACAATTTTCACATTCTGAAAATCTACATGTTCCACACGGTAGAGAACCAACATGTGAAGTTGGCCAAACAAAATGAATGCCTTTGCAGTGGCGACCATTTCAGCATCGTGCTTTATATGAGTTATTGCTTTTTTTAGATAAATAAGGTCTAGGGGTACAAGCATAGTCAGCAAAAGTCAGCTTGGCCATATATTGCTGGCCTTGAATCCGTTACGGTACTCACAGAGCTAGGGTAACTACCTTTCATGTGGACTGAAATGACTATCCTAAACAACATAACTTGCATAAATCAGCAAGCACATACGGCAATTTTGAGTTTTCAGAACACAATACTACTATCACAGTTAGATGCGAACCTGAGCAGAATCATCAGCAAAACATAATAATTAATTAATGATGCAGTAAAATCTAATGGTACAGAATCATCAGCAAAACATAATAATTAATTAATGATGCTGTAAAATCTAATGGTAAGGAAGTGGGCATGCATAATTCCAGATGGGTTAGAAAGATGACATAATAACTTTGACTAGAATTCAGCTTTAAAAGTATAAACAGGACAGGACATACTCGATATCTGCCATATCATTAATCAGCTTTACACGTACATCGGATGGCATTTGTATTTTGAACACAAACCTGCAAGAAATTTATCTAAAGAATTAGAAGAAGGTTTTGGAGGATTTGAAGGAGGTTTAGAAGGAACGAAGGGCAAGCGGGCAGGAGGGAGTGCTTACATGGTGACCTCATGTATGATATCAACCAAGGCAAGCCCTTTTCTCATCTTCATATCAGATATATCTAAGCAGATAAGGACACAAATTGCATAAGACATGCTTCTAGACCAAGAATTGTGAATTGTTACGAGGATAGTACTGGCAATAAAGGATACATTTGAAGCTGGTTGAAAACGGTTCATTTAGCAACCAAAATGCTATCTGCTCAATGTCTTTCGGCATGGGGTTTCCTGTGCAAAGGTAGACAGCTTCTTCTGTTATCTGCTGGGATGCCATGTGTGTTGACTGCACATAAAAAAGGCAAGGTAAGTCAATGTGAAACTAATTATTATAGGCACACCAGCTAATGGAACAAAACAATGGATATAAAAAAACCATGTCATATGGTTAGGCTGAATGTTGAACTTAAGATCTACAGGCATCTCACAAGTATTTGATGCAATACAACATTGTAAGAATGGCATTAGTTGAACCCAACGTCATATGTTCTTGTTATGCAAATCAGAAAGAACTATGTTTCATCCAGACTTTAACAGCCAAACTTTTATTGTCTTTTCCAACTCTCCCCCACGCATGGGAACCTTTTATATTTTTCATTAACTAACTAGCACGAACTTATGGTAAATGACAGCAGGTTTAGAACGCTCAACAATATTTAAGTATTCAGGCATAACCTGCAATATATTCAAAGCCTTCCTCATATCGCCATTGCTCAACCGCACCAGGGCTGTCAAGCCGCCCTCATCTACATCAAGCCTGCAAGAAAATGCAGAAATTAAGTGTTATCATGTAAAAAAAATTGCCGAGTTCTCAAGTCCCATCGCTAGAAAAGAAATTCAAGCACATAGACTGAGAAACCTAATGACAGTTCTAGATTTCTAATATAATCTTACAAGGAAAATAAGTGCTTACCCCTCGGATTTTATTATATGTTGAAGACGCTCTCTAACATGAGTGCCATCAAGTGGAGCAAATCTAAACCTGGTGCACCTTGATTGTAGTGCCGGGATGATTTTGTTGACATGGTTGCATATGAGTGCAAACCTTGTGCTCCTCGTATGCTTCTCAATGACTGTAAGGAGGGGGCAGAGTGAACAGATTCAAGAAAAAACAGCAATATTACAGTGGGTCAAAAAGAGCATTGAACAACAGAAACCTCTTCGCAATGCAAACTGTGCATCCTTGGTCATGGCATCTGCTTCATCCAAGAGGACCAACTTAACAGAAGGCTTTGCTCTACATAAGATAGATACAAAATATATTACTTTGTGGCATAATGAAGAACAATAATATGATTGCATGATTATATATTAAATCTTCAATAGTTCATTCAGTTATACCAGTAGCCCTAATACAGCTAAGAAATTAAATGACAAAAAAATGTGGGTACATGAGACACATACAAGTATGCAACCTCTATGAGAGTATTTGGTTCAGATGATAACTATATATGACCTCTCGTGTTCCACCCAAGGGATCTCTTACTCAGCATGCAACTCTAAATCCACCCTAGACAAGGATAAGGTCTTGGACAATCAAAGATTAAACTAGGACACGTTTTTCCCTCTCTTTTTTAGGAAACTACTTATGAATAATCCCAAAATCATTAATTCCGCAAAATGTAAAGCTGCATCGAAAGGCTTGTAATGTATACCCAAAAGAGAGGCTGCGTGCGCTAGCAAAGTCCTGGATCTGATGCCTTACAACATCAATCCCACGCTCATCTGATGCGTTGAGTTCCAGGATCATGTTGCCATACTGTGACCCATATAGCTTCCTCGCAACAGCCAGTATAGTTGATGTTTTCCCAGTGCCAGGTGGACCATAGAGCAACAAATGTGGAAGCCTATTCTCATTTGTAAGCCTATCAACTGCAATAAGTGAAATGACATAAAATCATCAGATTACCTCAAACGGTCAAGAGTAGAAATTACTGAACTTGTATTAAAAGGTCGAAACAGCAAAATTGCTAAGAGATTACCAGGTAATAACATGTAACAACTTAAGAACCCAAAATGTGTGACAGCTTACATAGAGCTAAATTTGGGGACGAAATACCCACATAACAATCAGCTCACACGAAAACACTTGAGGAAAAAAGTTCTCACCCAAAATTACAGGCGACATTAACCAAGTAAAAAATCGCATCAGATCACTCACAAAACCCAGAATTAATCAGCAGGGTCGAGACCAACGTGGCACTAACAACCATCAAGGCATCAGATCGACCACAAACGGCAAATTACTAGCCACTAAAACACAAACCGCATCGAAGCTCCCCTAAAGCATCAAATCAATCGAACATGACTAACGGCTATGTTAGGAAAGTCCAAAATCCTAGCCATATGGAACCACCAAATCTCATCAAATCACTAGTAAAGCTATACCATATGACTTGCTCACAGAACCCATATACCGTATCGAACTTCCATGTAGTCGCACCAACTTACCCACAAAAACCCCTTTTTAGCAGACCACCAAATCCAAAACCTAATGGGATCGAATCGCTCCCAAAACCCTAAAACGCCGCACCTTTAACAATCATACAGCTGATGCCCGGGACAAAACGGGGCTACGGCCACTTACTGGTGTCGACGATGTCGCGGTGGGCGGCGACGTCGGCGAGGGACTGGGGGCGGTACTTCTCGACCCAGGGCGCGGCCTTTCCGGCTGGGCCGGAGAGCGGCGCCTTGCCCTTGGAGGCCGCTCCCGCCGGCGGGGCGGCAGCGTCGATGTCCATCGGGGTGGCGGCGGTGGCCTCCGCCATGTCGGAGTACAACGGCGGAAACCCTAGAGTTGGAGGAGGGAATTGGGGGAATGGTTGGCGCCAATTCGAAACCCCCTCGGTCTCAGTGGTGTGCTAGCCTTGGCGACTGGCGAGTGAGAGCCTGAGAGGGTGGTCGCTCGAAGAGGGTTCGGTTTGGGCTCTAGTCCGACCCGATTCCTAAGCCCAGCCCATTTATACTGACTGTGCGACCTAACGGGCTGGTGTTACTAGATAGGCCTTTCTTGTTGGCTTCGCATGACCTAATTAGATATTCTTCTGGCTTTTTGGCTTCTCTAAAAATTAAAACAAAGTTAACAGTTTTTTGAAATATATTTTTCAAATAACTTTTCAAGTTTAAAACTATATACGATGTTCACGTCAGTGTCTCTGTTGTCTGCTACCGTCTCAAAAAGTACCGCCAAACCTATAACAAGGCCAATGAAAACTCACAGGTGGTACAGTTAATCATTGTAAATTCGAATCGAAGTGCATAGGGTTAGTCTAATTTAAACTGGGTTTTTAGTACAGTAACAAGAAATGTCAAAGAAAACTATTGCGTCAAGCGAATGACCTACCATTGTGAGTGCGTGTTCTTGTAAACCGATCAGGTTGTTGTCGTATGAACTCTACGAGTACTCACGGGTACTAGCAAGGTAGAAGAAGTAAACAGCTAGCCACAGTAGAACTAGATGTTGCAGCTACGGAGGTAGCAAGAATCTGGAATACTTGGGTTCTCTTGCTTATGGGTAGCCCATTAGCGCAGAAAGCACCTTTACCCGTCCATCAGCAGCCGAAAGAGGAGAAAGACAAGGATCTAGCTTGTCGAAAAGTCAGGAACAAGATTCCTCCTTTTCTTTCCGTCCATGTTCTTTACCATGTTTGATTAGTTAACTGGTTGCAAATGGCATGCTAAGCTTGATCGGTGTTAATGTATAATTTGGTTTGGCTTGGCTCTTTTCTCCTTTCCAAGTACTTTTCCACTTTACACTGGGCAAGGATTAGTTACTTGGTTGTTTCAAAAACAAGGGATACATATGGCCTAGATCGTAAAGAGCAAGTACAATAATGGTTTTATAGCTAAGTTAGTCAGTATTTTTGCTGATGTGGAGGAGAGAGGAGAGAGATGAGAGCTTGGCTCTCATGCAAGCAACAAGCTGGGCACATGAGCCTATGCAGTGGTGGGTCAAGATAATAAATGCATGTGAGGAGGAATAGGAAAAAGAATGTGAGATATGGTACCATATAATAATAAAAAATCTTTTATAGACAAATAAAAGATAAATTATTGTATAACTTGGTTCTTATAACTTGATTTATAGCCAAACACTTGGCTTTATTATTGGACTTGCTCTAATAAGGAGATGCGGTATGCCTCGATCGGATAAGCAAATTAATTCCCACGTACTCGGATTTCGGAAGTCAAGAGGACAAAAACGATTAATTAACGCCAGACCACAGTGCTGGCTAGTTAAGGACTGACAGGATTTGATAGTGGCGACATGCAAGAGTACTGATCTTTATTTATAGCAAAACAGTTACAGCTTACTGCAATTAATACATCCAATATTAATTGCTGACAGCCTAATTAAGACACCCGACAACCCGGACTGCAGAGTCCAGACAGAAAAAATCTGTCCTGCCAATGCTCCTCCACTCCTAGCTGGCTTAGCTGCAACAAGCCGAGCGAGCTCGCCGGCGGCCGATGGGCGGGAGCCACAAGTCCTGGAAGCAAGACTGGTAGGAGATGAGCAGCAGCACCAGCGCGAGCAGCAGCGCCACGCCCCACGGCGACGACGCCCTGGCGCCGTCCCGCTGCTGGACGTACCAGGAGGACTCCCCCATCGGCAGCGACGAGAGGCTTCCCGCGTCGCGCGGCCGCCGCCCGCTCGAGGCCGCCACCCAGTAGTACTGCGCCGCGAGCAGAAGCAGCAGCGGGGAGAGGACGACGACGACCCTGAGCTGGTCGAACAGGCTCTCCATCGCCGACTCGCAGCGCGAGTAGAGGGACGCGGCGCCGAGGAGGGAAGCTGTGGCCAGGAAGAGGCAGAGGTGGAAGGACGACGCGGGCTGCGAGTATCGGTAGCGGTAGGACGGCGTGCTCTGGACGCCGTCGTAGTATCCGCTGCTCGCCATGCTCGTACAGTCGTATGCGCGCGCGCGCGCGTACGTGCCCGTCCGTGCAGCTTTGGTGAATCCCCCAATTAATTCCAAGAACCTGCAGCTTTGGTGTCACGTCTCGTCCCAGTTGTGTGCAGCTGTAGCACACGAGTTGAGAAGCTGAGAAGAAGGGAGGAGTTTATATAGGGGGGGAAGGAATAATAAAAAAACGGGAAAGGGTGGGAGGAGAGGGACACTCGAGCACTGAGCCTTCGCTTTACTTGGGACGAGGGGATTCCGCGATTCCTTCACGAGAGAGAGGGATGAACGCGAGAGTGGGCACGCGTGCCGCCGTCGCCGACCGGGCGGCCATGGATGGATGGAGGCGTCAGGATGCCTTGGAAAGCGTTGCGCCCAGCGCCCACGTTGGCGTCGCTACGATGGATGTCCCTTTTGCAAGAGGCGGTAGGGGGCAAATGGAGATCTTTGCTATTTGCCATGCCCGTGCGTATACTTGTATATACAGCTTAGCTTTGAGATGGGTATTGGACCCAATGCTGTGCGTGAGTTTATGATGATGGTTTTACTTGTATGATTTGAGAGCCTGATATATGTAATAACTGGGTAAGAATCACCCGGCAAGTGGCAAGGGAGTCATATGAAGAACAGAGTTAATTTACGTTGCGCTTAGTTAAGCTGAAAGCGTCAGGCTAATGGCTTCTGGCTGAAGAAGCCCGAAGCCACTTGGAACCGAAGCATGTGAGTGGATGCGGCTTCTTCCGGAACCCCAAAGCGGCATTTACGTGAGGCCACCCACCCTCTACGGTAGCTTTGCTTTTTCCCACCCACGGATGCCCCTCCCTACACTCATCCTCCAGCGATTGCAGAGGCCATGGAGTCCCATGACGGATCGGCAATCTTAGGTTGGGCTGATGACACAAGCTGCGTCGTTCGCGACCTGCAGTGCCTTTGGTCGCCTACGCATGGCCTTCGTCGGTACCACTCACAGGCCCAGGCGAAGTCCTCGTCGGGTCGGCCTAGCACCTTGGGCAGACGTCCTCCCGGTGATCACCCTACCCACAACAAGGTTTGACCCTTTCCCTTCCCCGTACTTTCGTGTATCTCTTAGTTACCCTTGTCTGGAGAGACAGGTACGCTCACGTACCGTGTTTGCTTCGGCATGTCCACCACCTTTCCTATTGCACTTGCCGCCATGGCTGCAGATGGCCTCAGCTACCTAGAGCAATGAGAGTGCGCATGTATTCCTGCAAGTATGCACCAAGGAGGTGGAGGCACACAAGCAGCATATTCACGGTTGAACATGCAGGGCAAGCAAAACCTTCTCCACAAATTCATAGAGCGAATCGGCTTACCGTACACGAGCAAGCAAATGAAGAACAAGTGGAAGCAACTGAGTCAAGATTACAACAAATGGAAGGCATTGAAGCTTGGTGCGATGGGGCTTGGCGTTGACTCTGACACCGGCTGCATCAATGCAAGCAATGATTGGTGGGCTGTTGCCAGTGGAGTAAGTTTGGGTTTCTAAGTACAATGCTCTTTGCATTACTTCTGCCGCGCACAAAGCCGCAATGAAGGTCTGATGTAACATCGTGCGATTACAAGGGAAGTCGGGGATGCGCAAGTTCAGGGCCATAGTTGCTCGAGACGAGGACCTGCTGTAAGTCGTCTTCGGCAACACCACCACCACGAATGAGTGTGCATTCGTCCCGTGTGTGGATGACATCGACCTGGACACCAAGGACCTCATGGAAAGCCAAGGAGGAGATGCCGACAGTATGCCTACTCCAATGCAGACCACTGGTAGTGGTTCAACGGCGGGCTCGTCTGGAGCAAGAGGCCATGCCTTGCACTGGCATACCCGAGCAGCAGTCAGCTAGGTAAGCGTGTTGACCATGAAGTCCAGATGAAGCGACTGGTGGACCTGTGTGAGAGGAGTCTCCTACTGTCCAACCGGATGTCCGGCTCGAGTGTCACGTCCCCTGAGAAGCATTCCACAAGGAAAGACTTGCTTTGACTCATGAAAATGGTGAAAGAAGCGGGGGCTGCTGAAGGAAGCAACAAGTACTACTATGCCTATCAGCTTTTCATAAAGGCAGAGTGCAGTGACAGCTTCCTATTAATGGAAACGAATGAGGGTTAACTCAATTGGATCAGGCGGACATGGGAGAGGAGAGGAGACCTGTGAGGACAAGGTCTGTTAGTTAGTTCGTTGTCGGTTCATTCAGATCTTTTAGTTCGTTAGCAGTGAGCTGAGTGCGTATTCACTTGTGTAATCTGTGTTGTTATCATTGGACCTGCAACCTCAATTTGTTGGCACTATTTAGAGTGTTTTAATCATCTTGTGCATGTCATGAAACCTGATGGCCGTGTATGAGTATTATCTAACTAACTTGAGACAGTGTCCCAACTTGTTAACATGCATGCTATGTTGCTGGTGTTGGCCGTGTATGCTTTGCATGCTGAGTGTTTTAATTTTGTATAATAATTAGCTTTTAAATAAAATATCTTTTTAAGTTGAAGTTTACATATTGATTGTAGTAGATACTGTCCTGACTTCATCTATATCAGTCAAAATTATATATGAGTATCTCTCTCCGTACTCTTTCTCTCACGAACAACCAGAATTCAAAATTTAAACCAAAAACATAAAACATAGTCAAAAATACATTAAGTCCGTCTACTCTTATGTATTTCCCTCCTATCACAGTGCCGACTAATAGGTTAATAATACAAATACCCAACGAACTGTACTTTACCTATTTCTGCGGCGTCCTTGGAGTCAGACTTGTGCCTCCTACTTTTACTCTGATTATTTTTATTTGTTTTGCTTTGTATTTGAAGAATGAAGAAACAAGTTTAGACATATTCAAAGTCAACGCAAGCAACATGAACCGGGAGCCACGCAAACGCTTCATGCCCAATTGATGGGCGAGGTAGGTATGCTGCCCGTTGTCGTGTGGGTTGCGCGTTTGTGTTCAATCAAGAAAGAAAAGGACTGGAAGCTAACTGGCCTTTGACCTCAACCTCGACCTTTTTCATGGATTTTCTAGATCCGTTAGTTTGGGCTTCGCTTTTAACTTTTAGTTTACTATTTTTTAATCTCATCTTTTCTAAGTTTTTAGTTTTTTAGTTTTTATTCATTTGTATTGTATGTATTAGGCTAATCTATTTTTATTTTTAAATTTTTTAAGTAGATATAGTATAAAATAAACCAACTATAATATAAAATAAGATATAGGCCACCAAAAATTCCAAATGAGCAGCCCCTGTACTACCTCGTACATTACTGAAGTTTAATGACCGCATCTTACATAAGTAGCGGTTTAAGTGTAGTACTTTGTCTTAAGAGCCCTGTTTGAACGGGGACACCACAACAACATCGATGCTTTGCTTTCTTTTCGTCAACAGTTGCACGCGGCCTCTCTTTCTTTTTTTTTTTTTTTTTTTTTTTGAGCCGCTTCTTCTACAGTTCAATAGCTCTTTTCCACGGAGACGTTCTGGGCGGAACTGACACCTCCGTTTCCAGGGTTTCAGTTAACCCAGTGACAAGAACACGAATTAAACATCTCGTGATTCGCTGCACCGCCGTATTTGTCCACCGTAAATACTAACACAGAGCGAGCTGCGTTTAAGTTGACGCGTCACGTGTGCGTCGGGGACAGGTGGTGCACGCGCGATGATGACGAGGTGTACGACGACACCGACGTGTGCGTACTCTACAGCCAATAAACGGATTCGCCTCGGCGCAAGGTCACCACCGCCAAAAGTAAACGGTAAATTTACAAAGTAAACGATTATTCACCACCGCCTCGGCGCATCTTCCTAGTCGCACCCCTGAAACAGCCGTAAAATGTCTATGCATTTCCGGTAAGAGTCGTACAAAGCGGCCGTGCATCTATTTATATCATTATATGCTCCTTGCAAGGTAAGCTGCTGAGTGTTGGTGTTGTGAATTATTGGTTGCACTAGTCGTTGACATAGCACTCTGTTAGTAAATAGCTCTTCATGGGAAACGGGAAGAAGAAACCAAGCAAGCCGGCGCCAAAGCGCGGCGGAGTTATGAAGAGCATCCTTAAACTCCTCTGCTTTTGCAGTGCTTCTGCAGAAGGTTAGGCCAGTCTCAATGGAGTTTCATGGATGGTTTCATGCACATTAAATACGGTGCCACATCAGCCAAAAGAAGCTTTTTGCATAAAACTAGGAGGAGAGAGAAGGAAAACGTTTCATCCCCATGAAACCTTTGAGCGTTGTTTCCAAAACGTTGGTAATCGTGTGAAATCCCCACTGAGAGCCTTGTTGGGTTTCATCCGCATGCGGCGTGCTTCGATTGGAGAAGAGAAGGAAGAGGGGACCACAGAAAGGCTAAAATAACCTATGAAACCGCGCAATGAAACTATACACTGAGAGAAAAGATTTGTTTCATGTTTTGTTTTATATCTTGGAAACTGGGAGGTGAAATCTTGCATTGAGACTGGCCTTAGTAGTTATTGGTCGATGGCTCCATCCACTGCAGTGCCCGGTAATATCGATCCATCCACTGCATTTCGCACGGGCACTGGTTAGCTCAGAGTTATATTACTGGTTGGTGTGTGTGTGTCAGCATGTGGTTCTTTGCTCTCGAGGCGTGCTTGTGCGTTAAAGTTGAGCATGTAAATTAAATCCAGTACTAGCATTATTAGAGCAAGTACAACAATGGTCTTAGAGCAAGTCCAATAATAGAGTCAAGTGTTTGGCTATAAGTCAAGTTATAAGAGCCAAGTTATACAATAATTTGTCTTCTATTTGTCTACAAAAGATTTTTTATTATTATGTGGTACCATATCTCACATTCTCTTTCCTATTCCTCCTCACATACATTTATTATTTAGGCCACCATGCATAGACTCCAGCTGCTTTGACTTGTTGCTTGCATGAGAGCCAAGCTCTCATCTCTCTCCTCTCTTCTCTCCTCACATCGGCAAAAATCTTGACTAGCTTGGCTATAAGACCATTATTGTACTTGCTCTTATAGCCAAGCTAGTCAAGATTTTTGCTGATGTGAGGAGAGAAGAGAGGAGAGAGATGAGAGCTTGGCTCATGCAGCAACAAGTCGCACACTGAGCCTATGCAGTGGTGAGTCCAGATAATAAATGTATGTGAGGAGGAGTAGGAAAGAGAATGTGAGACATGGTACCACATAATAATAAAAAAATCTTTTGTAGATAAATAGAAGACAGATTATTGTATAACTTGGTTCTTATAACTTGACTTATAGCCAAATACTTGGCTCTATTATTGGACTTGCTCTTAGGATGGATCATTGCCTTTTAAGATTATACACTTCGTGTTTGTGTGTAATTTAGGGTGTACATTGATCCCCATGCATGTAATCCAAAATTCCAAATTGCATTGGTGATATATGAGTTCATCGTTTGGTAATATAAGTAAGTGTCGTTTTAGCTGTTGTAAAGTATTCTGTAGAGTTTGAGCTCTGATACTAACTATAGCACCCTATATACTAATATGAGATGCTACTATAGAACGTCATCGCTAAAATAAAGAATAAATAACAAAAGCAGCAATAGAATTTGCAAGGAAATTAAAATTTTAAGAGTACTTTATTAGAGAACGAGTAGAAGCTGAAATAAATATTTAAAATATAAGACCGATCTATTTCTATCTAAATAAAGAACAAATGAAACAATAAACTGCTCTCATCCATCTCCGGTGTTGCCATGCGCTTGCACTTGCGCAGCTGCTCGTGCGCGCTTGCGGGAGTGCCGCCCAGCAAAATTTCCTGCCGCGGCCGCTGAACTCAGTAAAGAGGACGGCCCATAAACCGTGCGCCGCTCGGCCGAGCCCAAACTGCGGACGGTACGGCCCCCAATCTATGCCAAGCCCACGTGACACGTGAGCTCCTCCGTCCTTCCCTTCCCGCGCACCACACGAACCGCCAACCTGTGGCGAGCTCACGTCACGTGTGCTCTTCCCGGCCCGGAGCGGAGACGAGACGTGAAAAAGACCGGACCGCGCGGCTCTCGGCCGGAGCCGGGTTTAACCGAGACGCAACGTCGCGGACTCGCGGGCTCGGCACGCGCGGCAAACCAAACCGTTGACGGCTCGAGCTACTCGCCTACTCGCATCATCGTACGGCGAGTTCGAGCGCCGCGTGGCCGAAACGGACGTCTTCGCGAAACCGCGTGTTAGGACTGCCATTCTAGAACACAATCGACGCGTGGAGATCGGCATGCATGTTCCGTCATCTTCTGGCGAACTCGAAATTGTGGTGCAGCGCCCACACGTAGCTGCAGATCCGAAAGAGGCTTTCCGGGCCCATCACAACGGGATGGACCTCATGAAGTCAGTCTCTTTGCTCCTCTTTAGTCTTTACCCAAGAATTTCTTGGGATCATACATTCGTCCTCCCCTCGCTACCAAAAGAAGTTGCCATGCCATGGCAAAGTGGCATGTCTGTGGGGTAAAAAGGCCGGTTAGATTTGAACGGCAGGCGCAAAGAGTTGGGTCCAAAGTGCAGCTTGGATACTTCGTGTAATCATTTGGCACGCTCTTGTCTCCATCTCTATCCTCAAGTTCAAATCTCTGCATCAAACGGTTGGTGCTCAACACGGCAAGTCATCTTCACCCTTATGGCTTTGAGCAATGCCTGTCCCAGCTTGGTACGTGCCGGGGCTCATTGGATAGCTCAGGCTCAGTCTGCAGAGAAGCGTTTGCAGGTCCAGTTTTCACCGCGAGAGCCAGTGAATGTATACGAGGGATTCTCACCACTTTCACGGAGAAAACTCAACTCATGGAATCGCGCACATTTTACCTTGCGGCTTGCGCTGTCGATCACCAGCAACTGCGATGGCAATGTACGTAGCACTGCACCTGTATTGCCTTTGGCTTCACTGCGGTGCCGCATGCATTGCAGTTTACTCGTGTGCAGTTGGGGCAGCTCAGGCGAGCTGGTGCAGAATATGTTGAGCTACAATGAAGCTCAACACCGAAAAGGAAACCAAAGATGGCACTCATGTGTCGCTCCTGCTCCTGGCTGTAAACAAGAACAGCTAGCCGGCCTCCTCTGCTAGTGCTCCAGTGAATACTGTGGAGTGTGGAGGACATAGATGGGCCAATCAGTGTAAGGATGCCAATGGTGAAGAACAGTGTCAAATCTTCAGCTTTTGATGGGTGGACCTATAAATTCTTACTGTAGTTATCACTCTCGCAACAGTTGACTGGGATGGAATGCAATAACTGACAAGTTTGAAAATTGTTTGCACGCAAATTTACCACTTTTGAGCTGATCGAAATTCCAAGTTCTTGGCATACATGTTAGATTGAAGTTCTAACTCTTGAGAGGTGTTACTACTAAAAGCCAAAAAGCTCATAACAAGTCGATCATTGTACAACAGTACAACACCAGTGGTAGGGATGTCGATCTAGTAATTACTTAATGCACCAGTGGCCGTCAGTGGAAATGGTGACAACCAGAGATTTAGGTCCGTTTTAAACAACGATGGCTTTTTAACACGGTATTTTTCTTCTTTTTTTTCTCCTATATATTTTACAGTGTTTTTCATTTTTTTCTCTATTTTTCTTTACTTAAATACCTCATAAAAAAACTAACAATCGATATAATATTATTTTAGTCAAAAGTTAAAAGCTATAAACAAAAACAAAAAATCATAGCACTTTAAAACTGGGACCTTACGCCGTTAGGCGCACTGTTCTTTCGGTCAGTGTAGTTCAGTAGTTTGTGTCTCGCACATGCTTCGCCACTCGCCGCAAGGCTGTCGTTGCACACTTGAAAAGTCGCGCGTTCTACTGCTCATTTCGAAAGCTTTGTGGAGGTGAAAGTTGCCAATAATTTCATACCAGACTCTACAAACATCTCGGCAAGCGGTTAAAAAAAAGTGCTCTAGTCTATTGGAGTCCCATATCATCGTTTACTTCTCTTAGAGCATCTCTAACAGTATAAGCTAATTACTAGTTTTAAGACAACTTCTCTAATAGTACTAATTTTTAACACATAGCTCATAACATAAATAGCCTCACATGACACTCTCACATAATCTTGGAATGTGTGTATGAGACTAGCTCTTGATCAAGAGATAGCTTTTCTCTCTCTTCTATTAAAATATGAAATAATATGCTTAAAGCTAGCTCATAAGTCACTATTGGAGATGCTCTTATGGTTCTTAACCCCATTAATTCAGTAAAGTACCCTATTTGCGCCTCCCCTACGCCGACATCCTTTAAATTGGGAGTTGTGAGTTGGGACTCCTAGATCAATTGTTGGTGGTTCTCTAACATCACAAAAAAGTACATTTATGATTTGGGCAATCTTTTTAGCTATTAAACTAGTAGGGTGATTTGCACATTTACGTAACAAGATTTGTTACATATCGTTTATAATTGTTTATTTTTTCCTCCTAACTATAAGTCAATTTTACTGTTAAGTAAATTACTTTTGAGATATTTACATGTAATTAGATAGACATTTACAATTATAAAAAAAACTTCTAGCCAAAATACATCTTGAGAGAATTTAATTGAAGTTTTGGTATGAATTTTTTCATTCAGTATAATATGTTATTAGGTAATAGAAACGTATTATTCAAATATGCCCATTAGATAAAAGCATTCTTTTAGAAAGCTAGCACTACTGTTCTACTCTCTTCTATTTTACTTTTCTAGCTCCTCTCATCTATTGCTCTTTCTCCCTCATACTTGCATTTGGAGCTAGGAGCCCAGGACACCATGTCAAGCATTAACACTACCAATGCAATCTCGAGTTGTGTCGCCGCTGGTGACTTATTACATCAAGCTTCTAACATCACTCTCCAGCATAATCTCCCACATTACTTGATTCAAATCATGTCGATCAAACCCGTAGGAAACAACAGGGGAGTTTTGTTTGCTGGCTGTGTCCAATTTCATCCTACACATTCACAAAGTGAAACATTTCTTGGATGATTTTGTTTTCTTGTGATCAAACAAAGCATCTTTGACAAACCAAGGTTTTTTTTTTGCTATTGGATGATGCGATAGCTTCTCTTGTTCCTAGAAGCTACGTATACAGATTGACATATCTGAGTAATATGTGTTATATGCGTCTACAACATTAGAGTCCTATTTTTTTATCAAAGTGTATTGTCCATTTATAGTACATTAATCATCACCGTTATAATTTGGATCCATCACAATTGATGATGTACATTCTTTTTTTACCATTACCATGGTAATTTCTAGCCTTTCAAAGCAAATGTGGTGGCTTCTTTTGAATTTGCATATTGCTGGATTGTACATGACATGAAGTTTTTTAGGTTGGAATCATATGCATATCCAACTTGTATTTTTCTCATTTCATTTTTATTACAAATTTAAGTTATTTATATATTTTACTTGGAGTTCGTATGAAAATCAAACTACTAATTTTTATTTATTTTTATTCTAAATTTTAGTTTTAGGTTGGAATTCGTATACAAATCAAACTACTAATATTCATTTAATTTTTATTTTGAATTTTAGGTTTACTTTGAAGTTCATTTGAAAATCAAATTGATTTGGAATTCATATAAAAATCATATCACTAATTATCCTTTAATTTTTATTCCAAATTTACATATTATTAGATTGTACATGGCACGGTATAAAATCTGAATAGTTTTTAAGCCCACTCAGGAATCTCTCTTCGTCTTCCCTCGATTCGATCTCTCCCCGTCTCTCAATCTCTCTCGCAAGAGCGCCATCCTAATCCAGCGACCTCACTGCCTCGTCGTTGGCCGCATGTCCTAATCCGGTATCTTCTCTCGCCGCCTTGTCGTTGGCCACACGTCCTAATCCAGTATCTTCTCTCATTGCCACTTCGACCACGTGCCATCAGTCGTTGTTGTCGACCTCACCTGGATGTACCTAGGGTTAGCTATTTGGTTAGATGTTCCTTATATTCTGGCTGTAGTACGGCTGATTCGTCATTGTGATGTTGTTCCTGTATTTATACCTAATCCCCATCATCACCAAAAATTTTGTGTTAGGAGAGCAAATGAATACGATGGGGAAGGCACTATCTAAGTCAAGCAAAATCACAATTACGGATAGCTAGAATGCTCTAGAGATCACTCTCAACCCAATCCAAGTAGAACCCCTCAATGTGAAATCTGTCAGAAATGTTCATAGCGCGAAGAGGAAGAGGGACGACAGTTGCTCCAAATACAATGATGTATGTGTAACATTGTAATACATATTTTGTAAATCATTAGTGGATGTATAGTAAATTTCTAGTTTATAGTTGGTAACTTCGTAGTGTATGATCGATAACTTTTAGATCAATGATCTTTAACTATTCTTATTTAGTAGGTGGTAACTTCGTTGTGTATTGTCGATAACTTTTAGATCATTGGATTACAACTTTTCTTACGAGTCCAGCTGCTACAATATTCTTACGAGTTACAACCATGACGCTACTTCGACCACAGCTTCCAAGTACGACCGAATTACTCGGTAACTACAGTACCCACGACTGTTATAGTACTTACGATTGCTACATTATCCACGAGTGCTACAGTACTTCCCCGACTGCTATAATACATGCTACAGTAACCACGACTGCTACAATATTTTCAGCTATTACAGTCCCTATGACCACTCACTGTAGCTTCGACCGTGGCTTCAAGCATTGCTTCAGCCATGGCTTTGACCACGGCTTCGAATGCTCCTTCGACCATGGCTTTGACTGCTCCTTCGACAATGGTTTCAACCACGATTTCGACTACTCCTTCGACCACTTACAAATCATCTAAGATTAATTCTAACATTATCACCATGGTTGCAATCATGAAATTTGCTCATGCCTGACATGCAATATAACTATGGATTGCAATCAAGTGTATTATCGGTAAGTTTTAGATCAATGATCTTTAACTTTTCTTATTTAGTATGTGGTAACTTCGTAGTGTATTGTTGGTAACTTTTAGATCACTAGACTATAACTTTTCTTATTTAGCATGTGGTAACTTTATAGTGCATTGTCAGTAACTTGTGTTGATTAGTCTGTAATTTCACAAGGTCAATTTTTGTTTGCTAGCTTAATGTTTATTGGTACAAGATTTTGTTAAAAATGTAGCACGTAGTTCCGAAGAAGCGTCATGTCCAGGTGCGCAATGCTCCTACAACGATTGTGCGTATGATTGAGAATCTAACGTTGGATCAGAAAAGGAGGATCAGAGAACATGGATTTGGTGATTTGCTAAGGTTCACCTTGGAGGGGATGGAGAGTAGGGACTTGCTTTACCTTTTGATGTACCGGCTTCATCTGAATTCGATTGTGGTGTGGACTTGCTCTGTGTTTGTTAGTGACGTTACTTCCAAATACATGTACAACTACTGTCAATAGTAAGTTTAAATGCTGGCAGTAACTCAACATGTATATGACAATTTTACTCCGCTTCAACACCACTCGGACGCCGTCCGATACTCCACTGCTACTCGAACGTCATTCGATCTCTGCTGCTACTCGAACACCGTCTGATTCTCCTCTGCTACTTGAAGCTGTCCGATACTTTTTGACTTTTCACTTGAAGTCGAACTTCGAATGTCCACCTGGCTTCATTAGTTGAACTTAAAACCTTACGAGTACTCGAGACTTCGACTACAAATACTTGCGCCTTCGACCACGACCACTCTGCCGCTTCGTCGAGTACTCAAGTGATAACTTTCTGTATATTGAAAGATATCTTTTCTGTTAGTACCTTTTATGCGTACCAGAAAGTTACTGCATTTATTAGTGAAATTACTTCCAAATTCACGTACAGTTACTATCAATAGTAAGTTTAAATGCTGGCAGTAACTCAACATATATATGACAATAACTTCATTCACAAACGCCAGTAACTTTCCGGATCACTGCAAAAAAATTGTTAGACTACAATTGGTGCCAATAAATTAATGTTTCACGATATGTAACTTGAAGAGGGCAAGCTAATAATGTTTTATAAATTAGGAAAACTTCAGTTACGCACGAATCGTGGTGAGCTAAAAACTCATGCTTTGTCCGGTGGTAACTTTCACAATGCAATGCTAGAAAAGTTACTGCCGATCCCGTTATACACAAACCGCTGATGCAAGCCAGTTCGCTAGCGCGCGTTGCGACCTGCGCATAGCTTGCGCGCATACGCTGGATAGTGCGTCTCTGTGTGTGTGTGTATATATGGTGGAATCGTGTATATATATACACTTTTTTATACACATTCAACCAGTATTTTTTATTTTATTTTATTTTAAATTTAAGCTATTTAGGGATTTTACTTTAGAGTTCGTGTGGGAATGAAATTGTTAATTCTATTTTAGTTTTAGGCTAGAATTTTTATACAAATTCAACTATTAATTTTTATTCCAAAATTAATTTTTCTTTGAAGTTTCTATGGAAATCAAATTATTAATCTTCCTTTATTTTTATTTGGAATTTTAGTAATTTGTATTATACTTGATGAAGACACTTTCTTTTAATCTAAACTATTATAATTTAGGTCCGTCAAATGAGCGGTTAAATCTTTTGTTTGATTAACGTGAGAATTTCTAGTATTTAAAAATAAATAGGACAATTTTTGCTCTGCTTTAATAGATATAATAGATGACATGATAAATGAGTCGCCAACCAAGCAAAAACACATGCGGGACAATGTACTTGGAACGTAAGTACATGAATCATTGTACTTGGAACATAAGTACATGAATCATCAAGCAACACAGGGCGCAATAACACCTTTCCTAGCCGCGCTACTGCTACCCCTTCTTCACATAGGACACTACGACACAATAGGACGGCCTCTCCCAGCTCCTCCTGCAAATGCGAGGTGTGTCACCCAATGATTAACTGAGTAGGTAAAGGCCACGGTAAAATATATCACTCTGGGCATCGCTTAATTGGGTTTATAAATTTAATTTATGATTTATTTTATACTGTAATATTTTTTAGCATAATTAAATTTTAAAAAATAAAAAATATATTATCATAGACAATGTAAAAAAATAAAAGGAAAAAAATCAAAAGACCAAAATAGATAAAATTTAAAAACTAAAAGCAGAAGCTCTAATTGGCGAAAAACAACAAAGCAACGTTTCCTCAAGATGGATGGGCAGCTTTGCAGAAGCAAATTGATGCAGCAGCTGAGCTAGCCACTCTTGAAGGATGCACAAAGGCAGTAGATATATTGATTTGCAAGTAGCAACAGCAGCTACTCCGATGACTTCGCCATTGGTGACTGATGAGTAGTGGAAGCTGCTCCCAAGGAATGGCATTATTTGCTTTTGCATTGACCGTTCGCAGAAAGAATGAGCAAGTAAAGACGAGAAAACCTAGTACTGGAAAAGGGGTCACGTCCAAGTTACTTCTCTCTAAACTCACGGGTTTACACAAAATGTCATATCAGCTTGCGAATACTTTTCAGGGCTAAGTACTCTTTCGTCCCCTTTCTTTACCCCCGTTGAGGGATCTCATTTCTGTTCCGGGCCAGTTTGATCTCCCTCCTCTTCCTCGCTCGCACTACCCTCCTTGTCTTTGGGACACGTCGACTCCATCGTCATACGCCTCCTCCTCCCCCTCCTATCCTCTCACAGGCTTGAGGTGCTATCATAATCGAGTTTTTCCGGGCTTAGCTTCCTACCTGATTCTGCGTGCTTTGATTAATTTAATTTTAGCAAGGTTTAGATAGGCGACATTCTTTTTGTGTGCTTTATATTCTCATCAGAGTTTAGACCTGTGGCATTCTTTTTGCGTGCTTTTATTTACTTTAGAAATATACCATAAAAAACATCATGATTGAACCCATGGTCGAAGCAGTCGTTGGGACTGGTCGCCAGGGGCATTTTGTATAACTTCGGGTTGCTTCATCACTCGAACAAATATAGACCAATCAGTTTGTATTCCAAGAATTATACTAAATGCAACAAGCTCGCAATGGCCTTTCTCATTACAGTGTCGTCAATTTCTAGTCAAACTAGCATATACTATGACTATTAACAAAAGCCAAGGCTAAACTTTGAACAAAGTTGGAATTTATTTATGAAACCTATTCCCCACAAAAGTTGTCAGTGCCAATGTCCTTGAATAGCTCGTAACTCTCCATGGATTCCGAGCTCAGGAGGACTGCGAGCACCACTGTTCGAACGGACTGGAGTCGGAGGTGAAGGTTTGGGGAATCTTTTGGGGGGTTTTGGAAGCTTCGTTCCAGTGAGAGGTGGATGGGGAGGAAGAGAGGGAGTGGGAAAGGGTAGGGAAGGATTCGTAGCTCAAGAAGGGAGCTTCTTACTATGCTCATCGTCATCTTCGCTGGTGCGGGTTTGATTAATTCACAATACTCTACTTCCGCGGTGAGGAGTTAGCATTTATTTGGTGATTAGATTACGATATGCCATGATATGGCATGCTTATGATTTTGTTCTATTTGATTGTTTTTTGAACCTTTGGTTTCTTGCAATTTGTGATGAGGTTATTGTGTGCATTCCCAGTTCTCTGTCCTTTTTGCTTGCAAAATAGTTCCTTTTTTAGTGGTAACTAAATCGAGTACAGTCTAGCTGGCTCACCTTTCTGGCTTGTTTTGGAAGGATTAGAAGTGGATGCAGTCATTTCTACCGAAAACATAATGAATCTCAGAAATTTTTGGAGATAATCCATCCATCTAATATGCAGTAGTAACCAGTAAAAGTTCTTTGAACAGAATGTCACCCAGTCACATTACCCAACCGATACTGAAATGAGCTAGCAACCGGTAAACAAGAAAGGACGTGTTTGTAGGGTGGGAAACGGTAACGGATGATCTGTTTTATCCGATATTTATATTCGAAGAAAACGTGAATGTGGTAAGCAAAATCTTATTTGAAAATGTTTGTATTCATATTCACATTCGTGGTCGAGAATATTCGTATTTGTAATCGAGACTATTTGATTCGTATTTAATCTATTTCCTATGCCTATCTGTAACAAATCCGATTACCGAAAATCTCAGGAAAAACCTGGACGAATTTTGTGATTCAAAATTTGAAATTTGGCGGTTTGAAACCGGTAACCGTTTCAATAACCAATCAAAAACCATGATGTTTTGACCATGTTTGTTCGATTACGTTGTGTCCACCACGATGTTTTGACCACGTTGGTTCGACCATGTTATGTCCACCATGTTGGCTCGATCACGTTGTGTCGACCACATTGTTTTACCCACGATGTTTTAACCACGTTGTGTCGAACACGTTTGTTCGATCACGTTGATCGACCATGTTTTTTCAACCACATGCTTTAACCATGTTAGTTCGACCACGTTGGTCAACCACGTGTTTCAGCCACGATGTTTTGACTACATTGGTTTGATCATATTGTTTCAACCACTTTATTTCGACCACATCGGCTCGACCTATATAGATAAACTAAGACATTCTTAAGCTTCTATTACTGCATTGCTATGCTTTTAGATATAAGTTTTGCTGAATCTATAACCACTAAATTATGTTTATTCTTACTTCATAATAACCATCTATTATAACAACCTTTACCGTTTCACTGAAACCAAAATATACTATAACGTTACCTCTTCACACAACTTATATTATGAGCCTATTCAACAAACCTATTTAACTCCTTTATATAACATCAATGACTTCATACTCTACAGATCTCCATTTAAATATACATAACTATTAATCACAGCAGAAAAAAAATACTCAACTTCTTCACCCAAATATTAAAAAAATGCCATACACTTCTCCGTACAATACAGTAACGCACAGTTTTAATTTTCATCACTACCACATCACTAGACACAACTTAATTATTCAAAACATTTACACTTTGTAGCCTTTCTACATATCTATATATCATCATAAATCACAGAGCAAATAGATAATCGAAAAAACATACTAAATATATCTACATTTAAAAAATCTATAAATATATACGATAACATATTATTTATAACCACTGCCCGGCGTGCCTCCTCGCACATGCTGCTAGTTAATATTATCGATGATACGTGAAGCCCCACACTTGGCAACTAGTTGCTGTACCAAGTACATGGAGGGTAAGCTCGCGGTTCTACAAGGATGGCAGTAATGGCAGACCGCAAACTTATCCCACAGTAAAAAAGGAGAAAACCAGGAAACAAAATTTCGTGGCCTCGTCCAAAGATTTTCATGAAAGAGTGCTAAAGCTACTGGCGCTGTCCCCGTCTGCTGCAGCACAAGGATACGAACAAAACACCATCAGGCAAGTACTAGCGAGTTTCTTTTTACCCCTTCCCAACAAATTTTACCATCAGTCACAGTCCAAAGCAACCTTCTACTGGAAATATTTTATGGCAAGAATATGAAATAATTTACCGGATGAACAGAGCTACCCGATCTTGATCACATGTATCAACCCAGACAAAAACACTGTTACTACGTGGTTATATAGTACATAAATATTTACAGTGCATTTTAAATTTCTTAAATTTTTGCAGTGAACTCAATTTTCATACTCCTATTTTGTATTCAGTGCGCTCGAAACATACCCGATGATGATAGAAAGGGAAGAGCGCATTTGATTCAAACATAACGAATCACGAGAAAAAAGGCCACATGACATGCGGCAACCGCAACTTTTCCCCTTTGCTCTTTTCTTTTTTTTATTTATTATTCGTTCTTTTTCCATTGACCGGTTGCTTCTCCCTTCAATTCTGTAGAAAACCCAATTCGACACAGCTTCAGTTGCTCCGAAAGGGCCTCCTATTTAAGACACGCACTCCCAACCCCCATGAAGAAGCCGTATCACTCAGCTCAGCTCAGCTCAACACGAGACAACACGCACGCCAATACGCCATGGCCCTAGACAACTACGACTGTTGCGTATTCCCACCTCTGGATATGGATTGGGATTGGGAGCTACACACACTCGGAGACGCCGCCCAAGGAGGCATTCATGATGCCTTTCCGGCCGCCATGTGTAAGTCACCTACCTCACTGCATGGTGAATACATAGTACAAAACACATATATGTAGTACACGCATGCATGCTCCTCTTATCTAGGTAGCTAGGGCAGTATTAGGCCATCTCCAATGGTAATAGCTAGTACTAGCTATATAGTCAGCTGACGTGGAGGTGAGAGACAAAAGCAAAGACTATTTTATACTGTTGGACCCACATGCTCCTCTCTCATGTTCTTGGACTACGTGAAATAGATCAGCTATTTGCTTGTCACTAGTGACTACTCTCTCTCCTATTTTTTCCTTGCCACATCAGATCTAGCTAGCTAAATAGCCAGCTGTTGGAGACGCCCTTATCGAGCTACCCTGCGGCTTGTGCTTGCTTTAGTAGGTGTGGAGTCGCCGGTGTCGTCGGAGGCTTCCAGTGGCTACCTGCAAGACGCCGTCGCCCACTGGAGCGACCGTTGCAAGCGGCAGAGGTTGGCGGCGGCGGCGTCGCCTCGGCGTCCGCCGACGGTGAACGAAGACCTGCCCTGCCTTCTTCAGGTAAGTCGTAGCAGATGCCATCATGCATATATGGTATGGCCGTATGGATATAGTGCAGTACCACTGTACCAGTACTTCCCATTAGTGATGATCGATTCATACATGCAAGAACTCATCCATATGAAGGGTAGGAAGTGGCTAGCTCGGCGCCTAGATGTACTAGCTTGTGAGTACTGATGAAACTTTTGGTAGTATCTCATACAACAATTATATATGTAGGTGGTGGTTCTTTAACCTGCTCCCACGTGTGTTTCTAAGTATTGGGTACTGTACTCAGTGTTGAGAACAGACACACCAAAGTGGAAAGGTGTAACTTCATTGTCGCACTAGCTAAGCATTATACGTACAAAAGAGTAGTTCAGTCGTGTCTCCAAGCAGAGAGCAAGCTGTGCTGATTGTCTTCTTCCTCCCTTTTTCCAACTCGTCGCGTTGTTGTTGTTCTTGGCATGCATGCACGCAGAGCTTTTGGGATTCTAGCAGCGGCGAGGGAGATCTCCTCCATGATTTGAATACCATGATCCCGGAGAGCAGCAGTTTTGTCTCAGGTGATTCGATATCTCGACACGTACTTTTCATTCAGTTGCCCCACACACGCGCGCACATATATAATATGAACCAAACCTCCGTTTAATTAGTTAGTACATTACTCACTACATACAGTTAATAGTCTGCTTCAACTTTCAGAAGGCAGGCAAGAACAGCCGAAGACAAAATAGTGCTTACTCCTTGTACGTTCTAAGTTCCAACATTAACCCATTGATTAGTCACTGGAGACACCGGAGTACTTTGTTTCGCATGATGTTAATTGCTGCTAGGTACTAGTGGTACTTGTGTTTTAAAAACTTGAAATGAAATGTTCGTGCAGAGGAGGACGATGCATTGGGAAAGGAGCAGTGGCAGGGGCAGAGGGGCCCGAGCGCGGCAGCAGTTCAGGCGTCAGCGGCGCAGGACGGAGGGGAGGCAGTCCCCCCTCCCTCCTCCGCCTCTCGCTGCACCGGGCAAGCTGCGGCTGCTCCCCGGCCGCTGCGGCTGCAAAAGGTAACTACAGGTGCGGCCCACGCGGCAGTGCAGCCAGAGCGCCGCGGCAATTACTGCCCGCAACTCATCAACGAGCCGTCCTCTGGTGCCGCCTCCGCGACGTCCTCCTCGTCTTGCTCCTCGCTGGCAGGTAGGTGACCGGTGAGCAATTATTACTCGCGCGCGCATGTGTGCACTGAACACCACTGACAGAGACCGAGGGGAGAGGAGAGCAGCGCTGTACTTGCAGCAATAATATGTTTTTGAACCTGTTTGGCTAAGCATGAGAAGTTGAGGGCTGTTATTTTCGGTTGCGGTTTATGGTTTTTGGTTGAAATTTTTGAATTTTGGCTGTTTACGGTACAGATTACGGAGAGACAGATAATCACTTGCGATTTTGGTTGGTACAGATGTTGGGCTTTTAACGTGTAAATCGTTTAACTTATAGACCCTGTCTTGAGAAAATACTCCGTTTGAAAGTTAGGTACTGTAGCAAAAGCCAAAAGCCGCCGGCTTGTGAGGTAAAGAACAGGCCCTGAGAACCCTCTTCCAGTGCTTCGGCTTATTTTGTAGCTTGTTAATAAAGTGAGAGTTTAAGCGAACCAGAGACGTCCAATAAGAGCCTCTCCAACGCATAGTTGTGTTGTCAGGCAGAGGCCGGGAGGATTTCAAGTTGATGTATCACCTTGATGTAACAATCTTGAAATCAATAAAACTTCCCATTTCAAAAAAAAAAAAAAGTGGTTTGAGAATGCCACTTTAGCTGAAGCTAACACCCAAAACCTCCTACTCTAATGAACAGTAGCGTCAGAATGAAACAACAAAATTCGAAGTGTTTTACTTGAAGCCAAGACAACGCCTCTCGAAGAGATTGGCTCTAGGGTGAAGCCAAGATAACGGAAGCTGCCGTAGCTTAACAAAGTTACCGTTGTCCTCTTTGAAACAACCATCCTTCGCTGATGTAGCATCTCTCTCCTGTGTAAACGGGTAGGACGACAATCTGCGGTGGGGCACTGGAGATGCCCTAAGTAGCCAGTTTGGCGTGAGCTTCCTTGTGTTCCCCCTTTGCTTCGGAATTCTGTGTGCAGGTCCTCATTTGTTTCGAGTGTGTGACACAGATTTTCTGGATCGCTCGCAGGGAAGGAGAAGAGAGGCATCGGAGTGCTGTACCCCTTTGCGGTTGTCAAGCCGCTGGGATTAGACGGCGGCGGCACGACGACGCTAAACGACGTCAACCAGAGGATCCTGAAGCGACCAGCCAGGCCAGTTCGGCACCCCGTTGGCCCGTTCGCGTGCAGCCCCGCCGTGTCGGCTCAGGGGCTAGGTCTGTCCGGCAAGGCAGTCGTTAGCCTTACAAGGATCAGAACGGGAGGAAAGGGCACCATAACCATCATCAGAACGAGAGGCTGAAAGGGATCAATGATCAAGGGTTTTCTTCCCCTTTCTTTCAAGGAACCGAAGGGAGGGACCAGATCTTATGGTCAGGAAAACCATCGGAGAGGAACTCACCTTGTAAATACATGCATAGGCTGTTTCAACATCTGTTGTGTAACAAGTTTAATTCCCTCCACCGATATGTACATAAGCAGCAGCCTAGGTAATCGACGGGAGCCCAAGTTCAAACTCCGGCAGCTTGCGCCGAGGTATCTTGTATCTGTCGGTGTCTCCCAGCTCTCCACTGTGCCGACTGTCGGGTATCAACCGTACTTGAATTGTATATGTTGATTCATAATTCAGCCTCTGCTAGGTGCCTAGCACCAACAGGCAACATACGACTATACACGGATCACCCGCTCCCTGATGAAAAGAGAACCGAACTGTGCCGGATCATGAACTAGGAAAGCACAGGTTCATAATTACCTGACAACCGCATGTTTCCCCTATCACTGTAAATCTGGGCCATCAAATTGCACTATATCTAGCTACCATACATGAACAGCTCAAAGCGCTACTGGCCTCCAGCACAGGAGTCGAGTCATGCAGCAGAAGCACAGGAAGAAACTAATATCCTGCGAGATCACAGCACACAGCTAAGATCACTTGCTGCAGCGGATCCAGTTAACATAAATCCTGAGGGGAGATGTGCACCCGTCTTCTAGTCACTTCACTTCAGGTTTTGTTCCTTTTTTCCCAGCCAACTTTTGATAGTGGCCTTTCTAAAGATCTAATTTGCTGTATAACTATAAGCATTGTAGTATGAGGTAATATTATACAGGAGCAGACCACAGTAACTATCTATATTATGTGCAGAGCTCAATGCCCCTCCTTTCAATTTTACTACGGTCGGTTCAGTTCAGTAGAAAGCTAGTAAATTTGCTGAAAAACCTTCACAAAGCCTTCAACAAGATGCCAGGTGAAGCTACATCCGCGAGCCTGTGGCACTGCACGAAGATTCACAAACCTGCTTTACCAGAAGAACCATGAGAGGAAGTGAAGATGTAAAATGTAGAGGAAAGTAGAGAGGAGAACATACATGCTCCCTGCAGAATACCTAAATCACTTGCCTGAGGGTGCAGTTCTGCATTTAGTTAACAAGAATCTCCACCAGCTTCTGCTGTATCCTTTTTGCAAGACAATCTCCCATATATGGTAAATTTATGCTCACTGCCCTATGGTTTCCTTCACAGCGGTTGCAATAAGACCTTTTCCCGTGGTTAAAGAGCCCAGTGAAGCACCTCATGTACTTTCAGTAACCAAGATCCGAATGAGAGAATCCGAGTGGCAACAAACTTGCCAACAAAATCCGTCTTGAAGGAACAAAATAAAGAACAGTTATAATTGCGAGATTGACAATCCAAAGACATGCCCATTTGTAAATTGCATCCAGATCCTATTTGTAGGGTAACATGTTTCTGAGCAATCAGCCTCAATAGTTCAATATTTATGAGTTAAAAAATGCAATGTAGAACTGACTTCGGCCAGAACCTTGGAAACTAAGAGCTGCAAAGATTGTCATGCGGGACAGATCTGGAATTCTGAATACAAGCCAGGGAGAAGTTTTGTCATATATCAGTTTCATCTTGTAGGAGTATCTCATAGATATCAGTGCGAATGTGCAATTCCTTATCACACATTACTTCCTGGAGATCTGATAACTATTTCAGGGTCAGAACTGAGCTCTACTTTTGGAATCCATCAAGTCGTAATCTAACTGCATGGTATAATTGTTAGAATTTATAAATGTATAGCCAACAGCAACCAAATTAGACCATCACTTGTCTGATTACCCAACCATCATTCGAGTCTGGAGGCAATAAAATTTACAGTTTGATATTAGAAAATGGGAGCTGCTAAAAGAATTATGAGAGAATACAGAATAAAACCACTTAGGTGTTCTCAAAAGGATCGCCGAGAATCCAAGATCATATGGATAGCAAAGAAAGGCAAACAGGAACTGCAAGATATTCTTAGCTAACATTTCATAAACTACTCAAATTTGTGACAGCACCAATTAATTGTGAAAGTACTTTCTTCTCTATGATGTACTTTATTTAGATTTTATGCTCATTATTACTAACATACTAATCTAAAAGGACAAGGGCAATAAGCACTTAATGGATGATATCAATAAGTAAAATGGCATCATTAACCTCTGATATCAAAATTATATGTCAGTGCCATACCATGGACAAGCATGTATAGCTCTGAAGAATGCATGCTGTGCCACAGAAGCATTACAGGCTATCTCCGCCTCATAAGCTAGATAACAGCGCCACAACAGAACAGACTTCTGTAACTTATCATCAGCTAGAGCTCTTTCAAACAGACTGTGTATTCTATTGTCAGATCCTGCTTTACTCCATTCAAAGGACAAAGCAAAGAGCAAGGCAATTATGAAAGGGCCCTGATGCAATTATAAAAAAAATATGAAATCAAAAGGCAAGCATGCAAGACCATCTACACTTCAAGATGTTTAGTAAAACATACATGCACCGAACAAAGCTGCGTAGAGACGACAAGGTTTATAATATAGGAAAAAGTCCACCTTTTTAATCTTGAACTCTAGACTCGGTTCGATTTTCAACCCTGAACTATGAAACCGTTTACTTTACAACCTCGAACTCTCAAAACCGTCCACTTTACCCCCCTCGACCCAAACCACTCCGGTTTATGCTGATGTGGCATCCTAGTAGGTAAGGGTTTGCTGGCATAGCACGCTGGTTAGCAGCAAATTACAAATAACAAAATATCTAGGCCCACATGTCAGTCTCTACACCCTCTTCTTCCTCCATCTTCTTCCCCTCTCCTTCTTCCCATCTCCTGGACCCCTCCCATGGGAAGTGCTGGTAATGGCGTGATGCGACCTCGAAAATAGGTTGTTGGAGTTAGGAGGTGTCTAGGGGATATGACAGCGTGGCTTGCGGGGCTCCATGGTGTACTCATGGTGGCGCCTGGCGGCCAGGGCAAGGAAGAAAAGGGATGGCGTCACTGGAGGAGAATGGAGGGGAAAAGAAGGCGCACAGGAGCAAGACAGGAGTTAGGGAAATTCGCTAGAGTGGTTAGTAGGGGCGGAGAAGCTTTGAGGCGGGCCAGCGACAAGAGCCATGGGCGGTGAGGCGGTTGCACACGGCGACACTCATGGAGGAAGGGAGAGGCCGAATTGGGGGTAAGGGAAGATAGAGGATGATGAGACAATGCTCTAGTGCAGGTTAATTATAAGGAGGCACACAGCTTGGCCGGGGCGGCGGGGCGCCCTGTGCCCCAAAATCCAGAGGCCCCCATATGGCCATATACATAGTATATATACTATGTAGAGTACTATCCCGCGCGTATTCCCTTCGCTCGCTGAACTCATAAAAGTCGGCAGACATCGGACTTCGGGATGCCGTGTGGAGTTCTTCTTGAAGTCGAAAAATCTGCACTGTTCCTCGAAGATGAGGAGTTCTGAATCTGCATTGCAGTGCCGGACAATCTAATTTGTGTATGCAGTGGCGCAAGAACTGTTTGCGGTCTTCAGAATTTGCTTTCTCGCATGTTATCATGGTCAGTAAAGTGGCGAGGACATTGTTTTCTTTCCTTTTCTTTCACTTTGTTTTGTGCAAGCATGTTGTTCATATGTTGTATCACTCCAGTGTAATTGCAATGGAACCTTACTTCTGTGAGTTCCCTTGGTATAGGTTTCGATGGCGATGGGAGCTTGGGGTCATATCCGGAGGATCCCGAATGCGTCTTGTGATCCGTTATGTTTCTGTTATTGTTGTTTTGCTTGTTTAGATTGTATCCCTCTTGCCTTCTGGATCAGAACCTGTCAGTAGTTTTAGTGTGTATGTTTAATTTTAAGTGTGAAACGGGACTCGGTACTTGAGAGTAATATTGCTATTAGTATCAGTACCTTGTGTGTATATATGCCTAGTTGATTTCTGATCATGTTCTATTAGTTTGTGCCTTTGTGGTATTTGAGACGAGTGGTGTAGAGCTTGTTCAATTGAGAGTGAATTTCTGCGTGACTTGCTAATTGAGAAATGGTGGTGCTGTCAAATCTTTCAGCATGTTGCATGGGTTTTGCTTGTTCTTGAGAGGCCAAAGAAGTCTAAATGTTCGGAGCAGAGAAGGGCTTTCGGTGCGCACTGAATTTTTCTTTAATACATAACGTATTTTAAGTGTTTGTTGGTAAAATTACACACACACACACACACACACACACATATATATATATATATATATATATATCTGTGTGTGTATGTAGATTTATATTTAGATATTTATACTAGGGCCCTTATTTCTAGTTTCACCCTGGGCCTCTAAAATCTCAGGACCGGCCCTGGCGGCTCACTAGGTGATGTTAGGCAGCAACAGCGGCGGATTATGGCCGAAGACGAGGAAAAAGGTGGCACGCTTTGTTACAGTGGATTGAAGGTGAAATTGATTGAGGGCTTTGCTCGTGGTGTCGGGGAACGCAAAATGACGCGAAGAATTTGTGAGGAGACTCATGGATTTAATGGGAACAACGAGCTCGAGTCCAGCGGCAATGGTGGCGACAACTCTATTCCCTTCACGAACGGGACCTTGAGGGGAGGGGAAAGAGAAAGATGTAGCGCAGCCGATTGAGCGGTTTTGGGTCGACGCAATCAACCACAAAGCCCTTGCCCCGATCACGCCGCTTCCTCCTGCTTCGCAGCCCAAAGCGGCCCCTGCGGTTGAGCCGGCGATTGGCTCAAACACGCCTCTGTACGTCGACGACCACAAGGCAAGCGTGGCGGAGCAGCAGCTCTACATGGTCTTCTGCTACGTCACACCCGTCGTGTCATCATGGGGCTAGCTAGTTCGGGCATGAGGTAGAGAGAGAGACAGCTGTAATCGTTTCGGCTTCAGCTTCTGATTTCTGACTTATTTTCACTATTCATAAATTTCATCTTTTTTTGAACTTTTGACTTTTTTTGAGCTTTTTTGCCGGTTCTTTTTCCCGTATTTGTTTGTATTATACGTAATGGGCTAACATTTTTATATTTTTTTAATTTTTTAAAATTTAATTATGCTAAATAAGCATCTGTCAGTTACAGTGTTTTTTCAGCCAGTTACAGTGCTTTTTAGCCATAAACCACAAAAAAAGCCCAAATGATCACCACCAGAGAAAGGAGGAAGGGAGAGGAAGAAGGGTTTACTGGCTAACATGTGGGTTCCACCTGACAACCAACAACTAACACATTGGTTGCCACATCAGCAAAAACGATCTCCATGTCATGTGAAAACCGTGGTAGGAAGGGCGGAAGGGGGTAAAGTGAACGGTTTTGAGAGTTCAATGTTGTAAAGTGAACAGTTTTATAGTTCAAAGTTGAAAATAGAACCGAGGCCAGAGTTTAAGGTTAAATGATGGGTCTTTTTCCTATTATATATGTGTGTGTTGGGTAGTTCACAAGCTACATATATATATATTTCCATATTTAAATACTGTATATGTGTATAAAGGACCAATTATTAAGAGAGGACTAGACAAACATTTCCAGTAGCAATTGCATCAAATTATACAAGATATTCAAGTTTTGTATTCAGAACCAGAGGCGGAGCTGGGCCTCGGGCCGCTCGGGCCATGGCCCGAGGCCTAGCTGAAAAATCTCATGCATTTTATTGTAGTGTTTAATAGTAAATGGCTTGAAATTTTTTTTGCAATGGGCTGGGCCCGAGGTTTTGCAGTGGGCTGGCTACGCCCCTGTTCAGAACGATAAACAAATATCATGGTGAAGATACATTCAGCCAAAAGAAAATACATTATTAAAAGAAGTCGAACTTCGATATAAAGTATTTTCATGGAAACAAGGCACATTTACCTTGGACTACATTTGTCGAGTGTGAGACGCAGATTGTTGGAAACACTGTACAGGGTATAGACAGCTCAGAGTTAACATGGTTGCATATGATTTTGGATTGTAAGGGTATGTTTGTACTCCTTGCCATATGCTCAAATATATCCAGAAAAGAAAACAAAAGGATGAAAGACCTGAAAGTACCATAGGAAAGGTCTCCTCAATCACTTCAGGACCAAAAGAATATCCAGAAGTCATACTCTCGAACAAAGATGCTGAGCTAATCAGAGCAACTGATTCTTCTTTTCTACCACCACATGCAAATGCAGATCGCAAGCTTCTAATCTGCTCTTTAAATCCTTGACGAGCCCTTAAGACCTGAGGCCGTGAAATAGGGCCAACAAAAGAAGTATACTTCACATTGCTCCCCAAGCAAGACAGAATGTAAATTGCACGATGCACAAGTCAGAATTGTTTCTTGAAGCAGATATTGCCATCTCCATCTCAGCATACAAAAAATAAAGAATAGGAACCTTCTTCCTGAGATCCTGCCAAACAAAAGCAATAACCAGCATGCATAAATGTGCTAGGATAAAAAAGATTATATAAATCACATTATTGTACTGAGAATAAAGATAGCTAGCCCTGAAGCCAGCGAGAATTGAAAGTGGACATATGCCCACAAACCAATAAACCCATGTTTATAACACAGTCATACAGATGACCAAGTGCCAATATTGTATTGCCTCCCTAAGAACATAAACTGTTCAAGGCAAGAAATGGTACCATTTTCACCAAGATACTGAAAGTAAACTACACCAAGTTACTGAAAGTAAACTACCTTATAATAGTGTTCTAATTTCACCACAACTTTGTCACTAGCATGGATGTTAAAGCCGCCTAAGCGTCGCGACGGTGCAGGGAGGACGCCATGGAGCTTCGCTGCGCCTGGACGCTGACCCGCCGTCATCAAGGATCCCTCCGGCGAGCAATCCCCCCTCCTCCACTTCCTCCGCCAACATCGAAGGCGGCGGCAGCGGTGCTGATCGGCGGCGAGGGCTCCATGACGTGTGCGAGCCGAGAGAGGTTCGGGTGTGTGTGCGCGCGCAGTGTTGGGCAAAGGGCACTTCGGGCGACGACGAAGAGCGGGAAGGTTCTGGCCACTAACGAGGTAGGGCCCGCGGTGCTGTATGGGTTTGCGACTCTGACGTGTGGGGCCAATGAGATCGAGCCTAGAGATTTGTTGGGCTTTTCTATGAGCTCGCAGAGGCCATAGCCCAGAAAGCCCCTACTCCAAACAATTTTCGGTTTCTGTCCTCTACCTTTTAGATATCAAATATCATCTTCTTTTTAATTTATAGCTTATAGAATTGTTCTTTTTAGTTTTTAGCTTATGACTTATAGTATAGTAACTAGCTTTTCAAATGAAGTGTATTTTTAAGGTGGGGTCTATAAGTCGATTTATAGTAGATATTATACCGACTTCAGTTACATCGCCCAAAATGGCACACGAGTATTTTTCTGTACTCTCTCTCGTGAATAGCCAAAATTTAAACATCTCTACTCTTTAAAAGAATAAGTTTAAAGTGATAGTGTATTCTATACCCCTTCTTTTTTCACTGACATGTGATCCCCACCTCACCCCACCTCACGAAACGCGCTGCTCCCCCTTCCCCCGCCCCCCGAATCCCGCACCGGTTCTCCGCGCTGCTCCCCTTCCCCACCCCGCCGCCCGAATCCCGCGCTGCCTCCTCCCCTCCCTCCTCCGCCCTCGCCTCCTCCCCTCCCTCATTCGCCGCTCTGCCCTCGCCTACTCCTCCTCCCCCCGCTTCTTCGCGCCGCCGCAGCCGCCTCGTCCCCCCGCTTCTTCGCTCCGCCGCCGCCTCCTCTCCCGCTCCTCCGCTCCGCCGCCGCCTCCTCCTCCCCACCGATTCCTCCACACGCGCAGGAGCTCGAGTCGAGCTCTCTCTGGTGCTCTCTTATCCTCCCGGTCGCGTGTCTAGGGTTTGGGGCTCGCCTCCCCTCCCTCTCCCCCTCCGATGGCCGCCGCCGCCGCCGAAACCCTCGCCTCGTTTACCATCGCGTCCCCCTCCCGGTCACTCCTTCGCCCCCTCCCCCAGAGAGCCGCGGCCGGAGGTGGGGCCGCGTCCATCCGACTCTCCGCTGTGCCGCCGCGGGGCCTGGGGTTCGCTCTCATTCACCGCCGCATCCGCTGCCCGCCGGCGGCGCGCGCCAACGTCGAGAGCGACGGCGACGGCGCGGACGCCTCCGGCCCGGGCGAGGCCTCCTCGGCCGGAGATGGCGACCGCGACGCGGCGGCCGAGCCAGGGGCGATGGCTTTGGGAGAACAAGTGGCGGCGGTGGCTGCTGAAGGGTGGCGGCGTTGGGCGATGGCTTTGGGAGCCCATAGTGCAGGGGCGGGAGATGGGGTTCCTCCTTCTCCAGCTCGGCTTCGCCATATTCGCGCTCCGCATGCTGCGGCCGGAGATCGCGCTGCCTGGCTCGGAGCCCCGGCCACAGACGACGTACGTCAGTGTCCCGTACAGCGACTTCCTGGCGAGCATAGACACGGACCAGGTGAAGAAGGTCGAGGTGGATGGGGTGCACATCATGTTCCGGCCCCGTCCGGAGGTTGAGGCGGGCGTGCTGGAGCAGCCATAAACGCAGCATGGAACAGATGCTGTCGCTGATAATGCTGGAATTTCGAGGAGAATCATCTTCACGATGACACGACCAGTGGACATAAAGACACCATATGAGAAGATGGTGGAGAATATTGTTGAGTTTGGGTCACCAGACAAGAGGTCTGGCGGGATGCTCAATTCGGCCTTGGTAAAGCACTTTAGCTGAAAAATGTGTTAAACATGTGATCTTGGTGGCTTGGAAATTAGTACATGAGTAGCGTTAATCACATTCACATGGGAGTAAGGAATAAGGGAATTGTGGCTTAGTATATAGAATGGTAGAGATTGTAGAACTGGAGATGGTGTAGAGTTTTGAAATGGATAGGATCATAGGAGATTGTAGAACTTTAGTCTGGTTTGTTTCAGTGATTTAGGTTAGATGTGATAAACTAATTGCCTTGCAAGTTGGAACATTTCATATGACATACCAGCCATGAAGGAGAAGAAAAGGTTGAATGTTTGCTATATATGTCAAGACTCAAGATATTTGCAAGGGACTATAGAATCCAAGTGATTTTTAACTGTGCGAAGCATAAGCATATCGTTTCCTCAATTCAATTTTGTTATTATATATAAGTCTGGAATCACATATTTAGTTGATCCTATGATCGTTATGGATGCTTTAATTACTGATGATTTATAACAACATAGAGTTGCTGCCTGGTGCATCTCATAAATTCTTGCATTAATATATGAAAGAAATGGTTCTACTATCACCTAAAGTAACATCGAAAGAATGACTTTTATTTTGATTCTGTTTTGTGTTAGCAAACTGTAACTTCATTAATTCTTTTTTCCCTCTATCCTAAAACTTGATTTATACAGTGTTTACATGTTTGTAGGACTCATCTAGATGTTTCTGTGTGTGATTGTTATGCAGAAAATTGAGTTCCCACCCTGATGTCAAATACAACTTTAAACATTAAGGCTTAGAATCACAAGTATTTCTCCTTTTGTTATCCTTTTCCCCTTGTGCCATCCTAATTGTGAACTCATCATTACTATTGCTGAGCCACCACACTAACATGCAAGGATGTGTTCACTGTTCAGTAATCATGTATCATACTGTAGCATAGCAAAAGTATAAGTAATGGAAATTGGAGTAACTTCCTTGTTGAAGTACATAAAAGATTGTGCAGAATTACACATGGATGTTAGTTTTAGTGCCCCTAGAATGAAAAGCAGGATGAAACTGGTGATGGATTGGTTCACATGAAAAAGTGATAAATTGAACTCCAGTCTGATATTGGAACCTACAAGTCAAGAAATGCATGAGGTTTTCTTTGACATAATATGGGAATATGCAATCCTAAATGGGAGCAAAAAATAGGAATTTGACATAATGGAAAGTAGGTAACAAAGCGTGTCATCTATACCGAGACATAGCTTAGCCTTGTTGTGCCCAAAGGTGCACAGGGTAACTTCTGTTATATGTATATGTATGTTTGTGTTGTCCATGTCCACGTGTATAACTCTCTCTTCAAGCTAGGCTTCTGGCCCTAACTACACCCTTATATTTTGCAGGTGGCTCTTATTTATGTTGTATTAATCGCTGTAGTTCTGCAGCGACTGCCAATAAGCAGCTTTTCTCAGGTATTGATGCATGCACTTCTTTACTTCAATCAATTGGTGAACGTACACTTTTGGATTCCGTTTATAGACATAGTTTTTTGTGTATAATCAGCATTCAGCAGGCCAGCTGAGGAATCGGAAGAATTCAAACTCTGGTGGAGCAAAAGTTTCAGAAAGTATTGATATAGTTACATTCGCTGATGTGGCTGGCGTAGATGAGGCCAAAGAAGAGTTGGAAGAAATTGTGGTATGGGTTTTATGATGAGTGTTACTGGTATAAGCAATGATGTTCTGGTCTATCTATTAATCTGAGGGAAATAAGCTGGTTCTATCTTATCTTTATGTTCAGGAGTTCCTAAGGAACCCAGAAAGGTATATTCGTCTTGGTGCTTGTCCTCCTCGAGGTGTCTTGTTGGTTAGTTCTGCAGTCATTTAAGTAGTGGTGAATGTTGCTTGACTATTGTGTTTGTTACACTAATGTAGTTCTTTATGTACAGGTGGGTCTTCCAGGAACTGGAAAGACACTTCTTGCAAAAGCCATAGCAGGGGAAGCTGAAGTCCCATTCATAAGTTGTTCTGCAAGTGAATTTGTGGAGTTATATGTAGGCATGGGAGCAGCTCGAGTACGTGACCTATTTGCTAGGGCCAAAAAGGAGTCACCGTCAATTATTTTTATTGATGAGGTAACCTACCATTGAGGATATAATCTGGTTTTCTGTACTTAGATGCATTCTAACCCTTTCTGTTCGGCTGCTCTTTGTAGATTGATGCCGTGGCAAAAAGCCGTGATGGCCGATACCGCATCGTCAGTAATGATGAGCATGAGCAAACACTAAATCAATTGCTCACGGTAGGACAATGATGTCGCATCCCAAGTTGGGGTCCAATTGAATCATCTTCTTATACTTTTCCTGGTTTAGCTATTGTTAAATTTCTCTGAGTTTTTCTAGGAAATGGATGGGTTTGACACCAACTCAGCTGTCATTGTACTTGGAGCAACAAACCGAGCAGATGTTTTGGATCCTGCCCTTCGGCGCCCTGGGAGATTTGACCGTGTAGTTATGGTTAGCTTCCCTTCTCAACACAAAAGTAATACTGGCATCTCTGTTGTCAGAGGTCACAGATGTCTATGTGACAGGTTGAAGCTCCAGATAGGTTTGGAAGAGAATCTATTCTCAAAGTTCATGTGAGTAGAAAAGAGCTTCCACTTGGTAAAGATGTAGATATCAGCGATATTGCTGCAATGACAACTGGTTTTACAGGGTAAGAATTGCTCTTCCATTCATTTTATTAACGCATTTTCTCTTAGGATCGGTATGTAATGAATTTGATTGATCCTTATCACCTTATGAATGAGCCAGCCTCCGGCTATATATAAGGCGCTACACACAGTCATCCCTCACACCAAAACCAAATCCTTCACATAAAGCATAATTAGACGCATACACAAACATCACAACACGATCAAGCAATAGAAATGGCTTTCACTACCGAGGCTACCACTGTCTTGCTCTTCCTCGCGCCATTGTTTGTCATGTACACAGAGGTAATTAAGATCAATAATCTACGAACATATAATATTCCGTATACAATTTATCTCCATGTAATAAGTGAAGTATTTCGACCCATCTTTCGCCATATGCATGCATGGATGAAAGGTGATGCGCACGATGTACCGTGTCGACATCCACATCTCAATATGACAAAGCGACAATGAGATCGCGAGAGTGATTTAGAGGAGAGATCGAGTGGACAAGTGGAATCGATGAGTGGTAAAACACTATATTTATGTCAATTTAGTTTAGTCCGACAAAAGATTCAGCCTAGCCTCAATTTTATTCCTAGCTTCGCCACTGATCTATAGTGTTCTTGTTTGATAGATTAATTTTAGAGTATTCCCTTTACTCCCTATCATTTTGCAATTAGACTTTTTAAATGTTACAATTATGTTTTAATCCGTAGCAACGCACGGGCATCCAACTAGTTTCAGTTATAAACCACAGACCAAAAGAACGACCCATATAGTTTTTCTCTAACAAATAAACGAGACGGTTTCTCTGTCGTCTTTTTGAAGCGGTTTACTGGGATAACCTGTTCAAAGTGGCATATTGACTTATCGGCATTCGGTTCATTCGCACAAGCGCTCGCCCCAAGGCCAAAAGACATCAGCTGCAGCCAAAAAAACCTATTCAAAAGACGTTTAGAATGTATTGGCTTCTTAATGTGATTTTTTTCTTTTCCTTTGCGTTATCCGTGGAGGTATTACGACGTTTTTAATTTTCCTCTTTTTTTCTTCACTTTACTTTAATTGAATGTGTTAGAAAAAACTAATAGTCGCTAAAGTATCATTTCAATCAAAAATCATAAAAAAAAAGCCGAATTGAATAGGGCCTTAGTGGCCTAAGGGGTGTTTTAATTGGTTGAAGCTGATGGTTTTTGATTTTGACTAAATAGAATAGTAATAGCTGGAAGAAATAGTTTTTGGAACAAAATTTTGAAAATGGCTTTTGGAATACGCAGATGCAGAGGGGACGACGGAGACCAACCGGCGACTTTTGGAAATGGCTCAAAGAAGTCATTTTTAGAAACGGCTTAGAGAATCTATTTTTAGAAACTGAGATATTCAAAGCAGAAGCCGAAGGCCAATGGCGGTTCGAACACACTAATTCTTCTTTTTATAGAAGTTTTTGGCCCAACCCAAATTACCAGGCCGTGGAAATAAGTGAGCTACGTTTTGAAAATGGACAGTGAGTGGCTCAAAATAGGCTTGGGCCGTAGGCGTAAAAGGTGTAAACTCAGGCCTGTTTGGTTCGTACGATTGGCGAATGATTTTTTTTCTTTTTTTTGGTTTGCTCCGTTTCTTGTAAATATTTTGGGAAAAATTGCTCCCCTACCCCAAAGTTTAATAGCGTTTGCTCATTTGCCCCATGATGTCTCACTAACACGTAGGTCCAGGATCCACATGTCAGTGAGACATCATAGGGTAAATAAGTAAACGCTATTAAACTTTGGGGCAGGGGAGCAAATCCCCCTAAATTTTGCGTTGAACTTCTTTTTTTCCTCGCATGTTCTTGAGAATGAACACGTGTATATGACGCATCACGGAGTGAAAACTCTGGAACCGAGGTTGACGGCAATGCAAAATTCACCTGGGAGATGGAGTGCCCAAGCCGGTGATAATTGTTAAGCATTGCTACGGAGTGTAGTAGTACGGTTTTCTTTCTTGTTCAGAGTATATATGCAGCTGTGGCTTGTACATTATTCAATAACTGATCTACAAGATAGATTGCCCTCCTTTTTTCTTTTGAAGGAACTCGTCCTCTTGATACTTGTTCCCTCAAGGACTCCGCTAATGAAGTCTGAAAATAGAGAGGAAAAAAAATCAACAGATTGCCAGAACAGACATACAATTTGCCAAAAGAGCGCCTCTCTTTTTTTCCATCAATGTGATGCCTTGAAGATACCTCTGGTGTCATTGATTCTGAATATGCATTTCAAGAGGACCACATACAAGTATGCAAGGAAAATAATTTCTTAATCTTGAATTCTTACTAAGATTGTAATTTGATAAGCCCTCTTTTTCTTTTTGAGGTGCATAGCAAAAAGAGGTCGGGCGACCAATCTGGCTTGAGTAGTCAAGCTCCTCCAGCGAAGAAAGCTAAAACTATTATAGCTGGATCCTCTCAAGAGGTGGTCAGAAAACCAACGACCAGGGTCGTCGAGCAAGCTTTGACAAATGATATTTAGCCTACCATTGAGGAGCCACTCCAAGTTGTCCTCAACCAAGAAGGAGATCAAGATTCCACTCCTGAAGCTGCTGCTCAAGTAAGTATTTTTTAACTTCTTGTTTGTTATAATTGTGATTTTTTTTAAAAAAATTTGCCTTGGGTTTTGCATAGGAAAACACATATTCTCAATTTGATTTTACTACTGAGACTGGTGCTTTGGTGGTAAGGAGACCACCTTCTGAACCAATCAATGCCTTGACTAGTTCAGCAGGAGGAGTCACCAAGCACACTATCCCAACCGATTTTGAGTATAGTGACTTAGAAAACAAACTTGTAAATTTGAGCAAAAAGGCAATAATCTCTTGACTGAAGATTTTAGAATCAAAAGATAGAAATTCTAACTTATTTTTGCTATATTTTCATAATACAACAAAATGCTTGGCATGGTGAAAGCTTGCATGAGCAATTTTGTGAAAGTATATGCATCCAAGATGCTGAGATTGCAAGAGTGAGAAGTATAAAAAATTCTTGTTCAACCACATGAATCATTTTTTGCCTTTTCTATCTTTTTACAATTTCAAAGAGCTCAACCAGGAAAAGAGATCTAGTTGAAAAATTCAGGGGTATGAGAACAGGTTGGTTTATGCTGACAATATTGCCAATGATTATAGGTTCCACCTTATTCAAGTAAAAGAAAGCCTCAAAATGAAGAATGATAGTGAGAGTCCATGTGGAGGTGACCACATGTTTGTGATGAGTAATTGACTCTTGTTTTAGAAAGTTTGAGTTTGGGTTGGGCTCTTCACCGCCAAGTCATAGCCTTAGAAGTGATCGGAATCATATACATGCAAAGTCGTAACCATCGTGGTCGTAGGCTCTTACGACCACATTGGTTGTGGTCGGAAGCTTTGTCGGGCAGGTTATGAACTTATTGTCGTCAATCGGAGCCGGCCAGGTTGTTTCGACCACTCTATCGCCGATCAAAGCGGAAAACAATGTTTTACTCTTTCGGCCGTGGTCGGAAGGTCGCATGCGACCACATAGCGTTCGACCACTCGACCTTGGTCGTAGGTCAGAAGTCTCGACTGGTTTTGCCGTGGTCGAAAATCTATTCGACCACGTTGGCCGTGGTCGAAGCCTAGTACGACCACGTTTGGTCGTGGTCGAAGGCAATTACGACCACACTGACGGAGAACGCGATCGTAAGGCGTAGTCGGTGGTCGAAAGCAGTCATACGACCACGTTGTCGCAGATTTCTCTTCCTAAGAACGAAAGCGGGTTTCGACCACGTTATGGGCGAACATGGTCGTGCTCGGTCGGATGCGGTCGACGAGCTTGTAGCGTGGTCGCAAGTGGCGATCGCGTCGGAAGTGTTCAAGCGTTGTTGGAAGGGCTTCGACCACGGTGAACCAAGTCGTGCGTGATCGAGAAGGGTTTTCGACCACGGTGGAAGCGATGAGCGTGGTCGGAAAGTGGTTCGACCACGATGGAATCTCTGGTTTTGGTCGTAGTCTCGGGAACCGGTCGTATGGACTTACGAGATAGTCGTATCATCTTGAGATGTGGTCGTAGGACTTAAGAAAGTCTTGATCTATGGTTTCGACCAGGTCATAAGTTGGTACAACTTGGTGGGTAAGTTGGAACTGAAACTTGTGATGGTCGTAGCTAGCTTTAAGGCGGTCGTAAGGACCATCGGGGTGGTCGTATGGTCTATGGTAACGATCGTAGGTCTTGAGAATTAATGTTTAAGTATTTTTGACCGATCGTAGTGAATGTACGACCTTGTGAAGCATGTTTTGAGTTCCTTTTATGCAGATGTCTGTACACATTGTGTTGTGCGGTGCTATGTAATGGTTTGCTTATGCAGTAATGTTTGCGGGGACCTTGGAGACAAGTCTTGATGAGGCTTGGAGTGGTCGGGACTAGACATGGGGATGTCGAGGTCCGAACGACCGAGGAAGCCGAAGGAGACCTAGTCTTGCGAGGTGGTTGCAAGCTTGGGCGACAAGGCGGAGGAAGCTTCCGGGAAGGCGGTGGAGTGGCATTTTGGAGAAATGCGGAAGGCGCAAAGGGAAGCGTGTCTCTGCCAATGCACGAGAGTTGTTGGCGCTAACGGGCAAGCGGTGGAGCCGTTGGGTGTAACGGGTAAAGCACTGGGCTCGTTCTCGCTAGTGGGTAAAGTGAGTTGAAAACCGGTGTTAGGTGAGGGTTTGCGGGTTCCCCTCTTTGGTGTGTGAGTGTGTGGCTATAAATAGAGAGGGTAGAGCTCGGGTACTAGTGAGATCCTGATCCCCGAGTTGCTCTGTTCTTCCTTTGTTATTTGTGAGTATGTGGGTTCTCGGGATGGAGCAAGTGTGCTCATGTATCTCCCGATTGGAGTGGTCAGTGAAACCTCCATTATCAATCATTCATCTCTCTTCCTCTATTTGTTTTCTGTCGTCTTGAGATGTTGTGATTGACTTGTTTGCGATCTGTTTTGAGAACTTGGACTTCTTGCTATCCTTTTCTCTCCTCTCTTCTTCGTGAGTCTGCTTTCGTCTTTGTGTGCTTTGATTAGCTCGGGCGGGAATCTGTCTCAAGGCCACTTGGCGATTCATTCCGAGCGGAGTCGAATTAGAAGTTCACTTTACTGGATGATTGTGCGCCTCGAGTCCTACGTTCTTGGTTCATCCTCTCGATTATCAACGCTTGATTTCTTTTGTCGGCTCGAGCAAGTGTTCGACCACGTGGTGTTCGACCATCGGTTGGCTTACGACCACGTGTGTTCGATCGAAGAAGCTAGTTCTTTCGCCGATTTGTCGTGTGAGTACTTGGGAGTTTTAGAAGGCACCATTCACCCCCTCTGTTGCCATTTCGGTCCTACAATTGGTATCGAGCGGTTAGCTCTAATCAATAGATCTTAACCGGTCTCAAGAGCCATGGCGACGGACAAGTACTCGACCAAGCCGCGTTTTGATGGCATGGATTACCCTTCGGAAGAGCCGAATGGAGACATACATCCGGGCTCGGGTACGCATCATCGGCGCAAGGTCAAGGTCCGGTTTGTTGTTCTGCCGATGAGAACATCAATGCTGGAAATATGCATGATGTTGAGGCGAACGCTAAGGCAAGGAACATCATTATCCGGGCTCGAGTCGTAGCGAGTTTGACCGCATATCTCATCTTTCGTCCGCCGATATCCGGGAGACCTCGATGCATACCATGAGGCACCACCAGATTAAGACGGTGAGACGAGGACGATTCAAGCGTGACTACAACAAATTTGAGATGCTTGCTTGGTGAGTGTTTGGATGAGTGTTTTGCGGCGTTTTCATAAGATTACGAGCAACCTCGGCGGTCGGTCTCACATACCCGACTCGGATAACGCTCGACGATGCTCGCTACACTCGACCTTCGTGTTTGGGAGATGAAGGTGACTACCATCAAGGACACCACGGACCTCTCGACTTTGACTCTTGATGCGTCAGACTCGCGCCTCAAGACTCACGAGATTGACATTGTCTCTCAAGTCGAAGTCACGATCGATGGCTCTAGTCACCGATCCCACGTTGGCTTCCGGTTCTTACGAGTCTACTTGCGGATTCTCCCTTGCTGCTCTCTGTGACATAACTGATGATCAGTTAGAGCAGCTTGCGGATGAGCAGCTAGCCCTCCTTGCTCGAAGATTCTCCCATGCTTACAAGGGGAGGAGGGACAGAAAGAGAGGAGGGCCCGTGATTTGCTTTGAGTGTGGTGGCCCCAACCACATCCGAGCAAACTGCCCCAAGCTGGGAAAGGGCAAAGGCGACTACGGCGGTTCGGGCAAGAACGACTACATCGACAAGAACCGCAACACGAAGCCCTCGGCACTGCTCAAGGCAAGAAGAAGTTCGCGACCGGAAGGCCAAGAAGTTGTTCCACCGCGTCCTCACCGCGTTCGACGACCTCGACCTCAGCGAGGTGGAGGGATGGAGCGACGACGACGGGACGGGTGACCAAGATCCCAAGAGCGGCGACGACTTCTCCGGCATGTGCTTCATGGCCCTCGAGGGCGAACTCAACGACAGCGAGCTGTACTCCGACTCGGACGAGGTATGTCCCTCCTATGACCAACTTAATGAAGCTTTCCTTAAGCTAGGAGGATTTCATGCTAGATCTAGAGCTAGATGTAGCGAGTTGGAGAAGGAAGTAGATAGACTGTCACGGGAGCTTACTTCACTTACATCTGCTCCCTCCCGTGACGACTGTGATACATGCTCTGCTTTGCTGGTTGATATGGAGAAATTAAGGACCTCGCATGATAGTGTGTCCTCCGAGCTTGATTCTATTAAGGTGGAGAATGTTAGTCCGCTTGTCGAGTTAGAGTTGAGTAGGATGGTCATTACCCTACTTACTACGATGAGACTACTTCTCCCACCTCATGTGAGGTTAAGGACATTGTTTGCTAGAGGACCTTATGCCATGCTCCTTGATCTGCCCGAGTCTTGTGAAAATTGCAATAATTTAAAGATGAACCTAAAGCAGGCGGATCACAAGATTGTTGAGTTGCGTGCTTCATTGCTTGAGCCCATTGATTCATGTTTGAATTGTCCTAGATTAATCTGCTGAACTTGAATCGTCTCAAAACAGTTTCAAGAAATGATTGACACTAATAAGAAAATGGCTCAATTCGCGACTAAGGATCTGTTAGCTCACCTTGCATTAGCTGTGATAAACTAAAACTTGAACTCGTTGCCTTGAATGACAAATGTGTGAAGCTACCTAAGGATCAACTAGTGAAGGCACCAATCGCTTGTCTTGTTTGTCTTTGAGAAGGGAGAAGCCCGGGGTAAGGTGGAGACGCCTAGGAACGTGAACCAACCGGTTAGCATGAGGATGCCCATTCAGTCGGTGTGCGTGCACAAGCCATTCTTCCCTCTCGCTGTTGGTTTTTCTTCCGCTCCCTTACCTTCTTTGTCTCTTCTTCTCCTGCTCTTCTTGCATCTCTCTCTTCGGAGTGTCGGTATCTTATGAACACTCTCGAGAGGTTTGTAAGCGGCAAGAAGAAGCTCAATCTTATTCTAGACCAATCCAAGATTTGCAAGTTCAATCAAGGTCTAGGATATGATTTCTATGAGGATATGAGGAAGCATCCTCCTGCTATTCTCCGTCCTATCTTAGGAGGTGTGATCGAGGTTGAGCCAGTGTCCGCGAGGTGAAATTCAAATCGGGGCTTTGTCCAAGAGATCTCGGCGCAAAGGTTGGTTCACTGCTACTTCGGCCTCTCGAGCCGAAGTCCTCGCGTCTACTTCCACCTCTTGAAGGTGAGGTACCACCGCACCTTCTCGCCGAGGATGGGCACTCGATCGAGAGATGCTTCAGCGCGCCAAGATCGCGTAGAGACCGTGTTGAGTCCCTTAGGGGTATTCGGGTCAGCCCGGATCTGAGTGCACCTAAAACCAACACGAGGTCTAGGTTTGCTCTGCACGGAGTTTAGGCAGCATAGAGGACTTGGTTTTCCGAGTTTTCGTTTTCGTCCCCATGCTGCCTCTGGTCATGTCTTCCGCCGTCCCCGAGGGTAGATCTCGGTTTCCCGTCGAGATAGCTACCCGCGGCGTGATCGCCGTGTTGCGGTGTTCACTCGCTCTCCGTGCGATCGGACCCGCAGCGGCTTCCAGTCTGCTCACGCACCTTCGCTTCTTTGAGTCATGGAGGCGTAGGGTAGATAGAGGTCGGTCGTGCTTGACTACTTCATCCGCCGGCGTGTTGTTCAAGATTGGGTGCCAAAATCACTCTTGATTTATCCCGATCGAGACTTTACTCTGTTTGACTCGAGTTCGCCGGCGAGGAAGGAAAGGTTTGGCTTGTAGACTCGGTTGTTCGTCATATGACCGAGACTCCGTTGGTTTTCTTCCTTGCCCGTGCTCCGTGATGAGACGATCACCTTCGAGACGCCGTCGGGCGCGTCATCGCCAAAGGTGCAGTCGCGGATTAATGATTCTTTCTTTTGAAAGATGTTGCCTTGGTTAGTAAGCTGCGGTACAACTTGCTTTCCGTTTCTCGACTTACCGATGACGGTTTGAGGTGAGCTTCAAGAAAAACAATTGTAAAATTCTTGATTCTTGGGTAGTCCGGTTTATGGATTTCGTTTTGGGAGGATCTTTCGTGCTGATTTTTCCGAGTCTTCGGTGATCCTCTCAAGTGTTTAGTTGCTTCGAGTCCCGCGACCTCTCTTTCGGCATAGGAGACTTGGTCATATCGATTTGACCATTTGACCCGAAGTTAGCGGCCACGACCTCATTCGTGGTCCGCGAAGCTCGAAATGGTCAAAGATCTAGTTTGTGCTCCATGCCGGCATGGCAAGATGGTTGCCGCTTCTCACCCTCCATCACGATTACTATGACCGATGCACCAGACACCGCTCCACATGGATCTGATGGGACCACTCGAGTGCGATCGGCGGGAGGAAGTGGTATGTTCTTGTCGTAGTCGATGACTTCTCGAGGTATTCTTGGGTGTTTTCTTAGCCTCGAAGGATGAGACGTTTCGCATTTCCGAGGTCTTTTGATGAGGCTTTCGTTGAGCTCCCGGTGCCTTACGAGCGATCCGCGATGACAATGGCACGAGTTCAAGAATTCCTACTTTGAGAGTTTCGTGGTGAGGCAGTGTAGAGCACCGATTCTCTTCTCCGCACGTCCCACACAGAGTGGCGTCGTGGAGAGGAAGAACCGTACCTTGGTCGAGATGGCTAGGGCGATGCTTGATGAGTACTCTACACCGCGAAGTTTTGGTGAGGCTTTAGCCACCGCGTGCCATGTATCAAATCGAGTTTTCTTGGGCACACTTGCACCGCTTCTTATGAGTGAGATACGCGAAAGCCCGCGTCTCATTTTCGTGTGTTTGGTTGCAAGTGCTTTATTCAAGTCCGGAACCTAGATAAGTTCGAGTCACGTTCTTGTGATGGGATCTTTCTAGGTTACTCGCCTTCTTCGCGGCTTATAGGGTCAGGCTGCGAGTCTAGCAAAATGGTAGAGACTCGTGAGGTAACCTTTGACGAGGCGGTCAGGGACTAGGCACGATATCTCGAGTTCTTTAGAGCGATCCGAGACCATCTTCGTAGATGACGAGGACGATGGAGATGAGGGTTGTCTACCCGATCCAGTCCCTTATCCACCCCTTGAGGTGCCGTCTTCCACCGCACCTCTAGGTGATCAGCCCATGCCTACTGCTTCCTCCGGAGCTAGTGGCTCTGTTCCTACCTCGTCAGCTCACGAGGTAGAGGCCACTTCTTCATCTCATCTAGGACCTCCCAGACATATCCAGAAAAGGCATCCTTCTGAGCAGATGATTGGAGACCTGTTCGAGCGTGTTACTCGCTCAAAATCTGGCTTATCTCAGTGCTGTCTCCACTCTGCTTTCATTGCCTCCTTTGAGCCCAAGGATATTTCTCATGCTCTTTCGATGAGTCTTGGGTCAATGCCATGCATGAGGAGCTAGAAAATTTCGAGAGGAACAAGGTGCAGTCGCTTGTCGAGCCCCGAAGTCACAATATTATTGGGACTAAGTGGGTGTTCAAGAACAAGCGAGCGAGGATGGAGTGGTTATTCAAACAAGGCTAGACTGGTTGCTCGGGGTTTCTCCCGTGTTGAAGGTCTAGACTTGAGGAGACCTTTGCCCTGTAGCTCGACTTGAGGCCATTAGAATCCTGCTTGCCTTTGCGGCTTCTAAGGGTTTCAAGCTCTACCGATGGACGTCAAGAGTGCCTTCCTTAATGGAGTCATTGAGGAAGAAGTTTACGTCGAACTGACCTCCGTTTTCGAGAACCCCAAATACCCACACCATGTCTTCAAGCTTTCCAAAGCGTTGTATGGACTTAAGCAGCCCCCGAGCTTGGTATGAGAGGCTTAAGTCCTACTTGTTGAGTCATGGGTTTGACATGGGTAAAGTAGACAAGACCTTGTTCATCCGCCGTCATGGCAATGACCTTCGCTCGTCGGATCTATGTCGATGACATCATCTTTGGCGGTTCTTCCCATACTCTGGTTTCCCAGTTCTGATGTCATGAGCACCGAGTTTGAAATGAGTATGATGGGTGAGTTGACCTTCTTCCTTGGCTTCCAAATTAAGCGCACTCGGAGGGTACATTTCTTCATCAAGGAAAGTACACTCGTGACCTCTGGCGCTTCGATATGAGTGATGGTAAGCGGTGTCAACTCCCATGGCTTCGACAGCCTATCTTGACCGGATGAGGATGGCGAGCGGTTGATCGAAAGAGTTCGAAGTATGATCGGCTCCTTCTTTACCTCATCGCCTCGAGACCGGACATACACTTCTCGGTGTGTGCGTGTGCTCGTTCGAGCTTCTCTCGCGTATCTCATCGTCGGCGGTGAAGCGCATCTTCGGTACCTTGAGCTACCATTGACTATGGTATCCGGTACTCTTCCTCATCTGTCTTTCCCGAGAGCCTTTTCGGATGCGACTTGGCCGGTCATAGGATAGATAGGAAGAGCACTTCCACACCGCCAATTCATTGGCACTTCTCTCGCTTCTGGTCTTGAGGAAGCGGTCGGTGTTACACATCCACCGCAGAGGCGAGTGCGTTCTTTGCGGCCATTGCTTGTAGCGAGTTCTTTGGATGGTCTCGACCACGGGGACTTTGGGTTGGTCATAAACGATGTTCCACTTTTTGTGATAACACTTCAAGATTAACATTGCTAAAAACCCAGGTCAGACTCCGGACTAAACATATTGATATTCGCTATCATTTCCTTAGAGACCATGTAGAGAAGGGCGATATAGTGCTCGGTTGTGGAGAGTGACCACCAGTTGGTGATATCTTCACCAAGCCATTGGATAGTTCGAGGTTTTCAGCTCTACGGGAGAGCTTGGGGTGGTTTGTCCTTATGGATGTAGTGAGGGGAACTTTGGGCTTTCTTGCTTTACTATTGGTTATGCTTCGTCTCATTTCTGTTGCATTGCACTCTGGTGCATTTGGGTTTAGTCCTTCCAAAGATAGGTTAGAGTGCTTCTCTTGCCGAGATGCTTAGACTTCTAACTCTTATCTTGTGCTTCCAGGATTAGTGCTTCTTATCTCACTAGGTCGAGCTCACTCACTTCTTGTAGGTTCTAGCGAGGTTGGGCCATCCTCGGGTAGGCAGCAGTGCGTGTTTGCTCTCTAGTATGTGATTTCTTGTTGGCGATTGTCCCGGAGTCATATGGGGTAGATGAGAGTCGATCCGAGCCATAATTGTCTCTATATCTTATCTATGCTTTAAGGATGCCGTTTGGATTTTCTTTGCCACTTCTCATTTTTATTGCTTTCATTGTGGGGAGTTCATTTGGGAGCTTCGAGCTTAATTTTGACCTAACTTAACTTGAACTAAAAGTTGCATCTCGTGTTGAGGGGAGCTGGATTTCATGCATTTTCAGCTTTTAGCATTATAATCAATCTGCATTGAGCCTTGATTATTATCCTGTTATGACATGCTTTAATGCTTTACACCTTGCCATGATTTATGCTTGAGTTGCTAGATTTATCATGACTTCATATGTGTAGACTTGCTTTTGCCATGATAAGTTAATTAAAATTGCTCAACTTGAATTAAAACTTGTCATGCTCGCATTTGAGTCTAGTCTTGCTTTAGCTATCCTTTTATGATTCATGCCATGTCAAATAGGCTAAGTTGAGCGTTGAATCTCTATCGAGCCTTAGATTGAGCTATTGTAGTCTTTTGATGATGCATAAGTTAGTACTACATGTTAAAAATGCAAAAAGATCTCTTTTGTGCGAAAAAACTGATCTCACCAATTCTCTCCTATGAGACGGCTTGCCATTGCACTTGGCATGAACTTAGGGAGTTTTGGATGACCTAGACTATCTTCTTAAGCTTATCGCTTGGAGTAGTTGCATAAGGCTTGAGGTCTAGCACATGACAAAATAAAAATCTGGTTGTCAACAACCTTCAGTTTAAAAGAAAATATGTCATTTGTGCTCAATTTGCTTAAGCCACAACAAGAATCAAGTACTTCAAAAATACTTCATTCTCGGACTTGTAGCACTCTTTTTGGCCTCAATTTGAGCTTCTTAGTTACGCTTAGCTTATTGACATGGCCTGCATCATCCTTGGATATCTCTAGCTGGACTTTGCTCATTGATGACTTGACTTGATCACAAACAGACTATATTTCAGATTGTCATCCATGTGTTCTCGCTGGCTAATATATATGTTGCCATGATCTAGATAGCGTTTTATTGAGTTATGGCTTGGTGTAGTACTTGTTGGTCATTATGGATAATTCTCATGGCTCTAATCGCTTAGAATAATCAAACTTCACCATTTCATCCATTGACATGTCATATTCTCTCTATTGCATCTTGATGTGTTTATTGCCAAAAGCGGAGAATAGTGGTAGAAAAAGCTAGTGTAGAAAAAGCTAGTCGGGATCTTTTAGAGCTTTGGAGAACAATTTGCTCTCTTTCGCTTGTTGCTCTAGTGTTCCTTACATGACATGGTCATTAGCTCCATTCTCTTTCTTTGGACCATGTTAGATTCTTAAAACTCAAACTCTTCTTCTTGTTTTTAGGGTTTGTCAATATACTCATCAAGGGGAGATTGAGAGTCCATGTGGAGGTGACCACATGTTTGTGATGAGTAATTGACTCTTGTTTTAGAAAGTTTGAGTTTGGGTTGGGCTCTTCCCGCCAAGTCATAGCCTTAGAAGTGATCGAATCGCCTTACATGCAAAGTCGTAGCTTCTGACTGTGGTCGTAGGCTCTTACGACCACATTGGTTGTGGTCGGAAGCCTGTCGGGCAGGTTATGAACTTATTGTCGTCAATCGGGAGCCAGCCAGGTTGTTTACGACCACTCTATCGCGATCGGCGGAAAACAATGTTTTACTCTTTCTGGCCGTGGTCGGAAGGCTGTACGACCACATAGCGTTTACGACCACTCTGACCTTGGTCGTAGGTCACCAGGGAAGTCTACGACTGGTTTTGCCGTGGTCGAAAATCTATTCGACCACGTTGGCCGTGGTCGAAGCCTAGTACGACCACGTTTGGTCGTGGTCGAAGGCAATTACGACCACACTGACGGAGAACGCGATCGTAAGGCGTAGTCGGTGGTCGAAAGCAGTCATACGACCACGTTGTCGCAGATTTCTCTTCCTAAGAACGAAAGCGGGTTTCGACCACGTTATGGGCGAACATGGTCGTAGCTCGGTCGGATGCGGTCAGACGAGCTTGTAGCGTGGTCGCAAGTGGGCGACTGCGGTCGGAAGTGTTCAAACGTTGTTGGAAGGGCTTCGACCACAGTGAACCAAGTCGTACGTGATCGAGAAGGGTTTTCGACCACGGTGGAAAGCGATGAACGTGGTCGGAAAGTGGTTCGACCACGATGGAATCTCTGGTTTTGGTCGTAGTCTCTGGGAACCGTCGTATGGACTTCGAGATAGTCGTATCATCTTGAGATGTGGTCGTAGGACTTAAGAAAGTCTTGATCTATGGTTTCGACCAGGTCATAAGTTGGTACAACTTGGTCGGAGTAAGTTGGAACTGAAACTTGTGATGGTCGTAGCTAGCTTTAAGGCGTCGTAAGGACCACCGGGTGGTCGTATGGTCTATGGTAACGATCGTAGGTCTTGAGAATTAATGTTTAAGTATTTTTGACCGATCGTAGTGAATGTACGACCTTGTGAAGCATGTTTTGAGTTCCTTTTATGCAGATGTCTGTACACATTGTGTTGTGCGGTGCTATGTAATGGTTTGCTTGTCCAGAATGTTTGCAGGACCTTGGAGACAAGTCTTGATGAGGCTTGGAGTGGTCGGGACTAGACATGGGGATGTCGAGGTCCGAAACGACCGAGGAAGCGAAGGAGACCTAGTCTTGCGAGGTGGTTGCAAGCTTGGACGACAAGGCAGGAGGAAGCTTCCGGAAGGCGGTGGAGTGGCATTTTGGAGAAATGCGAAAGCTGCAAAGGAAGCGTGTCTCTGCCAATGCACAGGAGTTGTTGGCGCTAACGGGCAAAGCAGTGGAGCCGTTGGGTGTAACGGGTAAAGCACTGGAGCTCGTTCTCGCTAGTGGGTAAAGTGAGTTGAAAACCCGGTGTTAGGTGAGGGTTTGCGGGTTCCCCCTCTTTGGTGTGTGAGTGTGTGGCTATAAATAGAGAGGGTAGAGCTCGGGTACTAGTGAGATCCTGATCCCCGAGTTGCTCTGTTCTTCCTTTGTTATTTGTGAGTATGTGGGTTCTCGGGATGGAGCAAGTGTGCTCATGTATCTCCCAGTTGGAGTGGCTGTAGAAACCTCCATTATCAATCATTCATCTCTCTTCCTCTATTTGTTTTCTGTCGTCTTGAGATGTTGTGATTGACTTGTTTGCGATCTGTTTTGAGAACTTGGACTTCTTGCTATCCTTTTCTCTCCTCTCTTCTTCGTGAGTCCGCTGTCTTTGTGTGCTTTGATTAGCTCGTAACGGGAATCTGTCTCAAGGCCACTTGGCCGTTCATTCCCGAGCGCGAGTCGAATTAGAGAAGTTCACTTTACCGGATGATTGTGCGCCTCGAGTCCTTCGTTTTGGTTCATCCTCTCGCTTATCACCGCTTGATTTCTTTTGTCGGCTCAGCAAGTGTTCGACCACGTGGTGTTCGACCATCAGTTGGCTTACGACAACGTGTGTTCGATCGAAGAAGCTAGTTCTTTCGCCCGATTTGTCGTGTGAGTACTTGGGGAGTTTTTAGAAGGCACCATTCACCCCCCCCCCTCTGTTGCCATTTCGGCCCTACAGATAGTGTCGTGGAGGTCATTATAGAACGTGAATGCCTTTGAGAGTTAAATCAGAAGCTTTCTTCAGACCTCAAGGAGTGTGGTATAACTTATCAAAAGCTTGTCCAAGAATATGACTTTGTTTTACAAGAAAGAGACAGAAGGTAAAAATCAATCCTAGTAACTTTGTTTTATAATAAGTGTGTGTAGTTCATAATTAATTGTTTCCTAATTTTTTAGATTTACATAAACAACTTAAAGAGCAGGAAAGTTCTACTCAAAAAGAAATGTTATCACAGCCCAGCTGTTATTTCAAAATTAGTGAAAAAAATTAATTATTAATTTAAAATAAAACAATTGATTTTTGGTTTGCCTAAACTTTGATATTTTATTTGCTTGTTTTTCAGCTAAAAAAGCTTCTCTTTGAAAAGTAATTTAAATGAAAATAAAAATTATTAAATAGAGATAATTTGAATTTTTGTAAAAATCCAAATTCAAATAAGTTATTTGAAGTTATCTGGCTTTTATTTGGGTTTTCTATGAATTTCTGGAATTTGAAATCCAAGTACAAAATATAAAAGTATTTTCTGTATAAAATCAAAATTTTCCCAAGTCCAAATAGCCCCAAGAATTTTTGTGAATTTTTCTAGAATTTTTGGACTTTATTTGCTATTTTCTTAGGCATTTTTGAAAATAAAAAAGATTTGAATTTCCTTTCCCCCTCGGACTGACACGTGGCCGGCCAAATCTTCCTCCCCGCTGCCACGTGAGACAATCCCCTAACACTGTGCCTTCCTTCTCCCTCTCCCCCTCTCTTCTTCCTGACGGCCCGGATCACCTCTCCTTGCCACACGTCACCCATCCAACGCCCGGCCCTTGTCCTCTTCCCTCTCTCTTTTTCTCTCTACCTGTAGGACCCATCTGCTAGCTTCCCTCATCCCCCTCTCTCTACATGATAGCCCCACCGATCAGCCACTGCCCCTTCTTCTTCCCTGCCTTTTTCTTCCTCCCACGCCTCCTTGTCCCTTCCGCACCGCTTGGTCATTGCACCGGCCGCCTTTCCTGCCACCCCTTCCACCAGCGTTTGCCACCCCTCTCTTTCCCTCTCTTTTTCTGCACTCCTCGCACCCACTTTCCCCTTTTCGCGTCGCCCCCACCTTCCCCTCTACAACCACAGTCGACCCCGCCTTTTTTGGTAAGGAATTTCCCTGCCGTTGCACTCTCCGCACCTTTTAATAAACCCTCTGGACTCCGCTGCACTTCGCACTACCCTCCTTGCCTCCTCTTCCCCTCCTGAAGCTCTGTAGCTCCCCGCGCCATCTCTCCCCTTCCGCATCAGCAAACTTCTGCAACGAGCCATTCCTGTAGCTTTGGACCTCCCCTCGGGTCACTGTCAATGCTTTTGCCATCCTCGCGCCAACCCCAACCTCAACCACCCCATCCCAAGCCTTGAGCATAACCGAAGCGCTGTCACGCCAGAGCTAGTGCGTCGACCACCGTTATTGCACTCCGCCGGCCACCTCCATTGCGCTCCGAGCTTCATGCCAGGTGCCATTGGATTCCCTATGTCTCCCTCTCCCTCTTGTGCCCCTCGTCGGCCGCCACCGTGCGCCGGAGCGTCGGTGTGCCTAGGTCCCCGAGTGTCGCCCCGGTCCGCTGAGGCCACCTTAGTGCACGCCCACGTGGACGCCACGTGGCATGCCACATCAACGCACAACCCCTCCCGTGCCACATCATCAGCCACACCAGCACCACCGGCTGCCGCATCAGCAAAAATTGCCCAGTCAGCTGCCACGTGTAATGCTGAGTCATATTCTCAAATTTTCTTTGAAAAAGATAATTCAGCCAAAACAAAAAAACCCTACTAACATCATAAATCAATTTTTCTTTATGAAAATAATTCAGCCAAAATTTTAAATTCAATGCTGATGTTAGTACATAGTAATATAGTTTAGTTACATTTTGTCTAGTGATGATTGATGAAATTGTTATTTGGTAATTGTCTAATTGATACTTTTTGATAAAGTGATGAAATTTAAAATTTGTTCATAGATTTGAAATAACGGAGAAACTAACTTTGCGTAACTATTTCACAAGCAATGATAGCACAACTCAACCGAATAGACTTTGACTAGAATTTAATACTAATGAAATTATTACTGATCCAGTGCATCACTTCTCTTTTTTGCTTTGCTTATCTTCTATTCATGTATGAATTTGGATTGCATAAGAATAGAAGATTATGTTTGTCCTAATTTAGGTTAGTTTTTTTACCTCTACCTCTATTTTCATCCTGGCTTTGCTAGTCCAGCTTGACATCACCCTCCATCTAGTGCCAACTATCGATGATCGAGACCCAAGGACCCCTATCGAACTTATGGGAAAATAAAATAAGAGAGCACAATCAAACGAAGACTTTATTGCCTTGGATAGAAAGAATGTTACAAGAATGAATTCGATGTGTTTTGGGGCATGCAGGCTACCCTATTTATGCCTATCTTAGGGGTGCAGTTAATGTCGCTAAAGGCACCTTTTGTCTTCACGCATATGCCCTCGTTAAGTTTTGAATCTCCACGCCCTTTGGTCAATCATTGTGTTCTTTGGCCAACTGTCATAAGTTGCCAAATGTGCCAATAACTGCTTTCACATTAACCACGTGGTAAATAGTCATGTCTCCCAACTAGTTAATCTAGTTGGAACTAATGAAACCATATAATTGATCATCATTGACCATGACGATTGACTAGTCGTCTATTGGCTATAACTGGTCTTCATTGGATTCTGACCAATTTGTTACTAAAGAGATAAGGTTTTCTTTGAATCGCGATCGTAGACATAGCCATTATATTAAGTGGATCCTTAATATGTGGGGTCTCCTTTCATTAGCTTCCGGCCAGTTTGTTACTACTATAACTTTCATTTTCTCTTTGTGGGGGGTAGTACTCCCCAACCCGACATGTTTCAGAATGTTTAGTCATCTGGTAGTGTTGATTAAGTTTGCTCACTGACTAAATTAAACATATACATTGTAGTACTGTTCTAGTTATCTGGTCTAGTACTTACTGAAACTCAATGCTTCTGCCACTAATAACATCAAATGTGGTTCGCAATGATTTGTAAAGTGGTGCATTTACCCTTGGGCTCATAAGGGTGTGTTTGGTTTGCTGAATATGGACGGCTGGATCCCAGTTCCACCGTATATTGCGAAAAATTCGGGTGTTTGGTTGGACGAATTTACTGTGGAAGCCTGGATCCGCTCGTCCCCGCATACGGTCTCATCCGGGACCGGGAGTGAAGGCCATTTCGACCGAATATGCCCGTCCAGGACCGAGGGAGTCGAGCAAGACCTTCATACAGCCTATCAATCACATACTCATTCAGCCTGTATCCACAGATACATCGAACCAAACACTCTTCTTTTTCAAAATACGGCCCTCCTCATTCAGCTTCCCCTCATCCAGGATATACGATCCCACTACCCAAAAGCAACCAAACACACCCTAAACAAACTGCATTTTCCTCTCACACTGAACAGTGAGACCTGCAGGCCGATCTGGTGCATGGCTTAAATTAACAACATTGAATTTGAAGCCCTCACATATATGGAGGCTATAAATGACTACATTTACTAGGATCAGTGCACATTCAATTTATGTTCAAGAGAGTTGTTTCCAGCTCGTCATCATCGCTCAGCGACCTACAGATGGAGCTCGAAATGAAAGCTAGCCTCCCAGCAATGACATTGTCCTCATGCACTTGGCCTGTCCACATCCGGCGCGGCTTCAGGTGAATTTCTCTTTATGTTTTGTGAGAAAAACCTTGTCAATTGTTGGTCTTTGTCAGCTGGTTTACAGCTTGGTCTGTTGTACATGTTGCTTCCATCTAATTAAAACATGTTAGATTTAATCTTGACTTAAGAGTCCTAGCGTTCGATTTCATCTGTAATTCGAATTGAAGTAGTGTCCAATTCGAAGTCCTAGTCGTTTGCTATTAGGAGTTATAGGCATATAAATTGAGATGCTTGTAACCAGTTTAGGCATTGCATTATTTGCAAGAAATAAAGAGTAGAATTCAAGAGCTAGATTTGTAACAAAACATATTCCTGTCTCGGTTGACTCTCGAACGGTTAACGGCAGTCAACTGCGAACAAATTTAGAGCGCCTTATTGCCGTCAAAGATACGTCCTTGATGGTTGTTGGATGTAAATCCTGACAAAGCATGCCATGTCTTGAAATAACAACGACAATTCTTCCTCAAGGAAACAAGTATGTTCTTTTGCAGTGTTCTACCTATATGAATATTAAAGTTCTAAAATGAGTGCATTATTCAAATTAGGTACGTAAAAGAAAAATGTAACAGATTAGCAGAACGGATACTACTATTTCTTTGTCAAATTGGAGTATTCAGAACCAGGGTGGTCCCATATTTACGTACGTACACTTGAGCTAGAGCCGTCGCTGGCTTATGTTTCCAACTGAAAGGGGAAAGGAAATGATCCGAACAAGCGTGTGAATTAACGGGTAACCTGCGATGACATCCATCATATCCAACACGGACGCCCTACCTTTCCGTGCTGAGATCTTGTCTGCAAGAGAGCTAGATTTATTAGTCGATCGATCAGCAGCAAGATTTACTTGCAGGCTGCGTCGACTGCAGCACCATTAACACAATCACAGTACATCTCAAACCCTACTGGCATCATGGAGTAATCAATTAAGGACCAGGCTATAGCTAGCTACTACTACACCTTGCAAGATGTGACGACGCAAGCCTGGAGGACGGCTAGCTAATTAGCAGCTCATCGATCGACTGGTCAGCTAGACGGGCAGCCAGCATGCCCAGGTTGAGCGGGGCAGAGTTATGGGGCTTCCATGCATGGCCAGCTTGATTAATTGACCTTGCATATATGCATGATCATTGTTTCGAGACTGGATTTTTCGTTGATTGAATGCGCCGGGTCCAAACTAGCCAGCTAGCTTTGCTTGCTGCTAGGGCTGGCTTAGCTTTTAGCTGTCACCTGCATTACTGTTTGGACACGACATGCCATTGCACTGCATGCAGTGGTAGTAGATGTTCCAAGGCCCTCGAAATTAATTAAAGCTAGCCATGAACGCGAACAATCCCACAGCTTTGGAGCTAGCTAGCCATGGGACCATTCAGCATGACAAATAGAAATGGTACGTAGTAGCCATGGGACCCTCAGCAAGACACATATAGAAATGGAAAAAATACTAACTTTTATAAAAACCTGTATGAAACAATCTAGATTTTGATTTAGATTTGAAATGCTTTGAAAACTGATTTCTTTTGAACCCCAATCCAATTCAACACATCCCCAATCCACTAGTGCACACCACGGTCAGACGGCACTATTCACAATTTAACAAAGAACCACAACCAGATAGCAAATTCCCCACCGCAACCTTCGGCCAAATGCCGCTGCCACGCCACTGCAACCCTATCAACCGACATACGCCTTGCTTGCGTAACCTCTAACATCCCTTAATAGCTCTCTGACCAACCACCGGATAGGACAAGCCGCAATTCTCGACTGTCACCTTTTGCTCGTCTCACGGTTGATAGATCAAGCTACCACCTCAGCCACTGCATTTCTTCACCCGAGGGGACGCTAGGCCCTCGGTGCACCGCCGCATACCGACTACCCCACCGCCATAGCCGAAAGCTCTCGCGCCCTCTACCTTAGACACGCGTCGAAGCCCGAGCGGGAGTTGTCCTGTGCGAAACCACCTCAGTATGCCTATTAAAGCATGCGACCCCCTCCATCACCATGCATTGGAATCCAGGAGCCCTTAGGCCACCCACCCCCAATTTCCTTCAACAACTGTCGCATAGCAATCGTCTTGAGTCTGTCTACGCCATTCCCAACTCCGCTCCACCATCCTAGACTCTGATAAAGCTCTAAACCACCTAAATAATATTCTAACTCCAAACCCAGTACCATCCATATCCGTAGCCATTCACAGAAATCCATATAACACCTATATACATCTTCGACCGCCTCGAACCTATCTAACCCAATCCCAACTCTGTTCAGCCAAACCAAACACCACCTAAACCCTTACCACCCAATCTATTTTCTTTGTGTCTTCTGGTTATTTTATCGTATTTTGTTCCTAGCTTGCAATCTGCAAAGTAGGAATTTATTTGTCATCGTTTTCTGTGCTAGTATCTGGACTCAATGAGTTGGTCAACAGAAGAACTACAAGAGCAATTAAAGAAGTCGGCATTCAATCTGAAGACATAGTAAGATAATCAGAGAATTGGACAAAGAGGCAAGTCACATGCTTTTGATCATGTTGAACATATACATCTTTAATTATTTAATTATCAGTACTTTCATTATCCTTTATTTACGCATTGTTACTTTATGTATAACAATTGTTTAGAATGATAGGATTGCTACAATAATAATAAATTATTATAAAATATACTATGGTAGTTTAAAAAATTCAATGTTTTAAACTAATAGTGACAGTTTCGTAGTGCACTGGGTTATTGATTTGTGAGTGGTTACCTAGTTGATGAAAAGTAAAAACTATAACCTTATGCTACATAAAGAACATAATGACCGCTCAACCACAAGCGTTAACTTGTTAAATCTGGTCTAGTAACTGCTCAAATCGATTGAATATCTACTATAAAGATATAATATACTGTTCCAAAAAAGGGAACAGCTGGTGTAAGAATGTGGTTTGGAAATGGTAAAACCATACTTTCACAACAGTAGGCTCCACCCTGTCAGGCTACCGTATTCCATGACAGGAGGTACCTAGTCTATCGGGTAGAGACTATATGAAGAGATGAGGAGTGAAAGAAGCTTGTTTTCTTAACTCAGTCATGAGGGTTAAGGAATATTGTAAGTAAAGTTGGATAACTCTACAGAGTCATTTATAAATGGTATTCGAATATGCCGTGCTTTCGGTAAATGAAACTGTGTTTAATGGGTGATTCCAATAGCAAAGGATAAGTAGATTTGGAAGTGATTTGGAAATGTTGAAGTCTGGTAATCAAGTTTTGAAACCCCAATTTCTTAAGAAGTTATTGTTCATTTGTGTTTAAATATGTTTACAAATAAAACTGCATCCACAAATACTTAACAAAACCTTATAACCCCATTATTTGAAAATCCCTGCAAGTAGTTATGTAGCATTTCCCCATGTGACTTGTTGAGTACGGTAGGTTGTACTCGGTCTTACTTCATTTTTCCACCAACATAGAGATCAGATGAAGAAATGATGTTACAAGTTTTTGAATTAGGGTTACAATTACACTCAAGCGTTCTTGTGAAAAATTTTCTTTAGATCTTCTGAATGTAAGTAAATTTTAGGCTTAGACGCCCTAAAAGCTACTAAAGTTGACCGTTAGGCCCTGGGTCGCTTGTCAAATGTTGGTAGCTAGTATTAGTAGTTGATGGAATATGTGGACTCATGGACTACGTAGATAGTAAGTAGAATTTTGAGTTCCATGCCCATGCATGGGTTCAGGTCGGACAACTGAAAGCCCAACACTGCATCTGCGACCTGGGCCGGGTTGGGCCGGACAACCAAACCCAACTCCAGGGCCCTTTCGTAGAATGGTGATTGGTAGGAGTATCTTCTTAGGCTTGCCACGCATGGTGATCAAGCACCGTTAATTGGAGTAGTCGCATTCTCGGATCACACATACAGCTGGCTGATACAACTAGTACTGGTCGATAACTATTAAGAGTATGACATAGGTTTCTTAGGCCTCTGAGGGGTGAATGAGACTGCAAAGCAGTATTGCGTCATTTGTCAATGGGAGTAAGCACGGATGCGGGCAAGAAGAGGGGGGACGAAAAGACAGAGCGCTCGTCTGATGCTGCAAATTAACGAAGACCTGTAGCTTACATGCAATTCCCGTCATTTAGGTGCCACTCAATTGGACTGAAATAAGTTTGTTTTTGACTGAAATTATACTGTAGTTGGTTAAAATTACACTGTAGTTGATAATAATTTAATTGACGTAACTAAAATTTAAAAAATTAAAAATAGAAAAAAACTGATTAGTCCATCACAGACAATACAAATGAATGCGAAAAAACCGACAAAAAAGTTTTAAAAAATCAAAAGACTGGAAAAATAAAATTTAAAAATAGTAAAAAGTAAATCAGGAACAAGTTTAAATTAAAATCAGTGGGACCTTAAGATGATGGCCCAACAATAATTTCAGCTCCCAAACATACTGACTGAAAAGATAGGATAATGACAATTACGAGCTCTACGCTGTCGCAACAGTACGGCGAATTAATGGCCCCCATTCAATATTGTCGTACTTACACATGTTCTCTGGAAATCAGGTGTTGTTTATTTGAGTTAAAAAAGTGATTTATGGCTAAAATTTTACTGTAGCTAGTTGAAATAGAATGTAGCTGATAGTGATTTATTTGACGTAATTAAATTTAAAAAATTAAAAATAGAAAAAACATATTAGCCCATCAAGGATAATGCAACCGAATACGAAAAAATAACCGGTAAAGAAGCTAAAAAAGTTGCCACAAAGTCAGAACAAAATTTAGAAATAGTGAAAAATAAGTTAGAAGTCAGAATCTTAAGCCCAATGTGTATTATGCACAGTTACGAATTAAGCCCCGCTCGTTGCTCCTTTAGACTCCTGGAAGTCGGAATGAAGTATCGAATTCTTAATTTTAGTTTTTATCTTATTTTGTTTCTTTCTTTTTTATTGTCCGTGAGCTTATAATGGTTTTTCTTATTTTTTGATTGATTTATAAAAAAAAACTAATAGTTTGTAATTTAGCTAAAAACAGGATACTGTAAGCTGAAGCCAAATTGAACACCCCCTAAACACTAGAATTTTCTGTACGTACAGCTGAATTAAGAAGCAGAGGAGGATACTATCAAACTTGCAACCTGAACCATCCAATCAGTGTGATGGAGAATACCGTTATTATCGGTTCCTTCCAAAATCATGCTGCAGGACAGCAGGGGTGGTGCAACAGCACATATATGCATGGTGCATGGATACAGGATTCGAGGGTGGGCGAGCAGGGCTTACTCTCTCTCTCTGGGGATGGGCCCCACGGGGGCGATCGGCCTGGCGTTCATCAAAACGTTCTTGCAGGAAACATCTCGGCATCAATGGCAGCAAGTGCGTGTGTGGGGTGCATTCTTACAACTCAGAGAGCTGGCTGATCTCCGAGCTGTAGCCTTGCTTCGCCTTCGGCCAGGGGGGTGTGGCAACTCAACCACCCATATTAATACGGCAGAATTGAAAGGGATGCAATGCCATGCCATGCTAATATGCAATATTGCAATGCCCCCTCACTTACAGCCTGCACAGCACTCTGCACTCTGCAGGCTTTTCGAAGTTTGAACACCACACAAGTACATCCCATTTTGCATCAGACAGAAACTACTACTACACATCACTCGTTACTACGTTAGTTCACAGTGGAGTACGCAGGTCATATCAGCAATGATGAGAGATTCCACTAATCCAAACGAAATGAACCGAAAAAAAAAGGAAGTGAATGCATGCTCCAGCTCTGATCTTTTTCTTCTCCCTTATCTAGGAAAAAAAATGAAAGTTCATTATTGGCTTAACATTAATGGACTGAAGTCAATACCCGAACCATTCATCCTCTGCTGCAACAACAACAGACAAGCTAGACTGGCGTGGAAATGGACAGACAGGGACAACCATGGAGAGAGGGGAACAAAAGAAGGAAAGAACTACCAAACGAGTGACCGCAGCAAGAGGAACGAGATAAGCATGGTGCGTTCTTGACTCCTCCGTCTCATGCAAAGCCGAGACGCGCATAGCAAGCAAGCAAGCAAGCTCCAAACCCTGTAAATTTAGAGATCATCATAGACACACCTAAAGGAAGTTGTGTCATGCATGCACGAGAGTTAGAGGAGCGAGCGAGCGAGCGAGCGAGAGAGAGAGAGCTGCATGAGCATCGATCGACCGGACGGTGCAGTAACAGCGGCGGCAGCAAGAGCAACAGCAGGTGAACCCAAGCGAGCGACGCCAAAGCCACACGCAGCCCCCCTCCATGAATGGGAGCATTCAAAAGCCCAACCAACCAAGAACTCCGGTCGCGAACGTGGCCTTGAAGAGAATTCACTCCACTCGCGCACCCCGCTGCAGGCTAGCGCAGGCGGGGGACGGGGGAGCTACGCAGGCAGCAGGCAGGCACAGGCTATCAATGGCTGGCGCAATTCAAGGCCGCCTTAATTTGCTCCACGGTGGTGCTGATGAGGCTGTTGACCGTCGCCACCGACTCGGCGTTCAGCTTCGACGACGGCAGGCTGCTCACAAGGATCTGGAACGCCACCGTCACCAGCGACCCCGCCGGCGGGGACCCCAGCGGGTTCGCGCTCGTCGACGCGCCGGGCCGCCCGTCGGGCAGAATCGTGAACCCCGACGGCAGCAGCGGGATGGTCGACGGGTCCTCGCCGCTCATCACCACGTTCGCTGCCGGGAGGTCGATCGGCGCGTACACAACCAGCGAGCCCGACGCGTCGGTGCAACTCTCCTGCAGGATCAGCATGCTGTTCTGGCTTGCGTTCAGGCCCTACACCCACAGATAAATACACACATGCATCTCATCAACCGCGTGAACAACAACACGATATGATCATCCTTGGACACGTACGCCGACGGCGAAGTGAGATATGTACTTACTCTTAGCAAGGAGATGCAATTCCCAGGGTGCGAGCCGTTGGGGATGCGCGACACCTCTTGCACCGGATTGCCGTGCGACAGCACGTCCCACTGCAAGAATTAACATGAGACACGGCCATGGCGTTCTGTGAGACGTGATGCAACGAAATGCGGGCAAGGATTCAGAATCCTGGACGGCGTGGCGCGGACGGACCTGAGAGCGCGTGTTCTCGTCGCGGACGAACGCGAACACCCGGTCACACGGGATGGGCAGCCAGATGGAGGTGGCGGCGCTCAGCACCACGCCGCTGGGCTGCCCCGGGTCCGTGCTGCGGTTCACCATGACGCGGACGCCCACGTCGTTCGCCCCCGACAGCGTCGTCCACCGGTGGAGCTGGGACGCGTTCAGGCCCACGCAGAAGCTGCTCAGCATCCGCTGCGACAGCTTCATCATGCTCCTCTTCCCCTCCCGCGTCACTGCGACCCAACGAGCAGCGGATCCTTTAGCCAAAATCCCAAACGCATGCGTCGTACCGTTGCATTTCCGTTTAGTATGATCGTCGAGCGCAGTGCATACCTCCTGCGATGTCCCGGTGCGGCATTCCCGCCGTCACGAGGCACGCGTGCCGTTCGCACGCCCTCTGCAGCGCGGCCAGCCACCGGTGCGCCCCGAACGCCGCGCCGCTCAGGACGAGGTCGCGGTAGAGCGGATGGATGGGGATCTTGTCCTCCATCTCCATGTGTTCGACCCAGGTCACCTGAATTCCGCTCACCAAACGACGCACACATCATGACACCCGCATCGCGGTGGCAATGCACATGGAAACAATAGGGACGTGGGTGACACCAGTGCGCGTGTATCGTTACCAACCTTGGAGTAGCCATCTGACATATCGGCGATGAGGCAGCCCGAGGGGAGACGGCACGAGCGCGATGGCGCGCCGAAACGGGCGTCTCGCTGCAGGTCCACCGAGACGTCCGCGATCGCCCACAGGCCCTGCTCGATCTGCCGGCAGTGGCGGAGGAAGCAGAACTCGCGCGTCGGCACGACCGGCGACATCACGTGCAGCTCCTCGTACATCTGCGGCGCGGCACCGATACAAAATGCAATGCTAGCTCGTTAATTTGCGTGCCTAATTACATGCGTGAAGCAAGCAATCTACGCGTGCGATGCACTCAAGGGACGCGTGCGAGTCTTACCAGAACCAATGACTCGCTCCGCCCAGCCATGGTGTTCCCAAGAACATCTATCGTCCGCGCCTTGGACACGATGGTACGGAAGAACTCAGACCACTTGCTCTGCAAAAACAATGACCAGTGCACGTCACGCAAACGAAAAGAAATGCTAGCTAAAGATACAACGAAACGATTAGGAATTTATTTACTCACTGAGTCCATGAACATGTCGACGAGCCCGATGGCGCTCATGAACACGAGGCCCGAGTGGCGGGAGCCCTCGACGTGTACGTCGGGGCCGCGGAACGAGCTCCCGGGCTTGGCGAAGATGCTATCGTACGCGTCGACGTTGAGCACCTCGCGGCCGCCGTCGGGGCCGCCCGTCCTGACCCAGAGGTGCTCGCCGGCCTGCACCAACCGGATGAGTTCGTCCATGGCGCGCGTCGCCATCTCGGCCATCATGGGCCCGTCCATCTCCGACACGGGCGTCGGGAGCTGGAACGCCAGCCCGGAGGAGCTCCCGCTGAGGAGGTCCAGGTCCAGCGACGGTCCGAACGCCGGGCTCCCGAGCCCGCCAACGGACAGGTCCAGCGACGACATCGACAATGGCTGCACCGGCGGCAGCTGCGTGATGGGCCGCCCCAGGTACTTGGTCGTCAGGCTCGACACCCGGTCAAGCTGCACTCGAAACGCACCAACCACGCCGTGTGTAATCAAGGTTGCAGTGGGGGAGGGACGACGGTCATAGCGAAATGTGGGAAGTAGATTAGCTTGCCTCGTCCTTGAGGCGGGAGTTCTCCATGCGGAGCTTCTGTTCGTCGATGTAGTCGTCGGCGACGGGTGGGCCGCCGCAGGTGGGGCAGACGACGTTCCTGAGGGCCTCGCGCATGGCGATGTTCTCGCACCGGATCTTGTCGTTCTCCGCGCGCAGGAAGCAGTTGTCCGCCCGCTCGTGCTGCGCCTGCGAGCACCCACCGCGCGCGCCGCCAAGCCAAAGAAAGCAGCACCAAATTAATGGCCGTCTCAACAACATAACTAATCAAGAACCAACAGAGAGGAAAAAAAACGTGAAAAAGATGGCAGCTATGCGAGAGATCGAAACGGCGGGAAGCCGGGAATGGGATACCTTCATCTGCGTCCGGCGGTTCTGAAACCAGAACTTGATCTGCCTGGGCTCGAGACCCAGCTCCCGGCTCAGATGCATCCTCTGGTTCTCGTCCGGGTGCGGGCACTGCTTGAACATCCTGCACACAACACCGGCCACCACGTCGCCATCCCATCAAACAAAGAACCCAAGAAGTCGCGCAGAGGGCAGCGGCACCGGCGGAGCAAAAGCAATGAAAAGACCAGGCCAAGGAAGGAGTTGGTGCACGTACGCCTCGAGCTGCTGAATCTGGCGCGGGGTGTGGCGGTGGTATCTCTTCTTCCGGCGCTGGCCGTCGGTGCCCTCGAAGTCGTCGCCGAAGTCCATCGCGGCGCACGCATGGAACGCACGGCCTCGCCCTCGCCTCTCGGACGGTCGTTTGCTTCGAGCGCAATCCGGGAGGACAGAGTAGAGTAGTACTATCCGCGCTCTTATACAAGAAATAGAAAAGAGTGGTACGAGCAGTAATCTCTGGTCCTAATGAATTACTAAACTACACAGCACGGGAGGGGAGGGGAGGGGAGCTATAGAAAACTTTTTCCCCCAAAAAAAATAAGGAAGTGTCTATACAATATTTGACTATTTTTTAGATAAAAATAGTCAAATTTTGAGCCGTTAGATAGAGATCCAACGTCCTAGATTATTTTTTTGGAGGGGATCATTTTTTAGGGGAATTTGTATAGGTGGATCCGTTGGATGGAAATCTAACATCCCAGATCAATCTGACTGTTTTTATCCTCAAAAATAGTCGAATATTTATAGCAATACTAAAAAACAATTGTATTCAGCATTTCAGCCACCTATTAAGCAGGCCTCCTTGCTCCTCTTGGATTCCTTGCCTGCCTTTGCTTAACTCCCGCCTGTCAGCTTCCCTCTCTCTGCTTCCCCCTCTCCTCTCGCACAGGCTCACGCACAGACAGAGAGAGAACGGAGACAGAGGGAGCGTGGCCCGTGCTTCGGTTTCGGGTCTTTTAGGCTTTTGATTCATGTAAATCAGAACGTACTTAGAAATATCAGCTTTTAATTTTAGTTTATTTTGATTTTTAGTTTTTTTTTCAGTTTTTTGTCTTTCTTTACTCTTATTTCTTTGTATTATCTATGACAATATAACGGTTTTTTCTATTTTTCTTTGAAAAACTAACAACTACTACAATATAATTTCAGTCAAAAATCAAAACCAAAATCTTAATTCAAAAGCTAATTGAAACAGCACCATATGTTGCGTTGGATTTACGTTGCGCGTGCATCCCCTATATGTGTGCCCACAATATATTTTCTTCTATTTAGCGAGGGGGGAGAGAGAGAAGATGATAGGAGGAGTAACACTGTAATAAACGATGCAAATTAAGAGCCGGAGTATTTAAAAGGCCCCTCCCTCTTGGTTCGAGGCCTCCTTTCATGGCGCATCATCTGTCCTCTTGTTGCTCTCTTGGGCCTTCTTAGGCCTGGGTGGGAACAGCTGGAGCCATTGAAGGCCAACCGGGTCAGGTCTATTGACTTTTCCTGCCAACTCCATCCGCAAAATACAGTGTTGTTAGGGCATCTACAATGTGTAATATTCATATTGCCTCTAAGGTAAGATCTGCAGACAACCTCTAAGCTTATCAATTATGTCTGTGATATGTAATATTTGTATTGCCTTTAAGGTAGGCCTAACAAACTAGAAAAAAATCTCTCTTCCCGTCATCCAAACCCCTCTGACAAGTGGGTTCTTCGAATATTTTAGTCTGAGGAGCCTGCCTCCAGGCCTAAAGACGATGCTACCTCTAGCTCTTGGGGCCAACCTTTGTAATGTATAGAGGCAGCCTCTATGGCTTCCTCTCTATTTTTAGAGGCTATTTTGCCTCAACACTATGGGTGCTCTTAGCTCTGAAACCATATTATGTGGTGTCTAGAGGGAAGACCATATCTAATTCTTTTAGATTCGTAAAGGGTTTTGTGAGACTATGTATGAGTAATTGATTTTTTGGTTCAGAAAGTTTAGTAGTTTAAGTTCGTTTTTTTAGAGTTTATAAATTTTCAATTATTTTATGTTGCTGACGGTTTCAGTGTCCGTTGGACAAATGGGCCGGATCACAGCTGCATGCCCCAGATCCGAGACCGCGACCTGGAAAGAAACGAACTGACATTAAATTGTTGCTGTCCCAAATGTGATAATGGTATTGGGATCCAAAACCAAAAGATCGAACTCGTCACTTCCTTCTATGGGTTGGATCTCACAGTGGAGCAAGCAAACCAGCATGTTGGCGCTTTCATGGCCACGCGCTTCTTCGGTAGATCTGATGCCAAAACACAACTTTTTACGTGCATGCATGGCAAACCAGTGCTCTAACTGCCAGCTCCAAACTTGGATTCGCCAATTTGTTTACGAAAAATTCAGGTGCTTCCAAACCTAAGATTCTGAAATCTCGGGTTGTAAAATCATAGAATAATGATGCACGATGAACTTGTCAATTTAATAACCTTCTTTTTTGGACGTTTGGAGTACTTCATGCTTTGATCCCCATCGGGAGGCGTGTTGGATTGACGACTCTTCTCAAAGCAAGTATAATAACTAATAAGACTTGTCCATTTCATCTATAGTCTTCAAAAATAGTTCATACAATAAGGTAGCTATTACAATAACTATTTGGTAAGAGAGTGAAATGCATATTTTTACGTACACAAATAGAGTAATTTAGTAGACTTCCTTCTCTCTCTTTCTTTCTCTCGCCACGTAAGATTTGGTTGATATTATATTTGCTATAGCCTGCTGACTAAGCCTTATTGTACCTGCTCTCAAAGCAAGTATAATAACTAATAAGAGGCTGTTAGTAGGCTGTATGCTGAGATAGAGGAGAGAAAGGAGGGGAGAGAAGAGAGGTGGGCTGTAAGTTTACAGTCAGCTGAAGCACAAGAACCAATAAACTTTGTGAAAGAAAGGGGTGAGTCTGGCTGTGAACTACTATATGAATGAGCTGATAAGTGGACTGTAAGTGTCCATACAGCCAGCTGAAGGTTGTATTATTAGCCTTGCTCTGAAGTATTCCCTGTTTTGAGGAAGTGACACTCATCGCGTCATCGCGTCGCGTCGTGTCCTTAATACAATTCCCTCGCACGCACTGCCACACCCATGAGGAATCAGATTCCCTCTCATGCACGCTTGTCCGCTGTCTTCCATGACGCCCATAGCCCGTAGCCACACCTACCGAGCCGTGGTGGCTTGGCAGCAACCTGTCGCTCAAGGGCACCTCGGCAGCACCTACCTGCCGCGCTTTTGAGCTCATGAGGGGTCGATTTTTGCCAAAAAAAAAAGTGCTAGAGGCTAAAATTTAAAACAAAACATTTACATCATGACACATTAGGCCATCTTTAGTGTATTGAACTGATGTCGATTCAAAGTCATGCCACATACGTATGCTTGTTTTTCTCCAATGTATTGAACCGATTTCTACTAATAACCGGGACCCATGTTACATTAAAAACCCCAAAATAATAATATCATATCTCAACCGCACTCTCTCCTATGTAGTTATTTAATACTCATATGAATTGTTTAATGCTTTGAATTGGCCCTTAAGTATAATCCGATTTCATGTATTTTTTTTTGTTAGAATCGACTCCTCTAATGTATTGAATAGATTCAATGCCTTCTCTTTTCTCATTTGAATTGGTTAAAATACAACATTGGATATGGTCTTAGATGTACTAAATTTTCTGGAGAGGTCTGTTCTGAATTTGATACGAAGAAAAATCAAGTGTGATGGAAGAGGGAAAGAAAAGGAGATCTGATGGCCTGTGACCGAGGAAGATGCACTGGACAGGTATTTCTGGTTTCCATTTACTCCAATTCATTGCTCCTCTTAAATGTTGTTACTCTCACATCCTGTGCATATCAATAGAATTCATTTGGCCGAGGTCTTGGTGGATGGATGTATTTATCACGGAGGTAAATCTCTTCCCTGCAATTGATGAATATATTGGCATCTTACACATGAAAGAGAGGATATAGTTAGCCTAATTTAGGCCTCTACATTTATGTATTTGCCTTCTTATGACCTTTTCCTTATGAGTTATCATTACAACGTTTTGTTGCACAGATTACTTCACCGGCAACAAAAGCTTGATCACGTCTCCTTTCACACTCGGATTTGCAAGTTCATGCACAAGCATCCAGCTTTCCATGACGTGAAGGACACTACAGCAAAGACCGATTCGTGCTACCATGCTATGGCCTCGGATTCACACATCGGATGCTACCACTGGCTCAGATTAGTCTCCGGGGTCGTAAGATGAGGGTCAAAGTCCGAAGGACGTCTGTGATTGATTGATCGATTGATGGTTTGGTTCCCTCGTCGTTGCACTCGATTTTCCAGAGCTCCAGACGGGTCGCCCCGAGCCAACCAACACAGCAAAGCATAAATAAACGGACGGACGGGTGCAGGCATCAGTGAGAACCTGTACTCGCCGGTGGTACGCGCAGCATAAAGACGGTGGACGGAGTGCTTCCCCTCGCCGCCCGTCGCCCCGCGCGGCCGCGCGCCTGGGGACAACCGCCGGGTACCGTCTACCCCTTCCAGGTGGGGCCGCGGGAGCGATAACAATACAAGGAGAGAACTTGCCATCGGGGCCAAAGTCGGACGGAAATGAATACGGATGGATGGCCCTGGGGACGGACGAGATCGTGAAACTTCCCGTGCGGACAGTGACGGAGTCAGAATTTTGTTACGTCTTAAACTTAGCGGTAGAATAATCTAAACTATCTAAACTAGACTACGAAAATATTATCTAGACTGGAATGATTTACCCGAACTAACACTAAATATTTTTTCACATCCTAAACCGAAATCTATCCTACTTGGGGTGTGGTTCCACCCCTGCTTGCGGAGAGCATGCATTGCAGCCTGACCGGGGAGGAGGAGGGGGACATCCACACGAGGCGTGCCTGCTTGAGCCGTTGAGCGCATGGTGGAGTTGACCAGACCGCACCTGTGCTTACTGCCAGGGCGAATCCACAACAAGCGCGCGGTTCTTGGTTAACGCTTGGCACTGTATTACCAACATACCGCGATCGTGAGCCACAACAAGCGCGCGGCGCAACGCGCGCAGGACGGCCAGTGGCAACGGCCGCGATAGTGGCGGCAGAGGCCACCAGCCGAAGGATGCCGCCGTTGCAACGCCGCACGCCTGCCGCCGCCGCCGCCGCGTGGCGGGGAAGGCCGAATCACGCGAGCGGCGGACCTGTCTGTGGCAGAAGCTCCGAACAAATCACGGCCCAAGGCCAGCACCGATCCTACCCAACTATTAATTCTACCTTCCTCTGATACTCCGCGCGGTACAGCGGAAATTTGTAGGAATTAATTTCTTGGTTATAATATTTGAACAAATCAAGGTGAAACGTAATAGAGCATAAAAAAATTAGAAGACAATGCTAACGAGGGAACATTACTGGCGCTCAATTCTCATCCAAATATTGTAAACAATAGAGCTGATATAGCGAAAATTAGCATTAATTGTAGTTCGCCGGATCCAGTGATTCCGATCCGGTTCGGAGGCTAAAGCATATTTCCGACCAATTTATAAGAAGAAATGCGCACAAATACGTTGCACTGCTGGTGGACCATGGTATCTGTTTCCTGGGAAATGGATTATCAGCAGTAGTTTCAAACAAATAGGATACTCCCTCTGTTACTTTTTTATAAGAGCAAGGCTAATAATATAGCCTTTAGCTGGCTGTATGAACACTTACAGCCCACTTATTAGCCCATTTATATAGTAGTTTACAGCCAGCTGAAGGCTGTATGACCTACCCTTTCTCTCACAAAGTTTCTTGGTTCTTGTGCTTCAACCGGTCAGAAACTTACAGCCCACTCTCTCTCTCTCTCTCTCTCTCCTCCTCCACCTCAAGATACAACCTACTAAGAGCAAGTTTAATAGTATGAGATAGTCATACCTCCAATACATTTCTATGTCATCAAAGATAATAATACAGTCAACTCATACAATAAGTGGCTATAAGTTGTCTCCACAAGAGCTCTCAATCATTTAATACATACATAGGTTTTTGATAATTTAATACATGCATGTGTATAGCAATTAATTCTATTGGTGCATGCATGGATAAGAGCAAGTAGACTAGGTTGCCTCTAGTGAAATCCACATCAAGACAATCCTAAGTGGAAGAGAGAGAACTAAGAAGAGAGGAAGCAAGCACAAACACTCATGCAAGAGGTGACCTCTAGCACATTATACGAGGAGAGAGATAAACTACCCTCATGCAAGAGGTGACCCAGCGATATATTTATGTAAGTATTAAATGTTTGAGTGCTTTAGTAGAGGTAACATCTACTCTACTCATTGTATTAGCTACCTCCACATGAGCCATATATAGTCTTTTTTATGTGCCTAGTCCTAGAGGTGGCGACCACCTCTTCTATTGTACTTGCCCTAATACATCTTTTCTTATCAATACCCATGACTCTTGCATGGGAGTCGATTGAGAGTTCTTCTCTCTCAACTTATCTCCACTCCACATAGGACTATGATCTGATATGGATTCTTTGAACTGACATAAAAATGTATTAAACTTGCTCTAACAGCCTCTTATTATACTTGCTCTAAGGCGGATTTTGACTAGGCACGGGAACTAAGGAGGTTGCAAATCCAGAAGAAAGACAAAAAGGAGGCTGCAAATCCAAAAGAAAGATAAGAAAAAATGGCAACAGTTCCCCTGCTATAAATGTTGCCTTACCCAATTGGGCTTCAGCTTCTAGCTTTTTAATTTCATATTTTTCTGATTTTTGGCTTTTTTGGGCTTTCCATCTTTTTCCTTTTTTTTGTATTCTTTTACATTATTCATGATGAGAAAGCCTATTTTTTCATTTTCATTTTTTAATTTAATTACGCCAAAAAACTTATAGCAGGTACAATGAAAAAAAAAGGCCCAAACAGTGAAAAACACACCAAAGCTAAAAGCTTAAACTAGAATGAGCACTACCTAGAAATGTGAGACAATAGTTTGTGAAAATATTACCTATAATTGCAAGAGAGATATGTGTGAGAAATAAAGGTAGGCAAGAAAAAATATCAATAAATTTGCATGCCCACCTTATATTTTAAAACAAACTTCCAAAAACTATATGGCTTATATTTTAAAACGGAGGAGTACATGTTACCAATTTGGCGAAACACGTTTTTTTGCCGGTTCTTTTTTTCCATATTCATTTACATTGTCCGTGATGGGCTAACCTATTTTTCTATTTTTAAATGTTTTAAATTTAGTTATGCTAAATAAACCACCATCAGCTACAGTGTAATTTCAACCAACTATAATGTAATTTCAGCTATAAATCAGCTTATTTCAGTTGAACCGAGTGGCACCATAGTTGGAAATAAATCAGGGTTACAGCCTTACAGGGTCCGCGTGGCAGTATGCCGCTAAGGTAACCATAGCCATGGCATCGTTACACGCTCCCATTCCCGAGAGATGCATCAGTTCTTAGTCGCCTTCCTGCATGCATTTATCATGAAGGGCATTAGCTAGCTAGAAATCGACAGCACAAGTGTGTCAAAAGACATGTGACGAACTAAGAACATGATCACCGTGACCAGATCATGCAAACTCCTACAACATCATGCATTCATGAATTATTATGGTGAATACTAGAGGAACAACATCATGCATCCATGAATTATTATGGTGAACACTAGAGGAGCAAGTCTATTGTACCACCGTCAACAATTTACCGAGTCTCAAAATCAACCCGAAACAACAAAATCGTTGGATTTACACCCTTGAACTACCAAAATCAGTCCACTTAACCCCCTACAACCAATCCAATCCGGTTTCTAGCTGATGTGGTGGTGGTGGTTTTGGGTCCACGTCACCAAAATGGACATGTAAGTGCTTAGTCAGTAGACAAACTAGCAGCAGATGATCAAGTTAAGTTCTTCTCCTTCTTTGTCTTCTCTCTATGTACCCAAGCAGCCGGCTTGGGCTTGCTAGTCAACATCGTCCTAGCGCTGCAGCCAGACAACCGCGAGGGTGGCCACCGCGGTGTTGGGCATGCTAGCCATTGCACCTATCATTCTGTTCATCACTTTGTCGAGCTTGTCGCGGCAAGAACTTCTCTGCACGGTCCAATCCATCCAACTCCTGTATCCAGCCCCGAGAAAAACACAGACCACACGTGAACTTCCCATATTAGAAATCAAACATCGCGAGCTCAACTCAAACCTTGGCTCTCAATTCTGATTTCTCTCACAAATCACAATGACATCGTCTCTCTCTCCCCCTGCGACACATCTTGCTCCATTCAGATCAAATAAGGACGGCCACCGCCCCCAGATAGCCGCATTCCTGCTCCGTTCAGATCTGGGCACCGGAGGAGAAACACTGTTGTCCATCGGTCGACCTCCGACTTTGCAACGGCACACCCGTTCACGCGCCCGCCGCCGTTCTCCACATCCACCGTGGCCGCTGCATCTCCGCTATGGTGTTAGGGATGCAGGCAGTAGAGAGATGGAGAGAGGGAGGCGATGGCTGTGAGCACCAAATAGAAGCGGCAGCACTAGTAGAAGCTCGGAGGCATTAGTACCCATCGGCACTGGGGAGGGAGAGAGAAGATATGGGGGAGGGCAAGGGGAGACATTTGAGTAGGTGGCAATGTTAAGTGGCAAAGTTAAGAGAAGACTGGAGGAAGAAGAGGGATGGAGAGAGAGGAAGGTGGGGGTGACTTGTGGGAGGGCCTGCTCCATTGTTTATTTTATTTGCTGACTCCTGCCAAATAGGATGTCAAGTCAGCAAAATCTAATCCACGTAGATGCTACCTAGGCGCGAAACCGCACTGGTACAGGTAAAGGGGGTTAAATGATCTGATTTTGATACTTCAAGGTTGTATTTTAGACGGTTTTGAAGTTGTAGGTTGAGAAGCAGACTCGGCCATAGTTCAAGGTTGTAAACTGGACTTTCTCCAATACTATATAAACAGAAACTTTTGAGCAAGGCAAGAGGAGCAGTATAGGAGTATAATAACATCCCCAGTGGCATATATGATCAGATTTGGCAGTCTTACTACAAGGTTAGCGGTGAATTTATGCCATACCTCTAATTTGGATTTAGCTTCAGAGTCAAACGTCTTGCACAAAATCTCATAGCTTTTTTCAGCTCCAATCTGTGAAAACGATGAGATCCATGTAACCATGGCAACAATACACAAGTTCTTATGCTTATATTTAAAAAATAGCTATAGGTAAAGTAATACCATTGGATCCACTCGTGAAGGTGAGGTACTAGATACTACATATCTGCGAGAGGGAAGAAATACATTTGAATATTGTAACCAAAATAAAGCAGTCCCATAATGTTAACCATAACGTACATTTCTAGTGTACTCTAATTAACAAGCAGTTGATGCAAAATTTAAGCTCACCTCAACTTGGTGTAGAAAGCCATAGCAAGCTTGTTAGCCTTCTGAACAGTTAGCATCACGGCTCCCATTTGGTTCTGCATGCACATACAAGTACTCTAAAATCAAATTGGGATGATCATTCATGGTGAGATGTCAGAATAGCAATTGAATTAAAACATGTATAAACCAGGAGAAAGAAAAAAAGCGCCATAACAGTGTGCATCTTAACATTCAGCAGATTGGAAAAATAACTGGTCAAGCACTTACACAAATCGAATTACCTTGCAAGCTATAAGTTCAATCAACTGCATTAGGAACTTCCCCAAGCCCTTCCCCTGGGTACAAGGCTCCATTTGTAGCTCATACACATAAACAACAGGCACATTCTCTTCCACAACAAATTTATAGTGCACAAAACCACGCAAGTGATCTTCATTACATGCTGTGTGTGTACATTCTACCCCTGCCTTATGCTTCGTTGAATTTTCAGCAATAAACCCATTTGCATATTGCCACACAAAGATATACCGTGCTTCTGTGGCAACCATTTCTCGGCGCTTAACTTTCTCTTCTGAAGTCCATTCTGGTCCATACAGCCCCTCCATGTTAACCTAGTTTTGTTGTTTACTAGCATTACATTCAATGTTCATGGGGAAACTTGTAAAAGGCGAATTTGCAAATATTTTGCAGCAGTAGAAACTAGAAACCGAGTAAAATGAAAGGAAATACATGTAACCTTGAGAAGATTTTGGATGTACTTCCTCATTGGTAATGGAAGTTGATCACCACGTCCAGACTCCAAGTAGACTGAAAGACCTAAGCATAAAAAAAGTGAGCTTGGTAAAATGCACTTGCCCCAACAGCAACAGAAAAGCCCAGGCTGAAAAACAAGAAGCATTGTGCTAAATTGAAGTTTCAAAGGACTAATTTTGCATCCAATTTTCTTTTGCTGACTTTCAAAAGATAATTTCAGGAAACATGTTAGGTTTAGGTGTTCTAAGTCATAAAGTTATATTAATAGTTCCACAGTCTTGAAACTTTCTCACCAAGTAAAAAGACAATGTAGGTTACCATTTCTCTCATACCTATGAAAATCTGGGAATTGCAATAGATGATCCTTCACAGCTACAGCTTTCCTTATAAGTTCGTCAATTGCCTTCTTCCTCCCCAATATCTAGCCAAGAGCATGAGATTATCTGCATGAGCCCTGATATACCTATACCTATAAATATCCATTATTTCTCTTTAAAAGCAGATTCAGGGCATGGTGCCTGTTATTACATAAAAGAGCTGATTCAGGGACTAAGAGTCACCAAGTGTTCACTGTGCTGCTTATAAAATAAGGAAAGAGCCCTGAAAGATAAAACCTAAATGTTGCAACATACATGTTTAAACATAGTACTCAAGCTCGAAGTGCACACTAGCAAGTTATCCAAAGGACTGATTTTGCATCCAAGTTCTTGAAAAAATTTCCAGGACGTTAAATAATATAGGATATTAACACTCTAGGTAGAGTTAAAGCGCACACTATCGGCTTATGACATACCTAAGTGCCAAACATCATTTACCACTCTTAACATTGGATGTGGAAGTTGGACGCCCAAACAAAATCTTGCGAGAGCCCTTTTAGTGTATCGTACGATTTCTATCAGGAAACTTGGCGTTTTTTTAACTAGTAGATTAACCGTACACATAGCAAGCGCCAGTGTGCAACACTATCAAAAAGCACCAATAAATCGACAATATCACAATAATCAGGGAAAAGGAGCTGAGCGATGTCAGCCCGGTCGGAAAGAGGAATAGAGGGAAGAGAGTAAGAGAAGGACCTCCTTTCTGCTTGGCCTCGTCGCCACCGCGCTGCTACTCCGAGGCCTCTTGTTGTCCGCCGTCGCCATCCCTGCCTCGTTTCCTTGCTCCGCCTCCGTCTGTCCTGCCTGCTGGTCAGGATGAAGGCGACGGGGAAAATCACGGGGAAAGAAAGGTACGGAAGGGGGTTCCCTAGGGAACTAGCGGCGGCCCGGCCCAGGAGGGCGTTGTTCTGTACAGTTTCGGTCATGGGCCTCTCCGGGCTACAGAGTTCTATGCTTGTTTCCGTCCCCTTATCTATTAACACAAGAATGAACGAAAAATGCACGTTGCACTTCCACCTTGAATGAGTATGTTGTCGCTAGATTTTGACATACAAAATAGTATATAAAAGCATTTTTAGCATTTAACATAATTATAACGAAAATTCAAGATTTGCCAGAAATCAAGATCAAGCATCAGAAACGCTAAGAAGTGACGTGGGCGTAAATCCTACTATCACATCAATTCTTTCATTTGTTGAGATCGGTGCACTGCTTGTTGTTCAATCTAAAATTCTTGATAAAAACAACAAGCATGGTGAGGAAGTGAAGGACATGTGTGTTTGCCTGCAGAGCTGGGCTACAGTCCATGCAAGAGGAGCTGATTGAGCTGCATGTGAGCCAGGAGCATGAGCTAGAATAAATTATTAAGCCAAATAAAGCACAATAAGAAACCAAGCCATTTTGTTACAGGTTACCAATAATCAAAGATGGATTTTTGTTGTACCAAGTACACGTCCAAAAAGCTCAGCTCAGGTAACCCACATTGTTAGGTATTTAGAAGATATTTTTGAAGATAATAAAAGAATCAAACGAATCAGAAAGATACATTTGTTATTTCTGTTCTTGCCACAAAAGGATTTTAAAGATGGTAGGCTTATAATTGGATAGGGTACACTAGTGACCGTAATTGATCAGGATATGTGGTGCAGTTCTGTTCGTCATTTTTCTAAAGATATGTGCACAATTTTCAATGGAATTAGTGCAAACAAACTTTATATTTGGAAAGCTTAAGAAGTCTAGTTTCTAACGCATCAAAGAACACATGATTTGAAGCTTTCTACAAAATGTTATGGCTATTGGAGTGCATGCTGCATAGGCAGACCAGGTGACACGTAAGAGTTGACAAAGTTGAAGAGTATGTGTCTTGTATCATATCTTCGGGTCATATCTAGATATTCCATAACTTTCCAAAGATTCAATAGAATTCCTTTTAAAGTTTTCCACAGATTAAACTCATCCCAAACACGGAATTGAAGATACGAAAGTTTGAAGTAAATTTGAACTCAATTCAGAATAGCCAGAACAGTCCAACTTAAAAACGTTACAACTTTTACATATGAACTCCAATTTGGATCTTCTTGTACTCTTTGGAAAGCTAACTTCAAGAGCCATCCAACAAAACAAGTGCAAGTTTCATATTCTTTCAGTTTGCACTGCAATACTTAAAACAATATGACGGTACAAATTTTTAGGTGTCCTTCTTTGTGTCCAAGTTATCTAAAGTGTTTGTTTCTTGTTTTAGGTGTCTTAGGAAGGTTTTGTACGTTATGTATCATGTCCAACGTAAGAGGAGACCAAATGCATTATCTATGATATTAGATTGAGTTGAATAAACTAAAAAATCGACATAGTTGGTGACCACATTGTGCATGCATTCTTGTGAATTTTCGATGAGAGATTCATCTTGGTGTGCTGGTTCTAGCTGCGGTGCTAGTGCTTGTTCGCTGAATCAAAAGATTTATCCATCCCTGATCATGGGTTAAGGTGCTCATAGGTGAGGATACTATCTTCGGGTTTCGATCGCTAGCTACCGAACCCATCTATCTTGGTGATTCTTGCGTACCATGAAAGATTGGATCAAAACAACACGATCCCCCTAGTTCACTAGTTGGATCCTTGTCAAGAAGCCTCTAGAAAAATACCGACTAAATAAAAGTGATGCAAAGAAGGAAATCGTTGACAGGGGATTGGAAACAAGAAGGTTTGAAGACGGACATAGATTCTATCCAAGGAAAAATTGAGCAAACACGAAGAAGGAGATCTGAAGTACAAACTAAGATAGAGTTGGTTGTTTTGGGATATAAATACCCTGTATCGGTTGATAAAAAAACATGCATATGGCAATCTTTATCATCTTTTTTGTATCTACTTTTTCTGTATTTTAGAAATAGACCATAGCTAGTAAAAATTTACCTTTGTAATTCGACTTTGATCAATATTATTTCGTATCGACATGTTGATCAATCTGTAATATCCTCTGTTTTGATATTTCTTTCTTATTCATTGTTGCTTCGCATGGATGTTTTGTCCAGATATAAGTATCGTCGATTTTGCCGGTCCACTTAAAAATTGACTAGCACGTTATATACGCTGTCAGAGAGCACTATCTATAGAGATACCGTGCTGCTGTCAGGAATTTCCCTAGCAACAAGTAGTGCTATAATTTATTTGAACCACCGCCTGACGTCCCTGTCTACAGTTCAGCCACTCCGCCTGCCTCCGATTTCATCCACGATCTGGAGACCGACGAATTGCCAAGAAGTGAAGGAGAAGCGAGGAAATTGCCGAGAAACTTCGCGTGACACCGCCTCCGACAGTCTGACCTCTTCAAAAAGAACGGAATTCATCTCCACTTGGCTGAATGAATCTTCTTTTGCCTAAATCCGCAAGGCATGCTTGTCGCCGACTTGCAACATGTGTACGTGTAGACAACGACAACGTGGCACCCGCAAAGCAACCGCAGGCCGCTGGTTGCTAGCGACAAGACCAGCCTTAGCTGCGATGCCGAAGCTGCTCCTTCACGGAAGTTTCGCTAATGGCTAAAAGCGATTGTTAATCAATATAGCGACGGCGAAATCACTTACGGCTTCGCTGAGGTCCTCGCGGTCTCACAAGTAAGTCACATGCAGCACCACTTGTCCGCTTGTTATGACCAAAAAATGCTTCCTTTCGTTGAAAATGGCAACAACAAATGCCTTCCGAACACTATAAATAAATGGTCGAACAGGTGGCCGGCTCAGGCTCAACGCAAAGCCCCCAAAAGCTGTCTACCGAAAGGCGCGCGAAAGCACTCGTCTCGCGGTGTTGGGGTTGGCTCTCTCACGTCGCGCGCACCGAGGCGGTGGTGCTGGTGCATCCGCCAAAGTCCAATGGCTCCAACGGACGCTGGCAATGGCATGAAGGAGGCCCCTGCGCCAGAGCGCGAGCGGGATCCCGCCGCCGCCGGCGGCCGCGGGCCGATGCTGCGCCTCTCCGCGTTCCAGCTCATGCTGTTCGGGGCGACGGTCATCGTAGGAGCGGCCGCCGCGCCGGTGCCTTTGCCCCGCCTGTTCCTGGCACTGCTGGCGTGGCTCGTCGGGTGCCTGTCGCTGTTTATGCCACGGGCTGCCTGACGCGGCGCCAACCGCAGCACACGACCTGCTATTTTAGAGTCAGCAACACCACTCTATACTATAGTCTAGTCATCTAAAAAAACACCATCCCTATTGCGTTCGCGCGTGTCGTGCGCGGGTCCTCCCGATTTGTACAGTTTGCGTCGTTTTTTCAAAGGGGAGTAGCCGAGTAGGATAGATCTGGGTCGTGTTAAGCTGTGGGCGATCAGATCAGGCACCAATTACTCCCTAGACTTTTAAGTGGAGCTCAATTAATCTTTAGCAAATCATCCAGCAATTCTGTTCGACTTGTTTCGACCGACTAGAACAAACAAAACAGAGAAGTGCACATGACTCATGAGTACATCTGGATTTATTGAACCCGGTGCCGGAGTTCAAACAAGGACTGTTTGCTTGTTGATAGCTTGTTGAGGAAAAATCAAGGGCTTCACAGTCTTGAGTAATGAGTACATAAAAGGCCTGAAATTGAACCTGACGTGAATGGTTGGAGAATAAATTGGTGCTTGTAGTTGTCGGTTTGTCTTTACAGGGCAGTTCGTTTGGAATTTTCTTGCGGAGTTCCATGCCGCATTGCACGTACTGCTATTAGCGTCAACTGACTTGCCAGTTTATGTATAATTAGTTTGGGAAAAAAAGTTTGTGAATTAATTAGCTTTCCTGCTCTGTTCGATTGCGAACTTTTAGAACAGTCATTGAAGTAACAAGTCTGGTTGAGTGGCAGATCGAGACAAGCTGATGATAGCCTGCCATCATGAACTGGTTTGAGTGGCAGATCGAGACAAGCTGATGATAGCTTGCCATCATGAACCAAAACAAAAAAAAGTTTTTTTTAGCTTATTCGCGATATATTATAAATGATCAAACTAGAAAGCGATAGCCGCGACGAGGTGGAAGCACGTTGCCTTAGGCAGCAACAATTGTCCATAAATGTGTGTGTTTATCCATTTGGCCTTTGCGAACACATCCAGGCACAAATAATACACATAATATCGAGCTCCTAGGCACTCACTAGTCAGTACATTACATTTAGATATGAACAAGAATCTCTCCCTTGTTTGCCCAAAGTCACCATGTCTACTATCTTCACGTCTAGTGTGCCATCCACCGGGGATTCAAATTTCAGTCGAAATTTCATGATTTTCGCCAAAATTCAGTTTTCTCGGCGAGATCCAAAAATTGGTCAAAGTGATGGATTTTCATTTGAAATTTCAGGTTTAAATAGATTTCATAACTAACACTTTGAAAGGAAACTTAGCTAGCCTAGTGGTGAGGGATGGGATGGGTGAGCAAGAGGTAGGGTGTGAGTTCAAACCCCAAACCAGTATTTTTTTTTTGATTTTCCATTTTCCCTCAAAAATTCAGATTTGAAATAAAAAAATCGAAAGATTTTTTTTTGAAAACTGCTGAAATTTGGATTTATCGGTGGGAGGAGAAAATTTTTTCCCCAAAAATGTTTTCCCTGCCATCCACCCTCACAACCAACAGACCCGTTGGCTCCTATCAGTTTTCCCGTAACTCCACGCATGGAGCCATTCATTACCTTGAGCTTGCCGTTCTTCTTTGGCCCTGACAACCTCAAGCTCGTTTGGAAAAAGCAATTACTTCATCCCTGCCTGACGAGTCAAGTGCAACACGACATGATCCATCCTGGAAGTTCATATTCACACAGGTGTTAGCACAGCAAAATAAATGAAAACATGGGGAAAACAACTTCTACAGTCACTTGTAGTGGATATCCTTTTCAATACTGACAAGGATATAATAATTCTCAAATTATTACGTTATTATATTCCTTAAATATATCCGTTATCAATAAGAGATAAATATGATAAGGTCGTAAACTCTTCTACGACCATATAGTCGTAAACTTCTCTACGACCACATAATCATAAGACTTACTGCGACTATTCCTTGATCGTAAGTCCTTCTACAACCACGTAGTCGTAAGTCTTACTGTGACTACCCCCTTGGTTATAAGTACTTCTACGACTAAATAATCGTAAGTCTTACTGTGACTACTTCTCTGGTCATAAGTCCTTCTAAGACTACTTAGTCATAAGTCTTACTGTGACAACTCTTTGATCGTGAGAATTCTTATGGCAAGTCTATCTCTAACAAACCTGTCTACGACGATGAATTACATTGTCGGTTCATTTGACAAGGCGGTTAGAACGTGCATTTATCTACTAACCGCACGCAATCTCTCTCTGATAACAACCGCTACACGGTGAACGGCCTTTTACATATCCCTGGCAGTAACTTCCATCAAGCAGTTATCATCCGAGCATTGAGGCGTCTTCTGGTGTGGGACAACGATCGTCACTTCACTGGCTATATAAAGGTTAACGTCAAAGAGAGAAGGGAGAGAGAGCTAGCCATTCATATGATTCTCTGTTGTAATTCTTTTTTGGTGATTAGCAATTACACAAGATGTAGGGTTATTTTTCTCTCAGGAGAAGGCTCGAACCTAGATAAAGATTTACGTGTCTTTACTCTGTATGTGCATACTCTAGGTCTATTGAAAGAATCTCCGAATCCAAATAAATCATACGTAAGATCGATATTAAAACATCGACGGCTAGCGCCGATCGTGGGGATTTTTCCAAGACCTTCGTTGAAGACTCCGGTAATTGCCTTGTTGTCAAATCCTCCCTTCTTTCTTGTTGATGTCCTCATGGCAGATGAATGAAACAAGAACTGATTTGACTTGGCCGACTACGTGAGTATCGACATGGAGGCCTGCTACGACTACGAGCAGACCATACTTGCTTCCGACGGTGAATGTCTCCTTAGAGATTCATCCGGTGATCCTGGAGACAACGCCGCCAGAAAGTTTAATGAGGGATCGAAGTCCCCCCACAGCAGCATGCCCCATAGAGGACTCATCTCCCCCAAGCGGCAAGGATCAACTCAACCAAAATTAGAAAGTCTTTTTGTAAGTCAAAGACCACTTATTCAATTTTTTATAAAATAGTGCATGAAACCACTTATCCCTATGACATGATCATGTATCAAATTAAAAAATGATACTTAAAAACGATACTATGTTCACAACAGATGCAATGCCAAAGGGCCTACATGTAAATAAGGATGAAAGGTGACAAGTAGAAAAAAAGGATTTATAGCAAGTATGATCCAACAGGTAACTTACCAATTTATTTGCCAAGGCCTGTAAATCAATTCTAGGAATGAGCTTCACAGTAACCCTTTTGACATACATTATCAACATCGACAACCTGAAGGTAATCAAATCAATACTTAAAGAAGACATATTATATTACATAAAAAAGACGGTAACGGGGACCATACCTTAGCAAGATCCCCTTTGTATACACCAAGCTTCATCCGGACCCATGTGTAAAGATCAACAGACTTGCTCTCAACAGAGAGGACATCTGCCATTTCTCTTATAGGAACCAGTTTTACTTTTCCTGAAGCAAAGATGTTCTGTAGACCTTTGCAAGCCTGCAACCAAGTTTAGTTAGCATCCCATATTAAAAACACTAAAATATCAAGTCAAGCACTGCTTACCTCCTTGACATGGGCTTCTTTATCTGCTTCAACATAAATGTAATTCTTTAGGTGGTCTAACGCAGCAACCGATTTAATCTGGAGATCTGGCCTATCAATGAACTTTTGCATTAGCCTAACGGCTGTCTCCCAGTCGTGCCCAATCTGAAGTCATAATTAGACATCAGCGAGGCTCAAATGGTGCAAAGGATAAATAGTGGATCAGAGTTTAATTTGCCTAGAAATTGCAGCCTACCGCTCATTTCACCATCCAAAGCTTATCCTTCACTGATGGCAGGAGAGCTTGCTGTTCAACCTCAGTTGTTTCCTCCTCAACATAATCAAATGTGGTGGCTTTTCATATCTATCTCTTATTAGCTCTGCAATCTTATCCATGTCCTCTTCTTCATCCTGCATAGAAATAGGACCTCTAGAGAGTCTAGAGCTCCTTCCCACATCCTTGTCAGGGATGTCAGGTCTAGCATCATCAATAAAGCCTGCCCGAAGGCAAAGGAGCACAGGTGGCAGCAAACACACTTGACCTTGCTTTTGCATGGTATACAATTCAACTAAAAAATAGGTAAGCACATCACTCAGGACCAATGGCCAGTCCATACATAAAAAAGTGCAATTTGTTGATCAATTAAATATGACATGCTGCATCCTCCAATCTTAAAAAGCATTATTGCGCATCCGCTAAATGAGTGTCATCTCATTTGAAACAACAGGAGTAACCGAGTAAGGAACAGCACTAAAAAAAAGCTTAACAGGTATATCACAAGATTACGGAGAACAGCCATCACAGTATCCAAACCAAAATTACAACTTTATCGTAGGTTGCTAATAATTTCTGGAGGATATGATTCTTCCATCATCATAATGATAGCATGGCTTTGAACAGAGCCAGGCTGTCTATTGAATGAACAATTGCCCGGGTATAGCCATAAGTTCTGATAAGTGACAAGTTTTTATGGAACAGGGACATTAGTCCTTTCTTCCAGAAGATCTCCAATTTACGAGAAAAGCTTGGAACTACAATCAAGTTTGCCTCTAAAGTCCATCTATAGTTCACATCAGAAAAATAAAAGCATTGCGGAAATCATTGCCATCTAATGCGACTAAACTAGGGAAATTTAACTTTTTGTCACTCTTAACATTGCTACCTACTCAAATGCCATCCTCTACATTGCAATTAATATTTTACCACTCTCCAGCCTACGTGGCGCCTAGTCACGCCATATCACGCCGCGCTTCGCGCCGCGCTGCCTCCGCGCCGCGCGCGCCGCCGCCTCCGCGCGCGCCGCCGCCCCCGCCTCCCGCGCCGCGCCTCGTGTCCCTCGCGCAGCGCGGGCACGGGGCGGCGGGGCGCGCGCGTGTGGCGCGAGGCCGGGCGCAGCAGCGCGCGCGCGGGCGGCGGCGGCGGCGCGGGAGGCGCGGGAGGCCGGCGCGCGCGGGCGCGCGAGGCCGGCGCGGCGCGCGCGCGCGGCAGGCGCAGGAGGCCAGACGGCGCGCGGGCGTGACATGGCGGTGACTAGGCGCCACGTCGGCTAGAGTGGCAAAATATTAATTGCAATGTAGAGGATGGTATTTGAGTATGTGGCAATGTTAAGAGTGGCAAAAAGTTAAATTTCCCACTAAACCACCACTAGCGAAACCAAATCCAATATTAAAATTACAGTAACAGGGAATTAAGCTGGGACTGGCCACCAAACTAAACAATTTACCACCCATTTCGAACAGGGGTCGTTTCCTCTTGCGGGCACGGGCACGGCCGCCCTCGTGGTCATCGTCGTGGTCCTCGCTGGCCGCGTCGTCGATGAAGCTCTCGACGCGCAGCCGCTTCCTGCGGCAGCCGCGCGAGCACTTGCCGCCCCTCTCCTCCTCCTACTCCTCTTCCTCCATATCATAGGCCTCATCCTCCTCCACCTCCTCGTCGTCGTCCTCGCGGCCGCGGCGAGACATTGCGGCGGCTAGGGTTTCGAGGCCCCCCTCGCGAAGCGCCGCGACGGTTTGACCCGCGTGTTGGGGGACCCGGGCGCGTGGCAGAACCCTCGAGAGTCGAGCCGAGTAGATGCCTCGGCGGAGAAAGTCTGGGTGTGATGAGAGCGGGGAGTGTTTCGATTGCCGGGAGGAGGCGGCGGTTAGCGGCGAGCACCGACTTATACGCGGAGGAGACGCCGGGTTGGGCTGGGAACTTGGGCCCGTGCGTTTCCCGTCGAGCCGGCCGTTGCCGGATGGAAAAAAACGGATCGGATATGATCCAGATGTTTTAAATTGGCCTTTTAAAGTTGAAAGGCTAAGATCCGTTCATTTCAATGATAGCTCATGATTTCTGTTTTTTAATTTATTATTTTTTAATTCCTTTTTTCTTGTGTTTTTGTTTTTTGCTTTTCTTTTTTCGTATTCTTTTGTATTATCCGTGATAGATTAACATATGTTTTTTATTTTTAAATTTTTTTAATTTAATTACGTCAAATAAGTCATCATCAGCTATAGCGAAAAATAAACCAGCTATAATAAAAAACCATAAGCTATCGCTAAACTGAGTGCCCCCTAACATGGGCTAGGCTCGTGTTAGGCCACGCAACTAGGCGTCTCTACCAAATATGCAATTTCGGCTTAGCCGTCGCATGCCACGGTTTTACGCCTCTGGTCCAACCCGATATAGCCATGTTGGCATATCCCGTCATACACCGGATGGACATGTGGTTCGACACTAGGGGTGTTTATAGCCAATATGAATGTCGCATCTTTTATAAACCACTTCTATCAGCTACTATTATTTATTAGTCATTACTTTCGTTTTTCATATATTGTAATATACTCGTATTTTATTATATCATAATTTTATAAGTCGTATAGCGGTCCGAATGTCGTAGTGTCTTTTGACTTTTGTTACATCGTCTTTCTTACATAATGCATTGTTATTTATCAGTCGTAGCCAAAAGCTATCAGTAAAAACCAATATGAACAAGCCCTAGGTAACTCATGTGGTGGTGAAGCCTACTACTCCCGTGCAAGACAAATCTCTTATGTCCTGTTTAAAAGTGTTGTGATTTTTGGCTGATTGTAAGAGAGATTGAGAGAGTAAGAGACACTCGTATTGAGAAGTCACTTCGTTCAAAGCGACTCCTACAGACAACTTATAGAAATCACCTTAAGAAGCCACTTCATTCAACTTCCGACTTCTAAAAGTTAAAAACCAAAAGTTATTTGAAACAAAACTTAATTTACGTGGCAAAAACAAGACCAAGATGTCGGGTCGGACTTCGATAAAAACCTAAAACTCAGAGTTTTTTGTGTTCAGATATCATCAAAACAAATACAAGCTTCAAAAAAGTTAGGACATACTCTGGTTGTGAATACATATTATTTTGAGCATAGGTATCGTCAAGAAACTTTGGTTATTAATATCTTTTAAATGTTTTAAATTGATACATAAAAATTATATGCGTAAATTAGTCTCAAAAAGTATTTTCACAATATTATAATTTTATTAGATTTTATAAACATACTATAATAAAAATTAGTGGTAAAATGTATATATTTATAAGCCAAAAGTTATTTGGAACACGCTTGCTTCTTAATTTCGATCTTTTTTTAATTTTTTGTCTTTTCTTTTATATTATCTGTGAAGATACAATATTGTTCTTCCTTTTTATTAAATAACTAAAAAAAGCTAATAAACCCTGCGGTCTAATGTTAACAGAAACCAACGGGCACATCCGCAAGCCTGAGCTTAAAGCCACTAGGAGCAGCCCCTAAAACGAGTTGTTTAGAAGCCATTCCATGGCATGTTCGGTGGTGAACTTCAACCAAAACAGGCCCATGATCTACCTCTGAACATCTCTAGCGTGCAGGGCAGTAGTTTCGCCTACAATAAATCCGTTACACGATGCTCGATGCACCACAGGTCCGTTCCCATCCACTTGCGTGTCCCCCCTCGTATTCAGAACATCCGTGCACTCTCTAAACACCAAACACCCCCGTCCTCGCGCTGAAAAGCCCATCCCGATAATTCGGGACACGCGTCATTACGGAAGTACATGCACAGAACTGAGCGTACCACTCAACGGCGCAGAAGATCCCTTTTTGCTGACGATGTATTTAGACCACTTCTTTAAGGGAAAGTTGTTCAGTTACTCCCCTCGTTCGGCTACTGTAACTGACAAGTGGGGTCCGCATATATTTGGACCCACACGTCACTGGCAATGCCGTGCCCGCGGCCCCGCATGGGCAGGTAGCATCCCTTTACTTCGACGCGGGGCAAGCAGAAATGCCCCCATTCCCCCAAGGAGACGATGACATCTGTAGAGGCGCATCAGGCTGCCCTGTGGGGGCACGCAGAATCCCGGTCCCACCAGTCTGCCACGCGGTTCGTGAAAGCTCGCGCCGTCGGCGTCACCCCGCGCCGGACGCACCCGCCTCCGGAAAACAAATCCAGAACACCCTGAAACGGGGGCCCCACGCAGCCTCACCCAACATGTCATCGGTGGCTAAATATCCGAACCGCCTCGCCCCAGGAGCACAGGAGTTTACCCAAAGCGGAGGCTGCCCACGACCGCGCCGTGTGTATGATCTCTGACGACCCGCGCCCGCCGTTGGTTCGTTGGTTGGTTGGCTTCTCCCGCGGGGACCGCCGCGCCGCGATCCGGTCACCGCCTCCTGCTCGCCGCGGCACCGTGCGCGCGGCTAGTTACCGCGGCCGCAAGGCGAGGGGCAGCTCGGTGGTGGACTGGTGGTGAGATGTAAGGAGGCCATTGGTGCCTTTACCTCCCCCGAGCGGCCATTAACGCTGGCCACCTTGGCATGCGGATAAGCACGACTCCGTCCCACGGGATCTGACCTCGACGCAGGTACTTGAGGAGAGAAAGAGAGCTCTCTGCGATTTTCGCTTGATTCGCGTTTCGATTCGGGGTCTATGGCCTCTGATCTGCCGTTTGATGTGGGAATTTTGGCGTGTGTGGTTCAGGGAGGGGCAGCAGGAGGAGGAAGAGAGATGGGGAGCGGCGCGAAGCGGCATTTCTTCCCGCTCACCAGCTTGCAAATCGGGTACGTATTTTTTGGGAGATTTCATCTCGTGGTTGGAAATTTGTCGCTCAGATGCTGCTTGTTTCATCGCAATGTGCATTGCGATGTGGAATGTCGATCTAGTTGCCCAATTTTCAGCTGCTAATTGCTCTGGTGTCCACAATGCAGTGCCGTTTTGATGTAGTGGAACATGCTGGTTGTGTGGATAATAGAACATGATATAGAAGCAAATAGGAAAGTTTAATGAGTTACATTGGTGGGCAGGCACAATTTACCTTTGGTACTAACAGTTCCCAACCGGCAGTGAAGCTTGCATGAACCTCAGAGTAGTGATTTAGTTTGTTTGTATTGCTCGGGGAAGAACGTTCCAACATGCTGTTTTTGAGAAATAGGCAGGAAATCTCACAGATGAGGAGTTGGGTAGCTGAATTGCTTTAGATAGATGTTCATTCTGTGCTCCCCCTTCAGCCTAGCATTTACTTTGTTATCGAATAGGGTAAAACAGTGACAAGGTAGTCATATGGAAAGGAAATCCGTTGTTGGGAAATATTGCCATATGAGGCGGCCGATGGTCAAAATTGTCTATCAAAGGCTAAAGTGTGAGTGCACAGAATTGATACTACACTAGAGCCTTCCAATCCTTCACCATTTGTCATCATTTCTCCCTACATGTATTCAGAGATGGTTCTTGTAGCAAAATTCGTGTGCAATATCGTTGGTCCCTGCAACATTGGCTAGGATTTACATTTAGGTTTCTTACTTGCCTGTCACCTTCCTTCCTTTAGATGATCAGCATGTGCTTTTTGTGCATACTGTTTCAAATTGTACTTAGGACTCCATACACCAAAGGAAAGAAAACAGTAAATCTGAAAGTATTTGGATATCTTCCCACTTCAACATTTCGATATGTTTTTGTCCATCTGGGGTCCAGTGCTATCAAATGCAAACAATGATGTGACCAATTTTTCTCCATAGGTATATTGAATTAACTGCATTTTTTGTGTAAAATGGTGCATAATGATATGCCTTTAAGCCATCTTGCTATTTCAGCTGCAACTCTTTTAATACTCGTCGAGGTGCAGGGTCTTCACAGTTCATGCAAGCTACAAGCCACTTTCTGCCACAGTTTTGCATGCATCTAGTAATGTGATGATATTATAATGCAATAGTAAATTTATATTTCCATCTATAATAAACTTCATTATTCAGATATAACTAAAGCAATGGTTGGTTTCATTCTATATGCAGGGATTTACAGTCATATCTTGCAGAACTTATTATATTTTTGTGCCCTGATACTAAGAAGTTCCTTATATTGCTCGACAACCGCCCATGGTTGCTAGACCAGGACACAAGACCTGCTCACCTATGGCAATTGATGGTTACCAAGGTCTACTTTACTCTTTTATCCACCACAGCATCTTCAATTGACATTGTAATTGTATGTTACAAGCTCACAAAAGGGTATCTTGGAATATCTTGTTCTTCCTTACTCTTTGCTGCGTTGCCCCTGCTACAAATTGATTCTGGCTTTGCTCTTGCCTGCTTGTTGCCATTTTGTGCTCCAGTCAAGACTTTCTCCTTTCGCAAACACTAAAACTAGGAGAAAGAGAGATGAAGCTGGGAAGAAGCTTGTATTTTCAAAAGGCCCGATATCTGCTCCCCATTTGTTGAATCAATCGTCCAGATGGTACACCTTGATCGATGATGCTATGAGGAATAAGAAGCTTCAAGTAAATAAGTTGAAGGATTCTCACCTGCTGAACAGGGAGCTGCATCAAACCTTATATGGTTTTATCGTTTTTGAGGTAGACTGGGCTGACATGCGTGGCATGAACTATTTGAATGAACTTCAGGTATTCTGTTTTAATGTTGATAATTTACATTGATATCACATCGACAACTTGAAGGACGGTGCATGCTTACTTCATTTGATGCTGTTGTAGACTGATACATCAATGGCTGTGGAAGCTAAAATAATGAAGAGATGGGAATTTGATAGTGTGAATCAAGCTTCATCATTAATCACTTCTTGGTTCTCAGGAAGTTACTATGAATGTCAGCTGTTACAAGATTATCTTAACAGCATCTCTCCTAAAGGTAAAAGCATGAATGCTATGCCTTCTGTTTTTCTTGGCTGCATGCAAACCACTTATATGCTTGCTGCACAGGTGATGTTTTTTATGATGCTCAGAATAATTTCTTAACTACTGAATGGGACAGTGAGAATTCACAGAGCGATGATGGTGACTATGGGCATGTGCAATGCATTAGAGAGTCATCAAGTTTAACAAGCTCATCATACACCCCACCACCTTGCTCTGGACCTTACAAGAGAAGAAAGATAACAAGATCTGATGCTGGGAGTAGTATGTCTGAAGAATCATACTCAGAAGTTGTGACCTCACCAAGATATTCTTCATCGTCATCTTCCTCATGTTGCAGCGATAATGAGAGTGGCAAGCCGCTGTTCGAGCCTAGCACATATAAGGATGTGTTGATCTTGTTCCGGTTCAATGATCATGACCTCCCCTTCAGACTGAAAGAAGTTATACTGTCTGATGTGAGGCTGTTAACATTACTTGAGTATGGCCTTCCTTCATGGGTCGTTTTCCTTCAGTCATATCCAGTGTTCTGCAAGATATATCGCCCATGGATGTGCCCTCTTGCCAGAGCATTGTATGTCTTGATGTCAATTATTACTGTTCTTATAGGATTTTATGACCTCTACAAGAATGTCCCCATGTTGAAGGCAACTGCCTCAAGATTGTTTGGCCCTTTCTTTGATTGGATAGAGACGTGGGAAATGATCTCAAGGCTTAAGTATCTGGGGACCATGCTTTTTCTGCACAACTTCCAGCAGGCTTTTACATGGTCTCTCAAGATTGTAAGTGCTACTAAGTCTGCTCTTAGTGTTTTGACAAAGCCAATTGTGGGGCCAATTTTGGAGGTCCTTGAATTCACCCTGCCACTATGGAACCTTTGTGCTGAAACGGTAGGATATCTGAGTTCAGTTATCGTGATAGCAATGGCAACATCATGCAGTGTAGTTATCAGCACAGTGCAGATGATTATGTGGCCCTTTTGGCTTGTCTTCAGTATCATGCTTAATATTGGTATGGTTGTTGTAACCTCTCAAATGATCTATTTTCTTTTCCTTTGTGTTTTGGTTCTGAACTTCTGATGCCTTACTACTTTTTTTATTGACTACAGCAAATTCTATTCTGTACCCTGTAATTTGGCTCCTCGGAGAGATACTAGCTGCACCTTTCCGACTTGTCATTGCCCTAGCAAGTTGTGTAGCAGACTTTTTTGATGATATTGTTGGTGTTCTGAGGCAGACATGGTCAACATTAAGTTCATTATATCAAGTTGGATCTGCATCCGGATCACCTGGGCTTACATCCGAAACTACTATCTGGGGTCACTCTGGAAAGATCTTCTGTATCAGGTAACAGAAATTTGTTACACGGCCAATAATTATGTTGGGATATCTATGAAACTTCTTTAAGTAGGATATCTATGAAATTTACTTTGACTCTTTTTAGATTTTCCGTGCGATCCGGAGCATTTTGTATGGTTTTGTTGCCTTCTTTTCAACATGCAATAGGCATCGGCTCAGGTAATCTTCCTTCTCCAGTATTAGCAGGTCAGACAAACATTAAATGCACAATCTGAATGATGAAGACACCTCAGTTGTTCTGTTGAGTATAAAATTTTCCTGTAAACCGGCTTGTGTGTTGTACCATTTCAATATAAACTTTACAGAAGTGATAATTTCTTTTGAAACATGGTTAATTAGCCTAGAAGAAATCACAAAATCAATGTTGCTTACATTATGACTTCCTGCATGCTGTGTGCTTACTTATACTCCGTGCTGCAGCATTTACAATCACATTCAAGTATTTCTCCAGCGCCTATCTCGTGTCTTAACTGGCACACGACATACCACTTCTCATGAAGGCACCCGGAAGTATGCTAGTCAGAATCATCCTGTAAGTACTTCTTACATTTTATACTTATAATTGATTGTTCTTCTTGTGGTCATTCAAGAATGTTTATGGGTTTAGGAAAACCGATGCCTCTCAAAATTTAGATTATTCATATTTGGTGTTATGCAGATATTTGAATCTATAGTTGATTCCAAATCAACCAAAATACCTGGGAATATCTTATGTTTTTATTTTTTTCCCCCTGGATTACACCAAACTGTCTTAATTACTCAGTTTTGAGTGTTACTGTATTTTAGTGAGAATTTAGAAGGTGATTGCTTTTCTTTCCACTATACGTACTATTGTAACTTGGATTTTTAATGTTTGTTTATTTCGACATCTGCATTCCACATAAATACTAAAGAGCCAACATGGATTTTACATTAAAAATTACTCCTTTCCTAATTATGTTTGTCGAATTTTTTGTGCAGCAAAGGAAGAGACGAGATAACAGTGGAGTTAGCAAATTGACATACCAAGGAGCAAACTAATTCAGAGACATCTTAAAAAGGCTGAGACAGGATAACAGTAGAATTCTACTCGGTTGGACCTTCACAAGGAACTTGGAAGAGTCATGTACGGGTCTCCTGCACTACCGCTGATTGTTTCATCACATAGCTCTGATCAGCGTTACCCTTTGTACCTGCGGGCAAGTAGTGAACAAAACAGTACAATTGTACATACACAGAATTTGCTGTTGTTTGTCCATTGTAAATTTGTAATTGGTTGTGTAGAAGGTTTGTGTGTATCCTCCTACAATGCTCCCCTGGACAAAATTTTGTAATTATATATCTGAGTGTTTGTTCAGCATTCGCTCTCCCTGACAGCTTTCCAGTTCTTTCCATCGTACTGACGTGATGCACAGCGTCATTGCTTTTACACATGATAATCGGCTTACGGTTTGCCATCGAGCGTTACACGTGACGTCGCCGAGCTGTCTCATGGATCTCTTTTATTCAGCATCTGCGTTTGTTGGTCTTACAGTTTTTGCATTCCAAATTAAGGTCGACTTTGTTTACTCTCAGTTGGAAGAGAGAGAGAGAGAGAGAGAGAATCTGGTGGAGCGAGATGTTTCGGAATTCACAGTTTGGTCACCTTTTGATTCCCCTCCCTTTCCTCAGATCCCATCAATTCTTCTCCAGTGACGTATTGCACAGATCCACATTCGGCGGCGCTCATTTCGTTTTTTTTAATTATTTGGCACTATAATTGATTTATTTTATAATGTAATTATTAATAGCTTTTTTTATATAATTAAATTTTAAAAATAAAAGATAGATTAACCTATCACGAACAATACGAAAGAAATACGGAGAAAAAAACAAAAAAAATAAGGAAAAAGATAAAATTAGGAAATAAAAGCTAAGCCCAGATAAGCAGGGCCGCGATACATATTGCCGCATCACATGTGCGGTTGGTAGATGGATGCATCATCATGTGTGCAACAGTGCAAGATCTAGGCATGATTCCCAGTTTTAGCATGACGGTAAAAAAGGCGGAAAAGATAAAAGGAAACAAACAATGTCACCTCTGAGACAGATAATGATAAGGTTACTGATGGATGCTATGTAAATCCGTGTCCGTGAAATTTGGTGACGCTGGCAAATATGAATCAACAGCAGTATATAGGAATTGTACATGCGATATGTCCTCGTCTGAATCTATTGACTCCGGAGCGCCGTGATCAAACGTAGCGTTATAAGATTATGGCCTGGCTTTGCTGATGGTCCAAGTGGGTCATGACTCATGAGTGGTAGAGAGCTCACTGGCACTGCAGTGTCAAGTGTGGACTGTGTGAATAAAGGTTTGGTTCACAGGTTCACATGAACGCACGCTGCGAGTCTTGGCCCCTTCATTGTATTTGTTGTCGCACTAGCCACACTGCCCGACTTGCAGGCGCAGTACATAATCCAAGCCCCAATCGTCAACCCAGGTGGTTCAAGGATGACGCAGAGTGACGTAGTGGTGGGCAAACGTTCATCATCTTGCCCTCCCTGACATGATTTTTAGGGCAAATGAGTGAGTTCTTCAATCACACCGGCAGAAATGCCCTCTGGGACTGAAATGCATGCTCTAGATCCACATGGGGTGACACTGATGATGTGGCAGTCCCAATGCAGAAACCACATAAGTAGTTTCTGTCTATGTCATATCATATAGACACAACTTTAGACACTGTTGTCTCCAATGCATTTCCATGATTTTCTATTTATAACCTAAGCAATTAATTAAGCATCACAGAAAAATCAAAATCTCTCTCATCTTCACCAATCATAATTTTTATCCATCTATCATGAAGATACCACCATCTCTCCAATGTAAAATTTGGTAATGTCTATTGCATTGGTTTTCTAGTGTCGATTCCAGAAATTATGTCTTGCATGAGACCATCGGATTTCTTCCCAAATCTTTTGATCTTCTCTCTGTGTATTTAATATAGCTATTTGCATTACATCATCTAAAACTCCTACATGACAATCTAATTAATGCCACCACCGATAAATGCTATTCTACGTGCCATTGAAACCCTAGGATTAATTATCTGTTAATCTAGATAATCAGAGTTACTATTATCATGCAAAGTCTTTATCTGATGTGGGAGTCAATCGGATCACCATGCTACTTACATTTGCAGCACTGACTAATGAGTGGCTCTCAAGGCAAGAGACCATGTGTAAGGAAGCCACGGACAGTAATAAACACCGCAATGATGCATGATCGGATGATCCCATGCATGCGCAGGGCAGGAGCGGGGGTGAAACGGATCGGATACGGCGGCCGCGCGGTGCGAATAGTCTCAAATACGAATACGAATCCATATTTTTAAAGCGAATACGAATACTCTGAAGTCGAATATTTTCAAATACGAATGGACTGTGTCACTTAGAATATTCTTGAATGTTTACTTATACGGATATTTTCATGGAATCCACGGATTTTCTCTTATCAAGGATACGAATATCGTATAAAATCGGATTCCTAACGGTTTTTGGCCGATTTTTCATCGACGTTTTTGACCGGATTTCAATTTTAAACCGCCTAAATTCAAGTTTTGAATCACAAAATTTGTATATCGGACTTTTCATGGGTTCTAGAACTCCATACGGATCGAATACGTGTCGTATCGAATAGTCTCGAATACGGATACGAATATTCTCAAATATGACTCACTATGAATGCACTGCAGTGTCAATGCGGACTGAATAAAGGTTTGGTTCACAGAATACTCTCAAATACGGATTGAATATTCTCGAATAAGGATGACCGCAGATGACGTAGTGGTGGGCAGACGTTCATCATCTTGCCCTCCCTGACATGATTTTCAGGGCAAATGAGTGAGTTCTTCATATTGCATGCTCTAGATTTCTGCGTGATGATGATGTGGGAGTCATCAGAATATCGGATAAATGAGTGGCTCTCAAGGCGAATTATCCGGACGGTACACGCAATTCCACCCCTAGAACTGATAACAATCTCCTGTTTGAACTGGAATAGTCGGTCTCCTTACGTGCGAGGCTCTGGATATAACAGGAGAGAAGATTTGCCGCCCTTGCCACATGCTTGAGACATGAAAGAAGCTGCAACTACGTACGCTAGCTAGAGAACACGAAACAAGCAGCACACAGAATCCAACCCTGGAGCTAGCTGCATCGCACGAATCACTTTTGGGAGTAGATCTTGGAAGCAGAGCGTGACCGAAGGAGCAATCTGGACTCCAAACTTGTTGTACTTGCGGCCATACGGGCATTGGCAGCCAGTGAGTAAAGACTCTTGTTTAATAGCCAGTGCTAGCTACTCCACTACTGTGTAGTGTGTACTAACTACTACTGACGACGAGCGAGCAGCGGCCGGTCGAATAGGCCAACGTTACCGCGCACATGGCGCGCCCGGTGGAGGACAAAGCCTGCTTTTCGTTGCCCAGCTGTCCGCGCCCTCCGCCTTCTCCCCGTCATTTCTTGCCGCGGGCCCTGCGTTTCCCGGTGAAAAATTGCTCTGTTCTATTCACCACCATACTAAGGGTCTAGCCCCGCTCGTTTCGATTCCAACTTCTAATTTATTTTTTTACTATTCATACATTTCGTTTTTTTTAACTTTTGACTTTTTTAAACTTTTTTTCTGGTTTTTTTCGTATTCGTTTGCGTTATCTATGATGAGCTAGTATTTTTTATTTTTAAATTTTTTAAAATTTAATTATGACAAATAAGCCACCTTCAGCTACAATAAAATTTCATCATTCTGATAATTTCAATCATGTCTATAGCTTTTCAAATTTCAACCAAGCAGGGCCCTAATGCCATTGCGATTTGCCGCACCAGTTAGACACTAGCCAGTGGTAAAGCGCTTGGCAACTCTGTCCTGCACGAGTCATCCCATGGGATGATGGGGGACTCATCTGGTCTGTTTGTTTTCCTAAATCACCAGGTATGTACTAAATTATGCGCTGTTTTTTTTTTGTTTGCCTGAAACTGGTTTACAAAGGGGAGTGCTACTGCTACAGCTCAAGCGTTGACCAAGCAAAAACAGGGACAGCATGCATGCATGCCAGCAAACATCCACATCTACAACAATCAAGGAGGAGATTTCTGATGACCACCTCAGGCTGCCATAGTATGAATCCCAGAGGAATTTGTTTACACCCATTTCTGGCCAGCTGTCACAACACACAATAGAGTAGTAGTTGTGAGCTATGACAAAACAGTAGTTTCTACACTCCTACATACTCTAACTTGCGTGGCTGTCCCTGTTATGAACCCTCTCAGGCTCACCTCGGTCTAAAGCGGGATAGCTTTTGAATTTTAGTTTTTGGTTCAAATGACACTTGGCTACAGTTAATTTTAAAAAAATTTAATTAAAGAAAAATAAAAATATAAAATTATATCTTTACAAGTAATACAAAGAAAAAAGAGAAAACAGAGAAAAAAATCATATTAAAAAACTAATGTATTTCAAACAACTTGCAGATCGGAACGAGGCTAATAGAGGCCCCTCTTTTCCCTGCAACGCCCACTCGATCCCCATGCATTCTTGTCCTTCAGTCCTTGGGACGTAATCGTAAAGTTGTAGAAATAAGTAACCGAAGCTGAAACTTACAAAAGCGACCTCCTTTTTTAATCCGTCCATCTTGCTTTGCCTTTATTAACTGTAAATCTGTAATAGTAACCATTTCGGCTACCTGCTCTAATTTGGCCTCCATCATTTAATCCCATCTTGTTATAGTCACACGGTTACAGCAAATAAACTGACGGCACCAACCGAGTGTCCAGTGCAAGCAGTGTCCTGCAACGGCAACGGGAGGCTGGCTGCACCCTGCAGCTCCCATATATGGCTGAGTTGGTACACCAGTGCTGTCGTGCACTGGTCGCCCCCATTCCCAAAAGATCTTGCGCTGCCTGGCTGCCTTGTGTGCGTTCATGCGCTGCTCGCTTGCCTGCCTTTACTAACCAAACAATTCAAGTCGGCAGTGTTCGTTACGTCGTCCATGGACCATGCGTGCGAGCTGTTGTTATCTCGAGGAACAGGAGAACGTTGCCGGTGTCATACGACAGGCGATGCTGTTGCCATTGCAGATGTGCAGCTTATACCTGATGGCTGATGAGGGGAACCACTGAAAAAGTACAGTTCTGTGTATCGTGATTATGGCCTTGTTAGTAACAGCAAGCAACAACCACGTTGCTTTATGATACGCCTTGGTTAATGCACACAGCTGCTGCTACAACTGCCCTTCTATAGCAGCCGTCCAAAGTTTGACAGCTACACCCTACATGTAAAACACACTGAATGTGAGCTTCCGCTGAACCCTTATCTTATCTTCTCTTTTCCTCCTGAAACCAACCAAACCCTTATCCCGTTATCCTATTATCCCAATCTCCGTAAAACCTGCCCAGTGAGTGTGTTACAAGATCGACATGTGGGACCAGAGCCACAGCATACGTCCCACATGTTAGAGACCAAACCCAAAACCGTTTTTCTTCTTTTTCTTTCCTCTTTGCCCATTTCAGCTTTTCCGTTAGGCTTTTGGTTTCCGCCTTCTAGTTTTTTAATTTCATTTTCCCCCATTTTTGGCCTTTTTGTATTTTGTTCTCTGTATTTCTTTGCATTAATTGTGATGGATTAACACAATTTTCCTATTTTAAAATTTTTAAATTTGATTATGTTAAAAAACCATAAACAACTATAGTATAAAATAATCCAGTTACAATACTAAATAGTGAAAAACAAACTCTAACCCATAAAAATAACCCAATTGGGCAGGGCTAGGTAGCAGCAACGTTTTGATATTACGAAAAGAACTTTCCCAAAGACGAGTAATTAGCCCGCACTAACTACAGCTACGGCCTCATTCATCACGCTGCACCATCGACATTACCCAGCCTGAACGGCCGTACGGCGGGGCCCCGCCTCCTACTGCATCCGGCGCTCCCCGCGTTCTTTCTACTACCTCCAAGTTGGCTCCAACCAATCCCCTGCCTCCTCAGGAACACCAAACACCAGCGCTGACCGCCACCAGCCTCCCTCCACGTAACCCCATTCCCCGCGCGACGTGCCTCACCAACGTCCCGATATACCCGCCACTTCACACCCCGAGCCGCGGGCGTGGGTCCCACCTTGCAGGAATTTTGGGCATTTCTAGCCCTCGTATCACGTTAATACCAAATTTGGTCCCTATGTTTTTTGGTACAAAAAAATAAAAAAAATTATAAACTGTAGTCGTGCAGTTGAGGCTAAATTTGGTAATCTAGAGGCCAAATTTACTATTAATATGGTACAAAAGACTAGAAAAGACCAAAATTCACCTCGGCTTCCCCGGCCATTAAATCTCCCGCCCCGCCCTTCCCTCTTCCCCAACTTCCCCACTCGTCGTCTCCATCCCCGCAGGCCGGAGCACTCGTCTTGCTCTACTCTATTGCCGCCGCCGCCGCCGCAGCAGAGCATGGCGCTCGTCCGCGTCGTCCTCCTTGCCGCGGCATTGTCGCTGCTCTTCTTGTCTGCTGCAGGTAAACACCGTGTGGATGCGCAGAGTTGATGTTTTAGCCACAATGCAGCTGCGGTTTAGTGACGAATGTTAGTGGGTTTCTTTTGGTTGCAGAGGCGGGGACGGTGGGCGTGAACTACGGGAGGGTGGCGAACAACCTGCCCAACCCGGCGGCAGTGGTGCAGCTGCTGAAGCAGCAGGGCATAACGCAGGTGAAGCTCTACGACACCGACCCGACCGTGCTGCGGGCTCTGGGCAACACCGGCATCAAGGTGGTGGTCGCGCTGCCCAACGAGCAGCTCGCCGCGGCGGCCGCGCGCGCGTCGTACGCGCTCGCGTGGGTGCGGCGGAACGTGGCGGCGTACTACCCGGCCACGCAGATCCAGGGCGTGGCCGTGGGCAACGAAGTGTTCGCCACGGCCAAGAACGTGACGGCGCAGCTCGTCCCGGCCATGAACAACGTGCACGCCGCGCTCACGAGGCTGAACCTCGACAAGGCCGTCAAGGTGTCGTCGCCCATCGCGCTCACCGCGCTTGCGGCGTCGTACCCGCCCTCCGCGGGCGCTTTCCGGGAGGACCTCGCGCAGGCCGTGATGAAGCCCATGCTCGACTTCCTGGCGCAGACCGGCTCGTACCTCATGGTCAATGCCTACCCGTTCTTCGCCTACTCGGCCAATGCCGACGTCATCTCCCTCGACTACGCTCTGTTCCGCCCCAACGCTGGCGTGCTCGACTCGGGGAGCGGCCTCAAGTACTACAGCCTCCTGGACGCCCAACTCGACGCCGTGTTCACGGCGGTGGGCAAGGTGGGGAACTACAACGGCGTGCGCGTGGTGGTGTCGGAGACGGGTTGGCCGTCCAAGGGTGACGCGAAGGAGACCGGCGCCGCTGCAGCCAACGCCGCCGCGTACAACAGCAACCTCGTGCGGCGCGTGCTCTCCGGCAACGCCGGCACCCCGCACCGCCCCGACGCCGACATGGACGTGTACCTCTTCGCGCTCTTCAACGAGAACCAGAAACCCGGACCGACCTCTGAGCGCAACTACGGCTTGTTCTACCCGAACCAGCAGAAGGTGTACGACGTCGAGTTCGTCCTCGGCGGCAACTCTGCGGGCGGCGGCGGCAGCAAGGACAAAGGCGGCCTCGGGTGGCAGGAGAACGGCGGGCCCAGCAGCGGCAACGCTCCGAGCGCCGGGGGCGGGGTGAAGGCGACCTCCACGGGGGAGGCGTGGTGCGTGGCGAACGCGATGGTCGGGGAGGAGCGGCTGCACGCGGCGCTGGACTACGCGTGCGGGCCGGGCGGCGCGGACTGCAAGGCCATCCAGCCCGGCGCGGCGTGCTTCGAGCCCAACACCATGGTCGCGCACGCCTCCTACGCCTTGAACGACTACTACCAGCGCAAGGGCCGCTCCATTGGCACCTGCGACTTCGCCGGCGCCGCCTACGTCGTCAACCAGGCACCAAGTGAGTTCCCGCTTATCTTCTCATCGTCCTCTCTACTAAAATATTCGTTTCTTGTTACCCACGATTTTGTTCGATCTATTCGTACAAACGTACATGAATCCCTTGACTACAACGCAAGATGTACATGTAGGTGCTAGGTAAATGATGCGTTAAACGAGCCAAGGTAGAGTTGTCCGGTACTACCACTACCAGTGCACAACCTACACCACTAGTGTTTCGGTAGAAGTTTGCTGAGCACGAAACACCCCGTACCACCAAAGTTGTTTTATCACTCGAGACTACCAGTACACAACCTACACCACAGTATTTACAGATAGTTGGGTAATGGGTCACAGTTCGAATCAAATGAAAGGTGCTTTTGTATGGTGTGGTATGGTAATGATTCTTGTTCTTTGTTATCTTTACCGCCACCTAGGCTGTCATGCATGTCCAGTTAAACAACGGAAGCAAATCATACATCTATTACAGCCGGAGGAATTGTACCGTAGCATCCACTCGAGGCCCCCTAGAGATGCTGCCACGTGGTCCTTCAACATCTCTGGGAGCCACGTGGCAGCATCTGGGAGGGCCTCAAGTCCCCCGTACAATTTGCCTCCTTAAACAACACCTGGGAAACACACGGCATTGCGACACTGCAGCTGCAGCAGCCGTTGCTTTCGCACTGTGATGAAATCTCTACGGTGATACAGTAGTCACATGTTATTAAGGTTGTGTTTAAAGTCTGTGCATTGGATTCGAGCTGTGATTTACCACTGCTGCACTGGGATTGAGTTTATGAGTGGGCTGGTCAGGTTCAGAGCTCGGTAGTATCGCCGCGCAAGTGCAATTATGACTGATGAGATGGGGTCAGCGTGGCTCGCAGATCGACGTGATATGACTCGTCCTGTGTTAAGCCTCCTTCGTGGTGATGCGTGCCATGTTTGGATGTCGCAGACCGCGTCGTGGCTGATTACCACTTCCGGTCCCTTTCTGCAGCTTGTAGTAGTTTTTGTACCCTACACGTTTTATACTCTACCTATTACTCCCTCAGTTACTGCTACTCCGTATACGCCATTCCTTGGACCTGCACTAGGAGTGGTCCTATTGTTCACACGATAGCAGTAGCATTGGAGAATCGAGGAGAATTAGCAGTTTTTTAGGGTATCTGTCTGTGATGCTGAGTGATCTTACTGTCTGCAGCTCGTTTGTTCCATTGTTAGCAGTTTTTTAGGGTATCTGTCTGTGATGCTGAGTGATCTTACTGTCTGCAGCTCGTTTGTTCCATTGTTTACAGAGGTAGGCAACTGCAAGCTCCCATCGACGGTCTGAACGATGCAACAGTAGCGAAAGACTGAAGGCCAGCGGCCAGCTCGGGACTCGAGATTTATGGGAAAAAAAATCGCAACTCGGTCAGTGTGGGAGGGAGGAGGGAAAGGGCGAGAAGATGTTGGAATTTTCGCCCTACTTTCTCCCTTCCTTTGCTGCTGCTGTGCCGCTGTTTGACGCCTGCCGCATGTTGCTTCAGCGTAGAACAGTACTACTGTAGCTGTACGTCTTTTTGCAGCTTTGGCTAGATGGGGGGATATATTTGTTTAATCTCTGTAACAGTGCTATTAATTACTAGCGTAGATTAATTTAAGCCTTCGCGGCCATGTGACATCATCATCTGAATGTTTGTGTACCGAAAATGGTGCTTTGATTGGAAGCAAATTCGGCGATCGAGTATCAAACTCATGATGGCTGCAATTTTATGAATTTTAACTTTTGTAATAGAGATGATAGAGAGATTTATTTGTGATTTTGAATATAATAGATGTTAGGTTTTTAATGTGTTCTTTAATTAATTTATAAATCATATCTTAAAAAGTATTTTGTTTTAAAGTTAGATAGCTAGGTTAAAAAGTATTTCGTTTTAAAATTAGATAGGTTAGGACATCAAACCTTACGAGGAATTTGGTGGCAGGAATTCAAGATACAAAACCTTAGAAAGTGAAGGATCATTCGAGAAGAACTTGGATACTATTGTGATAAATTATTACTACAAGTTTTATGGAGTGGCGAAATAGCTTTGTAAAGATTGCATTTGAATTAAGCTGTCTTCTAAAAGTATCAAGAAAAATCGAAAATACCACAGATATAAGTGTGGTAGCTCCGTTTAGTGGAAGTATGGTAGGTATAAGTGCGAAAGTATTGCTTGGTGGAAGTATTGGGTTAAGTTGCGGTATGTTTTTTCTATAGAGCTCCAGGTGAGGTTTTTAGCATGTGAAAGTAGCGTTTTGGGAGGCAGTAGTATCGCAATGTGGAAGTACCGACGTGTTAGGCGCAATACTTCCGATCTTACCGGAAAAACAGGGATTTGGGGAATCGAGTTATGGACCAAGTAGGGATGACTTGAGTCAATAGATTAAGGTTGCATGATCCATGTATTAAATATGTAGGTCAAGTTACGAAGAACTTATACCTGGAAATGATTTCTTTGTCTTCGGATGTACATGGTCGCATGGAGTCAACCGTAGTCAACGACGAGAATCGGGGCTAGGCTCATGAAGGAGTTGAGCTCAGAATGATCGAGAATACCGGCAAAGACAGTGAGCTTAACCATAGCACGAGAAATGCGGGAATGTTGAAGGCGAATTCGAACGGCAGGTTGGCACCATGTGGTTTGCATGGGCCAAATGAGTCGTGATTCGGTGGAACTAGAACAAAAGAGACTTCGCGACGCATCGCAATCTAGTGGGGCACTTACACGTGGCAAGTATGACAATTGCTTGCAAAGGTTGGTGAAAACAGGGTCAACGGAGGGTATTTTGGTAGTTTGACTGAACTACTAAAAACCACCTTGTTGTGGCTACGGGCCAAACAGAGAGAGAGGTGGTAGTGGAGAGTGAGGATGAGTGTAATGGCCTGGGTCCTCCCCATGGCTTGTACCCATATATATATATATATATATATATATATATATATATATATATATATATATATATATATATATATATATATATACACACATGAGGAGTGCTTTTACAGTTATACCTTTACATTTGGTTATCCCCTCTTGGGGCAGTTATGTCATTACACATGGCCTATTATGGGCCTTATAATCTCCCACCAGGCCTGCTGGGTTTAGATGGGAGCCATCCCTACGACAGGGGCCTCTCATGGTAAAGGGCTTCACAAGGCCGAAGCCATGTTGCCGAGTCCTTTGGCCCCCTCCGTCCCCGCTACCGTGAACTTTGCTAAACTTCCGAGGTCACACAGTGGCGAAAGCGACGCTTGCGCGCCGCGACGCTCGAACTTCCGGCCGTCCACGTGGTGCAGCGTGCTTGGCGCGGTGCGGGCGTTGAGGCGTCTTGACCATTAATATGGCGGCGGACTTCCGGCGGTTAGACTTCTGCCGATTGACCTTCCGTCGGTTGGCTCCCCTGCTGATTGGGGTATATATATGGCGCTGGTGCGGCGTTGCACTTGCACATATTGTGATAGAAGTCGCTCCTAAAATGGGCCTGCGCTGCATCAACATTCCTATGTGTGTGGCGGCTTGGGAATGTTGATGCACGTATGAGGTCCATTTTTCTGGAGCTTGACCAGTACGATTCGACAACACCACGGCTTCTTCGCCCTGCACGCGCTCAGAGGCGACAGCAAGGTCTGCCCTGTTTTTCTTAACAGGCCTACCTACAGTCGGTGTGCCTGATGGAACCCGCCGGCATTACCTTTTAAGTTGATGCACTTTAGGTGGCTTGTTAAGGAAAACGAGGTAGATTTTGCAGACAAGACCCCGCTTTGCTGCGCCGGCGAAGTGGTCGCCGCGCCGCCCTTCCTTCGAACGGTGGCGGCGAGCCGCGCCGATCGGAGTAGACGCGCGCGCGCTCGTCCCCAGCCTTCGAACGGGTGGCGCGAATCGGCGCCAGTCGGTAGACGCGCGCGCGCCCGCCCCTACCCTTCGAGCGGGTGGCGCGAGCCGGCGCTTAGTCGGTAGACGCGCGCTCTCGCCCCTACCTTCGAACGGTGGCGCGAGCCGGGCGCCTGGTCGAAATAGGACGCGCGCGCTCCGCCCCTACCTTCGAGCGGGTGGCGGCGAGCCGGCGCGCTGAGTCAGTAGACGCGCGCGCCCGCCCTCTACCCTTCGAACGGTGGCGCGAGCCGGGCGCTTGTCGGTAGACGCGCGCGCTCCGCCCCTACCTTCGAGCGGGTGGCGGCGCAGCACGGCGCCTAGTCGATGTAGACACGCGCGCGCTCCCCTACCTTCTACGGGTGGCGCGAGCCGGCGCCTAGTCGGGCGAGACGCGCGCCCGCCCCTACCCTTCGAACGGGTGGCGCGGCCGGGCGCCTGGTCGGCGAGCGCGCGCTCCGCCCCTACCCTCGAACGGGTGGCGCGAGCCGGCGCCTAGTCGGGCAGACGCGCGCGCTCCGCCCCTACCCTTCGAACGGGTGGCGGCGAGCCGGCGCCAGTCGGCGTGAGATGCGCGCGCTCCGCCCCTACCTTCGAACGGTGGCGCAGCGCCGCGCCAGTCGGCGAGACGCGGCGCGCCCGCCCCTATCATTCGAACGGTGGCGCTGGCCGGGCGCTTAGTCGGCGAGACGCGCTCCGTCCCCTACCCTTCGTAGGCCTCGATCGCGTCCCTCTTTTGTTCACGCGAAATGCGTTATATGCTGATGGTCTTCTCCTTTGTTTCAGGGATTTCCTTGGAGGAGGCGGAGCAAGCCACGCGCGTATTCCTAGGGCTGTACACCGGCAGGGAGCACAAGCAACGCGCGGCGGCTATTACCGAGGCGGGGCTGGGGTGAATCAACCGCGTGTGCGAGGCTCTGGGCCTTGCCGTGCCGGACCGTGTCACTCGAGACGATGGTGCGGCGAAGAAGGAGACCCCGTCTCGGAAGAGGCCGTGGCGGGCGCTGTCGCGGCCGCGCGCGCGGCTCTCGCTCATCGCTAGTGCTTCCGAGGGTGCGGCGGACGCGGAATCGGATTCGGCGAGATATGCCGATTCCGGTTTGGGCGCGCGATCGAGGGCGGGTGTCTTCGGCTATCGCCCCGACGGCGGGTTTGCCGCGAGCCGCCGAGGAGCCTCACCGCCGCCGGTCACCGAGGCGAACCTATGCGGGACCGACGATGCCGAGGTGGAGCTTTCGGCCGTGGCGGCCGTTGTGCGGGGCGCCGCGGGCGCACGGAGCCGTCTGCCTCTACCGATAGCCGCAGAAACCGAGGTGCCCTCGCGACCATCGCCAAAGACAGCCTTTGCCCCGGCGCGCGGCGGCGCGGGCTTCCCGCGCGCCGCGGAGGCGGTGTCGCCGGTGCCCGCCTAACGGCCGTCGTGCGGCGCCGAGCTCCACCGAACACCGCGGATTCGCTCGTGGCCACGGCATCGAAGCTTGTGGGGCGCTAACGCATGCGCCGGAGGCCCTGCGGCGCGTGCGCCGCCGCCACGCCGCCGCCATGCGGGACGGCCGCCGCCTCCCGAACGCGAGGCTTCGCCGCGGCGGGACCATTCATCGCTCGACGGTAGGGTGGCTTAGCTTACTCGTGTGTGTGCTTGTATGCCTTGGGGTGCTCACCCGTGTCCTCGCTTTGCGCGCTGCTCATTCGGAGGGGGTGCACTCGGCGGGACACGGAGCCTCCGAGCACGTAAGCCCGCGGACTTCGTGCGCATCCGGATACGGCCGAGGGCATGGCGCGGGATTGTGAATGACGCGCCACGAGCGCCAACCCGCAGTCTTTGCGAGCCTACGGTGCGGGACGCCGGGACGCCGAGGTGTCTGGGGTGAGGGTAAGCACTCATGCGACAACGCTGATCTAGCCGAGCTTGCCGAGTCTTCTCCTCTGCAGACACTTGTCTTTGGGCAGCCTTGCAAGCGGTCTATACTGACCGAAAGGCGCCGAGGATAGATCGCGGTCGCCGAGGAGGAGCTACACGGCCTCCGAGCCCGCTCGCCCAAGACGCCCGCATCCGCTACTGGAAGCGGAGTGTGCCGGCGAGGCACACACCGAGAGACTTGTTGCGTCGGCGCGAGAGTCGCCGCGCGGTGTTGTTGAAGAAAAGTTTGCGCAGGCGGGACGGGCTCTGGCGCAGTCGCCTCGCTAGAGAAGGAAAATGCGAACTTGTCTTGACTCGCAGAGCGTAACGAGCAGCGCCGCGACGCGGTGGTTGCGTGGGACGCCATACAAGCTACCGAGAGCCATCTTCAAGAGCTGTAATCGAGGTGCCGGACCGCGCTTTCGGCCGGAGGAGTTGTCTCGGCCGCTCCATTGGATCGGGATGCCGCCAATGTTGCGCGCGACGTGGCGACGCCCTTTGGCACCCATTGTGCGTACATCGCCGGCATGCTTGGTGTGTGCGCTCCTACAAAGACCGCGATGTACGCGCCGCCGCGGTGGATGACCCCGCTGAGAGATGCGGCGGCGGAGTAATGTCCGGCGCCGTCCGCTCCGCTCGCAGCGCCCTCGCCCTTCTTCGACCGGATCGAGCTTACGTCGGGCGGATGTTTGCACGGATCGAGCTCGGTCGCCGGGGGCGGGAGCCTCGGCCGCTCGGGCGGGGTCCTCGATGCGACGAGGCGGCGCTGGCCTTCCGAATCGCCAGAACCCGCAGTCGACACCATGGTGCCTAGATGTAGGCGTGTGTTATACTGCTCCCTCTTTTTGCGAATGAAGTACACGCTTGATGCATGCATTCGACTCTTCGCCATATCCCGGCGACCGTTGCGGGGCCGACTTCTGCGGCCGACCTTTCAACCCGAGACGCCGACGGCGGTGGCGGGCCAAGAGTCGCTGGACTTTTGGCGGGCCGGCCCTCTTCGAGCGAGGCCCCAGCTTTAGCGTGTGTTAAGGACGAACCCGCGGGATAGCGGCTTAGAGCGGCAAGGATGTTGCCGGGCCTTTGTACTTGTGATGTTTCCGTATCACGATTTCCGGCATTTTAGGATATGCGCCAGGTGTTGGTGCCACCGTTGGCGAAGTAGCGGCGCAAGGGTTCCTTAGAATGGCGCTTGCGGAAAGTCGCTGGCATCTCCCTGCTTATAGCCCGCAGATCGGCATGGGCGGAGGCGCACCTCGCACTTTGCCTCTCTTATAGTCCGGAGACTCGCGCGTGCGAGGCGCACCTCGACGCTTCGACTTATTTAAAGTCCGTGAGATCGCGCGTCGCGAGGCGAACCTCGACGCTTCGCCTTCCTTTATAGTCCGGAGACTCGCGCGTGCGAAGCGGACCTCGATGCTACGCCTTATTTAAAGTCCGTGATCGTGCGTCGCGAGGCTAACCTCGACGCCACGCCTTCCTTTATAGTCCGAGACTCGCGCGTGCGGCGAACCTCGGCGAACCTCGAGCGAACCTCGACTTTATTTAAAGTCCGTGGATCGGTGCGCGCGGAGGCGGACCTCGACGCCACGCCTTATTTAAAGTCCGTGATCGTGCGTGCGAGGCGCACCTCGACGCCACGCCTTATTTAAAGTCCGTAGATCGCGCGTGCGGAGGCGGACCTCGACGCTACGCCTTATTTAAAGTCCGTGAGATCGGTGCGTGCGAGGCGGACCTCGGCGCTACGTCTTATTTAAAGTCCGTAGGCCGCGCGCGGGCGCGCCCGGCGTCTTTTGTTTATACTCGGCCCGCTCACCTTTTGGCTACGGCGAGTGCACACGTGAACGTCGACTTCGATTTATACTCGGTCCTCGTACTGCTACGGCGAGTGCACACGCGACGCGCGTCTTTGTTTATACTCGGGCCCGTCACCTTTTAGCTACGGCGAGTGCACACGCGAACGTGCGACTTCGATTTATACTCGACCCGCACTGCTACGGCGGTGCACGCGACGTGCGTCTTTGTTTATACTCGGTTCGTCACCTTTGCCTACGGCGAGTGCACACACGAACGCGACTTCGATTATACTCGATCCGTACCCTGCTACTGGCGCGGCACACACGCCGACGCGCGTCTTTGTTTATACTCGGGCCCGTCACCTTTTGGCTACGGCGAGTGCACACGCGAACGCGCGACTTCGATTTATACTCATCCCGCACTTCGCTACGGCGAGTGCACACGCGACTGCGTCTTTGTTTATACTTTGTTTATACTCGAGTGCACACGCGAACGCGCGACCGATTTATACTCACCCGCACTCGCTACGGCGAGTGCACACGCGACGCGCGCGACGATTTATACTCGAGTGCACCGCGACGACTTCGATGATACTCACCCGCACAGCTACGGCGAGTGCACACGCGAACGCGTCTTTGTTTATACTCGTGCCCGTCACCTTGTAGCTCTGGCGAGTGCACACGCGAACGTCGACTTCGATGAGTACTCACCCGCACTCGCTACGGCGAGTGCACACGCCGCACGCGCGCTTTGTTTATACTCGTGCCCATCACCTTTTAGCTACATTTCGATGATATTCACCCGCACTGCGCTACGGCGAGTGCACACGCGACGCGCGCTTTGTTTATACTCGTGCCCGCCACCTTCTCGCTACGGCGAGTGCACACGCGAACGCGCGACTTCGATGATACTCGATCCGTACTCGCTACGGCGAGTGCACACGCGCGACGCGCGCCTTTGTTTATACTCGTGCCCGCCACCTTACAGCTCACGGCGAGTGCACACGCCGAACGCGCGACTTCGATTATACTCGCCCCGCACTGCTACGGCGAGTGCACACGCGACGTGCGCTTTGTTTATACTCGTGCCCGCCACCTTACACTCGCTACGACGAGTGCACGCCGAATGTGCGACCGATTTATACCGATACGTACCCACACTTCGGCGAGTGCACACGCGGACGTGCGTCTTTGTTTTATATTGCGGGAACGCGCGCGCTGGCTAAGCCTGCGCGCGCCTTCACCGCGTGCTTGGGCGTGATGAAGAAGGATTAGCGACAAACGGCGATCTTCATTACATCCCCGTTTGCGCGGGTGAGCAACTACAAAGGATGGATATACTAACCGTTTGCCCTTGTTGCTGTCGAAGCCTCTAGTCGCTAGACCTCTGCAGGCCCGCCAAGGCGCCTCAGATGGCCGCGGACCTCTCCGCTGACGCCGCTCTAGGAGCGCCGTTGGGCTTCGCGACGCGCACTGTACTGCTCGATGCGCCGCCATATCTCGTCGCCTCGGACGGTGATGATGGCGGGACCGGGATCTTCATGCATAGATAGCCGTGATGTGGTACCGCGCCAAGGAGTTGAGGATTGGCGCCCCAATATGGCATTGTAGGGTACGGAAGGTCGACCACGCCGAAGGTGGCCTCTTCGCCCGCATATTGTCATCTTGGCGAAGGAGACTTGAAGACCTACGTCCCGGCGCGCGGGTTGTCCCCGAAGCCTGCAGGTGGGATTCCCGAGGCCCTAGGCGGCTTCGAGGATCCCCATCCGGTCGAAGGCGCCACAAACAACACGTTCGCGGAGCTACCGCCGCCCACGAGGGCACGCCCACGCCGCATCCCGCGATGATGACCCGGATGACCAGGGGGTCCTGATGAGGGAAGTCCACGCCTCGGGCGTCGTCGGGTGTGAACGTAACTTCGTGATGCGCCCAGTCCGGGGGTGCTTGCGCTGGGTATGCCGCCACATGATGGAGTCTTCGTGCATAGGCCTTTTGCTGCCGTGTTGAGGCGAACTCCAGCGCAGAGCCTCCGGATATGACGTTAATGATCCTTCGGTGGTTTGCCTCCGGAGCCTGCAGCGAGAGGAGGCCCTCCCGAGACTGCTGTACGTGAGCTTGGATCCGTAAGGTGCCTTCCTGGGGTTGCGTCCCTTGTGCTCGCACCGCATGGGGCCTCGTGACGGAATTGGGCGTGGGCCACCGCAGCGACGCGCGTCTCGGGTTCTGTCCCTAACGACGCTTATCGCGGAGCGCCGCGATGGAGGTGCAGGTGCGGGTATCATGATTGCCGCGGCTTTGGACTACACACACGCCCCCGGTGCTTGTCATCGTAATCTCCACGACCTTTATCGTCGCGGCCCGCCGGCGCGCCGCGCGCGCGCGGCGCTTCGACCGCCTTGGCGCGGGAGCACCTCGTCGGACCCGCTTTGATGTCGAGGACGTCGGTTTCGCCTCGACCTCTGCCGCGCTTGGGCCGACGGACGACTCCTTATGCGGCGTCCCTCGGCCGGCGCATACCGACGACTCGCCTACGCTTTCCTTCAAGAGCCGTTCTTGGAGGATCTTCGCTTTGCCGAGGCTCGCTCGTTGGTGTCGAGTCATCACCTTGCCTTCGCCGCGCCTCTTCCGCCCCGGTATATTCCTCCATCTTGTCGAAGAGCTTCGCCATCGTCTTGATTGGCTTGCGCGCGTTGTACTCGGCCATCGGGCCCGACGAAGGCCCTCAGATAGCCGCATTAACGATGGTGGTTTCGTTAACGTCTTTCACTTGGCATCGGATCTTGGCGAAGCATCTGAAGTAGTCCCGAAGCTTCTCTGAGGGTTTTTGCTTCACAACAAAGAGTTGGTCCGCGTCGACTCGGTCGACGTAGTTTCCTTGGAAGTTGTTGTGGAGGCGGACGCGAAGCTGCTCCCACGCGTAGATGGATCCCGGCTCTATAGTAAAGAACCAAGAGAGCGTCACACCTTGCAACGCGAGGGGGAGTCCCTTCGCCTTCGTGGTGTCGTCTCCGCCCGCGGCTTCGATCGCGATTTCGTACACGCGCACGAACTCGCGGGGGTCCGTGTCGCCTTTGTACGAGTCGATGGCGGTAGGAAACTTGAAGTCTTCGGGCCATGCCGCCAGCTGCAGCCCCGCCGAAAGCGGGGACTCCGGATCTACGCGCCGCATTGGCCCGCGGCTGGACGTGGGGGCTTCGCGATCGCCCGCCTCTCTCGGCGTGGACTCGGCGCGCTATCGGCGCGGCTCGCCGCTCCGAGCCTCTTGCATATCTCGGACGGCCGCGAAGGTCCCGTAGCTCCCGCCGAACGCGTTGAGGGTCGCCAAGAAGGCGCTCCACCGGCCGCGCAGCGGGTCGCCGGTACTCCCAATGGTCGGACCGCGCGAGCACGGCCGCGTCGCGAGGTCCCGAGCCGCCGCCGCTCCGTCGTGGCTACCTCAAATCGCCCGACCCGTCTTTGCCGGCGAGGTTGCGATGGGCGGCGAGGTCACCGTCGTCGCACCAGCGTCGACGTCTTCGATCGCGGTCCGTCCCGCAACGCCGATGGCGGGGTTGGTCGTCGCGGTGCGGTGAGGTTGGTCATCGCGCGGTGCGTGAGGTTGGTCGTCGCGGTGCCGGTGATGGGGTTGGTCGTCGCGGTGCCGGTGACGGGGTTGGTCGTCGCGGTGCCGGTGACGAGGTTGGTCGTCGCCGCGCGAACGTCGACGTCTTCGGCCACCGCGCCTGCGTCGCCACCCGCGTCGCCATCGCCGATGCCGGCCTCGTACTCATGCGACGCCCACCCGCCGCTTTCTTTCCCTCGCCGCGACGAAGCTTTTCCGGTGCCATCCTTCTTCTTCGGTCTTTAGGCTTGTCCTTGTCCCCCCTCCCACGGACGGCGCCAACTGTTGTGGCTACGGGCCAAACAGAGAGAGAGGTGGTAGTGGAGAGTGAGGATGAGTGTAATGGCCTGGGTCCTCCCCATGGCTTGTACCCATATATATATACACATGAGGAGTGCTTTTACGCTTATACCCTTACATTTGGTTATCCTCTCAGAAGCGGTTATGTCATTACACATGGCCTATTCTGGGCCTTATAATCTCCTACCAGGCCTGCTGGGTTTAGGTGGGGGCCATCCCTACGACACACCTTGGATCAAAACCACGGTGCATGGGCGATATGTTGAAGAACGGTTTAGGTCAAACTGCAGCTGGTTGGATCAAGATTAAGAATTTATCTGATGCACACTTATGCGCTTTGAAAAGCATGCATAAGTAAACTTGTGAGAGTAAAACCCGTGTGTGGGTTTAACAGGTTTTTACATTGTAATAGTGGATAAAATCTATTAAAAGATGTAGGTGCCTGGTGGACAAAGGGGTTGGGATGGAAACATGGGAGGTTAATCGTCCAACCCATCTTTTGTGCTCTCTTCTCTAGGTTTAGGGTTAGAGAGTAACTTTATTATTCTTTATCCTCCATGGTAAAGTAGCTGTGAAATCTACCTTCTTAAGTAAGCAATACATCAAACATTGTGCAATTCTTGATTATCTCTTGTTTTGTTTGATGTGCTTGTGATTTTGATTGATTTTCATCTCTCCTCTTTCCTTCTTGTGATCTTGCTGTGTCAAGGGTATGTTAAAGATGGAGAAAATTCTTGGGAATTTATCTCTAACTATTTAGGCACTTTGATAGCAAGATTTTCAAGAAAACTCGTTTTGGTTGATTCTGGCTTCACCAAGTGGTTTCTTATTTCAAAGGTTTATGGATCGTGTTCTATTTTGCTGTGACATGCGGAAATACATTTAGACCCATCTTGGGTAGCATCTATCCACGAGCAACTTGTATTTACCGTTTGAGGTTTCAGCTCAGCTTTGGTACAGCCTTCCAACAAACTAAAAAATGTCATAACTTTGATCATGATTTTAATGATCGTTTGTTAGAATAGGTTCTTGATATTCTATAGTAGACACCTGCAAAGTTTAATATCATTTGGATCTACGGATAAAAAGTCCTCCCAATTTTCGTTTTTGAAACTATTTGGATTTAGTTTTTCCCGCAAAGTTGGCGCGGTACTACCACTTGAGCCGAACTCCCAAAACTCCCCAAACTTGGCGCACTCTGGAAAAAAGGTTCCGCTCAGCCTCTGGAGCTTCCGGGCTCCGGAAGTACCGCTCTGGATAGCGGAACTACCCCACCCTGCGGTAGTTCCGGCGTTGAAGTCGCCAGTACTTCTGATCTGCGAAATTTCAAATTGCATCCGGAGGGTGCTCTCTGGAAAAAAGGCTCCGCTTGGATTTCAGATATTCTGATTGCCGGTAGCACCGATTTTACCAGCGGAACTACCGTCCTGCGGTAGTTCCGACGTTGAAATCTGTGGTACTACCGCTCTTCCAGATAGAGCATGGTTTTAGTTTTAAAACTGATTTTTAATGATTGTGTGCTCCTAGTTTCATCGAAATGGCACATAAATTTTGCTATCCAAGCTACTTGACATGATCCCTCTTATGGTATGATTATTTACGGGATAGAATTCAATGGGGATGGGAAAGAATTTATGATCATTGAATTTCTAATCCAATGGCCCTAAATTTAGATAATAATTAGAAAGAAAATATCAGATGATGTTTATCAAAATCCTTTTTAAAAATAGAAACACTCGTGCTGGTATGACGATCTTGGGCGCGCTTGAGTTGGGACACCGGACACGGACCTACGACAAAAGTCGGCATGATCTCCGGTTCTCCACGCGCAACTGTACTGCCACCGCGGCACACGTTCCCTGAGCCCTTTTTGACAACTGCGCCGCGTACCGGTACGGCTAGTGCTCGACACCTCACACGCCACGGCATGACGGCACGGCCGCGTCTTGGGATCAGATGGGTGGGTGACCTCCGGTTCCGACCTCTGCTTGACTGCCGCCTCCGCGTGTGCGCCGTGCGCGCGCGCATGTGAAGGAAGCTGCCAATTCGAGTCGGCAGCGGGGCTGGACCACCACCGGAGGGGAAGAGAAGGGAATATCGGCTCAATGATGTCGCGGATCGACATGACCTTTGACGCCCGTCATCCGCTGTGAAATCCGTGCCCCGCCGGTTCGAGGACCATTTGCGTTGAGTGCCTCTGGAAGCTTTTCTCCTGAGTTTAAGTTGACTTACGTATATAGGGGCTGTTTGGTTGCTAGTCACACTTTGCCACCATTTGCCAATAAAAATTGCCACATTTGCCTAAGTTGAGGTGCTCAAATTCTTTGCCACATATTAGCAAGCCTAAGGGAATCTTGCCACACTTTTTTGAGTCATTGACATGTGGGACCTAGTTTGCTGGAAAGGAATCTTGCCACAACTGTGGCTGCAACCAAACAGCTTCCAATTTGGTCAAACTTGCCTAAGCTTAGGCATGGCAATCTGTGGCAAAGTGTGGCTGGCAACCAAACACCCCCATACTATTTACAGCAACTAACTTTTAAATAATATATCTTTAGAATGGAGTTAATAAAAAAATTATAGTAAAAAAATATATTGAATTCAGCTGTACCAGCTAAAATCACATACAACTATTTTTCTCTGCGTATCACCTCTCACAAACAACTAAAATTCAAAATTTTAAACTATTAACCATTAACCTGGAAGATCATACCTTTTCAAAATTTCTCTGCGTTTTCTAAAAAAACCTGGAAGATCCCACCTTTTCACTGTTTGGTTGTTTTTCTTAGCCAATAGCCCAGTGCAAGATCTATGTGTCTGTTTAAGCTCTAATAAATAATGATTATTGAGAGAAGGTAAAGTTAAAAGCTGTTAAAAAACTAAAAGGAACATGGCTTATGTTATGTGTTGGGCCTGTTTTTTTTTTTTTGCGGGTTGTGACTTTTAGGCTGTTTATAAGAGAGATTACAGAGTAATAGAAACTCACGTGCGGTTTTTGCCGATATAAATGAAATCAGTAAAGTATGCGCTATAATTAACTAGTAGATCTTATCTTGAAAAAATACTCTGTTTAAAAGTTAGTTACTGTAAAAAAGACAAAAAAAAATTTTAAAGCTGAAAAGAATAGGCCCGTTGACGCATGATTGACCGAACTGTGCGCTCGATAGTCCGGAAGAGAAATAGTTCGATCCAGTTTATAATCCAGCTTACTACTGTACTTTACGGGCTTAATGCCTTCCTAGCCCACAGGCATTGCAGATTGGAAGACTGAAACGTGTTAAGGCCCAAAATGTAGAAGCCCTAAACCAAAGCCCAGGTATGGGTATGCAACTACCAAAAAATGAGCAACACTTTATTAACCATATAAGAGCCCGTTACAGTACGAGTGGCCCACCTTAAGGTGGTGATAGCAGCAGTAACACACCGACACCGGTTCTTGGTCGCAAACACGTTGCACAAACATTAGCAGTTACATAGTTGGTTGCAATACAAATACCGAAATACGTACATCCAGGTTCGGCACACAACTACCACATTACGCCACGTCTCTCACACAGTCACATACACACACACACCACGCCATGCACGCCCATGCCGCCTAGCACGAAGACGTAGTTACCTACCGTGCATCGCAGCATAGTTCAAGGCTTTCAAAGCTAAACACATGTTACGCACACAAATCTTAAATCTATATGGGTTCTGGCACGTGCAGTTCTTAATCAAGCGGTGGCGATGGGCTCCGCTTGGACGACCTTGACGGACGACTTCATGGCCTCGAAGCGGGGCTCCTTGGCCTCGAACTTGTGGCGCACGTACAGGTTCATGTAGTCCTCGAACACGAACCTCGGGTACGCGCTCCCGGCGCGCTCCACCTCGCCCTCGGCGCCGACGAGCGCGGGGGCCGGGAAGATGACGGCGTCGGCGCCGGGGTTGTAGAACGATGCGATGGACATGCGGTTCCCGTCGGGGCGCGTCAGCACGCGGTGCATCACGCTCTTGTACCTGCCGTTGGTGATCACCTCGAGCTGGTCGCCGAGGTTGACAACGATGGCGTGGGGCATGGGCGGCACGTCGACCCACTCCCCGTCCTTGAGCAGCTGGAGGCCGCTCACCTGGTCGTCCTGGAAGAGCAGGATGATGCCGCCGGCGTCCGTGTGCGCGCGGAGGCCGTCGACGAGGTCCGGGCGCGGGCACGGCGGGTAGCTGCTCACCTTGGTGCCGAACGTTGGGCCGTCGGACCCGGCGAAGGCCTTCTTGAGGTAGCCCTTTTCAAGGCCCAGGTTCTCGCACAGCAGGTCCAGCAGCTTCTCCGCCAGCTTCTCGATCTCCTTTGCGAATTCCTTCATCACTTGCCTACGACGACACAAAAGGCCTATATTAGGCCCTGTTTGGCAGAGCTTTAATTTCAAGAAATCTGTAGATTTCTGAAATTTGGTCATCTATAGCTCTAGGAAATCACTGATCTAGAGTTGCAGGCATGTTAAGTGCATTTACATGACTCATTTCATTTATATTATATATTAAATAAAATATTTAAATCACTTTAATTTAGTCAACAAACTACAGATCCAGCATAGATCTCGGAGCTAGAGCTGTGCCAAACGGGGCCTTAGTTAGGATTGTTCCCAGAGTGTCACTCGCTAGCGGGCCTGTTTGGCACGGTTGCAGTTTATACTTTTTGACTAAATTTTTTGAATTTTAGTTGTTTACAACAGAGATTATAGAGAGATACTCGCTTGTGATTTTAGTTGATACAGATGTTGGGCTTTTAACATATATTATAATTAATTTGTAAATTTTATCTAAAAAATACCTTATTTAAAAATTAGGTACTGTAATAAAAACTAAAAATCGTTAATTTCGGTCGAAAAGAACAGGCCAAAAGTGGTCCGAGCTGCTTAAGATTCCGATGTAGTACTCAATTGTCCTGTTGCTATCGCGTATGTATATGTGCGTGTTGTCGCTGGATAAAAATTTGACAGTACTACAGATGAGCCAGAGTACAAAATTAGGGATTTCTTTTTGACCATTTCCTAGATTTGAACACACGTATATATGACCGGACTGCACTAGTAACAATTAGGCAGTCTAGGATTCTTTAATAGCAGCTGTTGTGTCAGGTGCAACTTTGTTGAGGTGAGTAGGTTTGGTCAGGCCTAACGATAGGCTGCTTCGTCAGCCTTGCTTTGTGGAAGTACTAATATCGCAAAGGGTTTTGATAATCATCATCTAGATAAAATCAATCTAAAAATTATCTAAATTATTGATTTTTTATTCACGTCAAGATTTGTGCTCCAGTGTTTTCCTCAGCAAGCTCGTCTTTTTCTACGACAAGGTTAGGGCTCAGCGACATGTTCTTTGGCAAAGTTAGTCGGGGTTCTTCCTCCTCACTAATAAGCCCGAGGAAAGAATTCCGCCCCCGATACCTAGAGTTCACTATTCCCCTTAGGTATAGAGGGAGGCCGGGGGGCGGTGGGTGGTGCTGGGGGCGATGGGTGGGATAGAAGGGTGGTAGACAGTGTTGGAGGGTGACGGCGACGGAAGATACTAGCTATTAGGTTGGACGAACACGGCAGTGTGGCAGGGTAGGGGACGGCATGGCGAGGCGGTGGGGGCGTCGCCAACCACGGGTGGTGGAGGAGGGGACGAGGGGTGGTGGGAGGAGGCACACGGAGCTACTTCAGGGAGAGGGGGCGGCGCTGGCGACGAGGAGGCGGCGTGGGGGTAGAGATTTGGAGGGGTTAGAGTTAAGGTTGTGCACAAATCTTAAAACAATTTAACAGTGAAAATATAGCTAATTTGTAGAAAGAAAATATCCTGGTGAATGCTAGACATACCCAAACACAAAACATGGCGAGACCCAAATCTTCAGATTGGAGTGGAATTATAGAACAGAATCTTCCGATTAAAAAACTAATAATTATCTCGGAGCCTTTGCGACTTCTGTCAAAAGCAAAAAAGCTGACTCTATCCATCGGGCTAATGCTTTCGTTCGCAAGCCAACAGAAAAATTAACAAAGACTAATAGTTGTCTTATTAACTAGTGATCAATTGTTAATTAACTAATGATGACGCCTACGTGCGTACCTGTGGTGGTCGTCGAGGTCGGGGAGGTCGGCGACGTTGGAGACGGGGAGGTGGCGGACGAAGAAGGTGCTCTCCCAGTCGACGTCCTTCACGTCGGCGCCCTTCTCGCCGGCCTCCAGCGTCGGCCGCGCGAACTCCTTGAACTTGTGCTCCCGGCAGTTGCTGTACTGCGCCTTGGTCACCCGCTCGACCTCATCCATCAGCTCGTGCGAGATGCCATGGTTCAGCACCTGCAAACACATACCGAAGTTAATGCACCGAGCTGACACACTACATGGAAAACACGGCAAGAGTTCCAATCAATCCAGCGAAGTAACTGAAGCGATAAGATTCAGTTGGTCGATCGATTGATGGAGAATAAGAATATATGGCTAACTTTCTTTTTTGGCTGTAGACAGAATGTTGCTGACGTGATGAACAAGCACATCAATTGACGTGATGAACAAGCACATCAATCGTTTCTTTTAAGATCAAAATTATTCATGAGTTCCATGCACCTCGAAGAAGCCCCAGTTCTCGCAGGCGTCGCGGATGACCTCCATGGCCTCTCCCTTCTCCTCGCTCTCCAGCTTCTCCATGTTGATCATCGGGAAGCTAAAGCAGGCACTAGTTGCCATCTCTCTCTCTCTCTCGTTTCTGCTGGTTAGCTTAAGCTGTGTGCGCACTCTGAGGCCGGTGGTGAGTGCCCAATTTATAGGCGCAGGAAGCCACCACTTAACTAGAGGCCACAGTTTTTTATTAAATTAAAAAAGGTTAGTAAAGTAATCTGGACGTACAAAAGCAGCGAGCGCTAGCTAGCTGGCTTCACCGTGCGGCGCCGCAAGTCGTGCAGGTTACCCGACACACGCCTCCATCAACATTGCTGAGGACTAGTTACTCCAGCTGGCTAGCTGATGCCTCTAGAAGTACTTAGTTTTTTGGTAACTAAATTTTTAAATAAATTATTTTTTAAAAAATATAGTTTATAGGCGGATTATAGTATAAATAGATTATAGTAGATAATATAGTAATTTTATTTATATCGATTAAAATCATACGTAAATTTTTCTTACTTTGTATTCTCTCTTATAAACAGACAAAAGCCAATGGTCGCAGTCTAAAAGAACGTGCCGATAATACTATATCATGATATTGTTGAGCTCTACTACGTACGGATCGGAGCTAGTCCATTACTTTGAGATTGATGATGACAAGATTTTAGGCGTAGTACTGTGTACAAATGTAAACGCCAAATATATGTTAGCTTGGGACATAGGCATATCAGGTGCCGATCGCCGTGGGTGCCAATGCCATCATATGGCAATTTAGCCATTGGAAACTAGCTCCCAAGGTTCAATTGACTACTCACTAGTCACTACTGTGGAAATGCATGCCTACAAACTCATGTAACTACATGCCCTATCTCCAACGTTGGGCTTGCTCCGAGATTCGTGCACTCTCTCTGCCTCCTCTCTCACAAACCGGCTCGGCCCGGGGCGGCACGCTCGTCTCGGCGGCGGGGTTTCCAGCAGCGGCGCAGCTCGGCAGGGTTTCCAACGGTCATGGCGGCGGGGTTTACAGAGAGAGGCGGCGGCTGCCCGTGCCTGTGCCCGGAGCCGAGCCGAGAGAGAAGGGAGCGTGAATCTCGAAGCAAGATTGGACGTCTGTGCTAGCTACAAGTGCCTGTCGAAAATCCACCTCCTCGTCCTACTCTTGAGGCAAAGTAACACAAAAGTTTATGAAACGGCAGTTACTGGTGGTTTAGGTTCAAATTGGCTCTTCCATTGACTTTAGAATGTGCGTACTTTCCATTTCACCGATAAATCCGACAAGAAATAATGCTCAAGCCGCTCAGTTAGCGCACCTGCTGAAAACAGCGATACCATCTATAGCTAACAGTAGAGCACTTATGTCCTGAGTCCTGACTTAAAGTTGGAGAATTGGAGCACAAGTCCTGCATATATGGTGCTTGCTTAGCAGCTGGACCCCCAGACCCCCAGTCCCATCGAGTGGATGGGCAGTGTGTCTTCGTCATCCCTGATCAACTCTGATCAGCACGTCCCTCTCCCTCATCTCTCCTCTCTCCATCGCGGTAGGGGCCGGATTAAACTCCACCGCATCGCTCCGATTCTCCGATCTCTCGTAGCCTGACTTCTCTCCATAACCCTCGGTGCATGAACATGATGGCAGGCATGCATGCCGCACTAGCTAATTGGTTCATCTATGATCCTTCTGCGATTTCTAGCTAGCGCATGCAGCGGGACCAATATTCCTCCCGATCACGAGTGGACCTGCTTTACCCTGTCGCGCCAGCTTTGGGCTCGCCGGAACAAACGTGCCTTTGCATTTGCGGAAAACAAATCAAAAGCATGATAGAGAAACGCTAGCTTTAGGGGGTGTTTGGGACTGCCCACAAACTCTGCTTCACAAACTCCACCGTGGAGCAGCTCCACAAAAAACTGGAGTTTGTGAAGTACCTCTTTAGGTGCTCTCACAACTCCACCTTTTTTCCTCGAACAGGGTGCGTGGAGCTGAAACCGTTTGGCTAAAAAACGTGGAGCGGAGCTGAAAAACGTGGAGCGGAGTAGTCCCAAACACCCCCTTAGACTCCATTCAATTCGACTGCGGATTCTAGCTGAAATAATATTATAATGCCTATTAGGTTTTGTAAGGTTTTTAATTAAAAAAATAATGTTATATCTCTACAAATAATGTAAGGAGAAAAAAAAAGAAAAAACATGTATTAAAAAATCAATAAGTTTCAAACAACATTTGACTTTAGAAGACAGAAACCATCCCTATTTAAAAGGGAGCCTAAGTAGTACTATACTCTCTAGCGCCTGTTGATCGATGAAGAAGTTGATGAAGAAACAAGAAAAAAAATATACTGGTGTTTTACAGTTCATTCATTGATATATATGTAAGCATGGAGATACTAGATATACATATATGGTCAAAAGATTGGTTGTACGTACGTATTTGGATGTAAGAGGAATTAAAGCAACAAAAGCTAGCTTTTGGCAACAAGCTGATCCTTTCAAAGGAGAGGAAGAAAGATCAGTAGAGATAAGCAAGTTGTCTAGCTTAGCTAGCTTGCCAATATACTCGAAATGTACCCGCGCGCTGGGGATAATAAGAGTGGCCACAAGATCAAATATAGTCTTCTCAAAAAGAGAGAGCGAGAGAGAGAGAGAGAGAGAGCGCGCGCTATATGTACGACGATTTGCATTAGGATTCTTGTACGATCCCACGTGCCAACGGAAAGCACTCCCTCGGCAGTCGGCAAGCCAGACGTCATGTGCAGCGGAAAGGCTCGCATATCACTAGTGCATCGTCGTATGGAAATCGTACATCGACCATCGTGTGTGTGAAGCAGTTCCAAAAAACAGATCAAATTTAGTCTTGTACAAGACACTCACGAGGGTATCTTGCAACTTGCATGCCGTTGCATTGGCTATAGCTAGGCTTTCTCTAACTAGCTCACACAGAATAAATCCATATAGCCATTGTTATCAGATGATTTTTATCTATAATTTTTTTTAAGATATAGTAAATGATAGAGACATCGATGTGAATATTATATACGATTTTAGACTCAAAAAATTATTTAAAGAATCCGTTTTAAAGAGCAGTCTGTTTATTTTAATTTTTTTTTTGAAGAAACCAAATGACAAAAGACAAAAAAAAACAAGTGTATAGTAGCATATGTTGTTGTAACGCCCTACACAAGCGACACATGCGCAAGAACATCGATCGCATAACTTTAGGTTCCTCGCCACATGCGTCCATATATGGCGCCTCTTGCCGCTAAAGTAACTCTGATATTTCGTTCTGCATTTAGATTTGAGTTTCTCGCGGATCGATCTCGATCGACCAGGGAATCCTGCTGCCACTAACAGCTAGGCGCGGAGCAGCTGCCGTCAGGTCAAATCAGAACCGTTCTGCTCCGACCTCCGATCGATTGAGCCGTCACCATCTCCTCTGTGAGAGGAACAGCTAGCTTTTTACAGGCTTTATATGTGGCTAGCTTTATCTCTTAGCTACTGCGCCCCAAGAACAACCACAAAAAACATAGCATGTCGCTCTCAGCCGCACCATGAATGATCGGGAGCTGGCTCGGCATGGCCGCAAGTGGGCGCGCGCGTGTCACCTCAGATTTGCCACCGGCCCCACGAAGACTGTAATGACCTGAATTTTTCAAAAATTTAAAGTTTAATCGAATTTTCAAATTTCATTTCAAATTCCAATTCCTAAGCCTAATCTCCATATTTATCATCCAAATTCGCGCACGAATCTTGAAGCAATCTCCTCCCTCCACCGATTTCGCGCTGTCCCTGTGTGCTGTCCGAAAATATCACCGCCGCCTTGCTCCCCGAGTCGGCCACCTTGCGTCTTCTCGCGCCTGCGCATCCGCCAGCACGTGCACGAGCTGTGCCACGCTTCCCTGCCCCGGCCGAACGCTTAATTGCTGCTCGGCCACTCCTGCCCCTCTCAGCTCTCTCGCCCGCCTCGGTGCCAACCTCCTTCGAGCCTCTTTAAAAGCCAAGGGACCCTTTCGACCTCCCCCTTGCACACCAGTGAAGCTCCCCACCCACCGAATTCGCCTCTTGCCCCCTCCATTGCCGGTAATGGCCGAATTCCCCAATCCCGTGCCCTAACTCAATTCCAATTCTCGGGCCGACCATTCCCCAATTACTTTCACTGGTAGCTTCTCTAAGCCCCTAGGAACCTCCCCCGCCCGCCACCTTAGCCTCTCGGTCACCCATCTTCCCCGGCGCCGTGAGCCGCCCCACCTCCAAAACCAGTCAACGTGGCCAGCATAACTCCGGCCACCCTAGCCTAAACCACCACCTCCACTAGCCTCAACTATCCCCAATGATGCTTAAACACCGGCCCAATCTCCCCAGGAGCCTCCCCTCCACCTACAATTTCAAAAAATGGCCGTGGGAGAAAAGTCCTTGCCGCCGGCGAATGCCACCTCCGCTGGCCCTCCAACCGCCAAAAATGGACTCTTATCACTACCACAAACCCAACCATACCCTTGGTTTGTGTCGCAAGTCACCGGAGCGCCGCCGCCACCCTCCCCTGTTCTCCCTGCGCGTGCGAGCCAGGCGGGGAAGAAGAACAGTGCGCACGCGCACTGTTCCTCCGACCGCACCGCTCCGACTTGGCTGAGCCGAGTCCATTCGGCCGCACCGGTTGCATCCGACCGGGCCGCTCCGAGCTGGCTGAGCCAAACCCGCTCGCCGAGTCTGACTCGAGCCCGGTGAATAGTAACTGAGCCCGATGAACAGTAGAAAAATCATTAGAAAATCCCGAAAAATCCAGAAATATCCCAGAAATATCCACAAGCCCCAAAAATACCAAAATACATCATTTTGACCAATTTAACATCCCAAATTCAAATTTGGCATCCATTTCTCCAAAAATCCTAGAAGAATCCAAAACTCCCCAAAACACCAAATCACCCCATTTTGACCAGCTCAATACTTTGACTTCAAAAATAAACTCCAATTCTCCAAAATTAAAGCTTATAAATTTAAGCTTCCCTTGGCCCATAAAATTTAGCTTATTAAATCTCAATTCCCCGCAAATTCAAATTCTTCCATTTTACCAAATTAAATCTCGACGAAGCCTACATCATCTAGTTCAAAGATAGACTAATTATTTCTAAGAGTCTATCCCCTGCTCTCAAAATTTATCCGACCCAAGCTCAAAACCCTAATTCGGTCCGAACTTCTTTCGTTCACCGAAACCCTAGTAACACCTAAGCCCTTGTATTAGCTCAAACCTGTCTACACCCTGTCCACCCTCGCTCGACCACTAAGGTCCTAAACAACCTTGAGAAATATTCTAACTCAAGAATCCGACACCGTCCATACACTCTGTCATTCGTCGAAATCCATACAATGCCTTTTTGCATTGTCGATTATCCTAAAACCATAACCTAAGTCTGCTCCCGTTAAGCCAAACTCTTCACCACCTAAACCCTGGTCACCCCGCCTATTTTCTTTATGTCCTTTTGGATTGTGTGTTGGTATTTTGTTCCCAGCTTGCATTCTGCAAAGCAGGAACTAATGTATGTTCGTTTTTCTACGCTAGTACTCGGACCCCACGAATTGGTCAACAGAGGGACTACAAGAGCAGTTAAAGAAATCGATGCTCACCCCGAAGATCATGTGAAGATAATCAGAGACTAAGGACAAAGAGGCAAGTCACATGTTTTTGATCATATTGAATCCCATGAAATTTACATTAATTATTTAATGTATTTTCATTATTGATAGTTGCAAACTGATAATTGCTTAAAACAAAGGTTTAGAATGGCATGCTATCTAGATAATCCTACCACCGATAAAGAGCCCTGTTTACCTTGATGGCCATATTCACCTGGACAACCTTAGTAAGAATTAACATATGATGTAAATGTATACAAGATCATTTCATTCAACATGATACACTACTAAGTGACTTTGGCCGTTGGCCGGTAGGTTTGAAAAACCCGGATCTAGGGTAGGGTGGTATGGGACGCCGTACCCTAGGCCGGAGATGCTGGTGGACAGTGTGGGGTAAAGGCCGTGCGGCGGTTTTCGCCCACCGCTTTACCCTTCAACATGTTACACTATTAAGGTGTTGGCTGCGAGCCAGTAGGATTTGAAAATTGGCTCTAAGGTGGGAGTCTGGATGTGGGAAATCACGACGTGATCTACTCCCACGACTTAACCTTAGAGAGTTGAGACTGGGTAAGGGTGTACTGTGGGGAATCACGCAGTGATCTACGCCCTGACCTTACCCGAGTGGGAGGCCGATATGGATGGGTGGTGGTAGTGCCAGTGGGCATAGAGGGAGACGTGGTTGGATGCCTCAGGTGTAAAATGTAAGGACGAGAACCTTGTGCCAAGTAAAAAACATAGTCAACGCTCAGACCACAGGATTTGACTTGTCAACACTGGTCTAGTAGCTGCTCCATTCGATTGAAACTCTACAGGCTGAGATGACAGGTAGACGGGGAGTTAGGTATGCTACAGGTACCTAACAACGGTAGTATTCACTCACAAGCAGCTAAAGAAGAGTATGTGCGCAATTGTAGCCGTGACTAAGTGATGCTAGCGGGTAGAGTCTATATAAAGAATGGAGCAGTGAACCGACCTGACTTTCTTTACTCTATCGCGGGAGTTAAGAGATCGTGTGGGTAAAGTTGAGCAACTCTGCAGAGTGAAATAAATGGTATTCGAATACGCCGTGCTTCCGGTTAATGAAGCTGTGTTAATTGGGTGATTCTAACAACGAGGCATAAGTAGTGTTTCTGAGGTTGTTAAATTGAGTGTTGATGAGATTTTATCTGATAACAGAGAACCCCTGATCTTAAGGAGAAATTGTTTTAAAAGTTTCCTTTGGTTTGCAAATAAAGTTGCATCCACCTCTTAATAAAACAGCTATACTCCCTTGCCTGTGAGAATCCTGGCAAATAGTTATATAGTGTTCCCACATGTGATTTGCTGAGTACGGGGTTGGAGTATTCAGGCTTGCATAATTTCCCAGATACCAGAAGAAAAGAAGATGCTGCGAAGGTTCGTGTTAGGGTTACGTCTGCACTCAAGCGTTCCTGTGGAGTTTTCTTCGGCTCTTCTGTATGTAAGTTACGGTTTGGGCTTGGACGCCCGTATTGTCATTAAAACTGGCCATTAGGCCTTATTTCAATCAAACTAACTTTTTTTAATTGTTCGTGAGTAGACATGATACACTGTTGAGCCGCAACAGAACTCCTCAGCTGTTGCAGGCCGTACGACGTCCCTGTTCCCAAAAATTAGGAGCGTTACAAAGACGACGGGGCGCCACCGGCGGAGACCAAGATCAGGTTACAAGACGGGGAAGTACTGCTCGAGAACAACCGGCTGCATGCGCCGTTGCGTCGGCGTCGGCGTCACATATCACAATACGCTGCCATTGGCATTTGGCCGCCCCTTTTCAGAGTTAGTCTGGTACACCGGGTAGGCGAATTGAACTCGCCGGCCGGCCGCCGCTAGCTTTGGGCTAGTGGCGACGATGTTGCGGAAAAGCGCGCGTCCACTCGAGCACGTACGGTGTTGCCCTGACAGTCTCCGGGCGGCAAAAGGCTGCATGCCTGCATGGCTACTTTATCCATAGGGTCTCTCGAGTCCACTTCGGACGTGAACCCTGACGTAATTTTCCTAGCGTGCACGAACTGCAGTACAAGGAGCTAGACACGTCGATTTGGTTTTGCTGTAGCACTATATATAGGCCTCGTTTGACACGGCTCCACTTCACAAGTGGAGCTGTTTTTTTTTACTTCACAAGTGAAGCTACTTTTTTCAGCTCCTTGGGTGGAGCTACTTTTGTCTCAGCAGGTTTTAAGGAACTCCTTGGGTAGAGCTATTTTGTTTTACCCCGTTTGGCACAAAACAGCTCTAAACAGCTCCAAAAAGCTAGTGGTGGAGCTGTGCCAAACGGGACCATAATATCGCAGAGTGCGCAAGTCAAGATTCAGATCACCGGCTTGCAGCATAACACGCTCAAAGGAGCACTGGTGACATAATTGCGGGACTTCGTCTTCGTGTGGAGCGTGGAGGGAGGGCAGAGATGCATGGAACCATGGACTTGGACTAGGAGGAAGCAGATGTAACTGCACTCATGCATGCAATGGACGGTCCATACCAAGTTCTCAGAGAGCCATGCACAGAGCATGCGTGCTACTCCAATTTGGTGACATGGCAGACATCGCCAAAGTTTTAGCCCGGCTGTTGATCCGAGGCATCGATCTTTGCTCCGTCAGGCTGAAAGGATGCCCAGATTTTTTTTCCTCCACTGCAGTTAATCCGGGTGCGTGTGAAGGCCTTACATTTTTGCCTCTTTCGCTGCCCTAGATTTCCGTTCTGTGTACGATCACACGTTCCACTATGAAAAACAAAAGGAAGATCTAGTGGCGACTTCGAAAGATCCTTCCTTTGAATCCACGGCGGGCAAGATCGCAAGCGAAAGGGATCGAGAATTCGAGATCGACGACGACAAGCCCGCACCGCTGACCAGTCGATCGAGGCGATGCGCACTTCAATCGGCCGCAGAGAAACAGACGAGAAGAAGCCATAATGTGCGGTCGCCATTCTCTGACAGCGAAACCACATTAAGAACGACGAAAAATTACGGCGATAGTTGACCGCTGCAGGGGTTCATATTAGAACGAAAACGAGCTGTGACACGCTCCTGTTGCTTTACAGCTCTCGCGTGCCGCGCTACGTGCGTTTCATGCGATGATGGCATGCATAGTGTAGTCTAGGGATGTTAAAATCACGATCTGACCAGTAGCTAGAAACAAAAGTATTTGTTTGCTGTGTTGTCGGCAATGTATATATAAGCGATAAATTAAAGAAAAGCTCAACTTACATGGACTGGACTGTTCGTTCCAGCATGCGTTTTTGTTGCAGCCTTCGTTTTTTTATCTTATTATATATACTATATGTTGGATTAATTGGGATTGGCCCATTTTAATTTAGCAATTAATCAAATGAAATTTCTAGGCCCACAACTAATGCTAGGTGGAAAATTGTTTAGTCCCATATGGAGAATTCAATGGGAGTTATACCACTTTAAAAGGTGGAACGAGGTAACCCCCTTGTGAAATTGAAGAGAGCCAACGCGCGCGCGCTCGCTCGCTGCCTCGCCTCGCCACGCCACGCCACGCCACGCCACGCCACGCCGAGCCGAGCGGTGCGTGTGCGTGTGCGTACGCGCACAGGCGTGTCGGGTGCGGGCGCGTTTTTCTTTATCTATTCGAAATCAAACGCATCGACTACCGGGCGATGAACGGTGCGCTTACGCGGATTATGGCTGCGGTTACTTTCGAGTAATGGGTGCAGTTACTGGTCTAGCATAAGAAGGCTCTCCTCTCCATACGGGTAGGCGGGCGATCAAGTTTTTGGGGATGGTGAACCATTCGCGGGACTGCACTGCGAACATCTTCCTGCATCACTACTTGATCGACTACATCGAATAGGCCATCATGTCGACTGATGGTAACGGCGCCTCCGGTGTCTCTGGCACTGGCCCCGCCCGAGGGTATAAATCTAATTAGCTTGTTCGTTAGCGAATATGAATATATTGTTGATAGATCACTCATGCATGTTTATGTCATGTTTTATATGCTGAATTTCTGGATTAAAATATGTCGAAAATTGACTAGATTTACAACAATCCAAAAACTTGATAGGTCTTTTTCGGTAGTTGGCTTTGCTGCGTCACTTAAACCGCACCCTCCGTTTGATGGTTCCAATTTTAAGAGATGGCGTGCACGCGCGATCTTGTGGTTTACTGCCATGGAATGTTTTCATGTTGCACAAGGAAAGCCCGCTGAGCCTCTGTCTGATGAGGATGAACGCAAGTTCAATGCAGCGGATAACTTGTTTCGAGGTGCACTTGTTAACATATCGCGGACAACATTGTGGATGTGTACATGCATTTGCCTACGGCGAGAGATGTGGAATGCACTTGAGGCCAAGTTCGGAGTTTCCGATGTCGGGCAAGTGAGTCAGATGTCATGGAGCAGTTCTATGACTACAAGATGGTCGATGACCGCTCGTAGTAGAACAAGCTCATGAGATTCAGCGCCGCAAAGGAGCTCGAGAACAATAAGTGCGAGTTACCGACAAGTTTGTGGTCGACGGTATTATCGCTAAATTACCACCTTCTTGGTCGGATTTTGCTACCTCTCTAAAACACAAGAGGCGGGAGTTCAGTGTTACCGATCTCATTGGCACTCTTGGTGTTGAAGAAAAGGCGAGGCAAAAGATACTCGTGGCAAGAAAGTTGTCTTTGAGGAGGTTCTAGCGTCAATTTGGTGCGAAAGAAAATCCTCGGGCTTTCCGCAACAAGAAGAAAAATAAGCCTTTGTCAAGCCCAAGGCTACTCACGAGTTTAAGAAGAAAGGCAAAGAAAAGGGAGGTCGCTGTGTGCGGTGATTCGCCATTGGGCTAAGGATTGTCCGCACCGCAAGGATAAGCGAAGAAGTCCGCCAACATGATTATTAGTGACGCCGGAGGAACATCGAGTACGGTAATTATTTACCTACAGCTTCTTTCTGCTTTGTCAATCACCGAGTGGTGGGTTGACACCGTGCTAATATTCATGTTTGTGCTGATATTTCCTTGTTTTCATCTTATCGATCGGTCGAGGTTGCTCCTTGTTGATGGGGAACGGTTCGCATGCAGCTGTTCATGGTGTTGGTACGGTCAATCTGAAGTTTACTTCGGGAAAGACCGTCACACCAAGAACGTGCAGCATGTCCTCCATAAAGAAAAATCTCAAATCGGCGGATCTCTACTTGTGTAGAGATGGTTTTAGGCTTGCATTTGAGTCCAATAAATGTGTCGATCTAAGTATGGAACATTTGTTGGTAAAGGCTATGAGAACGGAGGTTTGTTCCGTTTTTCTTTGATGGATTCCTGTAATAAAGTTGTGAACCATGTGTGTAACGATGATGATGAGTCTAATATTTGGCATTCACGACTTTGTCATGTTAATTTTGGGTGTATGACGCGCTTAGCTAATATGAGTTTAATCCCGAAATTCACTTTGGTCAAAGGTTCTAAGTGCCATGCATGTGTTCAATCGAAATAACCTCGCAAGTCTCACAAGGCAGCAAAAGATGCGAGGAATTTGGCACCGTTAGAACTTATTCATTCTGATTTATGCGAGATGAATGGCGTATTGACTAAAGGTGGAAAGAAATATTTCATGACGCTTATAGATGATTGCACTAGATTTTACTACGTGTACTTATTGAAAACAAAAGATGAAGCGTTGGATTACTTTAAGATCTATAAAGTGAGGTAGAAAACCAACTTGAGAGGAAAATCAAGCTGTAAGGTCCGATCGTGGGGAGAGTATTTTTCAAATGAGTTTACTTTATTCTGCGAGGAACATGGAATTATTCATGAGAGGACGCCTCCTATTCTCCCGAATCAAACGGGTCCGAAAGAAAGAATCGCACTCTAATCGATTTGGTTAACGCCATGTTAGACATCGCGGACTTTCTAAGGAATGGTGGGGTGAGGCTATATTGACCGCGTGTCATGTCCTCGAATAGAGTTCCCACAAAGAACAAAGAAGTAACACCATTCGAGGAATGGGAAAAGAAGAAGCTGAATCTCTCATATTTGCGCACCTAGGGATGTTTGGCCAAAGTTAACGTGCCAATTATCAAGAAGCGCAAACTTGGACCAAAAACCGTAGATTGTGTATTCCTTGGTTATGCTATGCACAGCGTGGGTTATAGGTTCTTAATTATAAAATCTGGAGTACCTGACATGCGTGTTGGTATAATCATAGAATCCAGAGATGCTACATTTTTTGAGAATGAATTTCCTATGAAATGTGATGTACCTAGCTCATCTAGTCAAGAACCTATAATTTCCCTTGATTCTTTTCTGCCGATAGAACATGTTGAGCAAACGCCTGTGGAAAATCCTGAGGAGGATAACAATGAAGTTACTCGAAAGAGTAAGAGACAAAGGACTGCAAAGTCTTTTGGTGATGATTTCATTGTATACCTCGTGGATGACACTCCAAGAACCATTGAAGAGGCATATTCTTCTCTAGACGCTGACTATTGGAAGGAAGCGATGGAGTGAGATGGACTCTATTATGTCTAATGGAACTTGGGAGGTCGTTGATCGCCCTTATGGGTGTAAACTCAGAGGATGTAAATGGGTTTTCAAGAAAAGCTTAGGCCTGATGGTACAATTGAAAAGTACAAGGCAAGGCTTGTGGCCAAGGGTTATACCTGAAGAAGAAGCGAGGACTTCTTTGATACTTATTCACCTGTTGCCCGACTGACCACAATTCGAGTATTACTTGCCCTGGCTGCCTCTTGTGATCTTCTCGTTCATCAAATGGACGTTAAGACAGCTTTCCTAAATGGAGAGTTGGAGGAGGAGATTTATATGGATCAGCCAGACGGGTTTGTGGTAGAAGGTCAAGAAGGAAAGGTGTGCAAGTTGTTAAAGTCTTTGTATGGCCTAAAGCAAGCACCTAAGCAATGGCATGAGAAGTTCGACAGAACTTTAACATCTGCTGGCTTTGTTGTGAATGAAGCCGACAGATGTGTGTACTATCGCTATGGTGGGGGAGAAGGAGTGATCTTGTGTTTGTATGTTGATGACATACTGATTTTTGGGACAAACCTCAATGTGATTGAGGAGGTCAAGGACTTTCTGTCCAATAGCTTTGAGATGAAAGATTTGGGAGTGGCTGATGTGATTCTTAATATTAAGCTACTGAGAGAAGGTGATGGTGGGGTTACACTCGTGCAATCCCACTATGTGGAGAAGATCTTGAGTCGCTTTGGTTATAGTGACTGCAAGCCTGCTCCTACTCCTTATGATCCTAGTGTGTTATTGAGGAAAAACCGAAGAATAACAAATGATCAATTGAGATACTCCCAGATCATTGGCTCATTGATGTATTTAGCTAGTGCTACGAGGCCCGACATCTCGCTTGTTGTGAGCAAGCTAAGCCGGTTTGTTTCAAACCGGAGATGATCATTGGCGTGCTCTTGAGAGAGTAATGCGCCATCTAAAGGCAATCGTGAGCTATGACATTCACTATGCCGGGTACCCAAAGGTACCGGAGGGCTCTGATGATTCAAACCGGATCTCGATGCCGATGAGATAAAAGCCACGAGTGGATATGTGTTCACACTTGGAGGTGGTGTGCTTTCTGAAGTCTTGCAAGCGCATCATCTTAACGAGGTCAACAATGGAAGCGAACTCACAGCATTAGATACCGCTCATCGTTGAGGCCGAGTGGCTTCGTGAACTCCTTATGGATTTGCCGTGGTTGAAAACCGATACCGCTATCCGATGAACCGTGATAATCGCATCAGTAATTATCAAGGTGAACAGCTTCTAAGGACAACATGAAGTCATCTAGGCATGTTAAGAGGCGGTTGAAGTCCGCCGAAAGCTGAAAAACTCCGGAGTTATAGCATCGACTATGTCCGCATACTAAGAATCGCGCACCAATTTACAAAAGGTTTATCACGAATGTGATAGATAGTGCATCGAGTGAAATGGGCTCGAGACCCACATGAGTCATACCACGCTGGTAACTCGTTCTATGTGATCGGAGATCCGTGAAGTAGGATAGTGAAACAAACCGTTGGTTGATCGGGAGGAGAGACCTTTACAGGCTCATTTCTTCGATGATGCTGGTTCTTCCTATTCTGTATGGCAGTTGGTTTTACCTTAATGTGATCCAAGTGGCTTATTTAAAGCAGAGATGTCGGCCACAGACATCTTAGAAAGAACACACCTATATGAGTTCGATCACGCTGGTCACGATCTATGAGATTTGGGTGATCTCTAGATACTCATGAATAGGCATGGAGTATGACTTATACGCTCCAACCGAGGGGATGCTTTAGGCAGCTAGTACTAGTAAAGGAATTGGGTAAAGCTTGTTCGCACAAAATCACAATTCAAGGCATAGTCCATTGTTCATTGTGGATGAGTGTAACTCCTTTCTAGGTGGATGTTCAACTTAACAGTCTCCATCAAACATCGGTATATCAAACATCAAGAATCGAGAGCATTTCTCGTGTGCCTTGAAATTTGGTGGGGATTGTTGGATTAATTGGGATTGGCCCATTTTAATTTAGCAATTAATCAAATGAAATTCCTAGACCCACAACTAATGCTAGGTGGAAATTGTTTAGTCCCATATGGAGAATTCAATGGGAGTTATACCACTTTAAAAGGTGGAACGAGGTAAGCCCTTGTGAAATTGAAGAGAGCCAACGCGCGCTGCTGCCGCGCTTCGCCTCGCCACGCCACGCCACGCCGAGCCGAGCCGAGCCGTGCCGCGTGCCGTGCGTCGCGTGCGCGCGCGCGCGCGCGTCGCGCGTGACGACGCACGACGCACGCACGCGCCGCACGCGCGTGTCGGGCGCGCCGCGTTTTCTTTATCTATTCAAAATCAAACGCATCGACTACGGGCGATGAACGTGCGCTTACCGATGGATTATGGCTGCGTTACTTTGAGTAATGGGTGCGCATCGTGACTAATGGCGGCAAGCATCGGTCTCTTCATTTTTTTGTTACAAGAGAACAGAGCATAAGAAGGCTCTCTCTCCATACGAAAGAACGCTTTTCTCTCCTCTGCTTTTGTTGCCGCTCTCGCAATCTCCGTCCGAACCTTGCGCGCACAAGTTTCGGGCGAGTAGGCCTCCGAACTTCGTCCGCTTGTGTACCGCATGGGTAGGCGCGATCAAGTTTTGGGGCGCGCATCGACGCGACTACTCAATCTGCAACGTCTACTTCCTGGTGGTGAACCATTCGCGGGACTGCACTGCGAACATCTTCCTGCATCACTACTTGATCGACTACATCGAATAGACCATCATGTCGACTGATGGTAACGGCGCCTCCGGTGTCTCCGGCACTAGCCCCGCCCGAGGGTATAAATCTAAAACTTTTCTGGTGTATTTGTTTCTGTGCGCTATGAATATGTTAATAGATGTTTCTGTTAGCTTGTTCGTTAGCGAATATGAATATATTGTTGATAGATCACTCATACATGTTTATGTTATGTTTTATATGCTGAATTTCTGAATTAAAATATGCCGAAAATTGACTAGATTTACAACACTATATATGTCTGCGTCCTTGTCAATTTGCATGTCAACATCGTTCATTATTGAACTACAAGTGGACAGTGGATGCCATATGTATATGCCAACTCAATTCTATGCTTTCACTAGGGTTTAGATACTAGTTAGATATGGCTATGTTCTTTTTCAGCCTTTTGCTTCTGCTTTTAATTTTTTTTACAGAAACTAATTTTTAAACGAAGTATCTTTTTAAGATAAAATCTACTAGTTAATTGTAGTACATACTATACCAACTTCATTTATATCGGCAAAAATCGCATGTGAATTTGTGTTACTCTATAATCTCTCATGCAGTTCAAAAATAAAAGCCACATTCAAAAGCTATAACCCTTAGCCAAAAAGAAGAGGCCCATACTCTGAGTCTGACATGCAGATCCGTTGTAGACGTCGCACTGTCAACCTACCGAGCGCTTCATTCTCATCGAAGCACTTCTCAATGCATGACAGCATGAGCTGTGTTCACCTTCAGATGAAAAAAGACAAAAAAAAATCTCTAGTGCAAGTATACGGAAGTGCAACGCACTCGCTCTGCCCCCAACATGATCACGGCCAAGGCTAGTTTTTACAACCAGATGGTCCAAAATTTATGCGAGCCCTAGCTTAGCTACCTTCAGTTGCAGACAATAGCATGAGCACGTGATATTTTAATATTGTAATCTTGGGACATGTGTAACGTCCCACATACCGCCAATTTAGAATACTACTATAAAACATCATCACCAAAGTAAAGAATAAACAGTAAAAGCAGTAATAGAAATCATAAGGAATTAAAACATTAAAAGTATTTTTACTGAGAACCAACGGAAGCTGAAATAAATATTTGAAACATAGGACCGGTCCACTTCTAACCAAATAAGTGTAAATAAGAAAACATAAATGGTGATAAGTCACGGTGCTGAAAACTCGAGTGCTCCCACCGATGCATGATAATATCACTTTATTGGTCTTTTACCTGAGAATGAAAAGACCAAGCGTGAGATTTGAAAATCTCAGCAAGTACCCAACAATGGTTGCAACACGGTGATAAAATGACAAGTAGTGAAAGCAAGTAATTGACACGGGTTAATTGCAATGAAACTAGGTTATTGAAAATACTGATATTGATTGGAGAAAGAGATAACAGGAATCGTGGACTTAAGGTTATTTGTTACTTAACAAGTTATGGCAATGGCATAGGCAGTTACTTCCCATATACCCGGTTATATGAGAGTAGTCAGGCACGTCACTGTTCTTCACTATACAACCGCAGACGGGGTGTAATATCCTAAGTAATGAAAGCGTACCCTCCAGTATGTTACCAGGTGGATGAAAATCCCCCTTATATGTGGGTACCCCCAAGCCAGTTAACTGTTATATTATTATCAAATTGTCAGGAGTAAATTTAAGGAAACTAAGGAAAGGCTAGGATAACCTTATGAGAAGTGGAAGGATAGGGTTGGAAATAAAAGGCCTAAAACCCGATAGGACGATGTGAAATGATAATATGGTGATAAGGTAATTGTTACATTATATACAGATTATATAATATGAATTTAAGGAAACTAAGAGATGGTAAAGATAAGGCTAGGATCCACGGGCACCAGCGCCTCATGGCGTGCAGCCACGCCGCTTTCATGGGTTGCCACCCTCGAGCGCCCATGCCATCGGCCGCCACCACCGACGTCGTCGTAGGAGTTGCTGTTGCTAGCCACTGAGGTGCCGCCGTGTCTGTTCTTGTGTCGACCGAAGCCGTCACCGCTGCTACGCTAGGCCATTGCGTCACCACCGGCCATCAGCCACCATGCTGCTACCACGCCTGGCTGACGTGCTGCCATCAGGGCCCACCACGCCGCCGTGCAGCCGCGCCCCGCCTGGGCACACCCACTGCCACCATCGGCTCGACGGGGAAAGGAGAGAGATTGGAGAGGAGGCACACGAGAGAGGAATAGATTGGTAGAGACTAGAGAGAGATAGAGATTGTTATTAGAGATGAAAGAGGTTAGAGATAAGGGTGGGAGAAATTAGAGATAATATGCACCTTTCGAATCTCGGGGCTACAACATGCTTTTCAGAAGCTGCCTTTTTGAGAAACTTTTCCAAACACGAGAATCTAAAGCTAATCTGTCCTCTGCTTAATTGGCCAGATCACATACAGATCATATCCTGAATTATATTTATTTCAAGATTTTACTTACGAATTCGTATGAAAACCAAATTGCTAATTTTGTTTAATTTATTCTGTATTTTAATTATTTAATTATTTAATTTTTAGAATTCTATGGAAATGAAATTCTAAATATTCTTTTGTTTTCTATTTCGTATTTCAATTTTATTGTTTGGAATTCATTGTTAATTTTTCTTTCATTTCTATTATGATTTAATGTTATTTAGGTATTTTAATTTGTAATTCATATCGTAATCAAACTGCTTATTTTATTTTATTCTAAGTTTCAGTTATTGTTTGTTGGAATTCATATACAAATCCAATTACTAATTTTTATTCAATTTTTATTCTGAATTATTTTTATTTAATTTTGCATAGGAATCCGTATATAAATCATATTGCTAATTTTAATTTATTTTTTATTCTGAATTTCGGTTATTTTTCTTATACTTGACATTGACACTTTTTTTTTAATTTGGGCTATTATAATTTGGACCTACCATGATCAACGGTGTGGATCTTTATTTTTTTTCTTGGTTAACATGAGAATTTCTACTCCTTGAAAGGAAGTGTGGTTACTCTTTTTGCATTTGCTTTAATAATATAACAGGTATTATTGACTAAAAGAAGTGGCTTTTCAAAGGAGAGGGTGAGTTTTGCAAAAAGTGGGGAGAGATGTGTGGGCCAGACGAGAGCGAAAGGAATAAGATACATGATGCGTCCGTGACGTCTAATTTATCTTTGAAGCAAGACAGGAGTGAAATGAGTGAAGAAGCTGTTTAAAGGGCCAACGTAGGTAAACGGAAATTTCCCTTCCTCTTACAAAAACAGAGCGCTTTACAAAAGCAAAATACTGCGATTCCCTCCGGATAAGATTGTTCGTCCTTTTTTTGTTGTCTGTCGCCACTTGTTAGTGCAGGAATAATTCTGCCACTACTATTTGGGTTGCTACCTTGGAGACGCATGCACGTATATATTTGCATAAGTGCTCCTGTTAACCTCTATGCAGAATTCCAGATAGGGAGAACCGGAGAAAGTAAGTACTCGATGAGGACGTTTATATTTTTGTAATCAAATTAACTAGCCTACCATTTCATTGGCATTGGCACTATTTCACATATACCTAGGCACCTAGCATGCGTTTAAGATGATATATGGGCTACACTCTTTAGAACTTTGCCACTTTAGCCACAATTTTTTTTAACATTTCCCGCGCATCCGCAACTTTCCAACCCTGACGAACTCAGGCTGATCAGAAACCAGAGTTTGAACTCGTGGCGGCGTCAGAAAAAATAACCTAAGTAAGCTCGCATACCATAAGCACACAACGAGACGTAGCAAGATGGCCAATCCTCATCATCTTTGCACCAATCAGCCTAACTTACTTACGTTGTCTGAACAGGGAGAATTTCATGTCATCCTCCCGGAAAGCTGGAGAAGATAAGGGCGAAGAGCACACTAACTTATGCTTTTCTTGGGATAAACGAATATGATGATTTCTCTGTTACTATTTCGAAGCAGCTTATCGATTCATAAATCCTCACATTAAGATCAAAAATTATAAATCGCAACAAAGAAAGAGACCCCAAGTTTAAGGGGCCATTCAATCCGATTGTAGTTTTTGGCTGTTAGTTTTAGGCTAAAATTGCACTGTAGCGATGATTACCTTTGTCTAAGTCATCTAATTAAAAAAATTAAAAAACTATCATATCTTCACCGATAATAAAAAAATTTAAAAAAAAATTAAAACTAAAAATCAACGTGTTCATTCTAATCCAAACCGGATTGAACGGTGCGAGTAGATTGAAAGATAGCGAACCTGCGGCGCATGCGCTGTTTACGTGTAGTAGGGCCGGCTCCCACGAGGGCTCTGAAGAGGAATCAAAGGAGGACGCAATGTAGCTAGTCACTGCAGCTCACCAATCACCATGCAACATTTGCAGCCTGCAGCCATCATGTCACGTTACGTACGTACACCCACCTCTGTCGTTGTCATTTTATGCACCTTGTAAAGGGCATAGGCTCGCGTGACTCATCCAAGTAGCTGATTCGTACTCATGAATCATGATGAGTGATGGATGAAATTACAAGAGTACGGAGCGTGCAGCCAGTTGTCCGGTCCAAGAGATACGACGTCTTTTTTGCCACGAAAGCATGCATGCATACAATCGACGAGCCATGCCGAAATAATAAGGTCCGTCCCTTTCGGCTTTAATACCAAATTTTTTATTTCTAGTTTATTATTTCTTAATTTTTTTAATTTTAAGTATTTTTAAAGCTTTTTTGCTTTTTTATTCGTATTCCTTTATATTGTTTATGATGGGCTACTATATTTTACTTTTTTAAAATTTAATTATGTTTAAAAAAGCTATCAGCAATAATAGTGAAAATAAATCATCTATAGTAAAACAAATCATAAACCATAAAAAACTAGTTAAGCAAAAAGATGGTGCAGAGAACGGCAGGCCATGTTTTTTTTTATCCCGGTTGCAGGTGAATTCGTGGACAGATTCCTTGTGCTGGATCTTGCGGGGACGCAAATATTTATGGTGTGTGCTCTGTTGATTTTAAATGTAAAGCTAGGGCTAAAGCGTGCATGTACGTGCAGATATCTTAGTATTTTCCTTATTTGTTCGCCGTCCATGACAGGATTAGTATAAGGAATAGGTGTAGAATGAATAGCAGCTAGCTAGCAGCAAGCCTTCCCTGTACTTAGCCACAATACGTACCAGTTTTCTAATGGTTGGTGAGAAGAATGTTCCGGTGTCCGTAGCATGTGGGGGAGGAGTGGATGTGCTCCAGTGGGGAATTGAAGCCACCGGCACGGATGTTTCGCGCTCCTGTGCTGAGATATTATTTGACCCCTCTTTCATCCCTCCTTTCGTTTCTCTTTCGAGAAATCGCAGTTGCAGATAGTACCAGCTTGTATAGTTGCATTGCCACTACAACATAGTAATCATTTGCGCCTTGACACCTTTACTCTTCTTCTGTACTTCTCTGCTGTGTACTGTGTATACAAGGGAAAAGCTTGGGGGTGCACTACTGCACCGCACAGTACTAAGTACTAACCAAGGTAGAAAGTGTGGGCGGCTAATCCTTTCACACCACTTGTCCTACGCGTAAAAGCTCAAGTTGCTTTCGTTTATCATGCACGCTTGTTTCCTACGACAGCAGTATACATAGCTGCCACTCACAGCATGGTTGGATCGATGTGCACCTGATATGATTTCGGCCAATAGTGCACCAGCCGGCCGGACCCCGCCTTCGATTGGGCGCGAGACCATTGGTCCCTGAACAGATAACGCGGCTGGATAGGTGACGTCCTCCAGTCCAGAGGATCGTGCACGCCTTTCCAGTTTCCACTGCGTGCGGTACTGCGGTACAGATCGAACTCGCAGCAGCGTTGTGTTGCTGGACACGAAGATCGACTAGCCGGCAGGGGCGATCATATCGCGACCTGATTAGAAACAAAGCGAACGCTGCGGTGCGGTCAAGTCACGGCCAAGCAAACGGCAATACCGACGAAACACTCGGGGACGGCGACCGATCGGGTTCCCAACTCCCGAGCCCTGTAGCTCTACCGCCTCATGCCGTTGCCGTGTTGGGCCGGGCCGCGTCCGCGTAGCTGCGCCTTTGTCGGTGGGAGTGGTGGTTCAGTGCGCTTTGTTCCGCGGAGCAGCGGGCTGCTTATGGGCCTGCCACGCGACCGCACCTCCGCGCCGTGCGGGTGGGGCCGTGGCCGCGTTGCGCACGGGGCACATTCTGGTGCGGGCTTGGCCCGCCCGCCCGCCCGTCACGGAAACGTAGGGCCGTGCGGTGGCGAGGGCCCGTGCTGTGTTCGGTCCCGAAATGGAAGTAGGCTGGCCCCACTGTCACCGGGACGGGCGATTGGGCGTGCAGCCGTGCAGGTGCAGGGCTTTCGATGGCCCCTTCCGAGTCACGGCCGAGCCGTCCGGACGTGTGGGACAGGATAATCACGCGCCGCATCGCCTGCTCGTGTGAGACCGATCGCTTGAGGAGATTTTTTTTTCAGGCCTTGTCGTGCATCCCTTCTTCCACGATTGATGATTCCATTGTGGGAGGTGCCGTCTCACGCACCGTTGTTGCCTTCGACCTCTGTTCACTGTTCAGGTCCTCATCCTTTCTGTCATACGGCCGACCTGCCATGTTTCTTTACAGGTCATGGGATGAAAGATAGATGGGTGGTGCTATGGTTTGGCTTTGCTAACCTTCTGTGATGGGGTAACCGAGTAGCCAAAATCTCGGACAAATTATGAACCATCTTGTTGCTTTCCCAGCTAGAAAGGCCATACAGCAAAAGCAACAAAATTACAAAATATCTGGGTTTATGCTCTTGTTCTTTTTTTTTATTTTTCAGTTGAGTTTTGCTTTCACTTCTTTCAGTAATTATTATTTATTAACCTAATAAATCATAACTCAAAGTTTTAAGACGTAGGCTAAAAGATCGAATAAAAGTGGATGTGGTAAACAAAGAAAAAGTGTACGCGAGGGCACCAATCTTGGAAAAGAGGCTGGTTTCGTGCGTGCACCGTGGATCTTGTGGAGCACCCGAGGTAGCCGTATCGTTGGAGGGCGCAGGATAAGGTTGTTGGAAATGTCATGGCAGCCGAGAGATAATGTAAGATACGGTCACTATTAGTGATGTACGGAGCAGCACCGGTGCCCATGCATACAATGATACAGCACCATTAGTTTCTCTTCTCTCTATTGATTTGTTCAAGCTCACAAAAGCAACGGATCAAAAGTTCGCTGTCAGAGAATGGGCCCCCGTGACCAGGACCACATGAATGCTCTGACGAATGCCAAGACGTGACAGTGGCTGTAAATCTAGCTTGAGATTGAGCAAAGCGTTAACTAGGAGTAATCGAGGTCGAGAACGCTTTAAATGAACTTGTTAGCGGCCGACTTTCTGAACGCATGAGCGTGCGTGCTCGAATGATTGGAGGTTCAGGCGCATGCCGGCCGTTCTTCCGCGCTGTGCACATACCTCCCGACTTCTTCGTTCTTCCAAGTTCAACAACACAGCTAGATCACTGTAGCGATCATTGTCTCATAGACTACGGTATAGGATGCATCCCTGTAGAATATGCCCACTTGTCTTTGTCTCTTCTGCCATTTCTTTCAGCCCAAACGCACCCGATTTGCCCCGTCCTGCCACTGGGGCTTCGTTTCAGTTTATCACTCTCTCAGGGGACAACTGTGCTGCAATGTTGCCCTGTTTTGCATGCTGAATACTATACCAACATATATAGTGACACTTCATCAGCAAGGCATCAATTGCACAATTGGCACCGACTTAAAGTTTTGAAACAGGGGCACCGATTTAAAGGTTAAAAGAGTAGTAGATGGCTATATAAAACAATAGAAATGTAAGGTTCTGCATGCCTTGCTATTTTCCCCTCTGTTTTGTTTATGCTAACCATTAACCAACCATGTTTTAGCATAAGGCAACGGTGCTGTTGGCCGCCGGTCCCTTTTCGTTTTGTTTGGCAATGCCTTCATTCCATGGCCGCCTCACATGATCACGTTCGCATCTCTTCTTCTCTGATGATAAAGACCTTTCACAGATGTAGTGCTATTATGGCCCTCTTTTCGGATATGGCGGATGACTTATAGCTATGACGAATGACTTATAGCTACAGCTGGTGACTTTTGATTCTAATGTGAGCACTTATACGAATAAACCAAACGTCGATAAATTACTTCGAAACAGCGGTAGAGAAGTCGTTTCATTTATTTGTTTAGAAAAATCTATAAGTCATAAATCATATACTGCAAAGAAATATGCCTATACGAATGCCATATATGAGGTTAATTGGCTATTATGCATCGAATGGGCAAGCCTAATTAAGGCTATCGTTCGGTAGGTTGACCTGAAAGTTCTGTGTTTGTAAAAAAAAAAATCAATGCCTAGGGATAGAGATAATTGTACCGAAATGTATAGTACTCACCCTTTAGGTCATAAATTAGAACCAAGATTTAGAGTTCACACGCAACAGGACTCGTTATTTGTCAATAGGAAACCATAATTTCGTTATATACGGACTTTGTACCTCAAACGCCACATGCATTTTGTAGTTTTGAGAAGTTGTCTGTATGTCTTTTGTTTAACACTCCCTTCTTCTAAGTTTATAGGACGTATTTTTTAATGATCTTATCTATAAATATAGAGCGTATTTCATGTTCTAATGCAAAACTAATATGATGTTCTCTTTATATCCATAATAAATATACAGTTTTATTTACTATTATCTATATATATATATATATATATATATATATATATATATATATATATATATATATATATATATGTATTGAATATAGTGATTAGAGATAATAATTAAGGGTAATATAAATATTTTTACTATTTTCTTAGATTATATAATAAAAATACGCTTTGTAAATTTAGACGGAAGAAGTACTATATAGCAAGATTTGGACACTTGGACTTCATTCCTGGGGAAAAAATATCACTTACCTTACAGCTCACGGCACTAATGACGAGCGAAACCTTCTGCAGTTGCTCTTCTTGGGCTAAGTTGAGGTGCTTCTTTTAGGTTTATGCTTAGATTTTGATTTTTATTTTTGTAATAATTTGCTATTAAACGGTATATTTTTAAAACATGATCTATAGATATATTGTAATATAAATTGTACCGAGTTCAACTGTACCAACTAAAATCACATGCGGTTGTTTTCTTCTACGTACTACTTCTTACAAATATATTATAATTCAAAAATCATAGTTACGAACTATAATTCTCAGCCCAAAAGAACCCTATATGAAGATCAGTCTGAAGTTCTGCCAAGTTGGAAGTATTCTTTTAACTTGCACTCTTCGATTGCTTCTCTCCTGTGATCCAGAACCACCGTTTTAGGTAGGATGATCCACTGTTTTAACGAGAACCACACACACACACACAAATTACAAAGCATAACAGGAGGACAAATAGGGTTTCAGCAAAGAGGATCTCCTTTGCCTGGCTAGTGGCCTGTGCAGCGCTGCATGTTGCATGCAGGTTCCATCTGCTCTGCACTATACTCGAATACGACTGGAAAGGCACGTAATGCCTCCTGACTCGGCTTGCAGATGGGAAATTTTCGTTGGTTGTGGAAGAACTTAAGTAGGAGGGGCTGTGCGATAATGCGTCCACAGATCGTTGCTTTGCCTGATTGGGGTTTCTAAATCCCTTTTTTCCGAAAGTTGGTTTCCACATACAGTAAAGAGATGATCCAAACGGGTATCTTATGGTTTTTGAATTTTGGTTGTTCGTGAAAGAGATTATAAAGAGAGATAGTCACATACGATTTTAGTCGATATAAATAAAGTCACTATAGTATGTACTATAATCGACTAGTAGACCATACCTTAAAAAACAATATATTTAAAAGATAAGTACTTGCAATGTAGAATTCAGTAGTCCTATTTGCAATGCATGAATTTTGGAGAAAAGAATGTAATTTTTTTCGATGGTGATCGACAGGATTTAAGTAAACTTTAGCCGAAATTGAAATGTTCAATTCAAGTGAATTGGTTGTGACAACAAGCTAAGTGAGTAAGTGACTGAGGTCCCGCTCCAAATAATTTTTGCTTCTAGTTTTTGAACACGTTGGCTTCTTAATTTCGTTTTTTTGATCTTTTGGCCTTTTTTTGAGGTATTTTGCTTTTGCTTTTTTCTTTAATTTTTTACATTATCTGTAACGATATAATTTTTTTATTTTTAAAATTTAATTACTCACAAACGGCTACCATTCCATATAGTACAATAAGCACTACCTCAGTAGCCAATGCTAACTGCCTCACATACACATTTGGGGTCATGTGCCATGATCAATCTCCTCATAACAACATAGGGTCAAGATCCAAAAACTTACCGTAATCTTCTCGAATGCCCGAGCTGTGTCAGGTATCGTAGCTTTGTTCGACGTGCAGGGATTCTAGATCCGTGCAACAAGCAACTGACAACTTCGAACCTTCTGATTCAAGATACGATTTGATTAAAGCGTCAAAGTTTCCAGATTCAAAGAAGGGGACGCCTGTGAGGCTGCCCAACGAGTCTTGTGCTGCGGTCAACGGCCCGGTTCGTTTGTACTGGCATGGCTGCGATCGTTGGACCTCCAACGAACGGTCAAACCACAAGCCCATAGCGTGCACGCCAAGAACATCGAGATAGGATTGACCTGACCCGATCATGTTGCGCGGCACTGCAGCAGTGCTTTGCTCCCCGTTATTTCCCACGGGGGTTGCTTTCCTGTCGGTACCAAGCTACCGATCGGTGGTCAAGGGAGAGTGGAGTAGAGGCCATTGTCCGGTGAACTGGGCAGGCCGACAGATAGGTCCCGATGGATATGACGACACCATGATGGGCAAACAACTCAATATGAGTTGATGGATTCTGCAATTCTGCTAGATTTCGTAGCTGGACTTTGGAGAACTCACGTCATTAAGCATCTTTGGCCTCTGTTCAAAACGGATTAGACTTCTGGCTTGTGGCTTATTTTTCACTATTAAACAGTTTTGTCCTTTTTTTGATTTTTTTAGTTTTTTTGTCGGTTCTTTTTTTTCCGTATTCGTTTGTACTGTCCGTGATGGACTAACCTGTTTTTTTAATTTAATTACACCAAATAAGCCACCATCAGTTACAGTGCAATTTCAGCCAGCTACAGTAAAAATCTAGCTGCTAATTTTCATAAAATTTTATTCGGGTTTCAATTTTAGCTATGTACATGTTTTAATTTGGAGTTTGTATGAAAATAAATTCTAGTTTCCTTTTATCTTTTGTTCTGAATTTTTGTTTTTTGGGTTGTAGGACTCTTTCTTTTAATCTAGCCTTGATGGTTGGTTAGATGTTTTTCTTTAAATAATAATATCCGATAACTACTAGTTCAATTTAGTTAGGGTACATCAAATTAAGGAAGTAAACACTACAATAATTCCATTTATATCGATCAAAATCGCACGTAAGTTCCTATCTCTCTATACTCTCTTGTGAATAGTAAAAAAATCATGACCTATAAGTAAAAGTGATAAATCGTAGCTCCAGAGAACCGGCCTAAAAACGTGTCTTGGGTGCTTTTTAATACATAATAATAGAAGACTCTAGGTTTGACCACTGGTTAAACTACCTAACGCAACAACCCAGATTTACCTGTGGAAAGTCATATCCGGTGAAAAACTGCCACACCCTAGCAATAATCATCGCACGATCAGAAAAGGACCCGCTGGTCAGAAGGTGTCACGATGTGGATTCTTGCATCATTTTTTCACCCAAAGTTTCCATGCTCATCGATCACCATCGATTGGTCACCCCCCCCCCCCCCCGGCGCGGCCTCACACGGCCGACCTTTTCCTCTCCACGTTTCCTTCCTCCCTATAAATAACCGGCCATCCCGTAGTCCCATTCTGCTCGATAAACACAAAAACCTCCTGCCGAAAACCACCTACTGCAAGCCATGAAGCTGGGGGTTTCGGCGAAGCAGAGGAGCCAAGAAGCAGAGCAGAGCGAGGAAGCGACGGGCATCGTCAGCATTGAGCTATGGGGGCACCCGACGTTCCCGGACGTCTGCACCCTCCCAGCCTCCGGCGACGAGGAGGCGGAGTCCCTGGTGCCACCGCTCAACTTCGCCATGGTCGACGACGGCATCTTCCGCTCGGGGCTCCCGGTGGCGACCAACTTCCAGTTCTTGCTGTCCCTCAACCTGCGCTCCATTGTGTGAGTGCCTACCACTTCAGATACGGTCCACAGCCTAAACCACGGCGAATTCATCTCTGTTCTTAACGGTGCTGTCACACCGCGATGTCGCTCGGTTCAGGTACCTGTGTCCGGAGCCGTACCCGGAGGAGAACACGCAGTTTCTCGAGCGGAACGGGATCAAGCTTCACCAGTTCGGAATCGAAGGGCGCAAGGTAATACAAACAAACTCAATCATGCGCAGAATCTTCTTGATTGCTTTCGTATTTCCTCCGCGCGCGGATGGCAAAACCGATCTTTGCATCGAATTGCTTTTTGCCTGGGTCGGTTTGGTGCGCTCTGAATATGGCAGTATCGCGTTACAGTGGATAAAAGGTTGCTTTCAGTAGAATGCCCTGTTTGCCATGGGCACTGCCTTTTCTGCTTGTTGCGTCGTTTCGTGTCGCATAGGTCGTGATCTGATAGTCTGATACTACTACTTGCTTGGGCAAAACACCGGGGCGACTAGGACAATCCTCTGTCTCTGTCATGATAAACCATCTGGCTTTCAGGTTGTAAATATTTCTCTTTCTTTCTTTTTCCAAGTGTATCATTGGTACATTCATTGTCAAATTTATAAGGTTACCGAGGTGTACATACTGTAGACACCCTCTTTAAGCAAGGTTACCGAGGTGTATATTATTATGGCCGTTCTGGTGTCTGAGTTGTACTGATGGAGAAATTGGGCAAGCTTAAATGATCAGTGATGAAGTAAAGCACAATAGCAGACAGGAAGATGAAACTGTGGAGTCTTCCTCTGTGCAAAGGGCGCCTAATAAACATTGACTTGACTAACAGTACATTTGTATAGAGCAGAACCGCACATTTACCTGTCGAATGATGTCTGACCTGTGTAGTTTTGTAATATCGTTGCTTCATCGGCCATGACAGGGATTCCATTAGCAGGCAAGGATACAGGCCAGCAAATCTCTTCTTGTACCACTGCTGCATCCTATGTGCCAGACTGCCATGACGTACTTACTTTCTTATTTTTCTAGTCTTTCACTAAAGCCATTGTGGCCATTTAGCTCACCTTTTTACCTGTTCATGCTTCTATTATTGCATGTCTGCATATACGCAAAAGAGATGCCTGCGTGTCAATTGTCATGTGTCTATTACTCGTGTAGTGTACCACTAATCCAGGATCCGCTGCAGCAATGACTCAATGAGAACACAGTCCACTGTCGGTTCTTGTTCGTGAAGCTATGACTTGCTAGTGGAATGGTCAAGGCCGGTCAGCAGCTGGCAGCTTAGCGTTCACTGACAATTGTTTGGGCTGTAGCTTCAACTTTTAGCTTATGGTTTTTGTATTCTATCTGTTCTTAAGAGATAGTATATAGAGGAAAACAGTGTTTTTACAATCTATCTCAGAAACCTCGTTTTGATAAGTCGATTTTAAAAGCTAGTTATCAGGTATAGCTAAACTCGAATTCAGCCAATGTTTTTACAATCTATCTGTAAACCTCGTTTTGAAAAGTCACACCCTTTAAAAGCTACTTATCAGGAAGTGATAAGCCAAAGACAAAACTAAAAAGAATTCAGCCAGTATATATGTGCTGACCAACTTTATCTTTCTCAAACAAAAAAAAAAAAACCGAGTGGGTACACACGGAGACTGAGGTGATTGATCTTACTCCAAGTGTGAACAAAAACTTTATCCCTTGAGAAGTAGCTTCTTTTTACACTTGAACTAGGCAGGTCATGTGAAATCACTGATCCAAGGGGGTCTCCCACTAATAATTATGCCACCATTAGACAGTTTCTTGGATGGTCACTTCTTTTTTTGAAACCTGATGGATGGTCACTTCTAAGCCAAGCCTCTTTCCTTGTTGACTTACCTGTACTGATAATGTATTCCTCTTCGGTGGTATGACGATTTCTTGCAACTGATCTTTCATGCCGGGTGCATCCTTATCGCATCACACAAAACTCTGAAAATAGCTGCTAGCTTTTAGGGCCTCTTTGATTTGTACTATACTAAAAACGCAGGAATAGAAAAACATGGGAATAAAATAGGAATGCATGTGCAAAACAGAGGAATGAAAAACACGGGAATTTCATAGGATTGAATGTTTGAAACACAGGATTTTGCCTCATCCTATGCGTAGCAAGAAAAAAGAGGTTTTGGTGGATGTTAGTTTTCCTATGGTTTTCCTTTGGAATCATAGAGATACGGAATTTTCCTATATTTTTCGTTGGGTGTTGATAAGCATCATCCGGATATTTTCTTCCTAACTATTATCCAGATTTGTGACCATTGGATTAGAGATCCAACGGCCATAAATTCTCCCCCACCTCCTCCAAAAAAAATCTCCCTCTCCTCAAAAAATAATCTCCCCTAAAAAAAGGGCCGTTGGATCTCTAATCCAACGGTCTCAAATCTGGATGATAGTTAGAAAGAATTCGTTTGCTCCATTCCTATGGATCAAATGGATGAATAGTTGCTATTCCTATGGAATTGTATTCCTCCATTTTTCCTATGAATCAAATAGACCCTTAGCAGTTTACTTCACTCCTCTTCTTGGAAAGAGTTCATTTTTTTCTAAATATAAATCATCAGTATGCAACTCAGAATTCTCTTCCATCCTGACAAATTCAAAGTTGATTCATGATCTGACAAACGCCTGAAACCCTGTTGCTGCAGGAACCGTTTGTCAACATCCCTGAAGAAACCATCCGAGAGGCGCTCAAAGTTATTCTTGGTATCCGCATTTACATAGATTTTCCAACGGTATCAAATTTGGATGATTATTAGCAAGAAAACATCCGGGTGATACCTAGACACACTGAATGTCACAAAATTGCACCGCACCATTTTAAATATCTAACTCCTCTTCTCATGTTTCATTCGATTCAGATGTAAGAAATCAACCGGTGCTCATTCACTGCAAGAGAGGCAAGGTAGGCCTTGGATCAATTTTGCATTGTACAGCTCATATCTCCCAGTTTGTCAAAAACTTTTGCTCCTTGGAATTGGATAGTTTCCTGATAATGTTTCAGCACCGGACTGGATGCGTCGTGGGGTGCCTGAGAAAGATGCAGAAGTGGTGCTTGTCTTCAGTCTTCGATGAGTACCAGCACTTCGCAGCGGCGAAGGCGAGAAGTACCGATCAGAGATTCATGGAGCTCTTTGACACATCAAGCCTGATGCATCTGACGGCCTCACAGTGTTAACCCAAAGCGAGTGTTTTTCTTAGCTGGTCCCCATCATGTCACCATGCTGCGCATCTAGCAACCTATTTTCCTGTTGTTGTTGAAACAATTCAGCAGAGAATAATGTTAGAACCATCAGTACCCGTGAGATAGACAAAGCCCTTCTCTTTTTTGAACCGTGAGAATTAGGATCTTGTATGCAGAGAATTAGGATATTGTACTCCTGTTGCGTGATGGATCCAACAGGAATGTGCACCAAAATCACTGCTTTTGGTGGAGAGAATTGTGCTCTTAAAATTAACGATGGATCGCGCTGAATGTTCCCTGATGTCAAATGGCATTTGCTCCAGCCTGCTGCACTTGATTCCTTATATCTGAAGGTTAAAATTCAAAAGAACATCAAAATTCGAAGGGAAAATGGTAATTAATTTCTAAGATGAATCCTGGCAATCTTAGAATTCGGGAATAGAACATGAAGAACATGACATTTTTGGATTGCAATAAGAAGTCGATCCTGCGCCCTGCTCCTGCTCCTTCAGGCTTGAAGAACGACCGTGGAATAACTCACGATCAATGTCAATTCAGGTCGCGAGGATGATGAAGTCATGAGCTTTGGAGTATAGATTTGAATTGACAGGCGATTTGAATCGAAGCCTGAATAGCGAATGCCAACCGCTCTCGGGTTCATACTACACACTGTTCGCCCACGAAAAATGAAGGGCCGATTCCCGTCGGATCGCAGAATCCGACGATCCAGGTAGTCCCAATTTAGGCCGCACATCCTTTCCGCGTACGTTCAAGTTAGATAGCGAATCTTCCGCACGATCCAAAATGAACGGTCGATTTGCAGCCCATCCTGGAATCCAACGGCCCAGACGCCCCCAACCAGCCCTATAAACAAATCCATTTCCACCTCTTTGTCGGGTTTTCCCAAACCCTAAATTGATTTTGCGGAGATTTTTCGGTCTACCCTATATTCCTCTGTCTTTTTCGTGGTACCGCTCACAATTACATTATAAGATTAGAGGGTAGAGATATCTTTATAGACTCTACTTCCAAGTGTTACAAAATGATCTACCTGTTTCTGGTACACCGTGAGACCCCTGAATCATATCGCCAATCACGATCAAACATGCCAGTTTTATGAGTCTAAAATATATTAGTCCCTAGCACACATGTGTAAGTCACGCGTTACGATCAGATTGTTTATGAGATCAATTTCAATGGGTCATCATATGGGTCAATCAAAACAAACTTTTATATATATATATATATATATATATATATATATATAATATATATATATATATATATATATATATATATATATATATATATATATGCATATTAAATTTTAGTAGACTCGATATCAATAAATATGTCTACCATATTCTAGCACAGCTGTCCTCGGCAACTCAAGTATTAATTCATTGAGTTAAATTTTGCATCAAATTATTTTCTATCACTTACATCAACAATATAAATAATATAAATCATTTTCTATCACTCATGTGTTTAAGGGGTTGGGATGGAGACTTATGGTTAACCATCCAACCATCCTCTTTTGAGACCAAGTGTTCACGAGTTCTAGGGTTAGGGTTTAAGATAAGTTGAGTGCTGTGATGTGCTCTCTTGTCCTTCAAGTGGAGTGGCTGTAAAATCTTCACCCTTAAGTAACAATACATCAATCTTTCTTTATCTCCATGGATCTCTTTTGTGCTGATTGATTTGCTCTTGATTTGTTTAATTTTCTCCTTTTCTCTCTCCCCTTCTTGATCTTGTTGTGCCAAGAATATGCAAGAGATGGAAATAACCTTTGAAAATCAACCTCTACCTATCTAGGTACTTGGTTGGTAAGTTCATGAAAAAATTTGATTTTTGCTCTTTTTGACCTCTCAAGTGATTTCTTGATCTAGCTGTTTCTACCTCAACTTCCTTGGTGTTCTTGCTTGTTGGGATATGTGGGAACACATCTAGAGCCATCTTGACCATTATTCACCCACAAGCAAGTCATATTCACCGTTTGTGATTTTTGACCTATTTTTGGTGCAATCTATCTTCAAATGGAAAATTTCAGAACTTTGGTAACGATTTTCTTGATCGTTGATTAGAATAGGTTTCTAATATCCTAGAGAAGGTGCATACCAATTTTTAAGTGAGTTGAAGTTTTGGTTTGAGAGTTAGCTCATTTTTAGTTTTTGGCCTGGCTTTGGTGTAGTAGAGCTTCATAAACCAAAAGATATCAATTCTCTCAGGTTATTTTATTTTTTTGGATAGGTTCTTAAGGTCATGAACTAGCTTTGGTTCAAGTTTCAAGTCTTTTGGATCAACAGATCAAATGTTTTATGGTTTTTCGGATTTGAAATACTACTATTTTTGTACCATTCACCGGAAATCACTATAGCACCGAGAATTTTTTGATTTTTGGCTTCTTGATCTTCATAGCTTCTCATAGATACTGTAATGAAGATTAAGAAAATACTTTAGAGAGAATTGGAGGCATAATTTACCCTCTCTGTTGCCACATTGGTTCTACACTAGCTCTTCTCATAAATCTTAACTGGTCTTAGAAGCCATGTCATCATACAAGTATTCTACCAAACCACCCATGTCAGCATGATTTGGCATTTTTTTTGCAAAATGTTACTAAGTTGGAGTTCTAATTTTGCTTAGAGATTTAATGTTTTGCTGTGATTCTTTTGATCCTTTTTCACCATGACTAAGGTCATGTAGAACAATTATCCTCCAACTAGAGTGGCTGTAAAACTTTTATCCTCAAGTAGTAATGCATCTATCTTTGTTCATCTATATGAATATCTTTTGTGTTAATTGATTTGCTCTTGATTTGGTTGGCCTTTTCTCTTCTTTTTCCCCTTCTTGATTTTGCTGTGACAAGGACATACAAGAGATAGAGTTAACTTCTAAAAATTAATCTCTACCCATCTAGGCACTTGGTTAGCAAATGCATGAATAAATCCTATTTTTACTCTTTTTGGCCTCTCCGAGTGATTTCTTGATTTAGTTATTTTTACGTTGATTTATTTGGTGTTCTTGCTTGTTAGGACATGTGAAAATACATCTAGAGCTATATTGGTCATTATTCACCCACAAATAAATCATATTTACCATTGTGGTTTTTGACCTGTTTTTGGTGTGATATGTCTTCAAACGAAAAAAATTCAGAATTTTGGCAACAATTTTCTTGATCGTTGATTGGAATATGTTCCTGACATTCTAGAGAAGGTTTATATCAAATTTCAAGTGATTTGGATATTTGTTTTGAGAATTAGCTCATTTATAGGTTTTGATACAACAGAGCTTCACAAATCAAAAATCATAATTCTCTTAAGTTCTATCAGATTTTTTGGTTGAGATAGGTTCTTAAGGTTATGAACTAGTTTTGGTTCAAGTTTTAAGTCTTTTGGATCGACGGATCAAAAGTTTTATAGTTTTTTGGATTTGAAATAGTATTGCTTTTTCACTATTCATGAGCTGAAATCACTATAGCAACGAGAGTTTATAGATTTTTGACTTCTTGATCCTCATAACTTCTTATAATTATTGAAGTAAAGATTAAATGAACATTCAGAAATTGTTTTTAAAAATACCATTCACTCTCTCTGTTATTATTACTAGTTTTTATAGTTTAGCCGTGGTTTATATGTCCTCACCGGAGGTCACCACCCCTTGGTTGATGAGGGGCCATGAATAAACGTCGGTGGCGGTAGTGATTTACCTACTATTATTTCATGATGACAACGGGATATACCATATCGTATTCTCACACCCACTTGCGTTATGCAGCCCACAAAACAACTAACAAAGCCATCTATCTACTCACGGTTGGTTCGGGACGCATCCGTTCCGTCCATCCGCCCACGAATATCCCGCACATCACTCACCGCTTCCGCCTATGAATGGAGGTTGTTTTGGCCCGATCAAGCAATCGGCTACTAAGAGCATCTCCAACAATATCCTCTAAATCTCATCTCCTAAATCACTTTTTAGATGACACAATCTAGAATATAGAAGACTAAAAATATGTAACCTCCAACAAGTCCCCTAAATTAAAATCTGGGTCCACAAAAACTACCAACCAAAGAATTTAGGGGATCGGGCAGCAGAGAGAGTTGGGCATCTCCGATCTAGCGCGCGACAAAAACGACGGCCGATTTAGGGGATGGTGTGCGTCCTCCATATATGGGGGACGAAAAATCAGGATGGACTCCTCTATATTTTTGGGTACCACTTAGGGGATCTGTTAGAACAATTTTTTACCTTTTCTTCTAAAATATAGGGGATAGAAACACTTTAGAAGATTTGTTGGAGATGCTCTAAGATTCAACTCCCCAATTTAAACCATCCATATCTCTTGATCTGATGTGTGTAGCAATTTGCCAATTTCCTTCCCAAGAGAGGAATCGAGAGCGTGACTTGGATTTGCCGCCGTTGGTGCGGGCCTGACGTGCACCGGTGGGCGGCAGGCCACCCTTCCGCCCGCCTTCCCCGACGTGGTGTCCTCCCACCCATACACCCTTCCGCTCCCACACCCACAGGACCCAATTCCCTCGCGCTCCCGCCCACACACATCACACCACCACCCACCACGCACCGTATGCAATTATTCACACCCAGACGCCACCACTGCTACCGCCGCCGCCGCCGCGTCCTCCTCCCCCATGGCCGACTCCTCGGTGGCCGGCGCGCTCGTGCCGTCCGTGCCCAAGCCGGAGGCCACGCCGTCGGGGGACGCGTCCACGGCCGCCGCCCAGGCGCTGGCGCTGGCGGAAGAGGCGGGGACGGGGGCGTGCGCCGCGGCGGCGGCGGCGGCGTCGCCGGCCTCGGCGGACGGTGAGGCGGCGGTGCCTGACAGGGACCTCCTCTGCCCGATCTGCATGGCGGTCATCAAGGACGCCTTCCTCACCTCCTGCGGCCACAGCTTCTGCTACATGTGCATCGTCACGCACCTCAGCAACAAGAGCGACTGCCCCTGCTGCGGCAACTACCTCACCAAGGCGCAGCTCTACCCAAACTTCCTCCTCGACAAGGTTGCTTGCTTGCTTCCCTTTCCTTTACTTGGTCACTCTCCCGAGGCCTCCGGTCCTCGATTTCATGTGATATCGATTGGCCGTGGCTGCGATGTTCTCGCGACCAATTGGGTTGCGTGGTGAGGTCTCGGTGTGACAAAAATAGTAAATTTCTCGTCTAATTTCGAAATGTTAGACTTCTGAATTGAAATGTCATTCGACGGTATGGAACCTGCACTGCGATTTTGCTTAGATTTGGATGTGATTTGGGCTGTGGGCGCGAGTAGAGCTGATTTCAACGAATGCGTATAATGTCCTTAAGAGTTGTTTCGGCCTCCTATGTAAGTTATACGATTTTTCCTGTTCGAGCACTTATTCAACAGTGTTGAAAGCTTGTGCTCTGATTGCAGATTCAACAGTCTTAGTTTGTGCTAACTTCTGCAGATATTAGGCAAGTATCATGGTTAACTAGTTAATTGAACAATACATTGCAGATTTGCAGTATTTTAGCTTTGTTCAGAGTTAGTACTTGTGTAATACTTACGCATCACTTCTGGTTGTCCATGCCTGCTATGTAATTTGCCCATTGCTACATGCTTCTATAGTTCTGTTATAATATGATATGGTTTTGTGTTTTGTAATGTGGTTCTCTTATGTGCACATTTACTATGGTTCTTACTGGAAGCAAGCAGGATAGCTCTGTTTGTGCTTATTGATTACTGGGAAAACTGGCATTACAGAAAGGGCTTGCTAAGTTTCTTATATTTCATTTATGCCTATGCAGGTCTTGAAGAAAATGTCGGCTCGTCAAATTGCAAAAACAGCATCGCCTATTGATCAATTTCGATATGCATTGCAACAGGTCAGTCACTCCACGTGTCGCTTTGCCAGGGTACTATCTTTTGGCAGCTTCCAAAACATAGTTGCAAAATTAGGCCTGTTCAATGTTCCTTGTTGTATGATGTTATATGCATTGTAACAAATTTATTCTCAGCAAAGATACTTACTAGAATGGTGCTATTTACGCGCCCTAGTTGTATCTCTCCAGGCTGTAATTATTTTCTATGGTAGATAGGCTTTCCTCCTGCATCAACTATCGAATCTAAGTAACTACAATTCCTAACTAAGTACCTAGACAAGCTTTCCTGCTGCATCCACTGTCGAATTAGATGACCACCAGTCCATACCTAATCATGCATCAAGGGGAGTTATCAGACTAATTGGACCTTACACACACCGCTCTGTTTCCCTTAAGGCTGCGTGCTCTCTATCTTCCTCCTCACTGTTACAACAATATGTTCAGAGGACAAACAAAATATCACAGAAGATGAATTTCCACTAATATGGAAAATTTGCATCTTTGTGAATGAGAATCTAGTAATATAATTTAAAGTTTCCGACCAGTATGCCTTGCTGGTTCTCTGTTATCACGTACTAACAGTTAGATCAGCTGGTTAATTTTAAAATTCTCCACAGGAGCATCATATGTGACTTTTTTTAATCAATATTGCCCTTAGTACTTGTATTTGTTTTCTTGCTGTGTATTTTCCTTAGTTTTTTGTGATCTACTGGTGGCATGTTTTGGAGTTTAATTCATCTTTTTTATAGGGAAATGATATGGCGGTTAAAGAGCTAGATAGCCTTATGACTTTGATTGCTGAGAAGAAGCGGCAAATGGAACAACAAGAATCGGAGACAAATATGCAAATATTGTTAGTCTTCTTGCACTGCCTTAGAAAGCAAAAGCTGGAAGAATTGAATGAGGTTTGTCCTGATAAATGATACTCCCTCTATTCTTTTTTATTTGATACCCTAGAATTCATGCCGTCAAACTTTTCTAAAGTTTGACCATTAATATATTTAAAACTATCTAGATTGGCTACATGAAAACTATATCATTATATTTGTTGTTAAAAATACTTTCATAATATTATAATTTTTATTAGTATATAATAAGATAAAGTTACAAAACTAAATCGTCAAAGCCACATCGGAGAGACTATGAAAAGTCAAAAACATCACTAAATAAGAACGGAGGGAGTATAAGTGTTCATGCTCTGGTCCCTTCATACCATGCTAATAAAAAGTTATGTTGCAAAGTTTCTCAATTTTGCTACTTACAGGGGAAAAACTGCTAATTGTTTTTTGTATCTCATTTTTTGCTGAAGTTTATTCTTATTAATAGTGTTGGCCTCTTTTTACACAGATTCAAACTGACCTACAGTACATCAAAGAAGATATAAGTGCTGTGGAGAGACATAGGTTAGAATTATATCGAACAAAAGAAAGGTACTCCATGAAGCTGCGCATGCTTTTGGATGATCCTGCTGCATCAAAGATGTGGCCCTCGCGTATGGACAAACCTAGCAATCTCTTTCTCTCCAACTCTCGGGCACCACTTAGTGCATCATGTCCAGGGGGTTTGCAGAATAAGAAGCTTGATTTGAAAGCTCAAATAAGCCATCAAGGATTTCAAAGGAGAGATGCTCTCACTTGCTCAGACCCTCCTAATTCCCCTATACAATCGGGTAATATTATTGCTCGGAAGAGGCGAGTACAAGCACAGGTTTGTTTCTTTCTTTATGCAATTTTGTATCCTTCTAGGGATTATTTTTCCCATTACACACGCTAAGTAGGCTGTTACCAAATTGCAATACAGTATATTGACAACATAGACTGGGCACGTAATCTTTTTCTTATTTTGATGTTAGATGAAATGATTGTTGCCAATCCCCATGCTATTTGTTGTTATCTAATGCTATGAGTAATATTGCAGTTTAACGAGCTTCAAGAATACTATCTGCAAAGACGACGTACTGGAGCACAATCACGCAGGCAGGAGGAAAGAGACATAGCTACGATAAATAAAGAAGGTTATCATGCAGGTCTTGAGGATTTCCAGTCTGTCCTAACAACATTCACTCGATATAGGTCTGCTGATTATTGGATCTTAGTAACACAATATGCCCATAGTAGTGTGTATGATTTTCATTGATCTTATTATGCCTTTTGTTCTCGATCATGTATGCTCCAGTCGCTTACGTCTAATTGCGGAACTTAGACATGGAGATCTGTTTCACTCTGCAAACATTGTATCGAGGTGAGTTCAATCTGAACACTGTTTATTTCCACTATGTAGTTTGATCTAAACACTGTATTTCCTGTGCTTTCACATGTTATCGGCAAGTAGGGCATTGTCGTAGCAGAACCCTCTAGCCAACATTTGGGCAGAGGAGAGAGGAGTGGATTGAAGAGGGGAAGGTCTATATTGCTTCTGTTGATAGAGCTTTAAGAGTGTTCGATTAGCAAACAAATCTACTAAGGATTTGAGTGCTAACATTTAAAATGTATAACTAGGGACAAAATATTGCTCCTTTTACTATGTGTGTGATTTGAGGGTGTATAATTCACACATTCATTTCCATGTCTTCCCGTGGTCCCTATGTTTTCCAGTCACCTACTTAACATGAAAATTGCAAACTGATATTCCATAAATGCAGTATCGAGTTTGATCGTGATGATGAGCTATTCGCTACTGCTGGAGTCTCGAAACGCATTAAAGTCTTCGAGTTTTCAACAGTAAGTTTACTTTTTTGGGACACCTGTGTTGGCCATTAACTATATGTAATTTGAAATTACTCAATTTTGACTTATCTTATTTCTTAGGTTGTTAATGAGCCATCAGATGTGCATTGTCCAGTTGTTGAAATGGCTACTAGATCTAAACTCAGCTGCCTTAGCTGGAACAAGTACTCAAAAAATGTTATAGCAAGCAGTGATTATGAGGGTATAGTAACTGTTTGGGATGTTCAAACCCGCCAGGTATCCTTGCTCTGTTTCATAGTTCATGTTGCAAAGTTATGTTATATTTCAAACTGAAATTTGTTGTATTTGTGTATCGCTTCTTGCTAGAGCGTGATGGAGTACGAAGAGCATGAGAAAAGAGCATGGAGTGTTGATTTTTCTCGCACAGAGCCCTCAATGCTAGTATCTGGGAGTGATGATTGCAAGGTATTTGAGAATTGAAATGGTGCAGTTACTTTTACTATTCCCAAAAGGAAGCTTGGTGTTAGTTCTCTGCATATAGCAAAGATAACTTAAAGGAGTTGCAATCTAATGTAACCTGTCTGGGTGGTTGATACTAGGATTTTTTTAAAAAATAGTTTTTCATCCTTTTCTTTAAAATTGTACATTCATCTACCTTGGTGGGGCATCCCAGTCTCATTAATGCATAGCTGTTTTATAGCTTCTGTAAATCTGTAATAGCTAATGGAATCTACTGCTGCGTGTGCTAGGTCAAAGTGTGGTGCACAAAACAAGAAGCAAGCGCCATCAATATTGATATGAAGGCAAATATTTGCTCCGTTAAATATAATCCTGGATCAAGCTACTATGTTGCAGTATGTTGCTTCCATTTTCTTGGCTCATATCGAATACATGATTTGTTTACTTACCAGATGTTACAATATTTCAGGTTGGGTCTGCTGATCACAATATTCATTATTTTGATTTACGAAATCCAAGTACACCTGTCCATGTTTTTGGTGGGCACAAGAAAGCTGTTTCTTATGTGAAGTTCTTATCTACCAATGAGCTTGCATCTGCGTCAACAGATAGCACATTACGATTATGGGATGTGAAGGAAAATTGCCCGGTATGTCTCATTGAGATCATTCTTGCATTGTTGTAATGATATTCTTGCCTCTTGCTGTCGGGACCCGGATTTTGCATTGTCCTAGTGCTTCTACAACATAGGGAAAGTACCGTAGAGTTTTCCAAACACCATGGGTCAAAATTAAAATGCTTCTGTGCTTATACTGTCTTGTTTCTTTTAGACCAATTGTTCCAGATGATAGAACTTGCTTTCCTACAAATAATGATAAAAAATTATCTGTGACAATTGTAAACCAAATATCAACTTCACAAATTGACTTTTCTTGTAACATGAGGGTATGTTCTTTTATATTTGCAATAGGCTCGGTGTGCTCATTACTTCATTGACCCTAATTTTAAGCTCACTGATATGTCAAATGATTTTGGATCATATTATGTCCTTTCACCTTTATCTCTTTCTTAGCTTATCTACAGTCTGTCTGGGTTCAGTTGTTACTTTATGTTAGGCTTGAACAAAAATGGTACTAGAAAATAAACCACCGTCGGCCTTTTGGTTAAAATGGTAATGTTTTTCAGGTAAGGACATTCAGAGGGCACAAGAATGAGAAGAACTTCGTTGGGCTGTCTGTGAATAATGAGTATATTGCTTGCGGGAGTGAAACAAATGAGGTTTTTGTTTACCACAAGGTAATTGCAAGCTTCTGCCGTTCTCTTATTCCCATGTTACTTGCATCATATGCTGCAATGCTGCTTAACCGAGCACATAGATCTTCTATGAATCTTTCCTTCAATCCAACTTCAAACAACTCCACCCCAATTGCAGGCTATCTCAAAACCTGCTGCCAGCCATAGATTTGTATCCTCCGACCTGGATGATGCTGATGATGATCCTGGATCTTATTTCATTAGCGCTGTCTGCTGGAAGAGCGAGAGCCCTACTATGTTAACTGCTAACAGTCAGGGGACCATTAAAGTTCTTGTACTTGCTCCTTGACGTGATCAAGGGGATTCGTGAGATTCATAGCTAGCTTGTATATTTTCTATATCCAGTTGCTTCCTTTTCGGGCCATTATGTTCCCAAAGTGGGAGTGGAGGCATTATTGATCTCCAGTGTAGGGCGCAAAGTTTTGAAGGTAATCAGCTGACGTAGGGTTTTGAGGGCTTGTATTGTGCATAGTCATGATTCTGTTGTACAGGTGTAAAGCAGTCATGTTGATTACATATGTATCGTGAGAAATGAACCTTAAATGAAACTCCAGCTTGTTTTCTGCATGACTGTTTATATTGGACTGTGGGAAGTCGCACACTAGTGAGCTGAATTCAGCAACTTGTGTACTTCCATTGGTTGATCACACTTCGTTTTACTCGATCAGAAGGATGAATCAATCACTGAGTTGTAGTTTCCCAAGTTTTTTTTAAAAAAAAATTGAACTGCTTCTGCTGCTTGAAATCATTTTGTAATACTTGTAGTGTGTTTTCTTGGAGCGTGTTCTCTTATTCAACCCAGCTATCTTTCGGGCGGGACTTACAGCAGAATAGTTTTTAAGTTTTTGTGCGGCAACGGTTTCAAGTCTTCCATTTTTTTAGTGACAAAGACTTGCTAACATATGCAGCCCATTGGCTGTTTTTGTCGTTACTCCGTTTGAACCTGGAATCAGCGTGTTTTGCTGGTGCTGTGCGTGTGCCGCACCGAACGCCTGTATGGATGTTCACTCTGCCAAGGTTATGCCCTCGTGTAACCGTGCTTTTGTTTTACATTGGAATTGTGGGTTGTTCTTTCATCTTCAGCTTAAGTAAATGTTTTTGTTCAGAAAAATTGGGTTGAGTCGTCCGGATGAACTGGATCCGTTGACCTACCAATAGGGCTGTGCATTTTTGTACCGAACCAAAAAAATCGAACTGTACCGGTCAACTCGGTTTGACTGGTATTCGGTATTCGGTTCAGTATCTGAAAAATTGGTATTTCATCTATTCGGTATTTTCGATATAAACCGAGGTAAAACCGAATAAATCGGTTCGCTAGTTCGCTCTGCGGCTTCTGCTCTGCCTGTTCGTTGGACTTGAGCGGAGCGCTGCTGTTCAGCCCATTAGCTCAACTCGACGGCCCACCAGCTGACGCACGCGCTGCATGACTGTGCTCAGATAAGGCAAGCTACGCAACCGTGAATACATGGATCTTGATCACTAGCTCACGACGTACAGTTTTACATTAAGTACGTACCTGTAATTCTGTTTGTAGTATTATATGCATAATATGGTCCATAATCATCTGGATAGCTAGCTAGCTTATAATGTTATTGTGAGGCCAGTAGCTAACATCGACTGAGCGGAGGTACATGACAAATGCCATATATGTGTTGTGGTACGTGCATACAGTGAGGATTACACATGCTATACATGTATGCATGCATGCATGCATGTGTGTGCTTTGATCTGAAATTGGACTTGCGTTTGTCTTCTTCTATATGTGTGATGGGCGCTAGTGATTAGTGAATGCGTAGTGGCTGCCAGTCAGTCTAGGTTTTGGAATGGAATGGAGTTATGGAGAATTAGAGGTTAACGTTTAACAATTCGTGTACTTTGGTAAAATTAGTATTTACCGATATTGTACCGAAATAAGATGATATTTACCGATACCACACCGTATTCTATAAAGTACCGTATTTACCGAATTATTAAAACCGTATTTACCGAACCGTATAAACCGAAAAAAACCGAACGAACAGTCCTACCTACCAACCACTCAAGTCGAGTTAGGGCATGTTCTTTATGGCCGCGGTTTATGACTTTTGGCTGAAATTTTTGAATTTTGACTGTTTACGGTAAATATTACGGAGAGAGACACTCGTTTGCGATTTTGGCTGGTACAGATGTTGGGCTTTTAACATGTACTACAATTAACTTGTAAATCCTGTCTTGAAAAAATATTCCGTTTGAAAGTTATGTACTATAGCAATAACCAAAAACCGCTTTTAGAAGCCGCAAATAACAGCCCCTAGTTTCTCAACTTTCACCCCCCACAGATCTGAAGCATCCCAAACCCAAGCACCAATCACCGGCAGGCACGGGAGAACAGTGCTGTCCCGTGCCGTCTGCCGCATCGCAGCTTTTGTATCGGCTTGCCGAGTCGCAGGCTCCGCTTACCCATTCAACAAACCGAAGTCATGTCGGAGAAACCCAACGGGCGGGTGGCCTTTCAAGCGCCCAAACGGCCTGTGGGGTTTGGGCAGCCGAACCAACGGAGCAAGACGGGGCACCAGCCGGCTCGCGCCTGTTGCGCTGCGCTTTTGCCTGCCCGGCACATGCCGCCCCCGCGCGGGACGCGGTTCGGTGGGCTGGCCGGTGGCCGCGCCGACGCGGGCGCCTCTCGTTCGTTCGTTCGTCCCCGCGCGGGAGAGAGAGGCGAGAAGCGAGATGCACGTCGGCTTCGCGCTCGCCCCGAGTAAAAAGTTGACGGCCAGAACTGGCCCATTCGGCGGCTGGACGCGCGTCGCCGTCTTGGTCAAGAGAGCAAAATGTCTAGCTGTAGCTTTCACGCTGTGCTTGTTGCCCCTGCTGCCACAAAAACCAGCGGCGCGAGCCTGCCAAACGAAGGGCACCACGAGCATGTCGATCTCTGGCTGAGATCTCATTGGCATGAATGGGAGATCCGATTTGGCCGGGTCCAGCATTACCCTACTCGCCAGTCGTGCTCTGTTTCCAGCCTTGGGTTGCTTACAAATCCCAAATGCGAATATATACTGCTGTTCTTTCATTTCTGATCGGATGATGAGTATGATGTTTATATGATCTGCCAGGATTTGTACTTGTGTTCTCATCTTATTCATGAAATTCCCTTTTCTTATTTTGCCATAACATTATCAGCAGACAAAAGTTCCCCTGTAAAAGATCTAAACGAGCATATGGACTGCTCGGATGACGTCAAGGAAAAGCCCGAACAGATCAACATACTTCAAATCCTTATTAAAGTTGCACTTTATCACTATTATGCTCTTTGTGGGGTGCATTTCTGTTGGTGATATGCCCTAGAGGCAACATAGAGATGTTGAATATATCACATACTATGTTTATGATACATTGCTTTGTTCCTTGAAATAGACATTATCATTATTGATCAATGAGTATGTGACTTATTCATGAGACTCTTAATGCCAAAATGTTGCTATTTCTAAATGATCCCTGATCATATATCATATGAGGAACAAATATAATTCAAAGATCAGCATATGTATTGATTGATGATCATGTCTCATGGATCATGGTATGGAGATACCAAATCAATAATATGGACATGTGTTAGTGAACATATGTTGGATAGACCCGCCATGAGACACTGCGGAGATTCCATGTGTCATTAGTTGGTCTCAAGTAGTGTTTATGTAGAATCCTTAGACTTGAGATCATCATGGTTCCCAACATGCGTAGTAGCCTATTTTGGGACTACTAACCACTACTCAGAATCGGGTAGTCATAAAAGTAGTCTTCGGGTTTGCTATGAAACATGTAGTGGGATGTGAATGATCAAGATAGAATTTGCCCTCCTTATGGGAGAGATATCTCTGGCCTCGATGTAATGGATTATGAAAGCGCATGGCCATGCCAATGTGATTGAGGAGTCAATCACAAGTTTATAATCCATCACGGAATCGAGAGAGTGATTGAGCTATTAAGAGGATGACACAGTCTCGCCTTGAGCTTAATCTATATCGTGAGGCAAAGGGATTCGTACATGAGAACATTACAGTTCAAAGATATGATCTTTACGTATACTTTGGGGTTAATATGTCTTGCTAGAGACCGCTATTAATGTGGTGACCGGAAAGGTGTTTCGGGTCGCGACCAAGTATACGTGAACCTCTGGATCGCACACTTAACGGGTTGGAACACTAATTCGAATGTGATTCGGATGTGGGCTCAATTCGGATAGAGATCCGGATAGACTCCTATTGGGCCTCGGTCCACGAGGCCCAAGTGAGGAGGTCTATATATATGGAGGTGGGGTGAGAGATGTACACACGCTCTGTTCCTCCCGAGCAAAACCTAGCCGCCACCTCCCGAGCCAAACCCTAGCCGCTCGCGAGTCTTTGGTACACTCGCGATCGGCGTTCGGCCGGGCGTGTGGATACCGGTGGAGGCGCTGCTCGTTGCGGCGTTGATCGGCATCAACAAACTACAGATTGGATCTGCTCGTGGTGTGGTTGATCGCGTGGAGGAGACGATCTGTTCGGGACGATCGGCTACTTCCACTACTACCTCGACACGCGTGGTTGGATCGGCTTCTCCAACTCTTCTTCCGCTGTGCTACGCGTCTAGTGGTAACGATCTATGATCCCTCCTTAGCATGATGTTCTGATGTGCGCGGTAGAAATTTTTATTTTCTACTATCGTAGCCTACGCGCGTTCCTTCAATTTCAAGCAACCGCTAGTTGTTCCTAAAGGCCGACTGAGTTCGATACGGCGCTTTCGCTCTAGTACCATCTTGATTCGTCTGGATGTGATCATATACTCGTCATATTTTATTTCCTTCTAATCTTCAAAAAAAAGCTTTCCTTCTGAATAGTGAAAAGCGAGAATATTCTAGTCCTTTCTCTGAGTAAAAGAATTCCCTTTTATGAGATGAATCAAATAGAATCAAGGCGTTTTCTTAAGCAATGCTTCGCTTTCCTGATGCTAGCTGGTAACTCTGATGGGATCTTTTCCTTATTCTGATTCAAGTGGAATCAGCTGCATTGTACATGCTCAGGCTGTGATGTATCCTGCCCAAAACAAAAATATCTTCCCAATGTAGACTACAACTTGCTGTGTTTGCTCTGTCTTGTGCATGCACTGCGGTCGCCACCACATCTGAACTCGTTTCGACATGAGGTGCAAAACAACTGCAACTTAACCCGTAATAGTTCAGTGCCACAGTGGGAAAATGCAGAGAGAAACTGATGGCAATGGTACTGTGCAAAATGCGGTGACAAGAACTGTACAGACTACTCGCCACTGTGGAATGATCTGCTTTGAACTGCAGCATTTCCCCAGTAATAGCATGTACGCTCTCTTTTCTTAGAAAACGACTTCTGAGTTGTTCTTCTCTGAAGGGCTGAAGGGGCAAGCAGGTTCCACAAATATCAGTACGATTGTGTGACAAATATCACAGGTAGTCGTTTCAGAAACAGCGAATCTGAATCCTGAAAAGTAGTGCAGCAGGAACCATGGGATGCAGGACAATTGAGCTAGGGAAAGAAACACTTTCACACCTTCAATCTTGTAAATTTGTAATAACAATCTGTTTTCCTTTTCCACAACGCCACTATTTCTCTCATTTAGGTTCACTAGCTCTATCGGAAAAAAATGTTGGCCTAGAGTCGGCTTAAACTTGCAAGCCCAATCTGCTAACTCGCCAAACTGAGACGAAGTGTCAGCCTCACGGACAACCATTGGCACCACGTTCCTGATGGCGAGTTAAAGGTCAGGACAGGAGGCAGTTGGAGCAAAACACCAAAACCACAAAAGAGAGATCTCAAGATCGCACGCAGTGGCGAAGTCACCAACTGGGGAAGGCTGGACTCCAGAAGCTAACAACAAGCCACTGCTCACTGCAACGCATGCATGCTAGCTAGTCTCCTCTGACTGCCTGCCTGCCCTGCCTCTGGCCCTGGCCATGGTCCAATTGGCCCTTGGCGATGGCGGGAGGCAACTCCTGTGGGAGCCGGCCGGCTTTGGGATCTTGAGAAGATGCGTACCAAGAGCTAGCTACTATTCTACAGCTGTTGCTAAACCAGGAGAAGTGCTCGTTCTTCTCGGCTTTTATACAGTAACTAACTATTAAACAGAGTATCTTTTTAAGATAGATTTTACAAGTCGATTGTAGTAAACATTGCCTAGATCAACTAAAATCGTACGTAAATATCTCTCTCTATACTCTCTCTCTCACACACAAATAGTCAAAAATCAAAATTTTCAGCCAAGAATTATAAGTTACGACTTGAAAGAACAGACAAGAAATATCCTCCTACCTTCCCACCGGTCACTTGGCCATTGGAAAATGCCATGCGCCAATGCATTGTTAATTACCACTGTTGCTGCTATGTTACTAACTTTGTGTTAAGATAATCATTTAGTTTGCATTTCCTTTTGGGAAAGTATCTTCTGTTGATATTGGCTATAAACATCTAGTTCAAACGATTTCTCCACTTGTTTTGATCCTATCTCACTTTGAAAATAAAATAGTGAATCACGATACATCAGATACTCCACTTCTCTCGTTTTCATCCCACACACACATCTCTTTCGTATTTTCCCACCACTCATGTCTTCTTTCTAAAAGCCACCTTTTTCAGTTACTAATATTTATTTTTAGCTAAAATCATCAGCCGCAGCTAAAAACCATTAGCTATAGCTAATACGAACTCGCCCTCCTGCGCACCACGTTTAAATTAGCATTGTTTTGCCAGGTTAATTAAAGAACAGGAGTACTGTTATGTTTATGACTTTGTGCCTTGACTTTTGACTCCTCTTTTTCGTGAGAAAAAAGATGCATGTAGAAATTGCCCTTTAGAATTATTAGGAGATGGTACATGCCTGCTCTGTAGAGCCTAGAGGTCATTTGAGACGCGATCTCCATTAACGACAAGACTCGACTTACTCAACCTCTCAAGCTTAAGGAAGTATAGATTAGCCCATTCCAGTCATGCATGAGTTGCACTGCTGCACGAACACGCGATGAGCAGCTGTCATTTACGTGTGATGCCCTAAAAAACAGGGGAGCAAGAAATGCACTTGACTATGAACTCCATCATAGCTAATGCAGGTTGGCCGGTTGAATTTGCCAATGTACGTATGCATCCACCATGAAACGAGTGATCCTTATAATCAGTGAAAGAGGCATGTAAGGAATCCTGAAAGAAGCAGCTCCCCGGGATTCACCTGGGCAAGGTCGTTTCCCGGGCAAAGCTGCATTCGGGGGCTGGCTGCAGCTGCGCTCGAATGCCAGCCTGCCTGCCGTCTCCTTTTCTTGTACCTAAAGCAGGGGTTAGGGGTCAAAAAAACTTTTAATCAATCCATGACACTTTGATTTTGCACACCTAAAGTAGTTCCATGTTCGCACGCCTTCCAGGATATAGGACCGAAGATGGCAATAAAGAAAGGTAAATAGTGCCTTAAAAGTTTTCTCTAAATATTCACTTATATTTTACTTCGATAGCTATAAAAGTATGAAGATTTGGATAGGAACCTTAATCAAAATATGGAAAAACACGGAGCTGTACCACCGTGAAAAATCAGAGACTCTCAGAGCTGAGCAAAACCAGTTAAAAAACAACGTGGTCGAACTTCGACTACGTGGTTGGAATTCCCACAAAGCTGAGCACAACCTGATCGGAAATCAGCATGGTCAGATTTCGACTATGATGGTCGACGATCATACAATGGTCCAGAACTAACGTAATCGTAACCAACGTGGTCGAAATCCAACATGGTCGAAATGCAACTCGAGTGGTCAACGACCAAAGAGTGGTCAAAAACCATCGTAGTCAAAAACAAACATGGTCAAAACCAACATAGTTGAAATCAATATGGTCGAAACCGACGTAGTCAAAACCAACATTGTCGAAAACCGATGTGGTTGATGTCCAGTGTGCGGTCCAAAAACTAGCGTAGTCGAGGACCAATGAGTGATCGAAAACCAACGCGGTCAAGACCGATGTGATCATAACCTTCATGGTTGATGACCAAGAGCCGCAAACCCCGCAGTCAGAAAACCAATTATGTAGATGATGACCAGAGTAGTCGTAACAAATCGAAATATGACCCGAGTGGTCTATGACCAATGAATGATAGAAACCAAAATGGTCGAATCAAATCGAAACACGACCAAAGAAGTCGACGACCAGTGAATGGTCGAAAACCAGGGACTGTGGTACTACCGCTACAAGGATTGTGGTACTACTCAATAGAATAACAGGGTTTTCAGTCCGACCACGAGAACCAAAATCGACAGAACTTTCGATCGACTCAACTAAAAGCTGTGAAACTTTGCATGCATGTTTCTTAAGGTCTCAGGAAGCTATTCTATTCTTGGATTGAAAAATCCATGACAAATTTGGAACCTTTTGGCAATTTAAAGCAGCGCACACCAACCAAGAACTAAAAACCAAATTGATGATCAGATCTTGCTTGTAGGTAGAAGATAGCCAAGATAGCTTTAAGCACGTTCCCACATGTCACAGCAAACAAGATCACCGAAGGAATCAACCCAAATACTCTCGAACCAAGAAACCACCCGATTAAGCCAAGAATGAGAAAAAAAGTTTTTTTCAAAAATCTTGCTGTTGAATTATCTAGTTGATTGGAAATCAATTTCAAGAAGTTATCTCCATCTCATCCATGTCCTTAGCACAACAAGATTAAGAGAGGGGGTAGAAGAGAGATTAAACCAACAGAAATAAGAGTAACTCAATCAACAAGATGAATTCAAGAAGATGCAAAAGATTGATGTATTGCTTGATGATCGGTTTTACAGCCACTCCACTCAGGACGATAGAGCTTTAAGCCTAGATCACACACACACACACACACACACACACACACACACACACACACACACACACACACTCTAACGTATCTTCCATGGGAGGGAGGAGGAGCTAGCCACCAAAAGGCTTAGCCAATCTTCTCAAACCCTAACTCTTACCTCCCCTCCCCTTATATATGCTCATAATCTGAACCAAAATCTAATAGATCCACTTATTAGGCTAAATTGGGGATAACCCATTAACCCCACCGAACACCAAGTTTTACTCATGCACGCTTCTCCGGTGTTGAGCAATTTTACCAAAATGCTCCTCTACCGCTTTCGACGAAGCTTCCCTCGTTCTTTTCCATGAAGTATCGCCCATGCTTCGTCATCTTCCACGTGGTTCCAATGACTTATCGCCAAGCATCTCACACATCCGGATCCCACCAAACCGTTATCGCTTGCAAATGGCCTAAGTCACTTAGTGCACCACATACCTTTTCTCACACATGACACCACCCGGTTTCCTTGACATCTGGATCACGACTCCTCCCTGAGCCTAGTCCCGGTCCACATTGCCGTTGCCCATCATGTCCACCACCGGTAGCTCTCGCTCCAGTTTCTCGTCATCCTGGCTTGCAGCCACCCTGCAAGGCTCAGTCATCTTCAGCATCTCCTTGACTGTTCTAGACCTTAGCACCACCTTGTGTCCAGTCCCCCGGTCCTCCTACGTCTCACCATGATCTAGCTCCGAAGTCCTGCAACCAACACCAATAAGCAAATCATTACGTAGCACCGCACGATACACAAATAGATTAATTTGCGCAATTAATCTATACAATGCACCATGCAAAAAAATATGCAACTAAAATATTGATTCTAATCTTAGGACCAAACAATAAATCCATGTGCATACTAGCAACAACACCTAGGTCAAACCATGACCAAAACCCCAAGAATTCTAGGCAGTGTTTGGTTCGAGGGACAGGGACGTCCCAGGTAGGATATCCCACCTTGGGGTGGTGTTTGCTTCTGGGACAAGCAGAGTCAAGGACATCCCACTAGGAATATTCCTTGTAGATCCGGGATCAGTCAATCCTCTTTTTTTCATGGGACAGAGTCATCCCACGTGGGATAGAGTCATCCCACCTCTTTGTTTTTTAAGTACTATTTTGTTTAAATTTTTTTTAAAAAAAACACAAAGGCTTATGTGTACAAACATATCAACAATAACCTTCAATTTTTTTAAAAAAACTCAAAGGCCACACATGTCTCACCTTCATCCTTCCATCCAAACAAAGGATGGGACCATTCCATCCCACTTTATCCTTCCAACCAAACAAAAAACAGAGATGACTCTATCCCCCTAACCAAACAAAAAATGGGATCATCCTATCCCAAAACCAGAGACAGGACCATCCCATCCCACCTTGTCTCTAAACCAAACACAACCCTAAAGAACAACCTCAGACCACTGAGAGAAGCCAATCTAACCACCAAGCACAGGCCGGTCAGACCGTTGGCTGGTCTAACACGAGTACTCGAGGTCTACAACAGCCGATTGCAACGCTCACAACTATCAATCGCGAAGTCTATGACTACCGATCGCAAAGTCGACAAATACCAATCACAAAGCTTACGACTATTGACCATCTGTGATTTTTCAAGCACTATAGCTTTCGACCATCGACCATCTATGGTTGATTTGTCGCTCGGATTGCCCAACACACGGCTGTTCGGACCATCCGACTACAAAGTCGAGGACCATGCCTTCGACTACTGTCAGCGGTTGAAGTTTGTTGGTCAAACCGTTTAACCTGAAGATTCTAGCAGACAGCCCAACCAGAATGCAGTCTTTTGCAAAACACTCAAAAATCAAACTCAAACTCCATAAAAACTCTAATGCAAAGATCAATTACTCATTATAAGTATGGATTGATCTTCATATAAGTCTCACATAGGAGAACACGGCCACGACATTTAGCAGCTGCGAATTGTTCATGTGTCTATTTAGAGGTTGAATAGTCCAGGCTGCCAATTCTCACCAAACTTGATTAGCATGCAATGCAACAGTCTGAATTGTCTAATATGGAGTAGCACGATGCTATTGCCAAATAATGGTCGTTTTTGTTGAGGAACCGACGCTGGAGACCAGTCCGAGCGATTCCTCTACTTAGAACAAGAACGAATCAATCACAGAATCACAGAATAATAGATTGAACACAGAGAGGTAGAGAGAACTCCTGGTCTTTCTTTATTTCTTTAGATTGCATCGGGGTACATAATGAGGGGGTCTAGGTCCCTATTTATAGTCTACGGTGGGGGTGCCCAATTAGATAAGGAATCTAGATAGAGTCCAGGTTTCCTAACACTCCCCCTTGGGCACTCACCCAACATGCTCATGCCTCGTCAAAACTCCATAAAAACCCAGTGGGAAAAATTTGGAGAAAGAGTACATGATACATGTGATGCTGTGGTACACGAATTGCCTCATTAAATACCTTGGTCGAGAAACTTCATGGAAAACTCGTCAAGGGAAAAAGAGTACAATTCACCCAAATTCATTTGGTCTGCAAGACTTTATTTTTGGGTACTTAATCTTCATGATCAAGATTTATTAGCGGGCTTGTGAGAATTCTCCCCAGATTCGCACTTCTCTAAGTCTCATCATTCCAATTTCACGCACGCACCTTTCAAAGCTAGATGCGGGGAGTGACTTAGTGAATAAATCTGCGAGATTTGCACATGACTTAGTATGCAGTACTTTAATCTCGTCCATCTTTTGCAATTCATGTGCATAGAAGAACTAGGGGTTGATATGCTTTGTGAGATGACTCTTTACATAGCCCATTTGCACTTGTGCAACGCAAGCTGCATTATCTTCATAGATAATTGTGGGGGTTTGCACAATGTTCATCCCACATGACTGCTGGATGTGGTGAATCATTCGGCGGAGCCAAGCGCACTCGTGCGGCTTCATCTGATGCTATAATTTCGAGTGGTTCGTCAAGTAGCTACGGGCTTTACTTAGACGATTTCTATGAAATTGCGGTTCCACCACACAGGAATACATAGCCTGTTTGTGACTTAGCGGTATGCGGGTCTGACAGATACCCAGCATCTGCATAGCCAATCAAGTTCAGATCTTGATTCTTTCTGTAAAACAATCCGAGGTCTTTGCTACCTTGGAGGTATCAGAAAATGTCCTTTATGCCCTACCAATGCCTTTTGGTGGGCTCTGCACTATACCTTGCTAAGAGGTTCACGGCAAATGCAATGTCCGGTCTAGTGCACTTTGCTAAATACATGAGTGCTCCCACTGCACTCAAGTATGAGAATTCTGGTCCCAGGACTTCCTCCCCCTCTTCCCTTGGTCGGAAAGGATCTTTTTCTTGCTGTAAAGACCTACCGATCATTGGTACTTTCGAGGAAATGCCTTCTCAAAGCCAAACCTTTCAAGCACCTTCAGGTGTAGGTCGACTGATGTACCAAGACTCCTTCAGGACATGCTCAAGCTGCAGCCTAAGCAAAACTTGGTCTTGCCCAAATCTTTCATTTCAAATTCGACTCCAAGTAGGAGCTTGCTTCTTTTATGTCTTGGTGTCCCGATGATATTCAGATCATCTACATACACGAGATTATACTGAATCCATTCAGGATCGCCGTATAAATATACAAGGACGATCTTCATTGTTCGTGTAGCCTTTCTTGCGAAAAAGTCGCTCAGCGATTATACCACATTCTTCAGTTGTTTCATCCATACAGGTGACTTTCGAGTTTCACACTATACAAATTTCTATTTGCTCTGTCTTGGTTCGGAGAGGAATTCCTTGAGGACTTTCATGTAAATCTCGAATCCAAGTTACCGTAAAGGTATGCAATCACAACATCCATCAATTTCATTTCCAAGTTCAAGTTCACTTGCCATTGAGATCAAGTATCTAAAGGTAATTCCACTCATGACTGGGAGTAGGTTTCTTCATAATCAACTCTAGGACGTTGAGTGAAACCTTGGGCTACCGACCTTGCTTTGTATCTCACTACTTCATTTCTTTCATTTCTCTTTCGAACAAATACCCACTTGTGCCCAACGGGTGTATGTGGGAGGTGTGCATACGAGCCCAAACACCTCTCTTTTATTCAGAGATAGCAATTCGGTTGCTATTGCCTTCTTCCAATCTTCCCAATCTGATCTTTTCTTACATTCAATGAGCGATGCAGCTCGGGATCAAGATCGATGATGGTGGCAATTTTCTTTGCGAAGTAGATATCGATATTAGCCGTTGTCCTATTCGAGGACTCTCCGTGTGCACATAATTTATAGCTATTTCTTCATGAGTTGCTTTTTCGGAGCTTCACCTGCGCATCGCTTCTTTCAATTGCGGTGGCAAGTCCTTTAGTTTTTCGGCTCCGATGTGTGCGCACACATCCATGCCGATGGGGATATTCAGATCCGGTATGCCCTTTTCGAAGGTGTCATACTTGTGCCAGTCTCAACGGCTCCCATTCTCATTTTGGGGACTTCAATGATCGGTGTGATAAATCCTTTTATCCTTTTTCACGGCGTCCCGGTTACTTTGGGCTCGAGGAACCGGAGTTCTCGTCCTTTATTCCGAGGCCTCGGGCGGGATTAGGGATACCTTCAATTTTCTTTGGTATTTCAACCTCTCCGGTGCATTGCGTGCGAGCACATGCGACTTAATCACGCTCTTCAAATCACTAAAGTGATCGGGTAGTTGATTTGCTAATGTTTGCAAGTCGATGATCTTCGGACCTCTTTTTAGTTTCACTAGTGCGCGGTCATGTGCATGAATTCCGTGGCTTCCCACGTAATTTTCCGACATTTTTCATCAACGGGTTGATTTCCTCCCTAATGACGGAAATTATCCTCATCAAAAATGCAATCGTGAAGCGGCAAGATGCAAATCTCGACATGGGTTCCAAATACCGATTATGGATGCGATCTCATAACCAACGTATATCCCGATCTTGCGGAGTGGGCCCATTGCGATTCATTGCGGAGGTGGTATCGGTACATAAACCTTACATCCAAACCTCCTAAGATGGGAAACTTTCGGTGGTGACCCTTGCGCAAGTTGCATAGGTGAATGGATGTTGTAGGCGAAGGTCTAAGGTTGATGAGATTCATTGCATGAAGAACTGCGTGTCCCTAACATGTAGTGGCAAATTACTTTTATGCAAGAGGGTCGGCAATAAATTTAATTCTTTTAATTAAAGCCTCTGCCAAACCATTCAGGTATGGATATGCGATGCAAATGCTCAACGCAATTCCCATCGCCATGCAATAATCATCGAATGCCTTTGAAGTAAATTCTCTGGCGTTGTCCATTCGAATGGACTTGATATGATGATCTGGAAACACATTTCTGATGCGAATGATCTGCGAGATCAATTTTGCAAAGGCGTGGTTTCTTGTGGACAACAAACCCACATATGACCACTTCGAAGAAGCGTCAATGAGCACCATGAAATACTTAAACGGCCCTGAGACGGGCTGAATAGGACCGCAAATGTCTCTCTGGATGCGATCCAGGAATGCAGGGACTTCATCCTTCACTTTCAGAGTGGAGGGTCTAGTAATTAGTTTCCCGGTGGCACATGCAGGGCACACGAAATCTTCATGATTCGGGAAATTCTTCACATTAATATTATGCCCATGCGAGTTATTTATTATGTTTCTCATCATCCTAAGACTTGGGTGGCCTAATCTGTCATGCCAGAGACAAAAGAGTTCAGAGCTTCTAAACACTGTTTTCAGAACAGTGTACGCTGTAGGCGCTTTAATTGTGGTATAATATAGCCTGTTTCAAGTGAAGGAAGCTTTTCTAATATTCTTTTGCCATTCTCTTCGCGCTTCATGATGAGCAGGTATTCCTTACCGTACTCTTCGTCAGTCTCAACGTGGAAACCATTGGCGCGAATATCCTTAAAACTTAGGAGAGTTCTAGTCGATTCTGGGTACAATAAGGCTTCTTCAATGACCAAAGTTGTGCCCATGGGAAGTATAATTGTGGCTCTTCCGGAACCGATTATACATGCATCGCTTCCGGCGATTGTCGTAAGGCTGCCAGTGCTCTTACGGATCGACTGGAAATACTTAGTCTCTCTTAAGATGGTATTCGTTGTGCCGCTGTCGGCAAGGCATACTTCCTCCATAGGGCGCCACACGTGTTCTAATATAACGTATTTAATTAACATGTATTAGAAGGCATTCAACACATAAATAAATACGTAAATATCAGAACATAACATGCCATCATAAACTGAATAAATGAATGCTTTATTCCAAAATCATCCAACCATTACGAGAAAGCAAAATCCTAAAGCACCAACCATGCAAGTTCTAAACTTGTCCATTTAACACAAAATAAATGACAATTAACGTCTTATGCATTACGTGCATCGACGGAATCAACTAGAAAATCATTGACTTCTTGGCTATTTCCTCGCAGTGACATTCTCTTCAAGAGAGATCATGGTCGTGGCGCCTCTAAGTCGTAAGGGTGTCTTCTGCAGGATGGACTCAACCTCCATCATCTCCGCACCGCTCAGTGCTCCCCTCAATGATCGCAAAGTGGGCTTCAGTGCCTTTGCCATTCTTCTTCTGAGCTTGGTGGGCATCAATGACATGTTGCGGTGCTTTGCATATCCGCGACCAATGTCCCCACTTGCCACATTTGTAAAAACCCTGGTTCTGCTGGCCATAGATCTTGTCACTCTTTTTAGCATTTTTGTCGTTTGGAGCATCTGACTTGCCTTTCTGGGCAACCCTTCTTCCCCTTTTCTTCATCAAGGGTTTTCGCACCTTGAGCCTGCTAGCGTTGGCTTCATGGCCAACGGAGCTACCTTGTGGCTGCGAGACGTAATTCTTGCGGAGAAATTCGTCCTGAGCCTCGGCTACCTGCATCATATCAATCAATTCGGCGTACTACTTGTAGCCGTTTTGACGATAGTTGCGGGCAACCTGTATAGCACAGAGTTTAAGGTTTGTACAAATTCTGTGCAAGGCAGAATTGTACTCCCCGACCGTTTTAAAGTCGGCAAACCTCAGTCTGATCCACTCATGCTCTACTTGAGCAAGAATGGTGTACTTGAGCCTCTCAAACCGCTTCTTGAGTACGGTCCAGAGTGCTAGCGCATTTCTCTCTGCCATATACTCATTCTTTAGAGTTGAGCAGAGATGGTGCCTGAGAAAATGAAGTGCCTGATCATTCTCCTCAGGTGTGGGTCTAGCGTCTTTCTGTCCGCTTATCCCAATGGCTGCGCCGAGCTTCCGGCCCCCAAGCACAATCTCGACATCGGATGCCCATGTCAGATAGTTTCGTCCATGTTGGGCCAGCTCCTCGAACTCCCGGTTCGAAATTCCAGTCATCTACATGTGTATGAACGAAATAAAATAAGTTTACTGCAGGTAAACATGCATGAAAAATTTACTACAGGTAAATAAAGTGGTGCAATAGTCTCCCATAATGTTTCATAATTTTCTGTGCATTTTCTATAATTTTACTGCTAATTTCAGTGATTAAAAACAATTAAAACAATTACAATTAACCAAAAACAGTAAATAAATACAGAAAATACAGAGAATAATAATGGCATAAATAAACAAGCTTCAAATGCTAAAAAATAATGCAAAATTCGGATTCCCGAGGCCCTTTTATGCTAAAATATGAAATTTCAGCAAATTCTGCACTTTCTGGGGGTTTATGCGCAAAATTTCAGTTCAGAGAAAAATTCGCGCAATTTTCTGATTTAGCGAGGGGTTTTCTGCAAAATTCTGGACCCACTCGTAAATTTGAGGGCTTATACGTAATTTTCAGAACTACGAAGCCTTTTATGCAAAATTCAGGACTTATATGCGAATTATAGGGGTCTTTCGGTAATTTCCGCATTTTATGGGGAGTTTTCTGCGTTTTCCGCCTCCACCGTGGGACCCTTTTTCTTGGCCTGCTTTTCGGCCCACCATACCTTGGCCCATATGGCCCACCATCCGCTTGGCCCACCCGACCGACATCACCTCATGGTGATTAGGGTTCCCCTGGTCATTCCTTTTAGTGGCGGCGGCTGACCCGGGCGTGGACTCGTGCGGACCAGGCGACGGGCGGGTCGGTGGCCCAAGCGGAGCGGACGGAGGTTGACGGCCGGCGGTCAGGCGAGGGACAGCGGCCAGGGCCGTTCGGCGGCGGCGGCAGGCTTTGTCCGGTGGCGGTGGCGCGCGCAAGCGCGCGCCGGCAACCAAGCGACGCTCGAGTAGGCGGTGGGGCGCGGCGCCGATCCGGTGGCTGCGAGCCAAGCGGAGGAGATTTGGGGCGTGGTGGCGACGTTGGAGGCGGGGCGGCAGCGTCGGCGCGCGCTCGCGCTCAAGGGAGACCGGCCGGCGGCGCGCGGTGGCGCAACAACTTCGGCGGCGGCGGTTAGGCGGGCCGTCGCGGCGCGCAGGCCGAGATGCTTTGGGGAGCCACACCATCGGCCACCACCGCGCGGGCGGCGACGTGGAGGTGGTCGGTGTGGCGGCGCGTCGCGGCGAGGCTCGGGGGCCGCTCTCTGGCGCCGGTGGAACCTAGCGGCGGCCAGCGACAGGCACGCGCCATGCGGGGTGAGCACGGCGTGTGCGATGGCTTGTGCGGCTTTGGGCTAAGCGTCGATGGAAGCCAAGGGGTCGACGGTCGCATACGGGCGGCGAGTAGCTTCTTCGGGAGGGGCTACCTCGCGCGTGCAGGCACGATAACCGAGACACCTGGGGTGACGACGCCGTGCGGGCGGCTGGTGTGACGGCGGTGGGAGGCCGGCCGCATGCGGGCGACGGGCGTCCACCGTTGTTGTGGCCGGTGGCTATCTGGCGGCTTCAGGCCGATAGGAAATTTTTTTTTCATGTGGTGCTCATGCAAAACCGAACAGAGTGCCATGCAAAGATTTTTCATACAGTTTTCTTATGCGATCTCCAAACAGAAAACTGATGCATAAAATTAATCTACGATGCAATCAACATCTACCCCGTTTCGCAATCTACCGATCGATATTATGCCGGCGATTTCAGATCTGCTCGCGGTAGATTTAGGGCGGATTTGCATCTAATCTATAGTGCAATCAACATCTACCCCGTTTCACAATTTACCGATCGACATTGTGCCGGCGACTTCAAGTCTGCTCGCGGTAAATTAGGGCGGATTTGCACCGTAGAATTCCAATCTAGAACGCGAAAGAAAATGCGAATTCAAAAGCAATCTAGAAAATCAATCTGTGCTTCGATGATTACCTCGTTCACCGGAGCGAAGTCGTGCTGATAACGTGTTGAGGAACCGACGCTGGAGACCAGTCCGAGCGATTCCTCTGCTTAGAACAAGAACGAATCAATCACGTAATCACGAATAATAGATTGAACACGAGAGGTAGAGAGAACTCCTGGTCTTTCTTTATTGCTTTAGATTGCATCGGGGTACATAATGAGGGGGTCTAGGTCCCTATTTATAGTCTACGGTGGGGGTGCCCAATTAGATAAGGACTCTAGATAGAGTCTAAGTTTCCTAACAGTTTTCTACGCGAGAAATTAAAAGATGTTGTACTAGGCAACAGATGATCACGCCGTTTTCGGGGAACGGAGAACCCCCGAATCCAGAAGAAATCCGGGCAAATGCACCGTGTTTTCGCCTACGCGTGTGGTGACGCCAACTCTTGGTTGCTGTATGCATGCGCCGACACCCGGGGGAGGCACCACGCAGGAGAGCTACAGCTACTACGCCTCTTCCCTCCCGTTTCCATCCCTATATAAACCCCGCATCACCACCTCCACAGCTTCCAAGAACAGATGCCGTTCTGAGCTTTTTTCTAGCTTGTGAGCTCTGCTCTAAACATAGCCACTGTTTTCACAGCTCGCATCACCTGCCTCCAACAATGGCGGCCTCTGTCGAGTACGACAGGCACCTAGCTCCCCACCCGTGGCCGAGCAATGCGCAGTCAAAGAGCTTCGACTTGTTCCCCTCCGGCGGCGGCAAGGGCCGTTCAGGTTTCGACTCTGACTCCGATGATGACGACAACATACCTCCGGACTGGAGGTCACTCTACCACCCGCGTCTTGAGGTCGAGCCGCCCGTCAAGGACCCACGCGACGAGGCCACCTCTGACGCGTGGGTCCGGCGCCACCCGGCGCTCGTCCGGCTCACGGGAAAGCACCCGTTCAACTCCGAGCCGCCGCTCCCACGCCTCATGGCGCACGGGTTCATCACCCCGGTGCCGCTCCACTACGTGCGCAACCACGGCCCCGTGCCCAAGGCCGACTGGTCCAACTGGACCGTCGAGGTGACCGGGCTCGTCAAGCGCCCCGCGCGGCTCACCATGGAGCAGCTCGTCACGGAGTTCGAGGCCGTGGAGTTCCCCGTCACGCTGGTGTGCGCCGGCAACCGGCGCAAGGAGCAGAACATGGTGCGCCAGACCGTGGGCTTCAACTGGGGCCCCGGGGCCATCTCCACGTCCGTGTGGCGCGGCGTGCGGCTGCGCGACGTGCTGCGGCGGTGCGGCATCATGGGCTCCGCGGCCGGCGCGGCCAACGTGTGCTTCGAGGGCGCCGAGAACCTGCCGGGCGGCGGCGGCTGCAAGTATGGCACCAGCCTGCGGCGGCAGGTGGCCATGGACCCCGCGCGGGACGTCATCCTCGCCTACATGCAGAACGGCGAGCCGCTCGCGGCGGACCACGGCTTCCCCATACGTGTCATCGTGCCGGGCTTCATTGGCGGCCGCATGGTGAAGTGGCTCAAGAGGATCATCGTCGCGTGCAACGAGTCCGAGAGCTACTACCATTACCGGGACAACCGCGTCCTACCATCTCACGTCGACGCCGAGCTCGCCAATGCCGAAGGTACTCATCCTCTTGTTTCCGTACACTTTACCTGCTTCTTGTTGCCTTCTACGTACACGCGCGCAACACGTATTTGGTGCATCGTGACCGTGATCTTACGGTGTTTTTGGATGTTTCCGTTGTGCCGACCGAGCAGCGTGGTGGTACAAGCCGGAGTGCATGATAAACGAGCTGAACATAAACTCGGTGATCACCACGCCGGGACACGACGAGGTGCTGCCTATCAACGCGCTGACGACGCAACGGCCGTATACGATGAAGGGATATGCTTACTCCGGTGAGTCCAAGGCATCATCCCATCATTCAGTGATGTCACCCGTGCCGTGTAACGCCCGACACGGCTGTGTTGTCTCCTAATTCCTAATTTAGTTTGGGCTCGGGCCTGATTATTCTAAAAGCTCATTACTCATTGACTAGTACTCGTTTTGTACTTATGGTGTTGCATGGTGATGATGTTATTACCAGGTGGTGGCCGGAAAGTTACACGGGTGGAGGTCACCCTCGACGGCGGCGAGACGTGGCAGGTGTGCACTCTGGACCACCCGGAGTGGCCAACCAAGTACGGCAAGTACTGGTGCTGGTGCTTCTGGTCCGTCGAGGTCGAGGTGCTCGATCTGCTCGGAGCCAAGGAAATCGCCGTCCGCGCCTGGGACGAGGCCATGAACACCCAGCCGGAGAAGCTCATCTGGAACCTCATGGTAAGCAACAATAGCCTCATCGGATCGACAGCTCTTCATGTACGTGCACGTATGCTTGTGGGCGATGACACTTACTGTGTGTCTGTGTGCATTGGATATGTGCAGGGCATGATGAACAACTGCTGGTTCCGGGTGAAGATCAACGTGTGCCGGCCGCACAAGGGCGAGATCGGGCTGGTGTTCGAGCACCCGACGCAGCCGGGCAACCAGTCCGGCGGGTGGATGGCGCGGCAGAAGCACCTCGAGACGTCGGAGAGCGCGCAGGGCACGCTCAAGAAGAGCACGTCCACGCCGTTCATGAACACGGCCTCCACGCAGTACACCATGTCCGAGGTGCGCCGCCACACGTCCCCGGAGTCCGCCTGGATCATCGTGCACGGCCACGTCTACGACTGCACGGGCTTCCTCAAGGACCACCCCGGCGGCGCGGACAGCATCCTCATCAACGCCGGCACCGACTGCACCGAGGAGTTCGACGCCATCCACTCCGACAAGGCCCGCGGCCTCCTCGAGATGTACCGCATCGGAGAGCTCATCGTCACGGGAAGTGACTACTCGCCGCAGAGCAGCAGTGCCGACCTCAAGGCCATCGTCGAGATCCCTGCGGCGGCGACCGTGCCGGTGTCAACCGTCGCGCTCTCCAGCCCGCGGGAGAAGGTGAAATGCCGGCTCGTGGACAAGAAGAGTCTGTCTTACAACGTACGCCTGTTCCGGTTCGCGCTGCCATCGCCGGACCAGAAGCTCGGACTACCGGTCGGCAAGCACGTGTACGTGTGTGCATCGATCGACGGCAAGCTCTGCATGCGCGCGTACACGCCGACGAGCTCCGTCGAGGAGGTCGGCTACGTGGAGCTCCTGATCAAGATATACTTCAAGGACGAGGACCCCAAGTGCCCCAACGGCGGGCTCATGTCGCAGTACCTGGACTCCCTGCCGCTCGGCGCAACCATTGACATCAAGGGCCCCGTGGGGCACATCGAGTACGCCGGCCGCGGCACCTTCATGGTGAGCGGCGAGCGCCGGTTCGCACGCCGGCTCGCCATGGTGGCCGGCGGGACGGGGATCACGCCGGTGTACCAGGTGATCCAGGCCGTGCTCAGGGACCAGCCCGACGACGACACGGAGATGCACCTGGTGTACGCGAACCGCACGGAGGACGACATGCTCCTGCGGGAGGAGATCGACCGGTGGGCGGCCGCGCACCCGGCGCGGCTCAAGGTGTGGTACGTGGTAAGCAAGGTGGCGCGGCCGGAGGACGGGTGGGAATACGGCGTGGGGAGGGTGGACGAGCGGGTGCTCAGGGAGCACCTGCCGTTGGGAGACAGCGAGACGCTCGCGCTAGTGTGCGGGCCGCCGGCGATGCTCGAGTGCACGGTGCAGCCGGGCCTGGAGAAGATGGGGTACGACCTTGACAAGTCTTGCCTTGTGTTCTAGGCCGAGCCGGCGCGCATAGCGTACAACTGTACATAGCATAGTTGCATCTTGCTTGCAGCTTAGCAGTTGTTGTGGACTTAAAACTCTCGCGAGTTCTTCTGGTTCATAGTAGCGGCGGTGGTCGGATGGTGGGTGGCCATGGAAGTGTATACTGATGCTTGTGCCCATGGTCTTTTTTGTGTTGAGATGTATTGGTGATATCAGAGCAATAAAAATTAAAGATCATTGCAGCGAAAACAATGCGCTAATAAGAGTTTGTGATGAGAACATCAATCCCTAGCTCTGCACTCTTTGTTCAGTCAGTTTTGCATAAGATCATTCAAGGGTATCCTAATGGGGGTGAAAGAAGAGTTAGTTGAGATTGAAGATTGCGAAATGGGGTGCTTCTTTGTGAGTTTGACTCTGAGACATAGAAGAACTTTAGATGGGAGTTATGTGCTGTGTATGGACCAGCAAATCACAGCTTGTCAGGAGTCTTTTTGGAAGAGATTTCTCAGAAATGTCATAACACAGTCGTCCCCATGGTGTTAGAGGGTTGATTTAAACATGATTAGGGGTGCACAGGACAAGAGTACATACAATTTGGACCTTTGACACGGATTGGGAGATAAAAATTTCCAAATTGCATAGTGGCAGCTTTAACAATGGTAGGGTCAGACCACACTCATGTAATGTTGAATACTGGAGAGAATCAGATCACCACCCATAAACAATTTCATTTTGAAAATATGTGGCTGACTCGTGAGAATTTTAAGCAGAACACAGAATGCAGATGGAACAAGATAAAAAGCAAAATGCCAAAAACAGTGTACTCTATGGACAAATGGCAGGGGTGCAAATATCAATGGAGAATATAGAAGGAAGAAAAAGACATGATGGTAAAATTGGAGAAAATAGATGCTGAAGCTGAGATCAGGGACTTATCTGCTGAAGAATGGGGTGCAAGATATTAATTGGAAACAGAGCTAGAGGATTTGTTGCATAAAGAAGAAATATATTGGCAGAAAAGGGGGACAGAAAAATGGATCCTACAAGGAGATGCAAATACCGATTTTTTCCACAGTTGTGCTAATGGCAGGAGGAAAAACAAGACTCTATCTTTAGAGAGTGATGGACATGAACTAACTGATGGCAGAGAAATATCCAATCATATATATACTCTTATTACAAACAACTCTTTGGTTTTGAGGTTTATAAAGGGGTGTGTTTAGATGATAATGTTATGAATAGCGCTTGTATTCATATGAGGCCAATAGGCCGGTATATATACACAAAGTACAGGTGGGAAATATGCAAAGAACCCCTTATAACAATGGGGAATAACAAACTATACATATATCTCTAACACCCCCTCAAACTCATGGTGGATCAACAACACCGAGTTTGGAGAGGTAGAAGCTATCTTTGTGCTCGAGTCCGGGCCTTTGTGAAGAAATCCGCTATCTCAAGCTCAAGGCACATATCAAGAGTAATCACCGATCATGCACACAAGACCTCATGAAAGAAGCATCCACACCAATATGCTTGGTGAGCTCATGCTTCACGGATCACGAGCAATACCGATAGCACTTGCTGCTCGACAAGAGAGGGTCGGTGTAGTGACAAAACACCAAAATCCTCAAGTAACCACCGTAGCCAAGTAATCTCTGCTGTCAAGAGAGCCATAGCTCGCAACTCGGCCTCTGCACTCGAGCGGACATCTGCGATCTGTTTCTTCGTCTTCCGGCAATAAGAGAACCACCAAGAAAAACACAAGAAGCGAGATAGACCGGCGGTCGAGAGGATCGCTGCCCAAGTAGCATCCGAATAGGCACGAGGCTATGAATGAATGGAACGTGGAAAGAAGAGGCGGCGAGAGATAGTCCGCGAAGGTATCGCGGAACTCGAAGAAGGTGGTGTAGTGGACTGAGTGGAGCTGAAACAAACCGACTCGAATATGAACTGGATAAGTGATATCCGGACGAGTAACGACAAGATAGACAAGACTCCCAACAAGATGGCGATGGCGAGTCGGATCGTAAAGAGGCTCGCCATCGAGAGTCGGAGGTGAATATTGAGCCCCATGGGAGTCTCAACGATGCTGATCGATGAGAGAGCGCGATCAAGAAGGTCTGAATATATTTCTCTTGGGACATAAAGAAACCATCCGGAGTGGAAGTAACCTCAATCCCAAGGAAGTAACTAAGAGGACCAAGATCCGACATAAGGAATCGCTCACTAAGACGAGCCTTGACAAAGGCAATGTACTCAGAATCATCTCCGTAATGATCATATCATCAACATACAGAGAAGAAGAGTCCGACCACGAGGCGAAGTGTGGACAAAGAGCGCAGGATCATGATCACTAGCTGAAAAACCAGCGGCAGTGACCACGAGAGGAGAAGCGCTCAAACCAAGCACGAGGGCTTATTTAAGGCCATAGAGAGCGGCGAAGGCGACAAACCATGCCCTCGAGAGCAGAATACCCGGTGGCGGATGCATGTAGACCTCCTCACGCAACTCGCCATTAAGAAAGGCATTCTTGACATCAAGTGAAAGCAGACCGATGGCGGCGGGCGCCACCGAAAGAAGAGTGCGAGCGGTGGTCATGTGGGCCACAGGAGCAAAAGTCTCGTCGTAGTCAACACCATGCTCCTGCTGGAAATACGAGCAACAAGGCGCGCCTTATAGCGCTCAAGAGAGCCATCGAGCGAGTCTTAATCTTATAGACCCACTTACATGTGATGGGATGAGAATGAGATGGCAAAGGAACAAGATCCCAAGTACCGATGCGCTCAAGGGCAGCAATCTCCTCGGCCATGGCAAGCTGCCACTCGGGGTGAGTGCTGACATCCCGGTAGGAGACAGGCTCACGCAGTAGCTGCGCCCGACAAAGGAAAACAGGCGGAGGCGAATCGGTGGCGATCGCGGAGAGCGTAGCGAGGAGAAGATGACCCATCGGGGACGATGGAGCATCGAAAGAAGATGGAACATCGGAAGAAGAATGCTCATCTGGAAGGTCCTCAATCGAGGTCGGCGAGTGTAGACGATAAGGGATAAGGAATAGTGGGAGGAACTGCGGTCGTAGGAGATGACACGGCGGCGACAACGGTGAAGAGGCCACGGGGAATATGTGGAGGCCGAGTGGAGCAGTGGGCGGGGCAAAGCAGATATAGGTGTATCCGGAAAGGTCAAGAAAGACAGAGGCTCCACGAGGAAGCGAAGGAGAGGCGGGGCGTGGGTAGAATGGGCGAGACTCGTCGAAAGTCACATCCCGAGAAACCCGCATCCGTCGACCAACAGGATCCCGACCGATAGCCCTTGTGCTCGGCACTATATCCCGAAAAACACACTCAACGGTGGCGGTCGGTTTGGTGCGTTCTCGAGGGCAAGGAGAGCGTAGCAAACACGGCCAAGCAGATGAAGGGCGAGTAGTCGGAAGAAGACCACGAGACGCTCAACGAGGATCGCACCCTTAAGAGCGAGAAGAGGGCTGTATGTTGGCGAGATAGGTGGCGATGGAAACAGCCTCGGCCCAAAAGTGAGGTGGAATAGAGCGGCGATCATCGAGCACGAGCCGTCTCAAGGAGGTGACGATGCTTGCGCTCAGCGACACCATTCGAGCATGAGCACCGGGACAAGAGAATCGAGCAAGAGTGCCTGCTCGGCAAGGAAGGCTGCGCGGTGACGAGAGAGTACTCGCCAGAATCAGCTCTAAAGACACGAATAGGAGTGGAGAAGCGTGTGTGTATCATAGTGGCAAATTGTTTATAGATAGGTAAGACCTCACTACGAGAAGACATGAAATATATCCAAGTGTGGCGAGAGAAATCATCTATAAAAATAATATAATAACGATGACCCCTTTCAAACGAAGGAGCCGGACCCCAAACATCCGAATGAACAAGATCAAAGGACGCCGAGACACAGTCTCACTATGAGGATAAGGAAGTGAATCGCTTACCTAACTTACACCCGACAATCTAAAGACATGTCTCACGAGGCGGACCCGAGAGACCACGGCGAACTAAGGGCGGCAGGCGGGATCCACACAGATGGCCAAGATGGTGATGCCCTTTGCTGGAAAGAGCCGGTAGACGAAGTGGCGAAGCGAGAGAGCGGCGCCGATGGTGGCGGCGGAAGGAAGGTGAAGCAGTCAAGCTCCCGAGACGCTGTGAGTCACGGCGCCGAGGCGAGAACCAACGAGCTCCGTGTGGCGATCCCGAACACAACAAGAGTCGAGTCGAGAATAACCCGATAACCAAGGTCGATGTCGCCCGCAGAAAAGAAGGCAAAGGTAAGGCGAGGAACATGAGCAACGAAGGAACATGAAAAGAGGAGTTGCTAAGAGATCCTCGACGAGAGACGGAAAGAGATGTTCCATCGGCGGTAAGAACAACGGCAGTGAATCAAGAGGTGTAATAGAAGGCAGTGGAAGGATCGGAGTCATGTGAAAGGATGCTCGAATCAAGAATCCACGGGAGGTACCGATCGTGTAGGAGGTGGTCTCTCGGTGCGAAAGAGTCGATGTGAACTGCGCAGAACACATCGAGGAGAACACAGGCGGCAAGTAGGCGTCGAAGTCGGCTATCTCTGCTCGGTGAGAGAAGGCTGCTTGAAGAAGTCGAGGCGACGTCGTCGTAGAAGCACTAGTGCCGATGAAGAACGGCGTGAAAGATGCCGCTTCTTCTTGTAGCACTGGGACTCGGTGTGGCCATCCTTGTCGCATAGGAGCAGTGAGGCGGCCACCTCCGGACGGAGGACGACCATCACCACCGTGGTAGCCGCCGGAGGAAGCGGTGTAGCGGCGAGCGAGCGGCGAGCACACGGGGAGTGGCATCGGACCAGGCACCACTCAAACGAGTCTCCTCGCGCGTATCTCGGTAAGAGCCTCCGAGAGTAACACGAGGGTGGCGTGCAGGAGCTGAGCACGCCTTTGCTCGAACTTCGGGGCGGCGGCGAGTAAGGAACGGTAAACCCGCTGAAACTCGGATCGGCCGCGTACATCCAGCGGCACGGACGAGTACGGCGGCCAGCGGTCGAAGTGAGTCCAAGCGGCGCGAACAATGAGCTCGGCGTAAAAGCGTCAACGATAGCATCACCTGCTGAAGAGAGTGCTCTGGCGGACCACGGGCGAGTGCGAGGCATCACGGAGGGCTCGTACCGAGGTGGACATCGGCGATGAAGACAGCGGCGGCGGCGGCGTCATCATCGTACCACCGAGTGTAGACGGTCGAGCGATCCTTGTAGGAATCGAGCCTCTGGTAGGCGGCGCGCTTCATCATCGATGGCGGCGGCCTCGGCGGCGGCCTTATCGGTGTCGGGGCAATGCAACAGCGTAGGCTCGTCGGAGAATAGGGCAAGGCGGGCGGTGACATCGCGAGAGGACGCCCGAGACGAAGACCACGCATGTGAATGCGCATGTGAGACACGAAGTCGGTGTAATTAACACCATCAAAGATCACCGGACAGGAGGAGGGAGCGGTGCCCATTGGTAGGCGGCGCCGGCGGCGCGGCGACCAAATAACGAAGTCTAACGGCGGCGCTGACGGCGCGGCGGTTAGAACGACGTTTTTGTTTTTACGAAACCTAAAATCGAAGCGGGCCTCGGCCGTTGCTCACTGAGCCGGATGGCGGCGGCTCCTGGTGCGGCGATGGCGGCGCGGCAACGGCGGCGGGCGGAGTCGGCGGCGGCCGCAGCGGCGAGCGCGGCGGCGACCTCGAGCGGCGGCCTGGCGGAGAGCCCCCGGCAGCGGCGGGCGGCGGCGGCAGCAATGGCGAGCCCGCGGCGGCGACCTCAGCGGCGGCCTCGGCGGAACCGCGGGCGGCGAGCATGGCGCGGCCGGCGGCGCGCGAGAGGCCGGCGCGCGCGCTGGCGGAAAGCGCGGCGCGCCGAGAGAGGCGGCGGCGTCGGGGCGGAGGCGGCGGATGGAGAGCGGAGGCGGAGGAGCGCAGCGTCGGCCGGCGCGGAGGAGGAGGCGGCCGGCGGCGTCGGGCTGCGAGGCGCGTTAGCGACCGAGGCGGCGGCGGGAAGTTGCGCCGGCGGCCAAGGATGGGGGCGGAGGCGCGCGGCGCGGAACCTAGGTAAGCCAAAACCCTAGTTTTGGCTCGATACCATGTTATGAATAGCGCTTGTATTCATATGAGGCCAATGGGCCGGTATATATACACAAAGTACAGGTGGGAAATATGCAAAGAACCTCTTATAACAATGGGGAATAACAAACTATACATATATCTCTAACAGATAATATCTGGGTAGACAGAAGGAGAGTAACAGATGGAATTAATGCAGCATTGACTTAACATTTCTCTAAATTTTTCTCTTGATGAATACATTGACAACAACTTAAGATAACATGACTTTAAATAAGTTTGAGTGAAGGACTGAAGCCGAAAAAACATTTTAAACCACAAATGCCACAAATCTCTTCCAAATATCTCACAAAGCATACCGAAAAACATTTAGCATTTTGAGTCACGAAGCTCTCTTCCTTTGGTAATGTAAGCATCAAGGCATAAAAAGAAAAACAACAAAGAAAGAACTCATATCCAAATATTATTGATCCAAAAAAATTTTTAAAGAAAAACACACTATGAAAACTTAAAGGATTATTTAAATTAATTGAATTGATGTGTATAAAATCATGCTCTTATATAGTTTGCTCGATCATAAATATGCATATATAACAAAACAGACCAAAAGAAGCTTATAATATGAGTAAGCAAATTAATTTACATGGCAAACCTTCAAAAAAGACCACATAAGCTAAAGATCTGACTAAAGAAGATAACCATCTAAAAATACAGATTTAAATTTAGATGATAGAATCAAGAACTAAGTGAGTCACAAATACCAAACTGAAGTACAAAATTTAACATAGATTTATATAACTCAACACAAAGCATTTTATTATTGACACTTGATTATGGTTTATCTCAGTAAAGCACGTCCTAGACTAGGAGCCATCTACAATGGTCTCGTGAGCTTCAGCCCAAATTAATTTTAGCATATTTATAATAACCTACATTTATAATAACATTTTTGAGCCAACTTAAACCATATTTTATCAATTGTAATATCTCAAGCCTTATTTTTCGATCATACCAAGCCAAAAAGCGTAATGTTTCATAATCTCAGTCATACAAAACTCCTCCCAAGTTCATGTCTAGTGAAATGGCAAGCCAACTTGTGGAAAATAATTATTGAGATGCATACATAATTAGCAATTTTACTATAATTTGCCACATGTATTTCTAAAAAAATTAAAAATGATTCAAGAAGGAACTAGAATGGCTCAAATATAGACTTAATCAAGAATCCGGATTTAACTAGGTATTTAAACATGATACATCTCAAAAGTAATCACTCTAATAAAAATTTTAGGCTTACCATGTTGTTTGTTCAAGTTGACAAAAATTAATAAATAGCTAATTATGATCTTGCTAAGCTACACATGTAAATTTATGATCAAAAAGCTCAAAATACACATCATGACTTGTTTCATGATTATTGGCTCAAATAATAATTCAAGTTCTCAAAAATAAAATAAAAACAAGCTTTTACAATGATATACAAAAAGAACTCACCCTTAAAACAATCTCATTGAATGACATACCCCAACTCACTCCGCAAACGAACAAACCAAGAAGTATCAAATGGCTTAGTGAGAATATCAACAATTAAAGTAACATTCTTGAGAATGGATTTATCATTAATGCGCACTGTACCTTTAGATATCACAGTACCTGTTGAAGCATTCTCAACATGCTGGAGGGACTAGAGGGGTTGCCCGTGCCCGCCATGCCACTCGTGTCTGATGTGCTCCCCGTGCCGGACCGGCCCGAGCACAGCACGATTCGCTGTGCCGTGCCATACTGCTCGACAGGCCGGCTTTCCAGGTCCGGCCCGGCCCACCGCTCATGTCGTGTTGGCACAGCCCGCCACGTGACGTGCCCATATCGTGCTTAGGCCATGCTAGGTCTCGGGCTGCCCTAGAAAAACACGGTCCATCTTCGACCTCTAACTCCACCTATGGTGGTGGGCCGGGTGGCTTTGTCTAGCTGGATTGCTTAGTTGGTTTGCATAAGGTTTTATTTTTCTTTGCTGTATCTTTGTTACTTTCCTTGTACCGTATGTCCTATTATTTAATATATTTATTCCCAGCAGGGTCCTCTACTGTTTCCTGTTGAAAAAAGTGTCTTGTTTCAGTAGGAAGTACTGCTTATGGTGCTAGTGCCAGTGAATGTTTTGGATTGTTTGATGGCATTGATGACTAGTTGCTGATGCTATTACTGTTAAAGAATATGAGCTGACACCAGTTATTACTGTTCAGATACTTTTACTGGTACTATTCAGGTACCTGTTGTACTAACATGGAAAGCAACCATTGTTTAGGTACCTGTGGGCGCAGACGAATAGCTTCATATTTTAGTGATTGGCACGGCCCCTGTTTGCTATGGTGTGCCCACGATCACGAGGAAGAAGTAGTGGTCGGTGCTCTATTGGGAGATCATGGATGACCGCCGTACCTAGTTCTGGGCATTGAGCCATTGATACCATGGTGGTGCATGGCGTTAACGGAAGTGGCAAGGTATTGCACCAGTTCAGATGTGCTCATGAATGTGTGTGCTGTCGCAGTTCATGCTTGAGCAGCGAATGCACAACTGGTAAGACGATGCCGATTGGCAGATGCCTCGGACCCGCGGTTTTTACTTGAGGACCTGCTGTGGAAAGGCATCCATGGTGACGAGAGATTCAGAGCTGTTTTCACAAGTATATACAAGTAAATGATTGTTTTTAGAATATTGCTATACAACATTCGACTGTTTTTTAGGATAAAAACAGTCATATTGATCTGGAACGTTAGATCTCTATCCAACGGATCCACCCATATAAGCCCCCCTAAAAAAAAATGACCCCCTCCAAAAAAAATAATCTAGGGCGTTGGATCTCCATCTAACAGCTCAAAATCTGACTGTTTTTATCCTCGAAAACAGTCGAATGTAGTTTATACGTGTGCTGCAAATTGTAATGCTGGACACAAATTGTAATGTTATGTTACGGGAAATTAGTTGTATTTATGTTGAGGTGTGGAACCGTGCGAAGGCCATCGGTTCTTTGTTATAACATGAGCTCATTCCGTTGTATGTTTTAGCAGGTACAAGTATTTGGGTTCCCGTTGTGTGTGGTACAATGGGTGACCCCTTAATGCTCTATGCTTTTGTAAGACCATCGGTACTGTTCTCAGCTTGTAAATGCCCTATTCTCAACTGAACTAAGCATCGCCGAACAACTGAATGTCTGAAGTCTGAATTCAATCCCCGCAGGATGCATCATAGGAAGTGAATAATTGCACAGAAATAAAAGCTACACAAACCGCCCGAGATGGGTGAGGCGTTTTCCTTTTCAACAAAGAATGTGATATGACATACATTGATGCGAAGAAACAATGAGCTAAGTTTTTTTCTCTCTCGAAAAGGCAAGAGGGCTGCGTTTCATTTAAGGAGTGAGAATACAGAATCCGAAGACGGAGCAAGGAATGGGAAGGAGAAAACACAGCAGTGCAGCCAGACTACGACTGCAAAGAGCAAAAACAAAAGAAGAGCACGACACTTGGCGGCTAATAGTATTGCCGAGAGACTGCACAACCACAGAGAGCAGCCAGGCTGGGGCTTGCAGATGACCAAGCGAAAAATTCCTGATGCGACAAACTAATTCATGGAAGTTTAACTTGGCCCTATCATGCCAAAGCCTATTCTGCTCCTTCCAGATCATCCAAACGAGCAGGGTGATAAAGGAATGAGTTCATTTACGCTTGCAAGCGGGCATCAGCTCTCTGACGGCTTCCCAATGTTCATGCAGTGATGCTTTGGAGAAAGGAATGGAGGTGAAGATTGCCAGCCAGCTGAAGATGTGATTCACAGTTGTTTTGCTACCGGGCATGAAATGAGGAGATAGTCCACCGTCTCAATTTTCTGATCACAGAGGATCATCATCATGAACAGGTAAATTGAGGTTGAAATTGATAAATGCTAGGCACCAGAGAATCTGTCGTGCATGTACTCTGGTGGTGAAGCCACCTGCCATCTCAATTAGCACCTAAGAACAATCTTCCCCGGCTCCTACGGCGGCGCCGGCGCCGCCTCTCTGGTCTCAGCATACCGGTGCTTCTCCCACCGGCCATAACTATATCATCCTCATCATCGCCTTCCAGGGGGTAAGGGTAAGGTGTTGTTCCATTGGCACCACTGCTCACCGCATAATCTTCCTCAGCATTGCCAGATGCAGCGTTTGCACTCTGAAGCCTTTGGTTCCGATGATGCTGAGCAACTTGACGCATTAAAAATAATAGCATTCTTCGAGTGTTGTCCGTCCCATGGCCATTATCATTGTCTTCATCATCACTTTCTACATCCTCCAAGTCCCCTCCATCCTCCAGGTCTAGCACATAATCACCTAGAACAATAGCCCTCCCCATTGTTGCAGTGATTGTACTGAGTGCATCTTGCCTCTCCCTTTCAATCTCGAGTAATCTCCACTTGTGTTCAAGGACAGGATCCACTTCCCTTGGCTTTGCAAGAGGGTGCTCCAACTTCACATGCTTGCGGAGCTCCTTGTAGGTCCCCACAAATGAGCAACCATCCTGCATGCATGTTCTCCTTTTTCCATTGAGATAACTTCGAGCTGGTTCTACCACAGTCCACCCCTTCACTTTGCCACGACACAACGGGCATGCAAGGTCAATGGACTCGGTTTTTTCGCCTGCAGTCAATGGTGCTGAGTCCAAGTTAGTCCCAACAGTATTGGCAGGCAGTTCCTCAAGCAATGCCCCCTTAGTGTAGGCCTTCTTGAACAGATCAAGGCAATTCGAGTGGCGGTAGCTAGTTCCACACATGTAAGGGTGACAGCCCTTGTCATGAGATGAACAAAGGAGAAGAACAGCATTATGTGGGTATTCCATGCACACAGAGCAGTTGGCATCTTCCCAGTCCATCTTCTGCACAGCTGGCAGTGTTTTTCGGTTGGATTCTTTCATCGTCTGCCAGCTGTACGAAGGAATAGGATACGGGGTGGGCCTGAGCTGACGAGCCCCATGCCTCCTTGCCCTTGCATTTCTTGCCATTTCCTCGGAAACCTGCCTAGAAAAACATCATTACATGATTTGCACAGAACAGTGAACCTATGATAACAGGAGGATTGCTCTAACCATAAGGTCAGAGATTAGCAGGACATTAGAAACATGAAAGAAACAAAAAAGGCCCTTCCAGTTCCGGTAGTATAGCAACATTTGAAGTAATGTGAAAGGGAAAAAAATGAAAAATTAACTTATCTAGCATATTTTATGTCAAGAATGGGCTGCGGACTATGTGAAAGACCATTGAAAACTGCATGGACGAGAACCAATCCTGCCAATCTACCTCGACCATGTCAAAGAGTTACCGATTCCAACCTATAGTCATCATCATTGTTTTGCAAAACAGAAGCAACAGAGAAAAAGGGTAACAAATAAAGAACCTTGTAGATGGATAATTAAGTGGGGAAGCCGAAGGATGAAAAGGAACACAAATCACACGTGGACTGGTGATCCACAGTTGGCAATTTCATTAAGTACAGGGATCACACACTGCCAAACCATTCGAATGGTATGAGGAGGAAGGTCTAATTCGAAATACGGATAACCATGGCAGGGATGAGCAACAGATTTCTTAATATATATCATTCATGGATGAGCAACAGAGTCCTTAATATGTATCATTCATGGTATCCCAAATAACAGAAAATAGCAAATATCAGACTCCACGGAAATAATGTAGAAGGTTGTGAATTGTGAGTTGTGACACAACACACAATCACACAAGGAATAAAGGAGCATCTACACAATAATCATCTTCATAAGTCGTTAACTGAAACATATTGCTGGTGAAACTGTAACAACGGTTAACCAATATATAACCAAGCAGATTTTCTTCATTTAGGTTACACCTTTATAAAAAACAACCTGCAAAGTGCAGAACTAGTCCGTTTCCATCAAATGGTATTCTTCTCACAACGAAAAAATAAAAATAAATAAATAAACGACCATCCTCCAGAATTGCAATGATACAAGAGAAACTCATGAGAAACATTACCACCCAATTGCAGCTTTACCCTTGCAGCAGCTTTCCTTCTTCTAAACAAGCTATCAAACTTCAGATCCACAACAATGGCTAACAAGCAACCAAGGCAGCAGAAGTCACAAGTAGACTTTAAGGGATCCAACCACAGTTGGGTAGGCAGATAAAGAAACAAGGAGTTGGAACAACCGCAAGCATTAAATAGTCAAATCATGTGATCTACATTCCCCATTAAAAAAAGTCACACCTAAGAGCCAGATAAGAGCTAAAGGGAAAACTAGCGGTCCACATGGAGCATCTCAGGGCTCCTCTCAGATCTACCACATTAGAAAGGAAAAAACAAGGAACAGCACAACTTTTTAATTGAAGAGAATCATTTGATACTGCACTTCGGCCAAAGATTCCATCCTTTAAGAACATGCTAAGTTACCAGCGCAAGAAAAGAATTTGAAGCAAAGGTAGCTTCTTTAAGTCTTGTTTTACTCCTGGTCCTCCGTCCATGATCAATACAGATTACCAGCACATGGATGAAGGTTGGCAAAGGATCCTCTTTTGCCACAACGTGGTGCAAAATTCACCATTCTCAAGCCAACATTAGTCGCAAAGGATGCATTTTCTTCTCCATCTAGAAGGACCTTATCCACTCAACAATGCACTAATAACTAAGCAGCATCTCTCTCTCTCTCTCTCTGCACTTCAGGCAAAGAACCACAACCTTAGAAGACGAATGCTTGCGGTTTAACTGAATTGCCTGCCATAATGCTGAATTCTCTATGTTTATGACACTAGCTACTGATACAAGAACAAATCAGGAAAATAAACCTTATTGGCTTAAGGTTCCTAATTACTCATTTCAAGGCAAAAGCACATCTATAGTGCTTTTTTTTAAAGACTAGATCGTTTCCTACAAAAATAACTAGACACGATAAAATACAGAAGCACAAAAGATTCGTGGAAAGAGTATTTTGCTACGCCATTGTTGCACATCGTTCCAATCTACACGCAAAGAATAATACCGAGCACTAGTCTCGATTTACTGCTTCATTGACTCAAAATTGGCGAATATGGAGTCTCTTTTGCTATGCTATCTCCATTTTAGGTCAACGATCCCCAAAAAAACACAAGCACCTAAATCCTCACCGGAAAGGCAAAATTCAAAGAAATAGGATCAAGTTTGGTGACTTGGTCACCCCATCTGAGATCTCTAACCTGACCATTCCCATCAGCAGACCCTCGAATCACCACTTAAACTCCCCAAATTTCGCCCAAGGCGCGGCCTTTCCGCCAGAACCAACTAGAGAGGACTCAAATCACCATCGAAACGCACAAAATTCCCCCCAAAATAAGCTATTTTTCTCCCATACGCAGCCAAAACACACAAATAAAACCCCAGAGGAAGCACCTCCCCCACCATTCCAGGACCAAGAGCCCACTATCCTTGTCAAACCGAACCACCAAATCAACCCAAGCAACCAACCAAACCAGAGATGACCAAATCGGGAAGCAGGGCTGTACCTAGACCGCGGCGGAGCCGCCGAGGCGGGAGCGGGAGTCGGGTTCCGTCGGCGAGCGCGAGGTCGCGACGGAGTTGGAGACGACGAGAACACCCGAGAGACAGATGGACAAGGACGCAAGTTAAGGCAATTTCCTCCTCCCTTGAAAAAAAAAGTGGCGCAAAAAAGGATAAAAAGGGGAGGCTGGGAAATGGACGGAAAGATTTGGGGAGATGGGTGGGGCCACGTTTGTGGTGGTGTATCGGTGCGAGTTCGCGTTGCAATTACGGCTCGCTCGGGTTTGGGGATGCGTGGAGATGGTCCATGGACCGGCGCCTCTACGGATGGACCGGGAGCCCCGTCCAATCCGACGCGGGTCGCGGTGCGCGGTGGTCCTGTGGCGGAGCAACCGTTTTTCTTTTGCAGTTGAACATACTTAGCATGTGTTTGTTTGGTTTGGAGACTTGGTGGGATGGGATAGCTCTATCCCAGGCATGTGGGATGGGATAATCCTACTTTTTGTTTGGTTGCAAGGATGAGTTAGTCCCTGTTTTTTGTTTGGATGGAGGGATGGAGTGGGTTAGTCCCTAGTGTGGAAGCCGCCGTCGCCGCTGCCTTGCTCCTCGGCGAGGTCCCCGCCGGTGTCCCAGCCGCTGGCGTGAAAGCCACCGCGCGATCTTCCCCTCGGCGGCGTCTGGCGGTGAAGCTGCCGGCGCCGCTTCTTCGCCTCCCCCTCGTCTTTGCGGCGCGATGTGGTCGAACTTCGTCCCGAGCTTCCTCGCGCTTCTCTTGGCCGCTTCAAGATCCGCTCTCGACCTTGACCTCCTCCTCGTCCGAAGTCGGTGCCGTCATCGTCCGGGCGAGCGCGCGAGCGAGGCGAGCTTCGCGGCGGCGCGCGGCCTTGATGCGCCGCTGGCGTCGCGGCGACGCGGCGGCGGGCTTGACGATTGAGCCTCGATCGTCGCCATCGAGGCGAGGCGCTTGAGCCGAGGCCACCCATGGACCCGATCGCCTCGCGCGCCAAGCTTGGGGCTGGGGAGATGCGCGCGCGCGGGAGATGGGGAAGAAGCGCGGCGCGGAGAGATGAGGCGGGAGATGCGCGGCGGCGGGAGATGGGCGTGGCGGCGGGAGATGGGAAGGCGGAAGGCGCGCGGCGGCGGGAAAATATGCCGTGGCGCGCGCAGAGAGGTGGGTTGACGCGGTTCGCTCGTTTTGGGCGGATCGTCCCAACCCACTTTTCAGAAGAATCTTTTCTTTTGGGTTCAACCCACCCCACTAAATCCTACAACCAAACACTGGCAAAAAAAGGGTTGACCCCCTCCCATCCTGGGATATCCCCTGAACCAAACACTACCTTATAGCAACAAATAGTGTTAACTGCTAAGTCTTGTGGGGGAGCATCGATAGTTTAATAAATTTAGAGCATTACATTCCTAAGTGGTAAGATGATGCTATAGAAAAAAAGAAATATTTTAACACTAGCGTCAACAAATAGCGGAGTGTGTGCTAAATTTAAATTATATGGTATCGAAGCAAATCTTAAAAGTTAATGCTAAATCAAAAAAAAAGGTTAAATACTTAGCACCTATAGATAGTGCTAGCGTTAAAGTAAAAGTATATAATAATTGTAATGTAGAGAGAGGGATGTATATGTCTTTATAATTGAAATCGCTATAGCAGTCATTCATAAGTCGATAAAGATATTACTTATGTTTCAAATATGTGAAAGAACAATTAAAAAAGTAATATTTACTTTAAATTATATTAACATATAAGCTTTTACGTGTGCCCGCATATGGTTTTTTTAAATTAACCTGTAGATGGATCAGTTTCAGAAGAAGAACGTAAGGAGATGATAGATAAGATTATTTATATACGGTTCCTCAACCGGTGCAAAGGGGCATTTGAAAATGTTTACACTGTTATCGCCGTAGCACCGTAGTGCCATAGCAAAATACTAATAATGCACTGTTCTCTGGTCGACTAGAAAGACTTTTAGAAGAGCAATAGCAAGAGAAAATCATCGCAAAACCAAAGTTTTCTTGTACGATTTGGCCACCGTGCACTTTTGGTGGCGAATGGGAGATTAAAATAATGGGTTCGGATCAAATCTGGTTGGGAATAGGGTTGGATTGGGCTTGCAGTTTTCAGATGGGCAGAAAAACGCAGCACGCACGTAAGGGTGCAAACGGTCGGGTTATTCCGACCAATCCGGCATCGAATCCGATTGGTACCGAATCCGGAGAAAAAATATGGGTTAGGATATGGTAACAGTAATATCCGTCCGAATTCGATACGTCTTCAAGTTTGATTTCAGGTTAGTGCTAATATTTGACGTTTCATTTTCTTTTGCAATGATAAAATAAAATCTTCCACATCAGCTATTAAGTAGTAACATCAAGTTCTTGACAGTACGTCCTCCTACTCCATTTGTTGTACTGCATGCATTCTTTACAAACGGGTTAATCCCGACCGATCCGGCACCGAATCCGATTGGTATCGAATCCGGAGAAAAAATATGGGTTAGGATATGGTAATAACAATATCCGTCCGAATCCGACCCGTTTGCACCCCTACACGCACGCACGCGAGTTGGGTGGTTTACATTGGAATGAAAACGGTAAAGAGTTATCTGTTTTATCCGATATTTATATTCAAGAAAATATGAATGTGATAAGTAAAATTCGTATTTAAAAATGCTCATATTCGCATTTGAAAATATTTATATCTGTATTTAAGAATGTTCGTATCCGTATTCGAGACTATTCGATTCGTATTCGATCCGTTTTCATCCCTGACGACCTCTTTGGGGATGATTGCAAGAAGTAATTTTCTGATGAACTAAGGATTATAAGTAAGAAGTAAAAATTATCTCTACTACTTAAAAATATGAGTTAGTGGTCGTCGGTGCATTCTCCTTTCTCTCTTTTCAACCGCTCGATCTAAACACTGAAATTTTGACCATCTATCTAACATCCCTCTTCCTCCCTCTCACATCTAACTGTCTTTCCTCTCCATTTTCACAGGCAGTTACCATCTCCTACCTCCTAACAGAGGGAGTTTGGGCCCGGAACTCTGAAGCTGCCTCCCCTAAAAGCCCTTCGCCACCAAGATTCCAAGAAGCAGATTTCCATGGCTACGTAGAATCCATCCCCAAGGGCGCCGAAGGGGGGGGGTAAGAATCCATGATCCCAATCCCTCAGTTCTTCACTTTTTGTTGATCCGTGCGGTCAGAAGCGGGCGTTTGTTGCAGAAAGAGCTACGATTTCTGTGCTGCATCGGGAATTGGGGTTCTTGGCTCTGGGGCTTTCTTGCTCCCTCTTGTTACGATCTTGGGAGGGGTTGGAGCGACGCAATGCTAACCGTGGGTTGCGATGGAGTAAATTATGCCCAATTGTGGGTTGGGAATGGCTGTACCCGGAAAAAACTGAGGTCATGCTTCCAATTGAGTTAGGTTGTCAAATTGAGTTCTTGGTTCGTAGATAGATGGTGTCTTGGAAGGTATCTGAATGATTCTTCGTTCAGTTGTGAATTGGATAGAGCCCAATTAGCCGATTCAATTGAGTTCTTGGTTTCTTGATGGTTGGTGAAAATTGCAGGTATGAAATGTATTCCATTTCGGACGTGAACAGAATTCTTTGCTTTGTGGGGTTCCTTGTAGAGTGGTGGGTTTATAAGGACCTGATTCTTGGGGAATATGAAAGATTGTGGAAGGATGGAGTTGCTACTATTCTTACTGAAAAAAATGTTGGAATAGTTCTATGGAGTGGCAACAGTAGTGTAAACTGAACCTGTTGTTTGTTTTTGCACTTCTCAATAATGCATGGAAGATGGCATGGAACAGTTTCTTACATGGTGATGCAGAGTCTTGTGAAGAGAGGAGAGCATGATCCGTGAGTCCTTTAAGAGCCATTACTAGAATGTCTTGATGAATTGTCCTTGGTTTGTTGAAATCACAGTTTTGTGAGGTGAAGGTCCTTCAGTATGAGATAGTTGGATAGCTTAGCGCTGTGTAGAAATTTGGATCCTTCAAAGTTGTTAAGTAATGGCACAGTCAAGCATGTTGTTAGATTATAAAACGGAAAATCCAAATTAAGCATGGATGACAATAATGGCTTTCTGTTTGAGACAAATTGATGCTCATAATTTCTTGCACTTAATCTGACCGTTTCTTGATTGGATGACATGCACAACTTTGCTTTGCTTAATAACGGCACAGAATTTTGACGCTTGTGTAATTTATACTAAATCAATTAGGGGGAGCTAGGGAGGCTGTCGGCGGCGAGAGCAACGGGGTTAGCCAGGGACGATTAGAGGTCAAGGGAGACCAAGGAAAGCCAGGGAGGCCGCCGACGGTAGATCGGGGCGGTGGTGTCTCCTTCCTGCTCGAGGAGACCTTGGCGCTCGGGTGAAGGGGAGTGGGAGCGAGGGAAACGGGAGCGAGGGAGGGGCGAGCAAGGGGAGCGACGACGATGGGTAGGGTAAAAGCCGAAGGAAGAAGGGCGTCGCGTGAGAGTGAGAGAGAAGAGGATTCGTTTGAGAGGGGGAGTTGAGACGTGCCTAAGAGAGGGTGATGAGGACATCATTCCTTCGGATGCAACCACTGATCCTCCAACCATTATGCAAGGTCCAATGACCCGAGCTCGCATGCGATAATTAAATCTAGAGGTGAGCTCGTTCTTAAGCGATCCTTTTCATAGTTTTGAGAATAGATTGCTACCTAATGATGTTATCTTGCTTAGGAACATTGGAGAGGGTCATGAAGTACATGGAGAGAGGTGTGGAGGCAGAGAAGACCAGCAAGGACGTCCAAGTCAAGCTGGAGGCCCAGTCCAACTCGAGTTCGAGTCTGCCTCGGCCTTCAGGACCAGCCTGCAGTAAAACGGACGCCCAAGACGCATACGGACTCCGTTTTCAACGACCCACATATGCATGGAAAGATAATTTCATAGGCTAACCAATGGCTTTGGTTTGCGGTCCAAATTCCACCGGAGTCAACGGGAATCGTCGAAACAAGTCAGCGTCCAGAATCTGCCAGGGTGTTGCGTCACCGTCTTTTGGTCCGTTGGGCCGTGTATCGTCTTAGAGCCCATTAGGGGGCGCGTCCAGGGGGTGTGATGACCCTTAGACCTTATATTAAGTCGTCACCACACATGATAGGGTGGGGGTTTTGCTTTAGATCAATCTGTCATCGAACAGTCGCCGTCTTCGGTCGTGAAACCCCACTTTCGTGATCTTAATCATACATCTGCAGATTGTCACTTCTTTGAGCTGCGTTCTTTCGAGTTCTTGCTTGTGTTCTTCGTTTCGCAGGCAGGGATTAGCTTTCTTGTCGAGGTCAACCGAATTAGTGACACAGTTGATAACCAGAGGAGTCGTGGTGCTAAGGTTGCAAGGTTCGGGTCTTTTGGATCTGAAGCCGGATCAGTGTGTCGTGTTCCACCAAAACGAGAGTTATCATCACCTGACGGAAGATCGGGAACCCCGTCCCCATCAGAGGGAGATTTAAAAATTCGTAACAACGTATGGGCATTCAGCTAGTTTTGCATAATTTTCAACTCTATACGCTACACTGTTAGATCGTGTAGACGCGTAGTCATGTTACATAAATTTGTTCTACCGAGATTTATTATAAAGGTTTTAGAATATTCACATTCAACCAAATTAAGTACATATTCAATTCGAATTCATATTCATTACGACATCGATTCGTATTCGTATTCAAGAATGTTTAATTTGTATTCGTATTTGTTTTAAAAAATATGAATCATGTTTGTTTCCGTATTTGTTTTAAAAATTGGATTCATATTCATATTTGAGATTATTCGATCCGTTTCCATCCCTAGTTCAGACTTAAGAGGAAGAATGGGAGGAAGAGGTGTTGGTATTGGCGGCAGATCACATGATGAGGTGTGGTTTGGACCCGTTCTGCATTCTATGGTTTATGATCATGGTTGATAGTTTTTAGTTTTAGTGTGAATGCTTATACAAATGAACAAAATACTAATAAGCCATTTCGAAAAGATTATCCTAATAAATCGTTTTAAAAATGATAGAGAAGTCGTCCTATTTATTTATATAAGAGAAATTATAAATTATAAGTCAAAAAGAACAAACCTTCAGGCTGGTGACATTGGAGTTTGGTCCCTAAAACTTCAGAATCGTATCCCTCTGCCTTTCTCTATTTTTACAGTACCTGCCGTTGCTCAATCTCAGTCGTTCCTTCCGAGTGAAAGGGGAGGATCGAAACAACTCTTCCGTGTCTGCCCAACCCCGCCGGCTCCACCCATTCCCTTTCTCATCGGCGGCGCACTCAACTCAAACCTACGCCTCGCGAGCTTGGACCATCACCGTCTCCGCCACGCTTGTCGTGGTTTCGAGCACAGTCTCTGCCCGATGCCGCAATCCATGGCTGAGAGGTGAGAGCCCTAATTGCCGCTCCAGCAAGCATCAACCGGCAAGTTTCTGTGTTGTTATTTCAAAGGCAAGAGCTCTTTTCTTTAGTTCAGTTGAGGAGGAGGGGAACGAAGAACATTCTATAGAAGGCAGCCATCGGGTTGCAAAGATGATTCTATTCTTGTTTTCACATGCAGTGGTTTAACTCTGAATTCTCTTCATAAATTTTGTTGGAACGAGATTGATACTATTGGCAAAAATTTGCCGCCTTTTTTTCTTCCTTCACCATACTATTCTTGTGAGGACTAGAGGCTCTCTTCCTTTGCCGAACTGTTCTGCAAGGGATATATATAGAGAGAGAGAGAGCGCGCGCGCATTCAGATGCATATGCATCCTTACCATTCATCGAAAAACAACAGCTCGGATTGGACTTTAGGCAGGGTCCCGTAACAACGCCTGAGCAGAGGATACGTGTTGAAAATCACAAAGTGGAAAGCAAGAAGATAAAAAAGTAGTAGACATGTATGGCTCTCATATATTACTTTGGGTCTGTTCTTTTTAGCTGCGGTTTGTGTCTTTTAGGTTATTTATACAAGAGATTACAGAGTAACAGAAATTCACGTGCAATTTTTGCCAATATAAATGAAGTCAGTAAAATATGTACTACAATTAACTAGTAGACCATATCTTGAAAAAATACTACACTTAAAATCTAGTTACTATAGATAAACCGAAAGCAGCTTTTAGAAGCTGAAAAGAACAGGGCCTCTGTTGGCTCACACAACACACATACATTCATCAGGAGTTGCTACTAACATTAAGAGGATATACTGGTTTATATAGCCTACCAAACCGACACATGCAACTGACTTAAGTAACAAATATCATGCTATATTCGGCTAAGAGCTCCCTGGAAGCTACTTGATTTGCTATCATACACATGCTTGCCGACAGGCTTAATGAAGTATCCAAACATCCTTTGGCTTCTGAACTGTCTAGTATTAGGCTTGTCACATACGGCTGCGTATGTGGATTGCATGTTCCTAGAAGTTTAACTTGGCTGCAAGTGTTCACATACTAACAGTAGTAGCAATAGCTAGATGTTTCATGCATCCATACAAGTCGATTGTGTAGATTTTTACTGCTTGCCAACTTAGCTCATGAGCCATCCAGAATTAACTAGTCAAGACTAGTTTTGTTCCTTAGCTTAGTAGAGCACTTAATAACTCTTGAAGCTTCCAACATGCATTGCTATTTTTTAACAATATGATTCTAGGCTCGATATTATGACTCTTTGTATGGAAATTGGTGAGCCTTGCCAAACTAACTACCATCACATACTACGTTTGTCCGGATGTCTAAATGGGGAAGTCCTTTTAACACGTACTTCTCCATCATTCCCTTCAACTTGTTGTAGCTAACAAGTCTAAGCCGCTCATACCAAAGATCAGATGTTTCATTCTTTCGAATCTTGTCCACATATGCTGACTCTACAGAGAGCACATAAACAAACTATCTTCTTCTTCCTTCCATGATAGGTATGCCGATCACCTTTACTTTTCTAAAAATAGCAACTTCTTCAGGACCAAAGAGTACATAGTTCCCTTTTGCTATCAATTGAGGCACTCACAACAGATTCTTTTTCAAGCTTAGGACATGATAAACCTTCGTAAGATGGAGTTGTTGAGGACTGTACCTTAGAACAACTGTATTCTCGATATAAGAGATAGGTAGTTTAGAGTTATTGGCAGTCGGCACCACTTTTCTTCCCTTGTACTCAGCCATATTTTTCATCTTCTTGTCATCACTGATCATATGATTGGAGCAACCAGAATCAACAATCCAATCTTTCTTATAATTTATCCCTGGATCTGTCGTTGCTACAAAAGCTGGTGCTTCCATGTCCTCCTCAAGTTCCTCTTCTTGAACTTCTTGAGAAAATCCAACTTTAGCGTCTCACTCTTCTTCACTTATAGATGATTCTAAAGTGATCTCCTCCTCTTTTGTGGTGGCCAAGTTCCCTTCGAATCACCTTCTCGGGTACCGGCAATCTCGAGCAAAGTGACCATTCTTACCACAATTGAGGCATTCACTATACTGTTTTCTCTCATTCTTCTCTTGTTGTTGATCTTGTCTTTGTCATTGAGCACCCCCTGAAAGAGTTGCTTCTCTCTCTTAGATGCTGCTTGCTACCTTCTGTCCACCTTATTTAGGGCCTCCATGGTCCCTGAGGTGACCCTTCTTGTTAGTGAAGAGTGCCTCCTCTTCTTTCTTTGTAGTAATACTCTCCATATGTTTGGCTAACTCTTCTTGATTAGCCAATAAATACTCCAACTCCACCAATGATGGTTGCGACGGCTATCCTCTTACTGTGGTGGCGGGGTCGGGCGTTGCGTCGGTGACGGGGTTCGCTGTCGCACCTGCACCACCGCTCGTACCTGCGGCTGCTAGAGCCGAAGCCCCAGTGCTGACGCGAGACCTTGCCGCTTCCGGCTTCTTCTTCGCCGCCGACGGTGAAGCTTTCCTTGGTGCCATCCTCCTTCAGATCTGGAGGCTTGTTCCTGTCCTCCCCACGGACGGCGCCAACTGTTGTGGTTACAGACCAAACAGACAGAGAGTGTAGTAGTGGAGAGTTGAGTAAATGAATGGCTTCCCCTTTCTCCCCGTGGCCCATGCCATACATATATATATATATCCAAATGGGGAGTGTTTGTACAGTTATACCCTTATACATGAGTATTCCCCTCGGGGGCTCTTATGTCATTACACATGTCCTATTTCGGACCTAACAGGCCTACTGGGCTTAGGTGCGGGCCACCCCTACAACATCGACCATGGCCTCCCACGTCACACCCCCACGCCGGTGGTACGAAATCCTAGCTCATGTCGAGAATGCCACTATTTAAAATACAATACATAAAATTTCCTAAGACTCTAGCACTTGGAACAAAACATAATGTTCAAGGAATATTAATAAGTTGTTCCACATATGGCATCACACCATATAGCATCTTTCAATTATAGCCGCTTAACTTACCACTGACGACACTCAGACAATCAAATCAGTACAATCCTTCGCCCTTCACTTTTCCATTCCCACCGCAAAACATTTTGAAATAGAACTAACTCGAGTAAGTTCCCATGTCCGCCATGACCAATAACGGCTATTCGAATAGTTTTAGACTCGCAGAGTTGGTACACTTTACCCACAAGAGAGCTTACTCAAGGTCCCACACTGATTCTCTTAGCTGCATGCTGAGCAAACCATCACAGAACTGCTCAAAGTACCTCACCCCTTCCATCATCTCATCTCATGGGAAATCGCCCACTTGCTTGGTGGGTCCTATAAGTGTATGGATGTCCCCTACGAACGCCCGCAGCCAGTGGATACTTCACCTTGCTAGCACGCCACATGGATGACTTCACCCTCATGGGTGTCCCATTCAAGCGTCCTGCGTGACAGCGCTTGCACTACTTCACTCTCCCACTCATGATGATGACTTTCGAGGTCCAGTAAATTTACTAAGCCAAGTTGTATTTTACAGACTTGTGGTTGTACTTGTTTTACAGGAGGTCATGACAAGATTCATCCTTAGTGGTATCTGATGCGGTTCTACCACAAACCACACTCTGTGCACCTGCACTATACCCCGAACCATCCGCCCGGATAAATAAGCAATTTGAGGTTTTGGAAATACAAAATAATCATATCCATCATACACCGATCATTACCACCATGATCGCCCAACAATTTTCTCGAGGATTGTAAGTGATGCTTGAAGCTCTCGCGCATGAGTACCTAAACAATACTAAGCATGGCATATATTTAGAGACTTATTTTTGAAATGTTACTATTATAATTTTGCTAGGGCGACAAGGTTCACACATTCAAACATTCCAAAGGAGGGTAATATTATTCAAGTAAAGAATGGGCACATAACTAGAATATTAAATTAAACATGTATTTGCATATAAATGACATGCAATTTGTTAATTTAAAACAAAGTAATTTGCAGAAAATGTAGGTTCAACATGATCAAAGTATTGACTACTTTGGCTCGCGGTTTTACACGGTCTTGAGCTCACCATAATGGTTTTACATCGAGCTTGGTCTTCATCTTCACTTGAGCTTGATCTCGCTGATCCAATGAGTCTTCACAACTCCCAATTTCTAATTACGCGACAAACGACTGAATCCAAATAAAAGCAAATAACTCAAAAGATCCAATAAATCCGAATAAATTTATCTTTTGTTTTAATATAAGTTAAGAGGTGATTTGGGTGATTTGAGGCATTGCTGGTGGAAAACGATGCCTCGATCACAGTATCTACAGTTTCCTTTATTTTATTTATTTTTTATATTTATCAAGGAAGTTTCATGAGTTAGGATGAACTTACGAGTATGTACTATTTTGTCGAGCGTTAATATTAGGGCATATGTGATATATAAGCGATGTATTCAACTTTAGCCTCACGAGTTAATCTTATGATGCGGTATATAGCATTTTGTGGCACTATATTTTTTGTACCTTTAGTTATTACTAGGCATAATTAGAATTCATTGGTTCGGTCCTAGCTTGCTACAATTATTCAGCTCAACTTTATTATTTACTAAATCGACGCTAATATTTAATTATCGCTTTCGTATCATTTGCCTACCCTTTGTTATCATTGTGCTTAGCGTTATTCTTAGTCAAATTTATTTATCAAGGCTTAAATGCCGGGTTCATATAGCTACCTAATTAAATCTGTCATGAAGATTTGTTTAACGACGGTATGTTACATGTTATGGCATACATTATGAGTATAAGGACAACTTTTACCTTAAGGTCTTGCCTTTATAACTATATAATATATTCCCCTTTAACTTTATCCAAAATATATATTTTCAATTGACGCCTCTAACACCTAACTAAAGTCATTGGTTATTAGTGTCTTTAACTAATAACCAGCTTTTAAATGAATATTCAAGTCATGTTTATATTGATTACTCTATAGGAAATCTTAAACAATTTCATTTATATCCTATCCTAATTCTCGTTAGTTATTAATGAATTAAAGTCGTAAATTTTCTTTAACCACTTAAGTACTAATATGCATGTGATCCCATATTTTGAGGCACTCATAAGCTTTATTTGGATCCGGTAACTTAGTTTAGCTCCCTTGTTTTATTCCCCGATTCTTTGGCTAGTTAAGATGTGCTAAAAGGAAAATGGGTGAAATGTGCACAAGGGGACTTGATCCAGGATCTGTGGGTGAGCATTGGGGTAAACTAACCAAACTGGCTGCACTCAGTTTGCGCAAAGGGGATATCAATTTATACAAATGGCGCGGGACCCAGTTTCCCAAAATAGAGCCTCCAGTCGTTCATGCAAAAATATTTATAGCCTACATCCAAGACGCGCGGAAGGAATCGAACCCGTGGTCAAGTGAATGCGCAAGTGGTTAACCACTCGGTCTCAGCGTGTTACTTGACATGTAAGGCGCCTAATTTTTTTGAACTAACTCCACATTACCTTGTAATAGAGGAGCTCGGGGCCGGAGGAGAGCAGCGGCCGGTCGGCGATGGAGGACCGGTGAGGTCTGCGGCGACTTCCAAAGCGCTCCTCCTGGTGTCAAGAGGATGCGAGGGTGGTGCCGACGGAACCGAGGCCTTTGGAGTGGGCGGCATGGCGTGCGGTGGAGCGTGGGGAGGTGTTGCGGCCGCGAGAATACGGGCAACAAGAAGCTCGGGAAGGTGCGGAGTGGCTTTGCGATGTCACGATGTCGGTGTGGGGAAGAGGAATTGGCCTGGCTCTGCTCCCATAGGCGGCGTGGGTGGCCGAGTTGGGGAAGGAAGGGCTTCTGCGCGATTGGGGTGCTCGGGGTTCGATTTCTCACTGTGGAAGAGAGTGGGGTGGGGAAGTCCGTGGAGCCTCGGTGGTGCTAGGTGACGAGGCGGGTGGCTACGGAGTGCGCCGCGCAGATCGCGTCTGGAAGTGGCGGAGCGACGATGATAGCAAGCGGTGGCGGTGGTGGTAGGATCCGTGGAAGGATTCGGCATGATGGCTTTGCAGCCACGCGCGCGTGCGTGTGGCAAGCGAGAGCGCCGGCGCGCGTGATGTGAAGGCGGGCGGAGCAAAAAAGGAAGGCGGCGAGGGGCTAGAGTGGCGCGGTAGAGGCGGCGGCGACCACCGTCCAGCGCCGTGTCCGGGGCCGTCGAGCGTGGGCAACCTTCAGCTCACGCGGATGAAAGCGATGCGGGCCGCGGGGCGAGCGAGCGAGGAGGCTGCGGCCGAGAGAGAGAGAGCCGCGGCGGTGGAGAAGAAGTACAGATGGGGCGTTCGGCAGAGAGGAGAATGGCGGGCGCCATGCGTGATGACGAGGGAGAGGAACGGGGCCGAGGTCAGCGACTCGCTTGGTCTCGGCTTCCTTTCTTCTCTTCTTTTTTTATATTATTTTGTTTTATTTCTATTGTTGATGTATTGTGTATTCATACATAGGCATATATACATGTATATATTTACTCATATATATATATATATATTCTTGTATACTTATATTTTTATTCATTTGCTCATTTATTTTGTATACCTATTTGCTTATAATTTATATATTTATTTTATTTTTTTTTGCCCTTTACACTTATTATTTTCATAATGACACATTTATATTTTGTTACCTCAGCTTTCTCAGGATCATCTTCTCATATTCGTATTTAAAAATTTTGAGTTTCAACTATATACATATTCTCCTTGTGACATTTCTTATTAATATTTTTTTCTCTCTTAAAATTTTTGAAATCTCAACCAAATTCAGGAAAACACCATGAAATCAAAATTCCAATTGAATATATTGCAAAAATAACTCAAGAAATTCATATTTTCAAATCTGAAATTTTGAGGATGTTACAAATGGTGATGAAGACCTAACTAGTTCAATTTGATTTGATCTACTTCAATTTAGGTTGAATCACTTGGAGGTATAGGACTCGAGGGTAGATGTTTTGCATCTTATCCATAGCCGATCTAGCACGTCACAGAGTCCACATCAACCAATACCGTTCGAGTCAGTGAGAAAAGGCTTACTAGGGGGATTATCAAACATCTCTACACTTTGGGGAGGGGGGACTGGGTTATCTACTTTCAAGTGAAAGTAGAGGCCGGAGATTGAATGGACCTTGTATCTACCATGAGTAGGGGTGGATAATGAGCTAGCTCGGTTTGGCTCGGCTGGCTCATGAAGGCTCGTTAGGGAAGCGGCTCGGCTTGGCTCGTTAAAAAGCTCGAGCTCAGCTCGTTAGGTGGAATATGCAAATTGTATCATGTCCTATGGCTTGTTAGGCTCGGCTTGTTAGGCTCGTTATGTTTCAGATTTGTTTTTCTGAATGATAACTTCTATGATTCTCTAGAGTAACAGTGAAACCTATACAGTAGTAATCCTATAACTGAAATTACATCAAAAAGGAAAGAACATCTAATGTAGTAGGTTCATAAAAAAGTAAGAAAAACTTGTCAAGAAAACTCCAGTTCCAGTATGAGCAAATATGACATCTGATGGTTCCTTTCCATAGGGGAAATTAATAGAGAAAAGAGTAATGTGTACTTTAATAATACTTCTCAGAGACTAAAGAGGTGTGAAAATTAGCAGGCATACATACTACCACTACTGCTGTACTGAGCCGTTCACGTTATGATGGACCAAAGACACTGTCGAGCTAGGCCGACCGAGCCTAGCGAGCGGCTTGCAAGCCGGCTCGGCTCGGCTTGTTAACGGACCGAGCTAAAATCCTAGCTCAGCTCAGCTCGTTTGTGCCACGAGCTAAGCCAAGCTGAGCCGAGTCGAGCCAGCTCACGAGCCTCGAGCTTTTTTTGCCATCCCTAACCATGAGTAGGAGAGCATCAATTGTTGAGCATAAGATATGTGGGGTTTGACAAAACCTAATTGAGGATTATTATTTTGAAGCCAACCATTGGCTAGTCCAACTAGTACGAAGCCCATGTTATCTGGCAAATTAAATTCCATTATATTGATTGTGTATCCTTTTGATGCTAAATTCTGAAGATAAAACAACTAAATGCCATGATGTTAACCAGTTCACCTTTTTCTAAAAGGAAAAATGATTATTACTCAGTCTATTTTACAAAAATGATTTCAACCCAACCATGCATGTAGACCAAGATTAATATGCAAATTTGGAAAAAAAAACTAATCAGAATATATCAAAACTACCCTATTAAGTGGAATAATCGATCACTCAACTTTTTATTTCTCAACTTCAAAAGTAAGTACATGGGCCAACGTGGGGAAAATCACGTTGACTAGATTCTCGATTACACTAGTGGACTTACATTGTGAAATGACTTTTGTCAATATTAAACGGAGGGAGTATTTCGAAAGACTCTAATTTGGACTTTAACAATGTTAAATCCCTATTACACGCCATGGCAACTTTGCATGTACTAGTTGAATGAGCGTAAAATACTTATCATAAGATAGTGAACACATTAAATATTGTAATTTACTGTTAACAACAATTGCAATTCGTCCCAAAAGAAAACCTGAAAAAATGACAACCCAAAGGCCCAAAAATTTCTTCAAGGTGTGTTTGCCCCCTAGCTTGATATGTTCACACAATTCTAACCAAATTTCTTCTAACCGCGGCTTTAATTTTGTCACAATTAGCTAATCTCTCTACTCATGGCGTGGAAATGATTCGACCCCCCCCCCCCCCACTTGTTACTTGCTGGTACTCTCCCCATCCTTGCCTCCCACGGCCTGTTCATCCTTCCCCATGAAGTTGTTGATCGCGGCCGCGATAGCCGCGGAGAACTTATTTGGGTCCGACAACACCGTGCCGACATTGTCAGGCAATGCCGTCGGCTTGTCGTTGCCCCCGGTGCTCCAAAACGGCATCTTGTCACCTCCCAAGCCACCACCACCGTGAGAAGGGTTCGGAGGCCATGGGTACTTGAGGTTTGGCGCTTGCTGAGCTAGCATAGATGAATTCCCGAACAGGTTGAGATGTTGCGTGCCGCCGCCACCGCTCGTGGCTCCGGGCATTAGCGGCGAGCTTAGCAACGGTGAGGCGGAGGATTGGTGGGAGCTGGAGTTGAGCAGGTAGGGGCTAAGGTAGGACGGCGCAGTTGAGACGCCGCCGCCAGCATCGGATATGAAGGAGGAGGAACTGGTGCTAGAGAGCAGCATGAAGGTGTCTGCGGCGGAGGTGGTGGACGCCATTGCGGTGGCGCCGACGGGGAGCGGGTGGTTGTGCGTGCCCTCGTACGTCGTCACCAGGATGGACATGTCCTCGAGGCATCTCTGCACCTGCACGCGCGCGCTATCACAAATCAATCCATGCATACACATGGTCACATGCAACCTGCAGATGCTAATTTTTTGAAGCAACCGGTGCAACAAATTTAGTCTAGTCACCTGCTTCCGCACCGGGCATCCCGGCGCGACGGTGCACCGGTAGTAAGCTCTCGGGCACGGGTTGCCCTTCGCGACCTTCTGCCCGTACTTCCTCCATTGGCACCCATCGTTTATCTGTACCGGTTAGCAACATCAAATAATTAAGATGCATGCATGCACGAATTTTAATTTAATTTGCATTAAAAAGAACGGCTTGGTGAGATGCACTGTGTCTTACCGTGGGGCCTTGGCACCGGACGCGCACGGAAACCCTAGTTTTGCGGTTGCCCGGGTTGACGCTCTGGCTCGCGATCCCGGTCGTGGCGAGCTCACCGGCCGGCGGGCCCAACTTGCTGCTCTCCAGCAGCGCGTGGCCCCTCGCTTTGCTGTCGCTGATGGCCGCCGCGCCTTCGACGTCGTGCCTTGTTTCCAGCTTCTCCTCCTCGTACGCTCCCAAGCTCAGGGACAGCCCTAGATCCTCCTTGCCGTCGTCCGTCTCATCGCTTCCCACCGAAGGCCGCCGCGGCGTTTGCTCCTTGCTCTTCGCCTCCGAGAAGCTGCCGCCGCCAGCGGCCGTGGCGCCGAGGGAAAGGAACACCTCAGGCTCCTAATTAAATAGAAAATTAACGAATCACGAATTCGTATAGCAAGGTGCGACTTAATTGATATGGTAATTATGGTGTATCACGTGGAAGAATAATTAAAAGCATGCACGAGAGATGAGCTAGCTCTAGCTAGAACATGGGGTAGAGTAAGCTTGATTAATTAGCTTAGCTATTACCTTAGGCTCATCTGCCGGTTGCTGCTGGTAGGCAGCTAGCTTCATCTGCAGCTCATAGTAGTCGCGCACAGTCCGGTCGACAACTCGCCGGAGCATCCGGTTCTCCTCCTTCATCTTCTCCATCTCCTCCTGCATCGCGCTCAACTGGAGATACGTATGGGCACGTACATCATATGCAAGTGGAAGCAAGGCGAGCAAAATCTACTCTAGGCTCTAGCTACTTGCATCACATCAGTACTAGGCTACTAGCTATCTAGTATAATCCTTAATGTGTCCGTACCTCGTCTTGCACCATGGTGGTGTGGTTATCGTCTCCGCCTCCGTCGCCGGCGGCCTCTACCATGTGCTTGTCATCTGCGCGAGTTTCCGCTTGGTCTCTCTCCTCATCGTCTCCGGCGTCGTCGTCTGCTAATTGCTTGTCCTTCTCCATCATCTCTCCTTGTTGAGTCCTATATTTGATCTCCTCCTTGGAGCCGTCTCCCCGTTGGTCCACAACCACTTCAACAACCTTCTCCGTTTCCTCATTGGGTGCCTCTCTTTGCTTGACTTGCCCGTCTTTCTCGGCCGCCGCGCCATCATTGGCTCGACGATCGCCTTTGCCTCCGCTGCCGTCCTCCAACTCCCTCCTCTCTACCTCCAGGTGGAGATCTATCGCCGCCCTCTTCTTCTTGGATGACATGCTCCTGACCTCTTCTAGTTGTCTCGTGTACGGTGTGCCTTTGTCTCTCTGTTACAGCTAAAAGGAGGAACGGTCTTAAATCCTAATGCTGCTTCTCCCGAAACTTCTAAGTCAATGTCTGGGTGTCTAAGGCGTATTAAAGGGGTAATGAGGATGGGAGACTCCTCTCTTAATCCTATTATCTCATGTCATCTCCTATTCAACAAATAGCCTTGCTACATGTATACAATATACATGGTCATACAAATATTTAATTATGGGACACACATGTCAGTGGTGTGTACAACGCCCGGTTTTTACTTGTCAAGAGGAATGATCAATGGCGATGGATTAATTTGTAGGGTGTACAGTGCACCGTGGTGTGATATCAAAATGACAAGGATACCCAAGTCAAGTGGGGGCTCGGTCATGTGTGCGTGGCGCTTCTAACGCTAAGGGATTAGTATTGTATGGAGCCCTGGTCAACTCTTTGGAATTTCTTCAGAGGTGACGTTGCTATCATCACCCACCTTAATTTCCCCATTACCAAAGGGACAAATTAAATTGTGTGTCCACACACACACACACATTGTGTTATTTTTAAACGAGAAGACGACTTCATCACAGGACAAAAGAAAAGCAACATGCAATATTTGTGTTGATGAAAAATGTTATATTGTTCACGCTCTCACACTTCTCAAATAGAAATGACTGTGATTGGGGTTGCTTCTATGTAGACCTAGCAAAACCCAAAAATGGTTTGTTTAGAAACAACACAAGGCTCTAGCTTGAGGCATCGTGATTTACAACTTATATATGCTTCGATGTCTTAATAACCCGGACCTCTGCAATGTGTCGACTCATGGCATGTGCCATCGTCTGCATACTGCATGACAACGACTCAGTGCCTTCTCCATCTAGCTCGCAACCAATTGAACACAAGCCATGGAGACTAAAGGCCGGCCTAGTTGCCACACCACATAAAATCTCGAGTCAACTTGCTTGGGCCACAGAATTTCACTAACCATATTTCTGTATTATTTTATGCTCAACTATCCCGTATTGAATAATATCTTACTTGTGCTTCCTCATGATGATTGAGGTCAACTGGTTGTTGGAACCAAAAACTGGCTAAGCTGTTCATTGTGGGCGTTGGACTTGGAATAGATCTCAAGATTCTTATTAACACCAGCAACACAAATTTATTAATGTGTTACAATATTACATTACATTACATATATACACTATCACAGCAATTTGGGCGAGATCGAGCTAGCTTACTGCAACAACTCTGACTTGTGCATAAGTAACAATTTTTTTGTTAGGAAAAAGCAGCAGGTCCTCGGGAGAGGAGGAGCCCCGTACGAAATCCCAAGACATGGATTCGGGATTGGGCATATGCATGGAAAATAATACTAGTAGTAGAATTGATCTACAATATTTCAACAAGAAGATGCACACAAGAAGTAGAGTCGTGAGGCGTAATTTTCTTGGATTTCTGGTGTGTTTTGTATGGTCTTAATTCCCTGTAAAGTCTTAGCCGGCGTCGTTTATTTCGGCGAGCACGGCCGGCGACGTCGACCGGTGCTCATTGGACTAGCGAGCTGAGTGTGTCGGCCGTGGCATCTTCCAGTTTTCCACACGGTCGTTTCACGTGGATGTGGTCATGGCAATTAATTGAATTCAAAATATCGGCTTAGCTGTAATCGTGTATTAATCTGTGCCATTTATTTTTCCTGGCGTACGTACGTGTTAATTTGGATTGTTTCGCCCGCGTATGTCACTAGTGGATCCCTATGCGTACGTAGTACTAGCTACTAGATGGCATTTTTGACGGCGAACATTGGGTGAAAATTTCCTAGTCCGAGGTGGAACATTTTTCGAGAGTGACTATTACACACACGATTGAATTTTTTTTATCTTTTAGTTATTTGAAGTTGCACTCTCAATCACTTGAAGTTACAGGTATTTTTTTTGAGGAGACTGCAAATTCAGTTGATTGAAAGTGCAACTTCAAATAACTGAAAGATAAAAAAATTTAGTCATTTGTGTAATAGCAAAACCATTTGTCGAGTAGTTTGATCGTTCCACGATAGACCCGTGCTTTCACCAGTCTTGAAGATTTTTCCCCCAACGACGGAATGCTTGAACTGATTCTTAATCTTCTTTCTTTCCTTCGAGATAATTAAGGAGTGGTTAACTTTCAAACATGATGCTTTAACTCTCAAAAGTTACCTATACTAGTCACACACGTTTCCAGATCCTAGCATGACCGTAACACATCGACACCAACTGGTGCTCAGTAGGGGCAGTAAGATTTAAGAGTAAAACCAATCTCCAAGAGGCTGGTCGTACGTGTTCTTGAGACGCAACACGTATCAATCTATCATCCGCCGTGGCGCTCGCGAAGATTCATCCTGCGCACATGGAAGAAAAACAAAAACTTCCATGGCCGGTAACCCCGAGCACGGCACCCGATGCATGTAAACAAAACAACGTTCAACTTGGAACCCTGCTCAAGCGTCTAGTCTGCTCACGTGCGAAACTGAGGTTTCACAGCTTCTCGTATCCTTCACACAGGAACGTGTACGGCCACTGATTGGCCATGATCATTCCTGAATGGATCTTGCTGCATTGGTAGTAAAAAGTTTAGCAGCAAGCGGTGCCTTCTACGACGTTGGTTAGCCATGGGCTTGAGTGCAGATTTGGATCTGGTAATTTGGTTTTGTGCAAACGGGGATGCGTCCATCAATATACGTGCGAGGTAAACCGGGTTCCGTCCAATCGAGGCTGGTTTTGGCGAGCCAGATCTGGATAGGGTCCGTTTGACCCTTGTTTAGCCTACGAGCCCCGTCCCAGGTCGAGGCGTGATGCAACACCCGCACGCACGGTGGGGTGGGCCCACGGTTCGGTGGCTGTTGCTAGACGTAACAGCTTGCTCTACCTCTAGCTCTAGGCTTGCATATATGTAGTAGGATAGCAGCCTCTTGCGTGCACTCCATTTTCATTAGTAGTTTGCGAGAGTGCCGTGGACGTGATGACGCATCGGACCAATCAGGAGGCTTTGCTGAAACAGAGTTCTTTTTATGGGGTCCTAGACGGAGATCATCATGTGATAGCCTATCAAAAGCATGCATGGCCTGCCATCAGATGAAGAGATGTCAATGCGTATATATGAGTCTCTGGGATAGCTGTCAGGTGTGAGGCTCAAATTGTCATATACTCCATATATATATAGTGCAATATACCAAAGATCAGGTCAGCAACCCCACCCACAGATCCTAAATTAAACCTGGGTCGAGTGGTAGTTCCAGCGTCAAGGAGAATGTACGTGTTGGCTGAACTGAGAAGCATCAGGGCTCTATAAAGTTAACACGCATCCTAGACTTAGAGTTCGTTTCATAATGACAAATAAAAATTCAAGTTGGTACGATCCAAGCCGTGAGGATCAACAGTAGTAGCTAGGGGCCGGCTATAACACGATGGGGAAACGATCCTTTGCAGTTAAGAAACCAAACAAACTGAAGCTCGATCGTCAGCACAAAACTAAGAAAGCGTTGCGGTGTTGATAATCCATTCACGCACCCTCGGATTCAGGTGCGTTTCAACAGGCGAAGCGTTCTCCTCTTTTGGCACATGTACACGGAACATATAGCTATGTGTGTTATAAAACACACGGTAAAATATGAAGCAACAAAGAATAATTATGAGCATGAAATAAAGATTTAATATGAAAAATCTGTATGAAAAAAACTACGGACGCACAATCAGTGAAATAACTATATGAAGGAGAAGTTACAGAATGCCCTTATATATATTATATGTGTAGAACAGTCCCAGTCGACAATAGAAAGCAGAGATTTACTTGAAAACTGGAACAGTAACCTGCTCAGAGACGGGAACAACGTCCAGCTCGGAGACGGAACAGTCTCAGAAGATGACGGTGTAGAGCTGTAGTCCAAAGCGACTTGAGTAGTCATGCCTAACTTCAGTCAGCGCAAATACCTTTGGACATCACGTCTAGTGTAAGTCGGTGCAGAATCCATTACGAACATGAAGATAATCCCAATCATAATCTCTGACCAATCCACATTATTGGTAAATCATATTAATCGGAATATATTTTTTGAGCGAAATATGATCAAATTCTTTAAATGATCAGACTATACCAGATTCGAATAATGAAAAATACAACAATGTGCATGGATTTGGCGGATGTCAAGGGTAATGGCCATATCTCTTATTATCTTATATGTGATGTTGCAGTTTACGATCACTTACTGTAGCCGTACGACCATGTTGTTGTCGCTACGATCACTCCCTAGAGCCATACGACAACGTTGAAGAAGCTACGACTACCTTTTGAGTCATTACGACCGCTCTGTTAGTTCTCTGGCCATTTGGCAGTCATTACGACCACGTTATGACCTCTCTGATCACGTACGACCATGTTCACCACCGCTCCGCTGCACTTCCTTTGACCACGTAGTAGGCTCGATCACCGTAGTCGTAATTCGATTACGACCACACAGTGATTCTATCGACCATGTTGAAGGCTCTGTCGACTGCCGTTGTCATAACCACGTTAGCTGCTTCACGACCGTGGTTGTAACTCCTTTACAACCACATTTTCTCGCTCTGTGACCGTGGTCGTAACTCGCTTACGACCACGTTTATTGCTCCTACGAACACCTCCGCTCGATCGCCGTGGTCGTAACTCCGTTTATGACCATGTCTGTGAAATTGGTGTACTCGATAGATTTTCCAGAGCCAAACCGCTTGTCTCTTCTTTATTTCTTTCTCTTTATTGATCATACCGATCGCTACGATCACCCCGATCGCTCTGACTCTCTCTTTTCTCTTACCTCTCGATCACACCGATCGCATTGGCTTCATCTATCCTTACCTCTCAGTACAATACTCTGCCCTTTATACCATGTTCTACGACTACAACTCAGGCTCGATTACGACTACAACTGCTACTCCTACGACTCCGACCCGGACTCGATCAATTGTTTTGTACTCGTACTCGTACACGACCACGACCAAGATGACTCGTACATGACTACGACTTCATACTCGTACGCGATCATAACTTCTAAACAGAAAACAAGATTACAAAATATACGACTGTGACTGCGACAAAGAGCGAGCAAACTGCAGGAGCAGGGCAGCTGGGCAGCCTTCGTTCGCCGCGCGACCAACCATGGGTCGTCGGGCCAGCAAACCGCATATGCGAACGGCGTGTGCGTACGTACGTGAATCATCTGCCCGCACCCAGTGGCGGATCCAGGAAAAAATTTTGGAGGGGCTGAAGTACCTTCAGCTCGACCTCAACCCCTTCTACATTATACATCCATGGCTAAAAATTTAGGGGGGGCTCCAAGGGTCCGATAGCGGTAGGGGGGCTCGAGCCCCCCCGCCCCACCGCTGGATCCGCCGCTGCCCGCACCGACGGAGCCTACCCGGCCAGAGCGCCACAGCGCACACGTTATGTAGGAGCGGCCGGCACACCGCATTGTCGCGGCGCTGCGTTATGGCGTTGACGCGCGGCGCGCAACGCCAAAGCGGCGGGGGCGAACGCGGCGGTCTTGAGCGCACACCGCATCGCGTCGCGGCGCACACGTTCTGGCGTCGACCGTGCGCGCGATGGAGCGCGTGCGTGTGGCAACGCCCAAGGCGGTGGGGGATGAAGCGGCAGTGCTGAGAGAAACTCCAGCAGGGCCCCTACTTGAGCCCTCAAACCTCATATTTGAGGGCTTGAGGTAAAAATGGAGGTCAGCGGGGCCCCTACTAGAGCCCTCAAATTTGAGAGCCCCTCAAATCACCCTCCCACTCCTCATTCCTAGGGCTCCCCTCACCCCTCATTTTCTGTTTTTCCTTGCAGTGAAAATTCCCGCCCGCCTCTTCCTTTCCGTCCGCGAATCTCCCCGCCGCATCTTTCCCGCGCCTCCCTCGCCCGCCGCCTCCTCCTTCCCGCCCGCCCCTCGCCCGCTCCTCGGCTCGCCGCCGCCATGCCCGCTCCTCCGCTCGTCCGCCGCCTCCACTCGCCGGTTCCTCGGCTGCTTTGTCGCCGCGCCGCGCCTCGCCGTCGGGCGCGGTCCTCCCGCCCGCTTCTTTCCCCTCCCGCCTCTTTCCCTGCCTCCCGCTCTCCTCGCGCCTCTTTCGTCGCCGCGCGAGCGCTCCCGAGCGCCGACACCTCCGGCGCGGCTGGGCCTCGGATCCGGCAGCTCCGCCACCGGATCTGGGCGTAGAACCCGAATCCGGCACGGGGATGACAACGTCGGCGGTGGGGCGAGGACTCCTCGGCGAGCTTCGCGGCCGGCGTTGCGGCGCTTCGTGGACAGCGTGCGAAGACAGCGAGACGCTGGAGATGGCGGGGTGAGGAGAGAATGAAGAGTGGGTCCCATGTGTCGATTGCGTGAAATGGATTTGAGGGCTTAAATTTGAGGGTCTTGTTGGAGTAGATGCAAAAAACAGGGCCCTCAAAAGTAGGGGGAGCTCTCAAATGAAAAGTAGGGGCCCTGTTTTGAGTAGTACTGCTGGAGTTGCTCTGAGAAGGCAGCGGGCGCGAAGACATGGGATTTTGAGTTCCCACCAACCGAGGCGCGGATGAGGCATGGCATTTCGAGTTCCCACCGATCGAGGGGCGAGCCAGCGCCACGGGCCGAACGGGGCGCCGTTTTCGTTGTGGCAACAAGCCGAAGCTGTTATGGGCCTCATACTACCTGTCGAGATAGAGCCAGTCGACAAGTTTTGAGCAGGGGGTAGATGAAGTGGACCAAACCCAGCCAGCCCGCATATACAAGGCCAGTATAGACCGAATGCCAGTGCCTGCAATTCCGGCCAACTTATCTGAAACTTCTGTTTTTCTTTTGTCAAAGCTTAGCTAAACTTTTCAAAATTTTGATTTTTTATAGTAATTAATTTTTTTAAAAAATATCTTTTTAAAGCGAAGTATATAAGTTAATTGTAGTACACATTGTAGCAATTTCATTTATATTGGCCAAAACCGTAAGTGAGTTTCTGTTAGCCCGACGTCGCCGGCCTCCCTCATCCCCACGGCCACCTCCATCGGCTTCCCTCGTCACCGCGGCCCACCTCCATCGGCCTCCCTCTTCCCCGCGCCCCAACGCCGCCAGCCTCCCTCTTCCCTGCGCCCACCTTCGCCGGTCTCCCTCGTCCTTACGCCCCACCTCCATCGGCCTCCCTCTTCCCTGGGCCCTGACGCCGCCGGCCTCCCTCTTCCCCACGCTCACCACAGCTGCCGCCCTCTGATACGGGGTCGCCCGATCTTCTCGACGTAGGATGGATACTCACGGGAGTCTTGATGAATCGTACTGATCCTCCAATGTCAGTGCAAGGGATGAACACTCTTTAATCTGCCAAAACACACTCGTGTTGATTTCGCCGATCACCGAGCGAAGATCTATCGTGCACCCAATTCCCAGCAGAAAGGCTGAACGATCTTGATTGAAGAAGACACTCCTAATTCCCTAAGAAATTTCGGCAGCAATGCTAAACTTGAAAACTTTAATATATTGATTTTTCTCAAACGTGGTCTATTTCAAACGAAAGGGGATACAAGGGGTTTTATAGTACTTCCCCCGAACTCACGCAAGGAAAGCTTGGCCGAATCAATCTCTAATTCGGTCAACGTTTCCTTTTCTAATTCCTAAAATTTAGCAAGTTTGTTTCCTTCAATTTCGGGCTAAGCCCCTATCCTATTACAAAAACCGAGATTTGAGGTGATTCAGTCAGCTTTTGAGCACGTAGGCCACATCTGCGCATACCATGAGATTTGTGATCACGTGGCCTTCCATTGATTTGATGGCTGCTTGGTTGAGATTTTCTTGGACGTATATATCTTAGTTCTTTGCTCGCATAGACTCTCATTCTCTCTTGACTCGTAGCCGGTTGGACCTTCTCCACTTGATCTTCCGTTGCTTCAAATCTGAGAAGGCATAACATATTTGCATTAGGTAGTATGCTATTCTCATCTAACGTAATAAAAGACTCTCTAAGAAACAAAAGTGAGAGACCATGTGGTCTAAATCCCAAGTTGGTGATGAGTAATTGACACGTGGTTTGGTTAGAGTGAGTTTAGTTTGAGTGATTCGTGCCTTTTTGGCATTTGGCGAGGTCGGGTCGTGACTAGACAGATTTGACGCGTGGGCGTCGTCCCGGTTGGCCACGTGGGTCATTTCTCGCTTGAGTAGGATTTGTAGGTGCTAACCATGTTTACATGTTTTGTACCGTGCTATGCGATGTGTTTTTTGTCTGTGATGGCTGCAGGACGTCGAGTGGAGTCGTGGCGAGACACGGAGGACTGGACTAGGCGCAGGTGGCGCTGAGGTCAGAGCAGTCGGGATGTGTCGAAGACGATGTGGACTCGAGGTGGTTGCGAGGCGTAAGAGACAAGGAACGCGAAGCTTCGGAAGGTGCAGCGAGCGTTTGATAAAGCGAGGCTGCAAAAGGAAGCGGGTTAGCGGGCAAAGCATGGAGGGGTAAAATGGGCAAAGCAAAGTGTAAACCCATCAAGGAATGCTATAAATAGGAGTGTGTTTCCTGGTTGTTAGCAAGACTTTGAGAGGGGTTTTAGGGTTTTTGCTTTGTGCTTTAGTGGTTGAGAGAATGGGTGTATGAGATAGGGTTGTGTTCCTCCCAAGAACCATGTAGTTCTTGGTGTTCTTGAGGATTGAGAGAGAGAGATGAGCTGAACATCTATGTAATCATTCCTCTATTTTAATCATGTATGTCTCTTTGTCTCAATTTGTGAGATCTTTGTTCGAGTTGGTCTTTTGTTGTTTCTATTTTCAGTTTTTGGTTGTTCTTTGCTCTGTCTGGACTGTTGTCTCCCCTTCTCTGTTATGTGATTGCTCTTGTTCTAGATTATTCGGTTTTTAGTTCTCTGAGATTTATCTGCTTCAACCGAGGAATCAAAACTGAGATATATACTTGCGTAATCCTTGCTGTTGGCAAGATGTTTGTTTCTAGGAGGCAATCATAGTGCACGTTGATTGCATGAAGTTAGTCTAGCACATTAAATGAGGATGCCTTCTCTTGCACGTTGACTGCATGAAGTTATCTAGCTCATTAAATGAGGATGTCTTCTCGGTTTTTGATTCACTTAGTTCTCTTCTAGTTCTTTCGTTTCAACAGATGTTGATTCTCTTTTTTGGGAGGCAGGATTACTTCGGCTAAGCCTTTTGTAAGCTGCAGTTTTTATTCTCTTTTTTTTATGTGCTTCTATTCGGCCAGCAGATTGCAGTTTGGATGATCTTTGATTTCTCGACAGCTTGGCTATTTTTTGTGTTGTAATCTTTCTCGGGTAGTCCTCTCAATCAAGCTTGACTCTTTTGGCTGGTGCTTTTTCGGCAGGGTAGTGGGTTGTCTCTCGGCAGTGAAGGTTCTTTTGCCTTTCAGTTTCTCTTTTCAGTAGTCAGTAAGGTGCTTTAAATGGCAGCAGGACTGTACGATTTTTGTTGGCCATTTCAATCAGTTTTCGACTGAAATTTCAGAGTGTGATTTCTTTGCTTTCTAGAAGATTTCAAGTGGGCAATCATCCTATGTCACAAACATATATTCCCTTGGTTGAGCTGATTTTAGAGGAGCCATTTCCTACTGATTTGTGTGTCTCTCTGCTTAAGTAAATCTTTGTGAGTCTGCCTCTTCATAGCTCTGTAGCTATTGGAGAGAAGCGCATTTAGAGGGTACTTGTTGGGGGAAATTTTTTTTAGAGATCGACATTCACCCCCCCTCTGTCGCTATTTCGGTCCTACAATTGGTATCAGAGCCGGTTAGCTCTAATCAATAGATCTTAACCGGTCTCAAGAGCCATGGCGACGGACAAGTACTCGACCAAGCCGCCCGTTTTCGATGGCATCGATTACCCCTTCTGGAAGAGCCGAATGGAAACATACATCCAGGCTCAGGGGTATGCCATCTGGCGCAAGGTCAAGGTCGAGTTTGTTGTTCCTGCCGATGAGAACATCAATGCCGGGAACATGGCTGATGTTGAGGCAAATGCAAAGGCAAGGAACATCATCACCCAGGGTTTGAGCCGTAGCGAGTTTGATCGCATATCTCACCTGTCGTCCGCCTACGACATCTGGGTGACCCTCGACGCATACCATGAGGCACCACCGGATCAAGGCGGTTCGGCAGGACGGTTCAAGCGCGAATACAACAAATTCGAGATGCTTGCTGGTGAGTCCCTGGACGAGTGTTTTTCGCGATTTCACAAAATCTTGAGCAACCTCCGAGCGGTCGGTCTCACATACCCCGACTCGGACAACGCTCGTCAGATGCTCGCGGCACTCGATCTGCGTGTGTGGGAGATGAAGGTGACCACCATCAAAGACACGACAGACCTCTCGACCCTGACTCTTGACGCGCTGTACTCGCGCCTCAAGACTCACGAGATTGACGTTGTCTCTCGTCGGTCGAAGTCACAGTCGATGGCTTTGGTCACCGATCCCAGTTCGGCTTCTGGTTTTTCCGCCGATTCGCTTTGTGGGTTCTCCCTAGCTGCTCTATGTGACGTAGCGATGATCGATTAGAGCGGCTAGAGGATGAACAGTGGCCCTCCTAGCTCGGAAGTTCTCCCATGCTTACAAGAGGAGGAGGGACGAGAAGAGAGCGGACAGTCATACGCCGAGTGTGGTGGCCCCAACCACATTCGAGCGAACCGTCCCAAGGCGGAGAAGGGCAAGAACGACTACAATGGTTCGAGCAAGAACGACTATACCGACAAGAACCGCAACAAGAAGACTCGGCTCGGCGCGGGAAAGAAGAAGTTCCGCAACCGGAAGGCCAAGAAGCTCTTCCACCGCGTCCTCACCGCTTCGGCGACCTCGACCTCGGCGAGGTGGAGGATGGAGCGGCGACGACGGGACGGGTGACCAAGAGCCCAAGGATGGCGGCGACTTCTCGGCATGTGCTTCATGGCCCTCGAGGGCGAACTCGACAATGAGTGTACTCGACTCGGACGAGGTATGTCCCTCCTATGACCAACTTAATGAAGCTTTCCTTAAGCTAGGAAGATTTCATGCTAGATCTAGAGCTAGATGTAGCGAGTTGGAGAAGGAAGTAGATAGGCTGTCACGGGAGCTTACTTCACTTACATCTGCTCCCTCCCGTGACGACTGTGATACATGCTCGCTTTCTTTGGTTGATATGGAGAAATTAAGGACCTCGCATGATAGTGTGTCCTCTGAGCTTGATTCTATTAAGGTGGAGAATGTTAGTCTGCTTGCTGAGTTAGAGTTGAGTAGGATGGCTGTTACCCTACTTACTACTGATGAGACTACTTCTCCCACCTCATGTGAGGTTAAGGACATTCTTTGCTAGAGGACCTTATGCCATGCTCCTTGATCTGCCCGATTCTTGTGAAAATTGCAATAATTTAAAGATGAACCTAAAGCAGGCAGATCACAAAATTCTTGAGTTGCATGCTTCTTTACTTGAGCCTATTGATTCATGTTTGAACTGTCCCAAGTTAACAATGAACTTGAAGTTGTCTCAAAACAGTTCAAGAGCGATTGACAACAACAAGAAAGTGGCTCGATGTGCGACTAAGGATCTGTTAGCTCACCATGCATTAGTTGTGATAAACTAAAACTTGAACTCGTTGCTTTGAATGACAAATGTGTGAAGCTAACTAAGGACTTACTAGAGAAGCCACAATCTGGTTGTGATGTGATTGATGGTGTGGGAGAAGCCCGGGGTAAGGGTGAGGCGCCTAGAGACGCGAACCAACTTTGCTAGTAGTAGGACTGTCCCTCGAGTGGTGTGCGTGCACAAGCCATTCTTTCCTCTTGTTGGTTCTTCTTACGCTCCCTTACCTCCTGCTGTTCCTCTTCTCCTGCTCTTCTTGCACTCTCTCTTTCGGAGTGTCGGTACCTTATGAACACTCTCGAGAGATTTGTAGGCGATAAGAAGAAGCAATCTTATTCTAGACCAATCCAAGATTTGTAAGTTCAATCAAGGTCTAGGATATGATTTCTATGAGGATATGAGGAAGCATCCTCCTGCTATTCTCGGACCCATAGTGGGAGGTGTGATCGAGTCGAGCCCGGATCGATGAGGTCAAATTCAAATCGGCGGGCTTTGTCCAAGGGATCTCTGACGGTAAGGTGATTCCACTGTTGCTTGGCCTCTCGGAGGCGAAGCATCTTCGTGCTACTTCCACCTCTCGGAAGGTGAAGTACCACTGCACCTTCTGTCGGAAGGATGGGCACTTGATCGAGAGATGCTTGAGCGCACGAGTTGCGCGTAGAGACCGTGCGAGAGGCACTTAGGCGTATTCGGTGGTCGACCCGGATCTGAGTGCACCTAAGACTAGCACGAGGTCGAGTTTGCTTATGATGGGTTTGGGCGCATCGAGGACTTGGTTTTTCGAGTCTTACGGTTTCGTCCTCATCTTGCTCTTGGTCGTGACTTCCGCCGTCACGAGGTACTTCGTTTCCCCGTCGAGACGACTACCGCGGCGTGTTCGACTGTTGCGGTGCTCGACTCGCTTGCTCAGTGGCCGGACCCGACCAGCGATTCTAGGTCTACTCGTAGACCATCGCTTCAGGTGACGAGAGCGTAGGGTAGATAGAGTCGATCGTGCTTGACTACTTCATCCGCTCGGCGTGTTGTTCGATATTGGGTGCCAAAATCACTCTTGATTTACCCGATCTTGAGACTTTACTCTGTTTGACTCGGGCTCGCCGGGGGAAGGAGAGGTTTGGCTTGTAGACTCGGGTGTTCACGACACATGACCGGAGACTCCGTTAGTTCTCTTCCTAGCCCGTGCTCCGGTGATGAGCGATCACCTTCGGAGATGCTTCATCCGGGCGCGTCATCGCCAAAGGTGCAGTCTTGGCGTTAATGATTCGTTTCTTTTGAGAGATGTTGCCACTGGTTAGTAAGCTGCGTTATAATTTGCTTTCGGTTTCTCGACTTACGATGGCGGTTATGAGGTGAGCTTTAAGAAAAATGCTTGCAAAATTCTTGACTCTTGGGTAGTCCGGTTTGCGGGATTTCACGTTATGGGAGGATCTTTCGTGCTGATTTTTACGAGTCTTACGGTGATCCTCTCGGTGTTTGGTTGCTTCGAGTCCCGCGATCGACTTTACGGCATAGGAGACTTGGTCATATCGGATTTGACCATTTGACCGAGTTAGCGGCCACGATCTCATTCGTGGTTTGCGAAACTCAAATTGGTCAAAGATCTTGTTTGCGCTCCGTCGCGTACGGCAAGATGGTTGCCGCTTCTCACCCTCCGGTCCACGATTACTATGACCGATGCACCGACAACCGCTCCACATGGATCTGATGGGACCCGGCTCGAGTGCGATCGGCGGGAGGAAGTGGTATGTCCTTGTCATGGTCGATGACTTCTCGAGGTACTCTTGGGTGTTTTCTTAGCCTCGAAGGATGAGACATTTTCACATTTCCGAGGTCTTTTGGTGGGCTTTGTTGAGCTCCGGGTGCCTTACGAGCGATCCGCGATGACAATGGCACGGAGTTCAAGAATTCCTACTGAGAGTTTCGTGGTGAGGCAGTGTAGAGCACCGATTCTCTTCTCCGCACGTCCCGCACAAAATGGCGTTGTGGAGAGGAAGAACCGTACCTTAGTCGAGATGGCCGGACGATGCTTGATGAGTACTCTACACCGCGAAGTTTTGGTGAGGCTATAGCCACCGCGTGCCATGTCTCAAATCGAGTTTTTACGAGGCACACTTGCACCGCACTTCTTATGGTGAGATACGGGCGAAAGCCAGCGTCTCTCATTTTCGTGTGTTTGGTTGCAAGTGCTTTATTCTCAAGTCCGGAACCTAGATAAGTTCGAGTCACGTTCTTGTGATGGGATCTTTCTAGGTTACTCGCCTTCTTCGCGGGCTTATAAGTGCAGGCTGCGAGTCTAGCAAAATGGTAGAGACACGTGAGGTGACCTTTGACGAGGCGGTCAGGGACTAGGCGGATATCTCGAGTTCTTTAGAGCGATCGAGACCATCTTCGTGGATGGCGAGGACGATGGAGATGAGAGTTGTTTACCCGATCCAGTCCCTTATCCACCCCTTGAGGTGCCGTCTTCCACCGCACCTCCAGGTGATCAGCCTATGCCTTCTGTTTCCTCTGGAGCTAGTGGCTCTGTTCCTACCTCGTCAGCTCACGAGGTAGAGGCCACTTCTTCATCTCATCCTGGACCTCCCCGACATATCCAGAAAAGGCATCCTTCTGAGCAGATGATTGGAGACCTGTTCGAGCGTGTTACCCGCTCAAAATCTGGCTTATCTCAATTCTGTCTCCATTCTGCTTTCATTGCCTCCTTTGAGCCCAAAGATGTTTCTCATGCTCTTTCCGATGAGTCTTGGGTTAATGCCATGCATGAGGAGCTAGAAAATTTTGAGAGGAACAAGGTTTGGTCGCTTGTCGAGCCCCGCGAGTCACAATATTATTGGGACTAAGTGGGTGTTCAAGAACAAGCGAGCGAGGATGGAGTGGTTATTGAAACAAGGCTAGGCTGGTAGCTCGGGGTTTTCCCGTTGAGGTCTAGACTTGAGAGACCTTTGCCCTGTAGCTCGACTTGAGGCCATTAGAATCCTGCTTGCCTTTGCAGCTTCTAAGGGTTTCAAGCTCTACCAGATGGACGTCAAGAGTGCCTTCCTTAATGGAGTCATTGAGGAAGAAGTTTACGTCAGACGACCTCAGTTTGAGAACCCCAAATACCCACACCATGTCTTCAAGCTTTCCAAAGCGTTGTATGGACTTAAGCGGGCTCCCGAGCTTGGTATGAGAGGCTTAAGTCCTACTTGTTGAGTCATGGGTTTGACATGGGTAAAGTAGACAAGACCTTGTTCATCCGCCGTCATGGCAATGACCTTCGCTCGTCCAAATCTATGTCGATGACATCATCTTTGGCGGCTCTTCCCATGCTCTGGTTTCACGGTTCTCGGATGTCATGAGCACCGAGTTTGAGATGAGCATGATGGGTGAGTTGACATTCTTTCTTGGCTTCCAAATCAAGCGGACTCGGGAGGGTACTTTTTGCATCAAGGCAAGTACACTCGTGACCTCTGAGGCGCTCGACATGAGTGATGGTAAGCTGTGTCGACTCCATGGCTTCTACATCCTATCTTGACCGGATGAGGATGGCGAGCGATTGATCGAAAAGAGTATCGCAGCATGATTGGCTCCTCTTGTACCTCAACGCCTCGAGACCGGACATACATTTTTACGTGTGTGCATGCGCTCGTTCGAGCTTCTCCTCGCGTTTCTCACCGCCAGGCGGTGAAGCGCATCTTCGGTACTGCGAGCTACCATTGACTATGGTATCGGTACTCTTCATCATCTGCCTTTCCTTGAGAGCTTTCTGGATGCGGACTTATTGGGTGTAGGATAGATAGGAAGAGCACTTCGCACTGCCAATTTATTGGCACTTCTCTTGTTTCTGGTCTTCAAGGAAGCGATCCGGTGTTACATACCCACCGCAGAGGCGAGTGCGTTCTGCGGCCGATTCTTTGTAGTCGAGTGCTTTGGATGGTCTCGACCTGCGGGACTTTGGGTTAGATATCAACAGTGTTCCACTCTTTTGTGATAACACTTCTGCGATTAACATTGCTAAGAACCCAGTGCAACACTCTCGGACCAAGCACATCGATATCCGTTATCACTTCCTTAGAGACCATGTGGAGAAGGGCGATATAGTGCTCCAGTTTGTGGAGAGTGACCACCAGTTGGCTGACATCTTCACCAAGCCATTGGATAGTTCGAGGTTTTCAGCTCTGCGGGGAGAGCTTGGGGTGGTTTGTCCTTATGGACTATAGTGAGGGGGAGCTTTGGGCGTTACTGCTTTATTATTTTGATTATGCTTCTGTCTCATTTCTGTTGCTTTGCACTTGGGGTGCATTTGGGTTTAGTCCTTCCAGCATAGGTTAGAGTGCTTTTCTTACCGAGTTGCTTAGACTTCTTACTCTTATCTTGTGCTTCCAGGATTAGCTGCTTCTTATCTCACTAGGTCGAGCTCACTCACTTCTTGTAGGTTCTAGCGAGGGTTGGGCCACCCTTGGGTAGGCAGGTGCGTGTTTGCTCTCTAGTGTGTGATTTACTGGTCGGTGATAGTCCCGGAGTCATATGGGGTAGATGAGAGTCGATCGAGCCATAGTTGTCTCTATATCTTATCTATGCTTTAAGGACTGCCTGTTTGGTTTTATTTGCCAGCTTCTCGATTTTATTGCTTTGGTTGAGGGAGAGTTCATTTGGGAGCTTCTAGAGCTTAATATTGACTTAACTCAACTTGAACTAAAAGTTGCATCTCATGTTGAGGGGAGTTGGATTTTATGCATTTTCAGCATTTAGCATTGTAATATAACTATATTGAGCCACATTTATTATCTGTTTGACATGTTTACAATACTTTACACCTTGCCATGACTTGTGCTCTATTTGCTAGATTGATCATGACTTCATATGTGTAGACTAGCTTTTACCATGATAAGTTAATTAAAATTGCTAAACTTGAAGTAAAACTTGTCATGCTAGCATTTGAGTTTAGTCTTTCTGGAGCTATCTCTCTATGATTCATGCCATGTCAACTAGGCTTAGCTGAGCGTTGAATCTTTTATTGAGCCTTAGATTGAGCTATTCTAGTCTCTTGATGTAGCATGAGGTAGTACAATATGTTTAAAAAAAAAAGGATCTCTTTTGTGCGAAAAAACTGATTTCACCAATTCTTTCTCATGAGACGGCTTGCCATTGCACTAGGCATGAACTCAGGGGAGTTTTGGATGACCTAGACTATCTTTTAAGCTTATTGCTTGGAGTAGTCGCATAAGGCTTGAGATCTAGCACATAAACAAAATTTGGGTTAGAAACGACCATGAGCTTTAAAAAGACAATGTCTTATGTGCTCAATTTGGTTAAGCTACAAAAAGAACCAAGTACTTGCGCCAATGTTTCATTCTTGAGCATAGCATTCTAGTTGGTCTCAATATTAGCTTCTTGGTTCCGCTTAACTTACTTGACATGGCCGGCATCATCCTTGGATATCTCTAGTTAGACTTTACTTCTTGATGACTTGACATTCTCACTTAATGTACTATATTTCAGATTGTCCTCTATGTGTTCTAGCTAGCTTATACATGTCATGTCATGATCTAGACAGCTTCTTATAGAGTTATGGCTTGGTGTATCTCATTATGGTCATTATGGATAATTCTCATGGCTCAAAATGCTTAGAAATAATCAAACTTCAGCCATATACATCCATTGTCATGTCATATATTCTCGCCTTTGCATTCTTGATGTGTTTATTGCCAAAAGGGGGAGAATAGAGTAGAAAAAGTCTTTTGGGAGCTTCTTAGAGCGTTGGAGAACAATTTGCTCTTTCAGTTGTTGCTCTTGTGTTCCTTCTGTCGACATGGTCATTATGTTTCATTCCCTTCTATGGACCATGTTGGATTCTTCAAACTCAAACTCAACTTCATGCGTTTTTTAGGGTTTGTCAATATACTCATCAAGGGGGAGATTGAGAGACCATGTGGTCTAAATCCCAAGTTGGTGATGAGTAATTGACACGTGGTTTGGTTAGAGTGAGTTTAGTTTGAGTGATTCGTGCCTTTTTGGCATTTGGCGAGGTCGGGTCGTGACTAGACAGATTTGACGCGTGGGCGTCGTCCCGGTTGGCCACGTGGGTCATTTCTCGCTTGAGTAGGATTTGTAGGTGCTAACCATGTTTACATGTTTTGTACCGTGCTATGCGATGTGTTTTTTGTCTGTGATGGCTGCAGGACGTCGAGTGGAGTCGTGGCGAGACACGGAGGATGGACTAGGCGCAGTGGCGCTGAGGTCGAGCGATCGGGATGTGTCGAAGACGATGTGGACTCGAGGTGGTTGCGAGGCGTGCGAGACAAGGAACGCGAAGCTTCGGAAGGTGCAGCGAGGCGTTTGAAAAGCGAGGCTGCAAAGGAAGCGGGTTAGCGGGCAAAGCATGGAGGGGTAAAATGGGCAAAGCAAAGTGTAAACCCATCAAGGAATGCTATAAATAGGAGTGTGTTTCCTGGTTGTTAGCAAGACTTTGAGAGGGGTTTTAGGGTTTTTGCTTTGTGCTTTAGTGGTTGAGAGAATGGGTGTATGAGATAGGGTTGTGTTCCTCCCAAGAACCATGTAGTTCTTGGTGTTCTTGAGGATTGAGAGAGAGAGATGAGCTGAACATCTATGTAATCATTCCTCTATTTTAATCATGTATGTCTCTTTGTCTCAATTTGTGAGATCTTTGTTCGAGTTGGTCTTTTGTTGTTTCTATTTTCAGTTTTTGGTTGTTCTTTGCTCTGTCTGGACTGTTGTCTCCCCTTCTCTGTTATGTGATTGCTCTTGTTCTAGATTATTCGGTTTTTAGTTCTCTGAGATTTATCTGCTTCAACCGAGGAATCAAAACTGAGATATATACTTGCGTAATCCTTGCTTGTTGGCAAGATGTTTGTTTCTAGGAGGCAATCATAGTGCACGTTGATTGCATGAAGTTAGTCTAGCACATTAAATGAGGATGCCTTCTCTTGCACGTTGGTGCATGAAGTTATCTAGCTCATTAAATGAGGATGTCTTCTCGGTTTTGATTCACTTAGTTCTCTTCTAGTTCTTTCGTTTCAACAGATGTTGATTCTCTTTTTGGGAGGCGGGATTACTTGGCTAAGCCTTTTGTAAGTGCAGTTTTTATTCTCTTTTTTTATGTGCTTCTATTCGGCGTGATTGCGGTTTGGATGATCTTTGATTTCTCGACACTTGGCTATTTTTGTGTTGTAATCTTTCTCGGGTAGTCCTCTCAATCAAGCTTGACTCTTTTGGTGGTGCTTTTCGGCGGGGTAGTGGGTTGTCTCTCGCGGTGAAGGTTCTTTTGCCTTTCAGTTTCTCTTTTCATTAGTCAGTAAGGTGCTTTAAATGGCAGCAGGACTGTACGATTTTTGTTGGCCATTTCAATCAGTTTTCGACTGAAATTTCAGAGTGTGATTTCTTTGCTTTCTAGAAGATTTCAAGTGGGCAATCATCCTATGTCACAAACATATATTCCCTTGGTTGAGCTGATTTTAGAGGAGCCATTTCCTACTGATTTGTGTGTCTCTCTGCTTAAGTAAATCTTTGTGAGTCTGCCTCTTCATAGCTCTGTAGCTATTGGAGAGAAGCGCATTTAGAGGGTACTTGTTGGGGGAAATTTTTTTTAGAGATCGACATTCACCCCCCCTCTGTCGCTATTTCGGTCCTACAAAAAGCACCTGTTGTTGAAGTAGTTTAGCTCTTGCTCTTGTCATAGGACATTTCGGAGCCTCATCACTAGTTTTGTCATGCACACTTGGAGTGGACGATGAATGTGTAATAGAGATATCCTCATCACCCTCCCTCATCTCCACACCCACCACCATAGACTTCCCTCGTCACCGCGCCCTACCTTTACCGGCTTCCCTCTTCCCCACGCCCCGACGTCGTCGGCCTCCCTCTTTCCCGCAGCTTGACGCCGCCGGCCTCCCTCGTCTCCGTGCCTACCTCCACCGGCCCCTTCTTCCTCGCGCCCCACCTCTGCTGGCCTCCCTCTTCCCCATGCCCCAACGCTGTCGGCCTTCCTCATCCCTGCGCCCCACCTCTGTCGGCCTCCCTCTTCCCCGCGCCCTGACGCTGCTGGTCTCCCTCGTCCTCGCGCCTACCTCCACCGGCCTCCCTTGTCCCTACGCCCCACCTATGCCAGCCTCCCTCTTCCTCGCGCCCTGACGCCGCCAGCCTCCTTTGATGCAGATACACATATGCCTTATAATTTTTAATTAAATACATTTGACTGGAAAGAATTATTAAGCCGCATTAAAAATATTAAACAACAGGTGAAATTACTCCTTATTGCACAAGTTAATATTATTGATGAGAGCTTTATACTGTCTAAGTCTAGTATGTTAATTACTGCCGGGTTTGAATCAAGAGAACAGGGGCGGAGGCAGCTATGTGGCAAGGTTTGGCAGCCGCCATACCTAACATTTGTACAAAAGACTAGTATATTATGTATATATACGTGAAATACATCAATACATGGCTGCTATACTGCTGGATCTAGTGGCTGGGGTGGTGCCTGGTGGGCCTGATGGAGTGATGGTCATGGGCCTACGGCAAAACCCCACAGAAAGAAGCTAATGTGTCTCGTACTCTTCCTGGCCGATCGGCTGCTCCGAGCCTCCGACTGTTCGTATTCCACATTTCCGCCCGCTACCATCTTCGGCTCCTCGTGCCCGGCACCGCTTGCCTTGAAGTCGCCACCGTCGTCTGTGTGCCCAGCGCCACTTTCGCGATCGAGGTTGCCATTGCTCTGCGCATGGCAAATGTGCCTGTGTGTGTTGATTGTCCTCTCTGCTGCATAGAGACTAGTAAGTGTCTTCGATGTCAATTTTTCTCCCTAGTGATTAAAAAATGTTGTGTGCCTGTTTTTTATTTTATTGAGGAACATCTCTATTGATGTGCCTGAAGAGATTAAGAGAAGGATGTGTATTGATCCTAACATGAAGAACTGAGTATGATTTTTTGCATTCGTTTGTGCATCCAAGTTCAATCTGTGATATTGAGCTCAGATTAGGGGACAACATCGGTTGAGAGGGCCTTCTCAGTTATGAAGATTATCAAGACCGAGTTACGCAACAAAATGTCAGATGCTTGGCTTAATGACCTTATGGTGTGCTACATTGAGCGAGGCTTATTCAAAGGACTTGATCTTGCTGAAATTAAGAAAGAATTTCAAAAAAAAATAGAAGAATGCCATTGCCACGGTTTGTACCCAAATAAAGCTTTATTATGGGTATGTATTTGTTCCAACAATCTTGAATAAAAATATACTTTCTATTATTTGATCTGTCTATGACACTACTAGTTGCTAATTCATGATTTATCTATGCTTCTATGTTTTGCAGATCATCTCTAGGTTGGTCTAGTTAACATAGATGATAAATTGATGATCAATCATCTATGTAATCTTCATTTAGTGAGGTATTTTAAGTGCCAATGCTTTACTTTTGGATTTCCGTTATATTTGCTGATCACAAAGTAATATATATTTATATAATGTTCTAATGAGCCTTTGCATAGTTGAATTATACATGTTTGACCTTTATAAATCCGTCACATCTGAAAATTATTTCTGCCTCCGCCACTGCAAGAGAATATGGAGATGAACCACGAAAGGACACACATGCATGTAGACCGACATCAACTGACTAAAGAGTCAACTCATCCGCATCTGCATGAAGGGTCACGGTGAAGTTCCAAAGAGGACTTGTGGCAAATACCAGACATCAACTACTATATGCATGCAACCGAAGAAAGCTGCTGGGGCATGCATCCGTATGCAAGGAAACAAAAAAAAGGCCCGGCCCAAGGCCCAAGTGAGGCACGTGTGTGGGTGGGAACGCCAAACTAAAGTCTTCCGCGGTTGCTTCAACGGCTAACTTAGCCAGCCCCATTATGACGCCGTTTTGCTCGCGTTCCCATTTCGACTTGCCGTTTGGATCTCTCTCCCCCCCGTTAAGAAAGCCCACGGGAAAAATCTCCCGTACTCGCAACCAAACCCTTCTCTCTCTGCCTTGCTGCCCCTTCCGTATGGACGGGGCCCATATCGCCGGTGACTCGCCGGAGGCCACCGGGGCATCCCCGTCGTCGTCGTCCGCCTCGTCATACGGCTCGGCTTCGCGGCGCTCCTGGCACAAGGGGGTGCACCTGCGGCGGCGGCGGCGGCGGCTGTCCGCTCGGGGAGGAGGGGGCGGCGGCGGCGGCGGCGGCAACAAGGGCGCCGGCGACGGCGTGCAGGATCTCGCGCTGCCTCTCGGGATGTCCTTCGCGGCGGTTCTTGCCCAGGTGAGCGTTTCCTCGGGTTCTTGACCTTTTTTCTAGTTTCTTGATTGGTTGGTGGCCAAAAGATTCAATTTTTTACGTTCATGTTTTTTTGCCTAATCTTTCCTTTATTAGATGTTCCTTGGATTAGTATGGTGACGTTGAAAGGATTCTCTTGGAGTTAATTTTGTTTGTGTTTTTGGCTTGGAGCGTTCTTGCGATCAATAAGGCAATAAGATGTCAGTGACTAACTTGGCGAGATTTTCTAGTTCGATTTACTATGATATTTGCAGCTTTGATGCAGTTCTTATGAGTTCCGGACGATAGTTGTTGGGCTTGGCAACGAAGAAGTTAAGGGCTTATGTCTCTGTCTTCTCGGAAGTAGTTCTTTTGGTAAACGTGCAGAAATATTCGATACGATGTGGATTTCTTGTTCTTCTGTGGGAAAAAAAATTCTTTTTTCGTTGCAATTTGTTCAACTGACCACCGCGTTGAGTAACATGCCCTGTTTGGACGGCCATTTAGAGCAAGTAGTTTGATTGTGGTAGGATAGCAGCAGGTGATTACCTCCTTCCTTGTCCTGATGCCGTCTCTTCTGACTTTCTTCGAAGATTCGCAAACGACCGACTGCCTCAGTTAGCGACATCTTCGTCATGTCTCCAAATTGCTCAATTGTGCTGATAATTTGGAGGAACCTGTCGGGGACTGCGCTGAACAATCTCTCAATAACTGTTGAGTCTGGCAACTCAACACCCAAAGCTCGGATTTCGCCAGCCAAGCTCGTCAGTTTTTGTGAGAACTCACCGACGCCTTCGGTCTCTCCCATGACCAGGCGATCGAATTGCCTCTTCAGCACTTGTGCTCTTGCCTTCTTGACGCGTTCTTCTCCAATGCGCATCTCCTTGATAGCTTCCCATGCTTCTTTTGCAGTCTCCTTCTCTGCAATGGTCATCAAGACTTCGTCGGGGACAGCCTGCGATATGACGGCCAGAGCGCCCTGGTCCTGAGTCTCTTCGACCGGTGCATCTCCTTCAATAGCCGTCCATACTCCCAGAGCGCGCATGACGATCTTCATCTTCACGGCCCACAGGCCGTAGTTCGTGTCGGTCAGCATGGGGAATTGGATCGGTACCGTACCTCCTCTCATCGGTGCTCGTGGTGGTGCCGGTGTTTTCTTTTCGCCGGATCCCTCCGCAGCTGTACCTTTCTTCTCTTCAGACTTGTCCTCCATTGCTTCCTGGGAGCTCTGATACCAGTTGTTGGAAATTGTTGCGACCTACCAGGATCTCTTTACGACCAGTACAAGTCGTTTACGACTTGTCCAGATCAATTACGACCAGTACCGAGGAGTTACGACCACTTCAGAAGCTTTCTGATGTCGTACGACCAGTTTGTCTCCCGTACGACCACGTTGCTCAGTCGTACTTCTTCAACGTAATCGTAGCCTTCTTCAACTACGTTCAGCGATTTTACGATGTGATCGTAAAATCACTGTACCTTTGCCGTAATTGTAACACCTCTCGCGTATCGCCGACTTTGCCTTGTCGTGGTCGTAGGTTCTTACGACCACGGTTGTCGTGGTCGTAAGCAGACTTCGACCACGTCTGCGAGATTGCCGATCACACAGAACTTGCTCTTTTCTCCCCTCTATTACTCGCAAACACTTTGCGTCTTTACACGACTTGGTTGCCTTGCTCGGCCTTTTTTCGGGGTACTTAGATTACAGGACTACTCCACCTTTTATACCCGGCTTTTACAACTTACACTCGGGTACGACTACGAGAATAAAACAGACTCCGACTCCGACTACGACTCTAAGTCATACTTTACGACTACGACTCAAACTCGGTTTCGACTTCCGATTACAAACTCGTATATGACTTCAATACGACTTCTAAAAAAACACAGGAGTTTCCTAGGTTGCTGCTAGCCCAGGCACCAATGGTACAAATGTAATAGTTTCCCCTTTTAAGATTATTAACTTGAGAGCTTCCATGATGTGCTATAAATGTCCATTTTTTTATATTAATCTTTCTCAGTTGACAAAAAGTTATATTTTGGCTGTTCAATGCAAAACTTGCCATTTGAATGTACCTTTTGAAGTTTGATATATAATGATTATGATGGATTGTCAAAGGGATTGTGATGAAGTTCAATGCAAAATGGTTTTGAATGTCTATCCTTTGGAGTAATGCTGATGCTTTCTGTGGTTAAGCATGAATTCTGTGGTTTTGAATGTTGGAGCATCGGCATGCTAGTTGGTGTTGATATGTAGATATGAACATCTCAATCTCCTATTTGATAGAGTTTGTTAACTTGTTTGTTCTTTATCATGGTCTATTAGGGGGAAGTACATTCCATCTAAATTCAACTAAAGTTGATTAATTACCAAAATGAATTCACTTGTTTATACTCAGTCCCGACTACTGAATAACAAGGACAAACATCTTCCCCTGTTGCAGGTTCTGAATAAAAGCAGTGGTTCTGGAGGAAGATTACAACCTGATTTTCTTTCAAAGGTGCACACGCGATGTCTTTAGTCTTCTGACAATTGATTACTGTAGAGTAGAACATAACCATGGATGCCCTAACAATGAATCTGGATGCAGATGTGTACCTCAGCAGTGAAGGAGTCCTTAACAAATGTATGACTGGTTCAGTTTCTTGTTAACAACTCTGCTTTGATAGGTTTGGTATATCTGACTTAACTTTTCTGTAGATATATGGTGACAGGTTCGATAGTTTCATGAGAAACTTTGAGAAATCATTTGGAAGTACATTAAGGACCCTTCATCTTATCAATGAGACACCTGTCTATGAGCAAAGTATTCCTCAATGTTCTTACAAAGGTGGTAAGCCTGTGTCTGGAATCAAGTTGAGTGGTGATGATTCACAAGGCCCGATACATGAGGTCCAGCAGAACACATTCTTGAATTCCATGGATAAGCAGATTATTCTTCATGCTGGTGTCAATCAGCAGCTGGATCACCTTCCTCGTAGCAGATCTACTCCAGAATTTGATCAGCACATTCTTAATGTATTTGAGAGATCTCTGAATGAGCAAGCTCGTTCAAATGAGCTCAAGGAACTTGAAATAGGACTTAATATGAGAAAATTGCAATTAAAGCAATCTCAATTAGCTCTCTGCTCCTACTCACACATGTTAGAGAAGATCAAAATTTCGATGGGATTTCAGAAAGCTTCTTTCAAAGAGGAGAAATTTAAGACTCAAATGGAGGACACAAGACATGCAGAACTCCTCAAGAGGCTTATAGATATGCTTCTTACTGCAGTGGTATTTATGTCTGTATGTTTTGGATATGGAACATATATTTATTCGTACCAGCGGATAACCGCTGTTACTGCAGCTTGTGCAGCTGCTTCAAGGGTATGTGCCATTTTCTTTCGTTACCATTTAACTGCTATTAAACACGTGAGTAATAAAAAGTTCATTTTCTTTTTTTGGCTTTTTTTGCAGGAGTATAAATCTTGGTGGATGCCAAATTCAGTATCAGCTTTCAACTCGGGGTTGCTGTTTTTCAAATGTCATTTAATAGCAACAACAAGGATATCGTTTGCCGTGTTGATGATTCTATTGATTGCTTGGTTGATACTCCAGCGTTCTGCAATGACTGGACCAAGCATGCCAATAACATTCAATGTTATGTTATTGGGAGTTCTTTGTGGTTTTGTTGGAAGGTTTTGTGTTGACACACTGGGTGGGGATGGAAATGTCTGGCTCGTATTCTGGGAGATCATTTGCTCCATCCATTTACTTGGAAACAGTTATCCATCTCTTTTACATTGCGTTCTTTATGGTCCTATTTCTGTGGGCCACAGAACCAAGGCTGTCAGTTTGCCGTATTGGGTTCGTCGATTCATATTTTTTGCTGCGCTGTCATTGGTTCTCCCATGCTTGGCTGGTTTGCTGCCATTTGCATCTCTGTCAGACTGGAAGGATCATGTAGTCGAATTCGTAAAATCCAGATTCACTGGAAGTAACATTGAGGCCTGAGAGATCGGATGTGGTCATCATCTGAGAGCAGAACCTTGAGAAGTTTGTCAGGTGGAACAATTAGTACTTGCAAGGCTGAACCTGTTTTGTGAGGACAAAGTTTGACTCACTGTTGTCCAAAATGGAACACATATGGGACAGATTTCAGTTTAATAAGAATGACAGCTGTTTTTCTTGGCTTGGTTTCAACCTCAGGCAGTCTGACCTTAACTTCTCATCCTACTTTGTGTTGATACATCTGATGAAGCAGGTTTCGAGAGTTGTGCTCTTTTGTCAACCGATATTCAAGAGCAAGATGCTTCATTTCGCCTATGTAATTTGTTTCCGTCGGGAAAGTTCAAAAAATGCAATGTAGATTGTAGTTGCCTCTTTTTTTGTGGCTCTGATGTGTGTGGACATCGTCCTCAATGAATCTGTTGGTTGCTTCTTTTCTTCACAATTCCATGTTTGATGTATTTTCTTTTGGGTGATCAGCTGCTGCCATAAGCCGCTGTTCTTTTCTTCAGTCGGACTCCAGATTGTTAGAATTTTTTGTTTAGGCATAGTTCCTCACTTGCATGTAATCTGTAAATTGTAATGTTAACAAGCTTAATGTATTAATTCCATGCCAGTGTTTGGCCATTTCGTTTTATTTATGTCCATTATTCGGGTTTAATGCATTGGAGGAATAATTTTGCTCCTCCACTAACAGAGCCCAATCTACAAGCGACAGATATATACAGATTGAAAAATTACAATCATGCGTAGAAATAACAGCAATACCCTTCACATGTTCTTATAAGCTAACGTGCCACAGGAGACATATATATAGATAGAAGAATTACAATCATGCTTAGAAAGGACAGTAATACCCTTCACTTTCTTACAAGCTTTATCTCGTTGATGGGTGTTTTTGTCATTTGTACAGATCTAAGAGCCTATAAATAACCTATTATCCCTTATTTATAAGGAAATAACTTTCTTGAGCAATAAAGAAGTATATTTAAATTGGTGAGCCTTCGGAGGGCTCTCTCCCTAGAAGTAACCCTTGTTGGCTCACCAACAGGATTAGAGCGGTCCTCTCGGACCCCCAAATCTATATAAATCCTAGTGTCATTTTTACTCTCGTGAACGATGGCCTGTCAGATGAGCGATGTCCATCCCCACACTTGTGTTTGGACTTCACGCCTACAACATTGGCATCGTTCAGGGAGATCCATAGCTAATTAGGGGACGATTCTGACCTACAAATCCCATTGCTTCGCCTCAACTGGTTTCGCTCCAATACGCCGTCTACCTTGAAGGTTATGCCTCAGTGGGGTAGACCCACGTCCACTGCTTCGTCTTCTAAGGCATCACTCTGATGCGCTTCTCACCTCGAAGGCTATGCCTCAGTGGGGTGACCCCACGTTCACTACTTCGCCTCAACAAGCTTTGTGCCAACACGTGCACCCACCTCAAAGAATATACCTTGGTGGGACGGCCTGTGTCTACTGCCACCGACCTCAAAGGCTATGCCTCGATGGGGGCGGTCCTACGTCTGCTACTTTGCCTCAATAGATTTCGTATCGCCCGCCTCAAAGGCTATGGCTCGGTGGGGTAGTCCTACACCGCTATTTTGTCTCAACAGGCTTTGCTCTAATGCACCGCCCGCCTAGAAGGCTGTGCCTCGGTGGGGTGGCCACCTTAACATGCTTCACTCTGATGCGCCACTCACCTTAAAGGCTATGCCTCGGTGGGGTAGCCCCGTGTCCGCTGCTTCGCCTCCATAGGCTTCACTTTGACACGCTGCCCACCTCGAAGACTATGCCTCGGTGGGGTGGCCTACATCTGCTACTTCACCTCCATCAGCTCTATGCCGACACATCACCCGCCTCGTACATTATGCCTCAGCGAGGTGGCCCCATGTTCATTAGTCTACCTCCACCGAATTCGCTTCATCGCATTGCTTGTCTCGTAGGCCATGCCTTGGGATAGAGGGGCTAGTGATGCATGTAACAGGAAGATGCCATGGCAACCAAAGCTTTGCCTTGGTAGCATTGCCATCGTGGTGGGCCTTGAGCACCCACGCATCAATCATTTGGGCCTTGCTTCAAGCATTTGGCATATCCATCGTATTCAATTTATCGTTCTTGGGCACGACAATTGCTAAGCCAATGAAGCAATGGTCACCATCAGGAATGGAACAATGAAAACCTCACCACACGAAGGGCTAATGAGAAGTGGCCATTTGGCACCCGTACTCGCATGAAGCACTCACATGCCCATCAAGCCAAATCTTGGCTAAGTCATGGATGCCCTCACATGGATCCCTTGAACCTCGTGCCTCGTGCGATGCCCTCACCCCTCGTGTGGTGCACTCACGCGTATTCCTCGGCCCTCGTGCCTCACGTTGCATCGAGTCAAAATTTGAATAAATCTCAGATATGTGCATTCCCGTCAAGCTGAAGTTTAACTAAATCTTCAGAACCCAGCAGAAACGCCCTACTAAGGGCACGTCGAAAATGCTCCCAACATACCACAGCAAGCATATCCGTCAATAGGATACACAACCTCAACACTCTTCTTTGCCACCCGGGCTCACTTCAAAGCGCCTAAGGGACGGGGGTTGGTGTTGAGGAATCATAGCACCTCCCATCTAAAATGCTCCATACTTCGACAAGCCTACGAAAAGGACATTCATGATCCCCTTGCCCCGGGCTCCCGATGCACCAGGCCCTAGAGCCCGAGCACCTTGCGCACCCTGCCACTAACACATCCTTATGCCGGATGGGTGTACTAGCATGATTACTAAGCCCGTGACCGCAAATGGTGCAACGAATGTGGACAGCGGCGATGTTGCAACCAGAAATGAGACCTCATATTAAGCGCATAAGCAGCAGTGCATGGTTTCCAAATAGCAATTGTAAAGCCCCCGTTTCTGGGAATAGGGTCGTCGTATGTCCCGCAACAGCTCAGGGGTTCTGTTGCGGATAGAAGGAGTATCATGCCTGCTCACAAATATTTAAAAGGGTTAATTTGATTAAAATATAGACCTAACAGTCAAATTTAGTAATATAACAAGCGTCCAAGCCCAAAACTTAACTTACAATTAGAAGATCCAAAGAAAACACCCACAGGGATGCTTGAGTGCGGTCGTAACCCTAACACGAAATCTTGAAATGTCTTTCCTTCTTCTAATCTCTATTTTTGTGAAAATAAGTAAGACTGAATATAACCAACCGTACTCAATAAGTCACATGGGGAAACACTATTTAATTACATGTCAGGATTTCCAAGAGATAGGGACATATGAGTTTTAACATTTTATGTGGATGCAGTTTTATTTATAAACATTGTTGAATTTAAAACAAGATAACAAATCATATGCTTCTTAAGGAATTTGGGGTTTCAACATCTTGATTACCAAACTACAATATTTTCAAATCATTTCCAAATCTACTTATACCTCACTGTTGGAATCACCCATTAAACACAACTTCTTTTACCAGAAGCACGTCGTATTCAAATACCATTTATAAATGACTCTGCAGAGTTGCCTAGCTTTACCCACAATATTTCTTAACCCTCATGAGTGAGTTAACAAAACAATATTGCTCCACTGCTCATCTCTTTATGTAGCCTCTACCCGATAGATTAGGTACCCCCGTCACGAAATACGGCAGCCTGACCAGGCAGAACCTACCGTTGTGAAAGTATGGTTTTACTATTTCCATACCACATTCTTACGCCGGCTGTTTCCTTTTCTGGAACATATATTATATCCTTATAGTAGATATTTAATCGATTTGAGCAGCTACTAAACTAGGTTGGACAAATCAATGCTTATGGTTGAGAGATTACTATGTTCTTTACTTAGCATAAGGTTCTAGCCTTTACTTTTTATCAACCAGGTAACCATTCACAAATATATATCCCAGTGCACTTCGGCACTGTCACTAATAGTGTAAAGTAGTTGAATTTCCTAAACTACCATGATATATTTTATAGTAATTTATTATTACTAAGACTTGTTAAGGTGAATATGACCATCAAATAAAACATGGTTTTTTCATATGGTAGGACATAACTAGTATCATGTCATTGTAAATATTTATTGTATAAGAAATAATAGTGGATACATAACATAATGAAAATACTAATAAATAATTAATTAAAGGAATATAGGTTCAATATGATCAAAAACATGTGACTTGCGTTGCGGATCAATGTATTCTATGATTTCGTATTTTTCTGGTTCTTGAGCTTGAACTTGAGCTTCTCCTTTCTAGGCTAGCTGGTCTACAGCGTCGTGTGCTAGCGCAAAGCAAAAGAAACAAATCAATTCCATGCTCGAAGGATTGAGTTAGGAATAAAAAGAAAGAAAATAAAAAAGTAAAACCAAATAAATATGTTTAGAGATTACAGGAGGGCTGGTATAAAGCAGAGTTGAGAAATGGGTAGATGGGTTCGAAATGGATGTATATATGTTTTTAGGGTTCTATGAATAGTAACGGGTCTAGTACTATTCATCATGGGTTTTATTGTTTACAGTAGGTTTAGTCCTTATCGGGTTGTCCCTACGTACTCGGAGAACAGAGGAGTTACAAGTACTCGGGTGGTCTCGAGTACGACTACAAAGTCGGGCGGACGATCGAGGTTCGACTTTGAGCGTGAAGTCAGCGGAGATCGGATGATGAACGAGTTGCTACAAAGATCGGACAATATCCGAGTGGCTATAGAGATTGGGCAGCGTCCAAGTGGCCTAAAAGATCGGATGATGTTTGAGCGGTTTAAGAGCATCGGATGGCATTCAAGTGGCTTAAGAGCATCGAACGACGTACGAGTGGTGTTTACTCAGGACTTGAAGTAGAGTAGTCAAAGCTCCTATCGATTACAAGGTGGTCAGAGAATTCAAGCAGTGGAGCGGTCAAAGAATTCAAGCGGTGGAGCGGTTAGAGAATTTGTGGTCGAAACAACAATTGGCAACCATGGGTGGATTCATGGGGCCACGAGGATTCTATTTCTGGGCTCGGGAGCTGTTGGAAGTTAAGCGAGCCCACGGTGGTTAGGTCTTCTCTCTTCGGGACTTTTGAATGGCACAGGGGTTAATGGCGGGTTAAAGGACAATAGCATTTGCAATTGAGTATCTCTAGGAGTAGGGGAAGCTTAGGGGTATGGTGGTTTGGATCGGGGATGACTGAGTCAAGCTGCCCACGGTGGCCTCCCATGGTCGCGTGGCGGCGCTAGTTGCCAGCGCATTAGGGGGCTTGGGAAGCTAGGGCCTTGCTTCGGGAGTATTGGGGCTTGAGGAAGATATGGGCAAGGGCAATCGAAATGTAACAGGCCAAATTGATAGAATTGAATTCGGGGCTTACTTTGGGTTTTCCGATGATCACCGACGGAGCTTTGATCGCCGGAGCAATTGAGGGTGGGTGGCTCACCTTAGGTACCGGTGCTTTCGAATGGAGGGGTTCAGGGGTTTAAATAGCATGAGGAAGGTGGTTTGGCACAGGTCGGCGACCGCACGACTACCACGTGTTGTTGCCAAATTAAACGTGCGGTTGTGAGGGGGCTAGAAACGGAATTACGGTCTTCCGAGAGCTAGATTTGGTATTTACGTGCTACAGGGGTCTATTTTTTTTACCAAAGTTCTCTAATTTTCTGAAGTATGCTGAGCATGAAGAACAAAATAGCTTGACACTTAATGATAGTATGTTATTCAATGCCAATGCTGTAGAATTTGTATGGTTCTAGGTCCTCAATGCCAATGCTGTAGAATTTGTATGGTTCTAGGTCCCAACAATGAATTCCTAGGGTAGGAGGATTTTTCAGGTGCTCCAAATTTGGAGTTCTCTTTATACAAGGATTCCACTATGTGGCCTTCTGATGGTTGGCCCTGCTGTAAATGGAGCTAACACTGATTTTCCACCCCCTCCCTGGTGAAGAGAGTTTTTAGCCAGAGAGTTGGAATAGTTGTTGCAATCAGTACAAGAAGACTCTCATTTGGTCTCAAGCCTCTCAGGTATCATAGATTCCGTACTTCTGTAACAAATTCGACTAAATCAGAAGTTGAAGGTTTGATGTTCTATGCTGCCCCCTTTGATCCAGCTAAGTGTGATGACATCTCAAGACAGCGAGCAAATTGCTCCTAGTAATATTGTGGGCTCAATATGGTATTCAGCTGGCAGTTCCCATTCTTTTAATGGGTTTATCCTCACTAAAGAGGTAGAGATGAACTTCTGCATTTTGTCCACATGATCAATGTGTTCACTGGAGAGCACCAATACATACAGTCCAGTCAAAAAGTTTTAGAACCTAATTTAGTATTTTGTAGGACCGAAGATGGCAATAGAGAGGGTAAATGGTGCCTTATAAATTTCTCCAGTATTCAACACTCTTTTACTCCAATATTTACAAAACTATGAAGATTAGGATGAAAAACTACTACAAAACAAGCAGAACAAGCAACTGAATTTTTTGAGAAAAATCAGGGAAATTGGAATTACCTTTGTTATAACTGTAATACTACCAAAAATCAAAAGTACCTTTGTTATAACTGCAGTACTACCTTTCTCGATGAACAGCGAAATCAGCCCCCCAAGTTCAAAAACTAAAATTGATGGAACTTTTGATCCGTAGTTCCAATTACATAAAATTTTACAAAGATCTTCTCTAGATTATCAAGAATCTATTCTAATAAATGATCATGAAAATTATGGCCAAATTTGAGGACTTTTTCAATTTGAAGGAAATGTGTACCGAAACTGAGCCAAAATCAAAATCAATGAATACAACTTGCTCGTGGGTCAACGATAGCCACGATGGCTTTAAATATATTCTCACATATCCCAGCAAGTAAGAACACGAAAGAAATCATATAAAAAACCCTCGGATTAAGAAATCATACTTTGAGGCCAAATCATGAAAAAAAGGGGTTTCCTTGACAAACTTACTATCAAGTGCCTAGATGAGTAAAGATAAATTCCTAGATGTAGTCTCTATCTATTGCACATCCTTGACACTGCAAGATCAAGAAAAGAAAAAAAGATATCAAAACCAACACAAACAAGAGCAAATCAATTAAAAACAAGATATGGACATGGAGAGGATCAAAGATTAATGTATTACTACTTTAGGAGATAGGTTTTACAGCCACTCCACCTTAGAGGACAAAGAGCACACCAAGTGCTACACTCTCAAATCCTAACCTTAAACAAGAGAGTACATGAAAGAGAGGTTGAATGGTTAACCACACATGTCTCCATCCAACCCCCTTTTATACCTTTATAGATGTATAACCAGCCACCTATTCACCTTAGCGGATACTATCCACTATTACAATGGGGGAACCCGTTAACCACACATGAATTTTACTCACATAAGTTCATTTATGCACGCTTTTCAAAACGCATAAGTGTGCATCTGCTAATTTCTTAGCATTCATCCGCCTTGATCAAGCCAGCTCCATCTTGACCTAAACCGCTCTCCAACATGTCACTCATGCGTCGCGGTTTTGATCTAAGGTGGATTCTGGTATTTTGGTCAAACTACTAAAATATCCTCCATTGACCCGGCTTTCATCTCCTATTGCAAATAATTGCCATGCTTGCCACGTGTAGGTGTACCACTAGCTTGCCATGTGACGCCAAATCTCTCCCGTCCGGTTAGACCGAACTACGGCTCACTTAACCAGTGTGAGCTACATGGTACCATTCAATTGTTCGAATTTACCTTCAACATTTCCCGCCTTTCTCATGCTATGCTTGAGCTCACCGTCTCACCGGCATTCTTGATCGTTTTGTGCCTCAGCCCCCCATGAGCCTAACCCCGATCCTCGCCATTGACCAGGTTGACTCCAAGCGACTCTACACATCCAAAGATAAAGAAATATGATGAGGATAGAATAATCCTCAAATTATTAGGTCATTATATTCCTTCAATATATCCCTTACCGATAAGGGCTAAATATGACAGGATGGTCATAAATTCTTTTACAACCATATAGTCGTAAGATCTTCTACGACCACGTAGTCGTAAGTCTTACTGCGACTACCCATATAGCTGTAAGTCTTTCCACGACACATAGTCATAAGTCTTACTGCGACTATCTCATAGTCATAAATTTTTCTATGACCATGTAGTCGTAAGTCTTATTGTGACCACTCTATGGTCATGGGAATTCCTACGACGAGTCTATCTTCAACCGTCTTATCTACGATAATAAACTACATTGTCGGTTCATCTAACAAGGCAGTTAGAATGTGTGTTAGTCTACTAACTACACACGATCTCTCTTTGACAACAACCGCCACACGATGAACGGCCTCTTATGTCTCTCTGACAGTAACTTCCATTAGGCAGTTATCATCCGAAGCGTCAAAGCGTCTTCCAGCGCGGGACAACTGCCGTCGCTTCACCAGCTATTTAAAGGTTAACGTCAAAAGGAGAGAGGAGAAGGAGGTGAATCATTCACACAAGATAGTACTAGCCATTCGTGTAATTCTCTGTTGTAATCCACTTTCTAGCTAGCAATCATGCTGGACGTATGGTTCTTTTATCTTAGGAGAAAGCCCAAACCAGGATAAAGTTTCCCATGTCTCTACTTCACAGCCGCATACGCCGAGTCTTCTAAGAGCTTCCCTGAATCCAAATAAATCATGCGTAAGATCGATATTAAAACATCGACAGAATTGTTTCCAGCACAAGTTCTTCATAATTTGACTCACGTTAGTCAAAACATGCATTGCACAACCTTAATGCAATGATCTAGGTCATTCCAACTCAATCCATGAGTCAAATTCCAAAACTCTATTTTTCTGGGATGATTGATAGTATCGCACTTACCATGCCGGTACTACCGCACCTTGAGATCTTTAGCTGGACCTCTCTGGAAAAAACATACCGCTACTCCGTCGGTACTACCGCCCTGCGGTACGATCGCGCTTATACCTACGGTACTTTAGAGTTTTCTGGGACCTCTAGAATTCAGTCCAAACCAAATGCAATCTTTGCAATGGTTTATCATAACAGTATTCTGAACCTTCTCACATGATCCTTTATATTTCATACCCAATCATGTGCTAGGTTACCTGAAGTTGGTTGTCAGTTAAATTGTGTTGTTTACCAGCTAATGTTACTATGAATAAATATGACAGGTCAGCTTTATCGATCCTCACTAAAGAGGTAGAGATGAACTTGCTGCAGTTTGTGCACAGGATCGATGTGTTTACTGGAGTCTGGAGAGTACCTATACATACAGTCCCGTCGAAAGGTTTTAGAACCTAATTTTGTATATCCTATCCAATCATCTGATAGGTTATCTGAAGTTGGTTGTCAGTTAAATTGTGTTGTTTACCAGCTAATGTTACTATGAAAAAAATACAACAGGTCAGCTTTATTCTTTCTATGATTTGCTATTGAGTGTTGACCCATGAAGAATAATGAACATTTGGTACCTCCAGGACTAGGAATTCTTTTTTTTTTTGTTGATCCGTGGGAGTGCTCGTAGAGTCATAGTTGCAATTACCTGTCTAGAAAAATCTAGCTTTACTTGCTTGATGATTGTTGTTTTATACACAGCTGATTTGCTGGCACTAATTTGTACCTGTGAAAAACCCCAAAATTTCAAACCAAAAAATTCTGTGCTTTTTGCTGGATTTTTGAGTGATTTTCGAAAACTTTCCTTTTTGGGAAAGTTTTCCCCGGTTTCCGCTTTCCTTTTTCGGCCGAACGCCTCCCCTCTCCCTCCGGCGCCCCGCTCCTTCCCGCCTCCTCCTGCGCGCGCCTCCCCGCTCCTCTCGTTGGCGCCGCTTCCTCTCGCCTCCTCCTCGCCATGACACAGTGCCTCGGATCCTTCCCTCGCGCCGCGCCGTCCCGACCACGCGGTCCAAAGCTAACAGCACTTCTGCGCCGCGTGTCGCCCCGCGTCTGCCCCCGACCCCACCTGCTAGCCTCTGCCAGTCCCCTCCGCCGCGCGGGAGCTCGAGCTCCCCCGTGCCGAAGCTCACCTGCTCCCCTCTCCCATCCATCGCCATTACTCCCTCTGCAGAGCCGGCGTCACCCCGGTCATTGCTCCATCCCGCGGAGGAGACGCCCTACCTGCCCCTGTTGACCCCGGAGCCCCGCCCATTCCTTCTCCCCGAAGGTTTCGCCTCCCTCCGTCCGGGTATAAAAACCCCGCCGCTGCCTCCTCACTCTCTCTTTGCCTCCCGAGCTACTCCACTTTCCCCACCCACTTCCTGTCACCCCAGAGAAGCTCCAAGTGCAGCCGATTGAACTCTCGTCGCCCGGAGCGCCGCCATTCCCCTCCCCTGTGCCAGCGACCTCGTAAACCGATTCTACCTCTCTCCCCCTCCATTTCTCGATTACTTCTATCCAGAGCTCCTCCGCTACACCCTAATCACCGTGCTACATTTGTTTGGCCAGGAGAATCTCCGAGGTATTCCTGCGCCGAAGCTCCCCGCCGGCGGAAACCACCTCCTCGTGGCCAGGCTACTCCGCAGCTCCTCAGCTCCCACCTCCACCGCCATTGTGAGCCCCTCGATCCCCTGATCGTGTAGCCGCAACCGCTTGACCTCTCTCGCCGCCGGTGACCTTCCTCGCCGCCAAGCACCCGAACTTTCCCCTTCTGTTCCCCGCCCTCTCCACTGATCCCCTCGCCTTCCAACCGCCCAAAATGAGTTCCCCGCTCGGAGGGCTACCCGCTGGTGCTTTTGGCTACCGCCGGCGAGCTCCCTAGCGCCCAATCCGCCGTCGCCACCGTAGCACCGCCCCGGGGACACTGTAGCAGCGCGAGAAGGAAGACGACCCCCTCGTCGCGACGTGGCCACACCCCGGCCGTTCATCCCACCCTCTGCCATATAACCACAGCCGCCAGATCAAACCACCCCCGCCACCGTATGATCTTCTTAAACACCTCCCCTCGCGTCCGTTGGATCCGGCCGTACCGCTTCGCCCGCGTCCCCCACTTCGTTACCGTCCGATCCTCCTCGCTCTGCATCTCGCCCGTTCGCTCCGCCCCATCCTGACCAGTCGCCCGGGCCACGCGCCGCGCATCCGAAGTCGCGCGCGCGCGCTAGCGTGGGCGGCCGCTTCCGCCGCCGCCGCGCGCGCGCGCGCGCGGGCCGCGCGAGGTGCGCCGGCGCGGCGGCTGCGCTGCGCGCGGCGGCAGCCGCTTCACCGGCCGGGCCGCATTGTAGCACCCGGGCCGGCCCGACACTGCGCATATCTTTTTCCCGGCTTTTTTAATTTCTAAAATCCCAGAAAATCCAAACAAATCCTAGAAAATCACAGAAAATCCCAAAAATTCCTAAATTTCACCACTTTGCTCCAAATAATATTCTAAACCCATTTTTGGCCTCCATTTCTACAGAGTCATCCCAAATAAATTCCTAAAATTCCTCATTTGGAGATTTATGCATTTTACTCCTTTTTAATTAGTTTATTTTGCCTCGCTTGATTAGGCTCAAGCTGGATTTAATTATTTTATGTGTTTGCGCTAGTGTCGGAGATCCCAGAGGTTCAAGAGCAGGCTCAGGATCCAGGCGTTTCATCGTTCGAGCTAGCAAAGATAATCCGGATTGACGGCAAGTTCCAAATCCTTTGATCATGTTGCAACCCATGTGATTTAATTATGTTAATATGCTATTTGCATTATGCCAATTGTGAAATATTAATTTAAAGTAAAATAAAATGTTTAGAATGACATGTGATATAGGTAGGCAACCACCGCTAAATGCCATGTTTAATTCGTAGCCATACCTTTGAAACCCTAGAAATAATTATCTGTTAATCTAGATAACTGTAAGTTATTATTATCATGCAAAGTCTTTTTACTGATAAGGTTGTGGCTGCGGACCAATAGAAATTGCAAACCCGACTCTAAGGTAGGGTGGTATGGGACACCGTATCTTAGAGCGGAGAGTGCCGTCGTGCACAAGGTAGGGTAAGGGGGTTGTGGTGCGCCGCGAGACGGTTTTCGGCCATCTCTTACCCTAGGATCGAAGTTAGGGTAAGTGGGGTTGTGGTGCGCCGCGAGACGGTTTTCGCCCATCTCTTACCCTAGGATCGAAGTTAGGGTAAGTGGGGTTGTGGTGCGCCGCAAGACGGTTTTCGCCCACCGCTTACCCTAGGTTGGGTCGTGGGCCTGGTGAGGTTGTGGACCATGCGAAAATATAAGGACTGAAACCCTTATGCTGAGCAAATGTCACAGTGATCGCTCAACCACAGGAGTTGACTTGTTAACACTTGTCTAGTAGCTGCTCAACTCGATTGAAACTCTACAGGAGGTTTAGCAGTGAGGTTAGGCAAGCCGTGTTGTGGGTGCCTGACAACGGTAGAGTTCACTCGAAGCGGACACTGTCTTCTCTTATGTGTGTGTGTGTGTGAGCCAGACCCGAGTGAATTCTACCGGGTAGAGCCTATATAAAGAGTTGAGCAGTGAAACGACCTGGCTTTCTTAACTCTGTTGCGGGAGTTAAGGGATCGTGTGGGTAAAGCTGAGCAAACTCTGCAGAGTCAAATAAATGGTATTCGACTACGCCGTGCTCCCGGTTATTGGAGCTGTGTCACTTGGGTGATTCCAGCAACAAAGCTTAAGTAGTTTTGTACATGTTTTAACTTGTTTAGGCTGGTTAATTAACTTTTGTTGAAAAACCCCTGAGATCTTAAGGAGTAGTTTTGGGTCCATTTTATTAAAATGTTTGCAAATAAAACTGCATCCACCAAATGTAATAAACCAAGTATACTCCTTTCTTTTGTAAATCCGTGCATGTAGTAAAATAGAGTCCCTTTGGGGCTTGCTGAGCCGGTTGTTTGGCTCGCGGCTTGCTTTTGCCTTTCTTTAGAGGATCAAGACGAAGGTGTTTGTCTCCCCGTTGAGGAAGTCCCAGAAGGTCTCTTCTTCGACGATGACCCGTGGCTTTAGGTCTTGGCCGCGCTCGAGCGGATTCTGGAGTTTTTGTGATGTAAGTATACTTTGGGCTGGCACGCCCCGCTGTTGAAAAATGGATGTTAATCCGTATGTGAAATATATGCTGGACTTTTGTTGTAAGTATGCAATGATATACTCTTGCGCGACACTCCATAACTGTTCATGTGTGAATAGTTGCGGAATGCCGTGTTCGTACGCGCCCCTGGAAACGGGGGCGTTACAACCTGTGAGTGAACATTGACCGATTGACAACTTATTGTGTTGTGTTCCATAGTTGCTGGGCCAAGAATAGATCTATCGGAGCACGTTTCTTAGAGACGCTGGATTCGATCTCTGCCCCGGGCTTTCGCAGCGGCATTCCAAGGTAAGCTCCTGTTGTCCTTAGCTGCTATTTCTGGAACACACCTCAACACCATCCATGTGTCTACTGACGTATTCAGTATAGGAAGTTTAACTGTGGCTTCTTGTCCAGATAGGTGGCCCCTGCAGAAGGATGAAGTCAAAGGGGCTGATCTCTTATCCACAGGGCTTGGGCCTGATACCCATATAAACTGCTCATGCAAGACAATAACCACAGTACTGCGTGGTGGCTTCTGCCTCTTCTCAGCAATCATGCTCGTTGTAAGCTACGAGGTGGTTATGTGCATCTGTGGCAAGTAGCTTGGTATTGTAGTAAGATTGTGGCGTTAGCTAATTAATGTGTTTTGAGGCAAACTGGGAACCTCTTGCATGGAATGGCCTCCGTGTGTTAAGCTGACGCTGTTATGTTATCAGGACTCATTTGCAGCTCGAGAGCTAGTTGTGTATGTATGAATTCCTCCGTTACCATTGGTAATAGTATCTGAATTGCTTATTATCTGTACATGATTGTGCAATTGTTCATGCTTCTGGTTGCAATGGACAGTGTTGGAATATTGCTGTAAAATATCGCCATTACTGCACTCCTGTAAGCATGGAATCTTCTGGAATATACCAATACGCTTATACCCATTACACTGCACAGCAAGGACTTCCAGTTCTCCTAGGGTACATGCTACTCTCCTGTGCTCCCTTTCCCAGACTTGGTGCATGCAGCCGATCAGGAGTATTTAAAATATTTATTAAACTTTTTTTTTTGGAGCGGAAATGGCTCCAGATTCAGCGTAAAACTAGGCTGAAATGCTTATAAAAAAATAAAATAAAATAAACTAGTCTGCAATGCATTGGGCCGCGGATTCCTAGGGCCTCCATGGGCATTATAAAAACTCCTTGCGGATTCCTAGGGCCTCCATGGGCATTATAAAAACTCCTTGACGGATTGACCCAAATAGAACAAAAGAAAATATTATATAGCCAATTGAGCTTCCATGAGTCTTCGCGTTGGAACTCCTGGACACAAAGAGGACAAAACAAATGCTGCCACTGCTTACGATACCTTTTTTGAACAGAGAGACTAAGGGGTCGTTCTTTTAAACAATGCCTTATAATATGCATTTTTTAATTCTGACTGTTTACAAAATAACGTACAAAGAAAGATATTTATGTACAATTTTGATTGATATAACTGAAGTCAGTACAATATCTACTATAATTGATTTGTAGAACTTGTCTTGAAAAGGCACTCGGTTTGAAAGCTAGTTACTGTAAATAACCCATGAGCCAGAAACCCAAAATAATGATATAAATGCAACAAAGGCAATTGGATTCGGCCCGTGAACGATGGCCATCCCCTACTCGTCTTGTTCCTTCGGTTCAGGGTTACCTCTCGCAGGCCAAGCTTTACTAGCCGCGGCCGCCGAGGACGACGACTAGGTCGCGTGGCCAGTGCCTCAAGGTGAAGAAGCGGCGAGTGTCATACAACGGCACTAGATGTCGTGGCGGGCAAGTTCCCAGTCAAGTTCTACGATTGACGTGTTGCCGAAGGTGGTAGGGTAGAGGAAGGCAAGTACGCCGTCGAAAACCAGCTCGCCGTCCACGAGGACCTCCATGTCAGTACAGATCCCTACAATACACACTAACTCACAGGTAGATTTTTCACACAATGCGATGAACACGTGAGGGTTTGTGCAGCTCAGCCGCCTGTCGCATTTTTTCACTGCTACAAAAAAGGCTATACTGGACGGCTACATCATAAACGATTCCTATGAACCATCTGTGCTGCAATTATCACAAATAATTCATACTAACAACCATCTATGATATTTTCACAGACGGTTATTTATACGAACCGTCTGTGATAAAGCAATATATTACATACGGTTCATATTAATAACCGTCTGTGAAAATATCACAGACGGTTGTTAGTATAAACCATTGGTCGGAGGTTTGGATTACGAGACAACAAAACTGTTGGTTCAACAAATGGTTGAGGGTGTGATTCACTGGGAGGTCGCCAAGTGAAATATTGCAATAGTTGACAAAAGAGCTAAAATTTATAATTGTAGCATAGCAAGGATACGACATTAATGGGTACATATTTTATACAACAAATAAGGACAGAAAGAGCACAATCTAGAACTCAGGTGTCCACATAGATGCATTTTGTGATGAGCAGTTTAGTACCGCTGGCCCAACCTCCTACTACAAGCTTGTAGAGGAGATTGGGAGCTTGACTACGTAATTTCAAGTTCCCTCTATTTCGGTGTCGTTGGGTCCAACTGTCACAGGGTATAAAAGTCGACAAGTACGACGTCACTACTATGGACCTCGAACGCGTAGGATACAAAAATGAACTATTCGTACTTGTGAGGCAAGCTATTCATGTTGTTTTATGTAACCGACCCGAAAAATAAGAAGCACCACATAGTTCTTCATAGAAAAAGAAGGATTGTCAGAGTTGAGAATGTCGTGGATGAGGAAAAGTATAATTAATTTGATGAGTTGCCTCCATTCGAAGACAACATCAGAATTGAGGAAGAACGAAGCAATGAAGCAAACTATATGCATATCGACTATCGTGAAGGGCTTTATTTAAAATGAAATAGCCAAGTGTAATGATCCCACACGGTAAACACCTATTTTGAAATTATTCTAATGTAATTATAAGAAACTCTGCATATAATTAAGGAATTATTCTATTGTAATTGATTTAGTAATTAAGAAATAATTATATTTGTGATTGTATATGCTTGCTTTTTTATATGGCATAGCTAGCACTTTTTTAGGCTAGCTGAAAAATAGGATTTGTTGTACTATCACATACGGTTCCATAATATAACCGTCTATGATAACAGCATCATAGATGGTTCTATTATGGAACTGTCAGTTATGTGTTTTATATCACAGATAGTTGTATTATGGAACCATCTGTGATGTGGTTTATATCGCAAATGGTTCTATAAAGGAACCGTCTATGATATTAACATCACAAACGGTTCTTCAATGGAACCGCATGTGATAATTCCTTCTATAAATAGGGTATCTTAAGAGTTTGCGCCTTTACTCCTCACTTGTGTGCCCCTATTGCCCGTCCGTCGTCGCCTCCTCAAGTGCCACCTCCTCTTCAATCTCCATCTCCCACGTACGTAGATCCGGCACCGTTTTCCCATCCAGCCGCCTTCTACTCGATGATGATATTGGTCTAATACTGAAATTAACAACTCTGACGTGACAACTCACAACTCTAATGCACTACAAAAGTAAGACTTAACGTGACAGCTAAAAGAAATAACAAGTTTAACTAACACTGCACGCACGGGATGCATGTATGCGACGGCCGTTTCTATCGCCTCCACAGTGAGTGTGTTGTTAATCAGTGGATTCAGCTACTTTGCAAAGAGTTTTTGAGAGAGAAAACACATATACAAATGCAGCTCGATCGGTACAGGTAGTACAGCCATCTCGGTCGATCACATTTACTCAGAAGTAAAGTTTGCTAGCAGCTCAGCACGGAGTCCTTTTGCATGAGCAAGTACACAGGTTCCATACAAGACAATAAATATATCGAGCTATCTATCAACCTGACCTCGCCAAACTGGCGCCTGGCGCCATTGCGTTGCGCGGCGGGAAGCGACTGAGGAGGACCGAAGCAGCTCGTGTCGTCCCCCACACCCGTGCCATCATTTGCCCATAATTGAATCGCCACACCTCACCTCACCGGCCGTGGGGCCCGGCCGGCAGTCACATTGATGCGCTACCCGACGCCCAGGGCGCCCTGCCCGTCGCACATGACTCTGTCTCTCTTCTCCCCTCTCAGGTTCGTCCTCGGCTCTTGTACCATTGCATAATGCATTTAGGCAATAGCCTCGCACAAATGGAGATATTCTGGGTCAGAATTCTTCTTAGCTTTAGCTTTGCATCATTGCATGTATCGTAGCAGTGGAAATGTGATATGAAATGAATAGTGAATGCCCACCAAGGATGATAGAATCAACCACCCACTTGAATAAGGTTATCTTTGTTGGATTTTTTTACAGTATATTTACTGGTAGTAGAAAAGTGGTAGTATAAATAAAATCTGATTGTTGATTTATGATGATATTATAGACTTTTGTTTTTTATTCTTGTGTTATTTCGGTGAGGTCCACGTCGACATCCGGCACACGGGGCGATGAGGGCCCCTCTATGTTGCCCGGATGGGACCAACACAAGGGCCTCCTCGAGCGCATCCACTCCTCCACCAGCGACGGTGCCATGCTCCACCAGTCGACGTCTTCCTCGTCGCTACTCCCGGTAGCGCCTATCAATGAAGTCATCAACCTCAGCATGGTCGGCAACATGGAGCTCTCCTGCACCACCATCGTGTCATCGTCGGTGTCAACCGATGCTGGAATGCAGTTTGTGTCCCCTCCACCGTTGGTGGCCGCCGCCGAGAGCGCACCCAAAAGCAACGACGGCTCGTTGTACAGTAATAACACTATCACCATGTGTGACACGGTGTGCCAACAACCACCACACGACGGCCTTATGACCCAATACTATCAGCCAGAGAGCTAGTTTGGCGCCGAGACGTACAGCTGGTCCGAGTCACTTCCCGGTCTCACCGGACTGTACGCCAACATCGGCTTGCCTGACTTGGAGATCGGCGGTGGCAACGGCCTCAGCGAGACCATGTGGGGCGCTAGCGTGGGCAACATGTGGTACACGCAAATGTTGGGGTTGTGAAAGCAAGAACGGAGTCCGCTAGCAATAACTGGACTGGTACGTACAGACATAGGTGACGCAGCGAAAGACAAGAGGGAGGAAGATGTATTGCAAGGACTCATCATGGATCAGCTGGTTCATGGGCATCGTCACCGGCGTCTAGGCTGCCAACCCCATAAGTGGCTACAGTCGCATTGACGACTCCTTTACAATTTTATCATTTTAAAGATTCAACTGTTAGTGGTGTGGACAGTAATATAATTAAATCTTAATTAATCTGAAATATTAGATTGTAAAGATTGGATGGCTCATATTTATTTTAAAATACCGTAAAAGAGTTCATCTTCGTAGCACGAGCATATATCAAAGTTTGATAAAGCACTCATCTGGTTACGGAAAGAGGCCGAAACTGGAGTTCAATTTTAGGGAGACGCCAGGGACTCGCATGAGAAAACCACATGTGGCAAGAGAAGTTACAGCTGGCGGCCACGCGTGCAGTGAGCTATGGCCCACTAGGCGACAAGAGTTAAGCCGTTGCTTTTTTTGGGGGGCGTGTTCACCACCTACGAGGATGGAGGAGGCAGGCAGGCAGGCAGAGGCAAAACTTGCGAGGCTCCCACACAGTACCGCTCCTCCATGCCAAGGAAAGGGTGTCCGGCCGGGCGGTGCCGTGCCTCGGGAACCAGGACTGTGCCGCGCGCACCCCTCGGCCTCGGGGTCGGGGGCTCCGAACCCTCCGGCCTCGCCGACACTCGCAGGCGCTGCGCCCGGGCGGCATATGCATCGGGCCGTCGGGCGTGGGCTGGGCGGCCGGCCAGGATGCGGCTCTCCTCGGATCGCCAACTGGTCGCGGGGGCAAGGACGCCCCGGTCGGGCTGCATGCCCTAGCTAGCTAGCCAGCTTTACCTTGCCTTGTATTTGACGCAGCTGCGTTGAAGAAGACAAGAAAAGATAGGCAGAAGCAGAAAGCGGGCGGGCGTTGCATTGCATGCCGCACGCACACCGCATAGATTCATGGTCTGAAGCTAAGCTAGGAGCAGCTCATGGCATGGAGTGTTGATATATGCGTGCGTGTTTCTCGTATTTGAGGCAGAAAGGTGTGAGGCAGAGGCAGGGACGAGTGCTAGCTAGCTGTAGCTCTCATGCATGTGGCACGTGATCATCGCAAGCTCTGTCGGGCTACGTGGGAGACCAAACGCACTGTGTACGTATAGCTACGGATGGTCAACCCTGTGTGGTTGACCGGGAGCTAGCATGCATGCAACTCGCCCGTACATACACATGCATATACACATCTCAGTAGTCAGTTCAGTGTGGGTATAGTGGCCAGCCAGCTGATCAGTTCATTCAGCAAATTTACGAGTACGTTAGTTTCAAAATTTTGAATTCTTCAGATCGAACATGTAGACGTATGTGTGAGCTATATATACGCCGCTCTGTCATGTACATATTTTTGGAGAAGCCAAGAAAATAATAACTCTTTCTAAAAAGGCGTTGACATTTTGGTGTTGCAATTACAAGCCCTTTTGCTGCCAAGCTAGCTAGCTTGCCATCAAAGGGAGCTTTGATTCTTATAGCTTGCGTCAAGTCACCCAAGTCCCATTCCTATTCTTCATTTTTTTTTCCAAGACGGAAACGTTTACAGAAGTTTGAGCTACTAATATGTATAGAAGAAGACCTTTAGTTCTAGGGCAGGCAAATGCAGGGCACTAATTAAACACACGAAAGAGAGCTAGCTAGCTATAGGTCAGAGATTCGAGCTTGTATATTAATTTGGTACTGTAATTATGAGGCCTTTCTTATTGCAAGCTCTCACAGACAGTCAACGGCTTTTAATTGCACTGAACCGGAGCATCTCATAGACAAAATGGACCCAAATCAGCTTTTTTTAAAGAAAAAGAAATCATTGCGGAACATTCTTGAATGTACTCCACCAAATTGAAGAGAATGAACATATGTCCTGTTCATGTTAGCTTATGCTCTCTAACATGAACACTCATCTTTTCGAATCGGCTTCTCCATTTCTTTCACTTCAGGTATAAGTGTAGGATCGGCAATGGCAACAGAAGAGCACTACTACAAGAAGTTTAATATTAGATGGTACATCACAGACGATTCCCCAAAACCATCATTGTTAAAGACAAGCACACATACGGTTTTAGTTTAGAGACCGTTTGTGTTGCTGCCAATGGCAAAAATCGTCTGTGAAGAGATAATATCGCAAACGGTTCATGGTGAGAACCATCTATGCTATTACCAAATATCACAGATGATTTGTAATACAAACCATCTGTGATAATACCACTATATTAATTGCACACAGACTCGTCGACCATCTGTCTTAAATTCCAGATCTAGATGCTGCTTTGAGCTGGAGGTAGGGGCTTTGAGGTGGCGATTTGGTGAAAAGAGACTATTTGGCAAGAGTGATTGTAGATCCATTCATTTCTTGACTACCTATGGTTAGTAATTTATTCTTAATTGTATTATAATTTAGATCTATAGCTTTTGGTGATAGAAGAATTGAAGATAGTTTAAATAGAACTAGCTTGACCTAGAGAGAAGTTTATTTTCATCTAGAGAGAAGCTTATTAACCATAGTTAGTTAATTTAATTTAATTAATTATTCTTGCTAAACTGTTAATTATATGTGTAACGTAGGACTGAAGATGGATGTACACTGGGAACTATGTGAGTGAAGAGCATATTAATGGTGTGTCTGCTTTCACATTCTTGTGGTCTAAAGTCATGAAAGAAGATGGGAAATTCCACAATGTATAACAAATTTTACTGGGATAAGACTAAGCCTAATTATTCATGTGTACATGTATTTGTTCATGGATAGATAATTTATGTCATTTTAGTTAATTGATTTGTGAAATGGATTTCTTCTTTCTGAAATGAATGAATGTGAATTGGATGTATATATACTGTATTGATATGTCTGTTTCATAGGGCATGGCTAGCATTTCCTGAGGCTAGCCAACTAATAGAAATAGATTTGTGAATAGAGAAGAATATCACAGACAGTTTCAACAACAAACAATATGTGTAAGATATAATATTTATTACAGACGGTTTCAACAATGAACCATCCGTGATATTTAAATATCACATACGGTTCGTAGTTAAAACCGTCTGTGATAAGTCTTATATCACAAACATTTTCAACTACAAACCGTCTGTGATAGTAGACTATCAAAGATGGTTTCAACTACAAACCATCTATGATAGTCTATTATCACAGAGGTTTAGTTAAAACCGTTTCGTAGGGATGGCCCCCACCTAAACCCAGCAGGCCTGGTAGGAGATTATAAGGCCCAGAACAGGCCGTGTGTAATGACATAACTGCCCCAGAGGGGATAACCAGATGTAAGGGTATAACTGTAAAAGCACTCCTCATGTATGTATATATATACGAGCAAGCCATAGGGAGGAAGGCAGGCCATTACACTTATCTTCATCACTCTCCACTACCATCTCTCTCTCTGTTTGGTCAGTAGCCACAACAAACTGTCTATGAAATATTGTATCACATATGGTTCGAAAGCTGTCTGTGATGATCTCATATTATTACTGACCCACAAACTCAGACAGCTCATGAAACTGTCTATGATGACGTTTTTTGAACCGTCTGTGATGACATATTCTGTATTAGTGGAGAGTGAATGGTGCCTTCTCAAATTTCCCTCAAGTAGTATAAATATTTTACTCTAGAGCTAGAAAGCTAATAAGAACATATTTCATAACCTACAACCAAGCAACAACGCAAAACAACAATGAGCTCAGCTCTACACATGGCTGGTTTGACCAGCCACAAATCAGCAGTCTAACTGTTGGCACGCCAGCGGTCTAATCGAGCCTAGGAGCGGTCTAACCACTCTTCTATTCCAAAAACAGAAAATTAGCTTGAGTTAAAACCACTTTTGGTGCAAACTTCAAAACCCATGATCAATTGAAATCAAACTTCGCACACCACCATACTGAGGGTCTTAAGAACATATTCTATCCAAGGATTAGAATTATCTTGGCCAAAGTTCCAACATTTTCTCAAATCATGCAAGGTTGCACCAAAACCAGGCAAATCTCATAAGCTTCAGAGACAACTTGCTCATGGGTTAAGAACAATCAAGATGGCTTGAGATATGTTCCCACATTTCACAGCAAGAAAACCAACTAACGAATAAATGCAAAACTCTCATATCAAGATTTCATAAATGGCTCCAAATCATGCAAAAACAGATAACTTTGAGATCTTGCAAATCACAGTGCCTACAAAGATGGGATTTGATCTACATAAGTCATCTCCATCGTTTACATGTTCTTGGCACCAGCAAAATCAAGAATGAGAGAGAAGAGATAAAGAACCAACAAGAACAAGAACAAATCAACCAAGACAAGAAGGAATAATGAGAGATGAACAAACTTGATTATATTGCTACTTGTAGATGAAGGTTTTACAACTACTCCATAAGGAGAGCAAGAGAGCACACCACAACACTCAGTTTTCTCTCTCAAACCCTAACTCAAAAATGGTTGGAATGGTTAGCATGCAAGCCTTCATCCTCATCCACTAAATAGATAGAGCAACCTGACCACATCTAACCCTTATAGATACTATCCACTAGCACAAATGGGGGAAACACGTTTATCACATAATACGCATTTTACACTCACACTTAACTCATACAAGCTTTTCAAAGCACGTAAGCCTAAGTCCACTACGTCTTTAGCCTTTGATCCCCTTAATCCTCTTAGCATCTCCTTGACCTAAATTACTTTCCCAAGTGCTGTTTAGGCATCATAATTTCGATCTAATGAAGTTTTTTTTATCTAATGAAGTTTTCAGTAATTGGCAAATTACCAAAATACTCTCACTTGACCTGATCTTCATCTTCCTTTGCAAATAATCATCATGCCCGCCACATGTAGGTGCGCCAATGGCTTGCCACGCATTGGCAAGTCACTCCCACTCCGGTTCCACTGGACCACACCTCATTTATATCAACCAAGCCACTTGGTGCAACCCTTCGCTCGAACCTTCCCTTCAACATTCTACGCATTTCCTATGCCACATTTGAGCTCAACCATCTCACCCAGCATCCTTGACCATCTATGACTTTGGCTCCTCCTCCATGAGCATAGTCCTGGTCCTTGCTGTACCATAGTTGACTCAAAACTTCTCTGCACATCCAAAAACAAAAAAAATCATTTTCGGGTATAAGTTCTTTACAACTTGACCCACATTAGCTAAGATATGCTTCACACAACAAGAATGCACTGACCTAGGACCAAAAAAATCCAATCCATGACTAATTTCCCAAATTTCATATCTCGCTGCCAAAAACCACAAACCCTAATCAGACTGTTGTGCACAACCGATCTAATCGTTGAGCACAGTCGATCACGGATTCACGGGTGATCAGACCGCTATGCACAGTTGGTCTGACCGCTTAGTTGAGCCAGTCAGACTGCCAGGGCTGAAACCAAACAAAAATTTCAAATATTTTACAAATTTGAAATTCAACTCTATTAATATTGACTATGGTTCATTACAAATTATCTTAGACCTTCTCATATGGTTCTTCAGTAAGGCAGGGGGTTATGGGCTCATCACACACCCCACTCTCTCTCGCTCCCGTCTCGTGCGTGCATCTCTCCTTCACTTTCCCTACCGCTCGTCCCTTGCTTCTAAAAGCCACTTTCTTTTAGCTAATACTATTTATTTTCAGCCAAAAACCATTAACCGCAGTCAATATGAACACCCCATAGTATTCCACCACTTTGATGTATACTTCATACATATGGAATCACCAAAAATCATGTGTTATATATAGAGCTAGTTTATCACTTCATACTAAAAAACATAACTACACATACAACTATATAAAGCATGTGATAGTTAAGCTAGCTTAACGATCAACAGCATTTGTTGGAAAATAATTAAAGAAGATCCACATACAATTTGGAGCTACAATATTTTGCACTCCGCAAGCTTGTCAAAGACATTCCCTCCCACACAGCCACACCCACACACACTTACCTGAGGAGAGGAAGAGGAGAGTGGCCTGGTGCACTTCACGAGGCATTTTGTGGGAATTCAAAGCACTGGAGTCACTAGTTACTACTCCTTCCCCTCTTCGTGAGCCAGGAAAGTGAGAGATGCATCACAGCAGCGCAAACGAAGCCCACTGGCTGGCTGGCTACGTAGCACCCCCTGAGCCAAATGGGGCATGTCTCCATAAATTGCCATTAGTGGCACCCCCGTCCTCATCACCCCCTTCCATGCCCTCTCCTCTTCAAAACCCTCGCTCATCCTTCCTCTACCATGATCCATCCATTCTAGTATCCTTCCGCCCCCCCCCCCCCCTCTCTTGTCTCTGCTAGCTCCTCCATTTCATACGTTCCTCATGAGCGTTTTGCTCATTCTTTGGCCATGGTGGCTTGTGGGGAATGTTGGCTGGCTCGAGGCATTCACGTCCATGACGGCCGGTCGCCGGCGGGTGGAAGCGTCGGACCAGGCTTCATTCCTCTCAAACCGATGCGTACATCCATGGCGCGCCCCTCTATATGTAGCTGGCTAGGTTACCTAATCGTGTGGTATATACTGCGTGAGGTCGCGAGCGCGTGCTTGGATTAGGTTAAGGGGATTGTTGTCTGGCTCGAGGCCCCCGGTCGAGATCGATCTCTTGGATCCTCCTTCACCTGGAGGCGTCGGTCGGGAGCTCGGACCAGGCTTCAATCCCCTTAACCATGCGGCATTGTTGTCCATTCAATCTCCGCATCGTTGTCAAGTGTCCCGTAGTACTGGCCGCGACGCAATAACTCGGTGAGCTAAACTTGGGAGTAGGCAAGCATGCATTCACATTCTTACCTTCTATCCTTCGACTGTTTGACACTTGCACTGCAGGGTTATTTCTCCTTCAGCCCTTCGGTCTTCCTCTTGCTGGCTAGCTGCTGCAGCCTGCAGGTAATTAGTTCGTACTTTGGAGTCTGGAGATCATCATATGCAGCAAATTGACTTCGTTAGATCTGCATGTGTTAAGCCTATAGCTGAAGTAGCCTAAGCGCTTCAACCTGCTCTTACAAGACGAATCTCTTCCTACACGCAATTTCAACAAGAGTCTACTCCTTGAAGGTCTGGAATCTCAGTGGAGACGGCAAAGATTAGGTGCCTTTTTCCTTTACTCTTTCGAAGATAAGGCCGATCTCATGAAGGGGCATTCAAACGAGAGTTCCTGCGCATTGTGATTCCAAGGTTTGCAAATTAGGTTGCTATTTCTATGCATGTAGTTTTAGCATTCTTTGATTCTTTCCATGGTTTACTCGGCGACAGAGTGAGAAAGAAACGAGAGAACTAGCTAGCTCGAGGAGCAAGCTTACATTATGCATGATTACGCAATGATTCGAGCAGCTAGGTGGGAATGATGTGGGCATAATTGCGGGCAAATGCGGGCATCGATCATCATGCATGTGCGCGGTGACAAATTTCTTTTCCCATGTCTTTTCCAGCAACAGCACACTACTGATCATCAAGGACAGGTCCTTCCTGAGTGTGACAGGAGAGAAAAGAGGGGAGCCCTGGCATGGCCCTGCTGCCCTCCTTAAATGCGCTAAACTAGCTAGCTCAGGCTCAGATCAGCAGCCTAGCTCTTGTGCACACATGCCTCCACTTCTCCGATCGGGCTGAGCTAACGGACATGCATCTCCCGATGCCATAGACGAAGTTATCTATCTAGCTAGGCTGTTGACGACAGAGCAATTAACAAGCCTGTGCGCTTTGCGTCTCTTAATTACATGGTTATTATATTGCTGAAATCAGATTAGTTTGTGTGCATTGCATCTTAATTACATGGTGAACAGAGAAAAAGAAAACAAATGGCATACTACTTTGTATAGTTGTATATGGTATAGTGTATCTCTAGGGCAGTAGGGTTTGAGGTTACAGACGAGAGGGAGAGGGTCAGAAGAAAGGGGCTTTTGGGAGCACGGTATCTCTTGCGTAGCATTAATGGGAATGGCATGGCAGACCGAGGCGTTGGCTACCTGTGGCTGTGATGGAGCACATCATGGACCCCTGTGTACAGTACTGATAGATGCAGTACTACGTACTTACTACTCGATCTTCATGATCCCGTTCATCAGATGAGCAATACTAGCATATATGCATGCATTGATATGTACATCTCGGCTGGTCCATAATTATACGATGCAAAAAAAAAATATGTAAAGAACATCTTTTAAAATGCTGCTTGAACTTTATCTGTTCCCAGTGCATGCATGCATACGGATGCAGGCTTCTTTTTGTCCATTTTAATATCATCGTCTCCTGCTGCACATTAGCCACTGTATCTTGCAATTGCTGGGCAGTATATATGTTGCTTGTACGTTTTACCTTGGTGTGACGGCTTGACCAGCTAATGAAAAGAACCAGATGGTAGATCGAGAAATACGAAATGGTATGCGTCTCTGTGAGTGCGTATGTACCTGCGGCCTAAGATACGTTCGAGATGGTGCGTGTGTGTATTTCACTAGCTTTGACCGCGAGTTGTTTCGATGCCTCGCAGTATGTAAAGGTGGTCACGACTGAAGATCAGTCAACATGGTGTGTCCCCTCATTGCATGCTTGTTGTAGAAGACAGTCAGATACGTACAGTACTACAATGGATAGTAGCAGCTGCTAGCGTGTTGTGCCCATTTTTCCCTGCACTTATGCAGTTATGCCGTGCTTGGATTGATCACTGATTTCAAGATCAGTACGTAGGCTTCCTTGTTCCCGTAATTATAGGGCAGTTTGAATTAAGTGTACATAGTCGTCATATCGCTGAATGTAATGCCTAGTTCATAGCTGCTAGCTAGGCAGCTACGTACATACCGCCGACAAGCTCGTACTATTAATCTTACTGCACTTCTGGTACAGCTTTAGGCATGTTTTCCCCCCACCTACTGCTACTACTTGTTTCTACAGCTTTGTTTGTCGGTAGTTGGAGTAGGCAAGGTACCAAAACCCAGAAATCCCGACTAATGGCCAGTAATGGTAATAAGCCAATTGCTAAAAAACCGATAAAAAATTAATCACAATATAAAAATCAAAACTTAAATTTTAGGATATTTTGAAACCAGTAACGGGACAAATCGGCCTGTAACCAAAAAACCGACCGGTAACAGGAAAAACCGAAAAAAAAATCAGCTAAAATTTGAAAACCAAAAATTAATACTGAACAGTTTTTTCGGTTACCGATCTCCACGGGTAAAAAAGGTAACCGACCGTTACCGACCGGTCACCGCCGTGATTTTAAACCCTGGGAGTAGGTATAGTGTATATATGCATTAATTGATAATCAGATATTGTATAGGTAATTAAACATGTAAAAATATAGGCGGAGCTTGTACTTACTTAAAATTTAAAAACAAAATCTGCTGCATGCATTATCTCTCTACACACATCTAGCTAGGCAGCTAGCTATGAGGAAGGGAGGCGTGCAGCAAGGGGAGCTACAGTACTAGTAAACTATAGTAGTGAGAGGATGGATACTTACACTCACGAGCATGGCATCCAAATAGCGTAGCATCACGCACAGCGTCCTCCCCGCGTTGCACGCAGACTAGTCGGGGGTGATTTGATTGGGATGCTGCCGCTCCGATGGGACGCACGCGCCCATACCTTGTTCCCCCGCCCTGTCCAACCCTCTTAACAGTGCACTAATCGGACGACGCATACAGAAACGAAACCCTAAAACTGCACCGGCCGGGGGTCGATCCCCTTTTACGTACCTTAGTTTCCTTGTCACTGACGTTTTTCTTCGAAGACTCTTCACAGTCATCGATTCATTCCACAGATATTGGAGATCGACGAACCGTGGTGTGCGTACGCACGATGCACCGAGGATTAATTCCAATCCTTTGGAGAGAGCATCCCTTCGACGTACGTGCGTACGTACGTCCTGCTGCGGGATCCAAGGCAACTACTACGTACGTACGCGCTCTCTCTTCGCTTTGGTGTCATCCACGGCCGCGAATACGAGCACGAAGAAGATGTTATAATTTGGGGTCGCGTCCTCGTATCCCTGCCTGCCTCTCGCGTCTGGTCTTTTCGCCACAGGTGCCGTACGTAGCATCTGGATCCCATCTGGCGCACCTGCCGTGCGTCCGTCCGTCTAGCGCCGTAGGACGCGGGCAGCGCATGCACCCCAAAAGCTACAACACTGCGGGTCAAACATTTGGAGGTACGAGTACGACCGGCCCGTGCAACGTACAATTTGCAGGCTCCCTCATACATACTAGAGTATCTCCAATTATCTGAGTCAGCTAGCTATATATATATGTACACATCAGTATATATCCTATATAGAGGAAAGAGAGTATGAAAAAAAAATCGAGCTAGCTCTTCCTTAAGCACTAGTCTATAACGCCAAACAAGGCAGCCTCTATAAATTCTGTGTGTGCATGTAAGCATCAAATAGCTATCCTTATAGATAGTTCTTTAGAATGCTAGCTTTAGTGTGTACTATTAAATGATGTGGAAATTTTATAGTTAGTTGCTAGCTATAATAACCATTGGAGATGCCCTTAACTGCCGTTAGTGCCGATATTAATTTATGACGCAGTGTAATATCGTGAGGAGTGGAGCATTGTTTTCGAGATTAATTCAAGAAGACACTATAAATGAGATGTGTGATGCTAACTACGCTCATGATGGCTGACGTGTACTAATGTTTTCTTTTATTTATTGTCAAGGATTTTCTAGGCGGAGTACGAGCCTACAAGGCCACAACCATGAGTGTCTCGGCACAGCCCAGCCCACGTAACTCCACCTCCCCTCTCGCGGCATACAACGCGGCGTGGCCGGTGGCCAACTCGAGGGCTCGCGCGCCGCGCGGTGGGCCACTTTGCCGACACGCGCGTGGCTCCTCCCGCTGCGGCAAGTCTGTGCATCCGCGGGAGAAATGCCCGGCCCATTCGGCTGCCGAGTTTGAAATGAAAGGTGGAGAGGTGCATTTGGGCGCTGACAGGCTGCTCTGTTAGTATAGATGGGCCAGCTATTACCAGGCCTAACTTGCCGGCATGGGGACATGCCTAGACCTAGGAGTTGCCGTGTCATGCTGAATGTTGCTTTCCAAGAATCGGTGGACACTGGAACAATAGAATATCCTGTGCAAACTGGCATAGACATTTGTTATTCTTCTATCACTCGAACAAGTTTATCTTACCTCCGTTAGCAAAATCAGAACCGGTGTTTGTAAAATCATGCCCCAGGTAGTGGTTCAGATTTGAGACATAATTCCACTTAGAGGACACCTGAGATTGAGAGAATGAAGAATTAGATTTACCATTTAGCTTTTTCCACAAGAGGGCTCTCAAGCTTATCTTGCCTAGTTGCACCTGCTGTGAGGCTTTTGATCTCGCACTGCTACCAAACTTGTCATGATACAAGCAAAAAAACATTGGTAAACTCATTTTTGATATATTCAAAAGCTGCAGAGAAATTAAGACTGAAGTCTTTACCTATTCCCTCTATACCAATATATACAAATCTGCTAACTTTTTTGTAGGATCGAAAATGATAGCAAATCAATATATGTATGAAATAGATCCAAAATATTTAACAAAGTTTTCTTCCATTGCTGCACCAACATGACCTAAAAGGTGACCCCTAGATTTAGCAAATGTAATCAGCTAAATATAATCTATAACTAAGCATGAGGTACGGTAATAAACACCGGATGTAACCTTAGTTGCTTTATAAAAAGGCCTTAAAAACTCTTGAAAATGATTAACAATTTGCCAATCTCAAATTAGTAACTACCAATTCATTATTCTGAGAGTTAGCATTGACAAAGACAAATATAATATGTTCATACTCTTGTACCTTCTTCAACATGATGTATATCAAGTTTCACCTCACCTTCATGTTAAGACTGAATTTTGTTGGGTTTTTGCCATTGGTTATGCAGTACTCCACAAACCTGGATACCCGTTGTGCTAAATTTATGAAGTAACAAAGGGCATCGTGTATATTGTTCAAATGTTCGCGAATCACTTGCATACTATGTTGCGCAATGAAGTTCGAGATATGACATATGCATCTCTGTGGATAATATATCCACCAATATATGCCTATAGCCTTGGGGTGAGGATATTCATAGCCGCCGTAGTCGCCAATGCATGAGGATTTTCATAGCCGTCATAGTCGCCAATGCGTTATCAAATTTTATAGAAACAATCTTATTATCTATGTTAAAATCATTAATTACGTCTAGAATGCTCTCGGCAATGGCCTCTCTCGTGTCTAATTCATCAATTAACTTAAACCCTATGACTCTCTTATTTAGCTTGTAATCATTATTTAAACAATAGACTAGAACACTAAGATAGACATTTCTCTGGTGTGATAATATCCAAATGTTTTAAGTTAAACCAAAAGAGAACTGAACTTGTAGGATTTTTAGATGTTGCTAGCTCCCTATGATAGATCCATAAAATATCAAATACAATAGTTCTTCTACTGACATATTGGTACTATGGGCAAAACCCGTGTTGGATCATTCTTTCGAACGTGTGACTTTTCATCCATCTTAATTGGTTGATCTTTGAAAAGAATATGTTTAGCAATTTCCTCATGAGAAAAAAGAGGGTTGTATACCCAAGTACTCTCAGAGCCGTCGGCCTTGAAGTCCACCTGCATCTGTACTCCTCCCCTCGCCTGTGTGCCCCTATCTTGTTCAGGCATGCTTTGTAGCACCAGTTCAAGTGCACTATTCCTTCACATGTACGAGCAATTAATTGAGCATTCAATAATTATAAGGTTTGACCATCTCGGATTTTCTGGCTCCAAGTCATGTGCTTTTAGCATGACACCGTTTGTCCAACAATGCTGGTGATGGATTTGGACCCACCAATGTTGCCGTCTATGGACACGAGAGAGAAGTTTGGTGTCCCTATCGGATCTGGGCTACCTTGGAACTCCTTGTCGCCTTTTGTACCATCAATATAACGGTCCTCTATGCTGTAGTCTCCCATGCTTCGTGAAAGCTGACGGGTATTAATGGGATTCAGGGCCGGAGGAGGACTAGGGGAGTGATAGCGGGAGCTTCCAACAAGGTGGCTTGCTGCTGACTTTGTGCTACGACTCCTCAATAGCATACTGCTATCGAGCTTGGCTGCTCCCACCATCGCCTTCATGCTACAACTCCTTGGTAGCATACCACTACCGAGTTTTTTGTTGTACAGGTTATTGAGACTACTGAGAAAAGTAAAGAGAGAAGACAAGCTTAGTGCTTCGATGGTGAAGAAATGAGCAGAGGAGGTTGGATTTATAGTCATGAAGGAAGAGAGATGTTGCACCTGCCTGTTGTCTCTCAACCTCCACCACCGCTCTGCCTTCTTCCTCTACTCCGTCTTGTCACTGGTTCCCGAACGTTGCTCCTCTCCCTCCTCGTTGTTGCTTCTCTAGTCTCTTCTCCATCTTATCACTAGTACCATGCTAGCTGCTAGGTCACCTATAAACAACACGAACCAAAGCCTCGTTAGGTGGGACAAAGAAGGAGCTCTTTTAGCTTTTGACGACGAAAGAGAAGCGGTTGCGATGCTTTTGCACTCTTTTTTGGTGAACGCATCGTGGTCACGGGATGCGAATAGAGCCATTTCTTCAATTCATTCACACACTCTGCGGTCTGCACCAACAACCAATCAACAATGGTCCATCGCCTCCTTTGCTACCCTTTTGTTCTCAAAAACCCAACAAGAGAGAGAGAAATCTACGCCATTGCTCATGGAAGAGGAGAGGAGGCCTCACTTCTTCAAGGTCCTCTTCGACGACATCGCCTGTCGCCTTGTGAGTATTCCTTCCTCCCCAAACCCTTCCCTTCAGATCTTGTGGTGTTTGCATGTGCACACTTGGTTTGGTTATTGGTGGGGAAAAGACAAGCCAGTAATGCGTTTGGGCTACCCCTGCTCTGATCTTCTAGATTTGGCTTACTAGATTTTTGCCCCGATCTTTTTGGCTTTTCAGTCAGTTTTTGCCTTCGGCTTCTTCCAGCAATCACTATTTATTATATTAATAAGCCACAATTAAAGGCCATAAGCCACAGCCCAAAAGAATAAGCCCTTTAGTGGATCTAAGGAGGCACCTTAGTTCTCCGTCATCTCAGTTCGATGCCGATGACGCATACCCTCCAATCGACGTCCACTCCTTCGTTGGTAGGGACTCTTTCTCCAGCCACTTGTCCAGCCACCCCAAGTGCAAAGCCGACAAGAGTGATCGTAAGGGCACCTCGCCAGGCAAGGGCTAGCAGGAGATCGATGTCATCGTGGAGGAGGGCCTCCTTGATGATGACGACGAGCCCGGGGGTGTGCCCAAGCGCTACTACTACTTCTTGGTCTTCATTCTCGGCTTTGTCATTCTCTTCTACTTCTTTGCTCGTGCTGTGGTGAGCTAGCAGATCCCAAAAGCCGCATGAAGGTACACCATGACCAAAACCGTAGTTGCAAGATTTTGGATCTGAGCCTAGAGCACAATTGCATGCGTTTAACTTGCTGTGCTGGTGTGTAAGTGACGGGCAATAAGGTGCCACTGTACATGCGCGCGCGCGGGGGAGGGGGGGTGACGCTAATGGTGGCACCGATGGGTGCGTGTGTGCGGGTCGGAAGGCGAGCAGTGGCGTTGGTCGGTGGTGCGGTCGATGTCCATGTGATGTCAGTGGCTGTCGTGGCCTGTCCGGCTACTCCCACGATGTCGGCATAGCCATAGGTACAACACGATGGCCTTACTCTCCTTCCTCTCCTCTTTCCCTCTCCGGTTACTCCCACGTCCCACTGCCCCTTGGCGTCCACACCATAGGACCAACCACGCCACTATGCCTCCCGTGCCACCTGACCTACCATGCCATTTTTATGCTGGACCAGCCCAAACACGGCACGACAAATCGTGCCATGTCGTGCCTTCTTTCCAGGCTCAGCATGACTTACTCCATGCTAACCCGACCTAGGGGATGCTCCAAAGGTCTTATAAGCCTAGACTTCTAGTTTTTTGTATTATAGTAGTTGAAAATAAGCTGTAACTGTTATTAGTTTTTCTATGTAATTAAATTTAGAAAATAAAAAAATAATTACAGATAATGTAAATGAATAAAGGAAAAAAGCAAAAGCAAAAACCTCTAAAAGACAAAAAAAAAATCAAAAAATAAAATTAAAATGTCAAAAATTAAAAACCAAGGTGCCGTTCGGTTAGGCTAAAATAAACTGGTATACAACTGAAATTGCACTGTAGTTGGCTGAAATTATATTGTAGCTGATAGTGACTTATTTGGCATAACTAAATTTAAAAAAATTTAAAAGTAGAAAAACTGATTAGCCTATTACAGATAATGCAAATGAATACAAGAAAAAATAAAAAACTAAAACACCTAAAAAATTAGAAAAAAGATAAAATTTATAAAAAAAAAAAATAACTTACTGAGCTGGAACAAGCGAGACTGCGAGAGCTAAACACGCCGATACCCAGTCCGTCACTCAGTACTCCCAGTGACTCAGACAAAAGAGTCAAGAGATCGTGATTGGTCAGTCAGCACGGCAGCCAAGGCCGTCCTCTCCTTCCTGCCAATCTGCCATGCAGCACGCAGCTCAGGTCAGCCCGAGCGCTGCAATCGCCGAAACACCTCATGCCACCGGCCGGCGGGCCACCACCACCTCTCTCACTCACGTCTCTTCCTCCCGACCGTTACGTGGTTCCGTCCTCTTTTCAAAAAAGGCACATCCACACATACCGACATGTGGGTCCTAAGAACTCTGCGGTCCCACTTACCATGGAGTAAAACTCGAAAGAAGGGAGTGGCAACCGCAAAGAGCAGTTTTGTCGCTGGTACCTTTCCTCTTCCCCTACCTTGGCACAGATTCCCAGCGCTGCAAAAGCGAACATCCCCGTCCTCCCGCCATCACTCACCCGGGCACCGGCGCACCCCCCCACTCCACCACTGACATGCGGCCCACGCCACCATCTCTCCTGAGCAACTCCAACCGGTTCTTTATCTTGCTCTTCATTGTATATTTACCTAATATGACTCAAGAAATGGACTCCAACCGGTTCTTTATCATCCTCTTCATTTTTATCGAGTCGCTATTTTCTCCCGGCCGCTAGCTAGATTTGGCGAGCGCCTCCTCACTCGCTTCTCAAATAGCTAAGCCATTGGAATGCTAACTCAAATAGAGAGCTGAAAATAATAGCTAGCCTCTTCATCCTAGAAAATAGAGAGGGAGAAATGACTTGGGATGGAGTTGCTCTCAGCCCTGCTTACATACCACGCTTCTCCGCTCCCACTCCCGCTGGCTACGCAGTTCAAGCTCGCACTCCACACTTCCACAGCCCGAAGCGTCTCGGGAATGGGGGAGGCGTCTAGCTTCGTGGCAGTGGCGACGGTCGTGATGCTTGCGATGGTGGCGTCGCTGCGTGGCGCGGAGGCGAAGACGACGATCGAGCCGTGCTCGGGGTCGGACTCGTGCCCGGCCATGCTAGGCTACACGCTCTACGCCGACATGAAGGTGTCCGAGGTGGCCGCGCTCTTCGGCACCGACCCGGCGGCGTTGCTCGCGGCCAACGCGCTCGACTTCGCGGCGCCCGGGGCGGCCCACCGCATCCTCCCCATGGGGCTCTTCGTCCGCGTCCCCACCCGCTGCGCCTGCGCCGACGGCGTCCGCAAGTCCGTCTCCGTCCGCTACGCCGCGCGCCCCGCCGACACGCTCGCCACCGTCGCCGACGGCGTCTTCGCGGGGCTCGCCTCCGCCGACCAGATCCGCAACGCCAACGCCCTCGCCTCCGCGGACCCCGATGCGCCGCTCGACGCTGGCCAGCAGCTGGTCATCCCGCTGCCCTGCGTCTGCTTCAACTCTTCCGACAACAACCTGCCCGCCGTGTACCTCTCCTACGTCGTGCAGGTCGGGGACACCGTGCCCGCCATCGCAGCCAGCTACGAGACCACCGTCACGGATGTCATGAATGCGAACGCCATGGGGAGCCCCGTCGCCGCGCCGGGCGACATTCTCGCGGTCCCATTGCCAGGTACAAGCATTATCAAATTGCCCTCTTCTTCTACTGGACGCATTTTCTAAGGATGGTTTTAGTTGATTCTCTGTCAGTAATAGAGTAAATAAAGTAACAGGAGATCTGGGTTACTAGATCGTCTTACTGCATCTGCTTGCCTGATCTACGGTGCCGTAAACAACAATGTTTGTAGTTAGTGTTGGAAAGGAATGTAGAGTAAACCACAATGTTTGTACAATGTGAGCCTGGTCCCTCCGGGAGTTCTTTAATGATGGCATTGTTGGACACATCACACAACAGACTTTCTATTAGGTACTTTCAGGTGCTGTCACAGTGTGGGGGAAGGCATGCATTCAGGTTTGGAGTTAATGGTTGGATATATGATTTTGTTCATTACAATGGCCAATGGATAGTTTGAGTAGCTTTGCACATGAGATTAGTAGTTGTCCAGCTATTTTTAGTCTTCCATTTGTCTGTCAAGTCGACCTTGCCATTGTGTTATGTTATGAAGAACTAATTAACAAGCAAAGCAGTAGTAGCATGTCAGTGGAATATGTTTTTTTAATTATAATTTGATCGATGCAGGGCGGGAATAGTAGCATATGCTGCTTGTTTTCTTGTTTTAAATCGAGCAACTTAGCTTTTGGTTTTGAAATTGAGTTTTACTCAGTGAGCTAGCATAACTAGCATACTGTGATGTATGTTGAACCGTTCAGTTATTCCTTTTTTATTCAGTCTTGAGTGTCAAGATAGCATAAGCAGCATATTGTGCAGAGCGATCAATTCTTTAGTGAAGGATCTCTGTTTATATGGGCACTATCTTTTGTCCATCGCTAATTCTGTGACGCCACAGCTGAACAGCATTTTTTTGCTCTTCTGTAAACATCAGCATTCGCCTAATAATTTTTTTTTTGTGATGATGGTTATTTTTTATTTGTGTCTAGCATGTGCATCTACATTTCCAAACTCTGCTTCAGACCATGGATTGCTTGTGGCAAATGGGACCTATGTGCTTACTGCTGGCAACTGTGTGCAGTGTAGTTGTGGCCCAGGCAATCTCAAGTAAATTTCAGCTCTTACCTTTTCTGTTTAAAGCAGTATTACTGCTGGAATTATTCCTGGATCATAATCCACGTCTTCTGTTCTGTACTAGTTTATATTGCACACCAGCTTCATTATCAGGATCATGCCCAAGCATGCAGTGTCGTAATAGTAATGTGATGCTTGGCAATGTGAGCACCCATCCCACCAGTTCAGGCTGCAATGTTTCTTCTTGCAGCTATGGTGGTTTTGTTAATGGAACTATCACCACTTCGTAAGCAACATGCTGACCAATGTTTTTAATTTTGTTCCTACTTTCTAGAATCAAGATTGTTACATCTTACTTTTTCTTTACAGGTTAAACACCGGTCTTCAACCAAGATGCCCAGGTAATTATTGTCGCTGTAATCCTCTCCCTGCATAATTGGCTTCCAAGGCAGTAATAGCATTCCATTCCTTTGTTCCAGAACCTGCATGAACTATAACCGTTGTAGGTTTTCTATTAGAAAAAGCATACATTTTTCATTTCGAACGTAAGAACTCCATCAATCTGTCACGAGGGAATTGATTATATACACTCCCTCTAGTTGGCAATCTGGCATATACTCTACTTCCTAGTGTACTTGATAATTTACCCCTTTAATTGAGATGCTTGAGGATATACCACTATTAGGTTGAATTGACCATATTACCCCTCCCCCTTCTTCCTCCCAAATCCTCTACTTCTCCTCACCTCACAGGCTATGGTGCAAGCACCTCGCCATCACTGCAATTGCCTCCCCCGACCGTGAGCGCATCACGCGCCTTGTGGTTGTGTTGCGACAATCCAATGGCGGCGCGAATGCCGCCCATGCTCTCCTCACGGAGGTTGAGTTGCGGCTGCTATCTGTCGGCCGGTTTGACCTGTGGTCTTCATCTTCTATTATAACCAATCGTTATGCTTGGCACATGTAGATGAACCACTAGTTTGATATGCGTCAGCAAGTTTCTTCCGTTCTGGTTTCATTGGACCACACCTCACTTGGACCGACTAAACCATATGGTGCAACATGTTGCTCGATCTTTCCTTTAATATTTTCCGCCTCCCTTGTGTTGTGCTTGAGCTTAGCCATCTCACTTGGTATTCTTGATTATTCTGAGTTTTGGCTTCTCCATGAGTTTAGTCTCGATCCTCGCTGTTGACCATGGTTGAGTCTAATCGACTATGCACATCTAAAAACTAATAAATCTTTTCTGGGCACAAAATTTTATAACTTGATTCACGTTAGCTGTAACATACATTATGCAACACATATATACTAACATAGGTTAAGCCAAATTATCCCATGACTCAAATTCACAAAAACCACAATTCAACTAAAATAAAAATGCTTCTGCCGGTCAGACCGCTAGGTTGCAGCAAAACTGAAAACTGAATTTTTTTGTAAAATATAAATTTGAAAACTTCTAATATGACAATGGTTCATTACAACAAAAACTTGAACCTTCTCATATGGTCTTTCAGTATCATCAGAATCTTCACGGTCAAAACAATACACAAAAGCAAGTGTTCCTGCACTAAATTAAGCATTTGAATCTATAGGCACACAATTTCTGTTGAATGATCTTTTACAAATGCATAGCTGACGCTAAGTTATAACACCCCCACCCCCCCAAAAAAATTCTGAAATAGTGGCAAATTGACCAAAAATTGTGCTGTATATGATTACATGTTTTCTCATTTCTCTCATTCGATTAGCACAACCAGTTTCAATGTCATGTCTACTGTTTCTGATTGTTTGTTTCGCGCAGGACCACATCAATTTCCTCCACTCACGGAGCCACCTACCACAGTAAACCATGATTCGACGTACCTTCCTCCGTTATCTGCACCGGCACCTGCAGAAGCAGGTGGTGCCATTCCCGCACCAAGCTCATCATCGGTGCAAGGAGGGTCCTTCACACTCCCGAAAGTTTCTAAGGCAAATGGCCCTGCTGGAAGCGTTTCAGAGGCACCTCTGATGAGCAAACAACATCAAATCCTATCCAGTTTCATTTTTTGTCTACTTTTCTACTTGCAGATGTGAATCACCATGTGAAGAATTCTTAGTTGTACCCTGTAATAACTGTAAACTGGAAGCCTCATTTAGGCAGGCAAGTGGACGGTATCATAACGGCGATGTTTTTGAAGCTCCTCATCTTTCTTGGGGTATCATTACTTGTGACTTTATTTAGTGTGATTTCCCAACTGTTGTACCTAAGCAGCATCTCCGAAGATAGCTTTGCAGTCTTTGCGTTGAACGATGATTATGCTGCGATGTGGAAAGAGGCACATGTCTGCTGTTCTCTAGGGGCTATCCACGAAGTGCATTTTATGCTCCATCTTGACCACATTTTTCTTTCTAGAGCAGCCATGGACACGCTCCTTTTCTTGAGGCCTTCTTCGCCGGCTTCAGAAAAGAAATTCCTCAGTGTGGGCTCAACTGATTGCACTATGATGAGTTCTATGGAATCCAATTCCATTGCTAATCTATTAGGTGCGTTCTTTTCGGCTGTAACTGATGGCTTTTGGTTTTAGTATGAGTGTTTGAGCCAACGAACCGAATGCCAATAAACCAATTCAGAAATATTGTCTCGATAAGTCGCTTCGAAATGACGGTGGAGAAGTCGTTCTATTTATTTGTTTGGGAGAATCCATAAGCTGAAAAGACCGAGATCATCTGCAAAATGATTCGAGTCATGTGATGTTTGCTTTCTTGCTCTCTTTTCTTCCTTCTCATTGACCTTACCTTTGGGACCATTCTTCAGATTTCAAGAGTTCAGTACCTAGCTCTGCAGATTTTAACATGGAACTTTCTTTCAGCCGAGCACATTTTCGTCATGTATCTAACTACTTGGCCGGTGGTTCGTGCATCACACTGTGATCTGCACATTTCCAAGGCAATTTCCACGGCCAAAGTGCGCCAATGCACAATTCCTACCAACCAACGAATCCGTAGGGCCATATCACCATGTTAGGCAGAAGTGAAATGCCATTGCTCTGTTCAGATTCTCCCTCCAAATAATTCTTTCGCCTTTTACAAGCATCTCAGCTCGCAACAAGTGGCTGTTGACTCCCGGCCGCCCGGATGCGCCCCAATCGAAAGGACAGAGCTCCTGTGCTGAGAAATGCTCTGAGAACGATCAATCGGCGCCTCAAATCGGAATAAAAATCCGAGACACGCCAGAATATCCAACGGTGCCAGGCTTTCTGCAGAATAACACTGCTACTGCTATGAGACGTGCTGGGTACGATGAGTCAGACAGTTGAATGACTTTCAAAATATTTTTGGAAGTATTAGCAATATAGTGCAGCAGAAAACATAAACGTACATGTTACATTAAAGTTAAGAGTTAAAAATCACAAAGACACTTAAGATAACCCATCTCATCAGTTTGACCGCCGACTAGGGGGCAGCTGGACCGCTCGGTCAGTTTGATCGGGCCTCGAATGGTCTGATTGCTCGGGTCACGGCGGTCTGACCGCTAGCTAAATAGGAACCGAAAACAACACGACACACAACTAAGAAAAGACCAACTCTTAAACTATTTATCCAACATGATGAAACTTGTTAGAAATCCTACTTAGAATGTAAGGAATATATTCCAATCATGGATCGTCAAAATCAATGCCAAAGTTTCGAACTTTATCCAAAATAAGTAAGGTTATGTCAAAATCGAGCAAAAGAGACAAACCACGACCCACTCTTCCTTATGAGTCCTTGATGATATAAAATATCTTGGATAAGTTCTCATATATCATAACAAGTTAGATCAATGCACGACCCCAAGTCAAAATGCCTACAATATCAAAATTCCAAAATCACACCTCTCTTGAGCAAAATTGGGCAATCACAAGAATTTTGCATAGAAATGGCATAGATGGATGGTATCTGATCTCCAAGAAATATCTTCACCTCTTACACGTCCTTGGCACCAAGAGAGATCGAGAGAAGATGAAATCCAACCATGAAAACTAAGTAAATCAAAAGCACAATGATGAATCCATGGCACAACACATTAGACGAAGTTTGGATGATCATTTCACTTTAAGAGGAATATTTTACAGCCACTCTTTCATAGAGAATAGAGCTCTAATCTTTGAGCACACACACAAAACTTTCAACACAAAGAAACCCTAACCACTATCTCCCCAACACTTGAGATTCTTAATCTCTTAATGCACACAAGGACTTATATAGTGGGGGCTTCTCACTTACCATCAAACTCTAGCCACTAACAATTCTTAGTGGACACAACCACATAAATGGGGAAACCGTGAGCGTGCTCTTCACCAGGCACATATGCATCCGTATTTGTGCATAGGATGTCCTTAAACAGCCTCTCCAGGAGGTCCTCATGGGAGGACAACGTCTTGTGGAATTTCATAATGTCCACCATGCTCTACACAGAAGAGAAATAGAGGGGGCCTCAATGTTTCGACAATCATCGGGTGGCTAAAGTATCACCTACTTGAGAGGGCGAGAGGAAGAGGGGAACACAATGTATGGAAAGTGCTTGATTGCATGTCACAGGCCTTCATGTCGGATCCTTACCCTTCACGTGTGCCCTCGCCAACAAGCGGCTTCTGCAAGCCGCTGAAAGCTGCTAGGAGAAGCTAGCCATTCGTATTAGCTTAGGCTTCTTTAAGTAGAAGTTAGAAGTCAAAGCTAATACAAACGAACCCTAAGTTTGTGGTGGTTTATCCATATCTTGAGGTTAGGAGGGATCAGCCTCAGTCTGGGCTTCTTGGTTCGTAAGAATAACTTCTCATTTATCAAAAGTAATTTTGGCTTTTAGGGATATCATAAATAATTTTGTATATACTTTCACTTATGAGTTCATCTGAATCTTGTTGCGGTGATAGGAAGTTTCATGAACGTAACTGTGGGTAATCCTAATGGTTTTACGGTTAGCAAGACATGCTAAAATATTAGTATATGCTTTCGTTGTTTTCTAAAGCTGGTGCAAAAGGTGAAGTCCTATTTTCTAGTGGATAATTTAAATCATTCCTGCTGAAAAGGAACAGGTATAGAAAATAGGACAGCATCTTGTGATCACGGTCTCAGTAAGCTTTACATATCCAAGATCATCGTGACATACCTGTAGACAAACAACTAAGCTAGCAAGCATGCTATCCAAAATGACAGCCTACTCATGATGACATGACGTCCACGATCAAGAAAGACAACCATTACGCATACGGCATACGTTTTTCCTTTTTATAAAACTAGTAGCTAGTAGCTATGTATCTATTATTATATTATTTAAACATTATTTTTAGAATAACTAAGTAAAAAAGTTTAGAAAGGGCCATCACGTTCGTTCCGAAAAGATAGATATTACCACATTAATCAAAGAAAAAAAAAGAAAGATACATCCTAAATTATAAGAGCAAAAACTAGAAATTATCATATTAATCAAAGGAAAAAAAGAAAGATATATACCATCAATTTTAGTGGGTCTAAATTATAACAGTGCATATCAATCAAATTAGAACACAAGAGCTATTAACGTTGTATAGGGAATACAAATATACTCCTATCGTGAGCATAAGAATCGTATAATATGTACTTGGATGAACTCAAAGAGACTAAATAAACTTAAAAACACAAAACATGTGGCCCCAGCTAGCTAATCCATCGTACCCTGATCGAGCCGTGCCCTGTCGTTTGGAGATAGAATGATGTGAATGATGCGAATAATTTCCCATGACAACTTCTCTACTACTTGAACACGAACCTCAGAATCACTAGCCCAAAAAAACATCTCAGCAAAGGGTACGTGACAGAAAGCATTGCACACCTCCACGGATCACTGTTGTGGTTTGTGCATCCTCAAAGAAATATCTCTGGATCAGCGTCGCATCCATCGAACGCCATACGCTAAATCACTAAATCACGCACGCAAGCACATAAGAGCATGTCCAATGCAAACACTTAGAGAAATACTTAGCAATGAAAAACTGATTTTTCTTGCCATATAAGATAGATAAGATGCTTATTTTGAAACATCAATGCTTAAATAAACATCGGTGCTTAGTAGGTGCTTATGTGTATAACTATATCTATTAATAGATAATATAGCATCTAAGCATCCATGGAAGAGATGCTTGCATTGGAGTAATTGCATGGGTGCTTGATGATGTGGCTATATTCTCTCTCTTTAAGCATTCATATATAAGCATCTTGCATTGTACATGCTCTAAGAAACGATTAGAAGCAGACGCAAACCTAGTCCCGGCCCCATCTCAAAAAGGAACCAAATCCAGGGGATTACTCCAACAGCAACGATCTGATCGATGATGATGATCATCAAGCTATTAGATCGAGATCGACCAGAGTCCATCGTCCGTCCGCTTTTCCCCCACCAATCTCTCCATTTCTCGTGCAGTGGGGCTTGCAGCACACTGCAGCAACATCAGCATGTTATACCCCCACTTGTCGGGATGAACAATTCTCCACCACAAGCCAGGGCCACTGCCACTCCTCCGGTGGGTCAGTACCGGCGGACGACAACTCCGCCCATCTGATCTGACCCATCGCACCTGGTGTTTCTATACTATCTCACATGTTAATATAAGATACTACTATAAAATATCATCATCAAAATAAAAAGAGTAAAGTCCATTACCGGTCCTTAAACTTTTAGCATTCGGTCCATAAACTTTTAAAGTATGTCATCTCGGTCCTTAAACTTTCAAAGTGTGACAATATCCTATGTAGTTGTAGCATGAACTTTTATCTTTGTGTCATCGGTCCATAGACTTTCAAAAGAAATTGCCACACTTTGAAAGTTTAAGGACTGAGATGACATACTTTAAAAATTTATGGACCGAGATGACACAGCATAAAAAGTTTAAGGATCGGTAATGGACTTTACTCAAATAAAAAAAATAAAAGCAACAGTAGAAATCGCAAGGAATAAAAACTTTAAAATACTTTAACAGAGAACCAACAGAAGCTGAAATAAATGTTTGAAATATGGGACCGGTTCACTTTTAACTAAATGAAGAACAAATGAAATAATAAATAGTGGCAAGTCACGGTGCTGAAAACTCAAGTGCTCTCACTCATGCATGATGCTATTATTCCACAGGCCTTTTACCTGAGAATGAAAAGAGGAAGCGTGAAATTTAGAAATCTCAGCAAATACCCAACAACGGTTACAACACGGTGATTAAATGATAAGTAAGGCAAGCAAGTCATTGACACGGGTTAATTGCAATGAAACTAGCTTATTGGAAACACTAATACTGATCAGAGATAGAGATAACAAGAACCGTGAAAATAAGGATATTTGTTACATAGCAAGTTACGTCAATGGCATTGGCAATTACTTATCACATACCCGATTATACAAGAGTAGTCAGGCACAACACTGTCCTCGACTGTATAATCGTGGACGAGGTGTAATATCTTGAGTAACGAGACAACATGAACGATGGAATTAAAGATAATTGTTATTTAGCAAGTTATGGCAATAGCACTGGCGATTACTCCCACATACCCAGTTATACGAGAATAGTCAGGCATAACGATATCCTCGACTGTATAACCATAGACGAGGTGTAATATCTTGAGTAACAAGAGTGTACAGACGCCGTACGTTACCAAGTGGGTGGAAATCTTCCCTATATATGGATAACTGCAGGGTAGGTAACTATTATATTGTTAATAGGTTATATGGTATGAATTTAAGGGAACTAAGGAAAAACTAAGATAAAGTTATGATAAGTGTAAGGATTCAGTAAGGTTGAAAATGGAGAAATATAATTCCCGATAAGAGGGCGATGTGGAATGATAATATGATGATAGTGGTATAAGAATTATTCTAAAAGAGGTATTATAACATAGCTCACATATGGGTTGACAACCATCCAAGTTTTATTATGTGGTGAGTGATTATTAGTCAGCTTAACAGGTATTGTATAAATGCCATTTATGACTCACATATGAAATCATACAAATAAAAGATCATGATATTAGGAAAAATAAACATAGCAGCCAAAATGTTAAAAGATTGTTAGTGGTTTAAACCTAAATTTGAAACATGTTCATATGCTACCCCCATTAATGATTTAAGCATGAATTCTAAAACACTAATTAAAAGTATGAATTATAAAACATTATTAACTGAGTATTCTAATAACTCTAAAGCATGTGAATTAAGATAACCTAGAACATCATGGTATGAATACAGTATTAGAAGTCTATAACCAGACAAACATTAGTAGTATGATAATAACCAAGCATGCATTAGTAATATGATAATAGCCAGGCAAGCATTAGTAATATGATAACAACCAGGTAGGTTTGAGTGATATGATAATAACCAATGACTTTAGTGATATGATATTAGACAAGTAACTTTGGTGATATGATAGTAGCTAGGTAACTTTAGTGATATGGTAGTAGCCATGCTATTTTTAGCGAAAGGATAATAGCCAGGTAATCTTTAGCGATATGATATTAGCCAGGTAATCTTTAGTGATATAATAATTGCTGGGCAATCTTTAGTGATGTGATAATTGCTAGGCAAGTATAAGTGATATGACAACTATACTCAATGGCAAAGGTGACAAATAATCTACAAACATGTGGTATGTGAGACGGAAAAGGTTACAGCCGCGAGATACTTGCCTTGAGTACGTTCGACGGACTCGCTATATGAGGGATCGAAGGTGCATGACTGCCCGAATGTTCCTTCAAAGGTTGTGTGCAAACCTACAAGATGGAACGGAGACGAATCAAATCAAAGCTAAGATAAACTTGTGGAAAGATGAACGAAGTGCAATCATTCGGAAGAATTTGCGTTTGCTAAGCCTCCATCGTGCAAAACGCCGTTCAACCATGCGAATCGCCGTTCGACTGAGCGAATCCTTCGTTCGTCCTTGGGAATCACATTCCACAGAACTCGCTAATCAAAGCCATGCGCAAAATGCAATATAGCCGTGTTCCCAGCCGGCCGAACCAGGGAAGCATGCGCCCGCGCACCCCTACGACGCCATCGCCCTACCGGCTGCCACCGCCGACTCGCTCGTGCACGCCACCACCGCCATGGCCGCCACTTGGTGCTCGCCTACGTTGGCCGCGCCGCCTTCGCTCGCCGCCTCCTCGGCGGCGCGCGGCCTCGGCCTACATCGGCCGACTTGGCGTGTGCATGCGGGCGTGGCGTCACCGACCGTGATGCTGCCCGGCCATGCCGCCACCCAGCCGTGCCTCGATCACTCGGCCATGTCGCCGCCCAGCCGTGCCGCTGTCGACCAACTCGACCAGCGCGCCACGTCAGCTCCCCATCGTGCGTCGCCTCTGGCCAGCTGCGCCGACACTGGTCGAAACGAGAGAGAGGGAGAGAGAGATAGGATAGATTGGAGAGAGAAAAAGACGGGAGAGATACACAGGAGAGAGAGATATTAGAGATCGGAGAGGGAGATTAGAGATAAGCTAGATAATTCGAATGGGTCAACTGCTAATGGAAACATTTAGCAATTTTTAAAATGATGTAATTGCTTTCCATTTCAGGGTGCTACAGTCCCCTTCCCTCCCCTCCATAGCCAGCCATCCATCCATCCAAGTGCGCGAGCGCAGCCCATACATATCACATCTCCATCCCGTATCCCCTTCACCACAAATGACGCGCACACGCGACAAATTAATCCGATCGAAGCGATCGACCACTGAGGGACGCCCACGACGCTGACACCCAAACCCTAATATTATTGTAGGCCGACGTGTCAGTGGCATGGAAAGCTTTTCTCGTTCTGTTTCGATCCAACACGGAAGCCGCCGGGACCAGGCGAGGCCAGCTTCCGTAACAAAGTACGTACGTACACCGGCACTGGCACTAGCAGCTAGCAGCTAGCACTCGCTCCAACGCTCGAGCCAAGTCCTATAAAAACCACCACAAGTGCCAAGAAACACCTCGCACCACACCCAAAGATCGATCCATTAGCTACTTGCTTGGCCTCTAGCTATCTCTACTAGTGGTTGGTAACTCTGTAACGCCGGCCGGGCGCGCGCGTAGCAGCAACGGCGACGAGGTTGCAGTTGCACCACCGGCGAGGGGGTAAGGGAAGAAGTGTACGTTGTTGGTTGGTTGCGCCATGCAGGGGGAGGAGAAGAAGGGGAAGGTGAAGAAGGGGTGGTTGGCGGTGAGGGTCGGGGTGGAGGGCGACGAGGGCGGGTTCCGGCGGTTCGTGATCCCCATCGCCTACCTCTACCACCCGCTGTTCCGGCGGCTGCTGGAGGCTGCGCGGGACGTGTACGGCTACGACTCGGCCGGGCCGCTTCGGCTGCCGTGCTCCGTCGAAGAGTTCCTCCGGCTCCGCGCGCTGGTCGAGCGGGAGACGCAGGCGGCCGGGAGATCGCCGTCCTCGTCGCACCGCTTGCACGCTGGCGGCGCCGGCCACCAGCACCACCACTACTTCTCCCGGTGCACCCGCGCTAAAGTCAGCTCGTGATCGAGCCCGGCTTTCGTGCGTGCATGGCGACCGTGAGGAGCGCGCAGGAAGAGTCCATCTGCCGGACATGATACGTACGCGTGTATAGAGAGAGGAGAGACAGTAGGTTACGTCTTGGGTTGCTCGTGATTTTTGTTTCGACCTTCTCCTTTTGCTTTTGATTGTTGTAGATGCATGTATACTAGAATTAACAGATCGATCGATGTATAATTAATAATTGAATTCCACAGTCGAGACAGCTCTTCACGGGTGTATATATATAGCTTCATTTATTTCTATATCTTTTGCAAACTTTGAGTTCAATCATAACAAGATCGAGCTAGTTTGGATGGAATTGATGGGTGCTAAGGTAGAACAGGTGATCAAGCAAGAACGGGATTGCTGTATGGGAGGCATCAGGCCACCAAATTGGATAGGCATATCCATTTACTTTTCCCCTTTTGCTCATGTGCATCAATTTGCACCATTACAGTATCCTATATACCCATGATGGGTTCTTGAATCTTGATTGATTAATGTCTCACAAAAAAGGGCTCTTGAATGATTGATAGTTTTAATTAAGGGTATATATGATCTCACGTGGGGGGTTAACTAATCCTTATGGAATTTTTGGTGTCGTGTTACTTAGTCCTTATGGAATTTTTGGTGTCGCGTTTCTTTCTTCTGGTCGATTCATATCGTGTCGTTCAGGGTGGGTTCAGCATTGAGTTTGGGAGGTGGAGAGGAAACAGCACTCATCTGGGGCCTGATCCTCAGTACATCTTTCATTTCTTTCTTTCTTTTGAAACCATTCTTTCTTTCATGGATCTTGAACTATATGCAATTATGCATACAAGTCGACATTCAAATTAATCTCTACTACTTCATTTTGAACTATATGCATGCGCGCAAGGTGATACTTGTGCAAAACTAGGCCAAGCGTTCTATGCATACGCACAGCTAGCACACCATGCACCCCACCATATTAGAGGAATGCAGTTTTAGTAGTACAAAACTTTCCCTTACGACTTAGTGGATACAAGTCAAGTCACGAACCATTTCGGGTACTGCTAGTACTAGATATTGATTACATCCATGCATGCCTTGCCACTTCGTGAGACATACTTGATGTTGTTTGAGATGTGAAGTCTGAAGCCAAATTTGGACTAATATAGCTCGATTCTGTACCTATAATCTGGTGGAACAAGGGAAAACTAGTAATGTAGAGTATCTTTGTGCAATACTTAGAATTTACTCTGCAAGCTAATTTTATACAATTATATAGAGTGCAATTTTCTGGTAAAAAGTACAAGGTGAACAAAAGTAGGCTTATATACTGAGTTTGAGGATAATCTTCCATTGATTCCATAGCGCTAGCTAGGAAGAGATTCATCTGAAAGGCATGCAGAAGCAAGACAAGTTGATGGATCATGGCTGAATTTCCCATGCATATCAACTTTCTGCTCTCGAGTAGCATACATTTCCATCGTATATAACCTCCAGAACTACAGACAAGTTTTGACACTCCACTTGTACCCAAGTAAATTTTCAACTGCTTTTCTGTGATATAAATGACTCTTCACAGCTTCGTTAATTTTAGCCTACACATCTTCACTAACCACAAAAGCTGGTGTGCTAATGGTACAAAATGGTAAAAAATTTAGCATTCACAACGAGCTATGTCACTGTAACTATTCTTTAAGTGATCACATTGTCAACCAGTAGTACCACGTGCCGTACTAATCCAGTCACAGAAGCACAAGATTTCACTCCATATGTGTAGCTGAGCTGCTTTTCGGGGTAAACAAACGATCGGATCAGATTTACTACTAGCATAAAAATCACGCAAAGTGCAGAGCTCACTCAATGAATGGGAGGTCTCCAATCTTTTAACCCCAACGTTCATCTTCTACAGGAGTCAAAGAACCAAGGTCTGGTTCGCCCGTTCGTTCCGGGTTGCTTTGCTTTTTTACGCTTTAATCTGAGCTTTTCCTTTAACCAAGAGATAATGGCCGCATTTGGTACCACTAGCTGGTTCTGATCCAGCCGGGGGATAACGATCTTTCAGTCGGCGGTGCTCGGAGTAATGCAGGGAAAGCAATCGACAGAGGTGACAGCACAAGCGGCTTGTTTAGTTGGGCGTGCCGCCGAAGTGGACGTCGGAATTTCGGAGCCCGGCCGGCGTAGCGACTTGCCATTGGACGGCTCGTCGTAATCTCAGCAATGGAAGTGCATTTCTTAGCACCAAGTGTGCGCTTTTGTAATGAAAATCTTTGCGAATGTTTAGTATTGCTGAGAAAGAAACTGGAGTGAATTGCACCAAATATGAGGCCCGCTTGTCAACCCGATCGGTTGGGCTGAAAAGCTGTGGCTTATGGCTGAATGATGGACCATGTGGAGGTGACCACATGTGAGTGATGAATAATTGACATTGGTTTAAGTAAGTCGAGTTTGGTTTGGGTGGTTCGGAGTCGAGTCGTTGCATGGCGCAATCGGGCTCGGTCGGACTTTGGTCAAACTTGGTCGTATGAGATTAGGTCGCATATTCTGATGATTCGACAGGTTTGGACTTCGTCATGGTAAGTCTGATGGTATTTGTGCTTTCATGTATCAAACGGTGCTATTTGACGTGTTTTCTTGTCTGTGTGACTGCAGGACGTCGAGTGGAGTCGTGGTGAGACACGGTGGACCGGACTAGGCGCAGGTGGCGCTGAGGTCAGAACGGTCGGGATGTGTCGAAGACGATGTGGACTCGAGGTGGTTGCGAGACGTGCGAGACAAGGAGCGCGGAAGCTTCCCGGAAGGTGCAAGAGGGGCGAAACGGGAATTTCGCAAGGCTGCACAAGCGGGAGCGGGCTCCATTGGAAATAGCGGGCGTAACGGGGCGGAAACCCGTTAGCCATGGGCTATAAAAGGAGTGGAGGGGCTGCATGCCCACTTGAACACTTGGAGAGAAAATTAGGGTTTGCTAGAGTCAAAAGAGGCTTTGATGGCTTGCTTTGGCTTTAGGCTTTAGTGGGTGAGAGTGGTTAGATGAGGCAGAGTGTGTTCCCTCTGTGCTCTCTGGTTGTCTGTACGTTGTGTTCTCCCCTCCATCAAGTATGTATGGGTGTGTTCTTGAGGATTGAGAGTGGGAGAGGATGAGATGAAAGCTTGTAATCATTCCTCTTGTATCAATTATGTATCTCTCTTCCTCTAGATCAATATGAGATGGTGGATTTTTGAGTCCTATTGCCTCTGTTGCTTATTTCGTTCGATGCTTTCTTTCTAGTGATTTGTGAGTTTTTGAGTTTCTTGTTGTTGATTGCTGGGAAGGCCCAAAATGGGTTGCTCTATGATGAGAGGATGCTTCATGATCATTTGATTGATTTCCCCGAGAGCCAACTCCATTTAATCTCAGATTTTGTTTTTTGAGCTCCTCTGTTCATCTTCTGCTTTTAGGGTTTTGTTGAATCTCTTGATTCCCTTCGCTAGATGGCTTGAAATTTGGTATGGAGAGCTCTGAGGCTATCTAGTATCTAGTTCTAAAATTTCATAGCCAAAGGATCAGTGAAGAGATGGCAATTTGGATTTTTGAAAGGTCCCTGTTCATGTTCTGTAGTTTCTAGGGTTTTGGAGAATCTCTTGTTTCCCTTTGCAAGATGACTTGAAACTTGGTATCCAGAGTCTTAAGGCTATCTATTAGATATCTGGAAAGTCTCATTAGCAAAGGATTTGAGACCATGGAGAAATTTGGGTTTTTGAGTGCTCCTCTCTGAAGATTTTCAGATTTCAGTCATTTCTACAATTTGGGGCTGTTCTTAATTCCCTTCATGAAAAATGACAAAACTTGGCATGCAGATTCCTATGGCTATTAAGTAGCTATCCTCAAAGTTTCATGGCCAAAGATTCAAGGATTGAGTGGGAATTTAAGTTTTTGTAGCTGCTGCTAGTAATTTTCAGGTATTGCCACTTTTCTGAAATTCTTGCTCATGGGTTGGATTTCCTTAGTCTCTAGGTCTCTCTAGCTATTGTAGTTACTTTCTTGCTTCCCTTGTTCAAAAAGAATAGAAGTGTCTCATTAATTCTCTTGGTTTTGGCAAGAAAAAGGGGAAGTTCAATCTGCTGTCTGAAAATTCAGGGTGTCTCTTTAGTTGGCAATTGATTTTCTTGACATAGCTTCTCATAGCTAGTGGAAAGGAAATCAATTTGGGGGCAGGTTTAAAGTTTCACATTCAACCCCCCTTCTATCGCCATTTCGGTCCTACACTGAAATAGCACTGCAGCAGTTGAAATTTTACTGTAGCTGAAGGTGGCTTATTTAGCGTAATTAAATTTAAAAATTTTAAAAATAGAAAAAATATGTTAGCTCATTACGGACAACGTGAACGAATACGGGAAAAAAAGAACAGGCAAAAAACTTTAAAAAGCCAAAAGTTCAAAAAAGACGAAATTTATGAATAGTAAAAAATAAGTAAGAAGTCAGAAGTTGAAGCCAAAATGAGCGGGAATTCTATAGGTTTAAGAGTTCAGTACCGCAAGTAAGTTTTTTTATGTTGCTCTCTAGTCCAGGTTTGGTAATGGGGGTATGCACGCCTTGTCAATAGAAGTTGGGGAAGATTCTGTACAAAGAAATCAATCGAGCCCATAACACTGCACCTGCTGATCGAGTACGTAAGTGCTAGTGCAAACATACACATAAGGCCTGCTCTTTTTGCTTTTTTTGGTTTTTGGTTTTACCTTATTTGAAATCTAACCTTCATGCGTCTTCTTAAAGTTGTTTTTTAAAGAGCTTTTAAAATCTAAAATTATATATATTGTTTATATTAGTCTCTTCACCATCTTAAAAAATATAGCAAAAAAACATCAATCACAGTATAAAAGAAAAAAAAGATCATATTTGTATAGGAGTACACCACTGTACTAGGCCAGTATACTAGCTACATAGCCACCAAACAAATCGTACATCTGCCTCTTAATCACATCGTCATGTCAAATTACTGGGTGAATGTCAGATATGTCGAAGCCGACTACCACGGGGGCCGGGGCGCACTTATTGGCGTAGCCCTGTCGTTGAACAGTGAATCCTTTGACATTTCAGGTCAAGTGAACTAGTTTTCTCCGTGTCCTTTTGTATGACAAAAGATTGATTGAAAAACAGACGCAAATTGACGCTACGTGCATTTGTCAATCTATCGATGAAGCACGGTAACAGTATTTCAGTACGACACTGTTGCTGTGCTCTTCTGTTAAGGACCTGTATGGTACTAGTCATGTCAGGCATCAGAAAGTGCGTAATTACAGGACAGAAAACGGTAATAATGGAGGTGATTAGGAGCGTCTTGCCTCTCTCGGTCAGAATCTGACGGCGGAGATCCCTGATCAACTCGGCTTCGACTTCTGGCTTCTGGCTTATTTTTCACTATTCATAAGTTTCGTCTTTTTCTGAACTTTTGGCTTTTTGTTGAGCTTTTTTGCCGGTTCTTTTTTTCCCGTATTTGTTTGTATTATCGTAATGGGCTAACATATTTTTTATATTTTTAATTTTTTTAAATTTAATTATGCTAAATAAGCCTCATCATTCTGATGCTTTTTTCACCAACTACATGATGTTTTCAGCCATAAGCCATGAGCTTTTCAGCCGAACCGATCACCACTTATACCTGAAGTACTAAATGGGCAGCGCCTAAGTCACCTTCGACGCTGCCTATAGGATTCACAGGAGAAGAGGGAATATGTGAGAGAGTGAGAGAGAGATAAGGAGAGAGCTTAAACTCGGTCATGAGGATTCAGTCTGCCATGCGTGCATGGGGGCCTCCTGTTGAGCCCGGGGCCAAGAGCAGTGACCTACAACGCCTGGTATCGGGGGCAGGTGCCCGGGAGAGATCCAGATCTGTAAATTATGTCAAAAGGAGACTAGTTCTGTAAATAAAGATTTCTAGGGAGCACAAATGCCAAAATCTCCAAATGACCAGCGCGAGCACTCCTTGCCTCCATACCATAATATGTACTTTGTGCTCATGAAATCACATTCTCAACTAAAACTTTTGGGGGAAAATCCATCTCTCGATTCTTCGAGCAGTTTAATTTTTGTTTTTTTATCTGTAAAATCAGGTAAAATCACGTCCACTAACTCTCAAAACAATTTAGACCACATACCTCTCGCTAGCAAAAGGCGTGGTTCTGACTGACTTTAACCCACTTGGCACGCTACATTAGATCTGATCTAGCCAAAACAAGGTAGGGCCAACGTATCACTGTGTCCACGGACAACTCAAGGGGTAGGCTGGCCTATGTGTCATTGAAATATTAAGCATTTTTAGTATAAAAATGAAGGTGGCCACATCTTGTTTTGTTCAGCTGAGATTCAATGTAACGTGACATGTGGATTAAACTCGGTCAAATAGAGTGGATTAAAATCAAATATTTGCTAGCGGGATGGACATATTCTAAATGGTTTTAAGAATTAAAGGATGTGTTTTATTTTGTTTTACAGATAGAGCATAAAAATTAATCCATGCGAAAAGTTTAGGGTAAGAATGGACTTTTTTAAAAAAAAATATTTTGTGTCGTCACCATACATAATGTTTGTTAACCTACCTTTGTGCTTAGCAAATGGCATGTGAATGACACGAATTCCATGTAGATAAACAATACTGATACTCTGCAGGCCGTCGTAGCCCTGAAGAGTTTGGTGGCTATGAACTGGCAAAAAGAAAAGGGGAAAACTATTCTCACCTTGTTGAGGGATTGCTAGTTTGCTACCATGACCAGATGTGGATAATGACCACGTGCGGCGGCATCTCAAGGAGACAAAAGCACTTGCTAAAGCGTGCGTATCAATCTTTACACGGAGCAAGTGTGAGAGCTAGCTTGGTAGTAACATCGCGGGAGACCATGTGGATCTTAATCCATGTGAGGTATTTAATTTTGTTTGTGTTTTGGTATCAAAATTTGAGTTTAATTTTGTATCATTAACTCTTAGTTATTTGCTATCATGTGAGCAATAGTTTGATCGACCTACAGAGGCGATCTGACTGGCCTGTAGAGGCGTTATGACCGGAGGTCGTCGGATAGTCTGACCAGCTTAGGTGTTGTGGTTAGACCGGTCCCCTATTATTGGGAAGTTCTAGTCCGTTCGTGGTGGTTTGATCGCTCATTGATCGATGGTCATATCGGCCAGTGCTGAGTTGAGTGAGTTGAATTGATTTCAGTTGTGTTAGTCATGACGGGAGTCCATACAAGTGTTAATCATGATGTGAGTCTATGCAAGATGCTAATTATGGCATGAGTCTATATAGTATGGAAATCTTGATGTGGTTGTCAAGTGATACATGTTTGCATCGGTTTTGTTGATGAGAGTCAAGTGTGTGTCACTTGTGCACAGGAAGATTGCTTGTTTCTTGATGTGCAGGGCACTTGGTGATTATTGTGGTCAATGGTAAGACCGATGCTAAGGGAGGTGCTTTGAGGCTCTGAAGGGGTCGTGTAAGTCTGGGTAAAGGACCATCTCAAGTGGAGAAGCCTGGGAGAAAGACAAGGATTATGATGAAGCAAGTGTATGCATGTGGTATGCCATTGAACTGGAGTGTTTCAAGTGGTGACAGTCCTCAGAATAGGCGTACGATCTTAGCGGCAAGTCATGGGCATCATAGATTTCGTGTGGTGGTTGCTTCAAGGAGAAGCATCAAGAAGGCTGGTGGGTGGCAATTCAGAAAATTGTTCGATACCAGGTGAAGAGGCGATTTGCGAAACCATGGCAATGGTTTAAGTGGTTTAGATTACCTATTGGAGGATAGAACGTCTTATCAGATTGTTGAAGCCGTGTCGAAGTCACGCTTTCAAAATTGTGCAAATATGTGTAAGTGTAAACCCGTTTGTGTGTTGGTTATCGGAGGGCAGCGACCCACCAACTGGATGCGCCAACAGTGGCCCGTCAGCCCCCGGTAAAGGGAAGCACTGTTTTGTACCAGATTCTCTGGAAGGCAAGAAAGAGCGGAAGACCCACTAGGATGTGCAGCTTGAGCGCTTCGTTGACCTCTATGAGCAGTCCAGAGGCCATAAGAGTTCTACCCTTTCCATGACCTCACGCTCCATGAGCCAGTAGAAGGGCAAAATGAAAGAACTAATGGAGGTTGTCGTTGCTAGTGGTGCCCATGAGGACAACGACGAGTACTACTATGTGAGTAAGCTCTTCATGCACGCCCGCTACCGTGAGATGTTTGCCAACTTCAAAACCCTAGAGGGCCGACTAGCCTAGATTAGGAGGAGCTTGGCATACAAGAAGAAGGCTAAGTGATTACAACCTTGTGTGTAACATGCATTAGCAATGAGTTTTTTTTTTTTCTTTTTGCATTATGAGTCATATTGCAAGTTTGTTTCATGCCATATTTGTCGGTACTACTGTGTTATTCACATATTTGGTTAATTGAGTTAGAACTGGCTTGTCTATTATGTGATTCTATTATTCGAGCTGTAAACTGAGTTAAACCTGCCTTTGAGTTTGAAATTGAGTTGAATTGAGCTGTTTGTTACTTGAGTTTGAAATTGAGCTGAACTTGTTGCCCTGTTGTTTGAGTTAGGCTAGGGTTCAACCTGCCGGTTTGCCATTTGAGTTAGACAATGAATTAGACTTGCTTGTTCTGGGATCTGTGTTAGGAAATGTGTTGTACCGGCTTGTTCTAGTATTTTAGCTAGAGAACGTGTTCAACTGCCTTGTTCTGCTTTGTTAATTAGAAAATGAGCAGAACTATGTAGTTCTTTTAGTTGAGTTATAAATTGATTTCAACATGCATGTCTGGCATTCCAGTTCGAATATGAGTTCAACCAGCCTGTTCCGGTATTTCAAATGTAAATTGAGTTGTACTGGCTATTTCTGGTATTGTAGTTAGAAAGTGATTGGTACCGGCCTGTGTATAAATGCTATTATGCAATGAGTTGAACCCCCCTGTTCTGGTTTTTGACCTAGAAATATCTGTACTGGCTTGACTTATGATTTAATTTGAATAGCATGTTACATAAGAGTTGAAGCCCATGTTCTCACAACAACTAAAATGCTTGTAGATGTCGTCATCGAGTGAGACGCGCATGATGAAGACAAATACGGACTCCGTCTCCATCGCTGTAAGCTCATCTGTTGCACTGTCCAAGCAAGCTGCGTTTCACCTATAGGGGGGGTGGTGAGGGGGAGTCATCATCTTGTGGACTCCGACCGGTGCCCAATAAAATCGGCCTAGAGTGGGTCGAGGAGCAGTTAAGCAACCCACGTTTATGCAAATACATGTTCAAAATAAAAAGGTTAGCCTTTAATGAATTACACAAAACTCAAGTGCGGGACTATAGTTTTCGATCAACTCATCAAACCAGCTATAAAGAGGTGCTTGGACTTTTTCTTTGGACGTGTGCCGCCCCTCAGTCAAATCAGTAGGCATAGAATAGATTTGAGCATTCTGCATGTCATGTTAGCGATCACTTCAATAGAGTATTGGACACGGTTGCCAATATGGCACGAGATACTGTACGGCCGGTGGACCAACTATTCTGCACGGTCAATAGGAGGTTGCAGGAGCCGTGTTTTCAACCACATTTCAAGAACTGTATTGGGGCAACGCATGACACACATGTCCTGCAAGATTCCATGGTGACTTATGCAGATTGCTTCCCACACCCACTAACAGGTACGTTTGTTGCTCCTTTTTACCTACACATTTCTATATGGGTTTAGGTGTAGTCATTAACTATTCGTCGAACTGTATTTCATTGCAGGAAAGTACTACTTGGTGGATTTTGGTTACTTGAACAATGAGGGGTTCCTAGCTCTATACAAGAATCAACGGTACCACGTACCAAGGTTCGCACGAGGTGGACGACTGGTTGGGATCAAAGAAAATTTTAACTACCACCACTCCTCCCTTCAGAATGTGATCGAGCACGCATTCGGCATTTGGAAGAATAAGTGACGTATCTTGTTGAGCGTGTCGAGGTATGAAATAGAGACACAGAAGAAAGTTATAGCGATGACCATAGCATTGCATAACTTCATCATCGATTCAGCGATGCCTGATAATGATTACTTAGACATCGACGATAACGAGGGCTATGTTGTAGGCGAGTGTGGGGACACAGAGTCTCCAGATGACGGTATTGGGAGGTCTGGCAGACCCATGGATGTGCTCTGAGATAACATCACGCGCGCTTTGGGAGGCTAAGTTATGGTACTACGTCATATTTATCAAATTATTGTGTTGTAAATAATACTACTATGTTATACCTTACTGTGTTGTAATCTTCTACTTTGCGTTTTCGTATATTGCAACGCACTATGTATTTTATTATATCATAATTCTGTAAGTCGTATGGCGGTCCGAATGTTGTAGCACCTTGCGTTGCTCTATCGTTGCTCTCTTTCTTACATAATGCACGCATGGGACCGATCCGGTCCATCCATGTAACCTCGTTACTACGGGATAAGGCAGAGGCGATGGCACGGCACGATGGATGCCGATCGACGCGTGAATGCGTGGCCGTCGCGGTCACGCGCGAGTCCTCAGTGTGCGCTTCGCTTCCTAGCCGGGGGCCACACGGCCGCGCGCTTTCCTCGTTTTCCCCCAGCTCGGCCGGTAGAAACGCTCGCTAGTCGTTAGTGCGCGCGTGCCGTCCGCCTGGTTGATCTGGGCCGATTCGGCCGTGCCGGTCGGGTGTTCTTCGCGAGCCGGCACCGGCACGGGCAGGCAGCTTGCGCGTCATGGCTATTGGCTGGTGTGGTGCGCGCGTCGATCGGGCAGGCAAATCACGAGCGGAATGTTGCTGCCCTGTGTATGGCTGGCGAGGGGTACCAGTACCACGGCTTGATGATACAGGGCAAAGGTGCGATATGGTGAGGAGACTGTAGACGCGTGTGTTTTGGTATCTGTTGAGGAACCGTTGCTGGCGACTAGTCCGATTGATTCATCTGTTTAATGCGAAATGAGATCAATCACAGAAGACAAAATAATAGATTGAAAACACGCAAAGAGGTAGAGAGAACCTCTGGTCTTTCTTTATTGCTTTTGATTGTATAAGTACAAAATCTGCCGGTATAGCTCCCTATTTATAGTCTACCACTGAGTTGCCCACCATGGACCAAGACTGCTGACCCAGATTCAGATTTCCTAACAGTTTCATCGCGTTTTTCATTTCCGGTGGCTGGTAAGGGCAGTCTTAGATGGAATGTGGGGACATGCACGTCTATGCAGTCTTTCTTTCTTTTTCTGGTGGTGAGGGTTGCCAGTTCTTGGCTAGGCAGGTGGTTTATACAGCACTTGTTTTGGGTGATACTCGAGTTACTTCCATTAGACCATTAATTAGTGCATGCATATAAGATAGTAATTTCTTTAAAAGAAAAGGTACATAAGATAACTTCGAGTTTCTTATGAAGTGACTGGTAAACTCACTTTAGTACTTGTTTGGCTCTCTCACCACATAAAAAGTGATCACAATCAACTTCGTACTTGTTTGGCTCTCTCACCACATAAAAGTGGTAAGGACCTACAATCAACTTCGTGTACTAGTAACTGCTTGAGTTTAGAGTAACCAATGACGAATTCACTTGACCTTTTCCTAGTCCAGGTTATTGTATTACTTAGTCCCTGATTGTTTAGACTTAGGTTTTTTATATCCAGACGAGATGAACGAGATCACAAAGCGCCGTAAGAGCGGAAAGAACAGGGTCACCGACGTTGGGCTCAGGAAGGACAACAGAGCCGAGTGACAAGAGCGGCGCGAGGAAGGAGGATGAGCAGGGGTGGACGGTGGACTAGGTTGGCGAAGGAGGACGACGACGACGTCGGGCATCCTGGCGGCCGGATAGATCTCGTAGGCGGCGATGGGGATCCAACGGCGGTGGCCTAGGGAAGACGGTGTTGAGCGCAGGGAGGAGTATGGGCGTTGGTAGCGGCGAGTGTGGGGAGGATGATTGCGGCTAGATAGATCTCATATGCGGCGATGGGGATTCAGTGGCGGTGGTTGGATGAAGCTCATCGGCGGCCTAGGGAAGATGATGTCGGACGTGAGGAGGAGTACAGCGTCGGCTGCAATGGGCGTAAGGAGGATGATGGTGGCCAGATAGATCTCGTTGGTGATGGCTGGACGAAGCTCATAGGCAACTTGAGGAAGATGACGTTGGGCACAGAGAGGAGTACGGCGCTAAGGAGACAGGCAAGGGGTAGATGGCGACGGTGTGCCGGTTGCAAGGGGAGATTGGGAAGAAATGAGGAGAGGGGTGGGTGATTTTAGAGTTTATATGCGATGACATTTTATGGGTAATTTAAATAAAGTTAAGTGACATTTGGCAAATCCTAACCCGCAAAAGCTAAAAATCATTATTGGCTGGCTTTTGGTTTATAGTTTAAGGTGGCTTAGGATATTTAAAAAGCCCAGTTAAAAATCCATCTTTTATTTAAGTTTTTACTTTTTTTAACTTTTAAGTTAGAGAAAAAACATAAACAAACACGATCTTAACCTGCCAGAAACCACTCGACTCACTTTGAGTATTAAATTAACTTGCGTGATTAACTTCACAGCCGTAATAAGAGACGCTAATGATTAATTAGATTAGCGCATGCACAAGCAAGTGCCGTACGAGTAAAGTAGTAATTCCATGCAAAGCCGGTAGAAAGCGGTAGCTAGGGATTCAAGTCCATTCAATGGGTCAACAAAACTCAAGTTTGCGCGTGGGCCATCCCATCTCCACATGCTACTGGCGAGCTAGCTCGCAAGCGAAGAAAGCTACCGGCTTCTACTTCCTAGCACGGCTCCCGTCCCATCCATCTCGAATGAGCAACACGTAGAACCGTGTCGATCCGGCCATGGAATCTACCTACGACGAGCGAGATGTGCCTCCATGTCATCATCATCGTCGATCGCAACCAAGAACGTACAAACCTGTAGAACTATTACACCAAAGTCATCGGAAGTACTCGTGGGCTACCATGATCCATCATTTATCAGGGTGTATTTCGTGCAGGAATCTTACAATTCACACAGAGAAAGTTCCGGTGTTTCGAACTGAACCAAGTTCCTTAGTTCCAACAGAACACGGAACTCAAACAGGAAAAGTTCGAATTTTCGGTCAATTTAGCCCTCCGCCGTGTCGTTATTTCAATTTTAGCCCCCACCTAAAATGATTCCCTGATCTGCCCCCCTCACACGCTCGAGATCCGTACGAGCCACTTGATGCGCGGGGGAACACGTTGTTACAAAACCTAGAAGATTACGGTATAGACAAATACTAGAATTGCCTCTAGTGGGCTTAGACTATAAATAGAGAGGCTATTGTACCATGTAAACAGATCTGAGAATAAATAAAGACTACTCTGTTGTTCTATCTCATTAGTGTCTCCTATGTTTGATCTATTGTGTTCTTGGTGATTGATTGCGTGGATTGCATTACCGTTCATCTATTCCTCAACGATTTCTTAACACGTTATCAGTACGACCCGCTCTATAAGGTGCACGGTATGCAAATCACAAATCAATCTATTATGCATTGCTGTTCATGTTGCAATCTAGATTGATTCTATATTCTCTAGCAATGCTATATTTAGATAAATCTTGTGGTAATCGTTCCTAGCAGTAGATTAATCTGAAATTTGTGTTTAGATCTAAAATCAAGTAGATCGATTATCTAGCTTCAAGATCAGAATACGTGCTCATATTAGAATCTAGATCAAATTGGGAAAATTTGCAAACACTGCATGGACGTCGATCGCCGCATGGCCTCGGACTCTGCTAGCCCACCGCCCGAAGCTCGGCTCGGCCGCCGCCACTCGTCACCAAATCAGGCATCGCCACTTAGCGCACAAAGCATGCCTGGAGGCCCCGCGCCATGCACTTGCCCGCCGACACTGCTCGCCTAGCCTCGTCAGCCCGTCGTGCTTAAAGACGCTGGCCGAAGCCGCTCCGGTCGACCGCGCTCGAAGCTGCTGTCTTCCGCGCCCATAATCACCTGCTTGCCTCTGGCTAGAAGCCGTCGGCGCCGCCTCGGAAGCCACCACCGACTGCCGGCTTTTCCCACTCCATTTGTATCCGAATTAAAATGGACGGACGGTCGGTCGGGAAATATCCGCTCCATTTGCACCCCTATTGATGGGTCCTAGACATCGAAGCCACCAACCACATGACCGGGTCAAGGTCGGTCATCTCTGAGCTCGATGCCGGCATCTACGACACGGTGAAGTTCGACGACGGCTCATCCGTGGAGATTGAGGGGCATGGCACCATCCTCTTCTCCTGCAAGTCGGGAGAGCACCGGGCACTCACTGGAATGTACTTTATTCCGAGACTGGCGGCCAACACTATGAGCCTCAGATAGCTCGATGAGACCGGGTGCAGGGCGGTGATCGATGGTGGGGTCCTGCAGATCTTCGACCAACGACGACAGTTGCTGGCGAAAGTGAGGCACTCTTTGAGTCGCCTCTACATCCTTGAGCTCGACATCACCACGCTGGTCTACTTGTTCATGCATAGTTCTAAGCAGGCCTGGCGCTAGCATGCTAGGTATGGGCACCTCAACTTTCAGGCACTCTGCAAGCTCATGCAACAGGAGATGGTGCGCAGGCTGCCGCCAATTGACCAGGTTGACCAAGTCTGTGACAGCTGCCTGGTAGGGAAGCAGAAGCACTCTTCTTTCCCGCGATAGGTGAAGTGCCGCACCAAGGACACCCTCGATCTCGTCCATGGTGACTTGTGCGGACCAATCACGCCTGTCACCCCAGGCAGCAACAACTACTTCCTCCTGCTGGTCGATGACATGATCCGCTTCATGTGGCTCATGTTGCTCAAGTCCAAAGACCAAGCGCCGACGGCAATCATGCGATTCTAGGCTAGTGCCGAGGTGGAAAGCGGGTGCAAGCTCTAACTCCTGCGCACCGACCGTAGGGGCGAGTTCATGTCAGTGCAGTTTGGGGAATATTGCGTGAACCACAGCTTTCAACATCAGCTCACGACGCCCTATTACCCTCAACAGAATGGAGTAGTGGAGCACTAGAACCAGACGATCGTCGTCATCGCCCGGAGTATGATGAAGGCTAAGAACGTGCTCAGGAGGTTATGGGGAGAGGCGGTCACCACCACCGTCTTCATACTAAACCGAGCACTGACACGGAGCCTAGACAGCAAGACTCCCTACGAGGCGTGGCATGGCAAGCGCCCGATGGTTCATTTCGTCCACACCTTCGAGTGCGTAGCATATGCCAACAGCATCAACCCGCACCTCAAGAAGCTGGACGACCGTGGCGTCCCAATGGCCTTCCTCGGCTATGAACCAGGCACCAAGGCCTATTGCCTCTTCGACCCAGTCGGCGAATGTGTGCATGTGTCGCGCAACATCGTGTTCGACGAAGATGCGCAGTGGGACTAGAGTGGAGCTGGCGAAGGTCAAGCTATAGGCACAGAGCCTTTCACCGTGGAGTACATGGTCACTAGGGAGCTAGTGCGTGACACGTGTGAACTCCCTAGACCACAGTCAAACACCTTCATCGGCAACACCTGCGGCTATTGCGAAAAGAACCCCGGTAGCAATCGAGCACGCCACACCACCTACGCAGGACTCCGACCTTGACGCGGGTGCCGATGAAGATGTTCCCCCGTGCTACTGCACCATTGACAACATCCTCGGTCCGACCACGCCACGAGGGTATGCACTGCGCCAATTCGACCTTGACAAGCTTCACATGGTGAGCGCTGAGGAACCGAGCATGCTCGCTGAAGCAGAGTGGAGTGATAGCTGGAGGAAGCTAATGTAGGAGGAGATGGACTCAGTTGCTGACAACAAGACATGGAGCCTTGTTGATCTCCCTGCAAGTCACCGCGCGATTGGCCTGAAGTGGGTGTACAAGGTGAAGCGCAATGAGCGTGGAGCCATTGTGAAGCACAAGGCGCGCCTCGTCACCAAGGGATGCGTCCAGCGACAAGGGGTGGACTTTGATGAGATCTTCGCCCCTATTGCTCGTTTGGAGTCGATGCGGCTCATACTCGCCATCACTACGCACCAATCCTAGGAGGTACACTGCATGGATGTCAAGTCGGCATTCCTGAACGGTGACCTCCAGGAGGAGGTGCACGTTGCATAGCCTCTCGGCTTCATCGACAGCAAACACAATAACAAGGTGATGCATCTCCACAAAGCACTCTACAGTCTCTACCAAACACCGCATGCCTGGAACACAAAGCTGGACGCCACTCTGCTCTCGCTCAAATTTCATCGCAGTAGCTCCGAGCACGGAGTGTACACGCAAAGTGAAGGCGGGAGTCGGCTGATCGTGGGTGTCACGCTCAAGTACTATCTTGGCATCGAGGTGCACCAGAGCCCAAACGGCACTAAACTCAAGCAATCTGCTTATGCGTTGAAGATTCTGGAGAAGGTCGGGCTAGAGGACTGCAACCCCTGCCAAACTCCAATGAAGGAACGCCTCAAGCTCAATAAATCAAGCTCATCCCTGCTAGTCGATGCTACTCTCTACCGGAGTCTGGTCGGGAGCCTTCGGTACCTCGTCCACACCCAGTCGAACCTGGCCTACTCAGCAGGTTATGTTAGCCGTTTCATAGAGCCACCACATGAAGAGCACCTCATCGCTGTCAAGCGCATACTGTGCTATGTTGCAGGGACAAGAACATAAGGTATTTTCTACGCAGCCGGGAAGAAGAAGAGCGCATGGCTGTGTCTGCTGGGCTACAGCAATAGTGATATGGCCGGGGACGTCGATGATAGAAAGTTCACCTTGGGTGTTATCTTCTTCCTCGAAGATGGGCTCATCACTTGCAATCTCAGAAGCAAAAAATGCTGGCTCTATCCTCTTGCAAGGTAGAATATATCAACGCAACATCCGCAGCTTGCCAGGGTGTTTGGCTGGCGCGGCTTCTGGCAGACATGCTCTATTGAAAGCCCAGCGTGCCGATTCTGAAAGTGGACAACAAGTCCACAATCTCGTTGATCAAGAACTCAGTGCATCACGACCGAAGCAAGCACGTTAACACAAAGTTTCATCTCATCTAGGAGTGTGCAGAGGAAGGCCAGATCGATGTCGAGTTCATCGGAACAGCAGAGCAGCTGAGTGATATTTTCACCAAACCACTCGACCACATTAAGTTTCAAGAACTTCGTTTCAAGATCGGCCTCATTGAAATCGAGTAAGCGTAGCAAGACTTAAGGGGTGTTTGTTGGATAAGTCTTGTGCGTGGTCGTAGCCGTGTGTGTGGTCGTAGTCTTAGTCGTGTGAGTTCTTTCTTTCTTGATTTCCTTTGGAGTTAGTTATGTTTAGTCAAGCGCATGACCATGTCTTCCAGTCGTGTGCAATTCAGCTCGACGCGCGTGTCGTTCGCGCGGGAGCAGGTCGTAGTAGCGCCACGTACGGGTTGTTCGTTCGTGGCGCAAGTCTAGGAGGCCACTCAAGCCACATTCTGCATATATAATCTTATAAATTCAACAATACAAGGAGAAAACACTGCCGCCTCGCAGCACAAATCTTGTTGTTCTTTGTGTTCGAATGTGTTCATAACTCGAATTTTTCTTACGGCGGCAAGATGCCGGGATGGTGGTGGAGCCAGGATGGAGAGATTGGCAGGGGCACTGAAGTGAAAGGGGAATGGGGATGAAGAAGAGATGAAGCTATGCTCACCCCATCGCCCCTGCACAAGATTGATCGAAATAGCGAGGATTGTTCCTCAAGTAGATCTGATCGGGATGACAAAGGGCTGTACGAGGGTGATCCGATGGTAGGGGCCAGCGTCCGCTAGATACAGATCCAACGGACATTCGAATTAGCAAAGTGCAAGAAAGAAATATAAAGGGTGCTAGCATCCGTCTACCGGGGAGCATTCCTTAGCCCTGTAAGGTTGTAGCGGACAGTGGTCGGCAAAAGGTAAAGCAAACGGGAAAAATGGAAGTTTCCATGAGAGGGAAAATGGAAGTTAGGCTGACAGATATAGTGATTTTTCGACGTGTCCATCAGCCACGCAGTACAATCTGTAAGGACAACAAAATTCTGTGTTGGGAAACGACTTAACATCACAACGTAGGATGCATTTTGAGCGTATCGTTAGAGAAGAAGCACAACAATTCGTTCCTACGACCACAAAAACTAAAAATAACAGTCACAAATTTCGGTTTTCCCCATATAATGAACCCAGGTCCAGGCCAAAAGCCCGTAAGGGGTTTGTCGGACCCAATTGGCACAAGATGACAAATTTGAAGTAAATCCCCAAAATTCTCTAAGAAATCCCCTCATCCAAAGTTCCGAACACCCCAACGTGAACTACAGAAAAAAAAAATCAAATGTATCCCATGCACATCATACAATAAAGCAGGACCCAACTCTACATGAACACAAATACCTAGTTCAAGCACAGGAATCAAATGCAATGTAAAAAAAAAAGCATAGGCAGCAGTACTTGACTGAGCAGCATAAGACACAGTAAGCTATTCCATGCTAGATCGGCAGCTAGCTTCCACGAGCCACTTCGAAGTTGAAAAACAATCGCCACAGCGGAATTTTTATAAAAAACAGCATGACGCCTTCATGACCTTCAGACAATCAACATTTGGGAATATACACTAGACACGAGCTGCTCGGTTCAAGCACAACAAATGGAAACTAATACCACTACAAACTGAACAAATGTTTTTACATTGTCGGTGTGGCTTCCAATGGCACCAAATATAATGAACCAAAGTTACAAATCTGGACGGCAAGCGGAAAACACCTGTCTCAGACCAAAATATCTTTATCCAACTTATAAGTCAGTAAAAAGCGGGCTACCACACCAGCCTCAAGTTATGAACTCACTAGTCAACTTCCCCTTTGCTGCTATCTTGACAACTTAAAACCACGTTAATCTCTGAAACTAGCAAAACGATTTTCTTTGCCAAAAAGCTACTAGTTTTCACCTGCTACCAATCAACATAAAAAAGAATAGTCTCAGTCTGTACTGTACCGGTTATCACCAGTAACTGGTTGCTGAACAGCAGTTGCTGGTCCAGAATATTTTTGAACACTCCCTTTTAACTGCATTAACTGTCTCCACTCTCCATCCCTACAAATAACATGAATGATGAATCAGACCTTGTTAGGCATTAGTAAATGCTTCTCTCCAATCCTGTGAGCGAACGTCACCCCTGCAGTTGTCCCAAGTCACTTCTTTTCTTGTACAACCAAAAAGGAATGGTGATTCTTTTTCTTTCCTTCCTCATAGCTAAACTAGCATTTGCAAAGGTAAGAATGCACAAAAGCAATTTTATAAAATCTGCACTCTAAAAGACGAATCAATATATACAGACGAGAGAGGCATCTTTGTATGGCCCTGGTAAGTGAATCCACCCATGTCGCCGTTCATCCGAGTGACCTGAGTTGGGGCCAGCCTTTTGGTCACGATCCCACACCATTATTTCGTTCATAATAACTTGGTTTGCACCATACTACCACTTGAGTCCGATAGGATCATTGCTTGCCTGTAATCCTTGTGGCAATAACACTGGCCAGCCCCACTTGATGCTTGTGCTTTCCAGCTATCAAGACCAAGCATACAAACGTTCCATGGCCTTCCATGACAAAAATGAACCATCTTGATTTCAGCTGCTCCTATCCGCCAGGCTGTTGTGGTTCATGGGTCTCTGTATTTCGATTCCATGGCTTCTCTTTAGAAAGAGAGTCACGGGGGACATATCCCTTTGGAAGGCATTGGTTCTGTGTAGAAGCTTGATCCGATGTCATAGCAAGCTCCTTTTGAAATGTTTCCCTCTGCTGCAAAATCATGTGCTTTGCACATTAGCATGGTGTAGGGAAGAAATTAAAACATGAAAATAGCAATACAAACCTTATTATCTTTTGTCTTCTTTTCTCCTGCTTCCGATTTCTGCAAGGCAGTAACTGGTCTTTGTGGAAGTTGCTTGCCAGCAAGTGATCCCCCCTCAACTCAACTTCCGTTTGAACGATATCACTGTCCTTGAGCTATCAGCTGTGTTTCTCTCAGCATCTCTGTTATTAAGAGAAAACCTGATGGTGTTTTTCCCAGAAATAGTACTATCCACCGTGACATCATCAGATCTTTGCACGGTTCCACTGTATGATTTGTTATTAACCGAAGTAGTGGCAGATTCTGAACTTGTTCCAGGTGCAAGGTAGGAGAAAACATTACTATTTGTTTTGGCAAGTTTGTCATGATCACACAGAACTCTCTCTCTCTCTCTCTCTCTCTCTCTCTCTCTCTCTCTGACATAATACACAATACATTAAATTAATTTATTGGTTTGCATAGGGAAATGTCAAGATGACAATTTGTTGTCTACAAAAGATAATAATTGCAACAGTATATTTTATGGTGAGTCAATGATGAAAAAGAAAAGCGAGTCAATGATGAAAAAGATAAGCTGAAAGGTTATGTACAAGTGTGAACATCCACATGCACAAAACCCTAGAAGGATTGAAGCCACTGATTTGAGGGTGAACGTGACTAGGATTTTCTTTTTCACAATAAACACTAATGATTTTTCACAGCTACCAGGCTGGCTGCCAAATATCTCAGTCCAGTCTGATCAATCTAATTTAACCAGTCCCACTTTCAACAACTGAGGTCAGGGTTTTTCCAAACTCTGGATTCACAATTGGGCACAGGAAACAACAGACAGTAACCACCAACCTTATCAGTATCATACATGGTTGTCACGGCGTATTAGGCAATCATGGCGCCTAACAGGCGCCTTGTCCACTAGTCGACTAGGTTGTCGCCTAATCGTGGGCTGGGCGACATAAGGCAAACATTAAACTGTTATGAATGGACTCTTGTCTATTTCCAGTGGGCCAAAGGCCAAATTTACAAGAGGAGAAATATGCAAGAAACCCTTTATACAAGGTAATAATTCTCCTGCAGCCTATACATGTCTACCCCCCAAAAACTCATAGTGGATCAAAAACACTAAGTTTGGAGAGGTAGAAACTGTGCTGAACTCGTCTGTGCCTTGGTGAAGAAATATGCTAGCTAAAGTTCTACAGGCACATACTGAAGAGTAACCATCTGCTCCTGCACTTGCGATCTCATGTAGGAAGCATCAACACCAATGTGCTTTGTGAGCTCATGCTTCACTGGATCGCGAGCAATACTAATCGCACACGTGCTGTCGGACAAGAGAGAAGTCGGTGAAGACACATAAACACCCGTGCTGTCCACAAAAGGCCACCGTAACCAAGTGATCTCAGCAGTCAGCAACGCCATAGCTCTCAACTTAGCCTCAGCACTCAGAACAAGAAATCGCAATCTGCTTCTTGGTCTTCCAAGCAATCAGGGAGGAACAAAAGAAAACACAGTAGGCAGGAAGAGACCGACGATCAGAATGATCACTAGCCCAGGTCCCATCAGAGCACGCATGAAGATGTAAGGAGCTAAAGCGAAGAAAGAAAAGATGACGAGAGATGGCCCCATGAAGATAGCACAGAACACGAAGGTGGCTGTAATGGAGCTGAGTAGGAGCCGAAACGAACTGACTCAAAATGTGAATAGAGTGGGAAATGTCCAGTCTAATTATCCCAAGGTAGACAAGACTACCAACAAGGTGACGGTATCGAATGAGGTCTTAGTGGGTTGAAGATGAACTCCAAACTCCATAGGAGTGTCCACCGTGCGCTGATCAGTGAGGCGAGCATGAGCAAGAAGTTCCTGAATGTACTTCTCCTGGGAGAGATAGTAGCCCTCAGGCGTAGAGGAAAACCCAATCCCAAGGAAGTAACGAAAGGGACCTAGATTAGACATCAAGAAATGCTCGCTAAAATGTTTCTTCACAAAAGCAATATCATGTAGATCATCCCTAGTAATGATCATATCATCCACATAAAGGAGTGTTCAACCATGAGAAGTGTGAACAAAAAGGACAAGGTCGTGAGCGCTAGTGGTGAAACCGGCAACAATGACAACAGAAGAAACTCGCAAACCAAGCACGAGGGGCTTGCTTGAGCCCATAGACAAAGCGGCAAATGCAACAAACCATACCGTCAAGGGCAGTACCCAAAGGGTGGCTGCATGTAGACCTCTTCACATAGCTCACCGTTAAGAAAGGCATTCTTGACGTCCAACTGAGAAATGGACCACTAACGAACAAATGCCACAACAATAAAAGTGCGAACAGTGGTCATATGAGCAATAAGAACAAAAGTCTCATCACAGTCACGACCATACTCTTGTTGAAAACCACGCGCCACAATACGAGCCTTGTAGCGCTCAAGGGAACCATCCGAGTGAGTCTCGATCTTGTACACCCACCTGCACGTAATAGGAGTAACGAGCAGGTAGGGGAACAAAATCCCATGTGCCAATACGCTCCAGTGCAGCAATCTCCTCTGCCATCGCATGCTGCCACTCCGGATGAGCAACAACCTCACGTTAAGTCGAAGAGGAAGGAGACTCTAGACATAACAACGATCACGATGGAGTGAAATAGATGAAAGGGGAAGTGAGGCACAAGGGTGTACAAGGCATGGTAGTGTAGGAGGAGATAACCTCAACAGAAAGGCGGGAGCAGAACAAGTCGAGGAAGGAACAGATGGAGGTGAAATAGATGAAGGTGATGACAAAGGTAAAGTAGGAGGAGGGAGCGGCAAGTCAGGAAAGATCAGAAAAGAAAGCGCCTCAAAGGACGCTGAACTGATGGAAGAGGACCGAGGGTAGTAAGGATGAGACTCATCAAAACTGACATCTCGAGATATCCTCATCCTACAAGCAACAGGATCATAACAGCGATAACCCTTACAATCAAAACTGTAGCTAAGAAAAACACACTCAACTGATTGAGCAGTCAACTTTGTGAGCTCGCAAGGGGGGAGAACAAAATAGACACAACCAAAACAACGAAGATGACTATGCTGAGGCCTACTAGAGAGACGCTCAACCGGAGTACAACCCTGAAGAGCAGATGAAGGCTGCAGATTGACAAGATAAGCAGCCGTATAAATAGCCACAACCCAAAATGAGGCAGAACATGAGAAGCAAGCATTAGAGCATGAGCAGTCTCAAGTAAGTGACGGCACTTACGCTCAGGCACATCATTTTGAGCATGAGAACTAGGATTGAGGTACTGAGGAAGAGTACCCTGGTCAACAAGAAAACGACGAAGAGCAGTAGACAAGAATCGAATCAGAATCAAGAATAACACGATAACCATGATCAGTGAGCTAGCCAGCAGATATGAGCTACATGGTTAGTTTTGGAACACGATTAACACCAGGAACATGAAAGAATGAATTTAAAAGAGTGCCTCGTCTTGCGACAAAAAGAGAGATACCATCTGCTATTTGAACAGTGATAGGAACAACTAAAAGACTAATGGAAGTAAGACAGGTGGAACCAGATGTCATATGAAACGAAGCACCAGAATCAAGAATCCAAGGTGATATACCTGAGGAAGAAGTAGAAGGTGGTCTCTCACCGAAAGACTGAGCAGCAGAACCAGCAGAAGTAACCATGTGACCCAGCAGTGTGAGAAACTGCTGAGTGTCAGAAGCACCAGGACTCCGCTGAGAGAAGGAACCTCCAATGCCCCTCAGAGGATGACCACCACGACGAAGATCCTTTTTCTTCTTGTAGCAGAACCGCTCCACATGTCCATCCTTATTGCAATATGTGCAGTGGAGTCCCCTACCAATAGCAGCTATCACTGGTGGAGGCGCAACCGAGGAAGGAGTAACCAGAGGCGCAGCAAGTGTAAAAGCTGAAAGGGCTGCCAAAACCGAAGGAGACGAAGGTGACAACAGCAGACCTGCACCACGTAGACGAATCTCCTCAGTGTGAACAGCTGCAAGGGCCTCCAAAAGAGTCACACAAGGGTGGTGAGCCAACAACTGAGCACGAGTCTGCTCAAACTCAGCCCAGAGACATGTCAAGAAGTCGTAGATGCGGCGAAGCTCCAGGTGAGACTGCTAACACTGACAGCACTGACAGGTGCGGTAAACATCTAGCCCCAAAGAGTCGATCTGATGCCATATCGTGGACAACTGAGTATAAAACTCGTCTACAGTGGCATCTCCCTGCTGCAGAGACCGCTCTTGACGCGTAACAGCAAGATACAAGAAATCACCAGATGGCTCATAGCGATTGCGCAGATGCACCCACATTGCCTGTGCAGAAGCCAAGCCAACCACATCACCAGTGATATGCACCTCCATGCTAGCAAACAGAATAGTAGAAGCACGAGCATTCTCATCATTCCATGTTTTGTATTGAGTCTGAAAAGTCTCTATGGCATCCTCAAAAGCCTCACATGCCTTTGTATGAGCGTCTTCGGAAGCATTCTTCAGGAACACAGGCTTAGCAGGTGGAGCAGGGCGAGGCGGACAAGACAACTCGTCGGTAAGAAACTCCCAAAGGCACTGACCACGCATGTGGAGGCACATGTACTGAAACCAGTCTCAATAATTGAAACCATCGAAGATCACCGGGCAACGAGGAACAAAAACTGGAATACAAGTGGGCTGCAATTATTTTTAATTGTGCTAATCAAGTTTTGAACCCAAGATCTCATGGCTCTAATACCATGTTATGAATATCGCTTATATTCATCATGAGGCCAATGGGCCAGTATATATACATGTACAGATATAACATATATGCAGATAACCTCTTCTACAATGGGAAAATATACAGATATAATACACATCTACCAGTTTGAATACAGGGAAAAAAGGGAAATCCGAAGCTTAGAGAAAACATGTTGTTCATTCCTACAGTCTTACATAAGAAGATAAAATTCGTTGCGTTGTCCCAAACCACAGCAACCTTTGTTCGAGTCCAGAAACCAACCGTTAACTTCAAAAGCAAGCATATAATGCCCTCGAACCATCAAAACCAGAGCAAAACACCCCCTCACCCTGGGCCACCCTGTTTTTTGCTGACTTGGCGTCTGGGTGTACATGATTCGCTCACATGGTGTCCATGTGGACAAATACTGTTGAGTCAGTAAAGCTCAATTAGCACGAAAATTCTAAAAATATCGTTGTCACAGTTGAAGAGAGGCGGGACAGAGAATGGGTCAAGGGTATTTTTATGAATCATCAGCACAAATATACATGTGAACACCACGGCAGCCAAAACCATGTTGTTTTAGGGCAAGGAGTTGTTTTGCACCAATTTTGAGCATTCAAGGTTGTCAAATGCCGGCTATGGAGTTGAGGGTTGAATTCCAGACTTGGGCAAGAGTTGGAGAGTATAAAATGGACTTATTCCTTAAAATTAAAGTATGTGCATATTCCAAAACTCAAAATGTAAGGGTGGATAAAACATCCTCTATTGAGAAAATAAGCATCATATATTTTCCACAAAAATTGTAGGAAATTTGAAATTTTAAATGGAATAGAACTTCCTTGATTAAAAAAAGGACATGATAGATTTTCCACAAACAACGAGGGACATTTGGCATTATTGTACCATTAAAACTTGATGATTAACTAGCGTAGACCTATTTTGTCTTACATGACAAAATAAATTCTATCAAATTCCCACAGTGCATATATAGCAAAATACTTTTGCCGATTAAACGTTGTCACAATATTGTGATGGGACAAAGGATCAACTAACCATACCACACATCACAATGTGACCCACAAAGAGTTAAACAGTAGTTCTTGAAGTCCTCCTTTCAGAAGAGGGATGCATCCTGTGGAAAGTTACCACCAGAATGGAGCTATACTGCCCGACTATTTTAGCATGCATTTTGTGCTCCAGGCTGGTACAGCAGATTATCATACTTGATTGAGAACAGCATTCCGCACCTAATTTTCAACAATTATCTCTTCAGGCACATGTGAACGTATTGCATGATTTTTCGTTGGAAAACGCTGATAAAAGTTGTTAAATATCTTCTAATTCGGAAGTGAAATTTGAAGTTATAAATTGGAGAAAGACAAGTTATTAAGCATCAAAGATAACACTGTATCAGAAAAGTCAAAGCTTAATAGCAAAGGTGAAGCAGACTTGTACTGTACAGAAATTTTATATATTGCTAAATAGTGATACAACATGAGACTGCAGGTCTAAAGCAACATTCTCTGCAATACATATACTGTCAATCAAGCTCAAATTGTCGTAATGGAGACATAGGATAAAAATGCATACCATGGCTACATCGAATGCATGCACCATGCTTAACCTTGCAAATGTTGCACACCAGTTTCATTCGATTCTCTTGGACACTTGCAATGTTAGTAACAGGCTCCATTGATTCCATGTCCGCCACAAGAACCTCTGGTGTCCAAAGACTGCAAAACAAGTACACAAATTTTATGCTGCCTACATCTGCAGTTCGATTAGGCTCCCCTTTGACAGGTTTTAAGGCCCCTTTCTCCTTCGGGCATAGCAAACAAGGCAATGACAGGGTGCTGCCCACACCTTTCTTTGATAACTGCCCTGTCGACTCCAAATACTTACACCAAGCACACAACCACTGGCCATCTGGCACAACATGCAAACCATAACACTTCTGGTGCACGGAAACCTTGCAGTTGTTGCAATGAAGTATCCTATTGGACACCACACCACTCTCTCCCATACAGCAAACATCACAGATTGACCCAGCCTCAGCTCCCACATATGGAAGCAGCACAAGCTGCTCTAACCCAGCATCTACACCTAAGAGCTTCCTCTTCTTATTGGGCCGCTCTGAAGTGAGCACAAATCGCTCCTTTGCTCCTATCAGCCAGTTCAGTGACGTTCCTGCCTCCTCTGCACATTTTGGCGACACGATGCACCCACTGCTACCAGCTTGCTCCACTTCCAATGGCCACTCTTCCCGTTGAACAACCACTTCATGTATGCCCTGCTCTACGCTCTGCTCACTGCACTCTCTGTGACTCTGTTACTAACCAACTGTTGCACAACCACATCATGTATACCCTGCTCAACACTTTGCTCGCTCCACTCTGTTACTAACCAAATCCACACACTGCCCACTACGCTCTTTGGTACTGAACACTTCTTCACCACCAACACCCAAGTACGAGCTTGTTTCAGCCACGGCCACGTCAAATGCCTCAGCTTCGTTCACTAAATCCTTACCACTGCCCACAAATGGTATGATGATGCATGAATCGAGCTCACCGTAGCTGAATGGAAACTTTGGCATTAATATAACAATGTCATCAAAGGTTACTGGCCTAAAATACCCCTCATACTGCTCCCACACCCCTGCCTTTGCAGAGGGCGCTGTAGCTGGCTGTGGGGGATGCTCCCCAGCAGCCACATCCGGAGGTTGAGCCTTCTTATGCTTCTTCCGCCCGTCGGCTGGCCCTGCCCAGCTCCTCCTCGCCCTCGAACGGCGTGCGCAACGATAGGGCCTTCCTGGCCTGCGCGTACAGGGCGACGCCGACGCCGGGGGGCGCCCCCTCCGGCGAACCCTCGGCGCGGGCGCTGCTCATAACGCCCCAGCCGGGGAGGGGCGCATCGCAGCAGGAGCCCTCGGAGAAGACGGCGACGTCGGGGGAGACCTCCGGCGAGCTAGGGTTCCGTTTCGAGCCCGAGTATAGTAGGCCTTTCGCGTCTGTTCTCTTTCCGCGATTTTTTCCGGCCCGATTTTTCCGCGTGGGTTTCGGATCCGATGAGAGGGAGGAGGGGCTCAGCGTCAGGACACGGGTTCAGTTTTAGGGTGTGTTTGCTTGCTGTGATGGAGTGGAATAGGATGGGATGAAGATGGGATGAGATGAAAAAAGTGGAACCACATGGTCCAGCATCTAAGAAAAATATTCTCTAAATTTGCACAGGCTCATCCCACTTTGGACCATTCCATCCCACCTTATCCCTCAAACCAAACACATGGATAAGCTTAGTCAAAAGAACCATCCCATTCTATCCCACCCCATCCTAACAACCAAACACACCCAGGAAGTTTGTACGTAGGATACACTCGTTGTGAGTTTTTAGCACATATAGTACTATTATAATACGTATTTACAGAAATAATTGTATACGTAGAGTATTGGCAAAAATAATATTTTTGCTGCTTGATGGTCGAACGACAACGCTAGAGGGGCGACACATGTCACTGCCGTCCCACGGGCGGACAGTAGGCCGCCTGTCGTCCCGTGGCTAGACGTCAGATAGCCGGTTTAATTATCTGGCTTAATTTTTTATATAATATTTGTTTCAATTTTTAAATATAGTAAATAAGCTTAAAAATTATGAAATTTTATGTGCAACCTCCTGACTTATCGTGCTTCATCGTATAATTTTTCGACAATTTTATCTACTCCGAATGTTGTTGAAAAATTTGTAGTTTGAGATATTTACAGGAGTTGTTACATATAGCAAACGAGTTTTAAAAATTACGAAATTTTATGTGAAGCCTTCTGATATAATCATAGTAATTGTGTAATGTTTTGGAATTTTATGTAGTCCAAATTTGTTGCATTAATAATTTAATCGTGAAATTAGCAATGCTCAGGCATCTTTTGCAGTGTCTGATCTCTGTCGTTCGCACATATATCAGGCACTGCAAAAGATGCATGAGCATCGCTAATTTCATGATTAAATTAACATGAATTAATGTGGAAAATTTGAGTAACCTAAAATTCCAAAAATTTACACAATTACTATAATTATGTCAAGAGGCTTCACATAAAATTTCATAATTTTTAGAACTCATTTGCTATATGTAACAACTCCTATAAATATCTAAATAGTATGAGTTTTTAAACAACATTCAGAGTGGATAAAATTGTCAAAAAATTACACTATGAAATACTATATGTTAAGAGATTGCAAATAAAATTTTGTAATTTTTGAGTTCATTTGCTATATTTAAAAATTCAAATAATTATTATATTAAAAAATTAAGGCAGGTAATTAAGCCGGATAATTGTTGTCCGGCCACCGGACGTCAAGCGGCCTACCGTCCGCCTGCAGGACAGCAGCAACACGTGTCACCCCTCCAACATTGCCGTCCAACCACCAGATGGCAAAAACACCATTTTTGCCAATACTCGACGCATATGGCTATTTCTGTAAATATGTGATGCAACAGTGCTATATATGCTAAAGCCTCCTCGGTTGGCTGGTAGGAGTAGCTTTGGATTAAGGGGAATGATACGGCTCAAATGTCCAGCCATTTCAGATGCCGGTCCACACGGACACGGTCAACTCCTCGGTCCATTTAATTCTGCTTAACTCACTCTCTCTTGTTCGACCGTCACTCTCTCCTTATTCTCCCTTCTCTCACACTCTTCCTCCGACAACACCCGAGCACGGCGATGACCACGAGCTCAGCCACAACGCCCTGACGTCTGGGCCGTTGGATGCGGTCGCCGCTGTTGACTTCCTCTTCGGCCGTCCTCTGGCACGGCGCCATCAGATCCGCCCGCCGCCATCGACTTCCTCTCTGGGTGTGGCACCGCCAAATCCATCCGTCCTCGAGCGCATCGCCGCCAGATCTAGTCGTCCTTGAGCGCGGTGCCATCATATTAGACCATCCTCGAGCGCGGCGTCGCCAGATCTGGCCGCTGCCGCCGGCTTCCTCTCGGCCGTCCTCGGGCGCGGCGGGGAGCCTCCTGAAGCGCAACCATGAAGTGTGTGGTGATGATCCCCCTGAGCTCATCACGCCTGGCATTGGCGCTCTCTTTGGGACCATGAACCAGGTCAGTGCCTCGCCGAGCCAGCGTCCCGAGTACGTGGCTAGTATGCAACCTTTTTTGATTTTCATGTATACACTAATCAGTAACAGCTAGTGTAACATTGAGATTTTCATCAAACATTTTTGTTACAAATATAGCTAAGAAATGTTGTATTCATGGACATGAAATGTTGCAAACGACCGTACAGCGCTAGCTCCCGGATCGGACATCCGAGCGCTAGCAACACCCTTGGATTAAATATCATAGTAAATTATGCATAGTAGCTTCTAGACTAAATATATAGTAAATTGCCATGTATTGTGCTGTAAAAGTTTATCGGTATGTTTTGGATTGGTTGTATCTTTGCGCAAAGCAACAAGATCTTATCAGAACATTATTCGTAATATAGAAAATTTGTATGCGCACCGGCGATCTTTAGCATAATGTGTTATATCTTGCTTTGAGAAATTGTGCGATAATTTGATATTTGTATGTACAAAAGTTGCAAATAAACACCAAATTTATCATGATGCACTATTTTTATGGTGGGGCTCACTTATTCAAATATCGTTTGTGCTATAAATATAAATCTACCATTCAAACCAAATATATTTACCTCATTTAGTTACAAGTGGAGAAATAAAAAGTACAAATCAATGTAGGTGTATCATAAAGTGAAATATAGATATCTATCGATAGAAACATGTCAAAACAATTTAGGGACCATTCTCCATTATTTGTTGGAGTTACTGAAATTTCAGTGGGGCAAAAATATGTGATGGTGACCACATAATCAAGGCTCGTGTTATTATGGACTAAGGGGGAATGGATTACTCCACAAAAACTGAACAAAAATTTAATTGTTTACTTTTCCATATGTGAAATAAAACAAAAGGGGAGAAAACAAGCTTTTTAGATGGTGAAATCATGATTTTTTATAAGAGGAAGTAGCGCACAGTGTACCGTCAGAAGACATCCCGATGGCATACCTTCCCCTTGCCGTTGCTCCCCCTCACCTTCCTCTCGAATGCGCTACCGCTCTGCTCCCCTCTACCTACCTCCTTCTCCGACGCCGGTCGTTGCCTTCCTCTCCCTTTCTTCTCTGCACCCGCCGCCCTCTCCGCCTTCTTCTTCAGCGCCGGCCGCAGCTCCGCGCTCCTCCTCCGCCTCCCCTCACCCCTCCTCCGCAACCGGTAGCCGACGGCGACCCCACTGCCTCACCACGCCATCCTCTCCTTCTCCCCCGTCGTCCCCATCCTGCACAGCCTAAATTTCATCTGTCGCCTCGCCGTGCCACCCTCCAACGCCACTGACCGCCCTCTGCCACCACCCGACACCCACCGCCTCCCCGGCCTCCCTCTACATCCCGGGGGGCCACGGTGGACCCATCCGGAAAAACGCGGCGCCTCCTCATCTATATTTTTTCTTTTTTAATACTACATGTATTTAATTTATCGTTATCTAAAATGTCCATAATACATATATCACTGAACATAGATACGAAGAGCATACAACACAAAAGTATGATAAAAGTATCTTGTACCTTTTTTGCGAGGGAGATTTGCATCTACTAGATTCTGATGTACCGTATAGTATTACGTACAATAGAAAATATGAAATGCGAGGGCAATGGCAGATCTTTCAATTTTATGCCTAGACCTTCTCGATGGACTGCTGTCCATACGGAAATGGTCAACCCACCAAAAACGCGCACATGAAAGAACGACACCTCTCCCAATGCCAGAACAAGCCACCAAATTCAGCTCAAACACACAGATTCACTCGCTGTCGACAGATTTTGAGAAAGATGCACTGACGACTGAACATATTGGTATTGCCAGCTGATCCAAACCAGACTGAGTGACTGACACCTCAGAAAAGACAGAAACCTCAGGCATATCAGTGTACAGCACGGTGGCAGATCGATCGCTCCCAGCTCCCTGACTTCCCCAAATCCCAGCCCGACCTCCCGAGCAGCGAACCCGACGACCCCACGAACCGCACGGCCAAGCCCGCTTCCGCGCCGCTGCCATCCAAGCGGCCGTACCCGAGCGCCATGGACGCCGCCTCCCCCTCCCCTCCCAGGTCCAAGAAGCGCTCGTCCCGCCCCAATCCCCGCGTGGACGACGGCCGCCCGGAGCCCAACCCTAGCTCTCGCGGCTCCCCCGCCGGCGCCTCCTCCCGCAAGAGCGAGCGCAAGCGCAGGCCCCGCGCGTTCACGGACTCCGCCGCGCTCGCCCTGGCGACGGCGCCCGCCGCCGCCGTCGCCCCCGGTGGCGGAGTCCACGGCGCCGTCCAGAAGCTCTGGAGCGACGCCGACGAGGTTGCCCTCCTCACCGGCGCCGCCGCTTTCCGCGCGCGCACCGGCCATGTCCCGCGCCTCCCGGACATGGGCGCGCTCTTCGACTCCATCAGGGGCTCCCTCTCCCCCCACCTCGACCAGGCCAAGGTGTACTACAAGCTGAAGCGCCTCAAGAGCAAGTTCCTTCACGCGGCGCCGGCCGCGGCAGCGGGCCCGCACGACCGCCGCGTGCGCGACCTCTGCAACAACGTGTGGGGCGCCCACCTCGTCCCGCCTGCCGAGGACGACGCGGAGGCCGATGAGGGGGGCGCCAACGAGCGGCGCACTGTCCCGGACGCAGCAGCCATGCTGCCGGTAGTCACTGAGGTGCTTGATGGGTACTGGAAGACGAATGGTCGAGCACTGTCCGGGGTGTCCCTGGAGAAGGGCTTGTCACTACTAGCGACAGAAGACGGGAGATCGGTTGAAGCCAAGTGGAGGCGGCAGCTTGATGCAGAGGTGCGCACACAGATGCGGCGGCACGATCTGGCTAAGGAGGTCTATGGCTTGCTCATTGATGCCATCAAGGGCCTCGGCCCTTAGCTCGGGTATGCCTGTCATCTGTCGTATTGCATGTGATCTGTAGGAAACTTTGCTATTTCCTTCACTAGTCTAACCTCTTGCTGGGTAATTACTAAATAGTTTTCACTTGTTGCTCATTCTATAATTTAGTGTTTGGTCAATTACAGTAGAATTTGTACAAAGTTACTTGGCAATTGAGTATACTTGCTGGTTATTGGAATATTTTGTCAAAAATAATAACACGATTGTGTCATTGTGTGGTCTGACTTCTGTTCACAAAGTAGAATATCAATTGTTCCTTTCCATTAGCGGACATATACTGAAAATTTCAGCAATTATGCTCCCCTTTAGTGTGAAGAGAGTAACATCTTATCGGCAAAACTGCAAAAGAGCTGAGCTTGAGCAAGCTAAATCAACTTGATTTTGGTTTGTTTAGTTGACCAAACTTAGATGATTGCATTGTTCAGGCTGACTTTAACTATTCAGTTTTTAGTTTTTACGCACTGTTAGTCTGTGATTTATGTCCAGCATTGGATAATTTGGAGAGTGAACGGTACTGTGAAAAAGGGAATTTGAGAAGAAAGACAATCCTTAATTCAGATGTACTGTGGAATCATGCATTTCTCTTCACACATCTAATCCTCAAATACAGCACATGCGTAAACCATACCTTGACAATCTCGAGTAAGCTGACAACACTAACAACCAAGCCAAGGGTGTAACTTTTCTAATCTCTCCTCGAGATTAATCGGAAAACGAACTGATCCTGATTGATCAGAAGCCGAGTTTTTTACGTGATCTCAAATAAAGCAGGATGAATTTACGGGTGGAAAAATCTAGTAAAGCTTGTGCTCCCGCTACCTTTGGTCATTCAAACTACCCATGATACGAAGCATGTTGCCATGTTTTTCTTATGAAACAATAGGGATTGGTTATATACTCGGGCAATTGAGAGGTCAGGTTCAGATACATGCGTGTGGCTTCTATTAGTCTATATTTTTTTTCCCACAGCACCAGCTCAATGCTTTACAATCGCTGTCACCAAAAGAAAAAGAAATCTTAGGAAAATTGTCTACTTTAATTAAACAACCAATAAACACTAGACAGGAGATTGATCATGACTCAGATTGGATACTTTTTTGATGTTATATGAGTTGTGGTGATGGGGGAAATGAGATAAGGAATATTATGTGGTAGTTAGTGGTACATAAAGGGATTGCTAAGAAGGAATTTTCAGTGCTAGTATTGTAGTTACCTCATATAGTCATATTCTAGAACTGATGTGTTATCGTGAAGAAATAGCAGACAATGAAGACTTGCTCATGACAGTTATATTGGCACTTCATGTTCCAAAAGCACTTACATCAATATTTTCAACGGATCTTTAGCCCAGGAGTTACATTATTTGTTGGAAGGAGCTATGGAATATAACCTCAAAAAAAATTTTGGACTACCTTCCTGGTCTTCAAGATTTGTCTATTTGGGTAAAAGAGCCTTGATAGCAGATTTGGATATACTCAAGAGTCAAAGCTCTACCTATTAAGTTGTGAGAAGCCAAGCAGGACTCTACTGATAAAGCCACGGCAAAAACAATTTTGTTGGAACTACTCTTAATCTATGCAACAATGTAGTACAATGTTGTCTGGAAATTCACTCAATCCATGCAATTACGTAGTACTATGTTATTTGGAATTCACTCAGTGTATGCAACATTGTAGCAGAATCTTCCATCTGTACTTGGGTAATGTGGGTTTCATATTCCTGAGAGCAGCTGAATCCATCGGAAGGTCTTGGACCCATCTTGTCCCTACTCCACTTCAATTTTCTCATGGACATCTACACAATGAGTCCACCTCTATCTTGACTGCTAGTCTGCAGCAAATTTTAAAACATCCTAATGAGCTTTGTTGCAATATCTGAGCCGCTGAGCAGTCATATTTGTATGGCGTCCACCTCTATCGTGACTGCAGATCTGCAGCAAATTTTAGAACATCATGATGACTTTGTCGCAGTATATGAGCTGCTGAGCCGTGAGCACCAATTGAATATATCAACTCGTCCCATTTCTTTCATAAGTTATGAGTGTGGAGCTTCCTTTTAGGCTTGTAGCTGAATGCTTATAGCCTTATACTGTTTGCCATCTGTAGTACAGTTGCTTGTTTCTTATTTTCATCTCCTTTTAGAGCAGTATTTCAGTTTTTTAATAGAAAACACCTATTATTGATTTTTGCCAACCTCATTGTCTGTCAAGGATTTGATCAGCTTTGGTTGACAATGCGGGAGCTCTCATATCTAGTTATTAGAGCCTAGTGCATTGTTTGTGGTCCTTAACTCCTTACAAGCCGTACCGTTGTTTTTGTCATTGAACTATATAACATGTCCTATGTATGCGCATCTGTTGGATATTTCAGGATACCGTGGCAGTTAAATTTGTTGGGTACAGTAGTTCAATGCTGGTTACTGGTTAGGTTATCCATGTTTAGCACACAAGTCTTAGAAAAGATATGAGTAAACTTTGTTGTAGTTTCAGAATCTCATCTTCCCTTGTTTGCAGTCACTCGTATTGTTCACTAACAGAGCTGTTACTAATCAACATTCGTTCTGCAGGTATAAGAAGATGAGGTATACAGAGCTAGCTACATAGGTGCAGTGCCTATAGGCCGGTCAAACCATTCTGTACTCAGTTGCTGACTGACAAGGCCCTAACAAGTAATAATCAGCATTGACATGCTGTGGCTGTACAACCTACATGATTGTTTCGTCTAATGACTATATCAAATACTTTGGGTTCATAGGTGTTGCTTTTGCTACTGCTGATTTAGATGTGAAAATTGTTTAGATGTTCAACCTATTTGTAAATTGTTTGCTAACTTCTGTATCTGTTATGTTAGCTCTGCATTTTCAACTGTACAAATCCAACATTTCAATATTCATTGCTTAATGGTGTGGTAAAAACAATTTGCTTAATGAACTTTCTTGGAACCATCTTTGCTCAGCATGCCATTTCCAATTTCCTAAACGAATTATTCATTTTGTACACACAAGATCATTGCTTAAGAACATCCATTTTTCCTTCAGAAAAACTTGCTCAGAAATCCTTATTCACTCCGGAAGATTATCCCTGTTACACACAGGTCCCCAAAAAAGTTCTGCAGATGAAGAAGCATCATAGCATAAAACAACAAGCTTAAGTACGTAGTTGAAAGAATGCGGTGGCTTCTCATGGACCTAAGATTAGGCTAGTGAGAGCTCTCCAGCAGGGATATACCTTTTCACCAATTTCTCCCATGATTCGTTGGTTTCTTGTATGATCTTCAGAGCATATTCCTAGTTGAGACAATGAAGGATACCATCAGAATGCAAAAAAAATCCTCTATGTTTTAGGATGACTGAAGAAGTTAAGATCAGGCTTATCTTGCTTGTGGGCTTGTTGCCAAGACCAAATCTGTTGGCAGGCTTTCCATCTGGTATCTTGTAGTCTCTGAACCAGTCTCTGATAGCAGTCAATGTTCCCTGAATAGGTAATCGTAAAATGTTGGTCAAAAAAATTGTAACAAGGGGTAAAAGTTAACTGCATATGCAATCTTATTTTTAATGCTAACTGTGGAATTTATCTGAATTGCAAAAGCTATGATAAGTCACAATTTTTCAAGAGAACCTAACAACCACAGAGAGGAAAATGTTTCACAGAAATGCAATAATGGTTGTTACAGAAAAGCATGTGGAGGAAAAGGCTTCACGGAAATGCAATAGTGGTTGTTACAGAAAAGCATGTGGGAGAGATTTGTGAATTAGAAGGATGAAATCTCCCACTAAAATTCTAAAACCAGCAAAGGCACAAATTTGCTACTAAAAAACATAAGGCGCAAACTTTGTACCAACTGCATCTTGTGGGGACGACATCCTCCCATTCTGCATAACATACTCAGCATTTTCAGCAAGACAGCAACATACGATTCTAGAACCAAAAACGAAGCAAAACCTCCTGCAATACGGCATGAAGCTACAGTTGCTACTGATCTCTAATCTACTCCATTCTTAATCCTTAAGATGGGAGTGAAAGGCTTAAAAAATGCAAACTTTAGCTAAACTATGGCATTCTCTTCTTGTCGTTGAAGCCTCTAGTCATTCCAAATTAACTGGACCGCTATTATATCCTCAATTTACAAGTTACGGTTCCAATTTTAACATAAGAGACGCGATATTTTCAGAAAGAACATAAACTACAGCCTTTCCAATCCAATTTCCCTGGGTTCTGAGTCCTTACGGGTAGTAACGGAGGTTGCCCTTCTTGGTGTCCTGCTTGATGGGCGTGAAGGACTCGTCGGTGGCTACCTCCATCTTGGCGCTGCTCTCCTTGGGGATTTCTACGACGAAGTGGAACAACCCGTCGCCGGCGCGCAGCGGCACGTCATGCCACGGCCCACGGCGACACCTTGCGCCCCGTGCCGTCGACGAGGAACACGCGGTAGTCGAGCGTCTCGGGCTGGCCCTGCTCCTTGGGCCGGAGCTCGGCGGCCCTGAGGAGCGCGGTGGTGGTGAGCCCCCCGGCGCTGGAAGCGGACGGCGGTGGGGAGGCGGCTGCGCTGGAGTCCGGCGCCCGTCAGCCGCGTGAAGCGGGTGGCCGCTGTCGCCGACGCCGTTGTTGAACAACGTGATCAAAGAGTTAGTCAAAGTGACTATTGTCATAAGTCGTACTCGTAAAAGTACTGTAACATCATGATCGTAAGTTGTAGATACACTATAGTAGTCATAGTGATCGTGGTCAAAAGATCACAGTAACTATCGTAGTCGTTGTCGAAAAGTCACTGTAACAGTCGTAAACACTCGACGCGTACTCAGTCCACGCAAGAGCGGTTTTCCCGGTTTGTTAGCGTCTTGTGTGACATGGTCAAGATCCATAGGATCGTGCAGAAGGTGACATATAATAAAGGTGACTTAACCACCAGAGTTAGACTAGTATTTTCTTTAAATAGTAGTCTAACATAACAGGAAAAGGCTGTCCAGTTTTTCAGCAGCACAAAATTTTTGTGTTCTTGTTCTGTATTTTTTAAATTCGTGTATGATTGTGTGTGAGCTCAGATATGTTAATCGGTCGAAGTTCCTGATATTTGATATTAGAGCCAGGGAACGCTGATCGGGTGAAATTTGCGCGGCGATGTATCCACCTATCGGGTAAAATTCCAAGCGTGATGTGCCTACTGACCTAGTCATGCTGTTTGTCTATTGTATGTGCGACTAATTGACCATGGCAAAGGTCACCAAATAGCAAAAAAGCATGAATACTTGGTGTCAGTGTCAGCAAGCCAATTCAACGGACCCCTAGCTGGCCATGACACATCCTGTTCTTCTTGTGTCCACCAATGTACTGCCTGGCCACTACAAGATCGGATCTTTATGAGTTGGTGATCACTTTTACGAGCACATAAGAGTGTGGATGTGGGCCGCAGAGCAAAGCTTGCTGAAATCGGTGCAGACTTCCAAGCCCTAGCTAGTAGTAGATGATCAGCATGTAGGTCTTCGCTATGGAGATGGTAAGCAGCTAGGCCCGTCTATTCAACAGACATATTGCCATGCCAAATGACTTCCGGACGATGGAAAAGAAGCACACAAATGAGACTCATGTTACCATGTATGACATGACATGACTGGTGGCTTTGGGAAATGCTTGATTTGGTTAACAGCAAACGTCCCAGTTTCGGCTCTACGGTTTACGGGCATTACCAACTTTTAGGGCAGTAGGTGAACTAGCAAGATCTGTGTGTTAGTTTCATGTGTAGCTTGATCAGGACTTCTGAATGACTGGTTAGTTAGCCACTTACCCATGAGAAATTCAGATGGGTCATGATTCATGGGAAAGATCTGCTTGCTGCGCAAATAATGAATTTGATTTTCCCCCCTGAAAAACTTTATGTATGTCTTGTACTAATGAATCATGTATCATAATCCCGGCAAGAATAGTGTGCTACATAACGAGACTTCAGAACAGGTGCTTAATTCTGAAGATGACAGCTGAAGTAGGCAGTAGCACAACCTTGCAAGTTACAACCAGAGAACAGATCAAGAACTGTGGAATGACGTCTTGAGCAGACGAGTTTAAACAGTGTTCATTTTCAATTTAATTAGGCTTCAATTATGAATTTGGTGGGATGCCCCAATGCTGATAAGCTTCCCTTCAACTGCATGCCAGGTTCAGTTTCCAGAAGATGCCCCATTACTGTGTTCAGAAAGGTTAAAAACACCACTTGGGTTTTTAGTACTATCTGTAGTGTGATTACGGTAATTGATTCTTGAAGAATGTTTGGCGAAGTGCATTAACCTCAGTGTTTATTGGCTACTTGGCTCAGGAGGAACCGAGGAACACTTTTGCCTCCAACATTCAGTCGAGTCCGGATTTAAGTAGTTCTTATATGATCTCTAATACAGTGTGAAATGAGGGCATTCCTGTAGCTAAATACTTCTAAGTTATCACAATAAAGTGTAGACTGTAGAGTATTTTTTAGCTGGATTTTATTAGCAAATTTTAGCATATTGAGATCAAATATAGACAATTGATTTCGGCTAAGCATACGGAGCTTTGTGTACTTGTCATGAATTAATGGATAAGAAGAATGCTGAAATTAAGTATGCCAACGGATACGATGCAGCAAAAGAGTAGGATTTTCTTTCCAACAAAGGGCAACATGGCTCTTTTTGTGAAGGACATCAAAGGCAGATATTCCAGAATCGCATGATCGATGGAAGTGGCAAAGAACCCCCACTGTATAAACATATGGGTGTTAGTTTAAGCTCATCGAGCATCTCATAAGCCGCAAATCATTGCAGCAAATGACGTCGCCTGCTGCGTGTAAGCATCGGTCCTAATTGAATTTTCGATAATGCATCCTCTGTTAGCCTCATGTGACAAGGCTAGCATTACCTCCATTAGCTGATCTAAACTTTAACAAGAAGCTAGTAGCTGAAATATCTCCGAGCATAACAAATATCAAATATGTTTCTGTTGCTGGTGTCTCAGTGATGTCCATACATAGGAGGAGAAGAAACGACACAGATATTGCTAGCTACTTGGTGAGGCTGCGGTGTCGTTGGAACACCACACCTAGCAGCAACTTGGCCATTGAAATTCCTGTGAACTAATTAATTGAGCTCTCGTCAGCCCCTTGTTTTAGATCAAACTGAAGTGCGCACCATGGCACCAATTGGAGTACGTATTTTCTTTTCGTCCCTCCCAGATATTGACCTGAGAGGAAGAAGTGCGTGTGATTCATGGCCAAATCAGAAGGGCGGGCGTTGTGGAATGTATGATGTTCCACGACCGGATTGCCTGCCAGCGCCAGCCTGCTGCGAAGATACACCGATCCATCTCCTTTTCCTTTTTTTCAGGCGACGCGACGCCGACAGGGGCCGAAAGGAACGTACGGTCTTGCGGCTGCCGAAGACAAGCTCATCATTGTACCAAACATTGTCCGATGTGGCAGGGAGTCAGACTTGCTCCTAGGCACATATATTTAGTTGCTGTTCAGGTGAAGATGCATGTAGGTTTCACGGGTCGCTTGTAGGTTAATTTTCACGATAATGTTAGCAGATTAGGTTCGTACTATCTGGATTTTTTTTATTGTGAATCTCGGCTGTTATAAGTCTTTCAGGTAAGTGATCTAGCTAACAAGTGCTCCTCTAGTCAGGGTTTGAGATGCCGTATTGGGGTAAAAATAAATAAAAATAAAACAGAACCAGATGGCTGGAAACCCGATTTCCGGGCTCAAAACCGTTTCCGGTTTTATATGTGGTAATTCGAATCTGAAAATTTCCCAAAATCCTATGAATGGAAGCTGGTTGTTAGACAACGCGCGACATGTTTTCTACGGAAGAATTGATCAAAAGGGAACATCGAGTGAACTGGGCAGGTTTTCAAAACATCAGAAAACCAGACCGGTTTCAGAAGAAAGGGGACGACAGTCCAATGTGTATACCACTGGATATGACACCTTTAATTTCTGTCGTATTGGTGCATTTTATAATGGGTGTACAAATTCCTCTTGACTTGTGCCTGCCGATCGAATTGGCCGATAACAGAAAAGAAAGGAAGAACCGAAGCCGCGAGCGCGAGGTAGACCGAAATGTCCCTAATCTGACGCGGATCAGAAAGTTATCTGTGCATGCCTTGCTTTTCGTACGTGCAGATATGCATAGCTCGTAGTGGAGAGTGAGACCAATATTCGTGTCAACCCAAGCACACCACTCCTATCTCTTCGTACCACTTACTCATGCCTCATTGGTATCTACCAAACCGGAGGCCGTCCTCTGGTATGATCAAGGTAACTAGCCGAGTTACTTTCCAGGGATGGAGTCTGCAGAAAGAAGAAAAGCTAGTTAAGTGTTTTCTGTGGGGGGCTGGCGAGGCCTAGGCGATGGATGCAAATCCTAACAGGAGCGCACCATGCCGGCGTGGGAGCACTCGGCGCATCAGCATGCACTAGCAGACGCGGCAGAGAGGCCCGGCCTGACTGCTGCTTCCATTAGGTGGATGCCCCTCTCATGCTCATTTGTGCAAAAAAAAAAAAGCAGCACTCTCCAATGCGGTCTCAACCCTAGTTGCTCGTATCATTGGGGTGTGTGTGTGTGTGAGAGAGAGAGAGAGAGAGAGAACCCAATAAGCTCGCATGTATATATGATGTTTGCATGAGTTGCGTGACTATGAAAGATGTGCTTTTTTTCTCTAACCTTGGATAGGTTGCATGCACTTGTCGAAACAAGGAGCAGCTTAATTAGCAGTTTCTAACTCCCCTAAGACGCGGTAGCTCGGTGTTAAGACCACTCGATATACTAATATCGACTGGTTAGAAATTCGATTGATATGCCAAAATTAATCGTGCGAATTTCTAGCAATCCCATTTTTTATTAGCAGAAATATTATAATAGTCTCACATTAGTTATGAAAAAAATAAGAAACCGAACTTAAAAGTCGAAAAGTTCCTCACCTCACAAGCTAGCTTTTGGGATGATAGTGCCCTTACAATCTAACAAGTGTTATCAAAATTCGGTTCTAACATCTCTGACCCAATAGACATAAGTGTGTGAAAGACTGTAGACCGTGACTCTAAAAGATTGTCGGTGTACGGTGAAGGGGACGACGAACGGCTAAGGGACACTAATGTGTGAAGAAGGAGATTGTTGGAATAATTCTACATTGGTTGTGGAAGGATAATGATCCTAACTTAAAAGTGAGAAAGTTTCTCACCTTATAAGCTAGCTTTTGGGAACAAGAAAGAACTCAAAGAAGATATTGGTTCATTGACTCAAAGAAGATATTGGTTCATTGCTTCTTTGAGAGAACCTTAGCTTTACCATCAACCTAAGAGAATGGTCTTCCCATATGTAAATGGACATTTCATAGTCTTTTCATATGTACATGGATATTGATGTACAATCATCACTATCCTTAAGATTGATATAAACTTTCAAAATTTAAACCAACATTCCATCATCTAATAATTTTAATATTTTTAAACAAATCTCGACGCACTTCGAATGGATAAGATAATACATAGACGTCCATGTTACGTGAACTTGCATGATATCTCTTAACGTAAAGAGGATAACATATATTCAGCTTAGCAACCTAGTACGTATTGATGCCACATCTTATCAGCTGATTATCTCCCTGATAGTACTCTCCCTAGCTAGTCTAGAAAGCATGCATGCGCAACGATTGTTGTCGGTACACAAGCACTAGCTGGCCAGCTAGGGGTAAGTAAAAGCCTGGGTCCAGCTAACTCCCACAAACCTTCACTTGGACGGCTCTGATCATCCCTGCCGCAAGTATCCTCTTCAGGTGGCCGTAAAGATACGTGCTCCCTACATTTTCCGGAAAAAGTAGGAGAGAAAAAAAAATATACTAGCAGGGGCGAAGCCAGGATAAATGGTCACCGGGGTCATGACTGCTGGGCTGTCAATCTGCTGGAGTCGAACATATTTTCTACCGGGGTCCAAGGTGGTGAAAAATCGCTGGCTATAAGAGGTTACGGCAAAATCGTCGGGGTCGGCCGACCCCGACGAGCTCACGTAGCTTCGCCCCTGTATACTAGAGTACGTGCTCCCTGAAAGGGGTTCTGCTGGTCCTTCGTTTTGGCTTATTATTTTTTATTGTAATAACTAATTTTTAAATATTACTTTTTTAAAAAATAGATTCTATAAGTCAATTGTAATAGATACTGTACTGAGTTTAACTATACCGACTAAAATTGTATATAACGTTTCTGTTTTCGTACTGTTTCTTGCAAACAGTTAGGATATAAAAAGACATAAGTCAAAGCTAAAAAAAACTACAAAAAAAAAGAAATAGAACGTATAGCTAGGCTAGCACCACTGCAACACACAGGCATGACTCGGATCCATCAATGGCCACAATTGCATTGGCATCTCGATGGACGACTAATCCAACTTCGATAGCTACGCTTCGCTGTACAGTACTGCACGGCACAGCACAGCGGCGATCGAGCCAGCGACCGCGGCTATATAAATGGCTCGGTGTGGGCTCATTGCCTTCTCATCACAGCCATAGCTTATGTGGTGAAGAGCTCGAGCTAGCTAGATACGAGAGACTAGTACTACAGAGTGAGAGAGAGAAGACTTTGAATTATTTAACCGAGGAGGAAGCTAGTACGCTAGCCTGTATAGTTAGAGGTCGTCGTCGAGAATGGGTGTGGGGAAAGTTCTGAGCGACGTGAAGCCGTACCTGGCCATGATCCTTCTGCAGGTAGGGTTCGCCGGGATGTACGTGGTGGCCGTGGCCTCGCTCAAGAGCGGGATGAGCCACTTCGTGCTCGTCGTCTACCGTAGCCTCGTCGCCACCGTCGTTATGGCGCCCTTCGCCCTCTGGGTCGAGAGGTAATTCGATCGCCCATCTCCTCTCTCTCTCTCTCTCTCTCTCTCTCTCTCTCTCGCGCATGCACCACTCTGCTCTAGATTATTGTTTCCTTCAAATTTTTGATGCACTCTCTTCTTCCGTACGCCGCCGTGCCGGATGTATACGTGCTTCTTGGACTCGCTCGCATGCATGCGAATGAGAGTTTGTGCAACTGTGCATGCATGTCGTTATGGTCATGAGCTAGAATGCCTAGATCTTGCATACCATGAGAAAATAATTCTACAGGGCACTGGATGTGTCGTGCAAGCATGCCTAGATCGTTCATTTTTATCACAAAAGGATGGTCGAAAATGGTTCAGTTTATTTCTGATAGACGTGCCATTTCTAGCATTCCACTTTAGGACTAAAATTTCGGGTGACAATTGCACAAACAGATAGAAAACGAGACGGGAAAATACTGCCGACTTGTCAATCATGCTCATGCGCCACCCACTAATTAGTTCAACAAATACTATGTTCAATTCATTCATGTTGTTTTTATAATCCTCAGAGCTCTATGCATTTAGTCCCTTTTAGATGGTGCATGCTCCACAACAAGCACTAGCTTGCACATCCTGGCTAATCCGGAAAAGTAGCTTGTCAATTCCATTTTATACCTGCATGCTAAACGAAAAGTGCTGTATATTATTTGGCAGCTTTCCTTGTCATGCGTTAAATCAGCATATGTACATATCGCAGAATCTGTAGATCCCTGAGTACAACAGAAGCAGAAGTAGAAAATGACACATAAGAGCATCTCCAAGAGATGCTCTTTCTCACCCCCTATCTTAAAATATTGGGTATGAAAGCTAAAAACAAGCTCCAACAGATACTCTAAAACACACCCAATAATTTTGGTACTCTAAAATTGAGGTGGATCATCATCAAATATAGAGTGCCTAGATAGTAATTTTAGGGATCCAAGTTTAGAGGAGCTGCTGAAGGAGGGGAAAGATTTAGAGGACAATTTTTTTAGGAAGACTCCCAATATGAGATTTTAGAGGACAAAATATTGAGTCTCTCTTGGAGATGCTCTAACTATACGGTGTTACCATCAAGCTATGGATGCGTTTACGTGCGTGTAAACGCACTTCGACGAACTCGATCCACTAGTAGTATGCCCTGATTGGCCATTAGTGGAGGACCTACGTACCAGTTATATATATGGAACCACCAAGCCCCACATGTCAGCTGGTGATAACCGAATATCGAGAAGCACCAGTACTAGCTAGTCAATGTTGCGTGACATACATACTCATGCGTAGCTCCTCATTTCTTATCTAGCTAGATCATGAGTTCATGACTGACCTGAAGAACTAACTATGTATATATATATATGTGTGTGTGTGTGTGTGTGCTCCAACGTGGCATGTACAGGGGAGTGAGGCCAAAGATGACCATCACCATCTTCCTGAAGATCATGGGGCTCGCCGTACTTGAGTACGTACGATTAATCGAACATACATGGCAAACAGTTACACAGCTCTAGCTACTTCCTGACATGTGTACTGTTGCATCTCAGACCTGTGCTTGACCAGAATCTGTACTACATGGGGGCCAAGCTGACCTCCGCCGGGTTCGCGTCGGCGCTCGTCAACATCCTCCCCGCCGTCACCTTCCTCATGGCCCTCATCCTGAGGATGGAGAAGGTGAGGCTGAGGAGCCTGCACAGCCAGGCCAAGATCGTCGGGACGGTCTGTACGGTGGCCGGCGCGGTGCTGATGATACTGTACCACGGCCCCGTGGTGCAGTTCCCGTGGACCAGGGGGCAGCACCACGAGAGCAGCGGAGCTGGCAGCCAGGCCGGAGGCTGGCTCAACGGGACCATCATGGTCATCGGCGCCTGCCTCAGCTGGTCCGGCTTCTTCGTCCTCCAGTCCAACACGCTCCAGAGCTACCCCGCAGAGCTGTCGCTGACGGCGCTCGTATGCCTGATTGGCTCGCTGTTGACCGGCGCTGTCGCCCTCGTCGCTGAGCGCGGCAACACGAAGGCCTGGGTCATCGGCTTCGACACCCGCCTCTTCACCGCCGTCTACTCCGTGAGCTCATTACACATTAGCTAGCTCTTTGTTTCTAGATACGTGCGTACCCTGGTCGTTCCAATGTTACTACTCTGTCAGTCACTGACACCACGCGATACATTCACGATACATCAATTGCAGGGTATAGTGTGCTCCGGTGTGGCTTACTACGTGCAAGGGCTCGTGTCAAGGCAAAGGGGCCCCGTGTTCGTCACAGCCTTCAGCCCGCTCTGCATGATCATAACTGCCATCATGGGCTCCATCATACTGAAAGAAGAGATCACTCTTGGAAGGTAAGTACAAGATCAACGTACAGCCCATGTATACCTTCATGGTACATTCAGAATTTTCAGATAATTAATTAAGTTGGTACGTACTACTCCATGTAGTATTGTTTAATAAAGCAGGAGTGGTATTAATTAACGAAACCATCACTTTTCTTTCTTTCAGTGTGATTGGTGCAGTGATCATCGTGGTAGGCCTCTACGCGCTCATCTGGGGCAAGAGCAGAGACCACATCGACCAACTCTCCGATGTCACTGCGGAAGGCAGCAACAAGGGCGCAGGCGATCTGCCCTTAACCTCGACGGCCAATGGCAACGGCAGGCACGAGCTCGGCAACGGCGGCCATGTCTTCGACGTCGAGGCGGCGCCGGCGGGCAATGGCCACTACTAATCAAGGGACACAGCTATATACGTCCATCCGCCCGTCTACTCTAGACGTGCATTCTGGTTGTGTGGTCCATTGATGGAGTACGTGATGAAATTTTTTCTTCTTCTTTTTTTGTTGATTTCTCATAAAATTCTTGTGAGAGAGTGAGGGAGGCTAGAGTTTTAGCTAATGTAACGGATAAGACCATGACGACGTCCGGAGGGCTTGCTTAATGAATCATTATATAAATGCGCTCTGCTTACGTAGAGCTCAAGCTAATTTACTTAACTGGAGCCTATGAATGACCTGCCTTTTGCTTAATGTGATCGAGCGAGATGCATGATTTGTCATCTCCGTTTGCGCCCCTTTGCATTCTTGGTGCCTCCACTGATTAACTGGCTTTATTCCTGACCAGTTAATTAATTGGTGCTTGCTTCGACATGGAATCCAAATGTATGCTGTCCTTGAGAGAGTGTCATGCACTGATCGATGCATGCATGTCATGATCTGCATTTTGCTTTTTCTCTGATGCATGTTCGTGTCTTTAGTTAGCCTGGTGGTGGATGACACCGATCGATTTAAACCATAGGGTGGCATATGGCTTTTGGCTTTGCAAAGAATTAACAAAGTTCGGATTGGGCATGGCTTGGACATGCATGACGACGTAAGCCCGCATCTATCGTACATGGGCAACAACGTGTGTTGGGTGTACACGCATATATATGTGCTTCGCGTGGCACCTGACAGCGATCGATGCGAATTCCAGACGTCCCATCTGCACAGATCAATCACAAGTCACTGCCAGCATTAATCCCCGGATCATCGGAGCTAGAAGCAGTCAAGTTCATGTATCTTTATGTGTGAAGATATGCAGGATCTTTTTTCAAGAGGAATGAAGTGGTTGCCACGGCCTTTTATTCTCCAGGAAACGAGTCGGAGAAATGAGTATTAAATTCTATCATATCCTTGAGTGCTCAATGCTTTTGTCGCCCAACTGGAACACCAAATTCCCAAAGTTAATTACTGAATTTGTCCGTGTGGTTACGCGTGAATTTTAGTTTTGGTATCTTTAATTCCAGTGACGAGGCTCGCATCTTTTATTCGGCCTGGCTTCTGGAGGATTCTGTTCAATTATCAGAGATGCACTGCTGCTTTTCTCTACAGAGCTCACGCATCCGACTGCGCAATGCTTTGAGCAAATGCTCTCATCTCTCAACATTAGCTGCCAATATTTAGAAAGAATCCCAATGTTAGAAGTAACAGTCCTGCATGCCAAGTGACAACCTGCCAACCAGTGGCTAGTCTAATATGAAACTTATGTCTTCTAACTAGAGATCACAGTTCAGGTCCTACACTTGTTTGAGTTTATACGTGGATCTTTCGGGAATTGATCCAGCGATCTTTTAATTGCAGAGCTATAAAAATGACCGCGACAACAAGCTGCAAACTTGCACGATGCAACACTTGCACCCTTCAGGGGTGGACCCACCGGGGGTCAGCCGGGGCTGGCGCCCCCTCTACGGCTGGCCGGCCACCCCTGGTCGCAGTCCATTGGCCAATCGATGCGCAGTGTTTCGTTGAGTTCATTGACAGCACTAGCCAGTTTTTTCCTCCTCCCCCGTTGTTAAATGTCTTATCGATGTCTGCGTGTAGATTCTGGCCTCGTGATTCATGTTGGTTGGCGCAGTTTTGTGATGACGATGAGCAAGTTTAATACTGTACTAGATCATGGTTAGATGTTTTCCGAAGATGAGATCGACGGAGATGCAAGGGTTGAAGAGACACGTTGCAGGGATATAAGGCGCTACAAGTGTGAATTTTGCACAGTCATTAGGTCTAAGAAATGTCTCATCCGAGCTCACATGGTTGATCATCATAAGGTATAAAATTTTGTAGGTTCTTTGGGCATATGGGCTAGTTTATGCCTTGTTGCGTGCTTGAAATCTGTATGCACCCTTTTTTGAAGGAAAAAATCTTATGATCAATCAATGCTGTATATGTATCCCAGACATGAGATGGTAGGTTCATATGCCAAGATACACACACGTACTCGTGCGTTGCAACGGAACTCATTGAATGTATAGAGAATCGTTACACGCTTAACTGCTCGATGATGATGGGAGATAGACACAGATCCACCAAGGGTCAGCCCCCCCCCCTAAATTTTGATCCTGGGTCCGCCACTGGCACCCTTTAAAAAACATAAAAAGTCCTGATTAAGGCTTAAACCTAAGAGCAACTCCAAGAGAAGAGCTAAATCATTTTCTAAAGGTAAATTTGGCTATTATTGGAGAAAAAACGTCTCCAATAGACTCTGTAAATGACTCTCCAAATTTAGTAGCTCTCCATCCCTCCTCCTTCGCTCTCTATTTTTAGATAGCCTACCTCGCTCACCATCCAGCCTCTTGGCGCGGTCGGCGTTTCCTTCCCACACGCTGCGCCCATTCCGCAGCGTCACGCGACCCACCGCGCGCCCTCTAGTTTAGATAGCCTGTTGGAGTAGTCTTATTTTTTTGGGTGAGATTCATTTTAGAGAATAGCTAAATCACTAAATTTAGATACTTCTTTTGGCTAATCTCTTGGAGTTGCTCTAAGTACTCCATCCATTTTTTACTTGGTTTCTTAGAGCGACTGAATACCATAGTAGTCAGAATATCCAAAGTATCGAAGTAGTTATTAGTCATACTCGTAAGGTCGGTAGCCACAATGGTTAGTAGGTACAGTGGTCGTAAGCCACAGTGGTCAGTAACTATAGTGGTCGTAAGCCACAATGGTCGGTAGCTATAGTGGTTGTAAGCCACCGTGGTCGGTAGCTATAGTGGTCGTAAGCCACAGTAGTCGGTAGCTACAGTGGCCGTAAGATGAGATCGTAAGCTATAGAGATCACGAGCTGCAACGATCGTAGGCTTCAGTAGTCGTAGATAAAATTGAGTAGTGGCCGAAGTGTTAGAAGTCGGTAGAACTCCTTAGCAGCCCAAGAACGTTAGTAGCCGTAGAGAGTATTGTACCAACAAGAAGAGATAATTCAAACCAAGCTGATGTGTACTCTGCGATCGGCTATTCCTAGCCCTCTTTGAGTTAAAAAACGGAGTATTCCTGTGAATGTTCCTTTAACTTTGATCTGTCCTTATTTTCTTTACCAGCAAAGCTTCCCTATCATCCCATCATTCACTCAAATTCCATTCGACTATGTCAAACATCCCTCACCCTCTAAACCTTCTCTTACATCACTAAACTCAATCGTAATAAAACTTAATGAAGTTCGCTTTGGATTTATTTGGATCATTTGCAGTCTTTTGAATTCATTTGGTCTTTCGATCTCTTCTCATGTAATTAGAAGTCGAAGTCCACAAGGAGCCCCAACTCAAGCAGGATCAAGATGAAGACGAAGATCAATAGCTTCAAGAATAATTGACTGAGAAGGTCTTGAGTAAGATCAAGACCATGATAATTTAAGCAAGGAAAACACCCTCTTTGACCATGTTGATCCCAGTAATTCAATTATTATATATTGTTTGCAAAATCTATTATGCATGCGTGTATGTTCCATTAAAACTGCTATACTGTGGGTAACGGTAGTTACGACCACTCGTATGCATTGAATCTCCTTGAAAATTTGATACCCTCACTGTTGTAACCTCTAGGACAAGGTTTAGACGATATATACTATCAAATTGGGAATACTACATTAATATATTGTCTATATGCTTAGCCAAGCATTAGTTTCGGCTATGTTGAGCTTTCAAACAAGTTTACATGTGGGTACGATGGTTTTGAAAATGTTGGACCAGATGGGGAATCTTTGTTACTTTGGTATCAAATAAAATGAAAAACCTAGTTTTTGGATGCGGGCGAGTTATATGGTACACTGTCATATGTGAGAGGGAATCTCGCACGCGAGGGCATCTCGCATGTATATAGGGGGAGATTCTCACCCGGGTCGATTAAGAACCAAAAGCTATTGCTACTCATCTAAGTCACACCGTATTACCACATGTGCTATATAGGCTCTGGCATTTAGCTGATTAAGTCGTCTAGATCTAACTTTGCATTGTGGTAGGCGCAGATGTAGTAAGGACACTCCAGATAGGTTTACTCGTAGGGGCTCCCTTCACCAAGATGTTGGGATCAAAGCTTGCTAATACAACGGTGAATGCCTCACCAAAGGGAGGTAATCCGCTGAGGTGAGGGTTTATCATGCAGCTCACTTGGTACACCTATGTGAGGGCTTGTCCATTCATCGAGCTGGTGCAATGTTAGGACTAGATAACTTACTTTCGTCGCGCACCCAAGGAAGCGTGTAATGACCGACAATATGTTTGATTATATCATGTGGGTAAAGCTGTACAATCTCTGCAAAGTGTCAAAAACTATTTAAATAGCCGTACTCGCGGTCATGAGCAAGTTGGATGTAGCCACAAAGGGTATAGTTTCCTTTTCAAAACTGTTTCACTGAACATATGGGATGGCATGTACGCGTTTTTCGTGTGCCATACCCATGGGTGGGGATTTGTGCGATGTTCACAACCGAGGAAGGTTGTGAACGGACTTTGAGTTACTTTGTGGAAATTATGCAAATGTTATTTCATTACGTGTTAAATGCTCTTTACAATTCCGCTTGCAAATTATTACTTATTGCAAAATGAAATCTACTTTATGCTGAAAACAATTTAGTATAGAAGCTCATCCTTTGACAACCTTGCATATATGTATAATTTTGCGATACACTACAAGTCTTGCTGAGTACACAATGTATTCATCCTTACTTAAATTATTGTTGATCAGAGAATGGAGAAGGATACATGCTAGATGATCCGTACTTTGCCCCCGGCAATAGGGAGTTCGACTATGGGTTTTCTCTAGGGCCTAATCATCAGTCGGTTGCCTGTGGCTATGGTGGCATACCACTAGATACTTTTGCTATTTACTTGTCTTCTGTTGCAATTTACTCTTTAACTCTGGTATTCTCTTGGCCGGTCAGCCACATGCTGTAAAACCTTATTGTATTCACTCTTTGTTACAAATTAAATATATACGATGTGTCTGGATATGATCTCAATATTATGAATGTGTGTACTAGCTACCGATCATGGGACTAGTACAGAACACATATGCGGTGACCCCCGCCCGGGGTTCCCCCATAGATAGTATTATAATTTTATTAGTATATCTTAGTGTAAAGTTATAAAAATAACTGTCAAAGTCGCATCTTGGATATTGTAAAAAATTAAAAACATCAAATAAAAAGAATTGGTGGAATAACTGCACCTCATTAATAATCTTTTAAGTGTTCAAACATCAAACAAGGATACGTAAGCACCGGACCCACTTGCCATAGGCCCGTCACACAATAAGAGCATCCACACTATTGTGAAAATGTAGCCTCCAAGGGAAAGAGATCGTGCCTAGAGGCGACACCAAAAGCTGTCAGGGAAGCTAAGCAAAATTTGCTAGCATCGCTACCAAACAAGGAGGCACCTCCAGCCATCCATCAATTAAAAAAATGATACCGAGGTACCTGTCAATAAGATGCATGACGCCATCATGGCTTGTTGTATAATCTTGTTTTTTTGCTTTAATGTGGGTCCATCTTAGAGGCACAATGGCATCTAAGGGCCCTTCGGAACAAATTAAAAATAGAGGAATTTTGTAGAATTGAAATCATGTGAAATTTTCTTAGGAGTCCATTTGGAACAAAGGAATGAGGAATGGCTTAATCCATTGGAATTTTGGAGGAAATCTGACATAGGGTCCAACTTTATAGAAAATTTTCATTATGTCTCTATCTAAAATCATGTACTCTGTTTTGGTGAAGCATCAAAACGACATAGTTAAACAATTCCCACGTTATAAAAATCCAAAGGATTCAACTGGATATGTCATTCAATTCCTATGTTTTTCCTATTCTTGTAGTTTTGGATTCCTATGTACTAAAGAGATCCTAAATATTGCAATAAATTTTTGCTAAAGCTTAGACAACCTTGTGGGCCCGGGCTTAGAGGCGAAGTGACCTCAAGTCCGTGATGCCCTAAGACAACACTAATTCATGTGCACTCCTCAGCAAACGTAAGTAATTCCAAACAACCCTCGACTAAGCCCCCTTCCGTTGCCGGGAGCATATCTTGTGCAAATGCACATCTTTTTGCAAATTTGGATCTAGACTGTTCCAAAGTGTACCAACGGCTAGATCTCCCCACTTCCCCCTCCCACCTCACCATTTTGCAAAAATAACCCCAGGTTCCATCCCACTATCCTATTCACAGCCCCTCCATCCCCTATCTCTTACCAAGCTCGCCCATGGCGGCCACCTTTTCCTCGCTGCTGCCATGCTCAAGCTTGGTCTGCCACGCCTCTCCAAGCTCTGACGATGTCCTATATGAAGCTCCAATAGTATCTGAGCTGTGTAGGTGTGGATCCGGCCGGCGTCATGTTGTTTGAGTTCCTAAATGTTCTTCAGAACAATTGAGTTTTGTGTCCCTATTAATTCGTGTCTCTAATTTTGCTACCAAATTCTCTTTTTCCTAATGACCAAAATGCCTCAGTACATCTATTGTGATACTCGATTCTTAAATTAGAATGACCAATCTTTTGTGTGATTTGTGATTCTCGAATACAATTGATGTCCCGAGTTCATCCCCCCTTCGGGTTGGATCCGATATGCTCTGGTTTTGCATCTTGATTTGAAATTCAACAAAAGAACTCGATTTGCGTCCAAAATTTCTACAATTTGAGAGAGGACATGCATCGAGGTGCACACCGGCCACCGTGTTGCCGATTTGGATGAGGTGAACACCCACAGTACATGTTGCCTACTCGTTGATCCACGCCCATTTGCTCTTCGTCTTGGACGCCTTTGTGGACCTCATCTTCAACATGAGCGCCGTTGCGCTCCTCATCACCACTGCTGCCGATGTGCGCCTCGTCATCGCCATTGAACCGCCGGTGTTCCATGTCTCGTAGGAGGAGTGCCTATAGTGGTACCCGTCGGCGGCGCGGAGGAGCATCACCGCTCGTCGTTGACTCATGGGAGGAGTCTCAAATTGAAGGAGTACAGAATTGGGGGTGGAATATTGTGCACCAAGGGGTTTTAGTGCAAATTGTATAGCTCGGATGCGGCAGTTTTTGTCAAAGTGCGTTTATGAGGTGGGAGTGGCATCCCGCACTAATCTTGGTCCTTGGTGCACAATTCGATGGTCCAAAATTAAAACTATCAGATTTTCAATAATTGATGCATTTTCACCTGAAATTGGGGTTGTTCATTCGGTATTTTCGATATTTTCAGTTCGGTGAATACGATTTTTCTTGATATTTTTGGTTTTTCGGTGAATACGATTTTTACCTACGAGGGGCCATGCCTAGAGGTGGGAAATACGTGCTTTCGTGCCATGCGGCTCAACGTGCCATACCGTGCCGGGTTTTAGTCCAAAGTAACTATACGACGATGAAAGCGGTTGGTAGCGGTGGTTGTTCGATAAATGTAAATATTAAATTATGAAGTTTTGGATTATTTTAATTGCTTTTATTTTGAATTGGAGTTTATTGGCCTTTTGAAATTATAAAGGAATTTTAAAAATAAAAGAAGGAAGAAATCACACGTAAAATGATACAAACATGAACATCAAATGAAGAATCTGGAAAGATGATCCATAAAGTGCTAAAAGAGAATTGTAATTCAGCATAAGATATCATCCCTAAAAATCAGGGCAAACAAATTAAAGGAAGTTAATATTCATGTATATATGCAAAGAACCATATGTATATAAGGACATATATACATATATACACATGAATAACATAAATAAATAAGTATATATACATTTTGCACAAAAATCAGGGAAGGAAAGGAAAGTATATATAGGTATATACCCAAGATGTATGTGCAAATGTATCTACATGTAAAATTCAATTGTAAAAACAAAAGAAAAAGAAAAATGAAAAGAAAAACATTGGTAGGCCGCCAACACCCCGCCCAGCCCTCTCTCCCCGCGCGACGCGTTGCATGCGCGCCTAGTCGGACGCCGCGGCCTATCCAGCCAGCGCCGCGCTCCCAGCGGCGGACCCGCCTCCGCCGCGCCTCTCCCTGCGGCGGGCCCGAACAGCCGGCGCCGCTCCTTCTTCTCCACGCGCACGCAGCCTCTCTCCCCTCGCTTGCACTCTGCGCAGCAAATCCATCGCCGTTCTCTCACTCGCGGCGTGTTTAAAGATCTAGCTACGGGAGGGGACTCATCTCTCCGCCACCTCTCTCTAAGAAATCTCGGGAAGATTTGGTTCGTCGCCCTTCCCCGCGTGAGCAGAGTTGCGCCAGTGCCGCCTCGCGCGCGCCTCTCCGGCTATAAAGCCTCTCCGGGAGTCGCAATCGCGCCGCAATGTCTCGCTCTTCCCCCACGAGCAATCGAGCGATGCGCCCCATTCCTCGCCGGTGACCCCTTCTTCTCCACGGTCGGCGATCAAACGCGTCGATTCGACCACCTCCGGTTGATTCTCACCTCTGCACCTCTTGATACGGTGAAGTGGAGTACGTCCTCCACCGAGCTCCCGACCTCTCTCCATCACCGGCGACGATCAACCCCTGGGACGCGCGCGCGCTCGTCGCCGACCTTCTCGGTGAGCGTCGTCCTCCGCCGACTACACCAACGCTACCACCGTCGCACAAGGATTGTATATCACGAACAACCCGAGCCTCTCAGACATCCTCGCCGCCGGCCGTCGTCCGCCTTCTTCTTCCTCTGCGCCTCCGAGATACCTTAAAGGTAAGCCACCCATATGGGGTAGGCAAAGCCTCCCGCCACTTGGTTACTGCAGCGCTTCTCTTCTCCCCCTCGCTCGCGGCGCGATCGAGCCCGGCTCGCGCTGCGTCGAGCGATTCTTTTAAATTGCGTCGCGGACAGTGGGCCCCGCTTGTCGGCTGTGCACCGAGGCGTGCGTGACCCGCTCGGCCCCACGGTCGATGATACATCTGCGCTAAGCCCTGGCACGAGATGGACCCCATGAACAATCGGGACCCCACCGCCATAGACACGATAATAAACGAATAAAGAAAAGATAAAAATTAAGAAACCGACATGTGGGACCCATCGCGAAAATTTGAGAATATTTGGAATTAACAGAATCGAGAACTTTGAATGATCATAACTTTTCATTTTAACTCCAAATTGAATGAAACAAATTTCTAAATTCATCTAAATTCAAGATCTGTCCAATGGAACTGAAATCATAATTTTTAGAGTTCATTTGGATTTTTGGTGTTATTTGGTTTGATTCGCCACTTTCTTTTTATACAATTTTGGCGCACGCTAAAATAGCTTGCGAGGCTCAAGAGGAAGAGATCGAGGCGCAGCACTAGAAGCCCGGACAATCAAGCACCCGACCGCTGTGACCAAGGCGAGTCAATACTTTGATCATGTTGAACCTACATTTCGCAAATTACTTTGTTTTAAATTAACAAATTGCATTGTGTTAGTTTTATGAAAATGCATGCTAAATTTGATATTCTAGTTATATACCGTTGTTTACCTTGAATAATATCACCCCTCCTTGAGTATTTGAATATGTGAACCTTGTCGCCTAGCAAAAATATAATAGTAACATTTGAAAATAAGTCCGTAACCATATGCCATGCTTAGCATTGAATAGGAATCAGGGCAAGAAATTGTCCCGAGCATCACATTTATTCATGAGAAAATTTGTTCGGGCGATCATGGTGGTAATGACCGATAAATGATGGATATGATTATCGTATGTTTCAAAAACCCCAACATGCTTTAAAATCAGGCGGATTGGTTCGATGGTGTGAGAGTGGGTGCGGTGGATGCACGGTGTGGTGCGATGGATGCACAAAGTGGATTAGTGGTAGACCGCCCGATACTAATAAGGACCGAATCTTGTCATGTCAACCCGTGTACAACAGTACAACCACAAGTCTGTAAAGTATAGCTTGGCTTAGTAGAATTACCGGACCCTGAAAGTCATCCTTCTAGGAGGCGGTGTGAGGATGTGCAAGCGGCGATCACAGTGTGACGGCTTGAATGGGACACCCGGTGGGGTGAAGTTCTGCTGTGGCGGGCTAGCAGGGGTGGGGAGCCAGCTGCTAGACGTTCAGAAGGAGAACATCCCGCACAACGTATGGGACCCATCGCAAGTGGGAACGACCCATAGGGTGAAATGATGGAAGGCGAGGTACTTTGAACAGTTCTTGTGATGGTCCGCTCAACCACATGACTAAGGAATCGTGTGGGGCAATGAGTTGATTGTCTCTTGTGGACACGGTCAAGGGCGGACATGGGATCTTAACGGATATAGTTCTATTTCAAAGCGTTTATGAATGGGAATGGAAAAGTGAAGGCGAAGGATCGCCTGATTTGGAATTGTCTTGGTGTCGTCCCGTGGTAAGTTAAGCGGCTATAACGATGAAAGATGGTGTGATGCCATGGTAATAGTGTGCATATGAGGTAATGCTTTAAGTACGGAAAATCATGTTAATATCCCTTGAACATTATGCTTTTGTTCAAAACGCTAGGTCTCGGGAAATTTTATGTATTATATTTCAAATAGTGGCATTTCTATTCTTATGAAATAAAATATGAGTGGAATAAACATGGTCATGAGTAAAAGAGAGGAATGTTTTTAGAGTACATATAAAGGCATTGGTGGATTCATGTCGATCTTGAATAGGAAATGATAGTGTGGGTTCGGAGGAATAAATTGGTGAAGTCTAGCTAAATGATAGGCTAGATAGAGGATTTAAATGATTTTTGGAGATTTAGGAATTACAGATAAATATTGGATTATGACACTTTGAAATAAATTCTTAGGAGATGTCAATATTAGAATTAATAGATTCATTACTAGATGAATCAAATGAATTTTCGAGGATTTGGTGGAATATTACAAGTATTGGATTATAATTCTTGATTAATGACATTTTGGTGGATATATAATAGTAATTATTATTCCTTGGAAGATGTTGTTAATATAGGAATTAATAGGAGTTGATCAATTACTAGAGGAACAATTAAATTTCTAAGGAGATTAGAGGAGTCATTAGTGGATTATAATCTTGGTAAATTGAATTTTTGGTGGATGTATATCCGAGGATTAGCTAGTGATAGATAATGGAAAAATGAGATGGATTATTGGATTATGGGTCGGAATCAATGACAAAAGGATTGAATACAAATGATATCATGGATTTGAAAGTAATTATGTTAGAGAATCATTAGAGTTCAGAGTGCGGGTGATGAATAGTAATGACAGATTGGATTATTAGTAATTCAAAGTACACATGTATGATCGGTGGATTAAATAAATGATGATACTTGTTGTTTGGAGTTTTAGACAAAGAATCAATAAATAGAGTACATTTTTGGTGGATTAAGTCGATTTTGGTAATTGTAGTGTGGAGTTAGGTAGTAATAATAAAACTTTGATTAATTAACAATAATAATGCTAAAAGCAAATTTTTGGCAAATAAAATAACCCGAGCCTTTCCTTTGTTATGCCATGCATACTATTTATTTGCATTCGTGTATTGGCTCGCGAGCACGGGTCGGAGTGCTCATGCTCGCTTTGCGACAAATTCGAAGCGGAATCGATCACTGCGCTTCAACAATACTTTTGGATCACGATGACGAAGAAGATGAAGATGTCAAGGGTTAGGTCGCGAACCTCCGCTTGGTTGCTGTGGGCATGTCCCAAGGTCCCACCTGTGCTTCCGTTCTTCATTGCTGCAATTTAATGATTTCGCCTAATCGGCCCATGAAGTAAGTCTACTATTATATTTACGCCGCATGATATGTATTTTGATATTCGAATCAGTATCGTATGCGCTATCTACATCGATCCAGGAATAGTGCGATTAAACACTGATAGATTCGGATTATAAAATGCTGGTCCGTGGGCGCCATCTTCCTTTCTCTTGTACCCGCCTTATTAAAAACCTACTTAAAATTCGATACTATTGTCTCATGCCATTCCACCTTCGAACTTGGTCATCTAGTCCAATGGTATGCATATCTTGGTGCAAATTGGACTGTGGTGTACGTTGACATCTAGCTCATTGCCCAACAATCTAGCATAGGGCTGCCCAACTAGTCAAATAGAAAAGCTCAAGGAGAGTCATAAGTGCAGCTTACTATAGTTAAGAAATCAATTTAGTAACTATTTGGAATACCACACCAATAACAGTCTATCTCTATTTACATAATGGTTAATTGTAACATACGTGGGGTGGTTATCTCATCAAATGCTCGAATTAAAAAGGCAGTCGGTGAAGGGAGCTATGTTAGAATGAGAAGCACATGTAGTAGTAATTTGCTTACATAAAATAAAATCACAATGGGGGTGAGCTATGTTGTCAAATTATAATATATGTTAGAATATATTGATTTGATTGATCTTCTTCTCCAGCAGTCCAGCCCTACGATTTTACACAAATAAGCAAGAAAGCCGTAAGGATGCGACCTAGGGTTCGGTGGTGGTGACCTAAGGAGGAGCAACATTGAAAATACTCATTATTTTTGTATGAGGATATTTCTTAAGAAAGAACAATACAATGCACCTTATATCACAAGTGCAAAAATGAAGAACAACAAAAGACGCCTCATATCACAAGTGCAAAAATGAACTTGGCCTAAATCACAGCATATCTTAGTCACTTTTTTCATTCATTGGATTAAGATCCAACCATCCTCATCTTTCTCCTCATCTCATACACACACACACACATCACACATTCACATCTCTAAAACCTAACTCAATCCTCAAATTTAGCATTCTAAGGACTGCTCCGTACAGATATACATGTCACAACGGATGTATAGAATCTTTTACGATGAAATTAGAATTTACGAGGGCTAGAACAGAAGAAATCAAAATAGATAAAAACCTATTCGTAGATTTCGGAAAACCTGAAGGACTAAATCGCAAAAATATCTAAAACCCTAACCTTGAAATCCTTCGCCACCGCCCAATTCATTCCTCCCCCGATCTCCGGCGCCTCACTCGGCCCCTTCTCCCCCGATCTCCCTACCGCCCCCTCCTCCCCAGATCTCCCCCGCCGCCGCCCCATCCCCCGGTCGCCCCTCCTCCCCCGCCGCCCCTCCTCCCTAGATCTCCCCCACTGCCCCTCCCCCGCCTCCCCTCCTCCCTAGATCTCCCCCGCCACCCCTCTCCCCGCCGCCTCCTCTCTCTCCTCCTTTCCTCCTCTCCCTAGCCGCCTCTCTCTCCCCGACGCCTCTCCCCAACCGCCTCCTCCTCCGCCGGTTGCCCTCCTCCCGGCCGTCCCCTCCTCTCCCTCCTCTCCCAGCGTCCCTCCTCCACTGGCGCCCCTCTCCCCGGCCTCCTCTTCTCCTCCGCCGCCTCTCCCCCCACGCTCTGCTTGCTCGGCGGCGGCGACCTCGACTACTCCGACAGCGAGCCCACCAGCAGCGGATGGCCCATCGGCAATTGGGGCCTTCGCGCGGGATGCCGCCCTCGGCTCCGGCTACACCGGTCCTTCTCCTGCAGCCATCGCCCACTCGTTCGAGCTCCGGTGACCGGTACACCTCCTTCCCCTCTACTCCCCTTTTCTGCTCTGTGATGTGTGATGGGTTGTGATTGTGGCCTTGTGGGGAATCTGGGATGATCGTGAGAGATGTCAACAGGAGGGGGGACTGAGGGAGGTGAGGTAGAGGCCGAGGCGGCCAGGCCGTTGGCGCCGGCGTGCCCGCTGTGCCGCTCGTGCTCGCCGTGCTCCCTGTGCCGTGCCGGCCCAAGCACGGCACAATTCGTCGCGCCGTGCCGTGCTGCCCAATGTGCCGGTTTTTTAGGTCCGACTTGGCCCATTGTTCGTATTATCCTGACATGACCTACCACGTGTCGGGCCAAGGCCATACCAGACCAGCCGTGCTTGGGATGGCCCAAAAAGCACAGCCCAACTCCCAGCTCTAGCCACGCCCCACGCCATCGCTCCCCCGGTACTCCAGCTCCCTCCTGAAGCCCCCGCAAGGCGGAGATCCCGAGATCGACTAAGATGGCTGCGGCGGCGGCAGTATCTCCGGCGCTGGCCCTTTTGGCGGCGGCGGCGGCGCTCGCCGTCGCGTCTCTCTGCGCGGAGGCGGTGTGGCTGGATTTGCCGCAGTCGGGGACCAAGTGCGTGTCGGAGGAGATCCAGTCCAACGTGGTGGTGCTCGCCGACTACGCCCTCATGTACGAGTCCCACCCCACCATCGCCGTCAAGGTAATCTACCCCTCTCTATCCATCTCGTGCTCCAAGACTATTGTGCAATGAGTTCTTTCCTTTTCTTTTTGATCGATAATTAGGACGAATTAAATTGATTATACGGTGGATTTGTCCGTGAAATAGAGCGCGGCGGTGTAAAAGTTTTGGCTTTTCTGGGGTCTGGGGCTAATGCAGAGCGCATATTTATCGGGTTAACTGAACTGAAGTGAGTGCGAGTGATGGACCGATGGTGCGGTATTTGTGCAGCTGTGTTCGTGAAAGAAAGTTTGTGTCTTTTCTTTGCGTGTATTCACTGGATTGCGATGGGTGTCGAAATTCGAAAGCACATATTCTTCATGTAACCAGTTACTTGGCTGTTTAAACGAGGGAATCTGTTGTTCTCTAGACTCTAGTGCTTTATCAGTCTGTCTAGACTTGTTTTGCATCGTGCGATATGACGATACTAGAATGCTGGCTCTAGAATAGCCGGCTGTTGCTTCAGCTAGATTCGTATAGTATGACTCACGTTGATGACGCAGTGATGCTCAGTGATGATCCACAAAACTGTGTCGATTCTTTTTGTCTAAGTAGTGGTGGTTTCCATCCAGGATGTCACTCATGGTGGCATACTAGGTGATTCATCTTACAAGATTCCACATTGGCATTTCTAGTGACTTCTGTAAAAAAAATCCATGGGTATGAGAAGTAAACGGTGGTCTTGATCAATTGCACCGATGCAAAAGAAATGAGAAGGCAAAATAAACGAGTAGACATACTGTATAAGTACACTTACAAACAACTAGATGAGAATGTAATAGCCCTGATCAACTCGGCTTTGGGTTCTGGCTTATTTTTCACTATTCATAAGTTTCGTCTTTTTTTGAACTTTTGGTTTTTCGTTAAGTTTTTTTGCCGGTTTTTTTTCCCGTATTTGTTTGTATTATACGTAATGGGCTAACATATTTTTTTATTTTTTATTTTTTTTAAATTTAATTATGCTAAATAAGCCTCTGTCAGCTACATTGCTTTTTTCAGCCAGCTACAGTGTTTTCAGCCATAAGCCACGAGCTTTTCAGCCGAACCGATCACCATAATCATTCTAGCACTTCAGTGAGCAAGTGACAGCTAAGCTTTTTTTACCCCAAAAAAAATATTTTTTACTATTCTTTACTCCAATTATACCTACTGTTGATAGCTTTATTTATGTGAAACAATTTGTTAATTTCGTAATCAGATCTATTTGCAATTGGCAAATTTACCTGGATTTTTCTTTGCTCCATGTTGAACAGCGCATTTGGTTGTATTGCAGATTTTAAGTGAGCGACATGGATTTCAATTATCAATCGGTCTGCAGCAGACTAGTGGAGAAAATAATTCTAGTCCAATCCTGTTGAGCTTAGCAATTTTCTTGTTCATGATATCATAGTATAAATCACTATACACTCTTCTTGTTATAGTTTTATATCCTTTTTTGCAGGTTACCTCACCATATGGGAACACCTTACATCACAACGGAAATGCTACAGTTGGTCAATTTGCATTCACAACCTCAGAAACTGGAAACTACCTTGCATGCTTCTGGATAGACAGTGCAGAGAAAGGATCAGGAATTTCTGTAAATCTTGATTGGAAGATTGGGATTGCAACAAAGGACTGGGATGCTATTGCTAAGAAGGAAAAAATTGAGGTGAGACTATGAATTGCCAAACTACTGACCAGTCCAAGTCTCGTTGAACTCCAATTTAATGCATTGCTTACTGTCTCTAATTACATACAATCCGATTTTTCGTCTCACAGGGTGTAGAACTAGAACTTAGGAAACTTGAAGTGGCAGTAGAGTCCATTCATCAGAACATGATATATCTGAAAGCAAGGCAAGTCGTGAATTCTACTTCCACATTTTCCACCAGTCTGTGGCAGCATCATTTGTTGTTATAGCAGTTCCTAATTGAGACTTAATTTTTTTAAAACCTGGCAATTGGCATATTATTGGCACTCGAAGATGGTTTAACTGGAACAACCATAAACGGAAGTGGTAACGAAACCATTATGTGGTCATCAAGTCTCGATTGTAGACACATCAACAGGAATGAGCAATACTGTTGATGAGACTTGCAATCTGCAGTCCAGCAGAGGATCTAGTTTTCTTTTAATTGAAGATCTTGTGTTGCAACTGAGTTCATTCTCTTTCTGACTAAGAGTAGCATATGATGATCCGTGACATGGAACACATCTGATTCTTGCCCTACAGGATTTTAAATTAGCAATACGGCTAATGCTTGCTTTGATATATCCATGCAGGGAAGCAGAGATGCGAGCAGTGAGCGAGAAAACAAATGCGAGGGTTGCCTGGTTCAGTATTTTGTCGCTAGGTGTCTGCATTGTGGTTTCAGTTTTGCAGTTGTGGCACCTTCAAGGGTACTTCAGGAAGAAGAAGCTCATTTAGATGGATTTACATTGACTCATTTGATGTTGCGCTGTGCCTGGAATCCTGTTTACCTTGGAAAAGGACAATTTTGTCATCTTTAGTTTGAACATTTCACACTAGTGACGATCAACTTGTACTGTGTAACTTATTATAATTCAATTTAGCTGTGTTGTGCATTATGATTCAATTTGCACGTCTTCCATAGATCGGCAAGATTCATCGTGATTTTTTAGATAAAAGATATAAAATCCGGCATCTATATCCACAAGGGATATACACAGCCAAAAATTACACGAGCTTTTAGGCCCAAATTCTCAACACTGAGGAACACACAACAGCAAGAAAGAGATCTTAAGGACTATGAAAAAACTAGAAAGACTAAGCTTTAGAACTTCTTCTCCGTCCTTACTTTCAACCAAGCCCCTAACCTTCTCCAATTGAGCCACCCAGACTCCGGTCTATCCTGTGTGAAGATGAACCTCCGAAGCGATGACTTCAAAGAGGCGACTAGGGTCGCCGACGCCGCCCGCCTCACCGAGACAAGGCTTTCACCTGGAGAACAGAGTACATGATGGCTATGGAGTGTCATGACAACCCTTCAAGAAGGAAAATGGCGTCCATAGACGTCATAGTTGTCGAAGACCGGCAGGAACACCGGCAAGGCTTTCGCCAGCACAACCACAGCAAACCACGCACACCCACACACAAAAAAGACCACCACCAGCACACCGGGTTCTGCACGCCTCAAGGCCATGGCATAGCCATCCATTGAACCCACCACAAGCCACTTCCGCTCGAGCAACGTCGCGCCAAGGAACCCCGGACAACCCAAAGAGCCACCACTCCCGCCGCCTCCGGACTTTGCCGCCAGCGCGATCAGCCTCCACCCACCGAACGGCCTCTCCAGCCGCGCCCACCCCCCCGCCTGACATTGCTCTGCGCGCTGCGCGCTCACGGATCCGCCGAGCCGCCACCGGCCTCGCCTCTCGCCGCTGCTGGCCGCCGTGAACTCCTCCAACCCCACCTCCCTCTCACCATCCTCCTCCATCGCCTCCAGCCGCAGAAACCTAGCCTCCCGTCAAGACCCAAGCCGGGATCCGGCTACCCGCACCGCGCCGGGCCTTAGCACCGCCGCCGGACCTAAGCTCAACCAGATCCGGGCGCCAGCACGCCGAAGGCGCACGCCGATGACCGGCAACTTCGACGCCTACGAGACATCGGCCGGGCTGCGGAGCGCCACCGCACCTCCTCAACACAGCTCCACGCGGGCGCGACACCACCACCACGACCCCGCACGCCCGGATGCGTGCTCCGGCCCCGGCCGCCGCTCCCGCCGCTCAACCTCCGCCAGTGACCTCCACAGGAGCCCTGCCGCCCCAAACCAACGCCCAGATCTGGACGCCGCCGTCCAAATCCAGGCGAGAGAGCCCCGCCGCCGCCTTCCTAGCACCCGCACAAGCCTCCGGCGGCGTGCTCCAGCGGCGGCAAGGCGAAGGGGAGAGGAAGGGTGGGAGTCGGTGCTGGGGCGCTGGGAAGGGGAAAGGGCGCTCCCACTCAGATTCATCGTGATAGAAGGCAGCGGCAATTGTTTTTTGGCCAGGTCGGTTCTTGTTATCTTCACGTTGGCCTTTGGTGTTATCGATACATAGCTCTCGATAACGACGAACCGGAAACGAATTGTAATCATGGAAGTAGTCTTGTCCTAACATCATAGTGCGGCACTGCGGCCTGAATCATCGTACTAGACCAATACTACAAACTGCATCGAGCTGTCTATGAGATGCGTTAGTTGAAAACGCCGGTATGTAAATTACGAAGGGGCCAATTTCTTGTCTCTTAAGAATTTGTATCAAGTAGTGATTCTGCAAGCACTTAGTCTAAAGAAATCAGATTAGTAGTTTTGTAAGCACCGGCCAAATAGAACGAAAATCTTGTGATTCATGCTCATGACGTCTTCTTATACGTTTCTGCTAACCTTGCTTTATTTTTTATGTACTTCTTTGTTTCTTTCTCATTTATATTGAACTGACCTTGCTTTCCGACTCCACTGGCAGAATACTATCACGGAAACGACCCAAAAAGATAAGGCCGGTGACGCTGAGCAGGCCGTCCCCAGCCCTGCTCCGGCAACCATCAACGGCTCCACCCTTGGCCGATACGGCGCCGCGGTCGGCAAGGCTCTCAACGCCAGGTGCGTCTTCGTGCTGCTCCTGGCCGTCGGCGTTTTCCTCTCGGCCTTCTTCCTGCTCCTTCGTCTCCACGCACCAGGAATCATCCCCGATGACCCTGGCACACTCGTCGGTAAGACCAATTCATTCGGAAGCATCTTTCAGATATGATTAACCATCTGACCCCCTGTACCTTCCAATTAACATCCCATGTTGATATTATTGTCAAGTTCCATAGTTGCACTCGATCTATTTACCAAAGTCGGAGGCATTATCTCCAGAATCCAGATAATAAAACCAAAAAGATCTCAGCCAAATGGTAGGTCACCAATCAGTTACTCATGCTAGTGCTAGATGAAGTTCTGAGCAAATATAAAGATAAATTATGTCTAAGTGAAGCTCTACCCCAAAAAAATCGTTCACAAAAGAAAACGTTGACTTCTCCAGGTGAAATTCAGGCTAGCTTCATCTTTGCTAAAGCCACGTTCACAACTTGCTTCACATGCCACAAGGCTAGAAGAAGAGATATATCGCGAAGTGGGAGTCCCCAATAATAAGGTATGGTACTACCCCCACTTCAATAAGAACAAGTTGTCAAGCACTCAATTCATACTGAATATTGGTTGACAATTCTGCATGTTTCCGTTTCTATGCACACATTCAAACACAAGTATTCCACTTACGTAAATTTTGGTATTTTTCCAGACCCAAGAAATACCTCCATAAGTGAACAGTCGATGAGTAGATTGACAAAAAACTTGATGCGTCTTACACTTCAGCAGCTGAATTTATCCCTGACACCATCTATTTTTGGAGACCCGTTTTGCTTAGAGATGCTGGGGTTCCCAGGAGGGATCACCATGAACTTGTCACACTTCCACACTATAATTCCACTAGTAGAGACGTACAGCCTATTTTCAACATCACACTTGACATGAGCATTCATCAAATAAGGGAATATCTTGAAGAGGTGAAGATCAAGCTTGCACGTACATTGGAGCAGGCACACATGAGGTCTGCCCCAGCACCCCTCTCTATCTCGTGTGTTATGATCAAGTACCTTGAATATATTTTTTCCTAAAAGATCTTGACATGAAGTGACAACATATTATGTATGTGCAGGACTTACTTATAGACCTAACAAATAAGAATGGCTCAACGGTTACCCCACCAGTTACAGTCCAAGTTTCTCTTTCCCCAAATGATCGCAGCATTTTTCTACTACCTTACAGACTGAAACAGCTAGCAGAAATAATAAGGATTTAAAATTGTCTCCACTCCTACAAGGTTTCATTCCGTCATGTGCTCCTAATTTGTCTCCAACGCGAATACCATCCCCATCCAGGCCTCCATGTTCACACCCAACTACAAACAAATGTCAAGAACATTTTTTATGCCCTGATTTGGTGAGGAAAATAAATGCAGCCTTTCCACATCGCAAGTTAATGCGGCTATCTCCCATGGCGACCCCTCCACGATTACCAACAGTCTTGTCGATATTTTAATATCGATCTTACTTATGATTTGTTTGGATTCGGAGAACTCTTAGAAAACTCGGTGTATGCACATGCAGAGTAGAGACACGGGAAACTTTATCCAGGTTTGGGTCTTCTCCTAAGAGAATAATAAACCTACGTCCTATATGATTGATAATTACTAGAAAAAAGAATAACAATAGAGAATTATGCGAATGGCTAGCATTATCTCCTCCTTCAATCCAAATGCCTCCCCTTCTCTCTTTGACGTTAATCCTTATATAGCCTAGCGAAACAACCGCAGTTGTCCCATGCCAAAAAACGCATCAACATTTCGGATGAAAACTGCATGACGGAAGTAACTATCAGAGAGACGTAAAAAGGTCGTTCGTCGTGTAGCGGTTGTTGTCAGAAAGAGATCGTGTACGGTTATTGGATAAACGCACGTTCTAACTGCCTTATCAGACGAACCCACGACATAGTTGTTCATCGTAGACAAGTTAGTCGGAGATAGGTTAGTCACAGAAAGGTCTGCGACCATAAAGTGGTCACAAGTCAACTTACGACTACGTAGTCGTAAAAGGACTTACGATCAGAGAGGTAGTCGCAATAAGACTTACAATTACGTGGTCGTAGAGGAACTTATGATTAAGGAGGTAGTCACAGTAAGACTTACGACTACGTGGTCGTAGAGGGACTTACGACCAAGGAGGTAGTTACAGTAAGACTTACGACTATTTGGTCGTAGAAGGACTTACGACCAAAGAGGTAGTCGTAGTAAGACTTATAATTATATGGTCGTAGAAAGACTTATGACCATATAAAGTAGTCGTAGTAAGACTTACGACTATCCTGAGTGAATTCTCTCCTACTAATAAGAGGTATATTCAAGAAATATAATTACGTAATAATTTGAAGATTATTCTATCCTCGTCAAGTCTCATAGTGGGAACACATCTGGGAGCAAGAAAAACAGTATTGCAGTGGCATCCCAACCATAGTAAAGTAGGGTTGCTTTTGGATTCATCGAGGTAGCCCTTAAATTCATTAAATATTTGTTAGTGATATGCATCTTGCTAATAAGAAGACATGCAATATGCCAACACAATTCATCCCTTATCTTAGCACTGTTATAATTATGAAGAACTTATTTGCCTCAAATTTAGGAAAATAAATAAAAGTAGAATAGACTGCACGACATGAATAAAAGAATTCATATACATTCATATGGATATACTGGTCTGAATCTTGTTTCTATATTGAATGTTCCACAGGTACATCAACAATTGAAAAAGTTTCAAGTTTCAATTTGAACTCCACAAAACCATGCCTGCAGGCAGATCACAATTTGCATATTAAGACAGTCTTTTGCAGCTCATACTACAGCATAATCCTTGAATGCTATTTTTCCGGTTGCACCAAGGTTGGGATGAAGTGGTTCCATGCCTAAACTAACGTTGTAAGAAATCTCAGTCAAGTGTAAATATAGAATGGTGAAGTTATTTATAAGAAAGCTGGACAATCCCAAGTCCATGTATAATAGCAGGTCTACAGCTACAAAGGTGGCTGGCCGTTATCTGGTCCTAGTGATATGTCCTTAGCTGTTTCTCCGTCCAGATAGAGAATTTTGCCCCAAGCAGATCATGCATTTGCATAGGCCGTACATGGTTCTCATCTTCAACAAAGCAAGGTTTTTCACTTGTTTATGACAGAAAATTCAGCATTGATAGCCTATGTGCAAATTTTATGCTCACTTATCTGTATTTCTTGTGGCATGGCTGACTATAAAGTATTAGAATGTAGAACTTCTTGAGAACCAAAACAAGTATTTGGATGTCTTGTCTCTCTATACGGATATTTTTTTCAAAGCCACACACGCACACCCAAAAAACTTACATAAAATAAATTAAGCAATTGAAAATCATGGATTACAATCAAGGAAAAAATACACCAACCATCATAGTATATATTGGCTGTCTTACAACTGCAGTTCTTAATGCAAAAATCATTAATTAGACTTTTTAAGTAAAACAATCTCCTTACTGATCAAACACTGTGGATATTTTCTTTTGAATGAGCTCCACACTTAGACGGGGAGATAATCTGGGAAGCTTTTCCTGTAATAAGAGTAGTTTCATGATATTCCAAACAATCGAGCCTAGGAAAACAAAATGCTGAGGGAGTAGCTCTCCAGAAAACAATACACATCAGATAACAACACTGGACAGCGTATAAGCAATATGGAAAAGGATCACAATCTTATGAATATAAGTATATAACTAAGAGCAGACTCTTCATCTTCATAAACAGTTGCATTATCTTACATTTAAAGGATTGCTGTTCGTGGTCTCGTTTTTTGTGCATACACGTCAAGCCATCAAAGTGCACACGCATGACAAAATTGCAGAGCTGCTTTATGATACTTCAATATTTCTAGTTAACTAGTACTCGTAGCAATTATACGGATCATCGTGAACCACTGAACATAGCCTCTTTGTGTGTTTGTGTGTGTGTGTTGCTTTGCATTTTTGCCAATTTGAGATATTCCTAGAGGTAAATGTTAGTACTATATTTTGGTTATTTCCTAGCTTGCATTGCATAGTTGAAAGCATGTGACCAGAATTACCAAAATATTTCCCAATGGTAAACGGTAACGACGAGCAAACCAATAGGTAATACCTCGGTGCCGTCGGGAAGCACCTTGGCGAGCACCGGGATCTCGTACTGGTACAGCCGCTCCCACTCCGGATCCGTCGTGATGTCCCTCTCCTAATCGAAGACCGAAACCCAAGTCAAGCATCCATCTCAGGACGAACAGACAGATAAAGGCGCAACCAACAGTTATGAAGTGCTTCGGCTTGCTTGCCTGGAGCTCGAGGGAGGCGAGGGAGTAGGGCGTGCCGGCGAGCAGGAAGGCGGCGTGGAGCTTCTCCTTGAGCCCGTCGCAGAGGCAGCACCCGGGCTTCGAGTACAGCACCAGCCTCCGCGGCGCCGGGGACGGCGGCGAGGCCTCGCCGGCCGCCCCGGCGCAGAGGAGACGGGGGGCGTTCCGGCCACGCGGCGCGAGGCGGACGGCTGCGGCGCGCGGGAGCGCGGATAGCGCCGCCGCCATCGGTTTGGTTGGGTCCGGGTGCTCGGCGGTCTGGTCTATCGCCGACGAGGCAGGCAGGCGTAAGCGTCACACGGCCTCGCGTGCCGCATGGGCCAAACGCACGCAACTTATGGTGCGAAATCCGTGTTTGCTCCGCTCGTAGGTGGCGTTTGGCCCGTCGTAACCCAGCCCAGCCGCCGCGCCCAACCCGAAGCCCCAACTCCCCACATCCCCCACCACGGCAAGGCGCGGCCGTTGCCCCGCACGAACCCGCCGCCCTTTCCCCTGTTCATGCCGCGTGCCGCCGAAGACGGCAAGCACCGCGCGTCCACGCCCTCCACGCCGAACGCCTCTTGGCCGCCGCTCGCGATCTGGCTATCTCAAATTCTCAAGTCTGCTCATTGGCTTCAGTCTTCCACCCGCACCATCCGCATCCCGTGGGCTTTGGCGGGTTCGGCGACGCGGACGGCGCTGACCGCCGAGGGGTTCGTCCTAACCGAGGAGCATCTTCGCCTAGGGTTTCCGGTAAACTCGTCTCACTGCGGCATAGAGATTCATTGCGTTCTGAATTAACATGAGTGGCGTATAGATGGTGCAGTGCAACTGCAACTGACATGGCTACTGCCAACTGCTACAGATTAGCAAAATTCACTATCAGTTAGATGCAAATTACATCAGCAGTCGATGTTATTTACAGAATATATCGAGTGCTAACTTATTTACTAAGCTCGATGAACACCACAGTCTGGAATTCCCCAGTACCGCTGAAGATTCCATCTATGGAAACACTTGCAGTGAAAACTAGTGTACAGTACTGGCAGGCGAGACAGGCTAGTCAACAAGAAAGTTGTACCCAATAATATCTCTTGTTCTACCTACTCTTCTGAAAGGCTTTACCACTTTGCAGCTGATACAGAAAACTAGTGTACAGCTGATACCTACTGTTCTCACTGTTACAGTTTCTGTAGGACAAAGTATTTCTAATAAGCATCTAGCTTTATGAGCATGTTATTGGAGTTTTAAGGTCCTTTGAAGCACAACTGAAAATACACATTTGTTGTTGCATACAGCTGTTATTTCTCGTGTCACTTACGGAGTGCTGTACTGAGATAGGGGAGGGAGTGATCCAAATATTTCCCGGATGTGATTCTCAGAAGAAATATCATGAAAATAGTGAAGACCTGCTACAGAGTTCTAAGGATTACTCGGGCAGACCAGGTTGTCAATAGTCAATACATTTGTTCATGTCTGGAGCATCTCTTGATTCTTGTGTTTGCAGCAGAAAAGAGTATTGTACACATGCCTTCTCTGCTAGACAGATAGAACACTGTAATGATATGCAATTTTCTCTGGACCTGTCTTTTCCCCCCCTATCGTTTTCAATTTTTTTAGCCCTTTCAGTGCTTTGTGTGACAATGCTAACTGAGCATTTGGTGCCATGTCTCATGCATATCAGTCTGTGGGGGAAATGGCACATGTACCCCATAGTTAATAGGTACTTGTAGATTTGCCCCATACTTGAGTGACCTTGTAATTTTGCCTCATACTTGACATGCTCCCTTATTATTTTGCCCCATTGCCCATTTAGCTGCTATTTTAATTTTGTTTTTCAATTTTTTGGGCAGGAAATGACATATCTACCCTTCTAAGATAGTCAGCCACTGCAGGGCATTGCTCTAGGACTTTGTTCATGTGGTAATTAAAAGGGTAGATCTGTCATTTCCTGCCCCAAAAAATGAAAAACGAAATTAAAATAGCAGCTAAATGGGCAATGGGGTAAAATAATAAGGGGGTATGTCAAGTATGGGGTAAAATTATAAGGCCACTCAAGTGTGAGGCAAATCTATAAGTGTCTACTAACTATGGGGTACATGTGCAATTTTCCCATTTGAACTGATTTTCAAGCCAAGGACTCTATTTTCCAAATCAAAAGAAGGCAACTTGTCTGCACCATTTGATATATGAGAAAGGGACCAGTGATGGAAACTACTCAAAAGTCAAATGCAAAATTCCTGACCTGCTATGTATGATTGTAGGGGTTGCTGGGCTATAGGCATGCTTATGATGAAATGGTGGTGCTTCTTTACATACTACAAAAAGATTGTGAATTCGTGATAGCAACTTATTGACGCAAAATAACATTGGTTTGATTATCAGGACGTGCATAAGGTGAACTTCCAACAAGTAACAACCGTAGTAACAGATCTGCCAGTTTTCTTTTTCTTGGTTACATCAGTTATCTCAGATTAAAACTAGTGATCCTTTACTGAGTGAATATGGATTTACAGTAAGCACCATCCCTTGATTCTATTCGGATCAACATATCATTACTCATCGTCATTTCAGCTCGACAGGACATGTCAGTTAGAATTGGGAATTTAATAATGCCCAACAAATAGCAGATGCTGAGACCCTTTTGCACTTATAGTGGTTGTATGTTATGTTCACCTGTAAGCTATCATGCTTTCATAATCTATAACACCTTTTTACAACTTACTTGCTATCGTCACATTATGGTGCATGTGCCAGTTATTTACTTTTGTATTTGTGATTCAGTTAGAGATGTGAATGTAATCTTACTTTCACTATCTTTTTGGAGATTACAGAATATGTGCCTGCACCAATCTATCTGCTGTTAAGCACTATCAATTTTCCATGGGGAATTGATGCAGAGTGGCACTAGTGCTCGAACAAAGATACAGGTACCGTAGCACCTTAGTGCTTATGAATCCCCTTTTTACTGGGATTGTTTGTTACACTGACTAGAAGTAATCTTACACCACGAGGTTTCCTAAACTATTTGGTTTGTTCTAGTTGTGTAAACTTTCAAACAAATTCCTAACCAGATAGCAAATTAAAAGCATTGGTTTCAACTTAGGAATACCCTAGACATTTCTGCGGCCCATATCAAGGTGGAAGGGAGGCTAGACAGCACTTAGCCCTCAGTGACAGGTAATTCTAGAACTCCCCCAAAGCAACTGTTTTCTTTTTTAAGTCTGTACACTTGTTAATTCAATCTAGTAATTTTTGCAATCTTTATATGGAAAAGGTAGTTTGAAATTAAGCTTCTACAGGATAGCTGTTCCTAGTTCCTAAAACTGATCCTTAATTCCCAGTACTTTGCAACATAGCCATCTATAATCCTCAAACTTTTTTTTTGTCGGGAGCTTGGAATTCAATACCATTGTCGATCGATGTTGATTTTAGTCTAACAATCCCAGATTCTGAATCTAGATGGGTGCCGTGATGCCTTTGGAAGATCATTGGGTCTCTACTCCTGAAAAATGTTTGTTTCTCTTTAGAAAAAGTTTTCCCGACCATTGTTCAAAAATAACACAGGTAGATAAAACTTGTACAGTACAGCTAGGTGGTTGCTGTTTTGGGAGCACTTACTATAATATGATGTAAAACATTTTTTAACATCCTAATATCTGAACCCTGATCTAAGCTATGAGATCCCAATGTCTTACCAATTAGTCTACAACTGTTAGGCGAGCAAGCAGGTACTAACTGATACACCTGCAAGTTCACCAGCAGGCAGAATTCTGCTTTTTAGCCAGGTTAACATCCCCCCTCACATGCACAACAGAAAACAGGAGCACTCAAAAGCGAAATGAACCCCATCATCAGCCACGCGAATAGCCTTGCACGTAACAGGAAGCTTCTTCCCGCCCATCCGCTGTCCCCTCCTCCTAAATGCATTCCAGCTCCATGCCGCGAGGCTGAAAGATATGTGTCCGTAAATAAAAACCAAATTAATTAATTACTCTTGCTGTCCATTTCCCTCCCCTTTGACGATCCTACGAACCCTAAGGAGAAAGAGGAAAAACACAAATCGATCATTCGTAAAGCGATTGCATCATATCAGAGATTTTCTTCTGCGAGCTAGGCTGTTAAACCGCGTGGCCGTGGGGGCCTCGGCGACGGCAGCTAGTTTGTTCGCTTATGCGCGCTTTTTTATGACATTTTTGCGGAGCTCTGAGAGACCGGTTCTTCTCGGGACACCTGTATGAAGTGGACGTGGTGGTGGTGGTGCAATGTAGCGTGATAAGAAGCAAGATTTGACGGCAATGTGGCTGTGGATGTTGATGAGGGGAGTGGCCTAATTTAATGCAATGTCCTTGCGATCGAGCGTGTCTAATTAAGATGATGTTAATCTGTTTGAAAAATGGGGGTGGGTTCTTGGTCGCTTGTCTTCTGGCCTTTTGACCATCCTGGATTTCAGGTTGTCCATCTGAAGTTACAGAAGACTGCCCCCTCTTCGTGGCGAGTAGGCAGTGCATTGCTGGTATTAAACTACGGATTATTGGTCATGGTCAGATTGTGTCATGACAACAAAGTAAGCATGTTCGCAGTTTCTCTTTCTTCAAAATAGCATTGATATGTCGCGGGCTACTCGTCGGCAGGTGGGCTTTTGCACGATCTACACCTAGGGGCGAGGCCAGAAAAAATAGTCAGTGGGGCCACTAGGTCATTAGGGGTATCAGTGGCGGACCCAGGATTTTACCAAAAGATATACCGCACGAAAATTTTCATATGCAATTCGGTAAAACCGTTTGCCAATTCGGTAAATAATTGTAAAATTTACACCGTAATTCGGTATACATGCACTAAATAATACGATAAATCTTAAATTTAAGGATTAAATTGGAAACTTGCACAAATTACAATATAAATAGTTCAAATATTATACTAATAGTCTCAAATATACATAAAAGAGCTTACAATACTATTTATCTGACTTTTTTAGCCTACGCTTTCTAAAGGACATGAAAGTCTCGATTATATCATCTTCATCCACTTCAAAGAAAATATCCCGCTCAATGAATGTGACTAGACAATCATCCAAAAGACTATCACCCATCTTATTTCTTAACTTTGTTTTCACTAAAACCATTGCAGAAAATACCCTTTCAACACTTGCTGTTGCCACTGGTAGAAGCAAAACCAATTTGAGAAGCATGTAAACCATATCATACACTTTATGCCTATTTGTTTCAACAAGCTTAACTGAGAGATCAACAAGATTGTCTAGATCTTTGAAGCTATCAGCTTGTCTCATGTCATCAATATAATTACCAAGTTGCAATTCAAGTTTTAGCAAATAATTGCTCGAGAACTCTTTAGGGTAGAACTCAGCTAATCTACGTACCTTCTGTGCATCGAAAGAAGCAAATGAGTTTGAAGGATTGAAGGCCGACATACAAGAGAGCAACTCCATATTAACCTCATCAAACCGATTATCAAGCTCTTGGCTAATTTGATCAATGACACCAATATATACTTCTCTTATGAAGTGATCATCATTTGTTTGGTTTCGAGCACGAGCGTACCTTGCTGATTTCCCATAAGGCACATAATCATCATCCATAGCAGGAACTTCAACACTATGTTTATCACAAAATGAAGTGACCCTCTCAAGGAACTTATCCCAACCATCAGACCTCAATTGTTGCATTCTGTTCTTTGCCACATTAACAAGTGAGATTGCATTAAGAATATCTTGCTCCCTTCTTTGCAAACACTCGGATAATTCATTTGTGTATCCAAGAATAACAAACATTAAGTGTGCAAAGAAAATAAACTCAAAGGTCTCAAATGCTCCAAGCACAAAATGTATTTTTGTCCAATCGGCCTTATGTGCAGTATCATCACCAAGATCTATGAGTACATCATGGATTGTGGAATACATAATAATAATATTGCATACAGTTTTGTAATGAGAGCCCCACCGAGTCTCACCAGGCCTAGGCAAACCCATCTCTTGATTTAATCCACTCCCAGATTCAAGTTCACCACAATCAAGTGCTTTCTTGATGTTCTCAAGCCTAGCATTTCGAAGCATGTCATGACGCTTACAAGAAACTCCAACAATATTCAATAGGAGAGATACTTGATCAAAAAAACTCACACAATCAATATTGCCCTTAGCAACAACAACAAGAACTAGTTGGAGTTGATGTGCAAAGCAATGGATATAATAAGCAGAAGGTGACTCTTGCATAATCAATGTTTTCAGCCCTTTAATATCTCCTTTCATGTTGCTAGCCCCATCATAACCTTGACCACGGATTTGAGCCATAGTCAAGCCATGACTAACAAGTAAAGCTTCAATTGCATCCTTAAGTGATAAAGAGGTAGTATCATCTACATGAACAATTCCAATAAAGTGCTCACATGGCCTTCCCAATTTATCAACATAACGCAAGCAAAGATCTAGTTGTTCTTTATGTGATATGTCACTAGACTCATCAGCTAAAATTGCATAGGGCTCATCACCAAGTTCTTCAATTATTTTCTTTCTAGTTTCTATGGCACAACAGTGAATAATTTGCTTTTGTATCTTTGGGCTAGTTAAGGTACAATTACCTGGAGCATTGTTCAAGACATACTTGCTCACTTCTTCACTGTTTCCTGCAAGAAGCTTCAAAAGTTCAAGGAAGTTCCCTCTGTTGCTAGACTCTTCACTTTCATCATGTCCACGGAATGCCAATCCTTGATGCAAAAGAAACTTGATACATCTAAGTGAATAAGTCAACCTTTTCTTGTAAAGACGAAGATCCTCATCAGTCCACTTCTCAATGTGATAATCAATTGCTACCTTGGGATTCTTAAAGCCAATGTATCTCTCTTGAGCTGCATTATGTGCCTTAGAACCCAGATGTTTGAGAAGTGCTTTCTCTCCTATATTCCAATTTCTCCACCACCAACAGAAATTTATCGACTGCACCCTTCTTAAACAAGTAGCATATAAAGCAAAACACATAATCCTTCTTGATACTATGTTCAAGACACTCCTCATGTTTATGAAACCATACAAAATTGAATTGACGATCTCTATCTCTAATCTTTGTTTTTGGAAAATCGTGTGTATAAGGTTGGAATGGACCTCTAATAATATATGCTCTTCGAATTGCATCTTGATCATTAACAGAATAACTTTCAATGGGCTGCCTTTCACCTGGATCATGCAGAAGGCGATTGATGTCATAAACTGGTGGCGGTGGCGGGGGCGGGGGCGGAGGCATAGGATTCACAATTTCATCAATTACTCTCTCTTGCTCTTGAGTTTGCTTTTCCGCCACAGCTTCAACCGGAGATGGGGCAGGATTTAAAGCAGCAGCTGCCGCCTTCTTGGCTGCATGTTTCTAAAAAAGAGATGCAATATCTCCGCTTCTTTTTATAACTGAACAATTCCAAAAAAAACCAATGGCTCCGCGTACGATCGAGGATTTGAGCCTGTCCAAACTGATCTACTTATCAATTTTTTCTGATGAGCACTTGTTATTTCTCTCTAAAATCGATTTTTAATCTCTAATTAAATAAAAATAAAAACAATATAGAAGAGATAGTTATACAAAAATTAGAAATATACCGTATATATACCGATCTACACGCCGTGACGCCGGCGACGCGAAGACGCGAAGTCGGGCAGTCGGCGAGTCGCAGTCACGATGACGTGATCGCTTGCGCCTTGCGCGGGTGACGGCGTGACGACTGACGACGCGAAGACGGAAGACTGGAACTCTGGAAGAAGTCGGAAGACCGAAGACGCGATCGGCCGAAGACGCGAAGCAGTGGCACACGCCGTGACGGGCTGACGGCGACGCGAAGTCGGCATCTCGGCGAGACCGGGCGACTTGTCGCTAGACGCCTAGACGCTTGCAGTTGCGGCCTGCGGATGACGGCGTGACGCAGCCCACGGATTCGCGTGGCCCACGGAGACGGAGTCACGGACGAATCTTCCAGGCGGGATTCCGGGAGACGCGGGACGCGAATTGTATTCCGACTCGACTAGCGCGGGCGGGGTACTACACACTGCGGCTGGGCCCCAGGGTATGCCGGGGCCCACCCGACATACCCTGTGGGTCCGCCCCTGAGGGGTATGAACTAACCATAATAGGGTATAATCTCACGTCATCTCACGATCAGAATATCTCGCTAAAAGATTACATAAATAGTTAAAATGTGCAGCGATATAAACAATTAAAAGATTATGTAAACAACTGCTTCGTAGTCACAATTTTCTATTATCACGTTCTTCTATTATTAAAGCCATAAAAAAAGAAAAAGGCACCACATTTGCTTTGAAGAGCTGAACAATATCATGTTAATCGCAAAAAAAGAGAAAGATCTACAACATCAATTATAATAGATCCAAATTATAACGATGCAGATTAATCCGATCAAATATCATATATCAAAAAAAGGCATGGGTTGTGGTGTGTGTCGGCTGTCAAGTGAGCATGGCGTAATGCCAGCCATGTGACTGCATAAGAGGAATGGGTTGATAGCCTGATAGAGGGATCTGGCCATCAAGGTGCGCTGTTATGAGAAGTACAATAACCTGGTGAAAAGGTGCCAGGGCTGCCAATGGACGGGGAGGTTTGTCCACTCCGTACCAACCTCTCTGCAACCAATCCCCTTGGTATGGCCCTTGGCGTGTTGAGGGCTCGACATTATAGGACCGCTTACCAGAGTGCCTGATGACCTTAGGTTTGTGGTGGTGGCCTACAAGTACTTCTCCAAAAGGGTTTAGGCCCAGCCCTTGCTGATGATCACCTCCGCAGCGGTACAAAAGTTCCTGTAGCAAACCATGATACGGTAGTTTGGAGTTCCTAGGGAAATCACTGTGGATAATGGCCTACAGTTCGACTCAACGACTTTCTAATCTCTCTACAAGCGTATGGGTGTCAAGATATGCTACGCATTGGTGGGGCATCCATAGTCAAACGGGGCAGTGGAGCGCGCGAATGGCACCATATTGAAAGGCATAAAGAAGTGATCGGTCAGACTGCCTAAAGGAAAGTGACCAGAGGAGTTGCCAAAAGTCCTCTGGTCCATGCGCACAACGATCACGCGACCAACTGGCTTCACCCCGTTTAAGCTTATCTTCGGTGACGAGGCCATGACGCCCGAGGAACTAAAAGTGAAGTCTCATCACACATTGGTCGAGGCACCCTCAATAGAGCGCTAACTCTCACTGGAATTTGTCGTGGAAACCAAAGTCCAAGCGACAAACAACATCATGAAGTATCTTGGGGTGACCACAGCCTCGTACAACAAGAAGGTCAAGCAATGTTGTCTAGCAGTAGGGGACCTTGTCTCAAGAGGTCCCTTCACGCATACACAACGAAGAAGTTGGAATCCAAGTAGGAAGGCCCGTACATAGTGACGGCCTCCTTCAGGGTCAGTTCATATCACCTATCAACCCTTGAGGGCGAACTGCTAAAGCATATTTGGAACGGTGAACGCCTTCGTTATTTCTACGCCTAATTCTATGGTGCGGCACTATGACAGCTGCATTTTGTGTTTACGTCCAGGGTCGTGCGACTGCATGTCACACCCTTGGACCGCGTTCACTACTGTAATGCTTGCCCGCACAATTGGGAAGGAATAAAATGCACTTCTCCCGAGCAAGAACCCCCTGTGTGACCTGTTTGCCCTACTCTATGGAGTCAAAAATAACGCCCGGAGGTCACAGTGACTCGGCTTACTCTACGGATTAAAAAAAGCCTGAAGGACACAGAGTTTTGTCTTACTCTACGGAGTCAAAAATAACACATGAAGACCACAGAGCCCCGACCAACTCTATGGACTAAAAAATGCCCTGAGGCCACAGAGCCTCAGCCTACTCTACAGAGTAAAAAATAACATCTGGAGGCCACAGAGCCCTAACCTACTCTACAAAGTCAAAAAAATGTAGAGCCTTGGCCTACTCTATGAAGTAAAAAAACGTCTAGAGGCCATAGAGCCTTGGCCTATTTCACGGAGTCAAAAATAACGCCTAGAGGCCACGAAGCCCCGGCCTACTCTATAGACTCAAAAATAGCTCCCAGAGGCCATAGAGCCCCGACCTACTCTACGGACTCAAAAAATAGCGCAAGGAGACGATAAGGCCCCGGCATGCTATACAAAGTCAGCGGTAGTGCTTGTGAGCCTACGGTTCCTACGCGTCGTCTTTGTGGTACCAGCTCAAAGGGTGGGGATGGAGTGCTCGCGAGCCTACGATTCCTACATGTCATATTCGATGGCACCCGTTCGAAGGGTGGGGACAGAGGGCTAGCGAGCCTATGGTTCCTATGCGTCGTCTTTGTGGTACCAGCTCAAAGGGTGGGGATGGAGTGCTTGTGAGCCTACGATTCCTACATGTCATATTCGATGGCACCCGTTTGAAGGGTGGGGACGGAGGGCTAGCGAGCCTACGGTTCCTACGCACCATCTCCGATGACACCCATTTGATGGGTAGGGATGGAGGGCTCACGAGCCTATGTTTCATGTGACTCCTATGGTTTTTACACGCTGTCTTGGTCAAGCAAAGGCACACGATTAAGTTACATCACGTCATGCGCTTCGTTGCCTGATTAAGTTACATCGCCTTCGTCGGAGGTGTCCGCCACCTTTACATAATCTACAGGGTGGACTTGCTGGTGTGGTTGAAAGGCCACCCAGAACCGCTATGAGTCTTCCCGGCAATCCCAATGGCGCCCACGATGGAGAAAGCACTCTGCGAAGGGGACCTGCCCAACGACAGTTGACACATAAAAGGGAAAGACTTGTTTATGAAGAATAATTCACGGTATAAGAGCCGAATATACACATAGCTTAAAAAGTGTCACATAGATACAATAACGAATGTGACTTGGTGTCCAAAAACACAAAAGGACAAAAGGGAAGGTGTCGTTGGCTTCACACTTGCTGATCTCCAGTCTGGGCAGCGGACAACGACGCATCCCCACCTCCATTCTACCGGGTCACCGCCGCTAGCTAGGACCCGACATCAATGTTGCCACCCAGCGCTCAGTGAAGGGAGACCTTCGTCATGGCCTCTCCAAGGTAGGACCAGATGCACTCATGGAACACGCAAGCAGTTTTACCCCTGTCGTGGATCGCATTCATCATGGTCATGGCTCCGAGGGGTAGGTCTAGAAGGGAGTCTATGAGCATGCCTACATGGCCACAACCCCTCGTGTGGAGCAGACCGAGGGAAGTTGCATTATCACCTGGGAGCAATGGTCCTCGTAGGCCTTCATGACGTTCAGGCTAAGCACGAAGGCATCCTGGAGACGTCGAATGTTACTGAGGAGGCTGTCGAGGCTGTGAGATCTCTTTGGCACCTCTACAATAAGGTCGGCAAGGGTTCCCTCCAGCATCTCCATCGACTCCCAAGCGGAGATGGCAGCCTGGTTGCAGACTCGTTGCACATCTGCTATCTCAGCTATAAGCCGCGCTTGCTCCTACTCAAGGACGGCGGTCTTCTGAAGGAAGTTCTCCCTCTCCTCCATCACTAGTGCATCCGCCTCGATAATTGCAACCTTCGCCTCTGCTATAGCCTTCGCCTCCTCCTCCTCGAGGAAGCGAATTTGCTACACACCCTCAACTGCGAGCATAGAGGCATCCACCTCAGCCTTTCGGGCGACCTCGAGTTGTCCACAGACTGTGGCCACCTCACTAAGGATAGCCGCCTCACCGAGTGAGATAGTGCCACAACCTAAAGGACAAAGACACCCTAAATTATCTAACAACAAAAGGGAAAGGAGACCAAGAGATAACGAACAAGGACGAACAAACAAAACTCACCTTCATCTCGCAAGCCTCAAGGGCATCGAAGAGCAGGTTAGACTGGCACGACCTTAGCACTCCAGTCTAGCAAAGCATCCATGCAGTCCACGGCGGCCTGCAGGGCGCGAAGGTCATCCGGGAGGGGCAAGAAGTCCGTTAGGGTCACCTTGTCGGCATCAGAGATCGGAGCTTCTGGGTTGTAGGGATGGGAAGCATCTTCGGGTGAGCCACCACATCGTCCCTATCGGCAGCGACAACGTCAGCAAGCATAATGGAGAAAGAGGCATGCGAAGTCCCTAGAGCCAAAGAAAGAAGTCAAACCTGTGACGGCTCCTTCAGGAACATGTGTCGAGGTCCGATCGCCATCAAGGTGTACGGGGCTTAACGAGGAAATGTTCGTCCTTTTGCTGCGTGGACTCACGGAGGTCATGCCCTTTGAGCTCAAGCTCTCCTCCCGAATCTCGAGGGCAACACAATATCCCTCTACTGGAACCGCAGGGGGAGAGTTGAACTGGGTCCGCTTCATTGGTCAAGGAGGCGATGCCGTGGCCACTAGACAGACCGAGGCCTGAGCCTCCCCTCGACGCCAAGTCATCGCTCATCTTCATTATCACACCCCCTCATCCTCGTCCCCCTCTACATCCCACTCCGCCTTGACCTCCTTCTCATCGTCGCTGAGGAGGCCCTCTGCATCCTTCCCTTCGCTGAGCGATGCAGCGAGCATGGAGGACAGTAGAATTGTAACAAGGGGGTGGGAGAGTCCTTACGGCCCCCGGCATCCTTAGTGTTGTTGGCCTAGGAACCACGATCACGAGAGGGACCAGCGGATGGTACAGGGCGAGCCGAGACGGAGAGGCCCAGGGCCTTGCACACCTGATTGATACGGGGCCCACCGTTGGTAGCACCAGCACGCATACTATGCTCCTTGGAAATGTAAGGCTCGAGGAACACGTACGCCACCCATTCGGCTTCCTGTAGCGAGGCCACTGCAAGAACAAATAATGGGGCCATGTTAGTAGGACAATGGCGAAGCCCGTGAATGAAAGTCGCAAGATAAAAAAACCTGACAGCTTACTTGGGGTAGTAGGCCTCCCCAGCTAGCAGATGGGACCTCGGATTTCATCTTTGTGGGGGCCAGTCTACAGCATCTAGCTCTAGGCCAGCAGAGCCACACACAGCATACAAAACTCCACGAGGTCTTGCATATTCATCCGCCACGCAAGGCCTCAAAGCCTCTTCGCCCAGCCCTAGTCGGTGTGATCCAAGGTGATGCGTGGAGAGGAGATGAAATCGATACTTAGGCTGGTCCAGTGAAGCTGGCTTCTCGGGTCAACGCAGTGATAGAATCACCGTCGTACCCAGTTTGACTCCCACTTGATCCTAGTAGAGTTGGTAGGGAAATCCTTAGAGCAACCGGAGCGTACCTAGAAGTTCACACTCACAAGGTTGGAGAAATGCCCGTCAACCACCCTCTTTGGCTAGCACTGAGCATCGTGCAGCATGGTGAAGAGTGTGCTGTGGGAATGGTGGTCTCTGAGCGCGCTGCCCAGGAAAAGATGGCCAGCCGTGTGATGGCGTTAGCAGGCAACTGTGGCAACTCTAAGTTGTAGAGCCGCAAGACATCTGCCACAAACTAGGTGCACAGAATATGTAACCAGGCATTGAAGAAGGCTGCAAATACGACGATTTCATGGTCCACAGGGTGCGGCACCACCTCATCATCTTCAGGGAGGCGGATGGATTGCCGATCTGTAATCTTGCCCTTGTGAATGAGCCCAGCCATGAGATCCTCTGTCGCGAGGGACCTTTCGAGACTGATCACAAAGGATCCACCGTGCTCAGAACTCTCCAGTGCTTCCCGGGTGGAAGATTGGGCCTTACCTCTTCAGGGAAGGCATCACGATGGCCGCCACCAGGCTAGCTAGAGGAAGAGTTAGGAACATCGCCTCTCCTATGCTTTAGGGGACCGCCACCGCATCCTGAGGGCGGGGGCGGGGAGACCGAGTTAGCGGTGGTCCGTACGCAGACACCCCAATGGGCTTGGAGACTAGACCCGCGCTGGAGAGACATGTTTGTGTATAAACTATGGCACGTCTTTGTACGATATTTGTGCCATGTACTAACTTCTTCATACCTTGCAGGCTGAGCAATGCTGGCATTCTACCTCTCACGTAGATGGTGGAGACTACCGACGAGGACATTGCTCCAGCCGAGGAGGCCAGGGAGGTCCAAGACTAGTCACGACAGTTCCCATTCGACCGGTCATTACTGATAGCTCTGCTAGAACGGTGGCGGCCCGAGACACACACCTTCCACCTCCTATTCGAGGAGATGGCCCCTACTCTACAGGACGTCGTGATGTTGCTTGGCTTGCCTATCGCGGGAGAAGCTGTCTCCCCGGAGGATGCGCCTGCCAACTAGCGCAACGATCTTCTAAACAGATTCACAGGGTTCTTTCGATGGAGCCTGCGGCAGCGTACTATGTCTTCGCTGCGAAATAGAAGCATGGCCCCCATACAGTGGCTTTCGCAGTTGTAGTATGTATGTTATCTATTTTCCCTACTTAGCAATGCAATATCTTTGATATATGATGGACTTACTATTTTTTTGTTTGTGCACAGGTCGAGTGGATGGACCCGCACGCCAATGAGTACCAGGTGTCGCGGCATCTCAAGGCGTACTTGCTGTGGCTGTTCGGCTGGGTACTATTTACCGGTAGCCACGGTGACTCCATCGATGCCCGCCTTGTTCGGTATGCAAGGGCCATTGTCGATGGGGATGAGGTGCACTACAGCTGGGGATTAGACGTACTTGCCACGACATACTGCGGTCTGTGCGATGTTTGCTGCAGGACAAGGATGACCCCTGTCCTCACAGGCCACCCCCTCCTACTCCAGTTGTGATCGTTCGAGTGCTTTCCCCTCGGACGGCTGATGCTGCGCGATAGCGGTCTGTACCACGGGGGTACCGTGGACTGGCCTACCGCATGGTCCCTTTGGTGCCGTAGATGGGTACGTGCTCTTCTAAGTCTTTAAAATACGTACATTATATGTTATCCTCTGTAACCACTATTCTGACTCATAAGCGCAGTTTGCACACCTCTAGGTCACTCATGCGTACGACCACTTTGTCAAGTACCTGGACCGCCTCACTGCTGAGGACGTGCGTTGGGAGCCGTACTCTGCTCAGCAGATGGCAGACCATGCCCCCAACAGCCTCTTGTCATTCTGTTTGCGCGACTAGGCATACTGGCTCACGCGGAAGAAGCTCGTCTTCGGCGTGTTAGTCGAGGATTGCGTGGTGCACAGGGTGATGCGCCAGTTTGATTTTCGCCAGGCTGTTCCAGTCCCCGTCGAGCGTCGGGTGCTTGACTTGATCCACGTGTGTGTTACATAGGACACATGTCCATATAATTCTTCTCAGTTCTGTTATGATGCCTTCTAATTGCAATTGTACATTTCGCAGGCACAATAGGAGGGGTGGTAGCAGGACGATATGGGCTGCGAAGATGGCGCAGTGGGTGGACTCCAGGACTTCGTGCAGGAGGACACCGCGTATGATCCCAGCTCGTACGCTGAGTACCTACGCTAATACGATCCACAGACACGCACCAAACTGGTGAGTGTCATTGACCCTCCCCCGCTCATGTACCAGCACCGATCGATGCATACCCTGTACACTTAGCGCAAAAATTGGCGCTCGCGGTATGTACCATCGTATTTGACAGTTTTAGGGTATGGTTAGCATAATTACTCTTTAGACGCTTTCATATACTTCTTGTAGACGAACATCACCACTGACATTGTGGGGGACATAGGGTCGGTCATGGACAGGGTCACCTGCAGTTTGGAGGTGACACGCGATGTGCTACTGGTCCTTGCCCATCAACTCTAGGACAGGGTGAAGTGTGTCCTCGCCTTCACGTCGTGAAGGACGCTCTCAGGGGTAGCCACATCGACGCGCACAGGGAGGCCACTATGTCCTACAACTCAGGTAGAAAGGCCACATGCATGGGCATCGCCGGCACCTAACCAGGCAGGAGGTTCGACGTGATCACGTGCCTACCCCGCCGCATAAACACTGCCGCCGCCAGGTTAGGCCAGAGGGTCAGGTGGGCACATGCCTACACACCGTCGCCGTTGTCATACGTGGACCCCTACTTGGCATCGGTAGGGCAGCCCATGTTGTTCGACCAGGGCGAGTCCGGCGGGCACGACAGTTGCCTAGAGCCTATGACCCACTTGGAAGGTACATTTCGTCTCTTAAGATTTTTTCGCGTCGATATATTGCACGAATAAACCATACCTATCTTGCAGGAACGTTGCACCGGTCAGGAGTTCATCTATCCCCCATGAGGATCTCCTAAGGGACGTGAGCGAGTACTTGTCAGAGGAGCAGGCAGCGGTCCTTTCCGGGTCACAGCTCAGCAATGCCCCAGTTCCTACGCAGCCATAGGTGCAGTCGACCCCCGAGACATTGGGAACATGGGTCAACAGGCCTCCTGACTACTTCACACCGTCTGGGGCCAAATCTTGTCATCCCGTGCTAAGAAAGCCTAACGGGGCCGTATAGGCGGCCATGGATAGGGGGTGGGACGTGGTGACGATAGAGTAGGTGCTACGGGTGGTGTAGCTCGTGGCCAGTAATGGATCTTCCTCCTGTTATGTGCACTTTTTTTGTTGTGTACGTATTTTACTTTGTGTTCCTCCATGTATAAATTATCTATTGCATCGTAATATCACTTACCTTTCTACTTATAAATCGTTGCCATCTCAATCGTCTTCATAAAATTTTTCAGAAATTTTCCGTAATACAATATCGTACGAAACCGAAAAAATATTATTGTGACTATAACATGCTTCAGACTATTCACAATGTACAAAAATCACAAATGTACCAGACGACATTGTTTATCTTTTTATTTTAAAAAACTACAAACAAGATTTATTAAATGTATTACCTACAAAAAATTTTATTTACTCCTCCACAATTATTTCCATTGGAGTAATACAATAATTACATGATTATTTAAAATTGCTCAACAGTTGGACGATTAGGAGCTATGCCGCCCGACGGTTGGACGACTAGAAGCAAAGTCGCCCAACCATTGGGCGACATGAACTACTCGTGTAACCGTTGGGTAACTTGACCTTGTGTTACCCAATGGTTGGACGACTAGCCGAAATCGCCTAATGGTTGGGCAACATGAGGTCAAAAGTACAAAAAAAATCGCAAGTATATTTTTATAATTCCAAATTAATAAATGATTATTTAAAAAAATTCCACTCGTGACCTACTTTATCACCGAAATGAGACGTTAGCGAGAGAAATGAAAAAACTGTTTTAAAAATGAGATATTCATGTTATTTAATGGCTTTTTAAGTAAAAGCCATGGCAAAGAGGGCCGTATTTATACTTCTATCGGCACTCAAATCGTAGGCTTTGAACACCCCTCACGCCTCCCCCTCCCCTAAAACTTCGCTATCTGCTATTTGGCCGGAACCATAACAGACGTCATTTTTTTAAAACCAAGGAAGAGAAAGGCCACCCCTCTGCGTTCTTTGACCAACTAGTACTGCTATCATCCTCCATGAACACAAGTGAGAACATATAAAACTCCCGCAGTCATGCCCAACGTACTTCGCGCCTCCTCGACCAACGGAACCCAGTCCAATGAACGCACAAAACAGTGGACCGGTTAAACAAACACGCACGCGGATCGAGACGGCGAATGGCCCGCACGAAGTGGGCGTACGCGAGGGGCACAAAGTCAAGATCGGGCACGCGGTGGGATTGGCTCGGCTAGCTGGCCTGGAACGAATTAACCAGCCCGACCAGTCGATCGAACCACGCTTTTCGATCTGGACTACAATGGCCGTTTGTTTATGTTTATGTACGGAGGCACTGTAGCGCTACATCATATAACAATGTCTACAATATCTATATCATATCAGTGTATAGTTTTATCCAAATAATAAATTAGTCTCTTGATCTGTCCGTCTGTCTTTCTCGATCTCCTCCTCTCACACACCTCTCCCTCTATTCCCCTCCTCCCTCGACCACCCGCCTCATCCCTCAACCATGGTGGTGACAAAACCGGTGTTCCTCTCCTCTCCAGAGGCTGAATCTAGTGCCACCTCCCCTCTTGCGGCCCTTGCCCTTCAACGATCGGATCCGGCATTCCCCTCCCCTTCGGCGACCAGATCTAGCGCCCCCGCCTTATCCCTCGGCAAGCACGCGGCGGCGAGCACGACGGCCTGCGCGGGTGGCACGGTGTGCCGCAAAGCACGGCCGGTGCATGTAGCGTGGCGTAGCGGCGTGGGTGACATTGCGGCGAGCGCATGGTCGGCGCGAGTGGCACGGCAAGGTGGCACAATCAGCGTGTCATCGAGCACATGGGCAGCATGACGGCAAGTGCATGGTCGGCACAGGTGGCGCGATGGCGAGCGCATGAGGCGGCATGGTGCAATAGCGTAGTCAGTGCGTCGGCGAGTGCAAGGGCGGAGTAGTCGGTGAACACCACCGCCGAGCGCACCATGGAGTCGACTGGATAGCACTACGTTGCCATGAATTGTGTTGAATTTTGTGTCCAAGGAGTATCTTGCATTGCTTCTCTCTCTTCTTTAATTTCTTCTCCACCTCAGCAGAAATTCTATTTGGTAGGTTAATCAATGTCATAGACATTGCTGCCATTGAAAGTGCCCTAATAACTTGTATGACTTACGAGACGTAGATGATGGTTGCTCCGATATTGCCTGGAACGTAGGAATTCAGTATGGGTGTGTTTGGTTCGTGGATGGAGGTTGTATCGTATATCCTGACTGAGTGGATCAGTGGATGCAGACTGAGTGGAATCGTATTTCAGAAAAAGAAGATGTTTGGTGAGGTTGCATGAGCGGATGCAAAAAAAACTGAGATGCTGTTTGGTTGCCTGTATGAGCGGATGCAATCTACCAAACCTGAGAGGCTGACACGTGGGACCGCATAAGATACACTGCATCAACCCATCCAGGATGGCCAGTGAAGCTCATTTTAAGCGTATCCACCCATCCAGGATAAGGGTGTATTTTTGCATCTGCTCATACAGGCTGCATCCACTCATACAGGCAACCAAACATGCTCTTTCTCATATTATACGAATCCACCCAGTCAGGACAAAGGAGATTCAGACAACCAAACACACACTATATTTTTCTCCAAAATGCCTATCGAAATTCTTGTATTGTGATGAGCTGATTATGAAACTTGCTTGCGGTTTGGCACGGATTTTCTCGTTTTCCTTGCGGGGGAATTGGCACCGTTGTTGACACTAGATTATGGTTGATGTGATTTCTAAAGCGAAAGTGCAGATGAGGGCACTATCTGTGAGGACTTGATTTTCTACTTTTTCTGGGAAGCAAAGGTTCCGTCTTTCCACTAGCTGACAGTGCAAGAACGTGCTTCTGCTATTTTTCAGCTTTTGCTTTTGACTTTCTACAGTAATTATCTTTTAAACAAGATATCTTTTTAAGATAATATCTACTAATTAATTATAGTATATATTATACTATATAATCTCTCAAACAAATAACTTAAAAGTTATAAGTCATAGCTAAAAATCATAAATATTAGCTAAAAAAATAGGCCCCGTTTCTGATGATAATTTGCAATTATTCAGGTTGAACTTTTCAGGTATTGATCTACTTGTCTTAAAGATGCACGCTGGTACGAATACGATATATGCACCACCCATCGTTTGTACTTGCACTAGGCACTGGACGTGTGTGTGTATATTCCCATTGCTTATTTTTCGCTTTCCATGCGTGCATTCTCACCTGATGGAGCCATGGTGGTCGGGCATGAGACCGTGGAGCTAGTGTTTGATTAAATCTCATGTTATAATATGTAGGGGTGGGCATTCGATTTATTCGGTAAAAAATATTTCGGTTTTTGAAAGTTGACAATTGAATTAACTAAACTAAAATAGAAAACTAAACCTAATTAACCTAATTATTTCAATTCAATTGATGTGGTTTTTCGGTTAACCAAAATATGGACAACATTTTAACATATAATAACATTCTTTAGTCTAGTGTTATCATACCGGATTTATTTTTGAGCGAATAATATCTCTAGAAACTACAATGTTCTTCCTTTTGAGATGTTAAAAAATACCTACAAAATTAAATGAAAATAGTCTTTGTTTACTCAAATTCATGTTAGGGAAAAATAATATTTTGATTAATTTGGTATTCATGACTTAAAAACTGCACCAAAAACCGAAAACAAATAGCATGAAAATATAAACCGTGCCGAATATCATACACCGAATAAACCGCAATTTTTGATTTTTCGGTTCGGTTCAATATTTCAGTTGCGGTATAAAAATACCCACCCTTGATAATATGTGTAGTTCATCACAAATTCATTGTGATTTTTATAACACCGGCTATTGGTGGGATTTTATCGCACCACATATCTGCAAGTACAAAGGCATACGATGATCATCCTATGCGACAGATCGAACGGCCGCCGATGGATCGATCGTTGATATCCCACAGCCCCAGATGCCCAGAGTCCTACGGCAAGCTACGTCAGCGACAGCCGTCCATCCATCGCTATCCCAGGATCTGCCAAGCTAGGATCGATGCCCATGGATCGGAGAGGGCAACGATGACAACACGCCGATCCATCGAATATATATCAGGGCACATCTCCATCCATCTGCTGCTCCCAGCATCAGCGCGACGCGGTTTGCGGTCGGAGGCCAGTGCAGCTCCAGCTAGCTCCGTGGCGACTGACCAAAAGCTACCCCTCCCTTTTTTCTTCGTACCACTGGCCGGTTGGTTGCTGCGACCCTTCCGTCGCTAGCAGCTATCCTCATCCGCTGACGCCGCGCGACGCATGCGTCTCGGTATTTCCTGCAGTAGAGGTGCAATCAGAATAGATATAGGAAGATACCGTTTATTCTATATTATATTTTATATTTTTTTTCTTCAGAGCCGGAATCAGACATAGATATATCCTACAATAGAGGAGAAATCAGAGTAGATACAGATAGATATCGTTTATTCTATATTGTATTTCATATTTTTTTTCTTCCGAATCAGACTAGATATAGATAGATACTGTTTATTCTATATTATATTTCATATTTTTTTCTTCGGAGCCGAAATCAGACACGGATAATACCCGATATTCAATTCTCTATTTCCCCGTTCTATAATTTTTTGGATGATCGGTCGGACGAAAATTATTTGCTTCTTTACACAGAACATTAGACAGTATGGTATAATCAGAACGAACATAGAGAGACTAATTACTAAAATGTTGAAAGAAGAACACTCAGTACTCCCGCCTGTTTAGATATGACAATCTGGCTATATGTTATTTTGTTCCTAGGTGAAGTCACAACAGACTTACTCATATCACTTAACATATTGATATATACAGACGAATATCACTTATTCCGTATTCTATTCTATATTTTTTCAGAATCAAAATCAAACACAAATAGTATTGAATACACATCTACTCTTTTCGTATTTGTTCCATAAACCTTCGGTCAATCAAACGTATAAAAATTATTCAATATGGTTGCACTCCTGTCTAGCAGTTCGCCGTCGCGTCAGGCAGGCAGGAAGCTGCGCGCGAAGGCGCCTCCGGAAACGCATGTTACTAGCTAGTACTACGTTAGTACTTGCAGTCCCAAGCGGCTCATGGTCGATCCAAGCAAGGTGTGCGTGGTTTCTCACTACTGTGGATCGATGCAGCTGGCTGGCTGGCTCGGTATGCCTGCATGCCGGCTAATTAGTTCGTGCAGATCGACTGCGAGTGCAAGCTAGCGACACTGGTCCATGCGTGTGCAATTGCAGTCGGTCGCAGCGGCATACACTCGTTAATTTGGCGCCGGTACGGGGAAAAACTCGAGAGCAATGGGTTCGGGAGCGCTTATGTTTTCACTTTGAATTATGTTGCTATAGTAATTAATTTTTAAACTGTATATTTTTAAGACAGATCTATATATAGATTATTGTAGACGCTGTACTAAATTCAGCTATGTCGATAAAAATTACATATATTTATTTTTTTACATTCTATTTCTCGTGAACAGCTCAAATTTAAAAAACATAAACCACAAATAAAAAATCCCACCCCAAATTAATTAGCACACGTGCCTAACATGTCGAGCTAGAGTGGAATGGACCGTGTATCCCTGTGCTTAGTCAAACCGTCGGCTGTTCTCAGTTGAAAGTAATTAGCACAACTGCATGAGGTTAAGACTTGAGGGTACGTGTACCTGCTTGCTGCGCACATGTCTGGAGTGTATACTTTTTCACAGCTTTTTGTCGCTGGCCCATGCACATGTAGACATGGACGGTATCGCGTATATTACAACATAACTACACTAGTTAGTGCAACCAAGTTTTGAATCTTCACCATTAATTAGACTAGGCGATTGGCTAGTAACTGACCACAATTAACTTCACAGGATTCATGAGCTTGATCCATAGATACGGCAGCAAATTGACTGGGCAGCAGTACAGATCAAAGGTGAAAAAGTATGATTTTAAGACCCCGTTTGGCACAGCTCTATCACCGGCTCCTGGAGGTGTTTTGTGCCAAATGGGGTACAACAAAATAGCTCCACTCAAGGAGTCTCTTAAAACCTGCTGAGACAAAAGTAGCTTCTTGGGTGGAGCTGAAAAAAGTAGCTTCACCTAGCTCCACTTGTGAAGTAAAAAAAATAGCTCCATTTGTGAAATGGAACCGTGCCAAACGGGGCCTAAAGATACACTGTCCGGAGTTTGGGCTCAGGACAAACATAGTTCATTAACTCCAGATGTACAGGCTTAAACCGGGCCATATATAAGGCAGAACGACCGGACAATTCTAGCTTGCTTGTTGTACAACTGTACAAGTCAGAATGATGACAGATTCCCCAGTGATGGAGCAAGCCACGGCACGCCAATGCTTAATCATATAACATGCATGAATGCTGCAGCTAACTTATCCAACACTGGAGTAAACCTTAAGCATAAAACGTGTTTACTAGTGCTGACATGCTGCGTACGTACGTACGTACGTACCTACCTACCTAGGAATTGAAATTTCTTTCTGAAGAATCGTAGGAATTGAATTAGCAGCTAGGATCCTTCCTTCTCCTAATTTGTTGGCATTTCCTCTGCATTATTGCAAATGTATAGCACGGTGCTGTATTAATTGGGCATAAAACAAATAACAATATCAGCGTGATGTGAACAAAATGGTTATAATACACATCACACACACACAACCAATTCAGGTGAGACAAAAAAAAACCGTCGATAGAGTTAATAATGCACAGTGTGATGCACCTGTATCCTATAAGTAAGCCATCGGACGCACCACTTCGCAGCAGCCGGTAGCCACACACACAGAGACACCTACACCTAACCACTCCTGCTTGCAGTAGTCTTGCTCTTGCACTCCTAACCATCAACATCACACGTCGAAGTATCAAGCTATCAGAGCAAGGAGCGTCGCCAGTTTGATTAGGAAATGATGAAGAGCGCGCAGCAGGAGGGGCCGAGCAACGGTGGCAATGCGGCGGCGAGGCAGGGGGCCAGCGGCGAACAAGGCGGCAGGCGGCAGTACAAGGGCGTGCGGATGCGGAGCTGGGGCTCCTGGGTGTCGGAGATCCGGGCGCCCAACCAGAAGACGCGGATATGGCTCGGCTCCTACTCCACCGCCGAGGCCGCCGCGCGCGCCTACGACGCCGCGCTGCTCTGCCTCAAGGGCTCCGCCGCCGACCTCAACTTCCCCGTCCACCTCCCCTTCCACCTCCCCGCCGCCGCCATGTCGCCCAAGTCCATCCAGCGCGTCGCCGCCGCCGCCGCGGCCGCCGCCAATGCCAGCCCCTTGCAGACCGGCGCCCCCGCCTACTCCGCACCCGCTTCCGCGACCCCGCCGTGCAGCTACGGAGACGCGTCGTCCTCGGCCGTGAGCTCCCCGGAGACCTCCAACACCGACCACGAGATGGCGCACCACGACATGGGGGACAACGTCGACTACGGCGCGCTCGCGGACATCGAGGCCTTCTTCCAGTCCCCCAAGTACATGGAGTACAGCATGATGGACCCATGCAGCACGTTCTTCGCGCCGGAGCCCTTGGCGGCGGAGGCGGCCGCCGAGTGGGAGGACGAAGGTGAGATCAACCTCTGGAGCTTCTCCTCCCTCAACTGAGCTCAACCAAACGTCAGCTCGCCGGAGAGGGAAGGCCATGCATCGAGGTCACAGTCTCAAGTGATCATCATTAAGCAATTCAATACTGACCGATTAATTACTACTACTACTACAACGTGAAGAAGAATTGATCACGGTACAATAAGCATATACTACGGTTAATATTTATTTGATTCATATATATTTGTAGTTTAATTCATTATTATTGTACTAGTACTGCTAGACTGCAAGGCTAATTGAGCATTGTGGGGGAGCTCTGATGGAGCTACATGTTTTAAGGCAGCTTTCCACGGAGCTAACTCCTCTCAATTGCATGTCATACTTTGTGTAAAGGCTGTTTAATTTCTGCAAGTGCAAGTAATGAATTATGATGTGCTCCTCCTATACTTATGTCCAAAGCATTGTCCTTTTGCTAGTGCAGTTATGGTATGATGGTATCTAGCTAGTCGACGCAGAATTTCCGGAATCCCTGTGACAAAGTTTAGTGTGGGTCATATGCCTTATGGGCGGCGGTCGACTGACGTCTTTTGGGCTTAATATTTATAGATCGAGTTCCTCTATACCCAGATCTCTTCCTACTTTGTTTGTTACTACGGCCCCGTTTGGCAGAGTTCTAGCTCTAAAAAATCTGTAGATTTCCTAGAGCTGGTCATCTGTAGCTCTAGGAAATCCTGATCTAAAGTTGCAGGCATGTTAAGTGCATTTACATAACTCATTTCATTTATATTATATATTAAATAAAAATATTTAAATCACTTTAATTTAGTCAACAAACTACAGATCCAACATAGATCTCGGAGTTAGAGCTGTGCCAAACGGGGCCTACATCCTTGTTATTTTCTACTCGACGTCTCTTTTATTTTTTGCGGTCACTGGGATGTATCTTTGATTATTATTTTTTACACTTTTATAATAAAATATACTAATAAAACTATAATATTGTCAAAGTATTTTTAATGACAAATATAATAATATAATTTTTAAATAGCCAATCTAGATAGTTTTAAATATTTTAACAGTTAAACTTTAGAATTTTTGACAATACGGATTTTAGGACATCAAGCAAACATAAACGAGGGAGTACTTTGTTAGAGGGTTATAATGTTTTTCATGATATATGGGGATTTATTTATCACTCAAGAACATCGTTACAACATGATATCATGAGCAAGTAGCTAGCTACTCAATACATAACAAGCTTGTGCATGCTATCCTGCACAATCCATTAGTCTGTTTCCTATGTTAGCGAGCCCATGTGGTACCCGTTATACACCCTCTCTTAGACTCTATTTGGAACGCTAGAATATCACAGGAATTTCATAGAAACTAGCCGGATGGCCGCGCAGCTGGATTTATTATAATTTATCTTGTACTAAGGGACAATTTAGGTGCATTAGATGAATTATATATTGTTGCAGTGTTTTAGAATTATTATATATTACTGCTAATGATTTTTAGGTGCTTTAAAATATTAAAATGCTAATAAAAGTTCAAAGCTAAAATACATCTTTTTTAAGGAAAAAAACCAAAATACATCTTAAGAAAACATAATTGAAGGATGATCTTGATTGAAAAAAATCAGTGAGCATGATAGGTTATGACAGCATTAGAAACATGTTAGTGAATATGCTTTTAGGGGGAAAAAGTGACTCAATTTTCAAGCAAAGCTTCTTTTGGTCTAAACCTATCACTTTTCTCGTTCTCTACATCTTTGATATACCTCTCTTTCATAGTTTAGTCCTGACTCCCAAGTTAGCAAACAATGGGAAGACCGACATGGTGTGGACAGCGCGCATGTCGCAAGAAACACAATGACCTTAAGGAGCACAACATCTAGCATTGCTCTGTTCCAAATGCGGTGGCTATTATTTTCTTTTATGCTTTTTATCAAACTGTAGATAGACTTCATTATTTATTTGGTCTGTTGTATGCATGAGCATTAAAGAAATATTAATCTTATGTAATCTGTCAGTCTCTTCTCGGACTTGGCTATCTTGATTCTTTTATGCCATCTCCCTGAATTCCACTTCTATCCAGATCGAAAGAAAGTCCATAGGCCACATATAGATAGCTCAAAGTCTGAATGTTACAGACGGCTAGATGAGCTAATTTAGTCTTGATTGGTATTGACGAGCATCTTTCTATGGCATGAGAGGAATGAAGTATATATGAAGTCTTTTTTCTTATATGGATAATTTTCTTGAGTGTTTTAGATTATTTAGGTGTACATGGATAAATTTCTTGAGTGTTTTAGATTATTTAGATGTACACTAGGATGCCTAGCTTAAAATTAGAGTTATATTCGTCAATAGTCATAGTATTCAAATATATTTGTGTTTAATTTGCATCGTTATAATCTGGACCCACCATATTCGATGGTATAGATTTTTTTCGTTTTCCACCAATTAACTTGGTAATTTTTTTGCCCTTGAGAGAGAACGTGGTGGCTTCTTTGTTTTTTTAGATGGAATTCGATCATGGCTATGTATCAGAATTAACTTTACCAATTTGCTCTCCATGGTGGATGGTGACAGCTGACCCTCCCTAACTTTTGCATGTGCGAATGCTTGCTAGCCATACGTAGCACAAGGAAGCCAAGTTCTTATCAATACACATGAAGTCGAGTTCTTCCATGTTTTTTTTCTCTCCATGAAATCCATCTTCTATTCACCGATTTGACCAACGTGATAATGAATTTCGATCTTGGTACAGCCTTCTTGTTTCTATGAAATATCCTTCTCTATTGCTCTAATCGTGGGGTTGCTTTCTCTCGTTACTAGATGCTACATATATAGATTGACATATCTGAGTAATATGTGTTGTATGCATCTACAACATTAGATTTCTATTTGTTATCAAAGTGTACTATCTATTGCTCTAATCATGGGGTTGTTTTCCCTCGTTCCTAGATGCTACATATATAGATTGACATATCTGAGTAATATGCATTTACAATATTAGATTCCTGTTTGTTATCAAAGTGTGTTGTCTATTTATAGCTTATTAACCGCACCATTATAATCTAAACCCACTACAATCGATCATATAGATATTTACCGATTAATATGATAATTTCTAGCTCTTGAGAGTAAATGTGGTGGTTTTGTTTGAATTTTCATATTATACCACATGAAGTTTTCTTATCAGTTTTAGGCTGAAATTTGTATACAAATACAATTGGTAATTTTCATTTCATCTTTTATTCTAAATTTTAGATATTTAGGGATTTTAATTTGGAATTCATATAAAAAAATCAAATTGCTAATTTTTCTTTATTTTTATTCTAAATTTGTGTACTGTTGGATTATACAAGACATGGAGTTTTTTTTAATAGTTTTAGGTTGGAACCATATGTAAATCAAACTGGTATTTTTTATTTCATTTTTATTTCGGATTTAAGAAAATTAGGGAGGTGTTCATATGGAAATCAATTGTTTATTTTATTTTATTTTTAATTCAAAATTTTTGTTTTAGGTTAGAATTTACATACAAATCTAACTTGTAATTTTTCTATGAAATTTAGTTTTTACTATGAAGTTATTTGGATTTTGTATGAAAATCAAATTACGAATTTTATTTTATTTTTATTTTGAATTTTAGTTTCAGGTTTGGATTCATATACAAATCCATCTACTAATTTTTATTTGAAAATTCGTTTTTACTTTGAAGTTCTTTGGAACTTGTATGGAAATCAAATTATTTATTTTATTTTATTTTTTGTTCTGAACTTTCATTTTAGGTTGGAATTTGTATAGAAATACAACTACTATTTTTCATTTAATTTTTTATTCCAAAATTCGTCTTTACTATGAAGTTCTTTGGAGTTCATATGAAAATCAAATTGCTAATGTTATTTATTTTTTATTTTATTTTTAGGTTTGTATTATGTCGTCAAATGCGAGATCGAAAGTGCATTGTAAGCACCCTAGTCAGATTCGAAGACCGCCAATGAGGATGCAAAGGGACACAACGAGAATTATATACACAAATGGATAGACAAATATATTACATATGGGTGTCCAGAGTTACAAATGGCCACATCCCCTCCACTGACAAGGGGCCCTCTTTATAGAGTGGGAGGAGGAGATGTGTGAAGTTACAAGTATGTTCTCGAGAGTTAGGGCCTAGCTGACTTCTATGGGTATTTTCATCTTTCTCGCCAAGTGGGTCTCACCGCGTTTGAGGGACTCTGGAGCCGGTCCATGGACCTTACTCGGGTTACTCCTGGACCCCACCCAAGATTGACCTTTGGACCCCGCCCGAGGTTGGCCTCCAAATTTCGTCTCAAGTTGACCCTCGGACCTCATCCGGAATGGTGCGGACCCCGTCCGAGGGATTCTGTATGTCATCCGATGGACTTCTGACCTTTGGCCAAGGTCAGCCTGCAGGCCGTCTTGGTTCCCTGGACTCCGTCTGAAGCAAACTCTGAACTTCATCTAGGTTGGTCCACAAACCTTGTATGAGATGTACCATCATGCCGAAGTTGTTGTAAGCTTGAAATAGCGCGGGAACTCTTTTTCAACATATTCATATACAAATCCAACTAAGTGGTTTTTATTTAATTTTTATTCTGAAATTTTATTTTTACTTTGAAGTTCTTTGGAGCTCCCGTGGAGATCAAATTGTAACTCACAAATTGAAGTGGCAGGGGATATTGCCACGTTTGAAGTATCAAAGCACGTCCGCAAGAAAGTATGGCTTCCAGTCAAAAGCAACAGGGTTTCCCCTCGCTGTCATGTGAAACAGCTGGTTCCCCGTCCTGATTAATTATGTGCCAGTAGCTAGATTATTAAAAAAATCAAAAATAATTTTATAAAGAGTATCCGAATCTGCAACTATTCGAATTCGGGCCCGTTTCTGAATCGGGCAGTGAACCCACTATACATTGCCCCGCACCCGACCCGCCTCGGCGCACAGCAGCTTCGCATCCGCATCCGAGACGCGCCCCCTCGCAGTCTAGCAACTACCAGTTTGGCTTCCCTACCGACTCGTCTCCTGTCGCCGCCGCCGCCACGAGCCATGGGGTACACCAAGGACCAGCTCCTCGAGCGCCTCCAGGTCGGTACCACCACCCCTTTCTCGCTCCCAGTCTTCCCCAATTGCTTCCTTTCGTAGCTTCCTGGCCGTGGGGATCGACTGGATTGGATTGGCTCGTGGACGCGCCGGTGCTCCTGATTGTAGCGTCGACGAGATGCTACCGTCGAGATTGATTTGGTTGGGGTTAGCTTAGATATGAATCGTAGCGCGAGCAGGCGTGTTTTTATAGCTGAATCTGGTTTTGCAGTGTTTGAAAAAGGACAGGTTTTTCGCCGGATGTGCGTAGATCGAAGTTCGAAATTGCCCCGTTATATTGCATGACTACGACGAACTTTTGCATCCTGGATATTGCAAACGATGAATTGTTTGCTCTCTAGCGTTACAATGAAGCTAGGGCTCAATTTGGTGGTCTTGTCTTCTGCAGGAGCTTAAGATTGATTTCACGTGCTACGATCACCCGGTTGTGTTTACGGTCGAGGAACAGGTTAGTGAACCGTGGAGTTCATACTTCTTTCTGCGATGGCTTCCGATTGATCTATTGTGATTGCTAATTGAACTTTTGCTACGCCAGGCCAAATATGTTGGGCATTTAGGAGGTGCTTTGAGTAAAAATCTACTTTTGAAGGTTTGTGTGTTGGCAACTGATGGACAGTTAATTCTTCGGAGCCCAATATACATATGTTCATGTATTGATATTTGTGAATTCTGAGTTTCAGGACAAGAAGCAACGGCTGTATATTGTTTCTGCTCTTGCTGGCACAAAAGTTGACATGAAAAGTAGGTGAATCTCTTGACAATTAACATATATTCGCTACTGATTTGAGCATCATGTCACTTAATTTTGTTTTCTTTAAAATCACTAGTTCTATCCCAGCGTCTTGGTTTGGGAAAAGGTGGTCTACGAATGGCTCCTGAGGAAAATTTGCTGGAAGTGCTTCAGGTTAGCCATCATTTATTCTGTTTCAAAAAACAAGTTTGTATTATTTGGAACTTAATCAAGAAAGCAATTAAGCAAAACTGCATGGTGCATCTTTTGGTGCCATATTTTTGGATGTAAATTGACATAAGTAGTGTCCTGTTAGTTTGTCAGGTTCACTGAAAAACATGTCAAGAAGGTGTGGTAGTCTTTTAGTTAAGTCAGGAGCTCTTCTGATTTACTGTTAAGAGCACCATCTTTACAAATGGTGTATCTCAGAGTTTTCAAGTAGGCAAATTCAAAAAAGGAATTTTCCTGTTTATATTTAATAGTGTTGGGGTGATGAAGCAAGAAGTCTCGAAATGGTAATTGTTCTGAAATACAGCTTATTTGGCTTGAAACATGAACAATAGATTTCATTATTCTTGTCATTTTTAGCCGTCTTTTTTCCCTCTCCATTTTTATCAGGAAAGTACTTGAACTCAGGTGCTTGCTGTCTTTACCATCCTTCTAGTTGGGTATCTCATTTGTTTTAGCTTCAGTTTTACATATTAATGTGTTCTTTGCTCCTTGATTATGTCCAGGTACCGTTAGGATGTGTCACTCCATTTGCGTTAATCAATGAGTCTGCAAGGTATGGTGGCTTGCTTTGACTGTACTATTGACTGTCTCTATCTTTACCATTTATAATTTCCTCGATTGAAGGAAAGCTATCGCGAACCATAATCTTGTTCCAACTGTGATTTATTTATTGGAGTGGGAATTTGGCCAAACGGTTTGTGAGTCATATTTCTGACAGACAGATAGGACTTTGTGAGCACTGTTCACTTGCTGGTTCCCTAAACAGTAAACTGTATGTTGGTAGGACATGTTATCATGCTATCACCATCATCAAATGTGCCTCGAAATTGGTGCAAACTTTCAATTTTCAAACGACCATCCCATCTTGTCCTTTGCACGAATCTTGATGCACTTTGGAGGGCTAAGATAGTATATGGACATACATATACATGTGGAGTTGCTTTTCTCGCAAACTTGTTCAAAATGCTTTGTTTTTCATGTATTTTATAGTTTTGTATTTCTGTTTCATAGTGATCTGTATTACTGTTTCATAGATATCTTTATATTTATTGCCTTTTTAGTAATCTGTGTTACTGGACCAAGGAGGCCAGAGGGGCGGTGAGGTTTGGATCTGGGGATGGGGTGATCGTGGAGTTAGCGGCTAGGGTAGTTTCCTGGTTTTTTTGGGCTGGTTTTTTTGAGGTGGTTTTTTACCCCATTTTTTTTTTCTGGAGAGGCGCCGTATGTAGAGGGGAGGTGTGTTGCATGCATGGGGAGTTAGGAGGAAGGAGTGAACGGACAAACTCCCATGTTATATTAGTAGAGATAATGTCCTTGATTGAAGGAAAGCTGTCACTAACCATAATCTTGTTCCAACTGTGATGTATTTATTGGAGTGGGAATTTGGCCAAACAGTTTGTGAGTCATATTTCTGACAGGCAGATAGGACTTTGTGAGCACTGTTCACTTGCTGGTTCCCTAAACAGTAAACCGTATGTTGGTAGGACATGTTATCATGCTATCACCACCATCAAATGTGCCTGGAAATTGATGCAAACTTTCAAATTTCAAATGACCATCCCATCTTCTTGTCCTTCGCACAAATCTTGATGCACTTTGGAGGGCTAAGATAGTATATGGACATACATGTACATGTGGAGTTGCTTTTCTCGCTAACTTGTTCAAAATGCTTTGTTTTTCATGTATTTTGTAGTTGTGTTTCTGTTTCATAGTGATCTGTATTACTGTTTCATAGATATCTTTATATTTATTGCCTTTTTAGTAATCTGTGTTACTGATTTACACAATTGTGTATTTGCAAGCAGTGCTGTCTCATTATTACTGGACCAAGGTTTTAAGTCTAAACAGAGCTGCTACTTCCATCCACTGACAAATGATGTAACCATTGGTATGATTGATACTACCATCACCTCCTTTGCTGATGATGTTTCATTACTTCATTAACTGTCGTTAATTAATAGTTACTGGATTGCGTACTGTTATGTTAGCTAGTCATGATGTCACACTTTTGCTGAGGTTGCACAAATGGTGTTCCTGGCCTGGCTATGTATGCTCGAACCTTTACTAATTGCCTAATTCCTGATTTATCAGCTCTCAGCTCAAGCAATCTGGACAAGTTTCTCATCTCCATTGGGAAGCAACCAGCTTATGTAGACTTGGATGTAAGATCATCAGCATAAGATTTCATATATATTTGAAAGAGATTATAACATTATTGCTTTGGTCAGTCTTATGTAGACTTGGATGTAAGATCATCAGCATAGGATTTCATATATATTTGAAAGAGATTATAACATTATTGCTTTGGTCAGGCTTCACCAGTGGTAGGTAAAGATAATCCTCCTGATCTAGCAGATCTTGTACCGTCTGGTGTCCCAAATTCCTCAGAATCAGTTGAGAATGTGACACCTACACATGTTCCTCAACAAAATAATCTGTCCAAAGAGAAAACATGTCTACCAGGTGAGCTACTGATATATACCATACTAGTTGTATGGTGTTCTATACTTCTATTGGATCAACAGAATTTACATGGCTTGGCACCATCAGGTTGTTCATGCCTTACAATTGGTTGGGTTGTCAATGAGTGCAAGAGAAGTATCTGTCGCATGTACTAATATATTGTGGGGAAACAAAAATTAAAAATAAAAACTCTGTAGTAGTAGCATGTCATATTGGGGGAAAACAAAAATAAAAAACTCTGTAGCAGTAGCATGTCATGTTGGGGAAACTGAACTATTTTCTAACACCATGCTATCAAGGATGGAACCAGTCTATACTAGGTCAAGAGCTGTTAGCACTTAACAGTAAGATCACGTTTGTTACTACCATCAGAGCATACCAACATCATGTTTGTCATGGTATTCTGCTACTAAAATGAAGAATATAGCAGCTGTCACTAGAGAAATTTAGGCATTACCTGACAACCTTGTTCAGCCATGGAAGTGGTCGGTTGGGGTGTGGGCCTGTGGGCCAATAGATCAGGTACAACCTGGGTGGATTGGTTTACCTGACATGTATGGTCTAATGTACCTGGAATTGTGTCACAAATTGTTCATACATCAGGATAGAGACAAATCAACCATTGTATTTCAGTCTTTCCAGATTGAATGTGATTTCTGAAGAAATAACAAAAAATGATTACACGAGACAGGCACACATCACAGTGCAAGGAGGATGCAAGATTTTTAGTTGCTTATTGTTTGTCTAGTGCTCATACACATGCATTTTATTTATAAACTTTCTTGGGCTTATGAATATACTTTCAAGTTTCAACAGTCAACATGGCATGCTTTGTCCTTGATCAGGACTGAAGGCTAAGCCCAAAGTTCAGAACAAGGGCGCAGAAAAGTCACAGAACAAAATACCTACTAATGGTACTAATGTTGAGAAATTTGTAAATGATGTGTTCGATATCATCTCCCCATTGTTTCTGTCTGAGGTAATCCAATGAGCCTATCTATGATAGCCTTCTTATATAATATCTGCTGCTTGTGTTGATAAATATTCTCCTGCAGGTATCAAAGAAACTGAATGTTAAGCAGGAAGAGCTTTCTTCAATATTAGATGGATTTAGAGGACGAGCTACTCCAGATTTGGAGAGCGTAACGGTTAGGTTCTCTCCTGCTGTTTGTTAGCACTGTTCGATCGTTTCTGTAAATGATATATATTCAAAATCCTGGCTTCTAAAAGTAATCGAGTAGTTAAATAATGATGCTGCTAAAGGTCATCATAGAGTAGAAAGTCACATATCCTGTTAGAGGAAGAATACGTCATTCTTATACTTCTTTCATTGAAAAATTCAGATTTAAACTTGAAGACCTCACTCCTATGTAAGGGTAACTTTGTCGTTGTGCTGAAGGCTATATGATGAGTAATATTGATTTCTCCTTGAGCCTTGTGAAGACTCAAAACTTTTTACTCATTGGAGCTCATAGATTCAGAAGGAAATAATTTTTCTTCCTGATGTCTGAATATACATGGTCAGTTGGATGATTAATAATGTCTATGAAAAAAAATCATGTTTCAGTATTATAAGATAAAATTGATATGGCTTGATTACTAACTTTGGTGATATAGTTGTAGTTTAGACTTTTGGTAAACTTCTACCCTATGCTCCAAAAGTTTAATTTGCTCCCACAACAGACAAGGGGAGGGCATTTCGATGATATGCGAAGCATATCCTATACAAATTACATCGTGATGGTGGATGTCTAATGTGGATGTTTTTACTGCAGATGAGCTTGAAGAATGCATCATACACGGCGGGATTTCAAGCTGGCTTCGAAACTATGCTCAATTCGGGCTCAAACGGAAGGCCCTCTCGGAAATAAATTTAGTTAGTTTGATACAAGAGACAATTAGTTGATTTAGTCAATTTTGTATGTCCTTCAGTGTAAAATCAAATCAAATTATATAATTATCGTGTCGGACGTACCCATGGGATCTATCACGTCAACTCTTCGTGAATTTTTCGGATTTGCTCAATTGTTTTCACACAAGCTGAGAGGTTAATGTGAGGATTACTTTATTCGCTAGATCGACCTCATCAACTGGGCTAAAAATTAAAATCAGTTTGGGAAATCACTGACTAAATGTATTCACTGTGTTGTTTACATTGACCGTTGCATATTTTACATCTTGGAATGTACTTCTCACCATGTCTATTGTTACATGCTTGCTTGCATCAGCAGTTACATCTTCACTGCTTTACATAGGACATCCGCCACTTTATTGAACTTGCAGAACATTCCCAGGGGTGTCGCGCATTACCTGCCATTGTCAACAAAACGTGAAGTTAGTAAACATGTATCGCGACAGTTCGCTGTTGATTGCAAGAATGGCAGCCATAAGATGACTCAACTGAGCAAACAGGTTCTCTTGGCATGATGGGATCTCCATTCGAACAGCTAGAAAAGAAACAGAGAGCGCCACCAAGCATAGAATGCTGAAGGCAAATGTAAGAAGAGAAACCACTTAAAACGAGCATGAAAAATATGAAATTGATCAATGCACACAACTTGTTTTACCAGTTCTTCCATTATGGAGTAGTAGTACATTGTTACGTATGATGATTAGCGTTGTCACAATGAGCTGCCTTTAGAGTTTTCTCAGAGAAAGAAAGTGAAGAAGAAAACGCAAGCAGCGACAAGAACAAAAGATTGGAGGATCGACAGGTCATTACCGCCGGCGTCGGCCGCCTCGGGCCTCCCGCGCCGCCCGTACTCCCACCCGTCGTCTGGGTCCTCCAGCCCATGCGGCGGCCACAGCCACGAGAACGGTCCCCACCTCAGTATCGTCGGCGGCCCCGGCTCCCTCTCCCTGTTCCCGCCATCACCGCCGCTGCCGTTGTTGCTGCCGCTACCGCGACGTGCGTGGCTGTTGCCGCTGGACCCGGCGCCGGGTAGCTGGTACCGGCAGACGGGGCATGAGTTGTGGTGGCGGAGCCACGGGACGATGCAGTCGGAGTGGTAGACGTGTTTGCAAGGCAGCTCGCGCGCGGCCTCCCCGAGCTCGAAGTCCTCCTTGCACACGGGGCACTGCGAGCCGTCGGACAGGTGCGCGCCGGTGATCCACACTGTCGGGAGCGAGTCTATGGCCGACGACGGCGCGGGCCCCGGCCCCGGCCGGTCGTTCTGGGTGAGCTCCTCGATGAGGCTGTTCAAGTTGGGCCCCGTGAAGTAGTCCCCCGGATCGATGGCCGGGGGCGTGGACGGCCGCCGCGCCACCGGCGGCGGGGGCGGGGAGGGCAAGCGTCGGCGAGGCGGAGCCGGAGCTCGCGCCGGCGCAGGCTGGCGGAAGGCGCGTCCGGGTGCGGCCGGCTCCCCAGCGCCGTATACGACCCACTGGCGCGGGTGCCCGTAGTACTGCGGCGGGGCGAAAGGCTGCGGGAAGAAGCCGGGCGGCGGGAGCGCTGGGCGCGTTGGTGGGTCGATCTCGTGGAGGAAGCGGCCGAAGCAGCGCGGGCAGAAGACGTCGGTGGCCGGGTAGGAGATGATGCGGAGCGCGCGGCCGCACTGGTAGCACCAGTACATGCGGCACGTCCGGTGGTGCCGCACGGCGCCACCGTGCGCGGGCATCGTCGACATGGTGGTGGGACCGACCGTTCGGCTAGGAGTACGTTCTTGGGAATCAGCTGGAACTCTTGCGAGCTTTTTCGGGAAAGATTGCGTCGGACGCATGGTGCACGACTGGTTTTAAAGGAACCCAACGCGACAAGGCTTGATTGATTGATTGATTGGGGCGGGGACATTGGGTCACGGGTGGGAAAGAATGGCTTTGCGCGCGGACGAAAGCGATTCTGCGGTGAGCTTGGTGTGCGTGCTGTGTTCGGCGGCGCGCGCGGGTGACTTGTGCGTGGTGCAAAAGCGCGGGTTGCTTGCCGGCCAGGAGGGGGGAGACGACGTACGACGGACGGGCGGGGGAGATGGCGCTAGTGGGAAGTTAACTGTTGGGGCGCGGACGAGAGGAAACGCCGCGCCGAGAGCAACCGAGTTTTGAGTTGCTGCCTTGGACGTGGGCCTGGCCTGGCCGAGTAGACTTCTTTTCTGGGAGCGGCATGGACGAGCCCACGGGCGGTGCACCGTCACCGAATAACAAATTCGCCGTGCCGATCGGGCTGCGTGACACGCCTCGCGGCGAATTCAGCACCCATCGAGCGAATGGGCGGGTGGAACAAGGCCGTGCCGGTGCCGATATGGAATATTCCCCCCTGCATAGTCTGACCACTGTCTCCGGTAAGTCGTCACGGACATTGCGAAACGGTATGGATAATTCATGCTCTACCACTTTATAATTTGGTATATTTTAGAATACCACTCTAAAGATTTTTTTTATATTATACCATTCTAAAGAGTTTTAGATCTATACAATATCATTATCTTTTATTTCTTGCTTTGTCTTTCATTTTGCGGCATTTGACCTATCAAAAAGTCCATTATACTCTCTGGACAATTAGTATGATTGCATGATTTAACCAAAAGAAAGAAGGGCAAAAACTTTATTACTTAGTTCATTTAACCATAGAACCAACTCAAGAACCTATATTGTGTCCTTACTAAGATCAATCTTGTAGTTGTCGAAGTCCTCCTTAAACATCTTGATTTCCCTGTACGACACGACCGCCAACATTGGCCTCCGATGGAGCTCCGCCGGCGGCCTCACCTGCAGCTTGGTTGCGCGGCCTTCCTAAGCGGCGAAGTTCTTTGGGAGCACAAGGACGCTCTATGACGCCCTCCGCTGTTGACGCTCAGGCCGTTGCCACAACATACTCGAAGGTTGCAGCGGTAAGGCAGATATGTTATAAAGGTAGGCGTGATGCATTTACAAGAGGCACAAGAAGCTCTTAGCTCTTGTGCGTCCAACGTTGTTGGCGGATATTTCGCATATCATATTATTTGACCTAATGGCATAATAAACTTTTTGCCTGAGTCAAATACTAAAAAATGAAGGAAAGCAGGGGCGTAGCCAGCAGGGGGGCTTGGTGAGGCTTGAGCCTCATCTCCCCCCGATGACAACCAACAAGTAAAGCAGAAGCGATTTTGTATATTTACTTGTTGCCTTCATATTGTTTGCTGCTTGCCATTTTGCTTGAGCAAAGTAAAGTAAAACAACAAGCAAAGCAATCAAAAGCCTTCTGCCATTGGTAACAATTAACAACCTACTTTTAGTAATGCTTGCCATTTTGCTTGCTACTTGCTTACTTCTTACTTTTCTCTGCGCTCTAAATATTTTCGTTGCTCGAGAGCAAAAGTTGCCGCTGATTTCACGCACGATTCCTTTCCAGTTTGTCGAATCAAATTAAAATCATAATAAACTTGTTTAAAAATTATCTTGCCTGACCATATCAATAGGCATCATCCACAAAAACAAAGATCACCGCACATTGTCTCCTTCATCTTGTTCCATACTGTCTCCTTGGGCAAACCTTCCAATAACCTATTCTCTGCTATCCAAACTCTGAATCAAGTGGTTCAAAATTTGAAATTCATCTACATTTATATTATACTTCCAAGTACCTATTTTATACTTTTTATTTCATTTGATTTTATTTTGTTTGGGCCGCTTTTCACGTGTAGACTACAATGTTTCCGAGTATGACTTCGTTAATCTTTCTCACCACCAGTATGCTTTGAGCCCACCCTCTATTTTCTTTCTGGCTTCGCCACTGAAGGAAAGAGCAAGAAATGAGAGGTAATGGTATTGTGTGAATCTAAGACTCTTAGGAGTGGTATAATGTGGAAGACAATCTTTGGAGTGGTATCTCAACACATGCAAATACTTAGAGTGATATAGTATGAATTATCCTATTGTACAATTAGCATTTTTTTTGTGAGAAATAAAATTATTTAAGTTCTTTGAGGACAAATAATTAATAAATTGTAATTCCACCTAAAAAATTGCATAGTTCAACTCATGACTTAGGCTCGACTCTTCAAACTTCAAAGTACGCAAAAAAAAAATTTGTTTTGAATGGTATAAGAAAATATTGGCACCTCTATGATTTTTGTTGTAGGTGTTGAACTGAAACACGAGTCAGGGGTGGATGTGAGGTTCCTCGCGTGAGGGGTCCTTCCAGAGGCACATTTTTGGATGACTCTCTGTATTCCTTGAAAGCTTAACTTATAAATAAGGGATACATGGGTATTTATAGGATTTTGGGCCTACACAAATGACCAAAATGCCCCTTATAGAGATAGGTAATCTTTAATTATAAACGAGGGTAATATTGTCCTTTCTAGACACAACAATAGCACTTTGAGCTGTATATCATATAATCAGTTGTCGGTCACACTGGTCACATTGTATACGCATTGTCATATAATAGGTGGCCCCCATGTCCTAGGGTATATTCTTAGGCCGGTGGGGGCTCACTTGTCCTTCGGGACCTGTTAGGGGATGGATGCACCCTTCAGATAGTTTCAACCCTCGATGATAATCCTCTTGATGCCCGCAGGGGGTAACAAGAGGTGTAGATTTGTTATGGTAACCCCTTGTGGTAGGACCAAAGATGTAGCCATCGAGGGTGAAGACCTCAATGGGCGCTCCCATGCCTCTTCCCTCGGGAGCGAGGTGTAAGGGCTCATGGGTGTCCTTGACTGGCTCTATCTTCTCCAGGGAGGTGTTAGTTATTCCTCCAACACTAGTTCCCCTGCCACTTGACGTTAGAGGGAGCATCCATGGGGGTAGTTTTGAACTGTTATACTTGCCACGTTAAGGTTGTGAGGGAAGTATTTGGCCTAGTCAAATGCTTACATCCCTACCATGCTAAAGTTGATACTTAGCCAAAATTTGGTGGATCCAAATTGTACTTGCATCCCAAATTGGGCGTTGAAACTATGGCAAAATCTTAGACTTAGCCAAAATTTTGGGCATCCAAACTATGGCAAAATCTCAGCCAAAATTTTGATGTCTAAGCCATGGCAAAATTCACGAGTTAGCCCATAGCAAGCATACACGATCTATATCAAAAATTTAGTTGGGTTCCAAGCCATTGAGCCATGTGTCTATTCGCGTGGGCAAGTTGCAAGCTAGTGCTCCAGTGGGTCACTTGAACTGGCCATCCATGTTAGCACCCCACTGGGCCACTTGAACCAACCCATCTCCATTTGAGAGGAGGAATGGGGAACCCTTCCCACTTCATCATCCTTTAGTAGCCGCCGCACCTTCGACTGGAAACGAGACAACCAAGTGAGGGCCAAAAAGGGGAAACATGGGATCGAGGATTCGATGGTGAGCCAGAGCTCGGTCGGCGTAGGCACTGGTTCCCAATACCGCAATACGTAGGGTGTCTTTGGCGTGGCTAGCGTTGCTCAGCTATGGCTGATGTCCAAGATGACAAGAGCGGGTGTCACACGGCCATGGATGTCAACCAAGGTGAGTAGGAGACGTTGTGGTCTGAGTCTATATGGCTCAAATCACGGGGCACATGAGGGCTACACGTCCGAGGCGTGACGCACTCGATGTGAGCCCATTGGGCCATAAAGGCGTTATGTGGCCCACTAGTATTCGTAGGTGTTCCTAGGGGTGCAAACGGGTCGGGTTAATTCTAACCGATCTGGCACCGAATCCGATTGGTACCGAATTCGGAGAAAAAATATGGGTTAGGATATGGTAACAGCAATATCCGTCCGAATCCGATAGGTCTTCAAGTTTGATTTCAGGTTAGTGCTACTATTCGACGTTTCATTTTCTTTTGCAATGGTAAAATAAAATCTTCCACATCAGCTATTAAGTAGTAACATCAAGTTCTTGACAGTACGTCCTCCTACTCCATTTGTTGTACTGCATGCATTCCTTACAAACAAGTAGGGGTGAAAACGGCTTGGGTTAATCCCGACCGATCCGGCACCGAATCCGATTGGTACCGAATCTGGAGAAAAAATATGGGTTAGGATATGATAACAACAATATCCATCCGAATCTGACCCGTTTGCACCCCTAGGTGTTCCCATGAGACTAGGTCATGGGGCACTTTATAGGTGTACTCATGAGACTAAATCACAAGTACATTGGAGGAGTACCCATGAGACTAAGTCATGGGCATCATCGAGATGTGCCCACAACTTATGTCATGAGACAGAACTAAGTCACGGACATATTGGAGGGGGTGCCCACGAGATTAAGTCAAAGGGTGCCTTAGAGGTGCGCCCCATGAGACTAAGTTATTGGGCACCTTAAAGGTGTGCCCACGATACAGTCATGGGCATTGTAGAAGGGTGCCCATGAGACTAAGTCACGGGCGCCTTAATGGTGTGCCCACAAGAATATGTCACATACACCTTGGTAGGGTACCTATGAGACTAAGTCACGATCATTGTCTAGGTATACCCACTACTTATTGTCACGGGCACCTTGGAAGGGTGCCCATAAGATTAAGTCATAGGTACCTTGATAGAGTGCCCATGAGACTAAGTCATGGACACCTTAGAAGAGTATCCGTGAGACTAAGTCACCTACGTGTTTACGATAATAAGTTATGGGCACCTTGGAAGGGTGTCCACGAGACTTTCTCTTGAGCACCTTGGTAGGGTGCCTGTAAGAATAAGTCACAGGCACCTTAGAAGGGTGCCCACGAGATTCGTATTCTAGAATATTCAGATTTATATTTGTATTTATTTATAAATACATATATGAATATATTTTAGACATTATCCGTTTTCACTCTTAATCGTACCCAACAAAAAGATCAATGCCCTAACAACTTGGACGCCCATCCGCCTTTATATTCCCCTCCGTTCCCCTCGTCAAATCCACGCGAGAGCTCTTAGAAAGCACCGCACAAGCTAGAGAGAGGGAGGCGAATACTCCAAATCTCTCTGGCCATGATGGTGCTTTCCGACGACTCCTGTGAATCCTCACGAGCTTTCTGTACGTGTCCGTGGCATGGTCCTTCGCCGTCGCATTATGTTCTAGTCGCGGCAAAGGGATCACCAACGAACGAGCGCAATATATCGCAAGAATGAACAACAATTTGAGACTGGGAATGGAGGGAGACGGGCGGTGGCCGAGGTGCCCAGCAGATCCCGGCCGACCGGCGCAGCAAGAGGAGGCTCCAAGGCTGGCCCGTACTACCCGGGGCGTGTGTTGTGGTGGTGACTCAGCTAGAACCTGAAGCACCTCGACACCTCGCTCCGCCGGCTAGGCGCCAGCAAGCTCGTGACCCGAAGGTCGGCCGACGCTATCGTCGTGCTGCTCAAGCTCATCCACAACACATGCGCCATTCACCTCTACGGTTTGGTTCCTTTCCGTGGAATATGCTTGTGTTAATTAGCTCGTATGCTTGTGTTAGTGTGACGACCCGCATTATTACCATGGAGTAATAACGCCAGTCAACGGATTATTATTCGTTTTAGCCGATAAAACATCGCTCTAACGAATAATAAGGCTATCAGAGTATTGCAGCAGAACAATAATTAGAGATACAATATGATATTACAAGAATATCACCACGCAGGGCTACAGTTTATTACAAAGCCTCAAGGCTTGCATATCTCATACTCAACACAACCTTCGCACGGGATGCCCACCTTGCACCTATTGCAATCCGAGTCCACGGTCTTCCATCCAAGCAATTTCCACTTGACTTGCTATTCTCTGAACTGACATGCTCCTAAGCAAGGAGAGATTTATAGCAAGGGTGAGTACAGAAGTACTCAGCAAGCGTTATTAACAAAAATTGCACAACATGCTTATCCTTTCCATGACATAGAAAATAAAGTTTGTTGGTTTTGAAAGAAGTCCGATTTATTAATTTAGAAAACTACTGAACATACGCATGAACAGCAAAAACCCCCATAAGTTTCCGTAATTCTCCTTTCCCGGAGACAGGCATGAATTCATGATTTTGATAGCATTGCGCAAGCTTGTATCACTTTACCCATCATTACTCTGTATCGTGTTGGCTCCCGGATCTCCGCAATTCCTTTGATGCGGCGCCCAGACCAGAGTACAGTACTAATACATCTAGTTCAGTAATTATATCTCCACCCGGTTATACACAATCAGCAGCCTGGAGCCACGCAGACCCACCGAAAGCGACATAACCGTTGGCTGGTAGGGTATTCAACCTTTCCCCAGCCCCCTTCCAGCGTAATATAACGCTAAAGCGTAACCCGTCTGTGGGTTCTTACGCCCCGGTCTCTTACCGGTCTTTGGGCCTATTCCCTAAATAAATCACTCCTGTGGAGAATATAACACCTCACTAGAGTACCGCCTGCCGCAAACATACGGAACGATGGTTGATACGGTTGGTACGGTCTGTCTATACGGATGAAGTTTGTAGTCCCTTATATTCTATTCTTATGCAGAGGTCCCTCCTTTGCCCACTCACTGCCTCCCCTGGCAACCTTTGCCCACCTTTTTACTTAACTTTAGTGGCCAACTGCTCCATCAGTTGCCATCTAACCCTTTTCATTCACATGTAGCCATTGCTTGATTTAAACCCTTTTTATTTCTTTCATGCAAGTGATACTAGATTAATACAAAATACATGTTTTACGAATATACTCCGCAGAGGTGTTCAAAGGAATGCTTGCCTGGACTTTAACCATATACTCAGATTCAAGTAGGATCAGGTGAAGTTGTCCCCGTAGCTTGGTTTGTGGCCTGCAATTAAATACGTTGGCTACGACTTAATTTACGAGAACATAATAAAATACGATGTGTCGAGGTGCTTGTGCTCCTAAGGTAAGACGCCATTCCATTTAATCTAATCGCAGTAGTCGAGGTTAATTTCGATACACTACTCGTCGTTCGACATTATCGCACTAACGTCATGAGATATGGTTGATTTATTAGGTATGCCTAGCATTTTATTAATTCCTAACCATTTTCTCCGATTAAACGGGATTTACTAGAGGCGTGCATAAGTATAACGGCTCATTTTAATTCTGTACTATGATAATTGCCATTATTAATCCTAATCAAGCTTCGCATGTGCAATTATACTACTTTGATTCTTTATATGTGCGTATGTATATATTCACCTTTCTAATTTATTTTAGGTCTTATGTTTCTTTAAATAGATTCTTTTTCTTTGGTACCAGTCCTTTTTGTAACTAATACGCGTGTGATTAATTATCTACACCAACGAAATTAATTCTTAAGTAATTATTAATTGACTTATACTAAAGCGTCTTTGTACGGTTGCCAGGTTTTATTTTAGCTAGCTACGGATTGTTACGGCTTATGCTATTTAAATTACTAAGTACTAGTTTAATTGGCGGGCACAACTTTTGAGTCATGGCTTATTATTTTAATTTGGTACCGGTTATTCTAGTCGTCATGACCAGTTCTAAATCTTCTAACGGCTGCTAATTTATTCTAACAAATCAAAATATTTAACAGTGGATTTCTACAGTTCATAATCGACTATAAAATTAATTAGGCATTTAATTACACAATAGGGGTCGCAATGATATTATAACAATTTACTTCGTATGCGTGCAATTTCCAGTCTACGGGCATCATTTGATTTATCCTTCATAACCAAGAATATTTACTAAGGCAGTTATATGACTTAACACTTCCTAGGTTAATTAGGTATTTAGTTACAATCCCGAATGATTTAATTAGTGATACAACAATGAAATCGGTACACGCTACTTTCTTATCCTACAGATGGCAATTCACTTGTTCTAACCATTGCAATTATTGATTAGTGGGTTTCTATTGTTTAGATGAGTTTAACCAATTTATCTGTGTAATCCAACCTACAACGAAATGGTCTTAAACTATAGTACTTTAATTTAATCCTTATGCGTACAGGTTTAATCGGCGTATACTTTACATCGTCGGACCACAATTAGTTTGTTCTAATATTCTGAAGAACTCAGGGTGAATTTCTATAGTTTAACTATTATTATCCAAATCGTCTAGGTAATGGAATATATTGCTGAGCGGTTTAAATAACAATACACAGGTTAGAGTATATACTTGGATCCATTTTAATCAATTGACGCTTTTGGTTTATTTATGGGATCCTGAATATTTATTAATAGAATTCCACAAGTTTATATTACCAACAATGTTAAATAGATATTACTTAGGGATTTAATAATTTGAACGGCAATGTATCGATTCAATCGGTACTTGCCAAATTTTTAATCTACTGCCCATGCTTAGTTAATCATAACTACTGATTAGAGATAATTTGTATTTTAGCATGATTAGAATAATAATATTGGATACTTTAATCTACATTAGCTTAGTTACAGTTAAATATTCACGAAGACAAATTTTTATTATGCGCGCTTCTCCTCTCTCTTCTCTCTCTCTTTTCTCTTTTTCTTTTCCTTATTTTCCTTCTCTTTCTTTTTCTCTTCTTTTTCTTTCTTCCGCCCGACCTCCTTCCTGGTTCGGCCGACGCCTCTACTCCTCTTCCCCCATCTCCTCCTCTCGGCTCCCCCGCCTCTCACTCTCCGCCATGCCGCCTCGGCCCTCCCGGCCGCGCCGCCGCGCACCTGCTCACCCCGGCGTCCGCGCTCCCCTACCGGCTCCCTCTCTCTCCTAGGTGCCGCCTCCCCTCGCCGAGCTGCATGCACGGTCGATCCTCGGCTTCCTCCGCCGCCTCACCTACTTCCGCGCGCCTGCGCCTTGGGCCTTCCGGCCCGGTCCTACGCCACGACCGCCGGTCCTCCGCGTCTCCTCCGCTCCCGGCCGCTCCCCGCGCGCCGTCGGCCGGCTATGCCGCGCCGCTCCGCGCCGCCCCGGGCTGCCCTCGCCGCGCCGCACGGTTGAGGCCGCCGGATCCGTGGCCTAGGGCCCAGATCTGGTGCCTCCGCCCACTATTCTACCCCGGTTGCTTTCAATGGATTTGCTATTTTGTTTGCCTTTTATGGGGTTGCTTATGTGATGCAGGCAGGGAGGTGGTTACTCCGGTGTGGTCTTGGCTGGCTGGACTCGCCCGCACGCCGGGGGAGTGTGCGGCGGCAGCTTGGTAGAGCTACACCGCGGTACACACAGCCGCCGTCATCCCCGGTAAACCCATGCTTTCTTACTCTCCTCTACTTTCCTCTTCTACCTCCAGTGGCATTCTTTATGTTGATTCCTGGTTGCTAGTGGTATTACTCGGTTGCTACTAGTGTCTCTGGTTATGCAATGGTTGTTATTAAGAACTGAATGCTATGGCTGTGAGCAACTGGTAGTTTACCTTCGCCGGTTATGGATTGATTTGCGGTGGAAAGAGCTTAGGGTTTGCTTGTGGTTGCTTGTGGATGTCGCTCTCTTGGCTTGTGGCTGCCGTTCGGTGGTGACCTCCTAGGGTCGATGACTTGGCTTCTGATGCGCCTCCCGCCATCGCCGTCGTCTTGCTCGCCGCTCGCTTGCCGTGCCTTCGCCGCGCGCGTCGGTTTCCACTCGGTGGCTGGCTTCTCTATTGGTTTGGAAATGGTTGGAAGGTTTGGGCCTTTGGGGGAAATGGTTGTGATGCCGTGCATGACTGGCTGCTCTCTTTTCTCTGTTGGCTGTGTTGATGTGCTGGCCGTGCGATATTTTTGTGCTGGCTGGAGGTGCTATCTCGCCTCACTGGCTCTGGCCGGGTGCTATTTGGGGGATATTGTGATAGGTGGGCAGGGTTTTGACAAGTGCCTCTCTGTTGTGGTTTGGGCTTGGAAAATAGGATTATGGTATTTTTGGCTTTGCTTTAGTTGATCCCTATACTCGAAACAGGTTTGTATAATAATAAAATACCGTGTGATGAGCCTATGGTTGTGAGAGGTGCCGATTGTCCCTGGAACAGTCAGGTATCTTTGTGAAAGAGGTGCCGACCGGGCCGGGACAATCAGGTATCTCCGTGAACGGATTACCCTGCCCGAAGCTAACCTTGAGGGCTCTGACGGCAATTTCTTCTTTTAATTATTTTCTTTTGTTCAGTCTTTTTCGGTATTACAGTTACTAGTTTGCTCACAAATGAAATAACGGTGTGGCGGCCGTTCGACGATAATCTCTAATGTAGGAGATGATCTGAATGTAATTTGGCTCTCTCTTAATATTGTTGTATACAGAATATTGTAGGTTACTCGAATGTAGTTTCTAATGTTGTAATTGTGTCTCAATTATTTAAGTTTGTGAGGCGGTAATTTGATTAAGACCGAGACTTGTAAACTTACAGTAATTTGTGTTATCGTTATTAATGTAAAAAGAGTTGTAATATCTTTATTTAATTTAAGCCAGTTTTAGTTGTAGTTGAAGGAATGTGACTTGATTGGTTGTACAAGAATTGTAATAATTACACAATTGTATTACGGACTGTCATATATATGTTAATTGAGTTGGAAACTTTTACTTGTGCAATTGAATTTTATTTCTCACTTAGTCTATACCGTTTGATATTCACCCTCGTCGATGAAGTTGTGAGAACAACGTATTAGTTTATCGCTCGGTGATTTCAATTTATACAACTAGGTAGAAAATTTTAAATTCCCTCGGATTTTTTTAGATTTGTAATTACATAATTAATCATGCTTAACGTTGCAATTCGTTGCTTAAGGTTAATTAATAATGTGGGTTGTTACAGTTAGTATCATTCCCAATGTAGTTCTGCGACTCTAATTCCTGAATCCATATACATTGACTTCACTACTCTTCAGAAGTAGTTCATTTCATCTCTATTTGATTGCCGTTGCAGAGGAGAGTAATCTGAATTTTGATTGCTATAATGTTGCTTACTTGCTTTCAGTTCATTCTCGAATTAACTGGAACACACATTGTGTGTTAAGTCCCCAAGAACTATATTTGAAACAAGATGTTATGTGGTGCTGGGTGGACTAATTTCCCCCTTATGATTTACTTGAAGTGCAAAAAGAGTAACAAAGTTTTGCGGAGGTTGTACTTAGGAACTTATAAGGAACAATTTTTGCCTGTATCTTTTTTCTGGGGGTGCCCAAATTTGGTCATAAGCTTGTGTAATTTCACAAGGATTAATTGCCTATATAACATTGATCATACATAAGTGGAGGCAAATATTTCTCTTCATTTTGTGTTCATTTGATTGACATACGCTGCACATGAATTAGTGTTGTAACAATGTTTTTGCTTTGGTTAAACTGTGATGAATCATTTATATCTATTCCATTTTATTTTATATATTTACATCTATTCTGTTTAATGTTTTACTGATTTATAGAATGATTCTGGGAATATAATAACAAGTATAATATGCAGAATTTAGTGGTTGCTTGTTATGTATGGGGATTTTGGGGTTACTTGTTGCCTATTTTTGTCACTGTTCATTGACTAGCTGTCAAATTAGGCATCTTAGTGAAAATGCTATTCTTTTTATTCACTCTGAATTTCTGTAGGCTGTAGCTGTGCAAGGTCCGTTAATAGTTTTTTTTTCATAAAATAGATTGGGCTGGTCCGAGCGAACCTGAGGTGGCTGGGCAAGGCTCAAGCCTAGCTAACCAACTGGCAGTTAATGAGAGTAAACAAAAGACAACTGTTTGCACCATAGTTAGGGCCTGATTGGATCCACCCAGATTTTAAGAATCTGGCTTTTGGAAATTGGGTGGGATCCAAACAGATCAGTTTTTGGGGCAGTTTTTAAAATCTACCTACCCAAATTCTTAAAAACCAAGAAGTTGTTGATACCCAACTTTTGCCAGTTTTTTTTGGCACAAATACCCATTTACCCTCATTAAAGACCACGCGCAGACGCTTCCAATCATAAATGTAAGGGTATAATAGTCTATTAGCACCAATCATAAATGAAACTAGCTTTTAAAAACTAGGGGATCCAAACACCCCATCAGTTTTTGCTTAGAAACCAGCTTTTAAAAACTAGAAGTAATAGCTGGTTTTTAAGAATCTGAAACTGATCTAAACAGGGCCTTATTCTTGGTATTTATCTCACAAATTTTGCCATTGTAGATTACTGCCATGTGGATTCCAACTAGAAGCAAAGGCAGACACTTCAGAATCGTTGTCTTAGAGGTCAAATTTTGCCATTGTCTTAGTGCTGACTATGACCATTTATATTAGTTATCGTATTATTAATTTGGCTATTTTTGATATGCAGATGACTGATCCCTACTCACCGGAAGCATATTTATATATTTTCAGGATGCATTTTCTATTACCGAGGTATTTTTGTTGTATTTCTCTCTATTTTGCTTTGTTTTTCTTCTATTCATGTATGAATTTGAATTGAACAAAAGTAAAATACTGTATTTGTGACAATCTAACTTAGCGTCTTAGCCCATCCTCGATTTTGTTCCTGGCTTCGTCACTGTGTATTTAAGACCTTAGCGCTGTGTGGCTACCTGTTGTAATAATGTAAAGTCTCTAATGATTGTTCAACTGTGTGACTCTAGTATAACTTATTATTTTGTAAGATAGGGATCTTATAAAGCAATAATCCCTTGCTCAATATCATGTTACAAAGATAATGACGCGGGCGTCACAATATGCTCCTGAGTTAGACAAAATACCTGCACAGCTTGCACGATCGCCGTTGATGCATGCATCTGATCTAACCGCGTAGAGAAGGAATAACCAGCCCATCGATCTCAACCCGGCTAGTCCACGCTATATTTAGACCGATTCTTCTTTGTTATAGTTTATTAATTATAAATAGTGATTACTGAAGTAAAATAACAGTCGCTGAAAAATCAAAAAGAAAAGTATCATTACAACATCAAGATGGGACTAATTAAGAACAATTGCACGGAGAAATAATAATTTATGGCAAATCTCTGTAGCAAAATATATTTATTAAATTTTATGTTTCAACTAGCTCACCTAAAATATTAAGTTCGTAAAAAATATATGGGTAATATACCTCCCCGGCATTATCGTGTCCCCGCCGGGCTCATCGACATTCCACAAGAGGGCATGGACTGGTGCCCTCGGTCAGCTCAGGTCATTGTTTACTTCATGAATCTAGCTATGCATGCGACGAAGCTAAAGCTTGAGCTTACTGCTGTGTTCTTTTGTATTTTATGTTCATAACTTTTGGTTTATTCTAACTAATTTTTAAGTAGTATATTTTTTAAGATGATATCTAAAAGTTAATTATAATAGGCACTATACCGAATTCATATATATCGGTTAAAATCACACGTGAAAGTCTTTCTCCATACTCTCTCTTACGTATAGCCAGAATTTAAAATTTTAAATCAAAAATTATAAATCACCGCTCAAAAGAATTTACGTACACCTACGATGATGAATGATCAATGTTCTCAAGAATAAAAGCATTGACGCTGGAAACATAACGCGAGAACCTCTCGGAACGAGTCCCGGGCATGCATTTCCTATTGCCATTAGCGGAGTCCTGTACTTGTCTGGACCCCCTGCCTCTCCGCTCATAATAAGCGATTAATAAAGTAATTACACTGAGTTTTAAACTAGTGGTTTTTTAACCCCCATTTGCACGCGCGTACATTAATCGCAAACCGCCCGGCACGCATGTGAGCTGCGCAGCATGTGAGGTGGCTCGGCCGATCTCTCCGTGAGATATGATGGGAGTAGGGGTGTAATTACAGTGGATATTGATAGATATTGATTGTTTTATATTATATCTTATATATTTTTTGAATCAAATCCTGATAGCGCCAAATGCTTTTTTTCTGTATTTGTCTCGTAAGTCTTTAGTTGGTCGGATAGATAGAAAGTATCGTTTTTTCGTCCTACACAGGTTATTAGATAGTAGAGATACAATCAGAGTGAACATAAAGAGACTGGTCGTCAAAATATCGAAAGAAGAGCTGCTCTGCATTCTTTGCCTACTCAAATGCGGCAATCAACCGATCATTTATTCTGTTCCTAAGTAAAGTAATAACATGATTTTTTATGTCATACAACATACGAATAGATATCACTTATCATGTATTATATTTCATATGTTTTACTCAGAGTCAAATATAAATAAGTATTAGCTACTTATTTATTACTTTCGTATTCGTCCATGGGTCTATCTTTCCGACCGGAAATGAGGGTAGCCGCATGAAACCGCGCAAACCGGAGTAAACATAGTCGTGGGCCAGCGCCGTGAGAGGAGAGGTCGCATGCATGCATCATGCATGACATGGCTAGCTAGCTCCTCACACGGCACGAACAAGTAATCGTGTGCTTTGCAAGGTTGTAAACGCCTCCTACTGGAATAGGGCGATAGGCCAAAGTGTGTCTTAAAGTAAGCTTTCATACGTAAGTGACACCAAAATTATAATACTAGACTAATTCCACAGAATAAAGAAGAGAGGAGATTGAGATCAGCCTGCTGTCAGCTTGCCTCGCCTCCAAAAAATCCAATACCCTAAAATCTAAAGGGTATGTCTAGGTATTATCCGGACGTTTTCTTCCTAACAATTATCCAGATTTAAGACCGTTGGATTAGAGATCTAATGGTCCCCTGTTTTTTGAGGAGAGGGAGATTTTTTTGGAGGGGGTGGGGGAAGAATTTATGGCCATTGGATCTCTAATCCAATGGTCATAAATCCGGATGATAGTTAGAAAAAAACATCCAGATGATATTTATCAATACCCAAATAGCTCCTAATTCTAAAAAATACTCAAATGCTCTTTAACACTTCTTTCTCTTAATTAATTAGCTTCGCCTCTCAAGGGAAAGAAGAAGAGACGGGCCAGTTCGCCCCATGACAGGAAGATCAATATATCCATGCATGCTGTGCTGCAGGGTGATGATAGGACAGGACCAAAGTTAAACACTATACAAAACGGGGTGATCATATACTACTACTAATCTTAACTAACATCCAAACTCCAATTAAACAATCACCAAAGAGAAAAACAAAATAATATCCTACTAGTCATAGTCAGCACCCATGGGCCTGAAACATGCCTCCGGTGCCGCCAATTCGAGCACCACGCGCGTTCAAGCACACCACCTGTTGCGTTTGCAGTAAATTAAGCAAAACCCAAAAAAGTAAATTAAGCGAAAGCTGATGGCTAGCTCACGCTGCACGCAGAGGCAAAGCACCAACCGCAAGTCGTCCTCGCGTTGCATTATTTTTTTTGGGTGGTGATAAACATCATCTAAATATTTTCTTTCCGATTGTCATTTAGATTTATAATCATTAGATTAAACATCTAACGGCTATAAATTCCCTCCTCTAAAAAAATATCCTCCTCCTCTAAAAAATCGTCCCCTGTAAAAAAGAGGTTGTTAGATCTTTAATTCCATAGTTCTAAATCTGAATAATTGTTAAGAAGAAAATATCTAAATAATGACTAGACACACTTTTTTTTGCACCCCAGATGTCACCGCGGCCAATGGCGCTGCTCTGACCTGCCCGGGTCAACTCCCCCGCCACAAACCACCCCTGCCCCCACCCAGCCATGCCATCGTCACGTCTCCGGCATCCTCATGAGCCCACCGTTTCATGGCGGGCTCGTCACCGATGCGCCATCCACACCTCCACCTCTCCCTATTCATCGGCGTCATCGTCTGGCTCCGACACGCTGGAGAGGCCTACGCCGGCAAGGTCGCCACGGAGCTCGTCACACCGGACTTCTCTGCGTCGTACTTCCTGTTCATTGAAACCTACGGCGTGTTCCTTCAGTCCAGAAGCGGCGCGTTCGAGGCAGCGGTGTACAACCCTGCGGGGCAGCAGGACCGGTACTACCTCGCCGTGCTGCACGCGCCGTCCAAGACCTGCGTCTGGGCGGCCAACCGCGACGCACCCATCACCGACCGCGCAGCGCCGCTGCAGCTCACGGCTAGCGGGATCTCCGTCGAGGACGTCAACGGGACGGTCGTGTGGTCGACGCCGCCGTTCGAGTCCCCGGTGGCCGCGCTTCGGCTGGACGACTCCAGCAACCTCGCGCTGCTCGACGGGGAGAATGCGACGCTCTGGCAGTCGCTCGACTGGCCCACGGACTCGCTCGTGTCGCCGCAGCGCCTCCGCGTCGGCGGGTTCTTGGCGTCGGCCGCGTCGGTATCGGACCTGTCGGAGGGGGACTACCGGCTCAACGTGACCGCCGCCGACGCCGTGCTCACATGGATGGGGTCCCTGTACTGGCGGCTGTCGAATGACCCCAACTCCGTCAAGGATCGCGACGGCGCCGTCGCGTACATGGCCGTGAACGGCACCGGGCTGTACCTTCTTGCGGCAGACGGCACTGTCATCATTCAGGTCGTCATGCCAACAGCCGAGCTTCGCATAGTTCAGCTGGGAGTGGATGGGAAGCTACAAATTTCAAGCTTTGCGTTCGCGAACTCGTCGACGCCGATGCACGGCGGGTTCGTGGCGCCGAGCAAGAGATGTGACCTGCCGCTCTCCTGTGGCGCGCTCGGGCTCTGCATGGCCAACAGCAACTTTTCCGGTTGCACGTGCCCGCCGCTGTTCGCGGCGTCGCATGACAGCGGCTGCGTGCCGTCCGATGGCTCCACGGTGCTATCCGTCGCCTCCTGCGGCGGCGCTGGCGCTACCTTCCCGGCCTCGTATGTCAGCCTTGGCAATGGCGTTGCGTACTACGCTAACAAGTTCTCACAGCCCGCCGTGGCCGGCTCCAACGCATCTTCATGCCAAGCACTGTGTACCAGCAACTGCTCCTGCTTCGGCTACTTCTTCGACGACTCGTCGTTGTCTTGCTACTTGGTGCAGCACAAGCTCGGCTCTATCATAAACACCAACCCTACCAATGGCGCCGGCATGCTCGGCTATATCAAGGTACAGAGCTCGCAGTCACCAAGATCGTCGGACAGTTCGTCTTCCAACAGTACCCTCATCACCATCCTTGTCCCGACGATCGTCACATTAGTGCTCATCGTTATCGTCAGCGCTTTCGTCATAGCGTCGTGGCGTAAGGACGAGAGGCGCGCAGGAAGGCGTCCTTCGCGATCCAGGGACGTGCAGCTCCGGCGGCAGCCCTCGCCGGCGTCGGACTCAGCGCACCTTGTGCACGACAATGACGACGACGGCGATGACATCGTCATCCCTGGCCTCCCGACCAGATTCACGTACGAAGAGATCGAGGACATCACCAATAGCTTCCGCATCAAGATTGGCGCCGGCGGATTCGGTGCCGTGTACAAAGGCGAGCTCCCGGACGGCTCGCTGGTGGCCGTAAAGAAGATCGAAAGCGTGGGGATGCAGGGCAAGCGCGAGTTTTGCACCGAGATCGCCGTCATTGGCAACATCCACCACGTCAACCTCGTCCGCCTCCGCGGCTTCTGCACCAAGGGCCAGCGCCGCCTCCTCGTGTACGAGTATATGAACCGCGGCTCCCTCGACCGGCCCCTGTTCCGGCAGACCAGCCCTCTGCTCGAATGGAAGGAGCGGGTGGGCATCGCCATCGGGGCGGCGAGGGGCCTCGCTTACCTCCACTTCGGTTGCGACCAGAGGATCATCCACTGTGACGTCAAGCCGGAGAACATCCTCCTCGCCGATGGCGGCCAGGTGAAGATAGCCGACTTCGGGCTGGCGAAATTCCTCACGCCGGAGCAGTCCGGCTTCTTCACGACGTTGCGAGGCACGCGCGGGTACCTCGCACCGGAGTGGCTCACGAACGCGGCCATCACGGACCGCACCGACGTCTACAGTTTCGGGATGGTGCTCCTGGAGTTGGTGGGCGGCCGCAAGAACCGCAACGAGCACGTGAGCGACGACGCCGGGGGCAGTGGCGGCGAGGACTCCAAGTCCTCGAACGGCACAACGGGCAGCTCGTCGCGCGGCGCCAGAAGCGACTACTTCCCGCTCGCCGCGCTGGAGGGGCACGAGACGGGGCGGTACGCGGAGCTGGCCGACCCGCGGCTGGAGGGGCGGGTGGTCGCTAAGGAGGTGGAGAGGGTAGTGAAGGTGGCGCTGTGCTGCCTCCACGAGGACCCGCAGCTACGTCCGAGAATGGCGCTGGTGGCCGGCATGCTCGAGGGCACCATGGAACTGTGGGAGCCGCGCGCGCAGTCGCTCGGCTTCCTCCGGCTATACGGCCGGGGGTTCGCCGGGCCGTCCGATGGCGATATCAAGCAGGTGGTGTTGGGGTCCGTCGCTGATCGCGCTCGGTCGGCGACGACGATGCAGACGACGACGAGCGGGTGGCCTTCGTATATGTCGTCGTCGCAGCTGTCCGGGCCAAGATAAAGCGCACGGCACGGTGCCTGCGAAATTGTTTCTAGTGTTATGTTGCACACAGGGTTGTATTGATCATCTTGGTTCATTTGCTAGGACGGAGGAATTAATCTGTGTAATCATGAGGCCTATATCTTTGCAATTTTGTCTTGTATTGTGCTCATTTGGGTGAGATGTATTTTTCTTCAGAATTAAAATTCGAAGGAATTTAAAATCCTAAAATTCGAAGGACAGAGGTCGAAAGAAGATGAAACTGGATCATCTGGTTTGCGCAAAATATGTGACGGAAGATGATTGACCCAGTGATCACACATCCAAACTGGGATAATCTTGTTTCTGTAATGGTGTTGACTTTTTTACAGCCATTCACCTCTAAATACAAATTGATGGATGATCGAGACCCAGGTTCCTATCGAACTTACGGAAAATAGAGCATAATCAAACAGAGACTATATTGCTACGAACAGAAATAAAGTTACAAGAATGATTTTGGTGTGTTTTGGGATATGCATGTCACCCTATTTATGCTTATCTAAAGGCTGGCAGATAATGCTGCTAAAGGCGCATTTTGTCTTCGCACACGTGTCTTTCTTGAACTGTTACGTCTTTTGGTCAACCATTGTAAGTTGCTAGATGCGTTAATAATCACTCTTCACATTAATCATGTGAGAAACCGTCAAGTCTCCCGATCATTTAACTTGATCGGGGCTAATAGAATCATATGGTTGGTCGTTTTTTTGGTCTTAACCGGTCATTACTAGCCTTCGACCAATTTGTTATTAAAAGGACATGATTTCCATTGAATAGTGTTCGTAGACATAACTCCTATGCTAAGTGGGCTCTTATATGCAGTGGCGGATCCAGGATCAAAATTTAGGGAGGGCTAATAGGACTTACTGACCAGTTTGTTGAATACCAAGTTGCCGGCCTACGATAGACTTGTAGACACTAGAGAGAGAGGCTCCACGCCAAGAGTTAAGATGTCGTTGTGGCTTGTAATCACCACTACAAATACAATTTTCTTCATCATACAAAGGCTTTTTAAGCATGATAAGGTCATTTATATGGCTAGCGTGGAGCTGTAGGGAATGAGAGAGGTACACACGGTCGGCCAGTAATGGGGGGCTGGCGCCCGACCTGACCCACCGCTAGGTCCACCCCTGAGCAGAGAAGCCAAAATAAAAATAGAGAAAGGGCTAGTAGGGTTAAGCTAACTTGAGATAAATGCAGCAAATATAATTTTATGCAATCAAAATTCATACTATTATTAGTGAACAGATGTTTGAATTTATGAAAGCATAAAATAAATTGATATATTGATTGGTTTGAAGTTGTTAGCATGCATAAAAGGATTAATCATAGCAAACATACTACTTTTCGTGGTTTCTAGTTCTCCCATTAACACTTCTTTTTCACAGCTGGCGGCTGTGTTTCTTTAATTCTCTAACTCACGCACAGTTTTCTCATTGTGCAAAATAAGTAAAGAGAAAGATAACCAAAATTCTAGTAATATGATTAATTAAAAAAATGCTAAACCATGGGAATACAGGAAAAACTGACTTGTTCAATCTTCAGGTTTGAACGAGGCATCCTTATCCAATTGATAAACACGCATCGACAAATATGAAATCAGGCAGATACACGAGAACATGTCAACCGCCCAGCGTCGGCCGCCACCCGCCACGTCCATGCTGCACGGCTGAATAGCAATGCTCCCCTACACTCAGCTTCCCCGTGCCTTGACGGTCGCCAGATTCCCAGTCCCCGGCGGTTCGTCGCACAGCCGGCCTGCCGCCGCCTACCGCTCGGCTTCCCCATGCCTCGCCTAAGGCTAGAGTTTCTCCTTTCGATGCACATCTCTCTGTCCTCCTCTCGTTGTTTTAGTGTTGGCGTCTTGGCAATGTGAGCGTCTGGTAGTTTGCCCTTGCACCTGAGCCTTGGACCTTAGGGCTTCGATGCCAGAGCAAGTCGAGCAAGCTAGTAGATTGATAGTCGCAGCTTCTTTCCCAATCATAATCTTCCGCAAGCATCATAGATGTGGGCGCCGGGCCACCGGTTGAGGGTGGGCTCGAGCCCTACTAAGCCCACCTGTTGGTTTCGCCACTGCTTATATGTGGGTTCGTTTTTCATAGAAAAATCTTGATCCAATCAAGAATCCTTGTCACAAATCAGCACTAAGAACTAGATAGAGTTTAGCTTGGGATTCGCAAGGAATTAGAGGTAGACAGCAAGACCAGCAGGGGGACTGGGACAACAGAGGGAGCAGTTGGGAGGAAGGAGGCCAAAAGCCGATGGGTTTCATTCAATTCCTTTACAGGCACTGTCAATTGAAATATATTGTCGTCCTTTCACATCTTGTTGGGCCACAACAGGCCCAAAGACCATGACATTCTCTACCCTTTACAAGGGATTGTCGCTCTATAACCCCTGTTGAATCTTTGTTGAATGTTTTAGGACCTTTGTATTCTTGCTCTATATAAGAATCTAATGTTAAAGAAAAAAATTTCTACCCCTTAATAATTACAAAAAGTAAAGGTACATTGGTACATTCCTTTATACTATTGAACCTATTACATATTGGGTCAGTTTTCAAGGCTCAGTCATGGGGGTTGGGCCACCTCTACAACAGTACTTCCACGACAGTAAGCTCGGAGGTCCCGATCGACGAGCTAACGTGACCAACAATCCCAGCCCCCATCCCCCGCTAGTAAGCACGAAGGTCCCGATAAACGAGCTGATGCAATTGGTAGCTCCAGCCCCTCCGACACTGAGGCTACGGCTGTGTCATCGAAGTCATATTCCGCCATGGGCGGCACATAAAGGCGGAGTCGTGGGTCGGCCCTCCCCTCCCAGGCAATGCCTACGAGAAGGATGGTAAAGCCCCGTGATGCAGCCAAAAGCGCTCTGTCGAGGTCGAGGTTTTAAGGCGGAGTCATGGGTCGCCCATCCCAAGTGACACCTACGAGAAGGGTGGCGAAGTCCCGCAATGCAGCCGAAGGCGCCCATCAAGGTCGAGCTTTTGAGGTAGAGTCGTCGGAGTCTCAGCAACGAAGTGGTCGAATGAAGTTCCGACCATGTGATAGTCTCAACCGTGAGGTAGTCGGACAAAGTTATGACCACGAGGTGATCAGACAAATTCATAGTCGCAAGGCGGTCGGACGAAGCGTTTACGACCACAAGGTGGTCGGATGAGCGTGTACGGCCACGAGGTGGTCAGACGAGCATGTACGATCGCGAGGCGATCGGACGCAGTCATGACCACGAGGTGGCCGGACAGAGTGATGCTTGTGAGGCGGTCAGACAAGCGGTGATGCATGCGGTCTGTCCCCACCCTTTGGGCTTAGCGTCGATGAAATCAACGGCGCGATAAAACCACGCGCGTGGTCCATCTTGACCATGAGGCGGTCGGACGAAGGCTACAATCACGAGGCAACCAAACAAAGCATCTACGACTCGAGGTGGTTGGACAGAGTCATAACCGCGAGGCGGTTGGACGAAGCATCTATGGCCATGAGGCGGTCAGACGAAGTCACCACTACGAGGCGGTTGAACGAAGTCTCACTCACGAGACGGTCGGACGAAGCATCTACAACCACGAGACAATCGAACGAAGTCACGACCGTGGGGCGGTTGGACGGAGTCATGACCATGAGGTGGTCGGACGGAGTCACGACCGTGAGGCGGTCGGATGATGAAGTGGTCGGACAGAGCCACAACCGCGAGGTCAGACGAGCATTGACGTGCACGGTCCATCCCCCATGCTTCAGACTTGGTGTCAACGAAGTTGACAACGAGATGAACCTCTGATGCACGCCGTCCGTCCCCCAGCCTTCAGACTTGGCGTCGACGAAGTCAGCGAGAGACGAAGCTCTGACGCACGCAGTCCATCCCCCACCCTTCGGACTTGGCGTCGATGAAGACGGAAGCGAAACAAAGCTCTGACGCACGCGGTTCGTCCCTCACCTTTCGGACTTAACGTCGACGAAGTCGGTAGCGAGACAAAGCTCTGACACATGTAGTCCGTCCCGACCACGAGATGGTCAACCGAAGTCTCAACCACAAAATGGTCGGACGAAGAGTCTATGACCCAGAGACAGTCGAACGAAGTAACGAACGCGAGACGGTCGGACAAAGCGTCTATGACCACAAGACGGTCGGACGAAACATCTACAACTCAAGGTGGTTGGACGAGGTCACAACCGCGGGGTGGTCAGACAAAGTGTCTACGACCGCGAGGTGGTCGAACGAAGTCACGGGTACGAGGCGGTCGAACGAAGTGCCTACGACCACAATGGTCGGACAAAGTCACGATCGCGGGGCGGTCAGACGAAATCGCAACCATGAGGTGGTCGAACATAGTCTACAACTGCAAGACGGTCGGACAAAGCGTCTACGACCATGACGTGGTCGGACAAAGTCATGATCATGAGGCGATCGGATGCAGTCATGACCACGAGGTGGTCAGATGGAATGACGCCCGCTAGGTGGTCGGATGAGTGGTGATGCGCGTGGTTCGTCCCCCACCCTTTGGACTGGGCATCGACGAAGTCGTCGGCGAGACAAAACCATGCATGTGGTCTACCCCGACCACGAGGCGATCAGGCGAAGGCTACAACATTGAGGCGGGCGAATGAAGCGTCTACAACTTGAGGTGGCCGGACGAAGTCACGACCATGAGGCAGTCGAACGAAGTCACGACTACAAAGCGGTCGGACGGAGTCACAACCACGAGGCGGTCGGACGAAGTCTCGATCGTGAGATGGTCGGACGAGCGCTGACACACACGGTTCGTCCCCCACCCTTCAAACTTGGCATCGACGAAATTGGCAGTGAGACGAAACTCTGACACACGCCGTCCATCCCACACCGTTTGGACTTGGCGTCGACGAAGTCAGCGGCGACACGAAGCTTTGACGCGCCCCGTCCGTCCCTAAAGGCAGAGTCGTGGGTCGGGCTGCCCTCCAAGCCGATGCCTACGAGGAGGGTGGCGAAGTCCCATGATGCAGCCAAAGGCGCTTCGTCGAGGTCAAGGTTTTTAAGGTGGAGTCATGGGTCGCCCCTCCCAGGCGACTCCTATGGGTAAGGCGGTGAAGTCCCATGGCATCCCGTCGAGTTCGAGCTTTTGAGGTAGAGTCATTAGAGTCTCGGCCACAAAGTGGTCGGATGAAGTCCCAACCGCGAGGTGGTATGACAGTCTCAACCGTGAGGTGGTCGGACGAAGTCACGACCGCGAGGTGATCGGACGAGGTCACGACTGCAAGGCAGTTGGACGAAGCGTTTACGACCATGAGGTGGTCGTACGAGCATGTACGGCTCTACGACCATGAGGCAGTCGGACACAGTCACGACTACGAGGTGGTGGGATGGAATTACGCCGTGCGCGGCAGTCGGACGAGCAGTGACGCACGCGGTCCATCCCCCACCCTGCGGACTTGGCGTCAACGAAGTCACGGTGAGACGAAACCACGTGTGACGTCTGTCCCCCACCATTTAGACTTAGCATCAATGAAGTCGATAGTGAGACGAAGCTATGATGCACACAGTCCATCCTCCACCCTTCGGTCTTCGCGTCGACGAAGTCGGCGGTGAGACGAAACTCTGACGCGTGTCGTCCATCCCCCGTCCTTCGAACTTGGCGTCAATGAAGTCGGCAGCGAGACGAAGCTCTGACGCGCGCCGGCAGCAAGACGAAGCTCTGACGGGCGTCGTCCATCCCTCACCCTTCGGACTTGGCATTGACGAAGTCGGTGTCGAGACGAATCTCTAACAGACTAACACGCATCATCCGTCCATCGCCCTTCGGACTTGGCATGGACGAAGTCGGTAGCGAGACAAAGATCTGACACGTGTGGTCTGTTTCCTGCCTTTCGGACTTGGCATCGATGAAGTTGGTGCCGTGATGAAACTCTGACACGCGCCGTTCGTCCCCCGCCCTTTGGACTTGGAGTCGACAAAGTCGACGGTGAGACGAAGCTCTGACACGCGTGGTCCAAGGGTGCCATACGATGGCCCTGCCCTTTTGTTCAAGCACTTGGACCTGCCTGTACTTCGACAGCTTCTACAAAGGACAGGCTTATTTAGCATAATTAAATTTAAAAAAAATTAAAAAAATATAAAAAATATATTAGCCCATTACATATAATACAAACAAATACGGAAAAAAAAGAACTGGCAAAAAAACTCAACAAAAAACCAAAAGTTCAGAAAAAGACGAAATTTATGAATGGTGAAAAATAAGCCGGAAGCTAAAAGCTGAAGCCAAAACGATCACAGCCAAAAACCTACGTTATTAGAGGACCCTGCAAATAGGATTAAATCGTTTTTTCCATCTAAAAACAATCCATTTCCCTGAAAAGGAATCGAAAGCTGTTTCAAAGAGAAGACTCCATATATATAAGATCATGTAGCACGATTGAACTTTCAAGCAAGCATGGCTTGGAAGCAAGAATTTCATACCAAGAGAAGCCTCTTGTGGGCATACACCATGCTTCCTCATCGGCTACGCGGACGGGCCAGAGTACGCCGAGGGGTGGCTCATGCGGCTCGCTAGGGTCGCCGGGCTGGTGCTGCCGGGGCTGCCGCGTGCCGCGGCGCAGGATTACGTGAATGCCACCAGGCTAGGAGCAGCTTTGCTCGGGCCGTTGAGCTGGTCCGTCAGCCTCTGCCCCCACCGTCGTAGTACATGAAAGAAATATACGAACAGAACAGAAGCGAGAAGGATGTAAATACATCAATTTAGTTCATATTACCTACATAATGTATGTATGTTTCTTGGCTGTTGGGAACTGGTTGGCCACTGGATTTTTATCTTTCTATGCCCGTGCTTCTAAGATACCGCACGTCCACGGCACTATAATAACTGCGCTCACTCAAAAGGTTAACAAGGGCAGATAGATTACTCGCTGCCGTCAGCCAAATGTCGACAATTGGGATGACTGAAATGGTGACTAGACACGGACCAAGTCTGACAAGCACCCCACCATCACCACCCAGGCACGCAACCTCTGCTTACCGCACAAGTTGGTTGTTGCCTAGCGCTGCGAGGTTCCACGACTTCGAGTTGCAAAAGTTCAATGTGGAATCCAGGATAATCAAGAGTACGACACGGGTTTCAGAATTTTTTGCGGTTGCACGTCAAATTGTGATAATAACCATCAGAAAAGGCAATATCTTGCATTGGTTCCTACAAGAACCACCTGTTGACAAGCCCAATAATACAAAATTCATGTGGTTACCGTTATTCACAACATCTATGGATTTCCACTGGCCGCAGATCAGAATAGTTAAACAATTGTCATCACAACAGCACAGCGTCTCTCCAGCCAACATCCACAGGCTTGTCAGCTATGTTGGCAGGCAAGTAGGAATATCCAGGGATCCATGTTAATTCCAATATTGAAAGTAGTTTTCTCAGTGCCAGATGTCAGCTATGTTTGTCAGGCCAGTAGGAATATCCACGGATCCATGTTAGTTCCAATATTGAAGGTAGTTTTCACGGTGCCAGAAAGGAATGGAAAGGCAGGATCACCATTTCCATTTCCTCCAAATGACACAAGGAGTGCTCAATTCAATTGGGGACCAATCAAGATTACGCTTACTCTAAAAATAACTAGAAGAGCAATCAGCGCCTCGCCAATAAATAGTTTGTCTGCGGTCTCTTCACTAACTGGTTTGCAGAACCCAACATCAATCACTGAAGTAACTTTCCTTTTCTCATGATCCTCGTCAAAATGAGGTTAGTACATAGTCCTCATATGACAAAGGTAGAACTCGAAGGATGTGCAGATTCACCTGTAGATCGTAAGAGTAGTGAGCATAAGCTGTTAAGCTCCCCCTGAAAAAATGCAGTAAATAAAAACTCCCAAGAGCAACTAGCAGTACAAACCTCAGCTTTGGTCTTTTCAGAAAGCAACCGTAATCTGAAAAGGGATGGCCTAAGAGGATATTCCATGCTAATCTTACTAACCTGTAATTGAAGATCCACAGTGAGAAAGCAAGCGGATGGAGATACTTGCAGGAAGCCTTATAAAAAACAGTGACCGAAGAATTTACCTTGGCTTCCAGCATAACTTTGGACCATTCTTCAAAGTTTTACTCAAGACAATGGTGAACTCCCTGGAAGCATAGTCCTCCCGAGATTTGTCTATAGCCAGGCTACCTTTTTCAGTTTCTTGGTCAGTGCATGTCTCCTCCAACTCACTCTCACTATCCATCAAGAGATCAAGATCATCCTCATTTCTACCAGAACTGTTTTGAGACGCTTAGCTTAGATGGTGTGGCACTCTTTGATATAAGGCATAAGCCTCTAGAATGGTTTCGAACCTCAGGTGACACCTCAGTGTGTGATGCTTTAGAACCATTTAGCGTGTTTTCAGCAGGGACCACAATCGGAAGCTCCCCATCCTCCCTGGTACTCTCAGTTTCTTCCCAATGTGTCACAGATGTTCTCTCCATATCAGCATCAACACTTCCTGCAGCCCCACTCACCATCAAAGTAGAATGAGGCAATGGCTCAGGAAAAAACCCTGTCAATGACCAACTATGCAGACTACACAATAGGGTGTGTGATGCCCATGGTGCATTCTCGTGTTCTATTAGAGGCCACTTCAGCTTAGTTAAATAATCAAATTGTCACCTGTAATCAAATAGACTCGAGAACTTCAAAGAGATGCTACCAATTAAACAAGAAATGCACAGCAGTCATAAGTAACAAAGAAAGATAGTTGATAAGAACTGGCTTAGAATCAAAAGAGAATATATGAAGCAGCTGTAGATGTTCATAAACTATGCATGTCAAATATTTCATTAACTAATGCAGCATGTCTCAGAATGACATGTGCAATGAAGCAAATGCATCATCAGTCCATAATTGTCAGCCAAAGTACACTGTCCCCCATCTATAAGGATCTACCATCCAAATTTTGCTATCGACATCCCAAACTGCAAATATTGTAGAGCAGTGACTCACGTAAGAGCCATTTGTGCAACTTTACGCGAACGGATTCTCTGCAAAATAGTCTGCGCACGATTCTGCTGATGGTATAGAGCAAGCCCAGATGACAAATCCACACTTCTCAATGCTCTGTTAGAATCATCCCCAGAAGGAGGCACTTCCGGCAAGAAATCAATACCAGCTAGATGCTGTGCCCACTTGTATGGCCGTGAATCCTTTTCACTAAAGTTTGGAGCCTCCCCAGCGTAAAGCTTAGCCATCTGCATAAAATTGAAAAAAGGCCTCTCTTTCAGAAAATATGAAGGAGAACTGAAAAGAAGCTAGAATTAAAACACAAGAGCATTTGGTTGCCAAAATGGAATAAAAGCCACGGTAACTCAATGCTGCATATGGCCATATATGTAAATAGAAAACCTAAATCATGTAACTATTAACCAGTTGAAGTTGCTACACAATAAGACCATTTCCAAATGGTCCAATCAGAATAGGGAACCAGCCTGGGGTCGGGTCAAGAGGCCGATTAATCTAGGAGGCCTGGGAATTCTTGATTTGGAGGTACTTGGTTGGGCATTGCGAATGAGGTGGCTATGGCTTAAGAAGACACAACCTGATCGGTCTTGGGCTGGCCTTGACATCCAAGTGCATCCGAATTCTTTGGCTATGTTCTCTATTTCAATATTATCTATTGTGGGGGACGGCAGTAGAACACTTTTTTGGAGTGACAAATGGTTGCATGGACAATCCTTACATGATCTTGCACCTGCTCTCTGTAAACATGTGCCAAAAAGAATTGTTAACCGAAGGACTGTACAGGAGGCGCTGGCAGATGGTACTTGGATTCATGACATTGCAAGCGGGTGGTCAAGTGAGTTTCTTTCAGAATATCTCCATCTTTGGGATATCTTATCCGGGTTTGAACTCACTCCCGGAGTAGAGGATCAACATTTGTGGATACCGTCTCCTCTCGTGAATTCTCAACCAAATCAGCCTACCCGCTTTCTAGAGGGTTCTGTGGAGTTTGAACCGTGGAAGGCAATTTGGAAAACTTGGGCTCCACCTCGATGCAAGTTCTTTGTTTGGTTGGCCTCTTTAAATCGTTGTTGGACAGCCGATCGTTTGACCCGTCGTGGATTAGATCACCCTGAGCGTTGCCCACTGTGTGATCAGGAGGAGGAGAATGTGCAGCACTTGCTCACTAATTGTGTGTTTGCAAGGAATGTGGTTTTCAGTGTTATCTCAGATTGGGTTGCAGCACTTAGCTCGGGTGTGGATGATGCATCTTCACGCTTGGTGGCATCAAGCTTTACAGGGGTGCCCAAGGTCATTCGCAAGGGTTTCAACTCTTTGGTCGTGTTGGTGGCATGGTGGATTTGGAAGCATAGAAATAGTTGTGTTTTTGAGGGGCTTCACCTCACCATAACACTATAATGCAGAATATTAGAGATGAGGCTAGTGTGTGGTGTTTGGCGGAGCCAAAGGCTCCGTGGGATTTGGCATTGATGGCCGTGTGTGTTGTTGTTTTTTCCTTCCCCTTTAGGGGTTTGTTCAGTCGTCTAGACTCCTTTGTTTTCTTCTTAATATAATGATACGCAGTTCTCCTGCGCGTTCGAGAAAAAAAAAAAGAATAGGGAACCATGTGTATAGCAATCAAAATCAGCTGCTTTGAGATGCACACCTGATGAGGCAGCTCTAAACCAGTGTCATCTGGAAATAGGTTGCACAGGATATCATTGTCTAACCCCTCTGAATCCTCAATTCCAACACAGACAACGTTCAACTTTGCCAAGTACTCAAATCTCAGAGTGATGAGTTTATGGTGCTTTGTTCCTGAATCTTCAGTGTCATATACATCGAGAATAATTTTAAGTGGATGAAGTTGATATGTCACCGCTGGATTACTAGCTTCCTTTACCATATTCTTCCTGGACCTTGATCTTCTTCTCTGAGCATCTTCTTCGTCATCAATTGCATCATCATCCATTCTATTACCATCACCATTTGATGAAGTGCCTGCTATTGCAGATACATAAGATAGAAGCTTCATCAGGTATATCTTCTAACTTGCAAACTGTTACAATGAGCATATATTATATGCAAAAGGAACAGAACCATTGGCTATTTGATTTATAACTTCTGCACATTCCTCTCTAGTCAGAAACTCCTGTGAGTATGATGAATATTGAAGCAACCATGTACTATTTGCATGCCACTTGATTATAAATGAAGAATTAAAATATATTCCGCATCCTCCACAAAAGCTTGCTAAAGGCTGCTATACTGAGCACGAATTGCTCACACCACAAACACATATTCACTAGGAAACTAAATCTCGTCGTTAAATGCTATGGCAACACCATCCACATTGCTTTTGTGAAAATGGTAAGATCACAAGGATCTTGTACAGACTGTAGGTTACATCAAAACTCAAGAGAGACCAATAGTCTTTATTCTTGCAGGTATATTACCACTTTTGTAATAACAAATAGGAATGTATAAGCGTGCAACAAAGGAACAACTCCAAAGAGACATAGCTGTGCAAACTTTCGTTTTAATTAGATGTAAAATATTCCAAGCAGATGTGAACTTACAATTTTCCTGCTTGGCTTGCTGTTGAGCAAAAGCTTGGGCATCTTTTGTACTTCCAGTGATCTCCACTTCAATATTCTCTCCAAATGCTTCTTTCTGTCCTAACAACTGGGTGTACGTTATATAAAGAGGAGTTGGAAGCAACTCAGCTGCATGGTGCTGCTTTATTTTCTTGGTATGCAACATCCCCAGCTGCTGCTGCACTGGCAATGATGCTTTCTTCAGTGATTTCAAATGTGACGGGAGGCTTGAAAGGAACCTTTTCTGATTTGCAATTGTATCCAGCAAACTCCTCTTCCGTTGTTCCAATTTATCATGTAGCTTGCACAGCTCTTTCCGCTGTTTCAGAATTAAAACTTATTTCAGATGCCAGAAAAAAATCCTGAAAACCAGCACAAACAGGCTTTGGACTAGCAAGCATACACAGATTCAGACTACTAGAGCGGTAAGCAAGTTAAGCAGGATGAAGAACCTACATGCAGACCTTCTTGAGTCAGATTAAAGTAGATCCCGCTAGAATTCTATACGAGTACTAGTCGGTAGTCTCACACATATAAATGTAACATCGCATGAATTGACCTAGTCTCCTATAATCTTAAAGGCTAAACAGAGCTCCTAGCACAACACTGTATTCTAATTATTCAAAAATATTTACGATGCACTCAGCACACCAAACCAATAATAATTCATGAAGGTGATTTTACCAAGCAGCAGGAACCTCCCCACTATAGTGATACAGATTTAAATGTTTCAAAACGATCCTTTATGCCAAGTTAAAAGTTTGTGTAAAATGTACTAACAGTCAACTCAGCTTACAATGTGGTTCTTTCTTTCAAATAGTTCGCTAATCCTTCCGAACAATTTCCCAATCTAAATGCTCTCTATGCAACCCTGCACAGCTCACGCCCTCTCTGTTCAGCTGAAAATCCTTTAGACAGGCAATTGAACAAAGCAGAACAGTTTATTTGATGATAAGTACTGCTTCTATTGGCGTGGGAACCGATCACAGTACACAACCTGGAGGAGCTCGTAGTTGAGGCGCTTGAGCATGAGGTCGTGAGCCGCGTCAGCAGCAAGCGTCTTGTCACGAATGTCGGCCGGTGCAGAGCGGTGGAACTCCTCCTCGGGCACGAGCTCTATCCCCGGGTGCTTCGTCTGGAAGTCGAGGCACGCCCTTATGGCCTTCACGTAGTGGTTCTTCTCGTAGAGCAGGTTGTGCAGCTGCAGCGTCGTGGAGTCCACCGGCGCTTTGGCCGCCTCCGTCTCCCCCTTCACCCTGTCCTCCTCCATCAGTATCTCCCTGTTCACCTGCGCAAAATCCAACTCGAGTAGGCACAACAGATCTACTAAAGCTAGAGTTTCTGTGAAGTGCGTTAGGGTTTTCGAGAGCGACGGACCTGGCGGAGCGTGATGAGGAGGAGCGACATCTGGGCAACGAGCTCGCGGAGCTCAGACTTCGGGACGCCGTCCTTCTTGATGGCGAGCATGCGGGCGGCGAGCTCCTCGATGGAGGCGCGGGTCTCGGCGAGGAGGTCGTTAGGGGAGCGGCGGGGCTTTGCGGCCGCGGAGGTAGCGGTGGTGGTTGGCGGTCGCGCAGGCGCCCCAACATCCCTGGCTTCCGCCGGCGGCTCCGTCGCCATCGGTCCGGCCGTCGCTGAGAGAGACGACGCCCGAGGCTTGAAGTGCAAGTGGAAGTGGGTCGGATTGTGGCCTCTGGAGTCTAGGTGGTTCTCCAGGTAGAGAAAATTGCTATAATGGGACTCCAAACAACGTGTTTCGCTATAATGGGACTTCTAACGCTGACATCGCTAAAATGACACCCGAAACATTGGCTTCTCGTAATACATGACATTTGGCTCTTTTAATTCCAATGTTCGGTTATTTCGAAACATTAGCCAAATGTCATGTATTATGAGAAGCCAATGTTTCGGGTGTCATTTTAGCAATGTCAACGTTAGAAGTCCTATTATAGCGAAACACGTTGTTTGGAGTCCCATTATAGCAATTTTCTCCTGCAGGTAAGGTGTTTGCGCCGTCGCTGGAAATAAAATTGGGCCCAGCATTCAATAAGTGCTCGGCCCAAAATACGTTTGGGCTTTCTCGTAGTAAGGTTTGGGAAGAAGTCCGATTTACCTCCCCCGAATTTCGGTGGCTAAGGACACTCCTAATAAGATGATGTAAGCAATGTCCAGAATATACCAAATAAGCAAAAGGCTAATGTGTGAGGATAATTAAGGAAGAGAAAGATGATAGCAGTGTCTTTGCAAGATACTGCATATTTAAGAGAACCAAGAAAGTTAGAGGATGTGGATTGATAAAAAGAGGAGAGGGGAGGTAAGATAAGATGGAAAAAAATTAATTGAGTAGAATGGTTATTAGATATCATACATTGAAAAGATTGTTTTTAGTCTTATAACTATGTGATGTGGCATTCTTTTTCTCTTGTCGACTCCCTGAGAGCCGCATTTCATCATCCTCCATGAGGTCCACGGTCCACCACGGTAGCAAGTTCTACAAAACTCCATAAAAGCTATAACACCTCACATATCAAAATGAGGTATTACTATGGAACGTCATCGTCAAAATAAAGAAGAAACAATAAAAGCAACAATAGAAATCTCAAGGAAATTAAAATTTAAAATACTTGTTGGAGAACCAGTAGAAGCTGAAATAAAAGGCTGAAACATAGGACCGGACCACTTCCAACCAAATAAAGAGTAATAAGATAACATAAATAGTGGCAAGCCACGGTGCTAAAACTCGAGTGCTCCCACCCATGCATGTTGCTATCACTTCACTGGTTTTTTACCTGAGAATATAAAGAACAAGCATGAGATTTAGAAATCTCAGCAAGTACCCAACAACGGTCGCAAGTAATGTGTAAAAAGAACAAGTAATTCAAGCAAATAATTTATACAGATTAAGTGCAATAAAACCTAGTTACCGGGAACACTGATAAAAGTCAGAGATAGAGATAACAGGAAAGGTGAAATTAAGGATAATCGTTATGTAGCAAGTCATGTCAATAGCACTGGCAATTACTTCCCACATACCTGATTATATGAGAGTAGTCAGGCACAACACTGTCCTCGACTGTATAACCGCAGACGAGGTGTAATGTACTTAGTAACAAAAGTGTACGACCCCCCGTACGTTATGAGGTGGGTGGAAATCTCCCCTATATATGGGTAACCCCGGGCCGGGTAACTGTTATATTGTTAACAAGTTATATGGTGTGAGTTTAAGGGAATTGAGGTGAGGCTAAGATAAAATTATGATAAGTGAAGGATTTGCTAAGGTTAGAAGTGGAGAAACATAATTCTTGATACGAGGGCGAGGTGGAAAGATAATATGGTGATAGTGATATAAGAATTATTCTAAAAGGTATATTATAACATAGCTCATACAAAGGGTTGGCAACCATTCAAGTTTTATTATATGATGAGTGATTATTGGCCAGATTAACAGGTATTATATACATCAGTCATGACTCACATACGATATCATACGAGTAATGGATTACGATATCAAGAAAAATAAACATAGCAGCCCTGATGTTAAAAGAGTGCTATTGGTTTAAACCTAGATTTAAAACATGTTTATATGCTTTCCCATTAATGATTTAAGCATGGATTCTAAAACACTAATTAAAAGCATGAATTCTAAAATATTATTAACTAAGTATTCTAATAAACCTAACAGCATGTGAAACAAGATAACCTAGTATGAATATAATATTGGAAGTCTATAACCAGCCAAACATTAGTAATATAATAACAACCATGTAAGTATTAGTAGTATGATAACAACCAGGCACGCATTATTGATATGAGAATAATAAGGTAAGATTTAGTAATATGATAATGACCAAACAAGCATGAGGGATATGATAATAACCAGGCACGCTTCAGTGATATGATAATAACTAGGTAAGCTTTAGTAATGTGATAATAACCAAGCAACCATGAGTGATATAATAATAACCAGTTAAGCTTTAGTAATGTGATAATTGTACTTAGTGGCAGTGATGACATAATCATGATAGATGTGATATACGAAACAGAGAGATTATGGCGAGGTACTTGTCTTGAGCACGTTCGGTAAACTCGCTACACGAAGGATCTGGTATATGCAACTGCCCAAACGTTCCCTCAAAAGCCACGTGAGAACCTACATGATCGAACGGAAGTAAATCAGATACAACCCAGTTAAAATTGACGAGAGACGACACAAGATTCACTTGATCGAAAAGAAATGGGTTCGCTAGCCCCCTTTGCCGTGCAAATCACCGTTAGACTGAGCGAATCACGTTCCACAGCATTCGCTAACAGATTCGTGTGCGAACCGTGATTCGACCGTATCCCTGGCTGGTCGAACAACGATGACACGTGTGATGGCCGGTCGGCGGCCACCACCACCGATTGTGTCGCCACCCGACCCGCGTTGCGCCCTGAACGCCGCTCAGCCATGACCCATGCCGACCGCCCTGGCCACACCGCCACCCGACCGCGTCGCCGCTGGCCGCTGCTGCCTAGTCCGCACACGCCCACCGTTGCCGTGTTCAGCCTATGTGCCACCCACCGCCGCTGTGCCCGGCCTGCGAGCCACCCGTCGCTGCCGCGTCCAGCAGGCGTGCCACCCGTCGCCACCATCGGTTCTAGACAGGAGAGAGAGAGAGAGATGGGAATAGGTAGACGGGAGAGAGAGGTAGAGAGATAAAGATAGGATAGAGATATAGAGAAAAAGATGATTTTTAGAACGCTACAGTCCTCCCTATTTTCTAGATGTTATAAAAGCCCACCCGACTGATCTTGTCCTCCTAACTAATACTATATATATTACACCCCGCGGACTCTCCGGCCGGAGAGGGTGTCCACGTGTCAGTCTCCATGAAATAGCCCGCAAAGATTTGGTAATTACATTTAGGTGCTCGATTTTTACAAAAAGGCCCCTAGATTCTTGCGAAAAAACCCCTACACACTTTTTTGCTGGGTAACGACCGGGGGTTTCCCGTAATTACGAATAGACCCTTATTTCTTCCGAAAAGACCCTCGGTTTTTTGCGAAAAAGCCCCTCCACTCTCCTTTTATTGCGAAAAGGCTCTCAATTTTTTGCGAAAAAACCCCTACACTTTTTTTCTGCGAATTTTCGTCTCTTTTACTTCGATCCACACGATGACTGGCGTGGCGTTGCGCCACGCCTACGTGGCTAGTCGTATCTACTCCATTAGGATTAGCATTGGAGTGGATTTCTTTCTAGCTATTTATTCCTCCTGATCAACCGTACCAGGATTGAATTGGATTGGGTTGATCCATCGTCTACAGCTCAACCGTACTGTCTCTAACCGAACGCTTGCATTTTGCCTGCTTACCTAGACTAGATACAAACACTCCTTTACCGTGTATCACTGCAATTCAGTCCGACCGTCCCCAAATTAGATTTCTGACAGTCATCCTAATTGTTGGGACACGCGACTTTGCTCCGCCGTCTGGAGCAGCAGCGAGACGGGATTAGCTTCCACTTGTTGGCAATGTTCGACGGCTAGGGACAGCTAGCGACGACAAGCTGAGGTCGTGTCGGGAGGAGGATCAGGGGAGAGGAGGGATAGTGACGGGCTGGTGTTGGAGGAGGAACAGGCTAGCTGTGTTTATATTTACCTCTAAAACTATTTTTTTGTAGTAAATAATTTTTTTTATAATACTTAGTTTTTAAATAGAGTATATTTTTAAGACGGATTTACTAGTATTGCAGTACACACTACAGCGACTTTATTTGTATCGATCAAATCGTATACGAATATCTCTCTCTACAAGTTTCTCTATAAACTGCTATTATTCATAAACTAAAATTAAAAGTATGTATGAATAGCCTGAAAACAGGTAGCACTTCCTTACATGAGGGCCAAAGAGTTTAAGGAGTTTTTATCTTTTTTTTCTAGATGATTCGCCATGTCAATGATGTCATCTCCATATCGACGTCTACGTTGGCGAGTTTTTTGCTATTATGGTACCCTCTAAGTTGGGCTTCGCTGAAACGGTACCTATACCGTGGGCTTCTCCCAAAAGTACCCTTGTTGTTAACACCTCTCCAAAATAGTATTATCAGGTATTTGAACTAATTTTCATTTGATTTTTGAATTTTAACTCTTCATATGACTAAACTGCCCCTACTCATTTTGTTTCTTCCAGTTCCAGTAGCACGAACGAACTCTTCCATTTCTTATGATCAAGTAATAATAAAGTAGAAAATTTTGATAGTGAAGACAGGGTCTTGCCCTTGGCGTGTGGTCCGATCACACCTGCCGCGTACGTGGTCCGGTTGCCCTTGCCGACGTGCGACCGTCCACGGGCGGCGTCGCGATCGTCCGTGGCACGGGTGCGCGCACTCCGTCGCGATCCTGCCGCGCTCTCACTGGCGTTGACGGCGCGCGCGAGTATTCGATCGGCGATCGGCGTGCGCCGTCGCAATGAAACCCAAATGATGTGAAAATAAGAAAATAAAAGTGATTAGGGTTAAACAAAATGAGCAGGCGATTCGATTAATTGGGGAGTACAAATTGAAAATCAAATTATTTGAGTTAAAATCCCTGAGAATACTATTTGAGAGAAGTCTTAAGTACAATGGTACTATTTAGGAGAAGTCCACGGTATAAATACCATTTCAGCGAAGCCCAACTTAGAGGGTACCATAATAGCAAAAAAAAACTCCTACGTTGGCAAAACCACGTTGAAAACCACCTCATAGGGTTATTTGATCCGGTATTAGTAATTCAGGGTACGATACCCGACTTTGTACTTCAGAGGGTTAAGCGGCTGCATGCCAAAGTTTTGGGAATTAATTGGACCTCTTCCTTTCGTTTGGGAAGAGACATGTTAGGCTGCTAGGACCATTACCAATCCAGTGATGCGTGAAACAAACTGAATTTTCAAGAAAATTGAGAATTTATTTTCGAGTTTGTTTCCTCTTGTTTCCTTGCCCAAATTAGCTCAAATCCCAGCTCATTTGCACCCTAATTCATTGCCAAATCATCTTGCCAACTCGGATTTGCGCAATTACTGTTCACCGTCCATATTTTTCTGCCGCCACCCCGATTTCTGCCGCCATCCGATCCTTCACTCACTCTCGCGCCTTCTTGTGTCTTCTTGTGCCTTCTCATCGCTGCTTAAGTGGTTGTAGCCTGTCAGGATTCGTACCTCTCCCCTGACATCCTTCGGCCGCACGGCAAAGCATTGCCGACACTCCCGCCACCACCCTTGCTCCTGTCTCTCTTACAGCCGTACTTCCCAAGCCGCAAACTTTGACTACTGCAAAACCACGTCTTAGCCAGCGGATTCACCTCCCTTATCCACTCGCACCACGCCTTCCCGCGCCCTCCCGAACATGCTAACACACCGTCGCCGCCATGGCCCCTTTTGGCACTGAACCGCCTTCGGGCGTCTACAAAAGCCATGAACCACTCCAACCTTCTCCACATACCTCAGTGAAGCCCCAGGCACGCCCAATTGATGCCTCATCGTCCCTACCTCCGACAATCGCCGAGGAACCTCAAAGTGAGCCAAACTTCGATTCCCATTTGTACTGTTGATTACTTTCCAATTGCTCGCAATTGTAGCTTCTCCTTGCTCCCAAAAACACCCCCGACCCATCGCCCTAGCTCGTCGAACCTTCCTCTTCCCTGCCAGCGAAGCCCGCCGCCCGGCCTAGCTACCTCGCCGTGGCCAGCCTACTGTGAGCTTCCCTAGCGCAAACCACCACCACTAAGACTTTCGTGGTCACCCTTAGATGGCTAAACACCCGCTAATTTTAAAAATAGCCGCTCCTATAGCTCCCGAGCAGCCAAAAACCGTATCGGGCCTTTGAGCTCACCGCCGGTGAACGCCGCCTCTCTGGCCTCCGCCAACCCCAAAAATGGGTTCTCCTCAACCCCCTGAGTCCACCCATGATCTCGGTTTTCGCCGGAGATGACTGTAGCATCGGGAATCGCCATCGCAAATCTCCCCTGCTTTGGTTGCTACAGTGCGCGCGGGAGGATAAAGATGAACAATACCTGCCCGGTACTGTAGCATCCAGCCAGCAGTGAATAGTAATCCGATCCGGTACTATAACAAATGGATCCGGTTTGAACAGTAACCGACCTGGAGTTAATAGTGCCAGACCCATTAAGCCTTTTTAAAGCTCAAAAATACAAAAAAAATACTCATTTGAAATGTTTCAAGCCCGCCAACTCATTTCTCAAGCCCATTTCACCATTTGAACTTCCCAAAAAACCTAAACCCATTTTATTTAGTTTTTCTTGAATTTTATTTCTTCATTCCTAGCTGTAACATCCCAAATTTTCTTTGGAATTTTAAAAATTATTTAGAGGTTAAAAAGTATTTTAAAAGGAAAGTCAAAAATTAAAATTCAATGCAGGGAGGTGTTGAAATATTTTATTTGGGTTCCAAATAATTTCAGAAGCTTCTGTGAATTTTTCTGAAATTTTTGGGATTTATTTCATATTTTTCTGAGCTTTATTGAATTTCTTAGCCTTTTCTAAAAATCAAAACCCCCTCCTCCCTCCTCCGGCCGCCACGTGGACGGCCAGATCGCCCGGCCGAGCCCGCCTCCCCCTCCTTCCCGCCTGCCACTTGTCCGGCCCAGATCGGCCGATCCCCGCGCGCCCGGCCCAATCTGCCATGCACCTCGCGCCGCGCCGCGCCGATCTCCTCTTCCGCGTGGCGCCATCACGCCGCCGCGCCCCTCTCGCTGGCCGCCCGGACCCACTTGTCAGGCACGTCTCTCTCCCTGCGCCACCTTCCTTCTTCTCCCCCCTTTCCTTCTTTGCTCTGGCCGCCCGAACCGCGTCGGATCCGGTCTTTCCTTCGCCGCCTTCCCCGGTTTGGAAGCCGTGCGCGCCGACGGGATCAAATTCCCCAATCCCCGCGCCCCTTCTTTCCTTCTGCGCCCTCCCCCTTCCTTCTTCCCCCTCCCTTTCCTTTCCGCCGCCCGCCATCTCCGACGAGGAATCCCCGCCAGCTCCCCCTCCCCGACCCCTATAAAAGCCCCTCCCCGGCCTCCCCTCTCCCCACACCACATCCCTCCGCTCCCTTCTCCCTCTCCAGAGCACCGTAGCGCCCTCGCGTTGTGCGCACAAGCCTTCGAGAGCCGGAGCTCCTCCGGCGAGGAATTGCGGTTATCTCCGGCGTCCTCGTGCCCCGCCACCACCTCCCTCGGCCTCCCCGCGCCCGTGCGAAGACCCTCCGCCCCTCGGGCGCGCCTCTCCGCCACCGGAGCCCCGTCGCCGCCGTATCCCGAGCCGCGCCACCGCTTCTCCTCGTCGCCGACGTGCCTCCGGTCGCCCACGGTGAGCCCGCGCATCACCCCTGGGTCCCCCACATGCCCCTCTCTCTCCTGCGCTTCTCGCCGCCGCCGCCGCTCGCCGGGCGCGCCGGCGAGCACGCTGTGCCGAGCGCCACGACGGTCAACGGCCACGTCGGCTCGCCGACCAGCGTGGCGGCACAGTGGCAGCCGGTGGACACCACCGCGCATCTCCCTGCCCCGTCAGCACCCACGCCACCTCGGCCAAGTTTCCTCTCGGTGAACCCGGTCCATGGACCCGGGCCCACACGTCAGTGGGCTGTCCGAGAATCTCCCCAGGGCTGATGTCAGCTGGCGCAATAAATCTCTATTTTCCCGTTGAAAAATAATTCTGTAGAAATTAAATTCCCTGCTGACGCAAAATTTCAGATTTTTCAGTAGAAAAATAATTCCAGAAATTCCTCTTTTTCTTTTTCCCTGGATTTAAACTTCCCGGAGCCCGTTCTTCTTCGTCCTAACTCCGATTTAGCACATTAAAATTTCTAAATTCATCAAAAATTCCCCTCTATCCATTTTGGGCCTCAATTAAAAATTTTGAAGTCAATTTGAATTTATTTGAATTTATTTGGGTTTTATTTGTGTTATTTTCACGTGTAGACTGCGACGATTCCGGAGAATTCTTCGACGACGATTCACACCCACTTGAGGAGCTAGGCAAGTCACACTCCTTGATCATGTTGATTCCAGATTGCAAATAAAATTATGTTGATTCAAATTATATTGCATGCATATTTTTATTCAGCGTATTTCAATTCAGTTTTAAATATAGTTAATGCCTACTTGTTAATTCCTCCATTGTTATTGAATTCCTTATACCTTGTCACCCTAGATCAAACCCTAGTTGGTACATTAGTATTGGCTAGGAAGACTTTATATTAAATGCTTAGACTTGCTTAGAAATAATCTTGGTTTTGGGATACCTTTTACATAAAATGATAAGCTTTTGAATGTATTCTTGACTTGGTGAGTCAAGAAGGTTTCTGAAATATTTTGAAATAAAATATAAAATCTGGTTTAGACTTAGGCTAATGGTTAGGTGGTGGGTGCAGGCATGCACCGTTATTTGGAGACACAGTGTTGATTGTCGGGCACGGGGATATGTGATTGAGCCTAAGTTAATTAAGGACCGGTCAGTAAGCTACTATTGCAAGCCCTAACGCATACTACCACAAGGTTGGTATGGGACGACCACTGGTGAATAATTTGCGTGTCCCAACCTGGGTCATGTCGTAGGATGAAAGTGAGCGTGGCGTAGGCCATGAGAAGTCTCACTCGGCTCAAAGGGGTCCGATGCGGTGGAGTCCTTCGGGTGAAACCTTAGAGTTGGCTTGGCCAAAGTTGACTTTGCATTGTAAAGGCCTTGTCACGACTCCTAACCGCACACCTAAGGAAGTGTGTAATCTAGTGGTAAACGGGATGATCGTGTCTTGTGGGTAAAGTGTACAACCTCTGCGAGTGTATAATCTTATCTGGATAGCCGTGCCCACGGTCATGGGCATCTTGAGTAAAGTTTTCATGGATTAGACTTCGGTTTAAAGCGATTTATAAAACCTTGTGGTGAGCCACGTGAAATCTTTTGGAAAAGATGGACCGGGTGGGATGCCCGAGAATAGGTTAGTGTTTGGTCTGAGCTGCACTAACGGTAGTAATTTTAATTGCGTTATTGTTTTTACTTCATCGCATTAAATTCAGCGATTTCAATCTAGTTATTGTATTCTTTTAAAAGTTGTTTTTGCGCAACTAACCCTATATGCCTTCCTTTGTGGCCTTAAGCATTATATTGCATTTTTCCCGTGTGGCTTGCGGAGTACAAGTTTGTACTCATTCTTACTGTCTCATCACAGAGGAGGACTACGATGGCTACGGTGAGGACCAAGACGAGTAGGACACGTCTTGCCGTCGTTTGCTGTGGGGCGGACTTGGGCTTCTTTTTCGACTTGCTTCGCAATTTCTTTTGCTATGAATAATGTTTGCCAATGGGCGATGATGTAAACGCTAGCCATAAGGCCATACTCTTTTAAGTGGAATAATATTGTCATTTTGCTTGGTATTTATCTTTGTTATCCGCTGTGTGCACTAGCTGATCATGGACTAGTGCGATTTACACAGAGGATCCTGGAGTTGCCTCTCCGGGTTCCGACACTAGCTCGTTTTCTTCGAGCGTGGAATTAAATTATTTCTTTGCTTTGCACTAGCACACGATGTCGCGAGTCAACCAAGTCAAGAAGGAGAAACTCGGGATCAAGCTCAAAATCAATAAATTGAAGAATACAAAATTGTCGAAATCATAAATTCGCAAGACAAGTCACATGTCATTGATCATATTGAACCTACATTCCTTTAATTATTTATTAGTATTTTCATTATGTTATTTGCGCAATGTTATTTTATGTATAATGAATGTTTAGAATGACATGATACTAGTTATGTCCTACCACCCAAAAAAGTCTTGTTTAATTTGATGGCCATATTCACCTTGACAAAACCCTAGTAAAACTAAGTATGATATTTAATTAATCAAAGTAGATTAGATGTTCAGATATCTCATATTACAAAGTGGTTCGGCTTTGCTGAAAAGTTGTTGGTTGTGATTGAAAAGTAGTTTGAGTAAAAATCAAGAACTAAAATCTTATGCCAAGTAAAGAACATAGTGATCGCCCAACCACAAGCGTTGATTCGTCGAACCTGGTTTAGTAGCTGCTCAAATTGATTGAATATCTACAGATCATTGGGGATTCAAAAAAAGGAACATCCCGCGTATACAAAGGTGGTATGGAAACGGTAAAACTATACTTAACAACGGTAGGATTACACGGGAGTCGGGGTGCGCTTTCTACGTTGGCCAGCGCAATGCCGACTGCTTGTGTTGCCCAGTCCCTACTGGGTAGAGGCTATATAAAGAGATGAGCAGTGAATAGCCTTAGTTTCTTAACTCTGTCGCCGGAGTTACGAAATCTTGTGGGTAAAGCAGGCAGCTTTGCAAAGTCATGACTAATGATATTCGAATATGCCGTACTTTCGGTAAATGAAGCTGTGTTTAATGGGTGATTCCAACAACGAAGCATAAGTAGGTTTGGAATGGTTTTGGAAAGGTGAAAGTGTGTTAATCAAGTTTGGAAACCCTCCCCCCAAATACCTTAAGATTAAGCAAAGTGTTTACAAATAAAAGTACTTCCACATAAAATAATGAACTGCTATAGCCCCTTCCATGGCAATCACTTACAAGTTTGGAAACTCTCCCCCCAAATACCTTAAGATTAAGCAAAGTGTTTACAAATAAAAGTACATCCACATAAAATAATGAACTGCTATAGCCCCTTCCATGGCAATCACTTGCATCTAGCTAAATAGCATTTCCCATGTGACTTGTTGAGTACAGTTGGTTGTACTTATACTTGCTAAAATCATAAACAGAGAATGCTTGTCAAGAAGGTGAAGGAGTTTATGAAGACGACGTTGAGCTCTACGATGTAGACGACACCGAGTGTTAGGATTTATTCTACACTCAGGCTTACCTGTAGAGTTTCATTTGGTAATGTAACTTTGGGTTGTATGCCCTTTATGTAAAACTTGGCTGCTAAGGCTTACTTTTGCAATAAAGTTTAGTTCTTATATTTAAGATTGCTTTGCCAATGGTGTACACTCATGTACGGTACTCGCAGCTGAACAATCCTGGGCAGTTGCGAGGATAACCTAATGCTCCCAGATAGGGGTGGAAAAAAAGCTCGTTAGTGGGCTCGTTGGCTCGGTTCAAAATTGCTTCAATTATACTTGTTAATTGGTTAAACATTAAAATGAGTTGATTTCAAATGAATTTGAATTTTGCTCAAGCTCGGCTCGGCTCGGCTCGGCTCGTTAGCTCGTTTCTAAAAATACTTTTAAATTATCCGTAAAATGATATTAAATCAAAATATGCCAATTTTAGAAAAAGCTCGATAAGACGAGCAGTTGGCTCGATATCCACCCCTACTCCCAGAAATGGGGGTGCTATAATGCGACTAGAGATCCTGCATTATACAACCTGTCTTTAATTATCAGTAGGAGATGACACAATAAGCTTATACCTAAAGAGTCTTTTTTTTCTTTCATTCTTTTGCATGCCTGGTTTTTTCATTTGTTTTTCTTTGTTTTTAATTTTTTAATTGAATAACTCAAAAAAATTAATAGAGAATACAATACAATTTCAATCAAAAACCAACCGCCAAAGCTCTAAATTAGAAACTTAAACTTTTTGAAACGGGCACTTAATGATGCACCCATGCTACCACAGGGCAAGCAACCGGAGTAGTTAAAACTTAAGTGTTTTCCTACTCTACCCTCTACGAAGATGCCCAATAAACATTCACGCGGCAGTTCTAGTTCTAGAGCAGTAGAGCTCCAGCTTTTGCTTTGACTTCTGAGCTCTCGTTTGGGTAAAATCACATACAGTGGAGTAACTGCATTCGCGAATGAAGGGGTGAAACAGTTCGAAATGATACGTACTCCATTATGCAAAATCCATGACCATATTCAGCTATTGATCAATGCTTATTTGGGTCGTACTACTAGTACTTAATTGGATTAACAGGTTAAATCAACCTGAAATGCCATTCACCAGAGAGTTTACATGAAAGAAAAAAGGACCACGGAATGAAGAAAAGAAAGAGAGGCAGGGGATCAGAGCAAAGCAGCAGCAGCAGTCGGTGAACAATGATGGCTGCGCAGTGCAGGTGGCCACCATTACAGCACGCGACTGCCGCACCTGCCTGGCAAGTATGGCATTGCATGGCACTGGTCCGGCACATCATCTCGATGCGAACAAAAAATAGTCTAGTGTATCGAGCGGGACCCAGCCACAAGCTCACTCCCCAGTCCCCACGCACTGTGAGACACCACTGACGCGGGGGCCCACGCGCAGAACGTGGCCACGTGTTAGTGACTGGGTGTAATCAAAATACGGTATTTGTACCGCGTCCGATCGGTTCCGACAAAAAGATTCGCGCCAAGTCAAAGCTGCACCGACGCCGCTGGGCCCCGCCTCCTCCTGTAACGTGAACAGTCACACTGACAGATGGGCCCGTCGTTGCAGCGAGGGGAGGACCCATGTGTGGCAAGTGGCAAGTGTGAATGAGTGCCCCCGTTTGAATTTTTGCTGCTGAAAGACGGAATATGGTAATAAAGAGAGGAAAGTGCTGCCTCAAATTTTTTTTTTCTGAATATTCATCACTTCTTCACTTTAATAGCTATAAGATAAGAATAAAAAGTCACCATAAAAACTAGAAAATCAAGACACTGAAAACACACGATAAATTAGCAAAAACGAAGCTACCACCGTTGAAATTATGGTACTACCGCTTGCTACAGTAAGTATGGTACTACTGCTATAGTAATCACGGTACTTTCTCTGCTACAATAAAATCATGATAAATGGTGTTTTCAGCACGATTTCAAAAACCAAAATCGAGAGATCTTTTCATCCGTAGATCCAAATGATATAAAAATTTGCAGAAATCTACTCTAGAATATTATGAACCTATTTCAATAAACAATCATGAAAATCATGTCCAAAGTTGAGACTTTTTTAGTTTATTGGAAAGGTAGACCAAAACCGAGCTAAAACCCCAAACGGTAAATACAACTTGCTTGTAGGTAGATAGCTTTAGATATGTTTCAACATGTCCCAACAAGAAAGAACACGAATGAAATCATGAAATCACACCAAAAATCATCGGATCACAAAATCACACATTGAGACCAAATCAAGCAAAACCGAGTTTTATCGTGAATTTTGTTATCAAAGTGACTAGATGGGTGGAGATAAATTCTCAAGAATTATCTTTATCTCTTACACGTCTTTGGCATAACAAGATCACAAGAAAGAAAGAAGAGAGGTCAAAACCAACCAAAAGTTAAACACATCAATAAAAAACAAGAGGGACTCAAGAGTTGCACAAAAGATTGATGTATTGCTTACTTGAGAAGGTAGATTTTATAGCCACTCCACTTTGGAGGACAAATAGCACCCAAGATATTTACTCTCAAACCCTAACCCTAGAGAAGAGAGCGCAAGAGATGGGTTAGATGGTTAACCATACATGTCTCTATCCCAACACCTTTTACAGATGGGTAACCAGCCACCTATCCACTTTAGTGGATCCTATCCACTGTTACAATGGAGGAAATCTGTTAACCTCACACACACGGATTTTACTTACACAAATTCACTTATGCACGTTTTTCAAATTGCATAAGTGTGCATTCACTAAATTCTTAGCCTTGATCCAACCAGTTTCACCTTGACCTAAGCCGCTCTCCAACTCATCGCCCATGCGCCGAAGTTTTGATCCAAAATAGTTTCTGGTATTTTGGTTAAACTACCAAAATACTCTTCTTTGACCCAGTCATTATCATGTATAGGTGCACAACTAGCTTGCTACGCATCACCAAGTCTCTTCTGTCCTGGTTCCACTGAACTATGGCACACTTAGCCCGTGCAAGCTACACGGCGCCACACTACCGTTTGAACTCGCCTTCAACATTTATCGCCTTTCTCATACCATGCTTGAGCTTACCGTCTCACCCGGCATCCTCGATCAGTCTAGACATCAACTCTTTTATGAGCCTAGCCCCGATCATCATCATTGACCACAGTTGACTCCAAGCGACCCTGCACATCCAAATATAACAAAATTGTTTCCATGCACAAGTTTTTCATAATTTAACCTACATTATCCAAAACATGCATCATGCACCCTTAATCTAATGACTCAAGGCAACCCAACTTAATCCATGACTCAATCCCCCCAAACCTTTGTTTTTCCGTGAAGATCAAAAGTATTGCACTTACCATGCCAATACTTCTGCTCTACGGTACTACCGCTCCCCAAATCGGTACTTCCGCACGTTAAAAACCTCACTTGGACCTCTTTGAAAAAATATACCGCAATTCAACCCGGTACTTCTACCAAGTGGTACTACCACACTTATGCCTACAGTACTTCCGCAAAGCGGAATTAACGCACTAATACCTATGGTACTGCCGATTTTCCTAATATTTTTAGAAAACGGTCCAAATCAAATACAATCTTTGCAAAACCAATTGACCACTCTATAAATATTGTAATAGTTTATCATAATATTATCATAGACCTTCTCACTTCCTTCAGCCACACTTGTCGGCAGCCAACACTTGCGAAGGGCTGGTTGATCATAACTCATAAGTCCCTACGATGCATAGTGACAGTACTATTGCATCTGAGAATTTCATCTCGCAACGTACCTACATCAAATACTGGTCTACTAGGATATATTCGTATTGGATTTTATAGATGACTTTTAATTGTGGTTGATAAAAAAAACAATTGATAGAAACTGGGGCGTTCATATTGGCTTATGACTTTTAGCTTTTTGCCTAGTGCATTATATAAGAAAGACAATGCAACAAACACACTTTAACATTCGGACCGCTATGCAACATACATGATTGTGACATAATAAAATATAAAGTATGTTACATTATATGAAAGCGCAAAGTAGTATATGATAAATAGTAGTGCTTGATATGAGCGGCTTATAGAAACTAAGGCATTCGTATTGGCCTCGGCTTAGCCTGTTAATGCAATTATGAATATTAGTCGGGAAATCAGTGGGAACTTGTGTCTAATTATGCTAATATTTATCATGTGAACTTAAAATGCGTCTATAAATCTAGCATGAAACATTTATATATAAACTAAAATATGAGTTTAGCGTAATGTCCAACATTCTCCTACACCCATCATAATATTACACATGCTAATTGTGTTTAGTGGCGGAACTAGAAAATTTGTATTGTAAGTGCACACTTTACACGCACAATTTCATAGCCTTATATAATAATTTCGTAATATCATAACTGCAACATATAAGTTCAAAGTTTGCTAAAAATATAATACAAATCGACAAATCCCCAAATCCCAAATTAATAAATCAAAATTAATAACGTATTGTGGTCTATGGCGTGTGCCGTGCATGCCCACCACACCACCAGCTACTCTCAGGCGCCACCTCGTCGCTGCTTGCTCCCATGTGGGCTCCTCCTCTTTGCACCCATGCACTGTGTCGCCTCTAGCTCTGCTCCCCTCCCATGTCGACGCCACATCTGTCGGGCGTTGCCTGTTCTCATGACGCACCACCTTTGCTCCCCTCCCGAATCGGTGCCATGCCTGGCCGCCCACTGTTGCCTGCCTACTTGCTCTTGCTCGGTTGCTCCTGCTGGTGAGGTGGAGAGGAGACAAGAGAATTATGGTGTAGGAATGTGGGAGAATTAGAAATAAAGGTAGTTGTGGGCTGGTTTGGTGTATGTGGGACTGGTGTAGGGCCATAAATGTACCGTTTGTTATGGACTGATCCAAGAATATAGCACTGACCTCGTGAATTTTTTTAAAATTTTTAGTTTCCGGGCACCCTCGCCACTAAATGCATTTGTTCCAAACTTATGCCAAAAGGGCAACACAAAACTAGACCAGTGCTACCTTGGATGTGTGCACACGTCTCTATCCTCGAGAATTTTGCTATGCATGTTTCCCTTCAGCAATTATGTAGTTTTTATTCATCACAATTATAAAGAACACATAATTTTGTTAGCTTCATGACTCGAGAACTTCTACCAGGGACCGATACTGCGTAGTTTTGTATGTAACAAAATTGGATATGAAACAAACGTCTCTTAAACCTTCTACACGTATCATGCACACGTCTCACCAAATTGGGCCTGACTAGGCATTTCTGATCTTGTGCCTAGCAACGTTGGCAACGAACTAAATGACAATTAAAACCTTTCGCACGTATGCGATACATACATCTTGGTCTTGATCAAGGTATCACTGATAAGACGGTGCTTTTTTTTAGCTTATGGGTTGACTTTCTACAGTAACTAACTTTCAAATGAAATGTCTTTTTAAGACGGGGTCTATAAGTCGATGTAGTAAACGTTGTCCTAACTTCAGATGGGTTCTTTTGTGTTGTGATTTTTGATTTTTGAATTCTGGCTGTTTACAAGAGGTAGTACGCAAAGAAAAATAATTGCATATGATTTTGGTTGATATATCTGAACTCAATGCAATATCTACTACAATATACGTATAGACCCCGTTTAAAAGCTAGTTAATGTAGCAGGAAGTGTAAGCCAAAGCCTAAGCCCGGCCGAACCCACCCTTCATCTATATCGATCAAAATTGCACGCGAGTATTTCTCTCTGTATTCTCTTTCGCAAACAACCAGAATTCCAAAATTTAAATCAAAAGCCATAAGTCACAGTTCAAAAAAACCCACCTGGTAACTAGACATTCATAAACTCACAAAAACAACATATATCCATTGTGTGCGGAAAACCACATATATCCATTATGTGCAGACAAACATTGCAGGGGTACGGTACTACGAGTAGGGGTGAGCATTTTTATACCGTAATCAAAATACTGAGGGTGCCTTTGGTTGAGCTTTTGGGAGCTGCTTTTGCTTCCAAAAAGCCAAAAGCCAACCAAATGGGTGGAAACAGTGCTTTTGAAGCGGCTACTTTTGGTAGTCTGATTTTGAAAGCATCTTGGACCTCGCTTTTGGCTTTTGGCTTCTGTTTTGAAATGGTGAAAATAGAGAGTCATTTCACAGATTGTTTCAAGGAAAATAGAGATAGGAGATAAGTTTTATACTTGTTTGAACCAAACGACTTACTGACTTTTCCACACCCACAATATACAAAGAACTTTTCCACACTTGACTCACGACTTTTGAAGCCACAGCTCAACCAAACACACCCTGAACCGAACCGAAAAAACAAAATTTGTGGTTTATTTGGTGTATGGTATTCGGTGCGATTTATATTTTCATGCTATTCAATTTTTTGGTCTTCGCTGCGGTTTTTAAGTTATGAAAACCGAATTAACCGAAATATTATTATTTTCCCTTATGTGAATTTGTAGTAAACAAAGCCTATTCACATTTAATTTTGTAGGTATTTTTCAACATATCAAAAGGAAGAACATTAGTAGCTTTTAGAGACATCATTTGCTCAAAAAATAAATCTGGTATGATAACACTAGACTAAGTAATGTTATTATACATTAAAGCATTGTGCATATTTCAGTTAACCGAAAAATCGAATTAACTGAACCAAAATAATTTAGTTAAATAGGTTCAATTTTTTATTTTAGTTTAGTTAATTTGATTATCAACTTTTTAAAAACTAAAATATTTTTTTTCCGAATAAGGTGTCGCTCGGTTGAGCTGAAATTATATTGTATCTAGCTGGAATTATACTGTAGTTGATAGTGGCTTATTTAGCGTAACTAAATTTTAAAAAATTTAAAAATGAAAAATAGGTTAGCCTATCATAGATGATACAAATGAATAGAGAAAAAATGGCAAAAACTAAAAAAGCTAAAAGATCATAAAAAACAGAATTTATGAATAATAAAAAATAAATTAAAAGTTAGAACTTCAAATCGAAATGCACGGAGCTTAAATCAAACCGCATGGATGGAATGCCCAGCTCTAGAGGGGAAATTTAACTATTTGCCACTCTTAAGAATGCCACCTATTCAAATGCCACCCTCTTCGTTCCAATTAATATTTTACCACTTTGAGCCTCGTGGCGCCAAGTCACTGCCATGTCGGCGCCGCCTCCTCGCCGCCGCCGCCCCCTCGCGCCTCCCGCGCCGCGCCTCGCGCCACCGCCGCGCCGCCCGCGCCTGCCCGCGCGTCATCGCGTCATCGCTCGCGCGCCGCCTCCGCCGCGCCGCGCTCCGCGCGCGGCCAGCGGCGCAGGAGGCGCGGGCGCGAGACGGCGCGCGCAGGCGCGGGCGCAAGCAGCGCGATGCGGCGCGGCGCGAAGCGGCGGCGCGGCGCTGACATGGCAGTGACTTGGCGCCACGTAGGCTCGAAAGTGGTAAAATATTAATTACAATGAAGAAGATGATATTTGAATAGATGATATTTTTAAGAGTGGTAAATAGTTAATTTTCCCGCTCTAGAGGGAATTTGAGACCGACAGGCGCAACCGCATCCACCCACCCCACGCGCCATTTTTAATCCGCCCGGAAGCCCCACTCCGCTGCCCTTCCCTGCCTCCTCGGGGAATGCGACCGCGCGCCCGAGCATGCCTCGCCTCGAGCCCGGGCTAGGGTTCCCCGCCGCCGCCGCCCGCGAGCGCCGCCACCCTCCCTCCCGCCGCAAGAAGCCACCGCCGCGGCGAAGGCGACCGGCACCGGCTGCAGTAAAATCTCTCCCCCTTTTTTACTCAAACCTCCACATTGTCGTCTTAGGCATGGCGCGCGATATTTTAAATTAGAAGCGCAGTAGAAGTCAATAGATCCAATCCGAGCACGCACTTGTGCTTGCGCTCACATGGGATCCGAGGTTAGCGAGTGAGACGCTCCGCTTAAGCAAAGAATAAAGCCAAAGAGGCGAGCGAATTTGAACAAAGCTAAACAAAAGCGCATCTGCTACTTGCGTGCCTGCCTGCTTCGTCGCTTTTTCTGCCATTGCTTTTTCGGTCGTTTTGGCGGCCTACGGATCGCTCGCTCCTTGTGGCGTCCGTAAGCCGCCGCGGCGCGCTCGCCGTTTGATTTCGGTTCGCCTTTGTTGGCGACTGTGCCGTGCCGTGCTCGGTGTGCTACCCCTGAATCCTGATTGCTGAGACACTCCCTTCTTTGGCGCTTCTCGCAGCCGCCGGTGGGGCCCCGCGGCGCGTCCGATCCAGATCCAGCGCCGTCGGCGCTGCGACTCCACGGCGGCCACGCCTCGCGTGGCACCGCTCCGCGAGGTGGGTGGTGTTTTCGCAGAAATCCCACTGCTCGTACGTCGCCGATTTTGTCTCCTTCCGCCTAGCTGCTAACCGCTTTCAAACGCAGACGAGGAGGAGGAGCACGAAGGGAGAGACGGTGACGTGGCGGGCGCGGAGGAGTCTGGGGAAGCGGCAGGTAACTCCTCCCACTCGCTGAGAGGTAATCCCCGCGTGTACGGATGCTGCTTGTGATGAGTGAGGTGAAGTGATCGCTCACATTTCGTGGTGGAATCTGTTGTTGGCAGAGTGCCAGAAGCAGCGGCAGATAAGGGCGGAGGTGGCTGCGTTGGTGCGGCCACCGGCCTTGCATGAGCACAGCGGTGGCGGAATTGGGGGTATCGAACTGCTCGTGCTCTCGCCGAGGTGTTTGGTTGGGGGTAACGTGGGAGGGATGAGCAAGAGCTCGACGGCATCATCACGGAGCAGATCAGGCACGTTTCCGAGCCCAGGGACACCGAACTACCATCGTCATTGCACCAGCAGCATGCAGTACCCCAAGGGGTGGAGCTCAGAGCGGGTGCCACTGGGAGCGAGTACCAATAGGAGGTATGGGGGCAGCGGTGTTGTGCTTCCTTTCAACAATGGGAGGAAGCTGCCGTCGAAATGGGAGGACGCGGAGAAGTGGATCCTGAGTCCGGTTTCCTGTGATGAGATTGGGAGAACATCAGCACCGGTGCCGCATCATAGACGGCCCAAGTCGAAGAGTGGGCCACTTGGCCACCCGGCCAGTGTACCGGGAGCTTACGCGGCTGTTTCGCCGCTTGTTCCCTGCTTTGATGGTGTTTTGGCGGTGGCTAACTTTGCGGCCCATTCGCCCTTCTCTGCTGGGGTTCTCATGCCAGAGCATGTGCGCAATGGTGACTTCAGCAGTGGAAGAGGTAGATGTGGGGATGATGGCAGCAGCAGATCGTATTCGGCTGAGAAGGAGCCATATGTATTGAGATCTGCAAGTATACATGCATGGACAGAAACACTTATGGAGGCATCTTCCTTTGCTCATATTTCAGAAGAAGCTGTGCAAGGTTTGAGTTAGTCCCTTCTCATCACTCATTATTGTCACTTCTTTATCTTAAGTACTCTTTTCATGATTGCTCTTGCTGTCCACTCTTTCTAGTTTGCCCCAGATGCATTTGTATGCTTTTTTCGACGGGAAACAGCAGGGAAGGTCCCTACAGTGATGCGTTTGTATACTATTTACCGAGCATGTTTGTTATAAATTTAGCAACTTATGGCATTGGTTGCCTAGTGTGACCTGATATTTCAAGGAACAGCTTGTCTATCGTCGCACGCTTTACACATGCTGAGTTTCCCGTTGAGGCTAGGATAGGCTAATTCCCGGTGATAATTAAATGATAAATAGGTTTATAATAGTTTTTGGCATCAACAAGTAGTTATTCACTTTGTACTGGTTGGTGAGGTCCCCTTACAATAGTATTGCTTGCTAGTTCAAAACTTTTGTAATGGAAGATATTGCTTTCATTTTAAAACTTTCCTAGTTTGAGGGAGAGTCTTAACTGTGTTCAATTCTGCTACGTTGCATTTAATCTGGTCAGTTAGATGTTATAACGGTGAAGGTGCTCAAATCTACAATATCTTTACTATTATAAAAGGAGTTGGTGGTTGGTCCGTCCTCTCCCACCCATTCTCAGAAAAAAGCTAGCTAACGTGTGGGCCCCCACTCTCCTCACAAAACGCCCTCTTTTGCGTTGTAGGGAATATTATGAAATTTTGTTAAGAGGTAGCACTGAGAAAATGCAGTGAGTGAAAATGCACATGATTATTTTGCTGATATTGATATTATTGTATGGTTTAGGATCCTTATATTTATAAATCATTTTTTTTTGAGATTTCGTTGCAACGCACGGGCAATGTACTAGTATGGGTAACATAGCACTAGTAAATGCTAATACGTTGAGATTTGGACAGTTAACAGATGTAGCACAAGATTGGAAATCATCTACATTTCAATCATACATTCATACAATCCCCGTGCACCTCAAATCCTAGAGCCCTTCATGTTTACACTACCTTAGACATTAACAAAGAGGCTTTCTTCTAATCATGTATGCCGATAGGTAGGGTACACCAATATGTTATTTTCATCTTACTTAAAAAAGGGTATAAATAGCAGAAGTAATTTATAGAAACTAAAAAAAATGTGATTCCATTTTTGTGTGGCTGGGATTTTGCATGCTCAAATCAACTAGCTTCAGATATATTTCACATATACTGATGAACTTTCTTTTACCATTGAGAGAAATCAACCTTACTACCTTTGTACCTTGAACCCAGACGATAAGTTGCAAGGCCCACGAGGAGCATCTCCTGTGATTTCCAGTCCAATAATAAAGAAAGATGTTGCCACACAAATGAGTCCTGAGGACAGTATATCGTCTTCTCCAAAAGCGAGGCATTCCTGCTCAAGCTTGCCATCAGGACATGCTATTCAAGAACAAAATAGTCATATACCTAAACTTGAAGTTAGGGATGTGCAGGTAGATGATCAAGTAACTGTTACCCGGTGGTCCAAGCGACATGTAACACGAGGCTCTGATAAGTGCTCAACAAATATTATTGAATGGAGGAAGAAGACCGTTGAGACTCGGGCACCATCTTTTGATGAAAAAGAAAGAGACAGATGCATATCAAAGTAAGATTTTGTTTTATGTTTGCCATTTTGTATACTAGCAAACTGATTCTGCATTACTGCCTGATTTGCACTTGGACTAACGTACGGAGAACAAAATGCTTTCATTGTCATATTGTAACTGTTAATCCTGTATCACCCATCCTGCTGTCAGTGTCCCTACCTACTCTTTCGCAATTGATTAGGCTTTCTGGAAATGTTTTGTTGTGTTAATAAAAAAGGCCATCCTACACTAACTGAAGCTGGTTTGGCTGTACGCATGTACACTGTACATGTGGGTAGGGTAAAGAACTAGTCGTGCCAAACTGAATATAGATTTGCCTCTTATGAGGCCTGCTAATATGCTGCTTGTCAGTTGTGACATTAGCGAAATAAACAAGCGGCAAATAACTGTGGATTGGACAAACTTGCATAACTTGTTCCAGGCTCAGCTATAGTAGAATGCAGATATTGCCATATTGGGATGGAAGTGGCACACTTAGAAGTATTTGGGGACTTGAGTGCAATTTACTCATTTTCTTTCTTCAGCAAATACTTGGCATGTATCATCATACAAATTTTGCATCAATGCTCGAAGGTGTTTTAGGATGTCATAGGCTCACTGGTTACAGGTTATTTTATGATGGAGTTCTGTCAAAGGATTTCCCCACTTTAGAATAGAAGGGCATAGACTACGAAAGGGTTAATCTTATCAACATGGCAAAAGAAAAGGGAGGGAGGGTTTTATTGTGGTCCAGTAGATGGATGGATTAGAAATCCACTTACCATTGTGTAAATTTTACCCCTTTTTATCTATGGATTTCTAGAGACATACTTTTTAGTTGTTAATTATGCCGCTAAGTCATGTGCCTATTTTTCCTGTTGCACAGAAGATAATAATGCTTGCACTCGTCGGTGTTATTAGCTTGCAGTTGAGGACACAAATTGTGACATATCCTATTGCTGAGTCCTAGTTTATCTGTGTTAAGGTGCAAGAGGGAGGAAGCAAAGATCACTGCTTGGGAAAATCTGCAGAAAGCAAAAGCAGAGGCAGCAATTCGGAAGTTGGAGGTATTGTTTTGTGGTTCTGCACCATGTCTCTGCCTTTTCTATTGCCCTTACATGTTCTGCCATCTGTACTTTAGATGAAGCTTGAAAAGAAAAGGTCATCATCAATGGATAGAATTTTGGGCAAACTACGCACTGCTCAGAAGAAATCACAAGACATGCGTAGTGCAGTTTCTATCAGTGAAGACCAATGTGGTGTGAGGGCAACCAAGAAGACATCTTACTCGAAGAGGATTGGCAAGTCATTCAGCTGCTGTTTCTCGTACCATGCTTGCTAGTTGTGATATAGTTGACGGCCGTGGGTGCAGCAATGATTGTAGAAACTTTTTGGTGAGTTCCTTTGGCAGTCACACAAATCTGCGTAAAGGTTAATTATACATATAGAGATTTCACTAGTTCGAGTGCCAATGCTCTGTTGCCTGCAAGATTTTCTACATCCAAATGAGCAAACAGCCTTACTAGAGCTTTTTTTTGCTTGAAACAATTACACTAATAATCACATTATCTTTAGAACGTTGCAGCTCATGTCAGCAAAACTTGGAATTATGCTACAAATTTCGGAGGGACAGTCAGGTTTATTTCGTGCTGTGGCAGCTGGAGGTAACAGGAATAGTTAAAACAGAGCTTGCACGATCTGATCAATGAAACGCCGAAGTGCAGTAGTAGAAATCAAAGTCATTGAGCAAAATCTACTCTTATATAGTTAATGATATGGGTTACTGCACTCAGTATTCTGCGTCTTTCGTTCATACAAAATCTGTACACCCAGTAGATGAAGCTACTTGAGCTTTATGCTAGCTAATGCCAGATTGAGCTGATTCTCTTTCTGCCTGATGTGTACCTTTCCATGGAATTCTGTCTGTAATGCAAGCCTTGGGGCTCATGTATTGATATTGTATTAAAACGTGAAAGAGGTTATGAGAGCTGCACCCTAAAGATTGCACCTTGCTTGCTCTCTTCTACTCTTTTTGAAACCTGTCCGGCTCACTCCTGACTCCTGAGGCTCATTTCCTCTCTCTCTCTCTCTCTCTCTCTCTCTCTCTCTCTCTCTCTCTCTCTCAGTTATTTTGAGACGCACTCCTGGATCCTGAATTCCTGATGCTCTTTTGGTGGCTGGTGTTGGACTTGCGGGCAATTTGGGGATTTTCCAATTTGTTTTTTCAGAAAAAATAATGGAGAAGTGGGCCCTCTTGTCATAGAGTGCATGCTTGATTCTATCAGAACTAGTTAGTAGCGCCTTTTCGGCGAGTTGCCACGGTGGTAGACTACGTCTCGGGCTAGTCTCCAACAGCCTAAGGCTGATTACCAGCCTCAGTGAGGGCGGAGCCGAGGAGCCGGGCCACGGTTGGTGTCAGTGCTAGGTTCTCGCCTTACTTGTGCACTTTGACGCTCTCGTAGAGGGCCTACCATGTTGGTGGTGTGTGGTTGGCTTTGAACTTGTCTTGGTCGAAACCTTATTATGGGTGTGCTCTCTCAAGTTTTGTGGTTTAGTCTTGTGCAACATTCTTTAGTACCTCGACTTTTCATTTATTATGGGAAGATGGCTTTATATCTCCGAGAACCATGTCGGTGACTGCGGTTTAAGCGATGGTGACAGTTTTCTGGGTTGGTGTCATCCTCAACGTGCCTAGCTGAGTTTCTTCTAGATAGCTTTGAGTGCTATCTCAGTTGTGAGTTATTTGGTGTCTTCGGTTGCATATTGAATAATCTGTCACATTATACCATACTAGTGTAGATTCATAACTGTTCTTTTCAGTCGATTAAGCACTAGTATTGGGATAACTGACATGATTTATGGTGAGCTTGTGATTGTTGAATGATGATTAGGCTATGTTTGAATAGTGTGGCAGTAATTGAGTTGTTCTAGGCATTGAACAACACTTGGTTCGATTCATTACCACTATCGTAGAACAATTAATTGAAATTTGATAATTAGCTTGCTGTCTCTTAACTTATGTTGTTAATTTTAGCACTTGTTATATCTTGTTGTCTGTTTATGAAGTATCTTTTAGATATTTTGTTAATTAATTGTTTGGTAATTCGAATAGTTCCATATCTAGTTCATTTGAGGTATTACTGTCATACTATTAGTAAATTAAAGCCTTTGTGTCAAGGTGGCCTTGTTCTAATACAAGCGTACACGACATTTGAGAGCAATAAAAATTAAATCTCAATTTTAATAATATGTTAATTGAGTATTATTATTCACTTGCTCTGGTTGATATGATTTCGATTATATATGACTTGAGATTAGATTATTACCATGTGATAATTTTATTTATGCACTTGTCATTATTCTTTACTCGGAATCATATATTTTGTATAATCATCAATTCTAGAATTATGGCTAAATTAATGCTAAAACTGTGTTATTTACAATAATCTAAAAACCTATTCATGTTGAGATGGCTTCATCATCTGATTTTGTTAAACCGGAAGTCTTTGACGGCGCTAACTTTAAGCGTGGGCAAGTCAAGACAAAGTTTTCGTTGACCGACCTAAAATTATTTTGGGTAATTTTTGATCCTCCGACGTTTCCTTTGGAAGGCAAGGATAAAACTTGTTGGGAAGATGCGAACCATTCTGCTTTAGTTAGGTTGTTGGTTGTTCTCTCATACCGGCTTTTCGATGTGTATGTCACCTTTATGGAGGCCAAAAAGTTGTGAGATGAGCTGGATGAAAAATATTCAGAAGGGGATTGTCGTAGGGGTGGCCCCCACCTAAACCCAGCAGGCCCGGTAGAAGACTATAAGGCCCAGAATAGGCCTTGTGTAATGACATAACTGCCCCCAAAGGGGATGACCGGATGTAAGGGTATAACTGTAAAAGCACTCCCCATGAGTATATATATGCGAGTAAGCCATGGGGAGAGGCCAAGGCCATTACACTTATCTTCATCACTCTCCACTACCACTTCTCTCTCCGTTTGGTATGTAGCCACAACAGTTGGCGCCGTCCGTGGGGATGACGAAGACAAGCTCAAGACCAAGAAAAGATGGCACCGGAGCTTCCTCGGCCGCGGCGAGGGAAAGAAGGCGGCGGGCCGAGCGCCGCAGAGTACTGAGGCTCGCCGTCGGCAGCCGGACGCGGTGGCGATGCGATCGCGGCGGCCAAGACGCCGACGTTCGCGCGTGGCGGCGCCAACCTCGTCACCAAGACCGCGACGATCAACCCCACCGGGCGTTACGAGGACGGACCGCGGTCAAGACGCCGACACGGTGCGGCGACAACCGACCCCGCCGACGCCGACCCGTCGCCGCCACCACACCGGGATGGAGCGCCTGCCGGCGGCCCTCAACGCGTTCTAGCGGAGTCAGCCCTTCGCGGGCCGTCGAGATATACAAGAGGCTCGAGTCACCGGTGTGCAAAGAATCGCGTCCGAGCCCGCGCGGAAGGGCGGACGATCGCGGCCCCGTCTCGGCCGCGCGCCGCGACGCGTGGATCCGAGTCCCGCTCGCGGGGCTGCAGCAGCGGCATGGCCCGAATACTTCAAGTTCCCTAGCGCCATCGGCTCGTATAAAGCGACACGGATCCTCGCGAGTTCGTGCGGCGTGTCTGAACCGCGACGAGGCGCGGCGAGACGACACCACAAAGGCGAAGGACTCCCCTGCGCACGCGAGCGGCGCTCTCTTGGTTTTTACCATAGAGCCCGGCTCCATCTATGCGTGGGAACAGACCGCGACCGCTTCGATCCAAATTTCAAGGGTATCATCTCGAGCGAATCGATGCGGACCAACTCTTCGCGTGAAGCAAGGACCCTGAGACGCCGGGACTACTTCAAGCGCCGCCAAAATTGAAGCAGTGCAGGATGTTAATGAAATCACCGTCGTTAAAGCGACCATCTGGGGCCTTCGCCGGGCGGATGGTCGAATACAACGCGCGGAGGCCAATTACGATAGGTGGCCAAGCTCTTCGACAAAATGGGCGAGTACGCGCGGCGAGGAGGATGCGCGAGACGCAGCATCATCGCCCTCGGCCTCGCCGCGAGCGCGCCCCGCGCGAGGTCGGGCGGGTGGCCTCTCTCGGCCGGCCGTGGCCGAGCCCCGAGGCGCCCTCCCGAGGCGGTGAGGACGGAGTGCGTGAAGGATCGTCGCGATGTGGGCCCAAACCTCGGCGCCGCCGCCCGGTCGCAGACGACCCATCACGCCCTCGCCACCGAGAGCACCCGCCAGGACCCGACCCGCCGCGAAGGGGAGCCCGAGGGTCGGAGGGTGGAGTTGACTACCCACCAACCCGCGCGCAGCGTGAGCTCTGCGCTATGGTAAGTGGTGCGAGGTACACGACTACGGCGATCATTACACAAGGGCATGCATCGCGTGATGGAGCCGCGGAGGGTGACGGCCGGTCTCGGTCTCGCCTTCGGCCCGCCGGCCCATGCGGGCACCCAAGGGATGGCCCCACACGGCCACCGCGCGGAGGGCGCGCAAAGATCGCGACCGTCAACGCTATCACCGAGGCTCTTCCTCAAAACCCCGGGAGCGGCCGCGAGATGTGGATGCCGCCCGCAAAGATCACCTTCGACTTGAACGACGCTAGGGCGTGGAGTACCCCACCAAGACCCTCTAGTCATCCAGCCCACATAGCATGCTGCGAAGTCAAGCGCGTCCTTGTCGACGGAAGCTCGCGAACATCTTATTCGCAGCCGCCGACCGCATGGCAATCCCGGCCAACCGGAGCAAAGGAGCTCCACTTCAAGGCTTCGGGTCAACCGCCGCCCCGGGCACGCTTCCCTTCCCGTCACCTTCCGTCGGAGGGCAACAAAGGTAACATCCGGACCGAGCATGTCACCTTTGACGTCGAGATATCCAAAGACCCTACAACGCCATACCGGGCGACCCGCCATCAACTCTTTCGAGGCAATCCCGCACCACGCCTTCTTGTGTGTAAAGCTCCTGCCCGAGGGTGTCATCACCATCTTCGCGATCGGACTGGCAAGACGTGCCGGCGGCGCGCACGCGCTCTCACATCGCCAGTGCATGCCCTCTCCGCGCGCCAGTGCCGGGCCCTCCGCCCCGGTGGGCGCCCAAGCCTCGGCCGGCGGCGTCAAGAAGGTGCCGCTCAGCGGAGGGGCGCTTGTCTCCATTGGCGAGGGCTCCCACCGGGTCGAACGGAGCTGCCCGGTGCTTGAACAACGTGGATGTCTTCGCATGGTCCCCGAGGACATCAAGGGCGTGGATCGCGCGGTAATCCAGCATCGCTTGGCGGTTCGCCCGATGCCAAGCGGCCAAACAGAGGCTCCGGCAGATGTCGATGGAACGGCAGCAGCGCCAAAGCGAGGTGGCAAAGCTTCTTCGCGGGGTCATCCGCGAGGTCCACCATCCGAATGGCTCGCTAACCCGGTGCTAGTCAAAAGGCTAGCGGGGCTCGGCGCATGTGCATCGACTTCACGGCACTCAACAAGGCGTGCGGCGGACAACTATCCTTGCCACGCATCGATCGGTTGGTTGACGCCATCTGCTGGTGCGAACTCATGAGTTTCTGGGCGCCTATTCGCTACCACTGGTATACATGGCGAAGACGACGAGGAGAAGATCGGTTTCATCACACCACTTGGGACGTTCGCTTTGTCGAAATGCCCTTTGGCTTGAAAACGCAGCGCTACCTTCACCCGCCTCGTCACCATTGCCCCGCCGCCGGGAGAGGAACGTTGCATACGTCGATGACGTGGTGGTCAAACTTCGGCAACTTGCTCTACACGTCGGGACCTCCAGAGACCTTCGACAACCTCCGGAAGGCGGGCATCAAGCTCAACCCCGACAAATGTGTCTTGAGTACAGCGGGCAAACTCCTTGGTTTCCTTGTGTCCGGACGGGCATCCAGCAAACCCGACAAAGTGGACGCTATTCAGGTATGGAGCGCCAAGACAACGAGGAGGTCCAGAGGTCGCGCCGCATGGCAAGATTAAGCCGCTTCTGTCTGTGGCGGCGGAGCGGGGCTGCCGTTTTCAAGATACTCCGCGGTGCGAGGGTTTCGTTGGGGCGGGGCTGCGCAAAGGCCTTCAACGAGCTCAGCAAAGACTGGCAAGCCTCCCACTGGTCGCCCAAAGACCGAGGCTCCTCTGCTCTACTCGGCTGCGTCACCATCACGGTCGATCTGCGTCCTCGTCTTAGAGGAAGGCGCCATGCGGCCGCCCGCCTACTTTGTCTCCGGCCCTTCAAGGCGCCAAGACAAGATACACGGAGCTGGAGAAGCTCGCCACGCGCCGTCATGGCCTCCGGAAGCTTCGGCATTATTTTACTCGCTCACCCGATCACCGTGCCTTCCTCATTCCCCGCCGAGATGCTACACAACAAGGAGTCCACAGGCGTGATCGGTAAATGGGCCGCCGAGCTCGCTCCTTCTCCTTGACGTATGCTTCGCGAACGGCAATTAAATCCCAAGTCTGGCGGATTTCCTCGCGAATGGACCCCACCGCCCAACCCGCCAGCGCACGATGACCCGTCGACGCTTACGATCGACGGAGCTTACGGCGTCGCCGGTGCGGGCGTGGGGCGGTGATCGCCACGCTGAGGATAGCGTTGCTGTACTCGCGCGCGCTTTGCCTTCCCCGCCACCAACAACACGGCCGAATACGAGGCGCCGCTTTGGCTCGGCGCGGCTCAAGGCACCGCCGCGAGATTGTGTTGGTCTGCACCGACTCGCGCTTGGTGGCGGCCATGTGGACAAGTCATATCAAGCCAAGGACCCAGATTGGCTGTACCTCGCGGCGACGCAGGCGAGGAAGGGCACTTTTGGGTGTCACCGTCAAGGCCATCCTCGAGCGGAGAATGAGCAAAGGATGCCCTCGCCAAGGCAACCCGACCAACAACCGCCCCGGGGGCATTCTACGAGGTGTTAGCAAAGGTGGCCATCGTGCAGACAACCGGGGCCGCGCGCTTGTCCACCGCATTGATCGGCGGAGATTGGCGGAGCCCATTTTCAAATTTTTACAAGGCCTCGCCGAGCCGGAGGACCTGCCGAAGGCTGCGACGATTGCAAAGACCGCGCACGTCCTTCCAGTGTTTGAAGGGCGCTTTACAAGAAGGGCGCTTGCGCGCTCTGCGCCGCCTCGATGGAGGAAGGAAAGGAACTCGACGGAAATCCACGCGGCGTATGCGGATCCCACTGGCGCCGAGGTCATTAGTCGGCAAGGCGTTCGACAGGCTTCATCGCCGATCGCCATCACCGACGCCAGACCTCGTCCGCGGTGCCAAGGGTGCCAATGGATGGCGCGCATCATCCGCAGCCCCGACAAGCCTCAACCCAATCCCCGGCCTCGCCATCGCGCGCTGGGTCTCGACATAGTAGGACCACTTGCCCGAGCTCCGTGGGACCTCCGGTTCGTGGTGGTCGCACCGAGTATTTCTCCAGTGGCGGAGGCGATCGCTCGCCAAAGTAACTTCGCGCCATACAGCGCTTCTTATGGCAAAACATCATATGTCGCTGGTACCTCGAGCTCACGGCCGACAATGGCTCGCAGCTTCGACGCCGCCCTCTTCAAGGATTATCGTGACAAGATGGGCATCACCTCCGATTCGCCTCGGTAGGGCATCCCGATCCAACGGGGCGGTCGAGCGGCGAATGGCGCCATCTCGCCGCCATCAAAAGCGCTGGTGGGATTGCCGAAGGGCAAGTGGCGACGAGCTTCACGCGCTTTGTGGTCGCCGCACAACGGTAACGCGCCCAACGGGATTTACGCTGCTCAAGCTCCTCTTGGCGACGGCAATGACGCCCGAGGAAATTAAGGCCGGCTCAAGGGTCCTCGTCCAAGCACCGAAGAGGAGCGCGTGTGTCCTGGACCTCCTCGACGGATACGGCGACGCAGCCCACCACGCCGAGAAGTACGCGCGCGCATAATGCGTGCTCGGGACCGCTCTATATGCTCGCGGGGTTCAAGCATGGGGACCTCGTCCTCGAGTAGCGCCAGCGGCAAACCGCCGGCAAGCCGAATCCAAGTGGGAGGCCCGACATCGTAACGAGGCATTGCCAAAGGGGCGTATCGCCGCCACGCTTGAAGGACAAGCCTTCCGCACACATGGAACACGGACAAAGTTGCGCGATACTCGCCTAGAAGCGGACAAGAGGCGAGGCCACCGCCTTGCTGATTAGGCGATGCTCGCCTGCAAACGGGAGTTCAATAAAGGTTGCCGCTCCAAGAGCATCCTCGTCCGCGCTTAAGCCGCACGCACAGTCCACGGACTCTAAATAAGACGTGGCGTCGAGCCCGACTCCGCACGCGCGAGTCTCCTGACTATAAAGAAGTCGAAGCGCCGAGCCTAGCTCGCACGCAATAGTCCACGGACTCTAAATAAGACGTGGCGCCGAGCCTAGCTCGCACGCCGCGAGTCTCCTGACTATAAAGAAGACGTGGCGCCGAGCCTAGCTCCGCACGCAATAGTCCACGGACTCTAAATAAGACGTGGCGCCGAGCCTAGCTCCGCACGCGCGAGTCTCCTGACTATAAAAAGACGTGGCGCCGAGCCCAGCTCCGCACGCACAGTCTCTGGACTCTAAATAAGACGTGGCGCCGAGCCTGGCTCCGCACGCCGAGTCTCCTGACTATAAAGAAGACGTGGCGTCGAGCCTGGCTCCGCACGCAATTGTCCACGGACTCTAAATAAGACGTGGCGTCGTGCCTGGCTCGCACGCGCGAGTCTCCGGACTATAAAGAAGACGTGGCGTCGAGCCTAGCTCGCACGCAATAGTCCACGGACTCTAAATAAGACGTAGCGCCGAGCCCACCCGCACGCGAGTCTCCTGACTATAAAGAAGTCGTGGCGCCGAGCCTAGCTCGCACGCAATAGTCCACGGACTCTAAATAAGACGTGGCGTCGAGCCTAGCTCCGCACGCACTCTCACGGAGTATAAATAAGACGCAGCGGGGACGCCGCGCGCACTCTACGGAGTATAAAGAAGACGTAGCGTTGAGCCTAGCTCCGCACGCAATAGTCCACGGACTCTAAATAAGACGTGGCGCCGAGCCCAGCTCGCACGCCGAGTCTCCTGACTATAAAGAAGACGTGGCGCCGAGCCTAGCTCGCACGCAATAGTCCACGGACTCTAAATAAGACGTGGCGCCGAGCCCAGCTCGCACGCCGCGAGTCTCCGACTATAAAGAAGACGAGGCGCCGAGCCTAGCTCGAACGCAATAGTCCACGAACTCTAAATAAGACGTGGCGTAGAGCCCAGCTCGCACGCGCGAGTCTCCGGACTATAAAGAAGACGAGGCCGAGCCTAGCTCGCACGCACAGTCCACGGACTCTAAATAAGACGAAGCGCCGAGCCCACTCGCACGCCGAGTCTCCGACTATAAAGAAGTCGAAGGCCGAGCCTAGCTCGCACGCAATAGTCCACGGACTCTAAATAAGACGTGGCCGAGCCTAGCTCGCACGCGCGAGTCTCCGACTATAAAGGACGCATAGCGCCGAGATTGGCATCCACACGCACCGCTCCACGGGCACAAACGAGATGCATACACCGCCCTTCACGCCCGGCGACGTAACACCAAGCATAAAGTACTACTTGGTTCCATTGCAAAGCGAGGGGTTACATGGTCACATGCGTAAGAACCATACATCACCCCGGCACCACCCGACCAACCGCTCGGCCTTGGCACGTGTGCGGGCGAGCCAGCGCGCGTCGCCACGGCGCCAAGGACCCCTTCAAGCCATCGGAGGAGGTCCTCCCCATGCAACGTCTGCGCACGGCGACTCGTTGCACCTTCCCGGCGGCCCTGCATCCGTTGGTGGAAGTTCTGCAGCCGGCCCGACGGGCGGATGGCGTCGACATAACCTCCGGCCGGTCGGGAAGATCCATTGAGGATTCGTTAGCTCATGGGTATGCCTACACCCGAGTATAAAGCGGCGGGGGAAGGCACGCACCAACATAGCCGCAGTGCTCGCCAAAGGTCCCGGCGCCACGAAGAGCAACGCCGCCCCCTCCTCGACAGCCGGCGTCTCGACAAGGCCTCCGGCGGTGCGTAGTATCCGGCACTCGGACGCACGATCCCGGCGGCTGGTTGAGACTCCATGGCCCGCCACGCCGACGCAGACGCATTTCCCAAGGCAAGGCGGTTCGCAGCAGCCTCCGCCACCGGGCGTTCTCCCCTTCTAGGGCGGAGATCTGCCGCACGGCGGCGGCGCGTTCCCACCGCGGCGTCCGCGCCTCGTGGTCGCAACTCGCGCGCCACGAGGCGCCTCCGGCGCGGTTCGTCATCCTTCGCGGCGATAGCGATGTTCGCCAGCGAGGTGGGCTTCAGAGCCCTTTGCTCCGAACACAGCCTCGTCAAAGAACCGGCTAAGGGCAAGTGTCGGACAGCACAACGAATCAGCAGCGGCTAACCATACCGTATAAGCTGAAGTGCACGTGCCACCCTCATCTCGAGGCTCGCAACGCGAGCGCCGGAGGTCCCAGCGCATGACGACAGCACCTCTCGGTTGAGGCCGTTGTCGCACGCCTCGGCGGCGGCGGTGAGGTCGCAAAATATCTCGGGCGAGGAGCAAGTCCGGCGAGCAAGCCCCCGCCCAAAGACGCCAGATTTACCGTGGCCACGCCACGCCGCAGAAGGGGCACCGGCGGGCATCTCGCACGGCTCCGACCCGCAAGACACCTCCGCCGCTCGATCCTTCGCGCGCACGGAGACGTCGTCTCGCTGATGTCGGCGAATGAGCGAGCGGTCGGAGAAAGCCTCGCGAAGTCAAGGGAGGAAAGGACTCACACCTACCTCCCGCGCCCCTCGCCACGGCAGAAGCGCACCGGTCGACCACCCGGGGGACACGGGGCCTCAACGGTTGGGGAGAAGGTCTTGGCGGCGCGCCGGCCGCCGTAATCCGCGCCGCAAGGCCCGCAACAAGGAACCGACCCCTCGTTGGCGGGGATCGCGTCGGGCGTTTCGCTGCGGTGGCGCAGCGATTCTTCCACAGCAGAACCACCTCCGCCATTGCCGCCCGCGGCTTCTCCGCAGGGGCACGCCCCTCGTCGGCCGCTATGGTTGATGGCGCACCGCCCCGTGGTTTGTTCGCCGGGCGCGCTACCCGGTCGACGGGTCCATCAGCGGTGGCGCAAGCCCGACGCACGCTCGTGGCGTGGCGAGAATCTTGCCGGGATCCGCAGCGTGCGCCCCTCGGCGGTGTGGCGTGCCACCGCGGCCGCACGCTCCGCCTCGGCCGAAGCTACCACGGGGCTGCGGTTGCATACGACACCGGAACGGGCCCGTCGCGAAGACAACCCCCACGGGCTATCACCTTCACGGCACCGGAGTCCGGCGGGAGCTCTTCGGCATCATGCGCTCGCACGCGGCAATGCCTATAGCCTCGCAGTGCGGTTTATCCGCCTCGTTTAGCCGCTGGACGCGCGCCTCGCGAGCCCGGTGCTCTTTAAGTGTGTACGGGCCGAGAAGCGCGCGCTACGCGCCCGCATCTTCTAGCCGAGCCACTGCGCAGAAATCACGTCAGTGGCGGAACCCAGCGAGAGGCAAGGGCGTCTTGGGAGACTTACAAGGTGCGGGGGGGAGCGCAATGAGACACAACGGATCGAACCCGTCCCGCGGGGCCATTCGCGCAACATACTTCCCGGGAGGACGGTGGCGCCGCCCATGCATCGTGAACTCTCGACCAGTCGCGCCGACGCTCATGCGACGAGCCACACCAACGAGGCTCAGTAGCTTTCGCGTGTCGTCAATCTCCGCCGCACTTGGCGTCTTTGTTGAACGAGATTGGCCCACTCGGCATCGCAGCCCGCTCTTGTCGGTCACGCGGTAGTAGAACCACCACCGCGTCACCGACGCCACCGCCGCCGAGGCTAGCATGGGAACAACGCCGCGCAGACGCCCGAGCACGAAGTCCACACCACCGGTTGGGCACCGCGTCGCCAACCTTCCCGGGCCGACGGTGTGCATCGTGCGGGTGGCAAATAGGCTCGCACTAGGCGCCACCCTCGGTCCGCACGCCCACGTGAAGACAACTAGGCGGAGTATCGCGTGGGGCGTCACCGGGCTAGCTCCAAGCGGTAGGCCCGCAGACTTCGCCACAAACAACGTCTGAGCGCATCCGGCGGCGCCGAAGCGCGACAAAAACAATTGCCTCTAAGGGCCGGGCCGGCTCCGTCTCGCCCGGCGAGGCAAGCGAGCCCGTCGCGATGCACGATCTTCCCCTCATCCACGAGCCGCTGCGGCGTCCCCTCCGTCATGCGGCTTTTCCCAAGACCGGGAGCAGAGCCTCCCGGATGCTCCACCGCGCTCCACAATTTGTTGGCACGCGAGCTCCTCGCGGCACCGGTTTGTACCACGAGGAAGGATGGGTCCCCGCCTTGGGTGGGCAAGGAACCGCGGGGGGTGGTAGCCGGCATCGTCGTGGCTAGCCATTTGCTCTTCACGATAGGGAAGGAGAAGAAGAAGGCAAAGGAGCAATGGGCCTAACAATTAGCGCGGCGCAAGCGAAGGCGAGATGAAAAAGCAAAACGAGGAAGGGTGCCTCCCCAATGCCAAGCACCTTATAAAACCGCTACTTTGCTCGGGGCTCGGCGCCGAGACGGATCAAATTCCGCGATTCGCCGCCCAGATTTGGAAAGAAGAACCGCCGAACCTAGAAGGCGCGCTACCGTAGGTGGCGTGCGGCGACAACGCCCTACCTCTTCAACACGCGTCCAATTTCTGGGAACGAGGCGAACGGCGCGGTCACGCAACCGCCACATCTCACGACGCACCGATCGCGAGTCGCCACGTGCCCCACCCGCGGATGGCGGATCGCACGACGGCGGCCTGAATGGTGCGGGCCAAGCGTCGGCGCAATTCCGGCCGCCATTAAAAGCGCACTACAAGGCTACGAGGTCACAACAGCCCGAGCGCGCCTCGCCACCGGGGGCGGCGCGCGACTTCGCGCCACCCGCTCGGCGGGGACGGAGCGCGCGCGTCTGCCGACTAGGCGCGGCCGCCGCCACCCGCTCGGGGTAGGGGGACGAGCGCTGCGTCTACTTCGACCAGGCGCGCGCGCCACCGCCACCCGCTCAAGGGCTTCGCCGCCACCCGCTCGGAGGGTAAGGGACGGAGCGCGCGGCTCGCTGACCAGGCGCGCCGCCGCCACCCGCTCGGGGTAGGGACGAGCGCGGCGCTTGTGCTGACCAGGCGCGCCGCCGCCACCCGCTCGAGGGTAGGGACGGAGCGCGCGCGTCTGCTGACCAGCGCGGCCGCCGCCACCCGCTCAAGGGTAGGGGAGCGGAGCGCGCGCGCCGTTTTCTACATTTGGGGGATGGAGCGCGCGTTCATTAATCTACCAGATTAGCGCAGCTTCGTGTTCCTCAACCACAAGCTTGAGTAATTCACGCCGCAGGGACGGAGGGCCAAAGGACTCGGCGACATGGCTTCGGAATACCAAATGTGAAGCCCTTCACCATGAGAGGCTCTGTCGTAGGGGTGGCCCCCACCTAAACCCAAAGAGTCGGTAGAAGACTATAAGGCCCGAATAGGCCTTGTGTAATGACATAATCGCTGTTCTGCAGGGGATGACCTGATGTAAGGGTATAATACGTAAAAGCACTCCCCATGAGTATATATATGCGAGTAAGCTATGGGAGAGGCCAAGGCCATTACACTTATCTTCATCACTCTCCACTACCACTTCTCTCTGCTTGATGAGTCTCAGAGCCACAACAGGGATAATCAGAATGAGTCCTTTATCACTGCTAATTACTTGAATTACAAGATAGTAGAGGGTCAGTCGGTGATGGAGCATCTCCACGAGCTACAGCTCTATATATGTGATTTAAATCAGTACGACTGTCTCTTGCCACAGAGTTTTTAAGTAAACAGCATCTTGCCCAAGTTACTGTCCTCGTGGTGGGACTTTGTCACCGCTCAGAGACACATTAAGGAATGCATGATAATTAATGAATTGCCAGGCATGATTAATGTGGAGGAGTGTGCCAGGGCCACTAGTGCTGATGGAAAGACCTATATCTAAGTCCACCAGGTTGAAGTTAAGAACTCTAAAAGCAATGGGAAGATAGTCAAAAATTATTCCCAGAATAAACCTAAAACCTAGCCAACGAAGAAAAAGGAGACCTTTACCAGCTACATGTTAGTAAGATTGGCCATAAAGCCAGTAAGTGTCGTGAGCATAAGGGCAAGGGACCATCTCCAGATCAGCACAAAAGCAAGTTGAAGCCAATATGGTTCTAGCCAATCCCAGTTCAGATGGGTATGTACCTCAGGCCTTTATGACAAATTCATCAATTGATTAGTGCATTGATACATGTGCAACTAGACATATTTGTGCTGATCATTCATACTTCTCTTTATTTCAAGATGAAGGTGGTGGTTCCGTCTTAATGAGCAACGGCGCTGCTGCTACAGTATATGGGATTGAACATGTTTGTCTGAAGTTCACTTCTGACAAGACACTCGTTTTTAGAGACGTACTGTATGTGCCTGCAATATCTCATAATCTTCTTAGTGGATCCATGTTGTGTAGGTAAGGAATAAAGCTTGTTTTTGAGTCAAATAATATCGTGTTGACCAAATTTGGTACTTTTGTTGGGGGGAACTATGATAGCGAAGTCATGTTCTATTTATTTATTCATGATTCTAATAATTCAAATATTTTAATGTTAGAACGCAAGAAGAGGCAGAGATTGACCAAGACTGACGTGGGAGGAAGTAGTTAAAAGAAACTTGAGGGATTGGAATGTATCCAAAGAATTAGGAGCGCATGGAAGTTAACAATCTATGTACTAGTACCATGGCATAATAAGAAGGTTTAGAGATGATGTTTTAGGTTCTCTACTCAGATGCAGGATGCAAGCTTAGCGTTTTTGCCTTGTATGTTTTATTACAATGCTCTCGTTTTTTCACCTTAAGGATGTTTCATTCCTAGCCTACCTAATTCGTTGGAATAAAGTTATGATGTTTGGCGCTCTCATTTATGTTATGTTAATTTTGAAGTCATAGCACGGTTAAACAAAATGAGTTTAATTCCAAATTATAATTAAGAGAATGGCTCTAAGTGTGAAGTGTGTGTGCAAGCAAAGCAGCCTTGAAAATCTTGTCATAGTGTTGTGAGGTGAGACACTTCTCCACTTTTGTTGATCCATTTTGATCTATGTGAGATGAATGATATATTAATAAATGGTGGCAAGCGTTATTTATTCGCTCTCATAGATGATATGACTAAGTATTGTTATATTTATTTAAGTTGAAATATGAAGCATTAAAATATTTTAAAATATACAATGTTGAGGTGAAAAATCAACTAGAAAAGAAAATTAAACGATTAAGATCGGACTGATGTGGTGAATATATTTATAAGGATTTCTCCCAATTCTATGAAGGAGGTGGAATAATTCATGAAGTTACTCCACTATATTCATCAAATGGTGTTGCCAAACAAAAAAATTAACTCTTTGTGATTTGGTGAATATCATGTTATAGAGTTCAGGTATGTTGAACCTTATGAAGGATGGAAGGGGAGAAAACTGATTATGTCATTTCTTTAGACTTGGGGTTGCCTTGCAAAAGTACATGTGCCATTACCAAAAACAAGGAAACTTGGTCATAAGACTATTGATTGTGTCTTTCTAGGGTATGCACATCACAACACAATGTATAGATTTCTAGTGGTCAAATCCGCGGTTAGTGATATTGCTAAAAATGTCCTTATGGAATTTCATGATGCAACTTTCTTTGAAAATGTGTTCCCTATGATAGCAAATGAAGTTATTTCCCCTGATGGTTCATGTGAAGAACGGACTCAGTGTAGATAACACCATTCTTCTCAGTGTAGATGGCATCGCTCCTGAATTGGAGTTGAGGAGGAGTAAGAGATAGATGATTAAGTCTTTGATGACCCATTCTTCTCAGTGTAGATGGCATCGCTCCTGAATTGGAGTTGAGGAGGAGTAAGAGATAGATGACTAAAAAGTCTTTGGGCGATGACTATATCACCTACATCGTGGATGATGAACTACATAACCTTTTAGAGGCATACACATCCTCGGATGCGAAGCACTGGAAGAAAGCAGTCCATAGTGAGATGGATTCCATCCTAACTAATGGAACTTAGGAGATTACTGATCTTCTAAGAGGATATAAGCTGGTGGGCTACAAATGGATCTTCAAAAGAAAGCGAAGACCCAATGGTATTATTGAAAAAAACAAGGTATGTTTAGTTGCTAAGTGTTTTATGCAAAAAGAGGGCGAATACTACTTTGATACATATTCTCCTGTGACTCGTTTACCTACAATTCGAATGCTTTTAGTACTAGCTACTGCATTTAAACTTCAAGTACATCAAATGGAAGTAGATACCGCTTTCCTAAACAAAGAGTTGTATGATGAGATTTATATGCAACAATCTGATGATTTTGTGACTGAAGGGCAAGAAAATAAAGTATGTCGCTTGATTAAATTCCTGTACGGTCTAAAACAAACTCCCATGTAATACATGATAAATTTGATAGTACGTTGACTTCGGTCGGCTTTTGTGTAAACAAAGCTGATAAGTGTGTATACTATCGGATATTATTCTTACTTGAATTGGTATCTTATATCAAGTCCTAATGATATGCTAATGTTTTTATTATCTTTCTTAATTATACAAAGTTATATTTTAATAGTGTCTTTAATTAATATTTGAATTCTAAAATAAACATTAATGACATCCTATATATACATAATTATATTTTAGCATAAACTTTAATCAAATGAACTCCAAAATTCATGATTTTACCTTTGTTAGAAAGATTTTGAATTTAGATGAATTTAGAAATAAGTTTCACTCGATTGGATTTAAAACATGCAAGAACAAGCCTTCCAAACTTTAAATCAGGAAAAATTTCCAAAACAAATAGAGGAGAGAGAGGGTGTGTCTCTTTGACAGCTAGGGCCCTTGCTTTTAATATATTTTCCAATTTTTTTATTATCTGAAAAATTACCAGAGACTGATAAGTGGATTTTAATTTTCTTTTTGATTTATTTTTCTTAAGGAAAAGCTATTAGTGACTGACAGTTAGGACCGACTGGATTTTAATTTCTTTTTGAATTATTTTGTTAAAAATGCACTAGTGACTGACAGGTGGGCCTGGGCACAGTAAGGATGGCACACATGTCAGTGACTTGTTAACTAAATCTAACACATGCCATTAACCTAATCTAATTACATGTTAATTACATCATTAAACTAATGATGTGGTTGCAATACTCCATTTGCGCCTGAACAGGGCACGGTATTGCCATGCTTGTCACCGGCGAGGGGAGCGACGGTGGTTGCCGGTGATGCCCAAGATGGGTCGACTGGACCACAGTGCACCGATGGGTGGTGATGGCTTCGTCGGCGATGAATTGCCGTGGCGGTGGTGGCGACGGTCGGCCATCATGGCAACACTAGTGTGTAGTGGTGTAGTGAGATAAAGAAAGGCATGAGAAGCATCTACGGGGCAAAGGGAGATCATCGGATTGGATGGCGAGGTCGGAGGAGGTGCAACGATGATGGCTTGAAGCGGGTAGTGGCCTTCAACTGCAACAACGAACTAGGGATGACAGTGACCTAAATTAGCCAAGGGAGAAGTGAGATGAAGGTATGAGGGTGCTCTAGACGGACCGAATTGGGCAAAGGCTCACCGAGGGAAGAATGGCTATGCGGCGATGTTTTCGATTAGAGAGGAAGAAGATGGGGGCGCCAGTGAGTTTCTGCGGATGAAATCCGAATTGGGTGAGAGGGATTGAAGAGGAGAGCAAGGCGGTCGGATTGGCATGCAAAGAGAGAGAAGGGGCTCAGTGGAATGGTGGTGTGACGGGGCGGCTATGGCAGGGCACGACGATGACGTTAGCAAGGTTTGCTCGACTTGGTGCGAGCTCTGGTGTGGTGAGGGAAGTGAGTGGGGAGGGGTGAGGAGCAAGTAGAGGGGATGGGCGGCTTAAATAGTCGGGTGGACAGTGGTGGCGTGTGCATGCATTGATGGCGCGCGCTGTGGCCGATGGAGGCACAGTCACAGCCGACATAGGCGGCATGGAGCAGTGTAGACCACACAGGATGGGTGAGGACATGGGTTTGCGGCATGAGTGTGTGGTGTGGACATGGTAGAGCCGAGTCGGGCATGCGCGCGCATGGCTCAACGTAAACGGCGAGTGATGGCGGGTAGGGCGGTATTTGCGCGCAGCGAAGCGGGGGCATGGCATGGGCGTGTGTGATGCAGTGTGGCGCACATGGCGGGACCAAGTTGTGGTCACGTGTAACATCCTGAAAGTTTTGAAATCTGAAAATGTGAAGCTTTTGAATTATTTTTGCAATATGTTCGATTTGAATTTGGATTTTACGATGTATTTCTGAATTGGTTGAGGTTCAAAAATAATAATAATAATAATAATAATTTTAAGACTTCATAAAAGACAAAGACGTGGATTAATAATGCCCTAAAAAGGAATGCGCAAACAACTAAGCAAGTAAATTAAATACCAACATTAGTTGGAAATATTTTTATTAAGTCCAAAATGTCATCAGAACTTCGTATTTTTCTTGAATTTTGGAGCTTATTTCATATTTTTCGAGCTTAATTGAATTTCCTATGCTTTTCGAAAATAAAAATAAAAACAAAACTTCCTCCCTTCCATCCGGCCGCACATGGACGGCTCGGATCCGCCGCGAAACCCCGCTTAACGCCTCGCTCGCCACGCGCGCGGCCGGATCTCGCCGCGCATCCCGCCCGCGCTCTTCTCCGCCGCGTGGCAAGGGCGCGCCTCCACTCCGCCGCCTCCCTCGCCCGGTGGCCCCGCCGCTCCGCTGCCTCTCTCGCTAGTGGGCCCGCCGCCCGCTCCTCTCTTCACCGCGCGGACCGCTTCCCCTCCCTCCTCTCCTTTTTCTTTTCTTCCCGAGCGCTCGCGCCACCTCTCTTCTTTCCTCTGCGCAAGAATCCTCCGCCACGTGGCCTCCATGCGCAGCCCCGCCCGAGGTTTTCTCGCGCGCCACGGCTTTTTCTGCCACCCGTGAGCATAAGTTGCTTCCCACGCCATCTCCTTTCCCTACCTCCTCTTCCCTTCAACCCGAGCGCGCCACGCCCGCCGCACTCCCATGCCGCCCGGCCGCTCCGGCTAAACACCACCATTTAGACCGCGTCACGAGTGCCCGCGCCTCTCTCTACCCCCTCCTCAAGTTGATTAAGATTCCGTTCACCGGAGCCCACGCGCCGCCGCTTTCCCGACGCCGGCCAAAGCCGCCCACCACCTCTCGCTTCGCCGCCGCACCTCGGCCGATTCCCTTCGCCGGAGCACCACCAAGTCACCGCCGAGCTTCCCGAGCGCCGCCTCGCTTCCCCCGTAGCCCACCGCAACGCTGAGCTCCTCCGCGCCGCCGCAGCTCACGGTGCCGCCCGCCCTAGACCTTCTTCGCCCGGAAGCGGCAAGGTGAGCTTCCCGTGTCCCCAATGCTCGTGCACGACAATTCTTCCCCTTCTCTCGCCGCCGCGCCCACTCCATCCTCGCCTCGGCGGCTCGCGCGACGCCGCCACTCCCGACGCCACCACACCACGAAGACACCATCGCCTTCCCACGCATAGGAAACCCATTTCGGCTAATACCGCCACCCCGGCCGCCTCACCGGCAGCAATGCGTTGACCGAGCGCCGCCACACAAGCCGCTCTGTTGTGCCTGTGCTCGTGCGCCACCTTCACTATTTTGTCCCCTCCTTAATCAAGAAACACCACTGCCACGTTGGTCACCGTCTGCCTAACACACTCACAACAGAGATCCCGGTTCGAACCCCGTCGACCGCATAACTTCCTCCTCCTTTTATTTTATTTTCTAACCCTTTTAATCCGAAAAGTTATGGAAAAATTAGAAAACAATTTAGAGAAGTAATGAAAATAATTAGGATATAAAACCGAATAAAATAAGATGTAATATCGGTTATTTATTTTATGAGCAAGAACCATAGCTTGAATATTTAATGAGACTCAATTATCAATTGGAGGCATAGTGAGGAGTTTATCCATAATCTTGTTTAGGTTATGCTCACATGAAATAATGACAACAAATGAGGATGGTCCAAAGAAATAAATCCTAGATCGTGGCATACTAGTAAATGTTATAGAATTAACCATGGCATGGTTTAAAACATAACCATCATCTCTATGTCCCAAACAATTAGAAGAACCCTTTTTGACTATTAGATGATATGGATATTAAGCCACTAATATTTGGAATAAATCATGTATGCATGATTAATATGGTTTGAGCAATTGTCTAAAAGGCTTGTTATTAAATTCAAAGCAATAATAAATAAATATGGCTTTGGTTAAATGCAAAAAAAAAGATTACCCTTAATTATCATAAGTGCACTGACATTTGACATGCCATTATCGAACAAATCTCCATGGTAGATTTGATTAAGTAGCTACATTAATATATGAACTCGTATGACAAGCCTTGCGAGATAAATAAATTTAAACTAAAAATAAAGCACCCTAGGTCATCGGAAGATTAAAAGTAACCTACCTAGTGTAGCTATGTAAATAATAGTCATCACTAGCGTGTCATCAATAAATAAATATCAACCATAGATTTAATCGAATATTGGTATGAAAGTGTAACTGTATGGCATACTCGGTCCTAGATAAATAAATTTAAATAACAAAAGTAATAATAGTAACAAAAATGTACATAAGATGTTTGTGATACCTAACCCAAAGGGCATCTTTAGCCAAATTCATGTTGGCAAGTCTATTAAAATCCCTAGGTCATTTGTAATTAAAATAAGCTCACCATCCCAGCATATTAAAGAACAAGGTAATGTTAGCACAACCTAAACTCATACATCTCGAATTGCTAAAAGTATAAACTATAAGATTAATTTGAATATAAACAAGCTCATTAGTTCGCATAAAGGATTAGTTAATGGTTAATGATTTCATAAGTACTGAAATTGGATTACTAATTAGAAGGCCCTAATAAAACCTCGCTATCCGCACGTCGTCAATAAATAAATCTACGTTATAATAAAGCTAATCCTAACAATAACCAAGCATAGACAAAACGATAATGTGTCGATAAATCTTAGCCTTAGGATTAGTTGGGCATGATTTAATGTAGCAAGTCAGACCCATATGAGCGATCCTCATTCAACTTAAATTTAGCCTAGCTATGAATGAAGGTACATAAAATATGATAATGGGGCTATTAGAGATTTAAATTCTAATTAGTTACCATATAAAGAATAAATATTGAGCCCTTGCTATTTATCTTAACCTAATTAATAAGTAAAAGCCTATATCGAGACTATTCTAAAACTTAATAAAGATATCCAAGTGTGATAATACCTTTGACTAAAAGATTTATAGAATAAGTACAGATCTCATCCATCACCCATTTGCCTTTACCATAACCTAAGTTACAAGAAATACATACCCAATGCACTGTACATCGATACATAGGTCTAACCTAGCTCATGGAACTTCCTTGATAAATACGGAAATAATAAAAGAAGTTAGTAATAAAAGATCACACCTCGCCTTTCTCCAATCGGCTATATTTGGCCATTTCTTTTCCAAAGCAAATAATTCCTGTAGATACGTCCTCACTTTTGATCTCTTATTATCCTAAAATTTTCCTCACGGTAAAGCTATTCGATAATCGGTTCTCTCACTCAAATCCAATATCCTGTGTTTGCAACACACTAAACCGAATCACCCTTCTATTCTCAAATTGTAATAAATGTATAAATTAAATTAAATCGCCATTTCAATTATTCGGATTTATTTGGATCTTTTGAGTTATTTGTCTTTATTTGTATTCAGTTATTTAGAACGTAATTAGATATCGGAGTCCTAAAGAGCCAGCGGATCAAGCGAGGTCAAGCTCAAAGTGAAGATAGAGACCGAAGCTCAAGAAAGCATTGTGTGAGCTCAAGACCGCGGTAAACCGCGCCAGGCGAGTCAATACTTTGATCATGTTGAACCTACGTTTTCTGCAAATTACTTTGATTTAAATTATTAAATTGCATGCTGTTAGGTTTATGAAAATACATGTTTAATTTAATAATCTAGTTATGTGCCTATTGTTTACCTTGGATAATATTACCCCTCCTTTGGAATATTGGAATGTGCGAACCTTGTCGCCCTAGCAAAATTATAATGGTAACTTTTGGAAATAAGTCCCTAATTATATGCCATACTTAGTTTTGCTTAGGTACTCATGGGCGCGAGAGCGCCCAAGCATCACTTTTAATCTCGAGAAAATTGGTTGGGCGGTCATGGTGGGAATGATCGTATATTTTGATATGACTATTTTATGCTCCCAAAATCCCAACTTGCTTAAATATCCGAGCGGATGGCTTGGGGTGGTATGTGGTGCGGTGGGAGCACAAATTATGGAGTGTGGTAGAACCGCCGAGATAATACTAAGGACTGAATCTTGTGATGACCTCCGATGTAAAACAAGACAACCACAAGTCTATAATGGGTACGACCTAGCTGAATAACTTGCAAGGGTTTAGTTCAGATATCACCGAGGAAAGTGGGTGCTGTGGTGTAATGGTTTACTCACAAGTGAGGCACAGGTGGTGTAATTGTACTTTCATCGCGCAAGAGGGGCTTCGATCGTGGTGGTGTAACCCTTCAGCGGTGAAACCTCGCCGTGGGTGGTGTCTAGCTAGATCGGAGTAAGGTAAAGGCTTTGTGATAAATTATCCGGGTCTCATGCCTAAGGAAGCATGTTGGCAAAAGGATAGTTCATCTCTTGTGGTGAAAGTGTACAAACTCTGCAGAGTCTAAAACTATTCGAATAGCCGTGCCCACGGTCATGGGCGGACATGGGAACTTAATCGATATAGTTCTGTTTCAAAACATTGGAAACGGGAATGGAAAACTTGAAGGGCGAAGGACCGCCTGTTTGGAATTGTCCCGGCGTCGTCCCATGGTAAGTTAAGCGGCTATAACGTCAAGAAATTGCTATATGGTGCAGATGCCATGTAACGGTGGATGGAATCAATCGATATTAATAATGCATTTCTTGTACATTATGATTTGTCCCAAAATTGCTAAGTCATAGGACTTTTAATTAATTGTATTCAAAGCACTCTACGCAAAATAAAATAGCCCGAGCCTCTCCTTTGTTAAGCCATGCATACTATTTATTTGCATTCAGGTATTGGCTCGCTGAGCACGGGTCGAGTGCTCATGCTCGCTTTGCGACAAAATTCAGAATCAAGAAATCAAATCACCTCACCTCAACAACAAGATTGGACAAGCTGGCCGAGAAGATGAAGATGTCAAGGGCTAGGTCGCGAACCTCCGCTTGGTCGCCTGTGGGCATGTCCTCAAGGTCCCACCGCGTGCTTCGTTCTTCCGCCGCTGCAATTTAATGATTTCGCCTAATCGCCCATGAGTAAGCTTACTATTACCTTTACGCTTTCGCATGATATGTATTTTGATATTCGTAATCAGAATCGTGAGCACTATCTACTGATCCAGGGAATAGTGCAGTAAATCACAGAGGAATCCGGATGTTAATATCTGGGCTCCTACATCACGCGTGCTGTCACGCCTGGAGGGCGGAGAAACAAAGAAAGAAAGAAGGATGAAAGAAGAAGAGCATCGGCTGCTGGGCTAAGGAAGGAAAGAGAGAAAGAAAGAGGAGGGTATGGGATGGGCTGGGCTGGGCCGATGGGCCGTGGGAAAATGAAAAGAAAAGATGGGTCGAGCCGGTTTGGTTTGGAAATTTTCTTTTTATTTGAATTTGATTTCGGTTTTGGATTTGAGTTTGAATTTGACTTCAATTCTTTTTCTCCTTTCTTTTCAAATAAAATTTCAATTTGAGTTTAAATTTCATTCTTCTTGTTACTTTAATTTTTTACAGGGAATTTAGCCTAGATTTAAAATTTTCTTTCGTATTATTATTATTGATATTTATTGTGTATCTTTCTTTGCACTAATTTACATAACATAAAATCCAGTAAAGTCATTCAAATTTCTCAGTTCCCATATGTATCAATCCTGCTGAATCCTGCTGAATGCTGATTAATAGAAGTTATTGCTCTTGGTCTTAAAAAAACATATGTATCATGTTTTAACTCCTCACACCACCAACTCATTCAAATTTCTCAGTTCCCATTGATGATTGAAAGAAAGTTAAATCCATCACTTGCAACTCATAGATTCCAGGTCATCGCAATTTGTCTTACGTTTTCTCCAATTTGAGGCAGAAGTATCTTTTTCATTATCCCCCTTTTATTTCGTTATTTTGTTTTTTGCTGGTTAGATGAACATGAAAACATTGTTAATCATGAATTGACCATATAGCAAATTAGCCGCATGAAAACATTGTTAATCATGAATTGACCACATAGCAAATTAGCAGTAGTGGCAAGTGTGATTAATGCCTCCTATATTATTGCTTGTTTTCTTATCAATGTGCAGTAAAAAGTTTCCATTATTCCTGCTATGGTAATGGTGATAAACAAAATGAATGTTTTGTAACTAGGGTTGCAAACGAAGCAGATAATTTTCGTTCAACCGACCGACCGAAAGTTTGCGAAGCGAATACAGAAGGAGTAAATAGGTATTTAGCACTATCTATGTTCGACTCTTAGGAAAAAATATAGAATATGATATAGAATAAGTGATATCCGTTTGTATATAGCCGTATGCCAAGTAACATGAGAAAGTCTGTTGTGACTTCACTTAAGAATAAGATAATATATAGGTGAATTGCCACATCTAAATAGGTGAGAATACTAAGTACTCTTTCTTTGATGTCTTGACGATTAGTCTATCCGTGTTCATTTTGATTGCATCCTATTATCCAATGTCCTATTTAGGGATGCAAACAAAGCGAATAATTATCATTCGATTGGCCGTCTAAATGCTTATGGAACGGATACAGGATAGAGAAATAAGTATTCGGCATTATTCGTGTTTGACTCCAGCTCCGAAAAAATGTGGAATAAGATACAGGATAGGCGATATTCGTCCGTATCTGCTCTGATTGCACCCTTATTTATAACTTGTATGGCTGGTGGATTGTAAAATTTTCCATAAGAAAATACTACTAATTCATAATAAACAGTAACAATATACCTGTGTGCTTGTGATGTTTCTATACTGCTTAATTTTTTTCTGTGTTAAATCCAGGGACTAGACTATGAAATAGCCGAAGCAAAGCAACGAGGGCTGTATTTGATACTGCGCTTGGTGAACAACTGGGACGCCTTTGGCGGAAAGAAGCAGTACGTGCAGTGGGCTAGAGATCGGGGGCACTACTTGGGTTCTGACGATGACTTCTTTACTGACATTGTGACCAAGGGGTTCTACAAGAACCATGTCAAGGTCTCTGTACCTTACATGTCAAGCAGTGGCAGAGGACGGGAAAAAAATGAGGTGGGGTGAATCGAAAGCAATACCATTCGCCACACTAGCGGCTGCGCCAGTGTGCTCCCAAGTTCCGGCCGGCGTCTGCGACTGCGCGACGCCGTGACCCGCTCCGCGCCGCCACACGGGACGCCGGCGGCTGCCCTTTGCGCCCAGCCGCGGGCCGCCTTGCCCAGCGCCTAGTCTTCACGCCACCGACGTCTGCGATCGCCGACGCCGTGACCGCTCGCGCGCCGCCACGGGGCGCCGGCGGCTGCCCTTTGCGCCCAGCCACCCGGTGCGAGCCGCTTTGCCCAGCGCCCAATCTTCACGCCGGCCGGCGTCGCGATCGCGCGACGCCGCGACCCACTCCGCGCCACACGGGGCGCCGGCGGCTGCCCTTTGCGCCCGGCCGCGGAGCCGCCTTGCCTAGCGCCCAGTCTTCACGCCGGCCGACGTCTGCGACTGCGCGACGCCGCGACCCGCTCCGCGCCGCCACATGGGACGCCGCCAGGGTCTAGGGCTTGCCCTATCGGGGGACGGGGGTATATGGGGGTCTGCTGCCAAAAAATCAAGATCTGGCCCAAACCAGAGCTTGCTCTATCGGGCCCTCTGCCACTGATGTCAAGTAATCAACTAAGCCCATGTATACACTGTCCCATTAAGCTCAAAACATCTGGTCCTAATGATGCACCGTTCTGTACATATCCCACCCCATTACGCCCCGCCGGTTTCCCGGCCCCGGAGCCCCTCCACGTCGCCCCTTTGCCTCCCTCGGCCGGCGCGTGGCGGAAAAATTTGCGTACGGCCGGGGGAGGCCATTTCCCTCAGCTTTTTGTAAATTACGTAAAAGTCCTTTTTCCTCGCGAAAAGGTCCCTGCAAGTTTTGTTTTCTTAAAAAATTTTGATAGCGCCCCGCCGGTTCCCGAAATTACATATAGGTCCTTATTTACTCACGTACAGGTCCTTACAAGTCCTCGGTTTTTTACAAAAAAGACCTTTTATTTTTCCGAAATTACGCATATGTCCTCGCTTTTTTTTAATAGAACTCCCTGCGAATTATCGTCTCTTTTACTTTGGTCCATACGGTAGCTAGCGCGGTGTGCGCCGCGCTTATGCAGCTAGTATATGCAACAGGCCGTCCTCACCAGAGTGAACAAGATTACGGGAGTGGCGTACAAGGACGACCCGAGCATCTTTGCATGGGAGCTCATGAACGAGTGTCGCTGCCAGAGCGACCTCTCTGGAAAAACTCTGCAGGTTGACATATATCCACTAGTGTTTATCAATTTCCAACTCGTTTCGTCACTCATCAGTGAAGACTAAAACCAGATGGTGGAGATACGTTGTAGGCCCGTTCATTTCCTTTTTTAACAGTTTTTTTTGTTTTTAGTTAGAATTACGCTGTAGCGACTTGTAATTTTTTAGATACATTCAATTAAAAAAGTAAAAAAACAATGCGATATTTCTATAGATAATATAAAAGAAAAAGAGAGAAAAAGAAAAAAGAAAAGAAAGAAAGAAAGTAAAAAAAAGTGAAAATTAAGAGGGCAAGACGTTCATTTCTAAGGTAAAAGCTAGAAGTGGAAGTCGGGAACGAACGGGACGGTGGTATATGGTCACAAGATATTTGATGATCCAATCATTGCGCAGGCTTGGATCACGGAGATGGCCGGCTATGTAAAGTCCGTGGATCCGAACCACATGGTGGAGATCGGGTTAGAAGGGTTCTACGGCGAGTATCCGCCCGATCACAAGCAGTTCAACCCGGGTTTCACCGTGGGCACCGATTTCATCTCCAACAACCTCGTCCCCACCGTCGATTTCGCCACAATCCATTCGTACCCCGACATATGGTAAGTAACGAGAAAATTGATGATTTGTCATCTTCAAGAATGGGCTTCGCACTTTTGTCACTCTCAACGTTGACTTCGTAAAAATGTCATAGAGTACATTAACCCCTTGATTAGTATGCCATTTCATCCTTTTAATTCATTTTTTCTTTTTCTAATGTTAGGGACTGGAAAAGACCTTTCTAGCCCTAACTAATTCCTCTTCTTTGTAATTCCTCTTCTCACGCCGTCGGCTCTTCTCCCTCCTCTCTCTCTCTCCACAGCCGGCGACTCCCCCTCCTCTCTTCTTCACTCCGTCGGCCGGCGTCTCCTGCGCCCCTCCTTCCTCCCGGTCAACCTACACAGCCCCCTCTCCTCCTCTCCCCCGCCGAAGCACGACCCTACCCCTTGCCCCCTTGCTCGGCGCGCAGCCGGCGGAGCCGAGGAGCGGCGGCAGCGGCGGCCGAGGTGGCGTGTGGCGCGGCCAGTGAAATGAGGCGGCGACAGCGGCAGCAAGAGGACGACGGCGAGGCACGGCGGGTGGCGGCAATGGCGCGCGCGCGCAGCGATAGCGCCGCGACGCGGCGGCAGCGGCGCGAGCGCGCGCGAGCGGCAGCAAGGAGCAAGCGGCGAGCTGCGGACGGCGCACCCGAGCGACGTCCGTGGCAGGGGCAGCGAGGTGCGGCCGGTGGAGGAATTAGTCAGGGGTAGAAAGGTCTTTTTCAGTCCCTGAAATTAGAAAAAGAAAAAGAAAATGAATTAAAGGGATGAAATGATATACTAATCAAGGGATTAATGTACTATATGGTATTTTTGCAAAGCCAACGTTGAGAGTGGTAAAAATGCGAAGCCCATTCTTGAAGATGACAAATCATCAATTTTCTCGGTAAGTAACCACGTAAATTAGCCCATGGCACGCATGGCACGTTGTCCGGCCGGCGCGAGGAAGCTCGTCGAGCGCTGACCGTGAATGGCAGGGTGCCCGGTGCGAGCGACGACGTGCAGGCGGCGTTCATGAGGAGGTGGATGGCGTCCCACATCCAGGACTCGGGCGCGGTGCTGCGGAAGCCGCTGCTCTTCGCCGAGTTCGGCTGGTCCGCGCGGTCCGACGGCTACACGGTGGCGGCGCGGGACTCGTACTTCCGCATGGTGTACGGCGCGATATACGAGTCGGCGAGGGCGCCCCGGGGGGGCGGGGCGGTGCGCCGGGGCCTCTTCTGGCTGGCAGGTCATGCCGCCCGGGATGGAGAGCTGGACAGACGGCTACGACGTCGTGCTCGAACGCAGCCCGTCCACGTTCGCCGTCGTCAACCAGGAGTGCGCCCGGATTGCCAGCCTCGGCCCGGTCTAGTGGTACGTGCCACCGCGGAAGCGGAGCTCGGAGAGCTCATGACACACAATGACTATGATTCATGAGATAGCAATAGTCCATGCTAAGATATTCAGATAAGACCGTAGTTATCTTTACTATTTAAAAAATAAAGTTGGTGGTGGTAGTTTATTTATTTTTTTTCTAACTCCTTTTTGTACTTTTTTAAAAATCTTTAACAAAAACAGGAAAAACAATCTACTAAAAAAAGATTTCATTATCTTAAAAATTCTCTAACAAAAAACAGTAGAGCATTACTGGATGTACAGCACCCCTGAGGGCATAAAGACACGATACAGCTGAGTGTGGAGATGAACCAGACTACATAGGTCGAACACATCAATTTCAATGATATTAACTTGATATATAAAGATAATATAAATTTTTTATCTGTAACAAAGTAATTGCATTCAGCTGGTGTATAGAGAAATAGCAGTCCAGATGTATGAGTTCGAAGGTCGCAAACACCTTAGATTTTCAAAAGCTTATTTGAGGGCGCTTCCTTTTCAGCGTAAAACTATCAAACCCATGAGTCGGCACAATTTTCTAGATACGATGACACGCTTCCGGTGTGGGGCAGCTTAAAACCTGGTGCGATATTGATTGACGTGAGCCTGATCCGGTTCAGCGCTTCACCATTACAAACAAGACTGTGGTGGGTTCGGCAGAGCGATGCTGTCATATCCGTGGTTGGCGGGCTTCGTCCAAGACCTTGATAACCATTGGGCGCTGGGCCACGCAGATCCGCGGTTTCGTAGGAACCATCGCGGGATCGCCGCGCCCAAGTCCATAACGAGGCAGACTCGCCTGGCCCATCCCAATCTAACACCGGGCCAGCGCGAGGCGGAGACGCCGGTGCGGCCGCGAGGCCCGCGTCGCGTCACGGCCGGTGGTGCGTGGTCGGCGACGATCCGTCCGTCCGACGGGTTTGTCCGCACCGGCCCGGATGCTCCCACGTCGCGGCCTATCATTGGGCAGCCCGTCACGTCGCCACCCGTGCGGAGGCCGCCACGTTGCGCGCTCCGGAAAGGCGGAGCCCACCACGTTCTGTTCGGCCGAATAAAAAACCTTATCCTCCACCCCTCACGCCACCCCGCACGTCTACACCCACTGACATGTCGGCCCTCTACGATATTTAATTCCCCAAACACTTGGAATCGCGGGAGGGATTTGGCTGTGTGCCCACGGGCGAAAGAGGTGGAGTACGAACTTTATTACACGGCGCGCACTAACCGAGATTGGAGGATGCTCGGACTCATTTCTTTTTCATTTCCAACTTGTAATTAGTTTTTAAATAATATAGCTTTTAAAACAAGTTAATAAAAAATTATTATTTTACATATCAGATAAAATCATATATAACTATTTTTTACATCCTATTTCTCATAAACAATTAGAATTTAAAAAGTTTAACCATAAATCAAGAACATAACTCTGTCTCTTTCTACTGTCCCTCTAATGGCGGCGATTTAAACGCCCCCACACGGCTCCTCGCTGCCGACACCTGTCCGCTCCTCCTCGCCTCGCCGCCGCGGTCGCGGCGTTCCCACCAACGGGCTCCTTCCTCGTCCCCTCTCAGGTCTCTCTCCCCCTCTCCAGATCCCTCGTAATCCTTGGATTTTCTCTTGCTAATTCTGGCATCTCTTGTCGCTGGACCGGTAGTCCGGCCGTCCTCCTGCTTATAAGCAGAGCAAGCTGCTCCCCGTCTCGAGTCTTGCGGCTGCTGTTTGGTTCGGCTCCCAACTCGTTTGAGGCTGACGTGTGCCGGTGCGGGAGCTTTTGAGGCGTGTTTTGATTTGGTGAGTTCGGTGGCCGAGGTGTGGGAGACTGGAGATGGATCACCCGGGAGGGAGCGGGAGGCAGCAGCCGCCGATGACGCCGCTGCCGCTGGCGCGGCAGGGGTCGGTCTACTCGCTGACGTTCGACGAGTTCCAGACCACGCTGGGCGGGGCCGGGAAAGACTTCGGATCCATGAACATGGACGAGCTCCTCCGCAACATCTGGATGGCCGAGGAGTCGCACGCCATCGCCGCGCCTGCCGCCACCACGCCGCGGGGGCGCCCATCCAGCGGCAGGGCTCGCTCACCCTCCCCCGCACGCTCAGCCAGAAGACCGTCGACGAGGTCTGGCGCGACATGATGTGCTTCGGGACCCCGGCCGCCGCGGCGTCCCCGCCGGCCCAGCGGCAGCAGACTCTTGGGGAGATCACGCTGGAGGAGTTCCTCGTGCGCGCTGGCATGGTCCGGGAGGACATGGCGGCCGGGCCGACCGTCCCGCCGGTGCCTGCGGCCCTGCCCCAACCTCCACAGCCGCCGATGCTGTTCCCTCAGAGCAATGCGTTTGCTCCTATGGTGCCTCCGCTGTCGGTGGGGAATGGTTTGATGACCGGAACTGTTGGCCAGGGAGGTGGCGGTGCGGCGACGGTGGTTTCGCAGGTGAGGCCGGTTACGTCTACGTCCAACGGGTTTGGCAAGACGGAAGGCGGGAACTTGTCATCGCTGTCGACACAACCGGTGGTTTCGCTGGTGAGGCCGGTTACGTCCAACGGGTTTGGCAAGATGGAAGGCGGGGACTTGTCATCTCTGTCGCCACCACCGGTGCCGTACGCTTTTAATGGTGGGCTGAGGGGGAGGAAGGCGTCAGCCATGGAGAAGGTGGTCGAGAGAAGGCAGCGACGGATGATCAAGAACCGGGAGTCTGCCACGAGGTCGCGACAGAGGAAGCAGGTGAAAATTGTGTTTGTTGTCGATTCTATACTGCTATTATCATCCACAATTAAATTGACATGCCTTTGGTTACTTGTAGTGATATGTGTAGCAACTAGCAAGTGTGCCTTTTCTCTTGTTAAACGTTTTGACTTCAATGTGGCAAACAACAACGCTGAGAAATGTTTTATGTGAGCTTCGGTTAAAACCACATTAGGGTACGAGCCTCGTTTGTGTGAGAACGGTTTTTCCACGAGTACATGGATGGTCATATACTATTGTCATCATCAAATATGTCTTGAGATTGATACAAATTTTCAATATTCAAATCAACACCCCCATCTTCTAATATTTTTAATATCCTTGCACAAATCTCGGAGCACTTTGGATAGATAGGATAGTACATGGACTTCCATTTACATGTGGACTTGCATTTCTGTCGTTTATGTGCATAGTTTATACTATATTGATGCAAGCAAGCCAAATTACTGAGTATACACGTTATAAAGATCTCTTTTGCATATACTAAATCAAAATCTTTGATAACAGTGCAGGAACCTTACGTAAAAACTATTTCTAAAATTACTCTATTCTCCTTGCTGTTGAGCTTCTAAAACTTAAAGTCAAATGTGGACTTAAATTTGTGCTTTCTGATATGCTACAGGCTTATATGATGGAGTTAGAAGCTGAGGTGGCAAAACTTAAAGAGCTGAACGAGGAGTTGCAGAAAAAGCAGGTATGCTCCATCTTCTGTTTGTGTTTCTTGTTTGGATTACGTTCATATTAACTTAAGGAAAATTTTCTTTTGGAATTCAAGTACTTTTGTTAGTAGCCTTAGACAACCACTTAAATTTGAAAACGTTGCCTTCTGGTTGATCACCACTTGTACAATGTTTGTCACTTTGAAAAACAACTTATCAAAATTTTTAATTCTGGATGATCACCACCTATACATTTTGTTTCTAGAGATAGGCATTAGGCACTCTACAGTATTTTGACTAGGTGAAGTCAAAGTCTACCAAATAGAAGATACCATAAAATGTTTTCAACTACAGTCTACATACACTAAGAGTGGTGCATTTCTTTTGTAGTCTCCTCTTGACAGTAGGTGTTGTCAAATGACAAATTGCCCAAAACTAAAAATTCTTTTAGCCATAGGCCAAAATTACTTCCAGTGGCAACTGGTGTGGTCCAGTGCTGAGTAGTTGCTTGCCTACTTTGTACAAGATATTTCTTGTGATATATATATATATATATATATATATATATATATATATATATATATATATATATATATATATATATATATATATATATATATATATATATATATATATATATATATATATATATATATATATATATATATATATAGTTAGATAGATAGATAGATAGATAGATACAGACAGACAGAGAGAAGACTTATCCTATGCCAAATTTTCGGTTTCTAAACTGATACTTACGAGCTTTGCATCCACATGTGTGACTATTTCCTATTGCCTCGTGTTATTGGTGTGCCTGTTCTGTTACCGCCTTTGATCAGGTAGTATAGGAGGAAAACGAACAAAAGCCTTCACATGGCTCAAGCATATAGATGTGCCTTAGACCAGCCAATGCCATTTCTGTTATGATATTAGCTACTCTGATCATCTGATTAAAACATGGCATGTGAACTTAATGTGCAGGTGGAAATGATAGAGAAGCAGAAGAATGAGGTAACTGTTACCATTTTGGAGAAATTGCTTTCGCTCTGGACAAATTCTACTTTTGCTTATTTACCTGTTAAAAAAACGGAACCAAGCAGTACCGTAGGGGCGTGCTCTGTTTTACTGGTGACAATGGTTTGTATAAAGAAAAAAAATTAACAAAAGTATTCTTATAAGTTATAATACGCGGATGCCCTTTCATGAAGTATTACAGTCAACTGTGTCAACATCACTAATATACGCTTGCTTTATGATTATCAGTAGCTTCATTTATTTATTTGACTTGGAATGCGTGGTATGAAGCTTCAACAATTATTGTTATGGAGATGCAGGTCTTCTAAACTTGTGGTTTTGATACACTTGTTTGAATGGGAAATGTTATGGTCTGATTGACAGCTACTTATATAGAGTTCTGGTTTTCAGACTGTTACCATATTTTTTGACTTAACAATACCTAGTTGATGAAGTAAAGCTGTGGGGAAATGGAGAAATGACAAGGCAAGGACTGATGTGGATGTGATTGATTGTATTTTCCTACAACTGGGGTTAGGTGGTAGGATTTAAGTGGCTTAAAGCGATTTCAAAAATTCTTTGAATTGATCAGCCAACCGCCATCATTGTTGTTGGCCATTTAGTCTACTGTTTTAGTATGTGATTCGTCTATTGATCCCAATGCTTTATTACAAGGTTAACTATGTTTTGCTCAATATTTTTCCCAACTATTCCAATTATTTTAATAGATGGTCTAGAAAACTATTTTAATGGCCGCATTGTTCATCTGTAGTACTGTCTTATCCTAAGAATATATTGGGAAGGGCCAACAAAACGTACAAGTGCAATTTTTACATCAGAGATTAAATGCGTGTGTGTGTGTGCGTATTTTGCATAGTACACACAAGGGTTAACTGTATTTCCCCAATATAGCACCTTAAAGTTATTTTGCATAGTGTATTTTGCATGTTGAACCAGTATCTCTTTGATGTGTCAGCCTTAAGATTCTTGGTTCAGGTTCCATGCTAAATAGTTATCTTTTGTTAAAAGGTAAAAGGGTGAAACTGCTGCTGTTATTCTCATAACCATGGATTCAATTTCCAAATAGTAAAACATACCTCAAATTCTTTGTATTTCTACAGTTCTTTGGTTGTGGTTGATGACTTTGTAATGAGATTCTTGTCCCATCAGCTCATTATCTGAGAGAAGTCTGACACTTCTTGGTTGGTGTTAGCAAGTTTGCGATGGAGATTTCCAAACCTGTTCCCAGTTTTTACTTTCGAAGAAGTGATTTTCCTTAAGGTTCTATAGATAGTCATATGAAGTTCCAAGATTGCCTCATTGACATCTTTTTCGCCCTAACATAATTTTTAAATGGTTTCTGCAGGTCCTGGAGAGAATTACCCGACAAATTGGACCTAAATCAAAGAGAATTTGCCTGCGGAGGACACTGACAGGTCCTTGGTAAGCTGAAGACCTGTCACTGGAACACACTACTATCAACGTGAGCATTGTATATAATAGGTGATTTCAGAATCGCCTGAGTTGCCCTTGTAGGGCAGCCTTTGATCCGATGCTTCAGAGTTTAGAGTCCTAGGCTACTAGATTGGCTGTGATGTTCACTCAATAGGTTTCAGCCGTCTTTATAATGTTCAAATGAGTAGAGCATTGTATGTAATCTGTAACTTATCGACACGGCGAATTCGTGTGTACTACAGTATTGCTTCTATAGGTTTCTCGGTTGGGTGTGATTCTCCATTACTACTACCTTTTCTTTTACCGAGGATTCGTTACAACCATGTTAGATCAGATGAGTTTGTATTCGTAAACCTTGCACTGTTGTGTATTGTAAAACCGAGTTGGTTGTGCTCTAAAACTTCTGTAAATTTTCTGTTGTGCCCTACTGTTCACCTGGTATCATATTTCAGATTTACAGTTGAAGATGTCCGCGTGCCGATTCCTAGACAGTGTGTGTGTTCCGCCTTGTAAGCGATGGCAGGTGGCAGCCAATCTGTTTACTAAGCTCGAATTAAGTTGAGGAGAAAACTACAAAGATGCATATGCAACCAGGTTAAATTAATCTCTTCTTTAGAAACAGAAGTTAATCTCTTCTTCAAGGTACTCCATACAACCAAGATTAGAAGCTGAAACTGAGCAAAATCTCTCCTCCTTAAAAATATGAGTTGATAGTTACCTTTATGCCTCTAGAAACTCCTACAAAGCTTTGCTTCTGGTAGAAGCTAGTCGCTCTGGTAGCTTGCCTGCCAAGCTGCCTATAGGCGAAGGGACAAAGGATGGAGCATACAAAGTCGATCGTGCACCTGTCGTGTGACCTGTTGGTCCTAAGCAATGTCTTTCGTGAAGTGACCCACCTAGAAATAGCTCTCCTTTTAGGAGTCAAAAAAATGGAACTTCAATCTGATGCGGGTATCCAACCTGCCGCTGGGATGTCCAATGGATTCCGGGGCCATGACAAATGGCCGGTCACCATTGTTGTTAGAAGAGCAAAATGCCCGGGGCATAGCAGGATGAACCAATGTGAAATGAGTGTAAGCTTCGTTGCACGATTGGTGTTGACCACACTAGATGCTACTGTGGTAGCAAGAGAGGCTAGACGATAACAATTGAGAGGTTGTCACTGAGCATTCCATCTCACACGGGAAGAGAGGTCAAATGGCAAAGTAAAAGGCCATACGCCGTGTGGCTCCTTGCGGAGTATAGCTCATATTGTTGGCACATTCTCCTTCATCTCTTTGTAGCTGTTTGATCTGACCACGAAGCATCTGGACCATCTCTTCCTGCTCACGTAGCCAACCCCACACTGCATGTAGTAGCGCCCTTCGCCCGCACGACCCCACTTCCCTAGCCCCTGAAACTGCATCTGTGACCCTAAGCCCATTCCCCCCTCTCTCTTTCTTGCGTCTCCCCCTCCCTCAGATTCAATCCCTTCCCTCACGCCTACATGGACGATGACGCCGTTGCCTCCCCACCACCCTCGCCTTCGTGTCGCCTAGTGCCGAGGGTAGCGCGCATCGGCGATGAGTGGAGGAGGTGGCGTGGCCTATCCTGGCGATGAGGGATGTGTTGAAGGCGCGCAATGGTGGCCGTAGGAGACCATGCAGCATGGTCCAGATCTGCCCGGATCTAGACTCTGGCGGCGTGGATCCGTCACCGCCTCCTCCTTACCCACAATGGCGTAGGGCCCCGTCGATGCTGCAAATCCGACCGTCAGACCGCTGCGGACACCCAACTCCGAATCCCTACCTCTTCCATCACCGGCCAGATTTGACACCATCACATCTGGTTGCCTAGAACCATCTACCATCTGTTGTTGCCTGGGGCTCTCCTCCATCTTTGTCCCCATCCTCTGGCCACCGCCTAGAGATCCGCCCCGAGAGCTCACGGTCTCCACATGCGTCGTCACCGCCTTCCTGCACTACCGGCCTCCCATCACCGCACCACTGTCGCCGGTGAGTTGCCCAGCCGCCATTCGGCTCGCCTCCTCATACTCCACATCTTCCACTTCGTTCGTGCACTTGGAGCCCCGCACCGTCCCCTCTCCCCTGTGCGCATTCGTCCGCATCTTCGAGCAAGGAAAGATGCAGGTAGGTAGCGTGAATCAACCTTAATTAATTTCTGCGCCAATTCCTTGATTGGATGTTGAAGAGAGAATGTAAAGTTGATTATTTTGCTAAAAAAATCCCAGCTTTCTTGTGTGTAGTTAAGGCTATATTGGACTAGAATAAGAATATATTGGCACAGAGAAACATAGTCATTGGTACTATGATCCAACATTGTTTTTGTATTGTTCCCAGAGTGGGCAGTGTCCATGTGCTGATGGTGAAGGTTCGGCCGCTATAGAAATGGTGATGCGCCATAGAGACCAAGTCAAGATTGGCAACAACCGAGCCACTGTAAAGACACTCGCGTGCACTCTCTTGGTAATTTTCATGTTCAGTGTTGCCAACCTCCTCATTGGTTAGCATGTATTGCTTGCTTTGATTACTCTCCCACATCAACTATTTTAATTTTTTCTGATAATACAGTGCTGGCAACATAATATTGGTAGTAGCTATAAATACTTAGAAGAAGTAGCGATTGTTCTTAATCAAGTAGATAAAACTATTATAATACAAATTTGTACTTTATAATGTGTAATGTACTATGAAAGAGACAATGAAATTCTTTAGAAATATAAATTCCGGCATAATGAAGAATCTGAACTTCTAATTGAATATCTCAAAGTCTAATTATTTGTCGCATGTAGTTTAGAAAAGTAAACATTAATTTCTTTGCTGGAATTTATCAGTTTGGGTACTAGCTTATGTATCAGTTAATATCAGATTGCTATATATTTTATGAAGTGTCAAGGCTGTGTAGCAATTCCAATATATTCAATGCATCATGTTATTTTTCTTTGTACGTTTGTATAGAGTTTATGATTTAAGGTTTAAGCTACGTAAAAAATGCAGATGTAAGCTTTTTGACAACCTATTATGAACATGTCCTCACTAAACTGCTCTTACTATACTGACATCTGATTACCAGAAAGTCATATAGGAATGGCTTTCTAATGCTGTTGCATGTTCATTGTTGTGCCATCCTTTATATATAAGTGTTGCTTTATGTATCTTTGCAAAGTGCTAGGTACCCTAAGACACGGACAAAGATATGTTTAATGATGGCAGCATATATGAGCACTTATGTGTGGATGATGCTCACCTAACATTTGAGAATTATGAACTATTTGGCACCTCTTACATTCAAACAAAGCAACTCTTTGATGATGCTGGAATTGATAGTTACTTTGGTTGTACTACTCTACATGTAGTTTTTATTATTTTTTGTGGGAAAATAGCTCTCATCAATCTTATTCATTGTGGTGTTGTTTTCTCAAATGTTAGTACATTTTTTATATGAAATTGGATGACCGTGATATTTTCAGTTTTCTCCCCTCCTTTCCTTCTGATGTCAGGAAATATGGGCAAAGAATATCTATTTATCTATGTTTACCATCTTATTGTTGTTAGATTCCTAGAACTCTTCATTTGCTATGGTTATGGTTATTCAGAAAAGACTGTTGAACTTATCATGAGTTATGTCTCAGTCCTCAATAAATATGCTTGCTATATAGGAACATGTAGCCAAATTGCACATCCGTTTGATTTTTCATGCAAATTTAGTTTGCATCCTTGGTTCGTGTGGATATTGGTGGGCAGGAGGATATGGATGAGAAGCTAGAGAAATTGGGAGAGATTTCTGTGTGAGTGGATGTGAAGTTGTTCCCTGCCATTTGCATTTTCTCTTGAATTAATAGAATTTTCTTGTTTGTAATTCACTATGTTATGCCGACTTTAAAATTTGAGCCTGATTGTTACAGTGGTTTGGTGTTACAGTGGTTTGGTGGAAACCCTGTTCCATAACAAGCATTTGATTTCTTACTTGCCACTTATCCCACATTTATATTGTATGTGGTTCATGGCCTTAAGAAAGGCTATCTGGTAGTGGAAGATTGTCTTGTACATTGTAGATTTTGTCTTCAAAATGTAAAAGCTGAGGTTGAAAAGCACTCCCTATGCAGAATTCTAGTTTGTGGGAACTGATGACATGAATTTGTTGTGGTTTTTATAGAAGAATTTAGTGGGGAGCAATAAACTACTTTCTTGCTTGCAAGGTGTGCTTAATTGAGAGGCTCTGTGATTTTGATCATTGTGTTGGAGACAAATTAGACATATTGCTAAGCATCTTTGTTCACAAGTCAGTGTTGCAAGTAAAGCGTATGTACGAATAGAACCACCTTATTTTGGTAAATGCTTCTTGCCTATTCTTTTTTCTCCATTATTGTTATTGATAGTTGCTTAACATATATAGGATTTTTCGATAGGCTTGTAATGATAGCATAATATACTATAGACTAGAAAGTTATTTTAGGCGTACCACTGCTACATATACTTACTACAGACTAGAAAGCTATTTTTCCTTTGCAGCAAGTTTCAAAGTGTTTTCAAGTTATGGAATAATCTCGGATGAGTGTCCTATATGGAATATATCTAAGTAGTTCCTTGATTTTTTTATTTTTCTTGATGGCTAGGTTACAAGATGTTCTTGAGGATGGGTTTCCTTCCATAAAAACCAATGTTCCAATTTGGTGTGCTTTCTTCCGATTCTAATTTGTCATTTGTTCATAATATGTGCTAGAGATGTGTCTTAGCGCTTCTTTCAAAACAAGGCTAGAATATTTTCTTCCTTCAAGGACTCCTAGCTGCCTTGCTTTTCTTGGCTCGATGTATTTTCTTTATTCCATTGGGACGGAATTGTTGTAGCAGAGCTAATAAGAAGATGTCTTGAGTTTTGAAGTAGGGGATTTTGTGTATCTCAAGGTTACTCTATTCAAAATTGTCAAGAGATTTCAAATAAAAGGGAAGTTGGCTCCAAGATACATTGGCCCATTTCAAATTACAAAGAGAGTGGGAGAAGTGGCATATGAAGTGCAATTGCCACCGAACCTAGCCAAAATACACAATGTATTTCATGTATCTCAACTTAGAAAATGTTTGAGACAGCCTACCGATGAAGTTTCAAAAGAAGAGATAGAACTCCAAGATGATTTGACATATCTAGAAGAGCCTCTACATATACTTGAAATGACAGAACGACAGCTCAGAAACAAAAATATTAGATTTTACAAAGTCCAATGGAGAAACCACACTGCAGCAGAGTCTACATGGGGGAAGGAGTCAGATTTGCAACGGGATTTTCCTAACCTGCTCCCTGGGGGTAGATTGAAACACCTTAAAATTTCAAAGAATTTGAAAATTTTCTTGATTTTTGATTGAATTCCAAATCCTTCCCAATTTGGCAACTTCCATTGAAATTCTGCTTTCCCCTTTTGGAATTCCCGTCTTCCTCTCTCGCTGGCGCCTCCCTGTGTAGTCGCCATCGCCGAACCGCCTCACTGTTTGGCTGTCCACGCGCTGCGCAGTCGCTGGCCGAGATTGTGGCTACCCGCCCTTCGCGCGTTCACACCGCCTGGCCTTGTGGTCCCACCGCCCAGTCACCGAGCTCCTGATCTCCCCTCGCTTCACGCACTCCCCTGGCTCGCTCTCTCTCTCTCTCTCGGCCGCAGCTCGTAGCAGCCTCTCGGCCGACGCGCGTGACGTGATCCATACGCACAGTGTCAGCCTCCACCAGCTATCGCAGAGGATGCAGCACCACCTCGCCCGAGCTGTCACCTCCACGGCAAAGCCCGCCTTATCTCCTGCTCGCACGCAAGAGATGCGCTCTGAACCGCCTCTCTGTGGCCACTGACACTCACTGCATTTTAAGCCCAGTAGCCACTGCCGAACACTTCACACCACTCCCACATATCTCCCTGAACCGTTAATTTGAGCTCCAGCTCGCTGCATCACCGTCGGAGACCTCCCCTACGCCCGGTGAGTCCTAGCGGCAATCTTGCTTTTCCATCAATTATTTTTCGATACCTTCTACTGACACTATCCCCTCTGTTTCTTGAGCATGCTGGTGAACTTCCTTGGGGGAGAGCGTTCGCTGGAAGCCCTGACGGTTGAAGCTGTCGCCAGCTGAAAGGCCTCTTCCGTGGACAGCCTCGCCGAGCTTTCCCCGACCCAAACCATCGCCACCATTGTGAACCTTGTACCCCATAGATGGTCAAATCACTTCCTAATTTGTCGAAGACTCATCAGAGTAGCTTTGAGCCACAGAAAAGCCTCCAACCATCTCTTCTACCGCTAGCCACCACTGTTTATCTCCTCGCCTTCCAAAGCCCCAAAATGGAATCCCAAGCTCAAGCCACTCCCTTCTACACCGTCAATTTTTCGGGGAATGCTTTGCTGGCGCTGCTCTGCCCAAGCTGCCACTCCCCTGTTTTCCCGCCGGGAGGGAGAACTAGAGGTTGAAGACGACCCCCTAGGCACGACGTGGCTCTATCGCGGCTGTCCATGCCGTTGTTGCTGTCTCATCCGGGGCATCGATACCCGTTGAATCCGAGCCATCCATGACGTCCGCATGTCGCCCATCGGTAGCGCGGTGTGTATGTATGTGCCTTGCGCGCGCGCGCGTAGGCGTAAAAGCCGGCGTCGGCTTTGTTTGATAGCGCAGATGGAAATCCGACCAGGCTGCACTGTGCTGGTGGGCCGTTCCGTTACTGTTCATCAAAATAGAAAATTCAGAAAAATCAAGGAAAATCCAAAAAAAACCTAGAAAATTCCAAAAAAATACTAAAAATCCCAAAAATACACCATTTCAATCGTCTCGATAGCGCAAATTCATTTTCGCCCTCAATTCCACCAAATCGAATTCCAAATAAATTCAAACCTCTCCATTTGAATTTTTTGCATTTTAATCCTTTTTAATTTGGTTCATTTTTCCTAGCTTGATTAGATTCAAGTGTGGACTTATATTGTTATTTTATGTGTTTGCGCTAGTTCATGGATCAGACCCAAGTACCGAAGTTTATGAGCTCATAGAAGTTTCAGAACAGCAAGGCAAGTTACAAGTTTTTGATCATGTTGAATCCCATGAAATTTAAATTATTTAATTACCGTATTTTCAGTATTGTGAATTGATTAAAATAAATGTTTAGAATGACATGCTAAATAGTTAAGTCCTACCACTGAAAAATGCTATGTTTAATTTGAGACCATATTCACCTTGATAACCTTAGTAATATTTAAATTATTGTATAAATAACTGTAAAGCATCTCACTCAAATTTTTTACTACTAAGTGACTTGGCCGTTGGCCGGTAGGGTTTGTAAATTGGTACTAGGGTAAGGGTGTGTAGTGGAAAGCCACAAGGTGATCTTTGTCCACGACCTTACCCTAGGGTGGAGGCTTGAATAGAAAGGTGGTAGTGCCGTCAAGCACAATTGGGCATGTGGTTAGTGTCTCAAGTGAAAATTAAGGACGAGAATCTTATGCTGAGTAAAAGGCACAGTAATCGCTCAATCACAGGAGTTGATTTGTCAACCCTAGTTTAGTAGCTGCTTAACTCGATTGAATCTCTACAGGGGGTGGGAGTGTTGATGATGGGGAGTTAGGTATGCGGAATAGTAAAATCATACCTAATAACGATAGAGGTCACTCAGAGCGGGCAGAGAGTTTAGGGTTAGTGTGTAATTCGTGCCTGAGTGATTCTATCGGGTAGAGCCTATATAAAGAATTGAGCAATGAAACGACCTGGTTTTCTTAACTCTGTCGTGAGAGTTTAGAAATCTTGTGGGTAAAACTGGGCAACTCTGCAGAGTGAAATCAATAGTATTCGAATACGCCGTGCTTCCAGTTAATGAAGCTGTGTTAATTGGGTGATTCCAGTAATGAGGCATAAGTAGATTTCATAATGTTTTAATCTGTGTAGTTGAGTAAGCACTGTTGAAAGAAAACACCTTAAACTTTAAGGAGAATTGTTTTTTATTTTACATGTTTGTAAATAAAATTGCATCTACTCAATTTAATAGAACTCCCATCCTTGAATATCCTTGCAAGTAGTAAATTAGGGTTTACTCTTGTGACTTGCTGGGTACGGTTATACTCATTACTTGCTAAACAACAACAGAAGACCAATGGAATCAAGAAACTCTAGCTGAAGATAAGGTTCCCGAAGAGCCTTTCTTCCCTGAGGATGAATGGTTTTAGGTCTCAGCCGCGCTCAGGTCGCCTGGGAGTTTTTGTGTTGTATGATAGTTTTGGGTTTACGCGCTCGCTGTGTAAAAACAGGTTGTTAAACCTTATGTTGTAATAAAAATTGTCTCTTTTGTTGTAAGCATGTATTATTGTGGTGCATACTCATGTACAGTACTCCGCAACTGTTCAGTGTGAATAGTTGCGGGGATTACTAGCGCCTTCGAAAATGAGGGTGTTACATTATGGCTTTACTCAAAGAAATAGGACGGTTTTTTATCATCTTTTGAAAATAATTTATTAGAATAGTTTTTCTTAAAATACCTTATCACGATAAATCATATTCAATATATTCAGATGAGTGCTCACTCTCGGAGAAAAAATCAGCCGCATCAGAAAAGCACAACCCAAAGTGATTGTGGTGGCCGCAAACAATTAACTGCACCTATTTATGGGCCGAGCGTAACCGACTATTTTACCGGCAACCAAACTGCCATGGGCCAGACTATGCCAAGCAGGGACGTCCCATGGGCTTAAATTGCCAATGTGTGCCACTCAGAGAAACCGTCTGTCCGTCTCTTTAGCCATGAGAGAAAAATCTCCGGTCACTCCAGTCCCCTATCCCAAACCCCTGCGATCCCGTCGTCTCCTCCGCCGGAACCCCCATTGCTCCGGCCACCGCCTCCCCCTGCCGCCCAGAACACCCACCTCTCGCCTCCCCCAAACGCAAGCTCAACTCCGCCACCATCCATGCGTCCGCCGCCTCCTTCCCCTCCTCCCCGACCCCGCCTCCTTGCCCGCCCCCTCCCGAGCCCCCATCCACCGTGGCCCACGCCGGCGCAGCAAGAGGAACAAGAATAAGCCCTCGGGCGGCCGCATCTTGGGCGGCGGCGACATGCGGCGCGAGGCCAAGTCCCGGGCCCGCGTCCGCAGCCGCCGCCTCGCCGAGAACGCCTTCTACCGCCGAAAGCGCCGCGCCTCCTCGGGGAACCAGCCCGACGCCGGGCTCGAGATGATCGGGCTCGGCTACGACCGCACCGTCCGCTTTATGGACGGGCCCGACGACCCGCACGACTGGTACAGGTTCGGCCGCTACGGGCCCTACTCCTGGCGCGGCATCGTCGTGGGGCCGCCCATCCGTGGCCGCTTCTCCGACGACCGCGTCTCCCTCATGGCCGAGGTCGCCGACCACGTCGAGTGGAACCGCGTTGAGCAGCTCGACATGTCCAACCAGTTCTCAAACCGCCTCAACGAGCTCGACGCTGCCATTGGGTTCCGGTACTATAGGATCTTCGTGCGGCACCCGAAGTGGCGCCCCGACGAGCTACCATGGGAGCGGTGGACGCTCTCCGCCGAGGTTGCCGTCCAGGCCAGCAAGGACCAGCGGCTCGACAAGTGGAGTCTCATGGGCCGTCTCGGCAACCCGACGCCCGAGTTGATCACGCGTTGTGCGGCCTGGACGCGCCCGGACATCATATACGTCAGGCGGCCGCTGTACCAGTCGAGGTTCGAGCCACCGGAGGACTTCTTCAGCCGGCTCCGCCCGCTGGTTGATCCCGCGACGGAGAACCAGTTCTTGTTCGATCCTGAGCAGGATGGCCGGGTCATTCGAACAACCTACGTCGGTGGCCTCTGCAGCATTGTGAAGTCCAGCCCAAAGGCATACGTGGATGACGTCGTGAATGCCTACTCAAAGCTGAGCGATGTGGACAAGTCACGGTGCCTGGAGTTGCTGCTCACAAACCATCCCATGGAGCTCCTCCATCCATACACCAAGGAGTGCAAGGTGAAGCTAGAGGAGATGGAGCTTGGATGTGATGCGCCTGATGAGAGCAATAGCGAGGGTGGTGATGACGGTGGAAGCGAGATTATTGATTGGGTTGAGGATGACGGGTTTGATGAGGGTGATGTTGAGGATGGAGCAGCGATTACGAGGATGAGGAAGCAGTCGATGCCAGGGAAGAGGTGGAAGTGGATGGAGTAGTAGAAACTAATGAGGAGAGTGACAAGTTCTGGGATGAGCAATGGAAGAAGGCGATGAAAAGTTCTGACAAAATGGAGAAGCTGGTCAAGACTAGCATCGAGGCATCAAATGAGTATAACAAGCAGCAGATGCAACATGAGAAAGAGATGGAATGGAAAATGGGCAGTTCGAATACAGTAGTTATGGAGCAGGAGTAGACTGAGGAGGACGAGGTGGAGCTGGAGAGTGCGAGGGGCAGAAGGGAGGAGCGAGGTGCCTCCAGGGCTCTTCCTGAGGGCTGCCGTCTGGCCATTCACTCACAGGAATCTTGTCAAAGAGAGATTGCACTAACGAGACACCACATTATTGACGGAGAGATTGTTTATTTTCGAAGTGCCAGGATGCTTTATTCAGTGTTTCAGAGTGAGCCATTTCACTGGAGAAATGTAGAGAAGGCACAAACAGGTATTGAAGAACCCTCTGCGATTCCGGCTGTGTACAATTAGCGGGTCTTGTCGATTTTGAACTGTCCTTTGGGAATAGTCGATCATTATGTAGTTCATAAATCCACCATAATATTGGTCGCGACTCAGCCGGCAACAGTATATTGAATAGCGCCAACGGTGAACTAAACAGTCTTAACTTCATTTCATTGAGTATCCATAGGCGCAGCGGTTTAAAGATATGGAAAACAGACGATAGCAGCTAGAAGGTTTGCTCTGTTAGGGGCAACTATCATAGTGTACATAGTATCATATATGTCTATACTAATATAACATGTCAGTTTATCCGTTCACCCACGCTTCCTACACGCACGGCCCAACCCACGACGTCCCACATCACACATTCGTAGAAAACTGGCTGAAACAACCAACTCCCATTCCTTCCCAACTCCAGCCACCTAGCACCCTAGAGGAATTCCTCCCCCATCGTATTTGCCCGCCGTCTCCTCTCCCTGTCTGCCCGCCGCCACCTCCTCTCTATTCATCGAACGCCACATCCCCCACTGTTGCCCCCAGAGGAGATCCTCTACCATCGCATCCGCCCGCCGCCTCCTCTCCCTATCTGTCTGTCGCCACACTGACGAGACCCGCTTCTCTCCAAATCTCTGACAAGCGGACAAAAATCAGAGGCGGCGGTGGATTTTCGGACCGTAACAGTGGTGGTGCGATTCTCCTTCGTTCAAGCGGTACGAGTGTGGATTATGGGCTTAAGTGGTTAAGATTTGTGCAAGATTGGGTTAAGGATCAAAGGGATCCAAATCCAAATAAAATTCGAAATTTTCTTCGAAAATTGGTTCGTTTCAGCAGGGGGCCACGTTAGAAGATGAGAGGGGAAAGTGAGGGCGAGCAGATGGAGCAGCTACGACATCTTAGGCTTGACCATGGATGGTGGTGGCGGCGCCTAGGTGACAAAGAGCGAGAGGGAGAAGGTGATATGTCATGGAGGGCTTTCCGATCACCGTTTTTTTTATTGGCCAACCGTGCGGGGGCAGGGACCTATGTGTATGACCAGCATCGGTAGACGGATGCAACGTCAACCAGATGACCAGATCCACCAAGCATTGTGATGAACCACGCAAAACTAGGCCAGGACCGGACACGAAGTGCCATGCGATTGTACAACGCTATTTTGGGCTCCCTCTGGTCACAAATATATGTCATTTTGGATATAGATGTAGTCAAACTTTCAAAACTTTGAGTATAAATATCTTTTACAATATTTAAATTGGATACCTAAAAATTATGTGTAGATTTATCTCAAAAGTACTTTGATAATATTATAATTTTATTGAGTTTTATAAATATATTACAATAAAAATTAGTGATCAAAGTTTTGTTTGAATTAAGATCATGTCGATGTTTAAAACGATATGTATTTGTGACCGAAGGAAGTAAGTAAACTGGTGATATGTGTAAGCAACCATGCTAAATTAATCTCTTCTTACAGATAGCTTATACAACCAGGTTTAAGCAGAAGCTAACTATTCCATCATCAAACTCGAAACAATCACAAACTTGATGCGTATTCCGAACGATCACGAGCAACAGGCAAAAGAGATTACCCATCCATTCGATTCTGAACCCGATCGATACACAAGACAAGAAAATTGCACGTCGCTACATGCATAGCAACAGAACAAGAACTCATCATATATCCTAATTACTAACGATTAATCAACACCGATCGAATCGGGTCCTAGCTAGAACAGTTGTTGAACAGTTGTACCAACAACATCGACTAGATTTATGGCTCCGGAGCTGGAGCCGGTCTTGGCGAGGACGGCGGCGTTGCAACGGCGGAACACGCGCGTCCTCCCTGCGCCTGCCGGACCAAGCGACGAGTTTTGTACTCATGAAACTTCAATTCTTTCTCGTCAATACTGTGAAATTTGGTTTCGCAAGTATGTCCAGGCACTGTTGATGATGGACGTAGGCCGCACCCAGTCGGTTGTGCTCGATATATGTTGGAATCCCTGGGGTGCTTGATGAGACGATGGCAGTACACAGCTACGCCTGGCTTCTGTAGCAGGGGCGGATCTGCTGTAGGACATGGATGTTCAGCCGAATACCTAAAAAATTTTATAAAATACTAAGTATATAATAGGTATATTAGATATATATACTATTAGTTGTGTTAAAACTATATTTTATACCTGCAAATAAATTCAACCCGTACTCCCCGTATCTCGTGCATAACCTATGTAATACATTAAACCCATTTTTCTTTCCACCTCAGCCCTTCTCACGCCCAAAAAGATAAAGATATAAACAAAATCCTAACATTTGTTCTATTTCTCATCTTGTGGTTGTCTGTGTGGGAGGTGATTTCGACCTTCGAGTGGCGAACGGGTGGAGGTGCAGGCTAGAGGCGAGTGAGGACCGGCAGACGCAGACGTGGTGCCATGATGTGACGATAATCATGCGTGAGGCAGCGCGTGGTGCAAGGTGAGCGTGTGGCAGCGCGGGCAAGCAGAGAGGTGTCGCAAGCAAGCAGGCAGTGGCACAACGAACATAGAGGTAGAGAGCGGGCGACAGGAATGGAGCAGTGCGGTAGCCGAGAGGGAGCGTGGTATTGGGAAGTAAGTAGCACCTCCAACTTATTGTCATCATCCTTTTTTTAGATCTAGGTGTGCTCCACCCCACTCCACTTGTTTACTTTCTTGGTCTGTTTTACTCCATAGAAGGAACATACAATTTCCTCTTAGATGGACAGTTCTTACTAATGGGGAAATAGCAAAAAAAAGTAAGATCAACAAGATATACAACTCTCATTTATCTCTATAATTTGTTGTTTGATTCATATAATTATGCTCGCCTTATGTCGCCCATTTTCTTATAAGAAATCATTAATTTTTGTAATTTATGTATTTTTATTATATCTATATATGTATCGTTATATCGGTGTTTTAAAGAGGACGGTGTGCTACGATATCGATGTATTCGAGTAACTTAAACTTCAAAATTCGAACACTTATCCTAAAAATTCTGGATCCGCCACTGTTCGGTAGAGCGTCCAGTTCGCTTGGCTGGGAGCTCACGTTGATTTGGCTGGCCAGTAACGTGACACGCAGTCGTGTCATGTTGCTGTCGTGGCCATCCTAATCAAAATTAATCGCACTCGCTGTCTTAGACACGTGCCGTGCCGGAGGCATCTCGTGTTTCTCATCAGATCGGTTCTTCTTTCGCTAGGCCGGTGCGGTGCTGGAGAGGAGGCATCTCATGATGCTCATGCATGGGATCGGTTCTCAGCTCCGTTCCTCATCAAGAGCAAAGTTGAACGACCTGGTTTGTAAGATTTTCGCTGAATAAATTCCTCTTGGAAAGTAAACCAAGCCCCGCTCTAACTAGATTACAGCTTAAGCTTATAACTATATCTTTTAGTTTATAGCTACAGTTACACTATAACGGCTATTAGATTTTTTGAGAAAAAAATAAAGAAAAACTAGAAAAAAATCGTTATATCATCACAGACAATGCAAAGGTATAAAGAGAAAAATAAAAGGCATAAGCCAAAAAAACTCTAAAAGTTAAAATAAACCGAAATTAAAAACCAACGTATTATAAGGGCATCCATAGTGTATATAACTCAAGGGGTCTTAAGGTGGGTCCTATCTAAACCTTAAGACCGACTCCATAGTGTATATAACCCAAGGGACCTTAAGACGGTCCCACTCGGCAGATAAAGAAAAATTGTATTTTAATACTTGTGACCAGGTCTTTAGCTTGAGGACCAGTTATAAGCCTTTTTTGCTTATAGCCTGCTTAAGGTCACCTCTGTAATGTATAAGGTTGACTTTAAGTGACTTAAAATCATCTATTTTCATATACTACAGATGCCCTAAGTGACTTTTAACTTAAATAAATTGGAAATCAAAATAAACTAGAAGACAGAACCATTTAAAGCGGGACGGCAGCATACGTTGAATGTTCATCAGGGATAAGTTCTCTTCATAATCGACAAGAAAGCAGGCTTGGATTAATTGCACTAGTACGTACGCCGGTTGCGTTCTACCACGGCGAGACAACGAAGTCAATACATTGTACGCCTCGACGCTCGAGTACAGACAAGGCAAGCTTGGAGCTCGGAGCACCCTCGAGTTCTATCACGGCAAGGCAAGCTTGGAGCTGTCAGCTGTCCTTCCTCTCGTCTCCCCAACCTTCGCCGTAGAGTCTCTCAAGTCTCAACTAATCTGCAGAAAAAAAAGATTGGAGGTACAAGTTTACGCCCCATGCTCGTGGTAAATCGTCGGAAAGGTAATTGTCATTGATCCGGCCGCTGCTGCAGGACCAATTGTCACCGCAGGTATTACTGTTGTCTGCCACTGACAGAGCAGATTATTTCTAGAACGTGACTGCGTGAGGCCGCGTTCAGTACTGAGTGAATGCCGTTGCGACCCAAAAACTCGTAGTTAATGGACTCCTGGTACCACATTTTGTTGTCCCGGACTCCCGGTTGAATCGGACGTCAGTTCGACGAGTGGATGTTATTACTTGCTGGAGAGGTGCTATGCATGCTATTTTAAAGTTACATAAATATTAAGTATGGATAAAGAGTGAGTGGTGATTACTTACTTTTTCTTACTTCAGAATTTATACAACTTGTATTAAGGGGGTAATGCGGTAACATCCCATTTGTGTGAATTCAAAAAGTCTTGCTTGAATTTCAAAATGCATTTTCCAATTGGAATTTCAAATCAACTTCAAATCGCCAAATTCAACTCAATTTGTCAAATTTAAATTCAATCTGATTTTTATTTCAAAACATCAAACCCGAATTCTGTGTGGGCCAAGCCCAACCCACCACCACCCTTTTTCTAGCTCACTAGGTCTTGGGCTCGGCACAGGCCGGCCCATGCCAACCCCAGACGGCCAGAACGCATTTGTGCCGTGCCGTGCATGCCCATCTTCTGTGCTGCTCGCACCACTACGTATCTCGACGTCGCCAGTGTGCATCCTCCTTGCCTGACGTGCATCGTCCCATCCCTGCTATCCCGTCGCATCCCCCTCACCTGGAGCTCCCCTCCCTCTCCCCGTTTTCTCGATGCGCCGCGTCGTGTCAGCCCCGCCACTGCGTCAACGCTATCCTCATCAGCTCCTCTACGCCGCTTGCCCAGCTTTCGCTTGATTGGACGTTGCACCATCCCCCTACTCCCTACCTTCCCGGTTCTTTGCAAGCTTCGCCACCTTGGCCACCATGCAACATTAACGCAGCCAACGGCTCCTTCCCTCCCCGTCACCTATTTAAGCAGCGCTTGGCCCTTGGAGCTCCCTCACAACTTGCTCCTCCCCTCAATCGACCCCCATTGCCTCCCTTGCCACCAAAAGCCACCTGAGCCTTCTTCTTTCTTGTCTCTGGTTGCTTGAGCCACCACCGATGCGGTCAAACTCTGCTACATGACCGTCTAATTGCTGACGCTTGGAGCTTCGCTTGAGGATCCCAAAGCAACCCAGACCCTCGTGAGCCTCCTCTTCCCCTCCAGCGAGTCCCCTCGTCGACAGCCTGACCTCCTCGTCCCCGAGCTACACCTCCTCTACCGGTGAGTCCCTCTCCACCTGTAGATGCTCCCACAGTGAGGAATTAGCCTATAACTCCTTATAGAACTATGGTGTCATGCTCGGCCTTCCGCTGCTACGCGAGCTCACCGCCAGCCATCGTAGACTCCAAATCTGGCCGTGCCACCTCACCTGGGGGTACACACCACGCCGAGGGGCCCATTTCGGGCCTTGCCTCCGGCCATCGTCCCTCCCCTCACCGACGATGAGCCTTGCCTATTCTCAGTGGGGAAGAAGGCACTATAGCGGAGGGTTTAAGTTTAAGCATGCGTGATTAGTTACCTAATGATCCGGCTTAACCATTCGCTAAATCGTCGCTGACCCATGGGCAAATATATTATCCAAGTCGGGTGGTATCTACCTCACACGATCTTAACTCTAATCGTTTACCAGTGGTAGATATACCTTACCTTTTGTGCTTACCGCTTTCGCTATTGTAATGAAACTATTTGGTCCAACCGGTCTTTATATAAATTCAACCCGATATGATCTATTTGAATATATGTTATATAATAATGAATGGTGTGGTTTCTGTTAAGATTGAAATAATTCAATGATATATCTATGAGTACTGTATACTAAATCCGGGTCAGACAGATGCGCAGTGTTACCTTGACGCTGTGCTCTTGTTTGTACTTGCTCACTGAAAGCCCTCAACTTTTGGCTGGACGATGCAGGGACACACTCGACAAGAACGTGATCGAGAAGAGCATCATGTCAGCATGGCGCAGAATGACAAAAGAGATGAGCCGTAACAGCTAAAGACAGCTCGCCGTGCCAAAACGACAGAAAGGGACAGCCAACAACTATACGCCCTGTTTCCTCTCTCTCGTTTCCTCTCCCATTCGGCCAGACGGACCACAGCCCGTCCTGCCATCCGTGGGAAACAATTCTGCATCTGTAGCACTGCACAGGGATTGCTGCGTCCGTGCCCTCATCCTGATTGAACAATTTCGGGTCTAAACCTTATTGATAAATGAACAGCGCTGCAGGTTGGAGATCAAATCGCCAAGGAGGCCATTCACTGACATCACCGTTCATCAATGTTCCAGAGCAAGAAGCAACTGCTAGCAAAAATCATTTGGGGAATCAAATTAACCTACCTCTTGATGAATGCACCATGTACATGGGTGTGAAATTGTGAATTAGGAAAAACAAGGGATTAACCAAAGTAAGGCATAGTATATCTTGGTAGGGGTGAATGATGCCATCATTTTGACAGAAAGTTAATTCCTTTCTTCTTTTCCCTTTTTCTTCATTCTTCCTTCCCTGTGCTTGAGGCTGCCGGGGATTCTTTCCTTTTCTTCTTCATCTCGTTTTCTCTCCGCCCAATGCAAGATAGCAACGACGTCGATACCCCCGGAGTTGGGCGATCAGGAACGGTTGCGCACAGACAACGCCACCACCTGCGCCCACTGCTTCAGCCTCATCTTCACCGTCTCCGGCGTGTCGCCTGCAATCAACAAGTAAAAAAAAACCAAAACTTTAATCACGCTGAACCGCATGGACAAATTAAAAGAACAAAACTTTAATCGCGCTTGTTGCAGAAAGACGATGTATGCATTTCACACGCACCATGGCAGCCTCAGATGGTTCTAATCAATAGCAAAACTGGAATTGAGCAGTCAGCAGGACAGATGCGACTGAGTCACACATTACACGTACCTGGAGAGAGTATGGACATTGGGCTCCCGAGCGGCGACTCCTCGGACGCCTCCGACGAGGCGCCGCACGCGCACGGGCTCGCGCACCCCTCCGCTCCGCCGCCGCCGCCCTGCACGGCGTAGTAGAGATCCAGCGCGGGGAACGTCTGCACGAGGCGACTCCTCCCGGCGCCGCACGCCGCGCATCCCGCGGCCTCGAACCCGAAGCCCAGATCGATGCACCCGCGCAGCTCGTCGAGGTCGTCGTCCGTGACGCTCCGCCCCCGCCGCAGCGCGGAGCCCCTGCGATGCAGGCCCCGCCGCCGCTCCCACGCCTCGTCCCGCTCGATGTCGGGCGACCACGAGTTCTGTTTCTGCAGGCCCGTCAGCGCCGCCGCCCCCCTCCTCCCGCCGCCTCCCAGCTGGTGGCTAACCTTCTCCATGACGGCCGGTGCCCGCCCGTACACCGCCGGCCTCCTCCGCCCCCCCGCAAGGCGAAGGGGGGATTTGGAGACGAGAGCTTCGAGGTCGGGGGAAGCGGCCGCGGTGGATTTTATCCCTCCCTCCGCCGCCTTCCTTAGCGGATGCGGGCGCGGTCAGCTGCGTGACGTCTGCCGACGTAACGGGGCGCATATATAGCCCTGGATCGAACGGTAGGTTTTTGAAATGGGAGGATAATTATTGGGCATTCATTTGGGTCACGGGGAATGTGGGGCGGAATTTTTACTCGCTTCCCTTCCATCCGAACTCTGAATGGCGTTTTGAGTTTGCCGTTTGAATTCAGTTGGTTTGGTGGCGAATTTAGTGGGTTGGTGTAAACTGCTAGTACTCTGAGTGAGCTAGCCCACCTTTTTTAGCTCTGCTCCAACAAATCTAACTTCTTAATTTTATTTTTTTATTTTTCTTGTTTTATCTTATTCTTTTATATTGTCCATGATATTATAATTTTTTATTTTTATTTAATTACATTAGAAAAGTTATTAACAATTAAAATACATTTTCAGCTATTATAGTGCAAAAAAAATTAGAAGCCTAGACATGGTGGTGATTAGTTGGGCTTAAAAGCTCATGGCTTATGGCTGAAAACGCTGTAGCTGGCTGAAAAAAATACTGTAACTGACAGAGGCTTATTTAGCATAATTAAATTTAAAATATAAAAAAATATGTTAGCCCAATATTTATAATACAAACGAATACGGGAAAAAAAGAACCGGCAAAAAAGCTCAATAAAAAGTCAAAAGTTCAGAAAAAGATAAAATTTATAAATAGTAAAAAATAAGGCAGAAGCCAGAAGTTAAGCCGAACCGATCAGGACCGCTAGCATCATACATTCATACGTTGGATGATGAGTGGGGTCTGGTTCACGTAAGCAACATGTACTAGTGCATTATTGTTACCATCATCATCTGCTAGTCTGTACCATTTGGCAGGTAGCCCTACCTTACGCTGTCTCTAAAGACCAGTAAGCCATGAGCCGAGGGAGGGCCTCACTCACTTTAGGGTTTCTCCCTTTACCCCTAATCAATTCTCACTCGAGTTGCGATGATCCAGCAATTTGTGGAGTAATTGCATTACAACCAAAGCCGGATTGGTTTATTATCGAGTATTTTTCAAAGATTGCAGATGATAGATTTCGGCCCCGCTCGGTTGGGCTGAAAAGATGTGCCTTATGGCTGAAATTGCACTATAGCGACTGAAATTTCATTGTAGCTGAAGGTCGCTTATTTGTCATAATTAAATTTAAAAATAGAAAAAAATATACTAGCTCATCACAGACAACGCAAAACGAATACAGGAAAAAAGAACCGGCAAAAAAGCTTTAAAAAAGCCAAAATTTCAGAAAAATAAAATAAAATTTATGAATAGTGAAAAATAAGTCAGAAGCCAAAACGAGCGGAATTCAAGTTGTGTCTCGTCGGGTTTATTTCTCCGTGTAACTGCAATATAATTCCACTGTGCATAGGCAATATTAATTTTGGGGGCAACATCTGCACGGATGGATTAGTTCGCAAGTGGAATAGTGATACGGACACGGGAGTGTAACTAGTACTACTAGTGTATCACAGTAGGGAAGGTGAAGGGCTCCTATTCTCGATTACTTTAGTTAGCGACCTGATCACGTGAGGTGGTGAGACTTGCTTGCACAGAAAGAATGGATCGATCCATCGACGTTTGCATGATTACGTATTAAGACGCGCTTATTGCACTCTCACCATCAATCGCAATCCCTCGACATGGATGGAGATCACAAAAATATCAGCAGGTATATATGGCTTTCAAAATTCAACTCTTCAGGGAAAAAAAAGGAGAGAACTGATTAAGTGCTCCACACAACATATCTTCTCTCCTGGATTCATGGCTTATGAATCGCGATTAGGGATCCGAAATTATGATTGATCGACTCGGTTAATGATCTGCATCAAACGAATGCTTAACTTGTACAGATGTTATTGCAATTTGCAAGGGCAACTTGGCCGTGCATCTATAGATCGCTTGCCGGATACTGCCCATTCTTATATGAGTTTCTTTTGGTTAGTAGACCAGATGTGTACGCAAGAAGCCAAGAACAGATGGAAATAAAACATGCAAAGGTACGAAAGAGCTGTAGTACGTCGCGGTATAGTGTTCAAGCGAAGCTCGGTTGGGCTAAAAGATAATGGTTTATGGTTGAAATTACACTGTAACTAATTAAATTATACTATAGTTAAAAGTGATTTATTTGATGTAACTAAATTTGAACAAATTTAAAAATAAAAAATATGTTAGCTCATCACGGAAACGCAAACGAATACGACAAAAGAACCGCAAAAAGCTCAAAACAAACCAAAAGTTCAGAAAAAGATAAAATTTATGAATAATAAAAATAAGTCAGAAGTTCAAGTAAAAATGAGCGGAGCGTTAAAAGCCATGTTACAATGGGCTTATGTTTTTGATTTCTTGAATACGTCGTTTTCTTAATTTCAATTTTTTTTATTTTTCTTTACATTGTTCATAAATATAAAATGGTGGTTTTTATTATTTTATTTTATTTTTTAATTAAAATATTTAGAAAAAAACTAATATCCGTTAGGACACATTTTCATTCGCTACATGAAAAATCAGAAGCTTCGGCTTAAAAGCCGACTGGAGTACCGAAATTGGCCAGAAAACGAAACCTGTGGCGTGCATTGGACAATGACTGAATGACATGCCATAAATTGCACGGCATGCCTGCCTTTGCTTGAAATTTCGGTGCTTTTAACTTGGACATTACGGGCACGTTGAGAATAGGAATCACGAATAGTTTTCTTAGGAATTTTTCTAAGTAGAAAACAGCGTAAATCCTCTAGAATTTCTACACGGTTTCCATGTTCCAAACAGGCCGGCCTATTTCATGATCAAGTAATTCACAATTAACTTCGCTCCTATTCAAGATGCTTAGTCTTGTATGGCATTCAAACTATCGTTTGATCGATGCGATCTGACTGCAGCTTCATTCTATATGAGAGGGTAGGGTTTTTTTTGGTGTGTCTAATGTCATGGAAGTCTGCCTCCAACTTTACATCATGGACGACTTCCAACAACCGATATAAAGTTAGTGTATTGATTTGCAATAACACAACGAGCAACTTGCTTCTTGCTCATCGTCTCATTGGCCAACCCGTACAGAATGAGAAGATGATTGTCTAGTTCTTTTTCAGTTTTTAGCTTATATTTTAATTTTTCTATAATAACTAGTTTTTAAACGAAGTATCTTTTAAAGATAGAGTCTACTAGTTAATTTTAGTACATACTATACTGACTTTATTTATATCGGCAAAAACCGCATGAGAGTTTCTGTTACTCTGTAATCTCTCGTACAAATAACCCAAAAGTCATAAATAACAGTCAAAAAGAATAAGCCAGATATCACGTTTCAATAATGTCTCTTACAGAATGAGTAGGTATTAGGAAGATCCCATGGCATTGGCAGGTCAAGATACACGTATGCTAATTCTTATCAATATTGTCCTGATGAGACGTTGTCGCGTCTAACTGAACTACCAAATGATTTTACTTGCGCTTCTGCTTATTAAACTAGTCTTTAGCTTTGTGCGTGTGTAAAGTTACGAATTAGGAGTACTACAAAACATAACATTAGACCTGTTTGTTGGCCCGATTAAATCCTCTAAGATTTTCGCCCTACGCATTTTTTAAATAATATGTTTCTACTAATCATGTGACAATCCTATATTTTTTGGAAAAAAAAAGAATCTACGCACTTCTCGCATTATCTAAAGACACAAATATGCTGCACTAGTTGTTTTTTCTCTCTCTCTTTTGGGTGTATAAAGGCAGCTGACTGAAATCGCTTGCATTGCATTTGCCCTGAAATGACAACACAGGTTCGTGGAAGAAGGCAAAATTTATCAGAGAAATACAGTGCTACCTAGCAGTGAGACATTTGTTTTTTACTTGCTTGGAAGACTTGACCAGCTGGGCTGGAACCCGGAAACTGGGCCAGTTTTTCGTCAATGGTCAATGCATCACGGCCATATTTAACATCAGCTAGCTAGGCATCTCACCAAATAACCAACCCTAATTGACAGAATCAAAGAGGGCCTATTCATATTGATTACGACTAATAATTTTTAGATAAAAAATAAATAGTAATAATAAAAAAAGCAGCGGCTTTTAGAATAAGGAGGTGAGAGATACCTACATGAGACAAGAGTGGAAGGAGTGGGGTGCATGATACGACTGTGACCCCCTGTCTTATCCCTGAAGTGAGACGAGAATAAGAGGAGTGAGGTGTATGATACGACTATGACCCCCTGTCTTTATCTCTGAAGTGAGATAAGAGTGAGAGGAATGGAGAAACCGCTTTGAAAAGATGGATATTTATATTGGTTTCTGTCTTCTCTAAATATAAGCCAATATGAACATACCCATAAAAAAAATCAAAGCCTAAACGATTCAACACGTCAAACTCCAAACTGCGTAAATAGACACCACAACCATCTTGTCGTGTATACATGGGAGGACATGGCTAGCTATGTGCACATAGAATTAGAGCTAGAGCACGTTTAAAATGTAGAAATTTTATTAAAAATAGTTTAATTTGATAAGAGCTAGAAAATTCTCGCGTTTTAAAAGAGACCTTAATACGGAGTAACCAAGGTTGCCTACATCCTTGAATTCACCAGCAAGATATTACTAATGGAGAAGCATGACCTAAGCACCACATTATTCTATCCATCCATTGCTGAGCGCAGCGCAGGAGTGGCCATCACGATTGGGTTCCTTTCCTTCCACACCGACTCTGACGTGGGAGCCAAGAGATCAGTGGAGCCGCCCGGCCGGCCCCGCGTTTTGAAACGCTAGCTGATCGATCGCTCGAAGGCCAAAACCTTTGCGCATGCATGCCTTCAAGTAAAAGATATTCGACCACCCCTACTGTTCGACCACCGCCTACTACTTCAAGTAAAAGCTTTGACGGACGGAATCGATCCGTCGATCGACAGCAGGGTCAACGGCCGCGGCTTGAGTAGAAATCCGGGGCCAATTTCAGCAGCTTTTTTCCCACGAAGATCGATCTGAAATGGATGTGTAATCAGTTCGATTTGATCGGTGTCTCTTGCTGACATGTATGATATATTGTCTTGGAGCTGCAGAAGAGACTGTGTATGGTACTGGATGCATAAGGCACCTGACACACAGAAACTTCCGAACCAACTCACCGGTGCCGGTGCAAGCATGACAGGTAACACAAGACAGAATTTCTTCCCGGTGCATACCTGCATCCATCTGCCGTAGAGCGTAGACTGTTCATCGATTGTTCTTTTCCGTTTTGTCCCAGCTGCTCCGGTTGAGCGGGGCCCAAGCTTAGCCTGTCTGCGTGGTGGGGCCTTGGCCAGCGCGACTTTTCGTCGTACCAACTGCCCGTCCCCACCACACAGCACGGCCCGATGGTTGCCGCGTTTGGTTGCTCGGCTGGTGCGCGCGGCTTTCCCGTACGTTTATTGGGGTATTTTAGATCGCCGATCCTCGCGTTTGTGCGGTGTTTCCGGCGCCGGCGAGTTGGACGTACGGGCATCCAAACGCCAATTTTTTTTTATCCTTCTTTAATTTCAAAATTAACTTTATATAATATGAAACTATAAATCTAGCTCTTTCATGGAACACGAAAGTTTCGAACAGGCAGAGGTAAACAGTACCATGCCTTTAGGTTGATCTCCGACGTTGGATCCAAAAAATGTGCAGCTCTGATCTATTGCTACAGTGTCCCTGCAGTTCCTCTCTAGTTTTACTGCGCATCACTGTGAGGGTACGAGCCGTAGCGGTGCTGCGGTGGGTCCGTCCGTGGCGATAATCCTACGGGGTTAGGGGGTGCCTGCTGCTCATCCGTACGTTTCTGCATGGTGCCATGTCGCGTCTCTTCTCTCGTACCGTGATGATTCCCTTTTGTCATTGTTCGCTACTGGAAGTAGTTTGCAGTGTCATCATAGCACGCACAGGATTGACAGAGATATTGTTCGATGATCTTTTGGACGTTGCTAATGGCGGCTGCGTCTATGATTGCCACCAGCCCTAAGCATCACGCAGGGCAGTACCTCCATGGTTAGACATCCCAGCGAAGAAACACGAAGTCGATTGACTGTTGGTTTGGCTCTGCGGCCTGGGAACAGCGATCCGGCAGGAAGGCGAAGCGGCAAAGGTGCGTGGATCCATCCATCCAACGGCGTTCGACCATCGGCGCGTGGGATGCCCGCATCCAGACGGGCGTTGCGCCCATGGGCTTCGCTCCACGCGGCCTCGGCAGCGCGCGCCTGAACCGGTCTTAGCGTGGGAAGCGTGTGCCCAGGCCGCGGCCTGCCAGGCGGAGAGCGGATGGGCTTTGGACTCTGGAGGCTTTAGCTGACCTGGCCCGCACTGCCGCCTTAGTGTGTACGGCGTCTCGAATCTTGTATTGCAAAAGGGTGCTCGTATCAAAATTTATTTCAGCCCAAAGAAGTGTTACTGAGAGCTACTGCAAGATGCCACTCTGGGCTTCTTACCAGACCGAAATGTACAATGGGACCTTGGTTTCATGCCCGTGGGAGCCCAAATATTTGGCCACCATTTGTTTTGTTGCCAAAATTCTTGTAAGGTTATGTTCTCTTTGGCTCTCCAGTTCAGTTTTAAAGATGAAAACTTGAGCAAAACTTGGCTATATAGATGTTGGTAACGGGATTGCTAATCCCCAGGCAACTGAAATTTCAAAAAAACCTTAATCGATTTGTCTCACCTTTAGATTGTGTGTGGAGATTTGTGCTCGAGGTCGTTGTCTTCTTCTCTAGCTGGGTAGGCGTCAGTGTTTTCATTAGAGGCATGCAACGAGGTAGGGTTCACCCATTTAGATACGGGCTCACCGGTGCCCCTCAGGCTTAGAGGGAGATTAGGCGGCAGTAGATCCGTGATGTGTAGCGGATATGGCAGTGTGTCAAGGTGGCAACTACGCCATTGGACACAGACGAGGAGGATGGCTGTGAGTGGTGGAGGTTAGCGGGGGTGACAGGAGTGAAGTGGTTAGGAGGTGGTAGGAGGCAATGGCGATTTCGCTGATGGTAGCCATCGAAGACAAGGAAGAGGGCGGAGAGGAGAAAGAAGGTGGTGACGGCAACGGTCGGGGGAGGCAAGGAGGAGAAGGGGGCAGGGGAGGGGCTTGTCAGTGTCGGTGGTGGCATAACGAGGAAGCGGTGCGGGGGTGGGATTTGGGGGTAGCAGCGGGTGGGGGTTGGGGGTGGGACCGTGGGAGTAGTTGGTAGGTTGGGTTTGGGTGGGTTTTATAGTGACGAAGTGGAGAGATTCTAGGCCACAATATGTTGATCTAATGGTGGAGGAAAAAGTATTGAAATTTCAAAAAAAGGGGAAGAAGTACATATAACACTATGAACTTTGCTCGAATGTCCATTCAACACTCTGAACTATAAAACTAGATATTCGACGCCCTCCTCGAACTTTACAATCTGGTTTAAATAGCACTCTGACCCGGTTTTGTAGAGTGATATTGGCCATGTGGCATGATGAGTAGAAATTTTTGCCATATAGGATGATACGTTGGCAGGTTTAGTTGAATGACAGGTGAGACCCACATAGCCTTCTCCTTCAATCAAAATAGAGAGGGAGGGAACTACAAGGGACGGTGACCATGGATTCGCATGAGTGCTCGATAGGGGACAAGTAGGGGCGGATTTGGGCCTCGGGCTAGGTAGGCTGTAGGTCCAGGCCCAATAAAATAAATAGTGCAAAAAAATTATATAGACTGAAAAAATTTAAAGTAAATGATCTAACCCAAGACTTTGTAGCTCAGCCCGAGGTGGCAGGCTGTAGCCCGGCGCCTCAACCGCTAGCCCACAATAGATATGCCGACGGGCCAAATCCAAAGCGAATGATGAGGCAGGTCAGCAGCCCAGCCTCATTCACGGGCGGGCTCAGGCTTCAGCTCTTTAGTCTTCATCCGTTCTCCGCAATGAGCCAATCAGGCAAAATCCCAGTTCCACCACATGAAGCGCAAACCCAGTGTAGAGGCGTAGAGCTCCCTCTTCCCACACCGCGGCGCGGCCACGACGCCGGCGCCACCTCCCTCCCGCGCCGACCCTCCCTGCACCGGCGAGCTGCGAGCCGAGCCCCCTTCGGCCATTGCAATCCCAAGCTTGGTTCGTTCCTCAATCCCAAGCCGGCAAACATACTTTCATCTGGATGCTAACTGATGTGCTCTCTTTCTTTTCCCCAAGGCATTTTGTCTGATCTTTCTTTCTTCTTTTAATGGTTTTTGCCGTATTGCTCAAAAGTGCATTTTTCCTGTTTCTTCAGGATACATATCTTGTAGGAGTTATGCTGTAATAAACAAAGTGATAAAGGCAATGCCTTCAATCAGTGCCGGCTTTCAACCAGCATTTCCTCGAACAAGAATTCAAGCTACAGAGAAGAAGAAACATAATGTGAGTGGTATTTTCTTCTTACGCATTTTTGTTGTGCGAGTGTTTGCGATGCTTGACTCCTATCTTCACTTCCAGGTTCCTTGCTATTAGAGACAAGAAGCTCCACAAATAGAAGCCAAGTAAGCTACATGTTCTTCTAATTTATAAAGGAAAACAATCACTGTTACCTCATAATTAGTATATGTGATTTACTAAGTTCATCATTACTACCATACTGTATTACTGTGGTGGAGCTAGCCTTGCAGGTTTTTTGGGTGCTCTGGGGATTTTGGTCCGATGTTGTTAAAATCGTTAGCTCATCAGTAATTCAGTTCTGATGTTGGCGATGTCTGATGAAAAACTTGACCCAACTAGATCAAAGGTCCTGTTCGTAAGGGCATGTCAGCTAGTAAAATGAGTGTTGCTGCACGAAATGAAACTTAACACTGTTAGTCTACCACTGTTTTCTACACAACTCCTAAAAGTGATTTTTTGTGATGAGAATGCAGTATATTGTTATCTAACACAATAACTTATTTACTTCCAAACTGGTTATGCCAAAATTTGCCCATGTTATCCAGCGAGTTGGTATCTTTTTCTCCATGTACCCACTTCCCAGAACAAGCAGCAGAATCCTTTTTTTCCCGAGGAAAAAATAAGTTCTAAAACATAAAAAAGTTAGCTGATGCCACCAGCCAAGGAAATAAAAGGAAATGGCTGCTTTGCTATTTTTGCATCAGTTGATGCAAACTTATTGCTTTTTAATAAAAGGGCAAAACCACCATGAGGTGTAAATATGCTGTATATGGCTCTCACTTTTTTTGCTGAAGTCATTTAAACTGTATTGTATCTAGAATAGCTTTGATTACGGCACATCTTTTCAAATATGATCAATAGTAAATTAGTAATAGTTGAGCTATATAACTTGGGATGCTAACAAAAGTTGGGACTCTATTTTTTTAAGCTGAAGGTCAATGGAGGAGGCATATGATGCTTTGGCAGAACACCTTCTTTCTGTCTTGAAGAATATTGAACATCTTGACTCGAAGTAAGCCGTTTCTATCAATGTTTTGTGACTTAATTATATTGCAGTGAAGTACTTCTATCGCAACAAGTACATATTGATCCTTGAATCTTGAACATCGTCAAACCAAGCATGCACTGTTATTTATTTGCTATTCTCTTTATTTTCGTTTGGGCAAAACATAAGTAAACAGAATTGGACTTCTGTTCTTTTCATGATTTTAAGCCTTTTGGAACAGGAATTTGGTAGAATGATCTACAAGAAGAACTTGTAGCTTTTATCTGTTAAATACCCTGCAATCACCTGGTCAAACAAACATGTTGAGTCCGACAATAGTGGATCTGTTTAACATGTGAATATCATTAAAATAAGGCCTTCCATGTCTAATTGTTATTGAAGGCATAAAAATGACCCTTCTCATTCTATTTTTTTTTCTCCTTTCCTGCTTTTCTTTCCGTTTTTTGGGGCAGTGCTACATTTGATAATGCAGTCAATGAAGTCAGTCTTTTGAAATTGCTTGAAATTGCTCTAGTTTAAATTTTGGCTCAAACTTATAGGTTATTAGCTGTTTAAAGTTCAGCCAGGTGCGCGGTAAAATCCTAGATCCGCCACTGGAGACAAGTTCCTATGAGTCATATATATGTCTTTCATCTAAACTTGGTTAGTATATCTGTCATAGAGGTGGGCCTTGGGCCTAGTCAGTTTATTATTAGGAATTAGAGATTGGTTTCTATTTGAGTTAGATATTAGTTTCCTTGTGTTAGAGATATAGTTAGAGATATGATATTAGTTAGAGATATGATTGGGATTACATTCGATCTGTTAGGGGGAGCCCATTTATATAAGAGGGCTACCACATGCTATTGAAATCAACGAGAGAAATATCAAGTCTTCCTCGTCTAAATCTCTCTCCCTCTACGCCGACGCCATCCGGCCATCTTCCTGGTGGTGTTTACCCCAGTTCATGACTGTTGTAGGGGTGGCCCAACCCCCCGTGACTGGGCCGTGCAACTAGTCCAACATGTAATAGGCCCAATAGTATAGAGGAATATACCAATGTAAATATACCAATGTACCCTCATCCTTTGTAAATACTAAGGGGTTCCCATTCTACCCCACTCATATATATAAACCCCCAGGAGGGGCAAAGGGGGGAGACATCCTCTCATTCCTACCAGCTCCCCACAGATCTAGCTCTCCTCTTCTCCTCCTACTAGTCCTTCTTCATCCCTGTTTGGCCCGTAGCCACAACAATGACAATATCATTCTACATGGCAAAATCGTTCACTCATCGTGCCACATGGGCAAAAACCACTATACAAAACTAGATTAGGATATTATTTGAACCAGATTGCAATGTTTAGAGGGCTAATTGTCTGGTTTTATAGTTCAAGATGCGCGACGGATTTTTAGGCAAAGTTGAGGGCGTTATATGTATTTTTTTCCTTAAAAAAAATCAGTTGCGCAGCCCCTTTTGGTAAATCCAAAGTTTAGCTTGATTTTTGTGCGCTTCCTTTAGGCACAAACCGATATAGAGTAGTACAAAATATCACCGGCTCCTCTCCTTAACGCTGCAAAGCACAGGCAAAACTCCACAAGGCACCGGCCGAAGCCGTAGAAGTTGGAGTGGAACTCAAGAAAAATAAAACGCCAACGAGGCCACGCTCCCAGGCACAGAACAGAGCATAGAGACCTATCCACTCCATGCAGCATGGCAGCTCACTTCACAGCCACTACTTGCCCACCGCTTCACCCAAAATAAGCCAACCTCCCCGAAAAGAAAAGAAGTCCATTTTCTTCTCTCAACTTATGTCACGACTTCGATTTGTACCTTCAATTACAAAGATGTTTGTTCATAGTCAGGAAGGATGGTGAGCAACTTGATTTTTAGTTCTGGAAGTGCATCAAAGGTCTCATACGGCAAAAGTACCCCTTGTATGCAGACAATTTCATTCTCAGACATTTATGCAGTGGGCAAGATTACTGAAGTTGATAGCTCGTTTTATTTCACCCAAATGTTGCCAGTAGGATGCTTCCAAAGCTTAGATTGGAAAAATATGAAGGTGGTGATTCTGGTGAAAACGAGTGTGTGCTTATTTAGTTTCTTGGTTGAGCTGTCTGAGTTTGTGTTTCTGATAGTTGTCTGCCTGATATTATGTTTTGCAGCTGCCTATTTTCTCAACCATCCATGTGAAGTCTAAGTAGGTCACGTTTGTTCCTGCTGAAATGTGCAAGCACGCAGAGTGCATGCTGATTGTTCATTCTATTTCGCCCAAATGTTGCCAGTAGGATGCTTCCAAAGCTTTAGATTGGAAAAATATGAAGATGGTGGTGCTGGTGAAACGAGTGTGTTTGCTTGGTCTCTAGCTGCAGCCCGCAGGCTCGTGGCCCAGACGAGCCCCTGGCCGGGAGGTTGGTGTCGTCCAAGAGGCATTTCCTATGTTGGCAGTGGCACACCGTCCGAGATAGGCAAGTCGCCCTTACCCACGCACCAAAGGCCAAGGGCCGCGGCGTGTGGCTTGAAACGTACCACCACTGGTTTGCCTTGCCTTGTTGTCTCCATGAATGAACGGGCTTGAGCTAGGCAATGATATCATCTCCGCGTTGATGTAGCACCTGCTGCGCCCGCCCACTGAGCAGCACTGCAGCAGGTTCAGCCAGCATCTACCTACCATACAAAAGAGAGAATGAACTTGAACTTTGCACCTTCCGCAGATCCCGCTCTGCTCCATTCCTTACCATGGTAAATGGAAATGCTAGGAATCAGTCTTCTCCTATGCCTACACTACTACAGCCAAAGACCCACTTGAACGACAACAGATGCCGATGAACTCGCGTAGAACTACAGGCTACAGGAACCGTAAGCTGCATGTATAAGTATAAAACGAACAGATACAGAGCCATAAACAACACGTCAGTTTCTCTTGTTCTTTCGGCCCGAAGAGAACGAAGCAAGGAAGGATACGTCTCTTGCCGGATCCGTACTGGCGTTGCATGGGCTGATCAGCCCGTGGGCGGCGGCACACCGATGGGTGAGAATGAGCTCGACCCTTAAGACGGCTCATGGGTCGCATTCCTGATTTTCCGTTGCACGTTTGCCGGTGTATCTAGACTCCATTCCTATGGCCTCTTGCTTAAGTTATCGTGGTGGCCCTTGCGGCCTCCATCGCATTGGCCACTTAGGGATTGTTTTTTACTATAACGACGTCACTGTAGTTACAACAGGGGTGGAAAAAAAGCTCGTTAGTGGGCTTGTTGACTCAGTTAAAAATTACTTTAATTATACTTGTTAATTGGTTAAACATTAAAATAAATTGATTTTAAATGAATTTGAATTTTGCACTAGCTCGGCTCGACTCGGCTCGTTAGCTCGTTTCTAAAAATACTTTCAAATTATACGTAAAATGATATTAAATCAAACTATGTCAATTTTAGAAAAAGCTCGATAAGATGAGGAGTTGGCTCGATATCCACCCTCACAACTGATAATTTTTATCTCTAAAGTGAGCGTTTGGTAAATAAATCGAATATAAAAACTATTTTTTTAAAAAAACTGTCTTAATAAGACATTTTAAAAAGATAAAATTATCTTATTTATTTATTTATAAAAAGTTACAAATGATAAGTCGAAAAGAAGAAACAGATCCTGAGCTTCTCGAGTCATCCCGTCTCCCACGTTAGCCGCATACACCTGTTCAGTGGCTGCGAGATTACCGTTGGTTGCCCCTTGGGATGTCAGCCAGGTCAGGTAGCGGATGGTTGGTGTTTGGGTGTGGCGGGAGGACGCGGCGCCTTCTGTGCCTAACCAACTGCGGCCGACGTCTAGTCCGTAAAAACTGCCCGGCCCATGCGTATTCTCAGTATGTCATGGCGCCATGTCGCTCTGCGTCTGCCCTTTGAACTCCCCAAGAGCCAGAGACACCCCATCCCTCCCCACAATAAACAACCACACGCACCGCACCAATGCCACCATCACCACCACAGCACAGCAGCAGCAGCAACCATGGCATCCTCAGCCTCCCTTCAGCGCTTCCTCCCCCCCTCCGCCCACGCGGCGTCGTCCCGCCGGCGCCCCGGCCGCGCCCGCCCAGTGCAGAGCTCGACCGTGTCCGCGCCGACGTCCTCGCCGCCGGCGGAGGGCGTCTCGGTGGAGCGGCTGGAGCCGAGGGTGGAGGAGCGGGACGGCGGGTACTGGGTGCTCAAGGAGAAGTACCGCACGGGGCTGAACCCACAGGAGAAGGTGAAGCTGGCCAAGGAGCCCATGGCGCTGTTCATGGAGGGCGGCATCAACGACCTCGCCAAGCTGCCCATGGAGGACATCGACGCCGACAAGCTCTCCAAGGAGGACGTCGACGTACGGCTCAAGTGGCTTGGCCTCTTCCACCGCCGCAAGCACCAGTGTATGTCTCTGCACTCACGCAATGCCTACTTACAAATGCATTCGTGCTTCATCCCATCTTTTCTTCATACACGTGTTTTTCTTTTTTTTAAAAAAATAGTCCTTCATGCAAGTTCGAGCTTGATGATTGAACTATACTCTGTAAAATAAGTTTTGTAGTTGTACCTAGAGCTTACTTCTGGTGGATGATGATTAAGCATACATGAACATGTTGACCTCTGCATTCAATCACTCCGTCTCCATGTGCCCATGTTCCTTAATTTGGAGCTCTACAAAATGTTAGCGTTTTGCACAAGCACTGAACAACTTTCTTTTGCGGCTGTGCATTACTATACTGTTTGAGTGATTTAAATAAATTTTTTTCCAAACTCATATCTCATAGTATTTGATATTTCTACTCCATTTTCAAATACATGTGCACGGTGTATACAACCCTCCGGGCTCCCCTGTGGCCATGCTCCCTCTTTTTTATTAGGCCACACAAACCTTCTCGGTGGCTTTCATTGCTAGAAGGATTGGCTGCTTTTGTATGTGCTACTAATATAGTACTTTCTTTGTTTTTTTAAGTTTTTGATTTTTTCTTCTGATCGATGATATACGATTTTCAACGTTACTTTTTGAAAATTTATACTAAGATATACTAATAAATTGTAATACTATAAAAGTATTTTTAGCGATAAATCTAGTGATATAATTTTTGTATAACTAATCTAGATAGTTTTAAATTTATTGATGGTCAAACTTTAAAATGGTATAGGTTTTAGAAAAACAAGTAAAAAAGAATGAAATTATGGAGTACGTGAAGAGCCATTGAACCAAGGACGTATGTGAAGAGCCATTGAACCAAGGACGACAGTGCTTTCTTTCCTTTTCTTCTCGCTGGGTCCCGTCCAGTCTGTAGTCTGGATTAGTTTTCGTGTAAGTTTTTCATGAGAGCATCCGGTGTTTAGTTTTTCATGATTTCGTACGTGTTTTTCTTTTTCGTGATATTCTGGTCAAATTTATGTTCTGCTGTCAAATGTGAGGGTTCTAGCTTTTCTGCACCACAAATACATTTTTATCAAACGTAATGTTTTTTCAAGGTTTTTTTTCGGTGGTTTATCCCAAACCAATGGTTTCAAATTTGTTCTTTTTTTGGGCCATTCCTTAGTTCTTTCCACAAAAAAGAGAGAGACATTTCCGTATGGGCCACGCTGTGAAGTTGACCCAAAATGCTAACGACCGCTCTTTGTGTGCCATGCTTCCGCAGATGGCCGCTTCATGATGCGGCTGAAGCTGCCGAACGGCGTGACGACGAGCGAGCAGACGAGGTACCTGGCGAGCGTCATCGAGAGGTACGGCAAGGACGGCTGCGGCGACGTGACCACCCGGCAGAACTGGCAGATCCGCGGCGTCACGCTCCCGGACGTGCCGGCCATCCTGGACGGGCTCCGCGCCGTCGGCCTCACCAGCCTGCAGAGCGGCATGGACAACGTGCGCAACCCGGTCGGCAACCCTCTCGCCGGCATCGACCCCGACGAGATCGTCGACACGCGCCCCTACACCGACCTGCTCTCGTCCTTCATCACCAACAACTCCCATGGAAACCCGGCCGTCACCAACCTGTGAGTCTCAACTCATTATTAAGCCTTTACATTGGTACATCGACTGCGACAATCGTCTCTGACTCTTAACACGTTGCTGCAGGCCAAGGAAATGGAACGTCTGTTTGATTGGCTCTCACGATCTGTACGAGCACCCGCACATCAACGACCTCGCCTACATGCCGGCGGTGAAGCACGGCAAGTTCGGCTTCAACCTTCTCGTCGGTGGATTCATCAGCCCGAAGAGGTGGGCCGAGGCCTTGCCACTCGACGCCTGGGTCCCCGGGGACGACATCATCCCAGTGTGCAAGGCAATTCTTGAGGCGTACCGCGACCTCGGCACCAGGGGCAACCGGCAGAAGACGCGCATGATGTGGCTCATCGACGAACTTGTAAGCTTCAGAGTTCAGACCATCAAAGCAAAGCATCGACCGAACAAAGCTTCAATTCGATCCTGATGTTCATGTCTTGGTTGCCGCGATGCAGGGAATGGAAGTGTTCCGGTCAGAGGTGGAGAAGAGGATGCCGTATGGAGTGCTCGAGCGCGCCGCGCCGGAAGACCTCATTGACAAGAAATGGAAGAGGCGGGACTACCTCGGCGTGCACCCGCAGAAGCAGGAAGGCCTGTCCTATGTCGGCCTGCACGTGCCCGTGGGCCGGCTGCAGGCCGCGGACATGTTCGAGCTGGCCCACCTCGCCGACGAGTACAGCTCCGGCGAGCTCCGCCTCACCGTGGAGCAGAACATCGTCCTCCCGAACGTCAAGAACGAGAAGGTGGACGCGCTGCTCGCCGAGCCGCTGCTGCAGAAGTTCTCCCCGCAGCCGTCGCTGCTGATGAAGGGCCTGGTCGCGTGCACCGGCAACCAGTTCTGCGGGCAGGCGATCATCGAGACGAAGGCGCGGGCGCTGCAGGTGACGCAGGAGGTGGAGAAGCGCGTGTCGGTGCCCCGGACGGTGCGCATGCACTGGACCGGCTGCCCCAACAGCTGTGGCCAGGTGCAGGTGGCCGACATTGGCTTCATGGGCTGCCTGACCAAGGACAGCGACGGCAAGATCGTCGAGGGGGCGGACATCTTCGTCGGCGGCCGCGTCGGCAGCGACTCGCACCTGGCAGATGTGTACAAGAAGTCCGTGCCGTGCAAGGACCTGGTGCCGATCGTCGCTGACCTCCTGGTGGAGCGGTTTGGCGCCGTGCCGAGGGAGAGGGAGGAGGATGAGGAATAGGAGCACCGGTTGTTCAGTTCCGGTGATTTTCCCTTCGTCTTTCTTGCCTCAGAGATGATCAGGTGCTGTTTGTTGTAAAGTAGACGATGCCATTATTCAATGGCACACTTGTACCACGATTTGGTCTGATGTTGTAGTCCAAATATTCGCTTAATCACGTTGCAGAGGATGATAATGATAAATAAAGAAGAAACAGATTATGCAGCTGTTCCTCGCAATTCTTCGATCCTTCTTTAAACTTCAACACATGTTGCCTAAATTGGACCCAAGAGATTCGTAAGTACGTGACAGTGAGGTACTCTGTTATTAACCGGCCAATCACCTGGTTGGCTTCTTGGCAAACTTGGCCTTCATAGAGGAGGATAATAAACCGGTACTCCCTTTAAGAAAGGGCGAGCTCTCATAACTTCTCCGTGAGCTCATCCTTCTTCTTCACTCCTTCTGGAGTTTGTTCTTCCCCAAGAATGAGCATTGCTTTAGCAGCTTCACCGATTGAAGGAGTTTTGGAGGTAGAAGTGGCTGAAATGATAGGGGGAGAAATCTCCTCCTCCTCTTTCTTCGTCTCTTTCTTTTCCTTCTCTTCCTTCTTGTTCTCTTTCTCTTTCTTCTTCTTCTCTGCCTCAGCTTCAGCAGTAGCAGGGGCAGAAGCAGCAGCACTCAAAAAACTCGACCTGCAGGGTACAAGACACCCCCCGGCATTAGCTTAAGAAGAAAGATCCTCTCACAGATCGAGAAAATCCCGAACCCTGCTCCCACCCACACAGGCATCAGCCGTGTGAGCGCCTAGGGAGCTTAACGCTCGGCCCTGGCGACTGGGCCCGACCCTAACGACCAGCGATCGGCGAGCCTTTCTGCTGTGCTTTGGCTTATGGGGCAAGCGAGGATTTTGCCCCACTGAGTCGAACCCAGACTGGGGTGCTACTAGAGCGTTCTACCACTACGATGGAAGCTCGTTCGCGAAGCAGCAACACTCTTAGAACGAGTGGTTGGGAAACTGTCTTTAGCATAGTTCTTTACAGTCACTTTTCTCCTCTTAGGAATGGAAGAAGCATCCTCTTTCTCTTCATCTCCGATTTTCTTCAATTGACGCTTCTTTTTTTATCAAGGGAACTTCTTCATCATCATCTATGACAGGGGCAGCTTGTTCTTTTGATCAAGGGAACTTCTTCTTCATCATCTTCATCCTGAGGAATGACAGGGGCAGCTTGTTCCTTGTTCCTCTCTTATCAAGAGTAAATGTCTTTGCATGATAACCAATGAACTATTGGTTTATATGACTATAGAATCAAAATTTTAAATAAAAAAGTAAAAAAGCTTACAAGTCTCCTGGCAAATTGTTCGTCTGGATCAATGACATCACAAAATGCCCGAGGATGAGGTTGTTTCTCTAATTCTGAGAAGGTTTTAGGGCCAGTTAAGAGCTTCGTCAAGGCGTTGATTTCCTTTTCATTCATGTCTACATAATGAAAAAAGGAATGCAAAGTTACTTAAAGAGTCCAAAACTTGTAAAACTAAATTTAAATAAGATAATAGAGTCAATCCTTACCTTCACTAGAATCTCTAGTAGGATCATCAGAGCCTTTATACCTTCAAACCTCATGTGTGCATAAACTCAGAGGACTAATACGCCGTCTCATCCAGTCCAGGATAACAATCCACCCATGTAAACCATTTTCAATAAATGATTTGTTCTGATCCACTGCTAGTTGGATTTTGGGCATAATCACAGTAGCTTCTTTCCAAGTGTTTGATTTCTCGGGACGTCAACCGAAATATTTCCATTGGCTCTCACCTGACACCTTGAGATAAAATCAATTCTTGGAATATCCCGTCCAAGATTGGGGCCCCAGAATGGGAAGATACAAAGATTTTTCCCACCCCGAAGACAAAAATGAACACAACCATTATTGGACTCGCATCTTGACTGATCTACTCTATAGAAATAGTTGAATAGAGCAACAGATGGATAAATACCCAAATTTGCCTCACACAAATAGGCAAAAACACTGAGGAAAATGTATATGTTTGGGGAAAGATGGATATGCTCAATTCGATAATACCGGAGCGCCTCGTCATGAAAAGAACTTGCTGGTAATTGGAAACCTTTTTTGACCGCTGCGATTGTGGCGACAATAAACCCATCCTCAGGGTTTCGTTCCACCGCATCGTCGGGGATCTACCAATCAACCACTTCCTTTGGTTCAGCATCCCCTTCGCCACTATTTCTTGACTAGTAGTGTGCCCGTGCTAACGTTACGGTAAAATACAAAACAAGATAAAATTTGTTGATCTGCAATATATAATATTTGACGACGACGAGCGTGTTGTAAAGGCCTTACGACCTCCGGGACTTTTTACGACGGTTCCAATCAACTACGATTGGTTCCGACCACTTCATGCCGCATAACCACTCGTAGCCGTTCGACCACTCATAGGTCATCAATTGAGCAGTACCAAAAAAGATGAACCTTGGGTACTACAACTATAAGTCTATAACATTTCCTAACCACAATTAGCCAATCTGGTTCAAGCGTAGATTATTAGGATAATAATGAATAGAGCAAATACATTAAAAAGGAAAAACTAAGACACACAAGACTCACTTGCGTGAGCACACCCTCCAAAGTCATCGAGATTGGGACAATTCTTATAGCTCTTTTCATTATCCATTCAATGGAATCAACTCGACTTGCCTCCCAAAGAGCCTTAGCATTTTTATTTTCCGCTAAATCACATGGTTACCATACGTAAATAAAATACAAGATCATTTACCAGAATGTAGACCCCCTTATTCTTGAGAATTCTGCAGATAGAAGAAAGAAATAGAAGCTATAGTAAAATAAACAGAGATATCGCAAACAGATATCAGTGTACTCTTTACCTGTTCACCTCCTCTAGCATCTTAGTTGTATTCTCTTGTGAATTTTGGCTGCACTACAATACAAGAAACACGATTCTGAGTATCATGCAGGAAGAATATCAGAGTATCCTGGCAACAATTGACTCACCATAATAGAATCTAGTAATATAATATATCAAGTATATCAAGTACGACAGGTTGAGAGGTTTGTCGGAAGCTAACCATCTCAAGTTCAAAATCAAGCTTCTGAGAAGGACCAAAATAAGGTAGAGAGTTTCCTGTAGGATGACCTTGCCCTCTAAAAAAAGAAAAAAGATAACATTATCAACATATCAAGTGACAGTGCAACAGAAACAAGTCATAAATGTACTACACACTCATACAATCAAGTTTATTTCATAGAATGTGATACAAAATTTTGAATGCAGCAAAAAGTGCACAATAGGGTGAATTATGACACAATGAGGAGGCTGGGAGCCTGGGAGCGCTAACTTGAAGGAAAATGAAACTGGAAGTAGCTGATGCTAACTACTTAATTTAAACATTATATTCAGATAATGATAAAACTTTCTCAGGACATTCAATATAAACATTTGATCAACTATTTAAATTTTTGGCATGTGTACCTGGGTCGAATAATGTCCGTTCCAAATATGATTATAGATGATGCCCGTCCATGATAACCTATTGGAAGATGAAACCTGAGTGAAGCAAACAAACAGGTTAGTGGTATAACCAATACCACATTAGTATTGAAACGAACGTGAAGTAAGCAATGTGAGAAGAACATGCAACGAAACTTCAAGAAAATTTATCAATTTGTAATCCATGAAAATTGAGCACTACTAACAGCTCATGTTATAGTCTTATAGACAGTCTTATAAGCCAAGAAGAAAATAGTAACCATATGATCATAACAAGAATCTTCGTAGTAGCCAGCACCCATACTGAATTCATTACTCATGCAGTACAAAAACACAGTTTGTGTGCAATCTATATCTAAGCCCAACTGATTGACATAATCATAATGTCGAGCTGTTGACACAAGACATGGTCGAAGAAAACACAATACCAATTTGAATTGACTAGAGTCTGCGGTCCACGGAAGATGAACCCACAATTCCTTGCATGGTGCACAGAACAAAACAAGTTCGTGTAATCTCCTACTGTGATTGGTAGAAGCATCTCTACATCACTCTACATGATCAAAACAGGACATTAACAACTTCCTGAATAATCCTTTTGTTTCTCCCAGAAAATAAAAAAAAGATGTATCAAGCTCACCATTGGCACAAGGCACTTTTTCCTCAGGGTTTCATTGTCACGCACATCGCTCATCGGCTACAAAGCAATATAGAAAGAAAAATAAGGAGAAATTTCCTTCAGGATCTTTACACTTCCCTTTTCTACGATTATGAAGTGTGCCATCAAAACCGTAAGACTATAATCAACAAAACCAAATATTTATCTACGCAATCTAAAGGATTATTGAAACTTGTTTGAATCATGATACATTAGAGCAAAGATAACTTAACAACAACACCATGAGTAGAATTGCTTGACAACATGATTATTCGTCGCAAACTCATCGAGTATTATTAGCATAGTAAGATTGTGGGCTAGAAAGAGCGAAGAAAAGAAAACCCGAGAGGATCTTCAGAAGCGTGGTGCGCGCTCCTTCCATGCCGCCGCCCCATCCCCAAGAACATGTTGAGCGTTTCTGCGCACACCAATTAATTGGCCAGACCATCAAATCACCCACCTCGCTCACTAATACCAAACACCCTCCCTACCAGCTACCACCGCGCAATTGCCCAAATCTTTAATCTTTTCGCCCACTCAATTAACTAAGCTCACTCTAAACTCTCAATGCCTCATCATCGATCAAACGCAATCTTAAGAGCAGCTAGCTAGGTGGGTGGGTAGGCACTGGCGAGCGGGGAGTTGGCGAGGACGGGCCCGTCGAAGAGGCCGGCGTCGGACATGGCGGCGAGGTCGAGCGCGAAGTCCCCGATGGCCACCGCCGGGCGCGGCGCCGACCCCGGCGATCCCCATCGGAAGACCCGGGGAGGTTCTGATGGGAAGTGCGAGTCCTGTGGCACCTCCACAAACGATCGCAGCCGCCGCTTCCTCCGCCGCCATTGCCGAGCGAGCGGTTGAGGTGGGCGAACACGGCGCGGGAGGGGCGGGGTAAGGGAGTGGCGGTCCTCGTAGGCGCCGGAGCTCGACGATGTTGCGGTGGCGGTGAGGTGGTGCATGATCTGCACCTCCGGCGCGACGCCCTCGACGTCGTCCTTGTCGCGCGAAGCCCGCGCGGCGATGGACTTGCAGCGTAGCGGCGCCCGTGGCCTTGTGCGCCGCTGTAGGTGACCGAACTAGCCTCGCCCGGCCGCGGCGAAGGTGTAGGTAGCGCGGCGTCCTCCATCGGCCGCCCAAAGACGCGCCCATCCTCGCTGCATTCGCTGCAGCGGCGGTGGCGGTGGAGCGCGGAGATATCGAGGGGAGGAGGCGCGCCGGATTTGGTGGTGGGAGGCGGAGGCGGAGAGGAGGAGGAGGAGGGGAGGAGGCGATGGAGGAGAGGAGGAGGGGGGGAGGAGGCGGCGCGCGGGGGGTAGGAGGAGGAGGAGGCGGCGCGCGCGGTGGGAGGCGAGGAGGAGGCGGCGCGGGAGAGGGGAAGGGAGAGAGGAAGGAGGCGGGCGGCGCGCGAGAGGAAGGAGAGGGAGAGGCGGCGGCGCGCGGCGTTCTCGAGGGGCGAAGGAGCGCACGGGCGTGAGAGGGGCGCGCGCGCGAGAGGAAGGGAGAGGGAAGGCGTCGGGTGCGAGAGGGGATGCAGGGATGCGAGAGGAGAAGGGGAGAGGGGGTTCAATGATATGCATGATTGGATTTGGATCGTTGGATATGAGTGGGTAAGGAGAGAGAAAGGTGGGAATTGATCCTTGATCGTTGATTTCACTGGTTGGTTTTCCTGGGGATATGAATTGGTGTGGACGCAGGAAAACTCATGACTGCTGGGGGCACAATTTGGGGTGGTCGTAGGAAAGAACTGAACTGGTGGATTTTAGAGGTAGAGATGCTTCTCCTCTGTAACCGAAGAGGGACCACAAGATTCTCCAACTTCACTCTTCGCCATCTTTGATGTTTTCGCTCAAACGGGAGTCATTATCGATGTTAGTTGAAGCTAAGATGAAGAACCCTAGATTTAGATGGCTCTTGATTAGACTAAAAATAAGTTGATTTATGACTAAAATTATATTGTAGTTAGCTGAATTATACTGTAATTGATAATAGTTTATTTTACGTAATTAAATTTAAAAAATAAAAAAAAATATGTTTGCCTATCACAAACAACGTAAACAAATACGAAAAAAGAACTAACATAAAAATCTTAAAAAGCTAAAAAGTTAGAAAAATATAAAATTTAAAAATAGTAAAAAATGAGACAGAAATAATACGTTTTAGTCGAAATGTGTGAAACCTTATAACGTAAGAAGTTGCACAATTCACTTATGATAAAAGGGTAGATGTGTTACTACCATCCTAATTATTTTTATTTTGTAGGTCTTATGGATTGTAACTGTCCACGTTGTCAGTTACTGTTTGCAATTGTCGCTTCAGGTTCCGAATGAGTAAACAGTAACTACCGACTACTTTCGTAACAGTTACCACTAACCAGATACTGGTTGACAGAGAATTTTTCAATGCCAAACAAAGATAGTTTCATAGTTTCCCAGCCAGTCAATTTCGGTTGAAGAGAGTTACTTATCTGATATCTAACCTAACCTTTAAATATTTTGGGAAACAACTCTCGTTAAGATTGGGGCTACTTGACGAGGACATTGTATTTTTTAATATATTTTTATTTAATACATATACATCAACCGGTTAGTACTCTGTATATATTACAACTAGCGGAGAATATTTATAAGAAACACACAGATGCGCAGCATAGAATGTAGGAAGCATTCCTTCATCGCAAAGACAATGTGCACGTTTTTAAACACATGCATTACCACTTTATCTATCTCTATGATAATAACCACCCTTAGGGATTGGCATAAACAAAAGTAGGATTTTCTCCATGACTAGTTAGAGACCCGTGTGTTACAACGAAATCATAAAAATGGTGAGACGAAACTTACTGTCTGACCAATTTCACACATCAAATATTGGAGAGCAAGCGACAGACATAGAAGGGTGTTTAGAATGCGCGCAAAGATGAGAAAAGTGAAGGGGGGTGGGTTGTTGTATCCTGAGAGAGAGAGAAGGAGAGAGACGAATAGTCCAGATCAAATCGGATTGCTGAGAAGAGAGGAAGGAGAATAAACCAACCATCAACTCATACTTTTATAATAGTTAAGATAACAACAGCCAATCCCAATTAGTGCTGCCATGTGTTTTCTCTAGGCTTCGTGGGACGTCTTCTATGACACCTCCAATGGCAACTGCCGCCTCTTCGTCAACCATATAAGCGTCGACCGAGTAGTGGATAGGGATATCGCACAATAGATCGTTCTTGTAATCCCCATCTCATACATCAAGTTATAAGAACACCCTGTAATTGGACCATTGATAAAGCAATACATTAGTAGTCCTGAGTTCATTGTTCCTTAATTTCATATGTAAGATCGGCATTCAAAACGTCGATGGTAGTAATGAGCGCTATAGATTCACGAGTGGATGGAGAAATTGCCTCACCTCTGAAAAGCCCTGGAAAAATTCAAAATAAATTTCTGCGCTTTTTGCTGCATTTTTGGGTGAATTTTGAAAACTTTCCTTTTCGGGAAAGTTTCGTCGGAAATGCGCTTTCCTTTCTCGGCCATTCCGCTTTCTCCACTTCATTGGCGCCGCCTCCTCTCGCCTTCCCTTCTCCGCGCGCCTCGCGCCAGCCACAGTTGGCGCTCGCCTCCCCCTTCCGCTTTCCTCGCGCCGGCGCTCCTCGCCTCCATCCGCTGGCGCGCGCCGGCTCGCCTTCCTCGCGCGCGCTGCGCTAAGCGCTGCGCTGTGCTCGCCAAGGCCGCTTTTCGCCATGCGCCGCTTCGATCCTTCTCTCGCGCCCGCCGCCCCGACGGCCGGGATCGAGGAGGGCTGCCTCGCGCCACGCCGCCGCCCCGCCTCGCCCTACTGCGCCGCCGCTTTTTCCTCGCGCGACGCGCTTCGCCCCGGCCGCAGCTCACCGCTCCCGCCTCGCCATTAAACCGCTATGGCTGGCGCGTCACTCCCGGTCACCGCCATCTGCGGAGGAGACGCCTACCCACTCCCGTCTCTCTCGCTGCCGGAGCCCGCCGCGTGGCTTCCTCCACGCCTCGCTCCCCTCCGTGCGGGTATAAAATCTCCCGGCTCCCCTCATTTCCTTTGCTTCCCGAGCCCCTAAACACCCCAATCCTCCCCGCCACTCCCACCACCTCCCGGAGCTACCGATTGAGCTCCGCGCCGTAGCTCCGCCGCTGCCTCCTGCGCGGCAAGCCCGCCACGTGGATCTCCTTCCTCTCCTCCACTTCTCAATTGTTTTCTCCCAAAGCTTCTCCTCGTATGATAAACACTTTGGTGCATTTCCGACAGTGATCGCCTGTGGAGCCTTGTCACCGAAGCACCCCACGCCAAACCCCTCTCCCGTGGCCGCCCTCCTCGGCTCCCACCACGCCGCCGCCAATGTGAGCCTCACCTCCCGCATGGTGTAACCGCCCCGATTTAGCTCTCTCGCCACGGTGGTCTTCCTCGCCGCCAAATCCCTGAACCACCCCCTTCTCGCTCCCACCTTCTCCGTTGGTCCCCGCTCCTCCAAAGCCCGTAAATGAACTCCCAAGTCAAGCTCTAACCGGTGGGACCTCCCGGCCGTCGGATGCCATTGCCGCCGCCGAACGCCGCAGCCCGCCGCCCGCTGCTCGCTGCCGCGCGCCGAGGAAGACGACGATGGCGTGGCGCTATCCCGCTGCCCTTCTCGCGCGCTTCAAACCACACGCCCGATCTCCCGCATTGCTCGCCGCCTCGCCGCCGCCGTCCGATTCCCGCCGCTTCATCCGAACCTCGGGCGCTCAGCATCTCGCGCCGCGCTCGCCCACGCGCGACCATCGGACCCGCTCTAAGCGCGCAGACACTGGCCGCCTCGCCGGCCGCTCGCTCCGCGCAAGACGCTGCAGAATGGGCCGCGCTGCCTTCGCCGGGCCATTTCGGCCGGGCCGCATCAGAGCCGTGGGCCGGCCTTTCACTGTACAACCGATTTTCCAGTGTTTTATTAATTTCCAAAATTCCAGAAAACTCAAATAAATCCCAGAAAATCACAGAAAATCCCAAAAATTCCCAAATTTCACCACTTTGCTCCAAATATTATTCCTGACCCAGTGGTGAACTCCTTTTCCACAGATTCATCCTAGAGAAATTCCTAAAATTCCATTTGGGGTGTTTATGCAATTTATTTCTTTTTAATTAGATTATTTTCCCTCGCTTGATTAGTCTCAAGATGGATTTAATTTATTTTAATTGTTTACGCTAGTGTCGGAGATCCAGGAAGCCCAGGTACAATCTCAGGAGCCGGAAGGTCCTTCGTTCGAGCTTGCTGAAATAGTCCGGATAGACGGCAAGTCTCAAATCCTTTGATCATATTGTATCCCATAATGTTTAAATATGTTAATATGTTATTTGCATTGAGCTAGTTCTGAAATGTTAGTTCGAAAATAAAAATAAAATGTTTAGAATGACATGTGATATAGTTAGTCCTACCACCGTTAAATGCCATGATTAAATTGTAGCCATGCCTTTGAAACCCTAGAAATAATTATCGATATTCTAGAGAATTGTAGGTTATTAATATTATCATGCAAAAATGTTACACTAATAAGGTTGTGGTCAGGGCCAATAGAATCTGGAAAACCCGACTCTAAGGTAGGGTGGTATGGGACACCGTATCTTAGAGCGAGAGTGCTGCGTGCACAAGGTAGGGTAAGAGTTGGGGAGAGCCGCGAGACGGTCTTTGCCCACCTCTTATCCTAGGGCTGGAGTAGGAAAGGGTGAGTGGGAAACCGCGGACGGTCTCACGCCCACCGCTACCTTAGTTTGGGTCGCGGACCGGCGAGGTTGCGGGCCATGTGAAAATATAAGGACCAAACCCTTACGCGAGCAAATGTCACGTGATCGCCAACCACAGGAGTTGACTTGTCAACACTTGTCGATTAGCCGCTCAACTCGATTGAAACTCTACAGAGGGTAGCAGTAAGGTTAGGTGGCCGTCGCGAAGCCTAACAACGGTGGAATTCACTCGGCGGACGTTGTCCTCTCTGTGTGTGTGTGTGTGTGTGTGTGTGTGTGTGTGTGTGAGCTGCACTGAGTGAATTCTACTGGTAGAGCCTATATAAAGAGTTGAGCAGAGAAACGACCGGCTTTCTTAACTCTTTAGCGGAGTTGAGTAATCGTGTGGGTAAAGCTGAGCAAACTCTGCAGAGTCAAATAAATGGTATTCGAATACACCGTGCTCCCGGTTATTGGAGCTGTGTCACTTGGGTGATTCCAGCAGCAAAGCTTAAGTAGATTTGTAAATACTTTAACTTGGTTAGTTGGTTAATGAACTCTTGATGAAAACCCCTGAGATCTTAAGGAGTAAGTTTTGTGTCCGTCTTATGAAAATGTTTGCAAATAAAATTGCATCCACCAAATGTAATAAACCAAGTATACTCCCTTCCTTTGACTTTCCGTGCATATAGTAAATTAAGATCCCTTTGGGATTTGCTGAGCCGGTTGTTTGGCTCATGGCTTGCTTAATCATTTCTTTAGAGGATCAAGACGAAGGAGAAGGGCTCCCCGTTGAAGAAGTCCCAGAGGACCTTTTCTTCGACGAGGATCCTTGGTCGAGGTCTCCGCCGCGCCAAGCGCTGAGCCTTTTGTAATGTAATATACTTTGGGCTTGCACGCCTACTGTAAAAACTGGATGTTAATCCGTATGTCAAATATATGCTGGTCTTTTGTTGTAAGCATGCAATGGTATACTCTTGCGCGACACTCCATAACTGTTCATGCTTGAATAGTTACGGGGTGCCGTGTCCGTACGCGCCCCTGGAAACGGGGGCGTTACAAGAAGTGGTATCAGAGCAGGCTATTGACCGTAGGTTGAGACCTAAGGCAATCTAGGAAGCAATTTTATCGCAAAAATTAATTTAAGCCATAAAAAGGGTTTACGAAAAATATAAGGTTTATTGCTGTCTTGTTCCTCCCCTGTTGCTACTTTACCTGTCTTAAATTTAATTCTGCTTAAGTTTTATTTTTGCAAATGTTTATTATCTCGCTTGTCTAACTTCAAAATTTCGTTTCCGGCAGATGGTGCGCCTCGTTTTCTCCCGCCCCGACCGTAGGGATGGATGGCACCACAAGTTGTGGGAAATGCGACGGTACCTCGGAGCGAGAGGAAACCACGGCCCAATGATCTACGCTGAGGGACAGTTCCGCCAGGACCAGTTCTACGAGTACAAGGCTTGGATGGTCCTCGATCCCTTGCCTATCCGCCCAGACAGGAAGCGGAGGTTCACCGCCCGACGGGTGAACGATGAGGATGCTGTTCAGGACGTGGCTCTGAAGGCTGCGCTCTATCTCAGAGACTACTACCACCAGGAGCTAGCAGGGACACCTTTCGACCTGGTGCCGCGTCCGCACTTTGGGGACTTTATAGTCCCTAGGTTCGGTGAGGATGACGACCCCCGCCTAGCGGGTATCGCCACCCTTATGTCGCAGCAGGTCGCCAGCTACGACAGAGCAGTCGAGGAGGCCAGAGTCTGGCAGAGGCAGTTGTGGGACACTCGTGAGGAGGTTCAGCGCCTCCGGGAGTCCCTCGTCCGCTACGAGGCCCAGGAGGCAGCAGAGGTCTCAGATAGTGCGGAGTCGCCCAGCGTTCACTCCTCTTGTGCTTCGGTGCAGTCTAGGCCCAAGCGCCGGATGATCGCAGCAGCAGCATCGTGTCCGGCTCGCCTGCGGCAGCCCGCTTGCCCTTCCAGCACCTGGGGACAGGGAGGAGTAGACGCCGTCCGTTAGTGGTAGCCTGACCTTTTGGTGATAGATGTACTTTTGTATGTAACGCAAGTGTAACATGAACCTTTATGTGGTCTGTGCACCACTTGCTTAATGTAAATTATGTTGCTACCTCTTTTAATTTGTTTGCTTAATTATCCGTATGTTCTTCCCGTGTTCAAAGCTTTCTCCGTCCCCTTCGCCTCGTTCTTATCTTTCGTCCTATACTTGCCTTGAAAAATTCAAAGTCTTACTTATCTGTTCTTGAATTGCCAAAGCCGCAAGGCTAACCTCAAGTTCCCAATCAATGATGGAGCCGGCAGAGCGATGTGTCGAACAGCGTGGTGCACCGCCACCGACCGTAACACACTCGCCAATGTTATTGCAATGTTAGAACGGAATCGATATCAAGGAGAGCGAGAACATACTGCGAATGTTGGATCAACATCCAGATTGATTGAACACTCGCCACCGCATCCCGTGAGTACAGGGTGGAGGCAATATTCCACGGATGGTGCTCCAATTACCACCCTGGAATGACTTTCTAAAGACACGCCCACCCACTTTCTCCACAACCGATCCTATGGTTGCTGAAGATTGGTGGCGATGTAGAGAGGAAACTTCGATCGCAAGAAGTGACGATAAAGAGAAGGTGCTATATGCATCCCACCGCTGAGTGCAGCAGAAATGACTTGGTGGATCAATTATCGCCGCACACCGCAGAATAGAGAGATTAGTCGAAGATTTCTCCAAGGCCTTCCGTAAGGCCCACATCCTCGACGGCATTATGGAAGCAAAGCGCGGGAATTTTGGCGCTTAAACAAGGTGGCCGCATCTTGTAATGGAGTATTTACACCAGTTTAACCACCTCTCGATTTGCCCCGAGGATGTTGACAACGAAGACAAGAAAATGAACAAGTTTCGTGCAGGTTTGCAGCAGTCTTTGAGATTCCACATTTCAGCTTTGAAGTTCAAGGATTTGAATGATATGGTTGATGGTTTGATCACCTCCGAAGAAGCTAGAAGTGACATGGAAGACTATAGAAAACGCAAGGCAGCACACAGATCGCAGTCATCTTCCCATACTGCACAACGAGCCAAGACAGCAGGATCTTCTTCATATCGATCCCCATCCTCCCGGCAGTATGTGATGATGCCGAAGAACCAGTCCAGTCAGACTCAGCATTATACTTCCCCTCTACCATTGGCTCTCAAGTGTCCCACTTGCGGTGGAAATCACCTGGCTAGTAGCTGCCCGCGAAGGTCAAACGCATGTTTCCACTGCGGTGAGATAGGGCACTACAGAGACCAGTGTCCCAGGAAGAACTTGCCATCAGATGCAGCCAAGCTACAAGTTCAAAATCAGCAGCAACAGGAGGTTAAGTCACAGGCAACCCCCGGTACCCCCAAAGGAGGATTCTTGCAGATTAAAGCAACACCCCTCGGTCACTGCGCAGCATCGCGAATTTCTCAGCTACAGGCAGAGGCAGAGGCAGAAGCAATGTCAGACCTACTTTTTATGCCAGAGTGAATCATGTATCTGCAGAGGATGCCGCTGGAGCAAGTGACATCATTGCTGGTATGTTCCCAATCAATTCCATACCTGCATTGATTTTATTTGATCCTGGTGCAACGCATTCATTTATTTCAAAGAGTTTTGCTGCAAGAAATCAATTACCTTCTGTTGCATTGCCAAGACCTTATGTGGTGGAAACCCCTGGGGTTAGAATGGAGTCCCACCGTGGGTGTGCGGGACTTAATATAAAAATCCAAGGGGTAGACTTTAGAGCAGACTTGTTGCAGCTAGATATGTCCGGATTGGATGCCATCTTGGGCATGAACTGGTTGGCCAGGAATAAAGGCAAGGTAGATTGCGAGATCAAAACAGTGTCTTTGGTTAACCCTGAAGGTCAGAAAATAGTAGTAGAGACAGATCGAAAAGTGCTGAAAGATGCCAAGAAACGTATGATCAACATGATAGCAGCCACACCTGACCAAGTGCCAATAGTACAAGAGTACCCTGATGTATTCCCCGAAGAATTACCAGGAAGACCCCCTGACAGGCAAGTAGAACTTGCAATAGAATTGGTGCCTGGTACCCAGCCAATTGCCAAGCACCAGTACAGAATGTCAGCTAGCGAGTTGAAAGAACTGAAGAAACAGCTAGATGAACTGCAAGAGAAAGAATTCATTCGGCCAAGTACTTCACCATGGTCACTCAGATTGTTTGTGAAGAAGAAGAACGGCGAATTGAGAATGTGTGTAGATTACGAGGTTTGAATGTCTGTCACCATCAAGAACAAGTATCCTCCCAAGAATTGATGATCTGTTTGACCAACTTAAAGGAGCCAAAGTGTTCTCCAAGATCGATTTGCGCCGGGTTATCATCAACTCAAGATCCGAGAGCAAGATCGGAGAAAACGACCTTCATTACGGATATGGATTGTTTGAGTTCACGGTCGTATTTTTGGTTTGACCAATGCGCCAACAGATTTCATGAATCTCATGAACCTGGTGCATATGGACCAATTGGATCGATTTGTGATTGTATTCATTGATGATATTCTGATATACTCCAAGAGTGAAGAAGAGCACAAACAGCATTTGCATATGGTTTTGAGCAGATTGAGAGAGCATAAGTTATATGCAAAATTTGATAAATGCAGTTTTTGGTTGAGAGAAGTCGCTTTCTTGGGTCACATTATATCTGAAGATGGAGTGAAGGTCGATCCAGAAAAGATTTCAGCAGTTATGGAATGGAAACAACCTAAGACAAAGTGATTAAGTGAGAAGCTTCCTAGGATTGGCGTTATTATCGCCGATTCATAGAAGGTTTCTCAAGAATATCTCGCCCACTCACCCAATTGTTGAAGAAAGATAAACCGCTCACATGGATGATGCATGTGAAGAAAGCTTTCAGATGTTAAAGACCAAGTTGACAACAACACGATCGATTTTACCCAATCCGAGAAGGAGTTTCAGATTTATCGCGATGCCTCAAAGCAAGGTTTGGGTTGTGTGCTTATGCAAGACGGAAAAGTTGTTGCCTATGCATCAAGACAGTTGAAGCCGCATGAGGAGAATTACCCCACACATGATTTGGAACTAGCAGCTGTGGTGCATGCACTCAAGATTTGGCGGCACTACCTGCTAGGGAATCGTTGTGAGATATTCTCAGACCACAAGAGTTTGAAGTACCTATTCACTCAGCCAGAATTGAACATGAGACAGCGCAGATGGCTGGAACTAATTAAAGATTATGATGTTGATCTCCAGTATCACCCGGGCAAGGCAAATGTAGTTGCTGATGCCCTTAGCCGTAAAGCTCGTCCAAGCAAAGGCAACAATCGAGTACCCACCGAATTACAGAGATATATTACAACGAACTCGTAATCACGAGCAAGGTGAAGAAGCAGCCCTAGAGATTCAACCATCGCTGCGGATCAGATTAAAGCGACCAGATGAAGATGAAGAGATTCAAAACTGAAAAAGAATATTCAAGAAGAAAATTCATCGTAGTATGCGCTAGACGAGCATGGAATCCTTACTTTCGTGGTCGCTATTGCATACCCAACAAGAAAGAGTTGAGAGAGTTAATCTTATCTGAAGCCCACTCCTCTCAATTCTCAATTCATCCAGGAGGCACAAAGATGTATCAGGATTTGAAAAAGAGGTATTGGTGGAACCAAATGAAGAATGAAGTGGCAGAATATGTAGCTAAATGTGATGTCTGCCAGCAGATCAAGATAGACCACCAAAAACCATCAGGATTGTTGCAACCTTTGCCAATTCCTGAATGGAAATGGGATAGCATTGGTATGGACTTCATCACGGGACTTCCCAAGACTCGTGAGGGATATGATGCTATTTGGGTCATTGTTGATAGATTGACCAAGGTGGCTCATTTCCTCCCGATCAAGCAAACTTATGGGAAGGATAAACTTGCCGAGTTATACTTAACCAGAATTGTGACATTGCACGGAGTTCCGAAGAAGATTGTGTCAGATAGAGGAGCACGCCACGCCCAAGTTCGGGAAAAGTTGCATGAAGCCATGGGCACCGATCTGAATTTCAGCTCAGCATATCATCCACAGACAGATGGACAAACAGAGAGAACCAATCAGATTCTAGAAGACATGTTGAGAGCTTGTGCGATAGTGTATGGAGCAACATGGAACACCGCTACCATTTGCTCGGTTTTCATACAATAACGCTTACCAAGCCGATTCGGATGGCACCGCTTGAAGCCCTCTATGGTAGGAAATGCAGACTCCACCGAATCGACAAAACAGAGAACGACAACTCATTGGTCCCAGATTGCTCAAGATGCGAAGCACATGTCGATTGTCGTGACAGATCAAGATGGCACAAGACCGATGTAAGAACTATGCAGATAATCGCAGAAAGATTTGAGTTTCAAGTTGGAGATTATGTCTACATCAAAGTCACCCTGCTCAAAATAGTCAAGAGATTTCAAGTCAAAGGCAAATTAGCACCCGATATGTGGGACCGTTTGAGATAATTGGAAGAGTTGGGGAAGTAGCTTATCAAGTGCGACTTCCGCCCAACTTATCTAGAATTCACAACGTGTTCCACGTATCCCAGCTTCGGAAGTGTCTACGCCAGCCAACAGATGAAGTGCCACCGCGGACATTGAATTGCAAGATGATTGCACATATGTCAAGAACCACTACAAATACTTGAAACGACAGAGGCAGCTCGAAACAAGAATGTCGTTTTGCAGAGTACAATGGAAGAATCATACACCAAGAGTCAACTTGGGAACGAGTCGATTTGCAAATGAGATTTCCCAACTTACTCCTGGACTGTTAATCTCGGGTCGAGATTCTTTTAAGGGGTAGGTTGAAAAGCCCTGAAAAATTCAAAATAAATTTCTGCGCTTTTGCTGCATTTTTGGGTGAATTTTGAAAACTTTCCTTCAGAAAGTTTCGCTGAAATGCGCTTTCCTTTCGGCCATTCCGCTTTCTCCACTTCATTGGCGCCCGCCTCCTCTCCGCTTCCTTCTCCTCCGCGCCTCGCGCGCGCCACTTCGTTGGCGCTCGCCTCCCTTCCGCTTTCCTTCGCCCCGCCTCCTCGCTCCCCATCCGCTGGCGCGCGCGCCTCGCTTTCCTCTCAAGACGCCGCTAGCGCTAGCGCTGCGCTGTGCCCGCCGCGCGCCCTTCGCCATGCGCCGCGCCGGTCCTTCCTCGCGCCCGCCGTCCGACAACCCCGGATCGAGGAGGGCTGCCCGCGCCACGCCGCCTCGCCTCGCCTCGCCCTACTGGCGCGCGCGCTTTCCTTCGCGCGCGCGCGCTCGCCCGGCCGCAGCTCACTCGCTCCGTCCTCGCCATTAAACCGCTACAGGCGGCGTCACTCCCGGCCACCGCCATCTGCGGAGGAGACGCCTACCCACTCCCGTCTCTCCTCGCCGCCGGAGCCCGCCAGTGGCTTCCCCTCCACGCCTCGCTCCCCCTCCCGCGGGTATAAAATCTCCCCCCGGCTCCCCCTCATTTCCTTTGCTTCCCGAGCCCCCTAAACACCCCAATCCCCTCCTGCCACTCCCAGCCACCTCCCGGAGCTACCGATTGAGCTCCCGCCGCCCGTAGCTCCGCCGCCGTCTCCCCCTGCGCCGGCAAGCCCCGCCAGCGGATCTCCTTCCTCTCCCCTCCACTTCTCAATTGTTTTCTCCCAAAGCTTCTCCTCGGTATGATAAACACTTTGGTGCATTTCCCTGGACAGGTGATCGCCCGTGGAGCCTTGTCACCGAAGCACCCCGCCGGCCAAACCCCTCTCCCGTGGCCAGCCCTCCTCGAAGCTCCCCAGCTCACGCTGCCGCCGCCAATGTGAGCCTCACCCTCCCCAGATGGTGTAACCGCCTCCGATTTAGCTCTCTCGCGCGGTGGTCTTCCTCGCCGCCAAATCCCGAACCACCCCTTCGTTTCCCACCTTCTCCGTTGGTCCTGCTCCTCCAAAGCCCGAAATGAACTCCCAAGTCAAGCTCTAACCGGTGGGACCCTCCCGGCCGCCGGATGCCATCGCTGCGCCGAACGCCGCAGCCCCGCCGTCCTCGCTCCTCTGCCGCTCGCCGCGCCGAGGAAGACGACGATGGCGTGGCGCTATCCCCGCCGCCCTTCTCGCGCCTTCAAACCACACCGCCCGATCTCCGCATCGTTTCGCCTCGCCTCGCCGCGCCGTCCGATTCCCGCCCGCTTCATCCGAACCCTCGGGCGTTCCGCATCTCCGCCGCCGCGCTGGCCCACGCGGCGCCATCGGACCGCGCCGGGCGCTGCGCGCACCTGGCCGCCTCCTCGCCAGCTCGCTCCGCGCAGACGCTGCAGCAGAACCGAACGCTGCCTTCGGCCATGGGCCATTTCCGGCCGGGCATCAGAGCCGTGGGCGGCCTTTCATCGTATAACCGATTTTCCTGTGTTTTATTAATTTCCAAAATTCCAGAAAACTCAAATAAATCCGAGAAAATCACAGAAAATCCCAAAAATTCCCAAATTTCACCACTTTGCTCCAAATATTATTCCTGACCCAGTGGTGAACTCCTTTTCCACAGATTCATCCTAGAGAAATTCCTAAAATTCCATTTGGGGTGTTTATGCAATTTATTTCTTTTAATTAGATTATTTTCCTCGCTTGATTAGTCTCAAGCTGGATTTAATTTATTTTAATTGTTTACGCTAGTGTCTGAGATCCAGAAGCCTGTACAATCTCAGAGCCGGAAGGTCCTTCGCTCGAGCTTCTTAAATAGTCCTGATAGACGGCAAGTCTCAAATCTTTGATCATATTGTATCCCATAATGTTTAAATATGTTAATATGTTATTTGCATTGAGCTAGTTCTGAAATGTTAGTTCAAAATAAAAATAAAATGTTTAGAATGACATGTGATATAGTTAGTCCTACCACCGTTAAATGCCATGATTAAATTGTAGCCATGCCTTTGAAACCCTAGAAATAATTATCCGATATTCTAGAGAATTGTAGGTTATTAATATTATCATGCAAAAATGTTACACTAATAAGGTTGTGGTGTGGCCAATAGAATCTGGAAAACCCGACTCTAAGGTAGGGTGGTATGGGACACCGTATCTTAGAGCGGAGAGTCTGGCGTGCACAAGGTAGGGTAAGAGTTGGGGAGAGCCGCGAGACGGTCTTTGCCCACCTCTTATCCTAGGGTGGAGTAGGGAAAGGGTGAGTGGAAACCGCGGACGGTCTCGCCCACCGCTACCTTAGTTTGGGTCGCGGACTGCGAGGTTGCGGGCCATGTGAAAATATAAGGACCGAAACCCTTACGCTGAGCAAATGTCACGTTGATCGCCAACCACGGAGTTGACTTGTCAACACTTGTCGATTAGCCGCTCAACTCGATTGAAACTCTACAGAGGGTAGCAGTAAGGTTAGGCTGGCCGTGCTGCGGAAGCCTAACAACGGTGGAATTCACTCGAAGCGGACGCTGTCCTCTCTTGTGTGTGTGTGTGTGTGTGTGTGTAGGTGTGTGAGCCAGACCCGAGTGAATTCTACTGGGTAGAGCCTATATAAAGAGTTGAGCAGAGAAACGACTGGCTTTCTTAACTCTTTAGCGGAGTTGAGTAATCGTGTGGGTAAAGTGAGCAAACTCGCAGAGTCAAATAAATGGTATTCGAATACACCGTGCTCCGGCTATTGGAGCCGTGTCACTTGGGTGATTCCAAAGAAAAGCTTAAGTAGATTTGTAAATACTTTAACTTGGTTAGTTGGTTAATGAACTCTTGATGAAAACCCCGAGATCTTAAGGAGTAAGTTTTGTGTCCGTTTTATGAAAATGTTTGCAAATAAAATTGCATCCACCAAATGTAATAAACCAAGTATACTCCCTTCCTTTGACTTTCCGTGCATATAGTAAATTAAGATCCTTTGGGATTTCTTGAGCAGCTTGTTTGGCTCATGGCTTGCTTAATCATTTCTTTAGAGGATCAAGACGAAGGAGAAGGGCTCCCGTTGAAGAAGTCCTGCAGGACCTTTTCTTCGACGAGGATCCTGGTCGTAGGTCTCCGCCGCTCAGCGATTCGAGCCTTTGTAATGTAATATACTTTGGGCTTGCACGCCCACAAAAACTGGATGTTAATCCGCACGCCAAATATATGCTGGTCTTTTGTTGTAAGCATGCAATGGTATATTCTTGCGCGACACTCCATAACTGTTCATGCTTGAATAGTTACGGGTGCCGAACAGACGCGCCTCGGAAACAGGGCGTTACAACTCGCTGCATTCCTCACTCAAATCTGAAGGGATCATCAAATCTGTGGTTAAACCCTCCAAATTTGTTCGAGATTGCAGACCTTCCTTCTGCAAGATTAACCTCACCTCATCTTCCTTCCAAGAAAACTCATCCTCGCAGGCACACCTGAATCCAGGCGACTCCCTCCTTGTCTCAGATCTCCCCTTCAATTCCGACGAAATCTGGTAGCGAAATCATTGGAAATCCTCGATTGAGTCACCAATCCTCAACGCCAAGGCTCTGATGCCCATCTAGCATGCGCTAGGGCATCCCCTAGAGTGATCAGAGAAGAGTATCTCGTAGCAATCGAAGAATTTTTAGAAGATTCGAGAGGAAGCGTGAGAGAAGGGGTGGGAGGAGAGGACTCCGACAGGGGAATTGATCATTTGTCATTGTTAAATATGTGTCGATTTAAGATTTACAATTGTTTGATGAGTTTTTGTGTAAATATATCAAATCAAGGCAAATAAAGAGATATATGTTTTGTAAGAGAACTTCGATATAATCGAGTCATGAAACGACGCGTGAAACAAAAACCACAAAGTGGTCAATGCATTGCGCCGTGTGTGGTTGCGCCGAGTTCGTGGATTTTCGACTACGGCTATGTCGACCATGTGTTTCGACCACATTGTGACGTTGTGTTAACCATGATGTCCTCGACCACGAGGTTCTGACTACGTTGCTCTGACCACGCTGCGTCGGCCATGTTGCTACGATCATGGCCTTTCGATCACAGTGCAACAACCAATTCGCTATGCTGCTTGACCCGCGGTCGCGTCTGTCTTTGGAGCCTCTGACTACTCGCTGACTCTAAGGTATTAGGCTTTGATACGGGGTCTCCCGATCTTCTCGACGTAGAATCAAAATACTTACGTGGATTTGATGAACTTTAGTGATCCCCCGTTGCCAATGCAAGCGTTAGCACTCTATAATTCGTCCAACCTCACGTGCTGAACTTCACGACCACCGATGAAGTTCCATCGCGCTCCTAATTCCCAGCGGAAAGGTTGAACGATCTTGATTTCAGCGAACTCCCAATTCTTCCCTCAAGTTAGTTCGGCCAACAGAAAGAACAAGAGTATTCTATTATCAAAAGTGGTCTCAAGAACAATAGGGGGCGGCTGCTACTTAAAGCCAACCCTAACCTCCGCATGCACACACTTGGGCCTAAGGCCAAGTTCAATCTGGTTTACGAATCCTAAAATAATTCAGAATTAAACACTAACTAATTACATGGCTGGATTATGCAATCTCAGCCCACTATTGGCACGCATGCCCACAAACTTCTCAATTGGCGCATGGGCATCTTCCTCAAGTCTTGGCTGCATGGGGCTTCCCTCCTTTTGACATGTGACCGCATGGGCCTCCTCCCTTGTGGTCGCATGGCTCTCTTTCTCCATGGGTCTGGCCCATTGGTTCTTCCATCCTTATTCTTCCATTACTTCAAATCTGAGAACGCACAATGTATTTGCATTAGGTAGTATAACATTCTCATCTAAAACAATCGAAAATTCTTTAAGAAACAAAAGCACCTATTGTTGTAGTAGCTTTGCTCTTGCTCTTGTCATAGGGCCTGTTGGAACCTCATCACTAGCTTTATCATACACCCTTGGAGTGGCAGGTGAATGTGTAGTAGAGATGTCCTCATCAGGCTTCTACACGACACTCAGACACACCGATTACTCATCACATGACCATACACATGAATACTATCCACAACAAGATTAATTCCAATGGTCGATTCGCGTGTAGCACCACGCGTAGCCAACCAATGGTAGCCTATGCACCAAGAAGGAAAGAAGAGATTAGTTGTTAGTGTATCATATTCGCGATAGAAAGATGATTGCACCGTATCTCTATCTGATGGAAGTATTCCTTGATAAATCTTTTGTACTATGGAAAGCACAGGTTTAGAAGGAAATAATCGGCAATCAGATTAGGATTTCGATCTCGAAAACCAGGGGTTGATTCGCACCACGTGAGGGCCGCGTATGTTACCCTTGGCCCTTGCTCGTGCCTATAAAAGGAGAGACGCCCCTTGGCATCGGGCAGGGTGAGAATAGACTGACAGACACAGGGAGGCAAATAGACAAACGAGGGGAAGGGACAGAGACACCTGATCGCACTCGTACACCCTTTTCATCATATGCATGAAAAACGTGAAGCGAAGACTGAAGACAACGACCAATGCGCAGCTTAATCGAATGTACTCTGTGGGTTTACTAGCGGATGTAATTAACTGGGAGCCTTCCGAGCCCCCTAGGAATCATGGCACCATATTGTCTATGTTAGATTTGCTCTACAAAGCAGGCTACGGAACGTATATATATAAAGAAAACTTGTAATTTTATTATTCTCAAATAAATAAATAAAATATATGTTTTTTTTTTTTTTGTATTTATCTATTTTGCGTACTTTTAGTATACTATCATATTCGTATCTCATACCTCAAGATAAAAAAAAAATCTATGAACGATTTCTCACGTCAAACAAAACTCATGTCTCACTGATGCAAGTTAAGTGGATGGTGCGTTGTAGTGATAACAATAATAATCTTGTCACCTTGCAAGCAAATGCAAGTTCGGCGGGAGCGCCAACAACTAACCACCGGATAGAGCCACCCCAGCCGAGTCCCGTGCCCCCACGTCTCTGGCGGTGGTTGGAGTTGTACTGGACCATCATCCCATACCTCCAGTCGATAGGCGATCTAGACCCCAACTCCATCTCCTACCTGGCTACCTCCCATCGTCCCCTGTCTCGAATCCAAGTCTCCGAAGTATCGTGTGTCGCGATGGAAGAGAGCAGCCTCAAGTCGGCCAAGCTCCTGGAGCAGATGCGCCTGTACCTCGCCACCGGCGCCGGCAAGGAGCTCGCCGAGAAGGTCGGCTTCGTCTACCAGCTCAACATCTCCCCCAAGGTAATCCATCCCGCTAAAACAAAACACATCCGTCTGTTCTTTCCTAGACTCCGTCCGTGCAATCTCTCCGGCCCAGAGATTTACTAAGTGTGGTGCTGCCCTATTATCCTCTCAGAAGCTCGGTGTCGACGAGGAGGTCTTCGTCGTCGACCTCAAGAAAGGCGTCGTCTCCAAAGGTCTAGTACCAAGTTTCAACCTCGATTCGTCTCCTGCGCCTCGTAATTTTGGTTTCTTGTCGCCCTGAAGAATTCTTCTCTTTTGGTTTTTGGTGTTCAGGGCCGTACGAGGGGAAGCCGGACGCGACCTTCTCCTTCACGGACGACGACTTCCTGGCAATCTCCAGCGGCAAGCTCAACCCTCAGATGGCTTTTATACGGTGAGATTACAAGAATCACAAACTTCTCCGTGATTCTGAGTTTTTTTTAAGAGGTTCGTGATGATAAGTTGATAACTTGATATCGTGCTTGTGTGTGTGCGCAGGGGTAAATTGAAGATCAAGGGGAGCATAAGCGCCGCGCAGAAGTTCACGCCGGACATCTTCCCCAAGCCGTCCAAACTGTAGAAGATCGAAATTGTACGGCACCACGGTTTGCCATATCGTTGCCGTTGCTTAATAAAGAGTTTAGTGTTGCTATGAACGGCCATTGTGGTGCCAGAAAGGAATTGCTGCTGGAAGGCTTTGTGTCACATAGGGGATGATAAGAAATTCATCATCTGGATCAAATTGCAACTCCAATTCCCAAACGTGAAACTGTATGCTCTGAGCCTCTGAAGTCCGAACAGAGTTCAGATGCAGCTACGAATGTGATGCGACTGTTTGGTGTCACGTGAGCTTGATAAAAAAAGGGTTTTGTTAAACGTCATCTGTATGTTTTCTGTCCAACTATCGTCTAGATTTAGAACCATTGGATTAGAGATCCAATGGCCATAAATTCTCCCCCCTCCCCTTGAATTCTACCCTCTCCTCCTTAAAAAAATCTTCCTCCTTTAAAAATAAGGAGTCTCTTGATCTCTAATTCAAATGTCACAAATTTAGATAATAATTAGAAAGAAAACATCCAAATGATACCTATACACTCCAAAAAAGAGTTTTGTTAAATGTGTCGATGCTTTAGATCAGACGAAATCTCTGCCTTCCGTCCGTATCTGTCAACACTGCTGATTCCTGAAAGCTGCTCGTCGCCTAACTTCGTGCCCATTGCAAAGGACGCGTACATTTGCACTGCGTTATGTCAAGCTATACTCTGCGTTACCGTATATCAGTAAACAAAACGGTAAATCCACATCGTTGGGGACGTAGCTCATATGGTAGAGCGCTCGCTTCGCATGCGAGAGGCACGGGGTTCAATTCCCCGCGTCTCCACATGGGCGTTTTGACCTCCAGTTTTTGTTTCCGGTCTGGATTTTTCAACTTCTTTTTACGCCTGTTGTGATAAGAGGCAGAGATTAATTAAGACGTCGACGACGAAATGCAGGTCACCGGTGACCACGTTTCGTCCATTGGAGCTTTGCCAAGCAAATTGTTGACCACAGGTATGATAAGATTTGACAAAAATTATTTCTAACGAGATATGATACTAAGGAAGCGTGGCACATCACAAATTACACAATAAACGAAACACTAGACTAATAAAGTTAAACATAGCTAATTTATATATGGCAAACTATGACCCTATTTTTTATTTCAGCTTTTGGTTTTTATTTTTGACTTTTGTACAATAACTAACTTTTAAACGGGGTGTTTTTTCAAGATGGAGTCCACTAGTTAATTGTAGTACATACTGTACCGACTTCATTTATATCAGCAAAAACTACACGTGAGTTTCTGTTACTCTATAATCTCTCGCATGAACAACTCAAAAGTTATAAGTCACAGCCAAAAAGAATAGGCGACACCAACCAAATAGGTCACGTGGAACTTGGGACAAGATATGAGAATGGAAATAGTATGATGATTATTCCTTCATATTTCAAAGATGGCCGCGCCAAGGTCCGGCCTGGAGGGGCGGCGGGGCGCGCCGGCCCCCAAAATCCAGGGCCCCATATACTAGTACTGATGAGTATATACACGCGGCTGATTTGTTGGCCCGATAGCCCACGTGACGTTAATGATATTACGCAATGGCCGGCACTTATCACCGCGATTCGCCGATCCGATCCGCATAGACGCCTCGTGATCTCGCCTTCTCTTCGTCTAGGCGCGCCGCGCCGCTGAGCGCCACGCACCCCCGCCGGAAAAATTTCTACCGCTTGAGCGTCGCCGACGCGCATTGCCAACTCGCCATCGCAATATCACATCGGTGAATAGCCGATCGCCACTTGCCCGCTTGGCGCTTGCCCACGCCTCTGCCTCCGGAGAGTTGCCGCATGCATGCCACGAAAAACGAGTCAACGACGTACACGTACGTATAGACATATTGAAATTTTATATTCTACGATCATACATTCATACGATGTTTCATGTTTGGCTATAATACTATTGTGCTTTGCTTTGTAGTTTTACTATTGTTCTTTAACTTTAATCAATAATTAGTGCTTTGTAGTTACTAATTATACTATTATTCTTTAAATTTTCAGTACTATGTCATCTAGAAAATATGCATCCGGCAGTGAAAAAAGAAAAAAGAGAAAACGAATAGATGAGTTGACAGAATCACAGAGGGGATCCATTGACAAATTTTTTAAAAGTAATACGAGCAGTTCAAGAAATCCTGATGAATTGGCGATAGTTATTGTGGAGGAAGATACTAATGTGAATCTAGAAGATGAGGGCCTCTACTAAGACCATGTCAACGTCAACACAGATGATAACAATGTGAGTGATCATGAGCACATATTTAATTGATTGATTGTGATGAAGCTTTTCAAAGTTGAAATTGTTGAAGAATCATTTAAGGTCAACAATGTCTCAAGAGAGGTTAAACGGTTTGGCAACTTTATGTATTGAGAAGAAATTATTGAATGAGGTTGATATCAATACCATCATCAATGACTTCACATCTAGAAATGTTAGAAGAAATTTTTAAGGTAATATCTGTAAACTCCTTGATATGAATTTTTCTTTAATACATAACACATTTTAAGTGTTTGTTGGTAAAATTTTATATATATATATATATATATATATATATATATATATATATATATATATATATATATATATATATATGTGTGTGTGTGTGTGTGTGTGTGTGTGTGTGTGTGTGTGTGTGTGTAGATTTATATTTAGATATTTATACTAGGGCCCCTACTTCTAGTTTCGCCTGCCCCTAAAATCCTAGGACCAAGCCTGCCCGTCAGTGCCCATCTGTTTGAGATAGACTTAGGCCATACTCGAATAGGTTTTAGCTTCGTTTGAATTGCACTATAGCGGTTATAAGTCATTCAATTAAAAAACTAAAATAAGAAGGAAAAAGGAAAAGCATCATTATATCTTTATAGATAATACAGAGGAATAAGAAGGAAAAAATTAAAAATTAAAAATCGATGTGTTCCTAATAATTTTAGACTTGAAGTCAACATCACTTGGCGGGCCCTCACTTAAACTGTCATCACTTAGGCGCATGAATTTTTTGTACGGATAATCCATTTTTTATTCGAAAATACATAAATATACCCGCGACAAAATTTTTTACAAAAATAGTCTCCGATCGCCCCCATTGGCGACTTCTTCCTTCGCCATGCCGCAAGCGACACAATATCATCATTGGTTCGTGCGCGACTAGCTAGCGTGATCGCTTTACCATTGGCGTGCCATGCGATCGCCCAATGGATGGGCGACATAAACGCAGTCGCCCAATGGAAGGGCGACTTTACTCACTCCCCGTGATTTTGCAGAGTTTTGTCAATTTTGTAGTTTTAAACTGGAAAAAATATGGTGTAGTTGTAATAAAAGGTTATGTTTATTGTATGTTGTACGTGCATTAAAAATTGTGAGAAATTTTTTTAAGAACAATTGATATGTAGAACGTTTGATATATACATTGGTAAGTGATATTTTTATGTTACTAAGAATTAGTGTACGAAGAAAACTAGTATGTTAATTATTGTTACATGATTTGGTATCTGAATCATTGAATGCGAACACACGAGATAATAACCTTATGTGAATTGAAATAAACTTCATAATACAGATTGGGAGTAACATGCCGCTTACGGTTTTATTACATACATAACATATAGCATGATATGCGACTAACCCACCTAATCGCTCGTACCACCTCTTTCGTGTGGACCGGGGCCACTTTCTCGCCACATTTTGTCTCTTGGGTGTAGCGTGGTTGTTTCCCTTTTGTCGCGCCTTGAAGATGGCTCAGCATCCTTCTTCTGTCACTCTTGGACTTGAGGGCTGCCTCACGAGCTTGAAGCTCTTCCTCCGACGCTTGATGGTCGCTTCACGCGACTTAGCTGCTCCGCCTCCTTTGCGGCTCATCCTCCTTGCCCTTCGACGGATTTGGTCCACCCTCACGCGGCGCTTGCTCAAGCCGCGTCGGCGTTCCACCTCGCGAGCTGAGTCATCTTGACAAGGTATTGTCCTTTGTTTTCCACCTCCACTGCCTGGTTATTTGGCCATGCCGGCGGCACCCGATCCACCCATTCCATGAACCCGCAAGCCTATGTGTGGCATGGTAGATGTCATGGATCAAGTTGAAAAACGATAACGGAAAAGAAATGATTTAGTTATGGTCGTTACCACGAAGTCGTCATCCAGGTCAGGACACTTGAAGAACCTACGGCCGTATTTGGCTCGTTGTACTCGATCAGTCCAGACTCCCAACATCGTCCTAAAACCGCAATGGCACTTCGGGCGCTCATGCCACTCCGGCACTCCAAATGGGTCGGACCTCCAGGAAGACATTGTTGTGTAGTAGTATTGTGATGCCTTGAGGAGGAGATGTGGTATGGAAGACATAGGAGAGAGGCCTTTATGTAGGCGAGTTATCCAGTGCGATGGGCATAGTCCATGGAGAGGAGAGGATCTTTTCGCTTTTCCTGGATTCGGTGTAGCAATAAATGGCCCTATACAGAGCTTTTCAGAGACTATAATCTCGTAATAAATTCATAGTTTGTAGCCTTTTCAGAGATTGGACCATTCAAAGCCTAGAAGGCTAAAGACCTACGCCCTATATGTGTATGCAGGCCTCTGTGTCTACTCTGTAAGGCTAAAGACCTACGCCCTATATGTGTGCAGGCCTCTGGTCTACTCTGTAAAGGCTAAAGACCTACGCCTATATGTGTACAGGCCTACAGGCCTACTCTCATAAAGGCTAAAGACCTACAATATGTGTTGCCGCAACATCTTTTTCTCCACTATCTCCCCGTACATCAAATTGGCTATAAATCCGACGTCGGTTTGATGCCTCGCCAAGACGGTGTTGAGAATGCAGAGTGCGGCTCCACCTTGGACACAATCCGGTGAGTGTCATACTTGGGTCTCTGGCGTGCACCCTCCAAGGACAACCACCGCTCGCACTTCACACGATGTATCTTGCTCCCGCTTGATTTGACGACGCGAAATGTCCGTTGCATTGAAAGGGCCCAAAGCTTGATGGCATCTGCAGCGCTTCCTTGTCGACAAACACAGCATGCACCAACCTTTGTCTCATGATACTCCCATGGTGATTCATGCTCATCATATCTTGAAACACCCTCCGCATTAAACCGGTTCCATTCTGGGGATAGGAACTTCTTCATCATCTAATTGTCCTCCTCGCCGTCCTCTACGACTTGCTCTTCATCCCATGCCCTCTGGTCATCGATTCCATCTGGCCGCACGATATACTCATTATACTCTCCTTCATCGCCTGCCCAGTTCCTCTCGGAGCTTGACGGCTCTAACTCTCCTCCATATACCGCATCGGCTTGCCATTCCCCTGTATAGCTTGACGGTTGTAACTCTCCTCCATGTACCGCATTGCCTTCATCATGAGCAACTTCATCAGCTCCGCCATCGTGCTGCCCGCCCGAGCCGCTAGCACCTCCCGGCATAGGCGGACGCACGAGCTTGCGCGTGCTTGTAGTGAGCACGGTTGCACAAGCAAGACACACTCGTATCCACGGCGCGGCACCTTGCACAAAGCCCTTCCACGAAGCGAGCGCACCAATGTCTTCAACTCCCATCGATGTGAGTGGGAGACCGCTCCAAAGCCCTTGCACAACGACGCCGCACACCTCGGGGTCCAATGAAAACTACGGTCGACCAATGCCGCACATCGTCATTGGAGCATTCTCGTCATCCGGAAGTACGAGTGACTTGCGGAAAATCGCTCAAATCCACACCATTCGGACCTTCACGAATCATTCCAGCACCATAATACACTCTCAATGTAGTACTGGCCATTAATGATGTACGCCTACATGTATGATTCAAATTTACGACGTGTCAAATATCATCGTTCAACACTAAACTAAACTTTCTATACTAAAAGAGTAGTCAAATTTCTATACTACAAAATGTTCCATACTACAAAATGTATACTACATCTACAATTTGTACTAACACTAATATTTCATCTAAATAATAGTGTAAATACAACCTAATTAACGAAAATACCTGGATCCAAATCGATGGAATAGCTTGGACTCCTTCCTCCTTCACCTCCTCTTCTCCCCTCCCCTCCTTTTCTTCCCGTCCTTCTCTTCTCCTCTTCTTTTCTTCCCCTCCCTCCTCCTCTCTCTCTTCTTCTCTCGGCTCTGCGCGAGAATGGGGAAATGTGGTTGTTTGGGAGAATGAGGGTAGTGGGCGGAGTGGGTGGATATCCATTGCGATCGCCTTACCGTTGAGCGATCGCAATTGCATCCGCTCAACCATTGAGCGATCGCAATTTCGATCGCTCAACGGTAGAGGCGATGCAGTATCGCCAACGGTTCAGATATTCCTTTTGTGTCGCTTGTCGGTTGGCGAAAGGAAGAAGTCGCCAATGGGGGCGATCGGAGACTATTTTTGTAAAAAAATTTGTCGCGGGTATATTTATGTATTTTCGAATAAAAAATGGATTATCCGTACAAAAAATTCCTAGGCGCATGGCAGGCATGTGCAGTGCGCTAACATATGTGACGTGGAGACCATCTTCGCTCCTCCTTGGGGTAAAAGCTCTTCCGTTTGTTCTGTTGACTCAGTTCGATTCGAACGTTTCAGACCAACGTTATCAGCCAACCATGGCTAGGCAATTCGTGTGCTTATAATAAAAAAAAGTGTGAGCAAGAAAGGCGCTTTCGATACGAAAAGCATGCGGACAGTTGCGACAGCGTGGAAAAGCTGTTCCTTGACTATATTCGTCAAGAAATCACGGTGTATCGAATCCCTCCTTAATGTTTCTCGAACGAATACTACTTGGATAAACCGATCAAGTGTGGTTGGATTGGATCGCTTTTGAACAGGCAAGTTCAGGGTACTCGCATGAAATTCAATTCATAGCTAGTGTTATCTGCCTCGAGAGGCGCTATATCCTATACAGGAATGAATCACCGTACTGCCGACATGCCATACGAAATTTGCCGACCCGAAAAGCTGCATGGCAAACTGACCTTTAACCGAAGAAGGGCAGGTGACTGCAGAACCATCTCGCCATTGGTAGTATATCGTCATGTCAGAACTAACCTTCATGCTTGAACGGGTGGAAGCTGAAGCTTTTTCGATCGATAAGCAATAAGGCCTCTTCCAAAAGCTGCAATTTCCACAGAGACACAGATCAATACTATCGCTTCCCGACCGATCAGGTTCAGCTCCCGCGTGCTTCTGCACGCTCAAAAAATGCTGAAATGTTCTGCATCAGAGTAACTGACATTCTTATTGACCGGTGCATCTTTCCGAGTGCTCCATCACTTGGCCATTACATTGCCTGATGGATTGGGCTCACCGGCCGATAACAAACTCCGGCCGCTATGCGTCCACTGTCCCAAAGCAAACATTCAAGCCGGAGCACGCCCAAAACGAGTGCAAGTTGAGCATCGGCTATCCGGCATGCTCGACCATAAATACCAGACAATACACACCAGCTGCATCCACCCATCTCGTTGCTGGAAATCTCTCGAGATTTCTCACTGTCTCTTTTGTATTTTATATCTCTCTCAAAAAACAAATACAAACTCATAGAAGACAAATAACTTCAAATGGCTCATCTATTCCATTCGATTGAGATGCTTTAAATAGATACAACCGGCCGCACATACAGGCAACTCACCCCACTACTAACAATCATGTGCTTAACTCCTGAAATTCCTCCACGATCCACACGACTCGGTTCTCTAACTACTTATTGACTCACGCTATAACCACTATTACGACCATCAATCCGTTGACCGCTTCTCCAACTACGACCGCTAAACACAGTGACCACACGCTCAACTACGACGACTAAACACATTCTTATGACCACACACAGTCTTATGACCGCACGCTCGACTCCGACCGCTACTCGACTCCTTCTATGACCACTCAACTCCGACTACCCTCGATACTCGACTACGACCACTTGAATGCTTCGACTACTATAGACGAGTACTCGAATACGAGTACTCGGACATATGACTTTCAACTATAGCCATTTACATCACCTCCTCACCTGCCGTCTCCTCACTAGGCGACAAGTAATTATCTACCCGAATTTATCCACTTAGTATTTGTTTAAATTTTTATATATATCAAATAAGTTTAAAAAATTACGAAGATTTATGTACACCCTTCTGACATGATGTACTTAACAGTGTAATTTTTAGATAATTTTATTCATTGTGAATGTTGCACAAAAATTCATACAATTTTGATATTTGTATGAGTTTTTATATATAGCAAATGAGTTTTAAAATTTACAAAATTTTATGTGAAACCTCCCAACATAATCATAGTTATTGTGTAATTTTTTGAAAATTTTATATGTTTTGAATTTATCATGTCTATTTAGATTAATTATGATTAAATTATCATAAATTAACATGATAAATTCGGAGGACATAAAATTTCCAAAAAAAATACACAATTAGGATAGCTATGTTGGGAGATTCAACATAAAATTTTATAATTTTTAGAGCTAATTTTATGATTCCTACAAATATCAAAATTGTACGAAATTTTGAGCAATATTCAGAGATGATAAAATTATGAAAAAATTATACAATAAAATAAGTTATGTCAGAAGTCTGTGCATAAAATTTCGTAATTTTTTGACCTCATTTGATATATTTAAAAATTTTAAAAAATATAATATAGAATTACGAATTTATAATCACTACCGCCTCGTGGACGGGTGATAGGCACCTGCCGTCTAGTGGGCGGACAGCAGGTACCACGCATTGTCTTCTCCGCACTGCAGTCTGTCCACCAGATTACAAAAACGATATTTCTGTAAATACATTGTGTATACAACTAGTTTTGTAAAAAATAACGTCAAATCCGCTAAAAAACTGGGGAACCTTGCGTCGTGAGTGCATACGCATGCAGTTCAATCCACGTCACCTTGCAGCTGATGAACTGACGGAACTTCTGTAAATTTTCCAGTTCTACGATCATTTCTTCGACTGGGCACTCAAGGGCCAGATCGCGAACCTGGTGTCCATCAGGAACCGCCACGGCATCCACCCGGCCAGCGAGCTGCGCATCATGCAGTCCGACGCCGGCCTTTACCTCGCCGATATCGACGGCAAAGTCATCACGAAGATCGGCCCAAGTTTCGACGTCGAGCACCTCATTCCCGAAGGCTTCCAGGTGGCCGCCGCACACGGCGATAGCTACGCCGTCTGGGAGAAAATATGAGCAAAAAATGTGCTTCCGGCTCGACGACTCTTAGAAGATTGACCTGCAATTTTACCTATACGTATTCGAGATGACCACTGTACCCCAGCTCATCTCTGCAAATTGTCCACGCAGTACAGATATATAAGTACTTCATCCGTAAATAAGCGAGGATGAGGGACATGCATTTGTATGATTCGAGGAAGAATGACATACAATAAAAATTTACGCTGGATATGGATCGGTGTTTGGTTCTTTATGCTACATGTATATATCCGCCAATAATTTCAGGAGTAATTTCGCAACGAGAACACATGGTAGCTGCTGTAACTTGACAAAGAAAGGGTATGCAAGTTGTTCAATAATTCTAAGTATGTTTTTTCCGGCATATATTCATGTCGTCCAATTTGCAAGTCCATAACGCACTACTGATTCGACGTCCATTAGTCAATTTCAATTATTCGTACAAGCTTGCGTTGGGCTTCGTGCTGTACCTTCTCTTTACTCACCAAAAGGCCCAAATTACTAGTCGGGAAATGGTCAGTAAACTCAGAGTTAGAATTTTGGGCCGATAATTTCCACTCCATTGCCTCCGATATTTTCTTTCTTTCTGTTACTTGAACAAATTCCACGCAGTTAAAACAATTTAACTTGCTGGTGACGTAGGACGGCACGTGGCACAGATCCCTCTGTTGCTGATGTGGCGTGACGCGCCCTGGGAGGCTGCAAGTCTGTCGCAAAATCAACTGGGGGAATCAAAGCTTGTCTTGGACAAGGGTGGGTGTTTGACAACTTGACTGCAGTGAAAAAGAAGCACGGTGAAGTCGTTACCTCTCCATCAAAATTTATTAGTCCTTCCTCTACAAATGAGTCTACTGGCACTAGTATAGTTGGTAGAGTACGCCTTTTGATCTCCGAGCCGACCTGACACGCGAGGACCACGAACCGACCTCGCTACAGCACCCATCCAAATCCAACCCAAAAACTTGTTTTTTAAGTACACCGACATCCACGACGGTGAGGACGCGAAAACGCCGTCGCATCTCGCTCGCAGATTAGGTGGGCCGACCTCAGCCGCCGCCCGTGGAAATTCAACTCGAGATCCATAGGTCTAGTGTGTTTATATTTGCTGCAGCTACGGATAACTTTTGATTGAGAAATAGTAGTGATCCAAAGAGCGACCTTTTAGAATAAAGGTAAATGGTAAAAAAAAGTGATTGAGATATGCTTATATAAGATAAAAACAAAAAGAATGAAATACATGACATGTAATCTCTGCTTAATCTTTAAAGAAAGACTGAGAAGGGAAAATATACTTGATGAGAACCGATAGGAACAAACCCCTGCCTGCGGACCCGCTCTCAGTCTCCTCTCCCCGTGCCGATGGAGCTGCTGAGCTCTGACTTATCTATTGCTTCAACGAGTGGTCCAAGTCTTGGACAACTTGCTTGTCAGCGTCCAGTTCGACTGTCGACATAGCGCACGAAAGTTACACGGTTAAGATACCACTCGATAGGCCTCTCCGTAGCCAAGTGCCTACACACGCGCTTTGAAAAAAACGAAAAAAAATGCGTTTTTTCATTACATGATAGATATTTTGTAGCATTGATATTTAAATAAATATCGATGTTTAATCGGTGTTTATATGTATAACTATATCTAATTAATAGATAATATAATAAATTACTAAGTAATATAATATATAAATACCACAGAAGATATGTTTATATTTAAGAAAATGACTTTTGTATAGGTGCTCGAAGGTATGGCTATATTTTTAACTGATTTTTGTACTACAAATTTATATGCACTTATAACAATTTTCCCTACAGTTTCTGAACAAATCACTATGAGATAGTGTTTGCACTAAGAAAATATGTGCACTATCTGTAGTTCAGTACAGAAAGGTAATCAAGGTGCAACATAGTGGTGGATTTAGAATAAAAATAACGCAGGGGCCTTATACTCTATGTGTGTTTTTATCGACGTAACCATCGATAACGTAGTAGATAGTAATGCGTTCTAAATTTTATATCTTTGGACTCACTATACTCAAACTAATTGCATATTGATCAAACTATGTAGGGTTAAATCTTCTCTTTTTCTTACCAAACATTGTATATGAAAAATCATATATGCGAGATTGGCAAAGCCTACTATCCAAATACTTTCTTCTTACCATATTTTTCTGATTGGGGAGATAGTCATCTATTTTTTTTCCTTTTCCCTAGACCAAATTGAATCTCCTCTTCCCAATTGATTTCTGGACTTTCTGTATTCGTGGCATTTTCACTTGAACCTGATGCCTTTTTTTTAAAAAAAATCGCTCCATGACTATGGACTACCTGCCATGAGAAGATGACAATCATTGAAAGTTATAACACATTGAATTAGATATTAAAACACATTGAAAAATCCTCTAATTCAATTGTTGCCAAAAAATGAAACAGGGCATTCTAATATTAAAGCCTTGATTGTACAGTGAAATTAACATAGAAAGAAATTTAACCATACTATCCGATGCACACAGGTGTAGGCGAGAAGCAGCCGGTGTGCTTCCATACGACGGTAGCTCCGGCGGCGAGCCCGTCATCGCTGCAGACGAAAAGTTGCGTGCGTGGCGTAACGTGTGGGGAACCTGGGAAGGTAGGTAAGCATTGTTAGGATTTGGCATTGGCTACTTAGTTGGATTGGAGCTGGTGCTTATTTAGGCCTTAGGTTGGTGTTGACTTTAGGATAGACTGGCTGGTGGCCCACACTCGATCGATTCAAGTAGTCTCTGTTATTTTATTTACTTTTCACGGCTGTGTCATGCCAACTTTAACTTGCACGTATTTTTTTGGGAGTGTCTTGCTTTGTCAATGTTATGTGTATTTTTCTTTTCTTTTCTCCTCCTGTTTGTCAACGTGATTAAGTTTTGTTCTTTTAGATAAATATAATCGGCCTGGAGCTGTGCCCCCGCACCGCTGAAGGTGCATCCGCCCCTGTTGCTAGGGGTAAAAACGGGTCGGATTCGGACGGATATTGCTGTTACCATATCCTAACCCATATTTTTTTTCTCCGGATTCGGTACCAATCGGATTCGGTAAAAATCGGATTCGGTGTCGGATCGGTCGGGATTAACCCACTTCGTTTGCACCCCCTACTTGTTTGTAAGGAATGCATACAGTGCAGTAAATGGAGTAAGACGCACTGACTTGATGTTACTATTTAATAGCTGATGTGAAGATTTTATTTTACCATTGCAAAAGAAAATGAAACGTCAAATAGTAGCACTAACCTGAAATCAAACTTGAAGATATATCGGATTCGGACGGATATTCGGATTCGGACGGATATTGCTGTTACCATATCCTAACCCATATTTTTTTTCTCCGGATTCGGTACTAGTCGGATTCGGTACCAATCGGATTCGATGCCGGATCGGTCGGGATTAACCCGACCCGTTTTCACCCCTACCTGTTGCAACATGAAACAGTTTGAAACTAATGCACTACTTGAGCCTTAAAACAATATTTTTTTTATAACAAACGACTGGATTTGTACTTGTACAACAGATTCATGTTCCGATCCTATATCAACGTTTTTAGTAGGGCTGGACAAAAAGCTTGAGGCTCGCGAGCCGCTCGGGCTCGAAATCGGCTTGGCTCGGCTCGGCTCGAGCTCGGCTAATATACAAGCGAGCCAAGCCCCTATCCTGGCTCGTTAAATTTTCGAGCCGAGCCCAAGCGGGCTCGCGAGCCGCTCGTTGGCTCGCTCATGTCATTTCTCCGCAGACTCCAAGAGTCATCCGGTCATTCCCCAGTCTCTTCCCCAATTCACCGCACCGCATGGCATGGTCTCCTTCCACTTCGAGTCTCTTCCCCAATTCCCGGTCTCTTCCCCAATTCTCGGTCTCGGATCTCCTCCTCCCTTCCACTTCGAGTGACCAGCTGCTCCCCGTCCCACTACTCCTCCCGGCCACCCGCCACCACCGTCCGCGGCGCCACGCCTTCCGAGCGCTGCCCCAAAGGTCTTCCCGCGCGCGCTGCCGCTTGTCTCCGACCAGCCCCAAGACGGCCGGCCCCGCCCCCGCGACATCCCCTGCACCCTCGCAGCCTCGCTCTCGCCCACGGCCACGACGGCACTCGAGAACAGGGCGACGAGTCCGCCCGCATCCGGCGTCGCCGCGCTCGTGGCATTGGCGGGCGCGGGCCTCGCCGTCTTGCTTGGAGCGGGAGCGGCGGGGATGGAGAGGGAGGAGGAGAAGAAAGGGGCATGGGGGAGGAAGCAGCAAGGGAGCCGGCCCCCGCGCACCAACATCCAGTGCAAGAACCGCTGCTGATGCTGATGCTCTGTGCCTCTGCTATCTACGAGCCATTTTGGCTTGTTTGGTTAATTCAAGCCATTTTGGCTTGTTTGGTTAAGTCAAGCCATTTTGGCTCGTTTCGTGAATGCGCCTGCTTTCTCTGCTCTCTGTTGTCTCTCTGCTCTCTGTTGTGGCTCTGTTAACTTCAAGCCATTTTGGCTCGTTCGGGCTCATGAGCCGCTCGAGCCTCATTTCGAGCCGAGCCGAGCCCTCGCATAGCTCGTTTGGAAACGAGCCGAGCCGAGCCTCTTGTTCATCCGAGCGGCATCGAAGCTTGGCTCGAGCCGGCTCGGCTCGACTCGTTTCCACCCCTAGTTTTTAGATCAATTCTTGAATAGACTTTTTAGTGATTGAAGTACCAACTAGCTAGTATTGAACAAAACAAAACGACAAAATATCTACAATTTGCTGAAAAATGATTGAAGCAACTGATACTTAAGAACAGAAAAATTGTACTAATGTGATCGTTTTGACTTCAGCTTTTGGCTTCCGGCTTATTTTTTAGTATTTATAAATTTCGTCTTTTTCTGAACTTTTGGCTTTTTGTTGAGCTTTTTGCTGGTTCTTTTTTTTTCCCGTTTTTGTTTGTATTATACGTAATGGGATAACATATTTTTTTTATATTTTTAAATTTTTTTAAATTTAATTATGCTAAATAAGCCTCTGTCAGTTACAATATTTTTTCAGTCAGCTACAGTGCTTTTCAGCTATAAACCACCAAAAATAAGCCTAAATGATCACCACCGGCTAATGATGTGCATTAATCATATAATTAAGTATGCCAATTTCTTCGTGCAATATGGGAGCTAAGATCTGACTTTTCTATTCCTTCAACGAGTGGTCAAAGTCTAGACCTAGCTTGTCAGCGTCCAGTTCGACAGAAAGTCGAAAGTTACATAAAACCACTTCGATAGCCGTCTTCCGTAGGCCGTAGCTGTCTAATTTGCTTCCAGTTAATGCCGTTATCTGTTTTTTTTTCACCGTCATCAAGTAGGTTGGGCGAGATTTTTTTCCAAAAGAAATGAAGGTTGGGGAAGATATCAGTCTGGTCTTTACAATAAAAAAAGGAGAATGCGCATCTGACACCCTTGCTTTTTTCGCACGAATACTATTCCTTTTCTGATACTAGTATAGATCGTTATGAACTCGTACGCGCGTACCAACTACAGTATCAAACTAAAAAAAATTTCTCACGAGTTGCTAACGATTGAAGATTTGAAGTGACGCTATCAGTACCTAAAGACTATCAATATTGTGCAACATGAAACTTGCCATGTGCCTTAAGGTATACATGATCGATTTTGTACAGTAGAAGATAGGCATATGATGCTCCCATATTACGCGAACGCATTTTTTCGTAGAGTATCAGCGGTACTTAAAAAACTGAAAATGTACGGCTGCAACATGGAACCAGCGTTCTAATAAGCTCATGGTATGTTGCAGTCATAACGTCTGTTCTTTTCGGCTGCGGCTTTTGGCTGAAAATTTTAAATTTTGACTGTTTACGGTACAGATTACGAAGAGACAGATACTCACTTACGATTTTGGCTGGTACAGATGTTGGGCTTTTAACGTGTAGATCATTTAACTTATAGACTCCATCTTGAGATAATACTCCGTTTGAAAGTTAGGTACTATAGCAAAAGTCAAAAGCCGTCAGCTTGTGAGGTAAAGAACAAGCCCATATAATAAGGACTCCAATTTCACAAATGTGGTAGTGTGTGACTGAGGTGGATATCATTGTAAACCAGCCGTGCGTACAGCGTGGGATCCGCCTAACCTTGAGCTCCCCCATCTCCACCTCCGTTCCCACGATTAGAACGTGCCGAAGCTTTACCGTTTTAAATCCGTGTGCATCGCGCGCGCATCGTTGCTCGTAGTATAAATAAAACCCACAGCACAGCGCCCAGAAACACAGTGCGAATCACGAGAGCTCAATCTAGTACACATGTACGCTACTTTTCTCTGACCCCGACGTCACAAAGTTAGCTACGCCCTACGCGAGATCAGCGAGCCATGGTGCCGAGGCTGGAGCGCGCCGCTGGGTTCCAGCTCCCCAACACCGAGCAGGAGAACTCTCTTTTCCTCCGGGCCCTCATCTCCGTCGTGTCCGGGGACACCGGCGTCCCCACGTTGCACCCGGCGGAATCGGCGTCGCCCGTTCCCGCCGCGGCTGGAGCTGCAGCTGCGTGCGCCAGGTGTGGCGTGGACGGGTGCCTCGGCTGCGAGTCAATCTTCGCCGCGGACGCCGCGACCGCGACCGGCTCGAGCAGCGAGGAGGCGGAGTGCGCCGCGAGCTGCGTAAAGGGAGGCGTGGGCAAGAGGCGGCGGCGGAGGGGGAGCAAGTTCAGGGGCGTGCGGCAGCGGCCGTGGGGGAAGTGGGCCGCGGAGATCCGCGACCCGCACCGCGCCGTGCGCAAGTGGCTCGGCACGTTCGACACGGCCGAGGAGGCCGCGCGCGCCTACGACGTCGCCGCGCTCGAGTTCCGGGGCCAGCGTGCCAAGCTCAACTTCCCCGCCGCCGTGGAGTCGGCGTCTGTTCCTTCTTGGGCGGCTGTGCAGCCGCAGCCCTTGCCGGAGAGCCTCCGGGAGAACTGCAGGTTAAATGCGGTGTCGCCGGTGCACGTTCCGCAGCTGCTACAGCAGGGAAGGCCGGTGGCGAAGGAGCAGGAGATCTGGGATGGGTTACAGGAGATCATGATGCTGGACGATGGCAGCTTCTGGTCCATGCCATGATTTCTTAGTCCGTTGTTTCCATGCTTCATCTTGTGGATTCCATTGCGATTAAAAAATGAGTTGAAGAATAGATTCATTCTACAGTTCTTCAAGTGTGTACAGTGTAAGAATGCGCACGAGGTTCTTCAGCATGGAGGCGTGACCAACCCGTTGCTTTATCCTCTGGCGTAATGCTTGATCACTTTACTCGTCTCTAGCTTTCATGCGATATTTTCACCACCTTTTGACCATTCTGCTAGCACTACTGTTGCAGCTCAGAATTATAATTCTGACGAAATTGGATCACACAGCGTGTGCCATGCCTTTTGTGGACTAAAAAACGAGCATTTGTCTTTCGCCGTTGTTACTCCACTTTTGACCACCGGAATTTGCATGCATCCGGTCAACCAGAGGAAACGAAACGAAAAGGAAAGGAAAGAAAAGATAAGAACGTATCTGAATGTCAGAATGTGTATTTTTTTTTTGATAAAGTGGGCCAGGGTCCCCCAATTTCGTTATTGGAACAAAGTCGTCGTACAGCTACTGCAGAAGAAAAGTCGTCTTACAACCGCCTCAGCTGTCAACTCCTTTGCACGATACCTCGCGGTCCTCCAGTCTCCAAAACCAGCCAAAAGTCCACCCAAATACCCAACACCAAATGGGTAATATCTGTGGGACCGGAAAACTGTCTGCGTTGAAAGCATACTGCATTTCTGATTTTCCAGATGGACCAACCGATTGCAGCACTTCCAACCACAATCAAACTGTCTGAATGCTAGCGTCTTTTTTTCAGCTTCTAAAAATTATTTTTTAGTTATTCTAAACTAGCTTTTAAATAAAATATTATTTTAAGACATAGTTTACAAGTTGATTATAATATATATTTTAGCGTCTTTATTTATATCAACCAAATAATATGTAAACTTTTATTACTTTATACTCTCTTATAAATAGCTTAAAGGTATAAGCTACAATAAAAACCGTAGCCTAAAGAACATCTGTTTTGATGCAAGTATACTCCAGAAGTCCGGATTGAACCAGAAAGCCACAGGCAATGCCGATCTGTCATCCTCTCTGTAAGCTAGCCAACGCGCAGCCACCGTCCAAAGCTCGCAGCAAACCACGTGGAGTGGATTCTGGAGGTATTCTTGTTGGTAGAGGGCCTACTAGACCAGAGTGACGTATACCTGATCTTATGTCATACAACTACGTACACGTACGACTGTACGCGGAAACCCCCTCTCGCAGCCCGCGAAGCCGACTTCCGCCTTCAATATCAAGTAGGAGCAATCAAATAATTAGGTATTTAGATCTTAGATGGATCAACAATGATCAGGAGATCCTTCTTGGTGACGAATAAGCATCTTGATTAAAACATGGGACATGAGTTTCCTCTGCTGACGAATAAGCAATGGCACAAGCCTCAGCTGAAAAAATCGAGCCTATTTTACTATAGCTACTAATAGTGAAGGTTTTGATATTTTTTTTCAATGGGCTGGCCCGAGTCTGGAACCATTTCTTGGTATGCACCGCACGGCACCGTGTGGCTTCGCCGGCCGCGGAGCGCATCACTGTAGCAGGAAAGCACCGGCGCTGCAGCAAGCCACAGGCCCGCGACGGCCCAGCCGTTGTGCTCCTGCAGAGGCCGGCCAGGACAATGCGCCATGACAAGGCAGAGAAGAGGACAGCAAACATGCCAGCTCCACAGGCGCCACAGCCACTCAAGCTATGGACGCCTCTAGCTCCATACCCACGGCCGCCTCCCTTCCATTCTATCCGACACCCACCAACGCGGCCACGCCCCAAAAAACAATGGGATAGACTATTGCACAGGCGACTGAATTTTTTTTATCTTTCAGTCACCTAAAGTTGCACTTTGAATCACCTGAAGTTGCACATATTTTTTTTGGAGGGGTCTGCAATTTTAGTTGATTGAGAGTGCAATTTCATGTCACCTGAAGTTGCACTCTGAATTACCTAAAGTTGCAACTGTTTTTTTTTTGGAAAAGGGCTGCAATTTTAGTTCATTGAGAGTGCAATTTCAGGTGACTGAAATATAAAAAAATTCTAGTCGCCTGTGCAATAGCAAAACCGAAAAACAACGGGTAGCAAGGGTCCTCGAAGGATTGGTTTGGCCAGCAACCAGCATCTCCATCGGCGAGGACGGCTGCGGCGGCCATGGCGTTAGCAGTTAATAGTCATGGAAGGTGTTAGACAGCTAACTACATGGATCTCGCTCACGTACCAAGTCTTTCGGCATGCAACTGCAGATCCACATTCTTAGCTCATTTCTGTTGCTAACGCCGCATGTACTTACTCACTTCAGTACTACTTATATCTGAATGCAATGAGAATACTTTGCGTGTGGTGTCATTATACATTTATCATGGTATCGGACTATTCACGATCCTAATCCCGTCATGAGTGACATCGGTTCTCCCGCCGCCGGCGACGGCTCAGCCGGTTCCACCACTCTCTCCTCCACCTCGTCTTCCTCCACTTCTTCCCAGAACACCTCTGTCTTTGCTCCTTCCACTCTTGCTCTCCAGGTCGGCAACATCAAGGCCTTTATCCCCATAGTTCTGGATCTTGAGATCCCGAATTACTCCCAGTGGAGACATCTCTTCCTCGTTCATCTCGGCCGATATTCTCTGCGTCATCACGTCGACGGCTCGGATCCCTCCCACAATGATCCGGCGTGGGTACAGGAGGACTACATTGTCCTCCAATGGCTGTATACAACCATCTCCCACGAGCTGTTCGAGATGGTGATGAACCCTGACTCCACGGCGTGCGGTACATGGCGCGAGCTCGAAGGTTTGTTCGCGACAACGAACTGCTCGCTGCCATCCACCTCGGCGAACTTATTGCTGCCGTGCAAGGTGATATGACCGTGTCGCGTCATCGTCACCGTCTTAAGTCTCTATCCGATGCATTGCGTGACATTGGTCATCCAGTCTCGGATCAGACCTTGGTCCTCACCTTGCTGCGCGGTATCAGCGACAAGTACGCCGTCCATGCCTCCATGCTCCCGCTGCTCAAGCCCTTCCCCACGTTTCTCGAGGCACGTTCTACGTTCATGCTTGAGGAACTGGCGCAGTCGGCCAAGGCGGCGAACCCCACGGCACTGGTCACTCACCGTCCTCCTACAAGCACTTCCTCCGGCTCGTCCTTCTCGACGAACTCGCACCCGCTCCTCCAACACTGGAACTCCAACAAGAAAGGTAAACCGGCGATACAACAAATTGGGCCTTCGCTCCGCAAGGGTCCACTGGCGCCTGGTCCAAACCCTCGGATGGAATGGTGCAAGCTCGCCAATGCCTTGGTCCCCGCGCCATGGCGGGAGGTTGGCTCGGTGGTCGCGCGCCTTCCGATGAGTCCCGCCTTCTCGGATCACGACCTCCACCCCAAGCGTACACGAGCTTTGCTCCTGTGCATCCGCTGCATCGGCTCCATCATCGCATCGCCTCGATCGCTGCATGGGACCATGTCCGCCTTCATCAACGCCCTCAACAACTTGTCTGCCCAAGGTGGTGGCTCAGTGGGTTTTCAACTCGGCGCATCCGCACACATGGCTTCCGATCCGGGTATCTTGTCCTTCGCCCATTCGCACATTCCATTCCTCCTATTCTTGTCGGCAATGGATCTGCTTTTACTGCTTTCGCACCTAGGAAATTCATCCATCTCCACTCCATCTACATCCCTTCAACTCAAAAATGTCCTCATCGCACCTTCTTTAATTAAGAACCTCATCTCCGTGCGGACGTTTCACAACCGATAATTCTTGCTCTATTGAATTTGATCCTTTTGGGTTGTCTCATGAAGGATCTTCGCACTGGGGAGGAGATTCTTGGTGCAATAGCGTTGGAGATCTATATCCCTTGCGCCCGGCCACTCACTTCGCCACCAATGGCCCTCGCCATTCCCGCGCCTCCGTCGATGTTTGGCACCGTCGTCTCGGACACCCCAATAACTTCACTGTTTCATCTTTACTTAAGGAATTTTCCATTCCATGTAATAAACAACATCATGTCCTGCTCTTTGTGAGGCTTGTCAACAGGGAAAACATGTTCGCCTTCCCTTCTATCCCTCCATATCATGTACTTCCTCACCTTTTGAATTATTGCACCGTGATCTTTGGCAATCCCGGTGCCCAGTGTTTCCGGTGTAAATTCTATCTCGTTATTCTAGACGATTATACTCACTTCATCCGACCTTCCTCCATTTCAAGTCCGACGTCTCCTCTATCTTTCTCAACTTTCATAACTATGTCTCCACTCATTTTGCCAAACCTATCAAGTTTCTCCAATGTGATAATGGTAAAGAGTTTGATAACTCCAAAACCGTGATTTCTTCCATCGGTATGGCATTCTCCCACGTTTCTCCGCCTTATACCTCCCAACAAAATGGGAAGGTGAACGGACCTGCGCACCATCAACGATGTCATACGTACCCTTCTTTTGCAAGCCCGGATGCCGGCATGTTATTGGGCGGAAGCTCTTCGCACGGCTACGCACTTGCTCAATATTCGCCAACTAAAGCCCTACCATCCTCACCCCTTACGAGTTCCTCTATCGGTCTCCACCCTCCTACGAACACCTTCGCATTTTCGGATGTTTATGCTATCCAAATATGTCGGCAACCACTCCCCACAAACTGGCTCCACGTTCTCTACCCTGTGTCTTTCTCGGGTATCCGCTCGAACACAAGGGCTATCGTTGCCTTCATGTCCCTTCCGGTCGAGTCCTCATCTCACGGCATGTCGTGTTTGACGAGCACACCTTCCCCTTCCCACGTCTATCTCATTCACCTCCCTCTGTACACGAGCCCGACCTCCACTATACCTCCGACACTCTTCCATTGCCTCTATCCACCCCCATCGTGTCGCAGATCCAACCAACCTCGCCTCCACCAAACCCGGTACATACTCCAGCTCCAACTCCTCCGTCCGCAGCGATCAGCTCACCATCTCCGCCACCCGCGATTCCTTCCAATGCCTTACCTGTTCCACGCCCCACCAATCAACACTCCATGCGCACTCGCGCCAAAGCCGGTTTCGACATACCCGTTCAGCGCTTGAACCTTCTCGCCGCGTCCATCTCTCCTATACCTTCTTCTTTCAAGACTGCTTTGCTCGATCCTCACTGGTCTCAGGCTATGCGAGAGGAGTTCGATGCACTGGTTCAGAATGAAACTTGGCGTCTTGTCCCACGGCCGGCCGGCAAGCATGTTGTCACCGGGAAATGGGTGTATCGTCACAAATTTCACTCTGACGGTTCTCTCGCTAGGTACAAAGCGCGCTGGGTTGTCCGTGGCTACTCACAACAGCCCGGCATTGATTACGACGAGACGTTCAGTCCGGTCGTTAAATCAAGCACCATTCGCGTTGTCCTTAGTCTTGCAGTCTCCTCCTCCTGGCCCATTCATCAACTGGACGTGAAAAATGCTTTTCTTCACGGACATTTGCAAGAAACCGTCTATTGCCAGCAACCACAGGGTTTCGAAGACTCCTCTCATCCAGACTTCGTCTGCCTTCTCCAAAAATCTCTTTACGGCCTTAAACAAGCCCCCCGGGCTTGGTTCACCCGTTTTACTTCTTTCCTTCTGTCAATCGGATTCACTGCTTCTCGGTCTGACACTTCTCTTTTCATCTATAACTCGGGTGGTCATGTCGCTTATCTCCTTCTATACGTGGACGACATTGTTCTCACAGCTTCCTCCTCCACTTTTCTCCGACATATCATCACCACTCTCAAAAACGAGTTTTCCATGACCGACTTGGGACCTCTTCACCATTTTCTCGGCATCACTGTCACCCGATCTCCCTCTGGTCTGTTTCTCTCTCAACGCCAATATGCTCTTGATATCCTCTCTAAGGCTGGCATGTTGGACTGCCATTCTGTTCGAACTCCATCAGACACGGGCCCAAAGCTTTCCGCTGCTGGCAATCCAGTGGCGAACCCCTCTCTCTACCGTAGCTTGACAGGTGCCCTTCAATATCTCACTATTACCCGTCCTGATCTTGCCTATTCCGTCCAACAAGCATGTTTATTCATGCATGATCCTCGAGAGCCTCATCTTGCTCACGTCAAACGTATTCTTCGCTATCTCCAAGGTACTGCCGACCTTGGCCTCCACATCACACCTTCTTCTACCAATAATTTGACAGCATACTCTGACGCCGATTGGGCCGGATGCCCGGACACTCGTCGATCTACATCGGGTTATTGCATCTTCTTGGGTGACAATTTGGTTTCATGGTCCTCAAAGCGGCAGGTTACTGTATCCCGTTCCTCACCGGCGGAATACGATCGGTTGCACATGCGATTGCAGTAAACAGATTTGGTTGCGGCGGCTCCTCGCCGAGCTCCAGCGTCGATTCAGAGCTACTATTGTCTATTGTGACAACATTTCTGCAGCTTATCGGCGCTAATCCAAAGCTCCATCGGCGCACGAAACATATTGAAATTGACATTCATTTTGTGCGTGAAAAGGTTGCTCTTGGCCACGTCCGAGTTCTGCATGTCCCGACGAGTTCGCAATTTGCAGATATTTTCACAAAGGGTCTTCCAACGGCGATTTTCCATGAGTTTCGCACCAGTCTCAGCGTTGTTTCCCCCGCTGCTGCATCATGGGGTGTTAGACAGCTAACTACATGGATCTCGCTCACGTACCAAGTCTTTCGGCATGCAACTGCAGATCCACATTCTTAGCTCATTTCTGTTGCTAACGCCTGCATGTACTTACTCACTGCTGTACTACTTATATCTGAATGCAATGAGAATACTTTGCGTGTGGTGTCATTATACATTTATCATACACGCCAGTACCCTCTCCTCCAAGCCGCCAACAGCTCCGAGCCAGGGCCGGTCCTGGGATTTTAGGGGCCCGGGGCGAAATTAGAAATAGGGGCCCTAGTATAAATATGTAAATATAAATCTATACACACACATATATATGTATCTAATTTTACCAACAAACACTTAAAATGCGTTATGTATTAAAGAAAAATTCATATCAAAAAGTTTATAGATATTACCTTAAAAATTCCTTATAACATTTCTAGATGCGAAGTCATTGATGATGGTATTGATATCAATCTCATCCAATAATTTCTTTTCAATACATAAAGTTGCCAAACCGTTTAACTCTCTTGAGACATTGTTGACCTTAAATGATTCTTCAACAATTTTAACTTTGAAAAGCTTCTTTCGGTGATGCCACATCCACGTATAGTAAATAAAATCGATAAGCAATAGAAATATTAGGATAACAATCTGTTTCTCGACAAACTCAAAGATCTCCATAGCAGGACATTGGTTTATCCGATAAAGTCAATTGCATAAGACTTAACTCAGAATTAGATCATTTAACTCAACATCGGATGAACCATCTAGAGATAAAGTTTCGCAAATTTTGTACAACATTCTTGATTAAAAATTTAAAATAATAGTATAATTAGTAACTACAAAGCACTAATTATTGATTAAAAATTCTAATATGCAAATTATAAGAAGCAATGATAAAGTATGGTAGATGTGTACCGTTGGTTTGGGAGTTCCGCCAGGAGAGAAGAATCGTATATTCGTATATATGATATGTGCATAACACTAGTTACACACTTACACTAGCATGAGATGAGCATCAGCCATCAGAGCATGATGTGCACGCTTGTTGAGTTGTTGGTTTCAGGTTTGCTATTATGGAATGGAACGACGTTCGTACTTCCGGTGAGACACGCCGATACCGTATGTGCATGCAATGCAAAGCCGCCAAAGCGGATTAGCGGAAGCGCGAATCGCCGAATCGCGGAAACACGCTCGATCGCCGTGGCTGCTCTCGCGGATTACCGGGATGTAGCGCGCGAGTCCGAGAGACGCCACTCTCGCGCGCGGGCGCGCGCGTGCGCGATGCGTGCGGCGCCGCCTCATCGCCTAGACGAGACGCATTTAAGATTGAAAGAAGACGACTAGACGAGATCACGAGAAGTCGGCCGGGACGAGTATAAACCGTAGATGGATAGTATATATACTATGTATGTATATGGGCCAGAGGCCCCCTGAATTTTGGGGGCCCGGTGCGGCCACCCCACTCGCCCCCCTCCAGGGCCGGGCCTGCTCCGAGCAGAAGCGTGACCGCCATGCCCGGAGGATAGCATGTTCGGCCGCCGCGAGCTCGGATCGTGGCCCGAGCTAACACCGAGCGTGCAACCTGGTTGCCTGGACTAGACCCGCCTCCTCACCTCGACGGAACGTCAGTTACCTGACAATCTCTGCCGGTGTTTTCTGCAGGTGATGATCGTATGCTGATAGATCATTAATTTGGCATTTCTGGTTGCAGGCTACCTGGTGACTTCGGCTTTGATCCCCTGGGGCTCGGGGAGGAACCAGCAAACTTGAACTGGTACGTTCAGGCGAGCTCGTCCACTGCCGGTTTGCCATGGCAGGGGTTGCCGGCATCCTTGTAACCGATGTGAGTTGATCACCTTCTTGCCAAGCCCCGTCTGACTTGGGATAGCTTATGCAAAGGACAGTGAGAAACCAAGCATAGTGTTCTCGAAAAAAAAAGAAACCAGGCATAACTCAGGGAATTATCTAACCAAATGAAAACAACTATTCTCGGTGGAAGCTAAATCATATCCTGTACACCATATCCATAAGATCAGAATCCATAATTAAAGAACAGATTCTCTGTAGCAACCCAAGAATTTTTAGTGTACCACCAAAGTACTGGAATTATTGTGCCTTTTTCTAAGAAAGCGTAGAACCAAAACACAGATTCGGCACCAAAAAAATGATCTTTTTGATAGGAAAATTTGGCATATGCCAGATGTTTCCACACACCAAACTAAGACGAAAATGTTGGTGATCCCACAAGATTGCTAGCATGATAGCACTCTTACCGCATTGAAGCCTGCTTACAGAATCCAAACATGAACTCGACGGCTTTGATGCTCCGCTGTGCTTCTATCATATAGCGCATGGTCTAATCGCTGTGATTCTCTGTAGTTCATCCGTGTATCAGGAATCCGCAACCTACAAGTGGTTTGAAGCAGGTGCCACAAAATTTGACTTCGTGTAGCACCGCACATATTGATGTGAGATACTAGTATAGAACGTCATTGCCAAAGTGAAAAATAAATAATAAAAACAATAATAGAAATCGTGAGAAAATTAAAACTTTAAAAGTACTTTACTAGAGAATCAACAGAAACTAAAATAAATGTTTGAAATATGGGACCGGTCCCCTTCTAATCAAATAAGAACAAATAAAACAACAAATAGTGACAAGCCACGGTGTTGAAAACGCAAGTGCTCCTACCCATGCATAATGCTAGCACTCCACTGACCATTTACCTGAGAATAAAAAGAGCAAACATGATATTTGAAAATCTTAACAAGTACCCAACAACGATCGCAACACGGTGAGTAAAGTACAGGTAATGTGAGCAAGATATGTAAAGGACAAGCAAAGTAAGCAACCAATTGATACAAGTTAAGTTCAATGAAACTAAATTATCAAAAACACTGATATGGAGCGGAGATAGAGATCACAAGATTATGGCAATATCACTGGCGATTACTTCCTACATACCCGATTATACGAGAATAGTCAGGTATGTCATTGTCCTCGACTGTATAACCGCCGACGGAGTGTAATATCTTGAGTAACGAGAGTGTACAACACCCCCCGGTAACTTTAATATGATATGATATCTGCCAGATAACTTTAATGATATGATATTAGTCAGGTAAGCATAAGTGATATGATAATTATACTCAATGACAAAGTGATAAGAATCTGGAAACATATTTGCGAATCGGAAAGGTCACGGCCGCAAGGTACTTGCCTTGAGCACATTTGGCGGGCTCGCTGCACGAGGGATCCGAGGTGTGTAACTGTCTAAGCGTCCCCTTAAAGACTGCGTGTAAATCTACAAGATGGAATGGAGATGGATCAGTTCAAAACTAAGATAACTTGTGTAAAGACTGGACAGAAATGCTATCGGCTGAATGAATTTGCGTTCGCTAAGCCATCATCGTGCAACTGTTGTTTCACCGTGCGACTGACTGTTTGGTCGTGTGAACTGTGAACCACGACCCACTGCCTGGCCTCTAAAAACGCCGTGCGAAACACGATTCGACTGAGTGAACCCTGCTCCACAGCATACGTTAGAGAGACCGCGCGAAACGTGATTCGGTCGTGTCCAAACCTGCCGAACCTCGTCGGCACTGCACGTCGGCCGGCCGCACCACTGCCGCCGGCCACCGCCGCTACACCGCCTCCTCTCGGATTCACCCGAGCGTGCCTTCCCCTGGCATCTGCTGCCGTGCGCGCCCGCACCCATGAGTGTCGCCGCCCGCACACCATGCGCTGGCGTCGCCTGATACGCCCTGCCACCGCCGACGGCCGCTGCGCTACCGCGCCTGGCCCGTGTGTCGCAACGCCCATGCGCCCCCTGGCTTGCGTTGCTGCCCGGCTGCCGTTGCGTGCCCGCGCGTCCCCTGCCGTTGCACGCCTTCGACGCCACGCACACTATGCCACACCGGCCACCACTCGCCAAGCTGCCGCCGCCTCCGGCGAGCTGCCTACGCCTGCCGCTCCTTAGGCGACCGCGCCGCCTCGGTCGTGCTGCCCCTTGGCTACGCCTCCCGACGTCGCTCCGCCCGACGCACCGGCGCTTGGCCCACCACGCCGCAACCGGCCACACCACCGTTGGCCGTGCCACTCGACGCCGATCCGGTGGAGAGTCTCGTTCGGTCGCCCGCGCCGCTAGGAGAAGAAACGGAGGAGTAGTGGGTTCAAAGAAAGATAGGAGACGAGAGATAATAGGGATAAATTTGGGAGAGAGATAGAGATAAGGATGGATTTTTTTTTTGGGTGCTACACTTCGCCAACACTAAGGGTGCCTTTGGTTGAGCTTTTGGGAGCTGCTTTTGCTTTCAAAAAGCCAAAAGCCAACCAAAGGGGTGAAACTAGAAGCTGCTTTTTCAGAAGCAGCTACTTTTGGGTAGTACAATTTTGAAAGCACCTTGGACCTTGCTTTTGACTTTCTCTTTTTGAAATAGTAAAAATAGAGAGCTGTTTCACATTTGTTTCAAGGAAAATAGAGATAGGAGGTAAGTTTTATACTTGTTTGAACCAAACAGCTTACAGCTTTTCCACAGCCCACAACCTACAGCAGATTTTCCACAGCCCACAGCTCACAGCAGCTTTTTCAGAAGTCACAGCTCAACCAAACACACCCTAAGACACTTCTTTGTCCAGCTTCTCTTGATGGGGTAATTCAACATCCAACTGAAACATTTTGTTAGTGGTAAAAGAAAGTTTCAATAACTCAGAATTTTAATATGGTGTAGACTACGATGACTTGGCACAACAGATATGCTGAAACAAAGGTGTACATGGATATTATTAATCCAGGATCACAAGCAGAGGAAGGAACATTCCTGGGATAGAGGCTGCACTTGAAGGTTTATAGCCAGGGTAAGTGCTGCAACATGCTCCAAAATGAAGTGAAGACTCCAAACAATTTGCCCGAGCGTGTCTCTGGCTCTCTGCTTTAACTAAATTATTACAATTCTAAAATCTGAACAGCTACCCTGGGGTCCACTATTTAATCCGCAAGGACTGGCCAAAGATATATAGAATGCACATGAAGCGAAGCTGAAAGAAATCAAGAATGGTAGATTCACTATGTTTAAGTACAATTTGCTTGCAAGATAAACCTGTAGTAACATTTATAGTTTGCTAACGTGATTTCCGACCGTAGCAGGGAGGTTGGCAATGATTGCTATGCTTGGCTTTATTGTGCAAGCGTCGGTGACACATGTTGGGCCCATCCACAATCTTTTGACACACCTTTCAGACCCGTTCAACAAAAATATCATTCACAAACTCACCTCTCCATGACAAACTCTGGTCCCAAATTTCGTTTTTCACCTTGCACAGCAAATTGACAATGTTTTCCTACAGGAAGCGCCTTTCTTCTGAGCTCCCATATTTGCAAAGTTTTGTCAATCACAAAATTGAATATGGAACTACTGAGAAAGGAAAGAAAGGAAAAGATGCAGTTGCCCGGTTATTGGTGGGATCAGAAATGGAATTTCTTCAAATGCAAACAAGCTATGTTCATAGTTTATGGGAAAAATGAATATTTCTGGTTCTTGTAATTGATCCTAGTCGCAGTATATTTTTGTGCTTTTTTCAAAAAAAAATCTCTGTACAAGCATATCCTTCAATAGAAGTTACAAAAGGTGCAAATAATTAAGGGACAAGAAGATTGTGATAGAACTGAGCTTACATTTGAAAACAGTGCTGCAGTGTCATTGCATATATATTAACTAAGTCAGAAAAAGCTTTCCTGTAATACACATGCAAAGTTGGAGCCTATATCATAAAACAAAGCATATATTGGCTTGTACTATACATATATGAATTGAACCAAAATACGCACCCCACATCTACCACTCACTCTGATCGACTAGCTTAAGCCCCCAGCTCATATCTTCACAATGTCTTACATGCGGGACAAGCTTTCCCGTATCAGCTCCCCTCTTAGCTTTGCAATCATAGAAAGGTGGAGCATGAAAACAAGGTTCCATGGACAAAACTTGACGGCAAGGTGGATCAGGAGCAGTGCGGTTTTCAGGCTTGAACATAAGCCATGGCTTCAAACCACTGAGACCCTGGGCAACATACCCAAAAGTTGACCATGCACTAGTGACCATAACATCAGATAAGCTTAACAGATAAATCTCTGCCCACGCTTTCATGTTATGCATTTTCTTGGCTGAGTTCTGATGTTCCTCGTGACTTGGCTGGTGGAAGCTAATTATCTCACCGCTTGTGGTTGGATGTTCCCAGTACATGTTTCTGATTTTTTCGTAGTATCCTGAGTTTAAAGAAGTAATTAGAACAACTTTGGACCTGGCATTCCTTGTTGAGACAATTGGCTGTTGAGTATTGACCTCTGGCAACAGGTTTTCCTTCAGCGTGCATGCAAGGACCTGATCCAAGACATGCTGAAATGGACCGGTTTCCGTATCGAATACTCTGATCTGCATACCCAACTTTTCATCAGCTCTGGAAAGATAAGAATCGTAGTACCTTGTAATCATGCCCCAGACAACATTGCTAGGGTGAAACAAGTAACGTCCCAAGTGATGGAAAACAACATCTCTCTGAGGGAAAAGTCTCACGAGTTCCTCTTGATATGCTGGGATCAGGAAAAGTGAAGGCACAAAGTAATTATCTGACTTTAGGATCAGCCATGGGATCGTTTGAAGATACTTCTGATTATCCTCACAGAAAAAAAGCTTATCATAGTCACCATAGTCATGAGCCAAATGAAGATAAAGAAAAGCAGGGTTAGAATGAATAATTTTATTTTTCAGCATGTTTCCATAACTCTCAGGAGAACCAATACTGAAGTTCTTGAACTGCTTAATAGGGAAATCCGACGGTAGTAACCATGAAGTTTCAGGAAATGGTTCACAGAAAAGATCTGCAACACCTTTACCTCCGTCAACAAGTAAAACTCTGTTTGTAAGGATGGCATAGAGAAATGCTGAGGCAATTGTTAAGATCCTGTTCCCCAGACCACTGTAAGCTACCCAGACCAAATAGTTGCATTCCATAACCTTAACATCCTGACCGGACTTAAGCTGCTCAATAGCTTTCTTGTATAATTCAGTATGTGGACCACACTTCTTCTGGAGAGCCTCATGTTCCCTTAATCTCTCCAGAAGGTATGTAGATGGCAAGTGGGACGATTCTTTACGATACAATACTGATTGGTATCTACTTAGGCATAATTGGTCATCAAATCCAGGAGCTAACAAGCCACCAAGTAGTTTGTCCTTGACAACTTCAGAAGATGCTGGAGCGTCATCTTCTCCGTACAAAACAACAGAAAAACATTGTATCAGAATTCAGATGGGAGGTATTATAATTATACTTCAATCTGTAAGAAGTTAAATGAAGAAAAAAAGTTCATTCTTTGATCACGGTTCATTGCTGCCAAAAGCTGAGGCAGGGGTGAATTATTCAAGTCTGACTTTATTATCAGTCCAATAAACACATGTAGCTATGACTCCAGATGGTACCCACTTGCATAGAAATAACCAATATGAGTCGACACACTTGTAAATGTCCAGAAAAGGATAGCACAAATGCACAGTGCATAAACTAGAAAAGCTACGAAACAACAGTGGGATCAAACCTACATGGCAAACCAGAACAAATAATTTAGCATCGATGCTATTGAGATCTATATAAAAAAACAATTCAAGGACATGTGAATGTTAAAACACAGTAATTAGCTCAGCCAATTCACATGTAACAGGATCTTAGTGCAGCATTCAGAACCCCACAGGTACACGATGGTCTTCAAATTGCCATCATCAACCACGGTTAAGATTTAAGAACACTGTGCCTAAAAATTTTACTGTGACAAGTTACAACACATCTTCACTGATAATTGCCATCCCTCCAAGACGATAAGTATCAAAAAGCTATGAAACATACCAGATCCTAGCAGCTTGCAACATTCCAAAGTCCAAAAATTCTAGGAAAAGGGCTCGGTAAGTTTTGCAGAACTTACACTAACTACAGCAGAAACATAGTGTATACGAACGAACAAGTCATGGAACCCAAACATTAAAGGCAACACGCCTGCCATCCCAGATGTAACGGCGCCGCCCACACATAGCACTCAGAAATTCCGAACCGCCACCAAACGGTGGTCCTGGAGCAGTGGAACTAAAAAAATGGAAACTGAAGAACATACGCGCGTCGTTTTCTTACCATCGCGTGGCCGGACTAGGTGCAGGTCGCCACGGCCATCGCCCCCGGAGAGCCCGGTGGGATCCGCGTCGAGGAACTGGCCCCTCCGCACCGCAGAGCCCCCGGCAAGCAGCAGCAGCAGGACGCCGCACACCACGAGCGCCGCGGCCGACAGGGGCAGCACCGCCGTCCCGCCCTTCCTCCCGGGCGGTGACGCCACGAGCGCGTCGGCCTGCGGCGTGGGCGGCGGCGAGCGGCGGATCCGCTCCTTGAGGTCCATGCGGCGCCCGAGTCCCAGGCGCGGCGGAAAAGCACAAAGGTCAAAAGCGTGGGCGTTATCAGTTATGTCGTGGCACGGAAGCCGCAATTGGGGTCAAGGCGCCGCGCCGCTTGACTCAAATAGACCGGTACGACGCGAGGGGAGGGGAGGGGAGGGCGCGGCCGGCACGTGACGGGGGCCACTCGGCACAGGGATTTTGACGTGTTTCACTTTCATGTAAAGAAGAAAAAGTGGCCGGTGAGTAGTGGCGACGGGACGGCGCGGTGGCGACGTCGTTGGTGCGGCGTTGTCGGTGCCACTGGAGCGCCCCGGCGTGGCCAACGGCGGCAGGTGGCGTTTTCGCCTTTCCGGCACAGTCGCGCGGCCGTGCCGGTAGGACTGTGTAATTGGTTTTTTTGTTTAATCGGTTCGGTATATACTGTAAATACGGTGTTTGTAGTTCGGTAATATACGATATTTTTAGAAGTACGATTCAGTATCGGTAAATCCTAATTTATTTCGCCGCAGTATCGGTAAATACCATATTTACCAAAGTTGACGCGAATTACAAACGATATAGCGACTAGCAAGACGAGTAAGTGATAATACATATACTACTGGCAATAAAATTAGAATTCTAGAAACACTCTAATAGAGTATGGAGATATGATGACATATGCATAAAGTAATAAAGCATAATAATTAATGATATTCTCTGCCCATTTGAAACATCTATATTAGACTTATTCTGTTTAAAGTGAGCTATAACTTGAATTAGAGAAAATCAGAGTTTTATATACATATGTAATATATACATTGAGTTGAACAACATAGCTAGCCTAGCTCAGTTGGTAGAGATAGCATGGGGGCATTCAGACTTTTGGTTGTGTATTTGAATTTTTCGGTATTTCGGTTTTTAATCGATTTTTCTTGAAAAAACCGAATGTCAAAACCCAAAATCTAAAAACCGTATCGAATACCAAAACTGGTCTCGGTTCAGCTTTTTCCGTTTGGTTAAAAAATTGCATAGCCCTACGTGCCGGGTTTCCTGTGCGGGGCACCGGACGCGCGGTCCACCGCGTTCCGCGGTTGCTGAGCCGAGCGTGCCGCCTCATGCGGCTCGGGAGGTGGGTCGGTTCGCTTCGAGTGACGCATGAAATGGGCCAAACTGAGGCTTCTGTTGGAGGCTTCCTCCACTTGACAAAACCACTTCGTACGGTTGATGCTGACCGGTCATGTTCCATGGGTACGCTGGATTGGCTATCTAGTACAAGTATTTTTTTTAGTACAAGTATTTATTGCATCCGATTTTTGTTATCAGAAAGGCCACTGTCGTCAGTCGTGACTGCTGTGGGGACTCTAATCTCTCTCCTGCCGTCACTTAGAACAAACAACGGCGTTTCTTTTTTTTTCTACGACTGATAAGCCATGAATTATGATTCCAGTCCATTCGGTTTTAGCTCCTAGCTTCTAGTTAATTTTTTATTATTTATAAATATTTTTTTCTGATTTTTGGTTTTGAGCTTTTTTACCAGTTCTTTTTTCCGTATTCGTTTGTATTGTTCGTGATGAGCTAGCATATTTTTCCTATTTTTAAATTTTTTAAATTTAATTATGCCAAATAAGCCGTCTTCACCTACAGAAAAATTCCAGCCATAAGCCACAGCTTTTCACCAACCGAGTGGGGCCATATTGCGGTATAAATAAATTAAATAATAAACTATTTTTAAAATACTATTCCAATAAATCGTTTCGAAAAAACTTCGATAAACTATTTCGAAAAAATAGTAAAGAAGTTATTTTGTTTGTTTATTTAAAAAATTATAAACTATAACTATAAATTATAAGCCGAAAAAAACAGCGAAAGTGTGCACTTCCGGATGTGTCTTACGTCGGATTACTGATAATCAAACGCAAGATAGGTAAGAACTTTTTAAACGCATTGATAGGACAGATGAGCACTAGAGATGGTAGAAACTGGAGGCAATAAAAATGCAACAAACTGTACATCTCGTTTGGAACGGATGAATTTGTAGGAACTTCACGTGGATTTTGCAAAAGAAACAAGCGTGATTTTCAAGAGCTCTTTTATACCTTTCCAGAGATAAGAGATATGACAAATCCTAACCATTGATTGTTTATTTTTTTTCGCCAATGGAAAATCTACCAGATCCTCCCATTAAGAAATCACCTAAAAGTACAAACGAACATAATTATCCTTAACTGAATCACCCATGCTGTGTACGAAATCAAGGGGAGCGCGCCTACGAGAGAAGGGAATGTCCGGCCAATTAATTGTGTTCCTACATGTAAATCAAATCACAAAAAACTGATTAATTGTGTTCCTACTCCTACATGTTCAAGGGGAGTGTCCGTAATATTCAAAGTAAAACCGAAAGGTACCAAAATCCATTTCGTACTTCAAACAGAAAATGATTGTAATTTGAATGCTCGAATTCCTCTTATGTGAAAGAGAGATCAAATGTGGTTCAAAATATATAAATTATTTGAAACTTCCGTCATAAATTGAAAGTAACGATCAAATATATTTCCCTTATGGCCTGAATACTGCAATTTCAATATTAACTTTGGAGTTTTACTAGTAGGATTTGATTTTTTTTATTACATTTTGAATTTTAATATCAAGGTAAGGAGACAATGAAATACTATCTCTTTCCTTATTGGTATGTAAAAATTGTCAGAGTTTAAATCTTTACTAATATAAAAAGAAAGTTTGTCCATCGTCCCACTCCTTCTCCATGGATCCTTTCACATACCAAAAAAATCAACCAACATCGTAGAAAAAAAGTCTTGCAAGTAAAAAAACATCCAAGCCCTCTAAAAAAACCAGGAAAGAATCTGAAGGGTTGACCACCACAAAAAAACTCCTTGGGCCTTGGCATCCTCCTACCTAGAGGTGGGAGACAGGCTGTGTTTTTTCTGGGCTAGCCTAAGGCTCAGCTGGCACGACACAAGCACGTCACGTGGCGGGCCATGTCAACACGCCACGAACAGTGGGCCGGGCCTAGAAAGCTTGCCTGTCGAGCGGCATGTCTCGGCCTCGCCTCTCGCCTCCCGTCGCCTCGCCATGGAGTGCTGCTTGTACATCACCGACGTGCTCGCGTAGTATGGGGGAGGTGGATCTACGGCCTCTACGGGGACGTCGTTGACGAGGAGCTCAGCCATGCCTTCCCGCCCATCTCACATGCAGAGGCGCTCAACCGCCATGCTTGCGTCTGCGGCGCCGATCGCCGCACTTCGGCCCTGCCATCGCCGACCGAGAGCACCGACGACCTCGTGGATCTGGTCATCTGGATCTTGGGGAAGAATAGGGGAGGCCGGGAGGGGATAAGGTCGAAAGGCCAGTGCTCGGCCGAAGAAAAGAGGAAAAGGGGGAAGAAAAAAAGAAAGAGAAGAGGAGAAGAAGAAAAGAAAAGAAAGGAAAAAAGAAAAGGAGGAAAGAAATTAAGCGCGCGTCTAATAAAAATTGTTCTTCGTAGTTATTTAACTCTAAGCATTTCATTACAGGTTAAATATGTACATGTGACCTCCTTTCTCCTTTTTCTTTCCAAATGAATTTGTTTATAGCGTTAGTTGTGTCATCTTGTCACATTCAGATGTCATTCAAATAGGTAATGCATGCATCTCTTTTGCTGGCCATGGTTGACTGGTAGCATCGTCTCAAACTTTCAGGGACTATAGTATGCGGTGTGTCCTGAGCTACTTGGGCTTTTCGAGTCATTAGTTCATCACACATATGCAGACACAAAGGTGCATGATCGAATGGCGCTATCTTTGTTCTTGCATGCAAGTATTGCTAATTACATTATTCTTCCACTCTGTTGGTTTAAGGTTTAACATATATAATAGCAATTATAAACTTCAAAACCTTCCTAACATCAAGGAAAGGCACACTTGCCATTTCCACACTCTGGTAGACTCTTAGTATCTATACAAATATACAATATATAATACGGTCCCATTTCGTATATACCTACATTTGGCAAGCACACATGTACGCCACAAAAGACTACTATATTATACGCATGTTGTTACTTTTCCCCAAAAATATTCACATGCTCATGTTTTTATGCAACTAACTCAATTTTAACTAGTTTTTAACGAGACGGGCATGAGAGAAATGAAGACAGCGGCCGCCGCCACTATCATTGCTGTCGCCTTTATTGTGTATAGTTACTTTGGGCTAGCACGGTATGAATGTTATCACGGTGGGCTTTGGACTGTGCTTGGAGTGGCCGGAGGCGAGACGGGCTGGCACGGCACGGCATGACGCGGCCCAAAGCACAATAGGCTCGGCACGGCGGGGCCAATGCCCACCTCTACACCTACTTGCAGCCCCTGTCGCAGGCAAATCTCTCAAAAGTTTCTTGTAGCTTCAAGCAAGAGTAATAAAAGGAAAGCGAGGGGCTAGGGTTTCACCCCCGTCATCGGCAACGAGGCCCACAACACTGGCAGCAAACGAGGGAGGGAGATGAAGGCCATAGGGCAGTAGCCGCTGGTCTAGCGTTCGTGGCCCGTGGCACAGTCATCCTAGCCGAGTACATGGAGTTCACCGACAACTTCACCACCATCACCTCCCAGTCAAGGGCGGATCTAGGGCCCGGGCTAGAGGGGCTCTAGCCTGGGTCCTGGCCTAGTAATCCCCCATTAGCCTAGCAGCCCAACCCAGCTGTCTAGGCCTCCAGATGACTTAGCGCGTAGGCATGCAGCGCCGACCACCCATTGACTTACCCCCATCCCTAATTCCCCATTTGCCTCCCCAACTTTTCATGCTTTCTAGGGTTTACATGCCCGTTGCGAGCCTACGGCGGCTAGCGGCCTCAGTGGCGGAGCTCGGGCAATCCGCACTCTCCTAGTCCACTGAGGAGTGAGGAGCCGAGGACCCTCACGTCCTCGCCTGTGTCTCATCGCGCCGGGTGGCCTTCTTCCCTCCAGGCTCCGGCTCCGCCTGAGCTCTGAGGCCGCTGATCGCCTCCATCTGTTGCGACCTATGAGGTGCCGTCGAGGCCATTGCCGGCAAGATTAAGATCAGAATCAATAGTGAGTTCTTTAGTTCTTACCCGAATGAATCTACCAGGTCGGCAGTCGTGCTTTTTTGGTGTGGTTTGGTTTGGATTTGTGGTGATTTTAGTGGGTCTTCGTGTCTCCATGCGTGATTTTGGGGGCAGGCTTCGGAAGGATAGGGAGGCTTGTGGCCAAGGTCGCTCTCCAGGGAGAGGATGTTGAGCTCGTCGCCGTCAACGGCCCCTTCATCACCCCTGACTACATGGTATGCGCCTCGATCTGTGGTTTTCACTAGCTTTGTGATGTATAGATCTGGTGACTTGTAGGGTTTTAGGGTGGTTTTAGCTCTGATTTGTATTAGCTTGCATGCTTACGGTGGTCTGTCAGTGTAGAGTGGATTACTGAAAATGTAAGAGAATACTTCACACACACAGTTTATGAAATCGACACTGACAAGTTCTTTTTTTTTTTTGCTTATCTGTTATGATTGATGCGTGCTTCGTTGGGGCTTAGGATGATTACGCCGTTGAGGATGAGGATTGAGGAGAAGCTTAAGAAGGAGACATCACATTGTTCATCCTGGCAAGGTAAGAATGGATCGGCAGTGTCAGCTTCACTTTTACTGATTCTATTCTACTAGTGGATTGCTTACTTCGATTAAGTAAGGAGAAAGCATGAATTTTGGTTTGAGTTAATTGCTAATGTCTTATTAGGTATGTGGATGGGTAGCCAACTGACTAATTCATTGATTGTAGATCAGTTCAGCTAGATCTCAAAATTTTGATTGTGTGCATAGTCTGTATGCGTATGCCGTCAAAAGAACTATATGTCACTCCTCAAGTTACAGGCAGAAATTTTAATTTAGAATGTAGATAAAGGCTAAAGCTTATCTAATCTATATATGTGCAAAATATTGTATCGTGGTATCGCTGTATCCGTATCGCTGTACCCATATTGCATATTAGGATATCCAAGATTAGCCTCTCTCTTGCTTCATTTCTAGGTCCGCCACTGCTCCCAGTGCCTGATGAAGCTCCCGGCCAGCAACAAGAAGTTCACGTACAACTGCGACGCCCACACGTTCAACTACCTTGTAGAAGACGGCTTCAGTGAGTTCTCTGCCCGTCCAGCCCCGTCCGATCCTTGCTTTCCCCGTTCGATTCATTGCGGATTTGATCCGATCTGTGTGGATCTGATAACGATTTGGGCTGGTTGGATGTAGATCTCGCGGGTTTATTGGACACGCGGTTAGGTCGTTTGGATTGGCGTCTGTGATCGATCAATTAACATCTGACATAACTTTTGAAGCTACTTAAATTTCTGCTAACAATTAAACATGATTGAATATATGTGCCCTTCATAATAGAAGTGTGATTGGGTAGCAAATGTTTCGAGATTAGGGCTAGAGGGATTTAAAGTTTGGGTTTAATCAACAATGTGCAACACAGGTACTAACTGTGATAGGATTAATAACACCATTATCATCCAGTTTGGCCTAATAGGTTAATAACACCGAGCTCCATCGCTTCTCGGCGACGAGCTTCTTCTTCCGCGGCATGGGGTTTCTCCAGCCAGTCGCGCGCTGCTGCGGCCTGTGCGGCCGCCGGGCTCTCCTGCTCTGCTCCTCGCGTCGCGCTCTCGGCGCAAACCTTGGGCTTGCGTTGCTGCATTAAGCTAAGGATGCCTTACGAAGCAAGGCGAACCCACTACCTACTAGGAGTAGAAAATTACGGCAGGTCATGCGTTGGATTAGGCGCTGCGCATTTGCTACTGACCGGGCTTCACATCTCAAGTTCTCATAGATTTGTTTTAGTCGATCAATACGTATTGGGTTTGTTAAATCTTAAGCTATACATACTCGTGAATGCCGAGAGGCTGCTACTGTAAACAGGATGTGTACAGGAGCAATTACTGCACAATACCACTTGACGAATATATAATCTCTTTTCCATAGCCGTGGTCCACCGTTCATCAACTGTAGAGCAAGCGATTGACTGGGTTTGCCACTTGATTTTGGCCGTGAAGTCTATGCATCGATCGAGACTCATCTTAGAAAACCGGATGCTAAATGCTGCTAAACGAATCTTTTTTTAACCACCACTAGGGCATGGTGATAAAACGCATTGCATCGCACATGCCTCATGTCCAAGATTGACCGATCATATTTATTTAGTGTCATTTTTCTGGGGGAAAGTAAAAGTATATTGGAAGGATGAATACTCTAGATCATTTGATTATCTTATCTGACCGACACTCTCAAGTCTGATAAGTGAATTGCGATGAGAAACGAATCGGAACGAATTAATCAGGTAAATGGGCCAAGACAAAAAATAGACGCCGTTCCATCAACACCCAAGGCCCTGGAGGCCTTGTCCAATGGGCCTTCATGAACAAAGCCTAATTCCCCATCGCGACTCATGGGTCATGACGCCTCGAACTCTTTTCTGAATCCTGCAAGTCCTTCACAAAACAAGAACAAAAAGAAGATCCAAAGTGCCAGTGATCCGCAAACCTGTTCTGCTGATGAGCTCCAGCACTCGAGATTCGGACGCAATCAACTCCCGGTGATCGCCGAGGAGGAACACGGCAAGCAGCGACAAGGCGAAGGCCAGTAGCAAGACGGCCCTGAATCCCCTGACGGCTCCGTGCTTCGCCTTGTGCCTCACCATATTGCTGCAATCTTGCTGCCTTCTCTCCAACTCCGGGTCCCAGTTTAATGGCTGGGGCCTGGGAGCATCTTGATGACTATGTCACAAGTCAACTGCACGGGAAGTTCTGTTCGTAGCAATCGCAGACAAACATGCCACGACGAGCGCAGAACAATGCTCCAGTAGTCCAGTAAGCAATGCTCAGACAGTGAAAAAAACTATCAACCTGTTTTTTTAACTATCTACATTTGGATCAACTGTAGGAGGGACAAGAATACATCTGTATAATTGTTTTTGCAAAAGAATCCTGCCCTAGTTAGCGAGCAAATGTGTCCGAAAAAAGTATTGCTACCACTGAGTTTGATTTACTATCTTCAGCCCCTAGCTCACGTCCTCGTAGTGCCTTGCATAAGGCACCACCTTGCCCAAGTCAGCGTCCCTCTTCGCCTTGCAGTCGTAGTAAGGAGGTTGATGGAAGCACGGCTCAATGTACATGGCGCGGCGGCATTCCGGGTCGGGCACCACGTGATTCCCTGACCTGAACACGATCCACGGCGTCAGGCCAGAAAGGCCCTGCGCGGCGTAGTCGAACGTGGAAAAGCCACTGGTGATGAGTACATAGGTGGCGTTGCTTAGGTGCATTTATGGTTCATAAAATATATTTAGACTAACGTGGATCAAGTTGTAAAGAATTTATGTTCGAAAATAGCTTCTTAGTTTTTTATGTTCATGGACTGGGACTAGATTCAGGGGTGAGCTAAGGTACGATTAACGAGACCGGGCGGGATGGTTAGGTATAAGCGAGGCACAACGGAAGATAAGAGATGTTAAAAGGAAGGTTCAGGCAATAGTTCATTAAATAGTGCGGTCGGTGCAAGTGAGGCGTGGTCAAGAAGAACTGACACAGAGAGACTTGTCGATGTGTGAGTTATTAGTGAATCTATATATTGTAAGCATGAGGATTGTTTGCAAAGAAAGATATAACTATGAATTAAACTCGGGAAGAGGTGAGGTTCACGGTCAAGACGTAGGAAGCGCCAAGCTTTGTGGAAGGTGGTATAAAGGCATTTTGGTAAATTCCCTAATACCAGAAAAGTGGCAGTATGGGAAGCTGCAGCATGGTCAAAGTGGTTTAGGTCATAATTGTGCTAAAAATGTGAAGTGGATCAAGTGTTGATTTACCGATAGGTTAATGAGTGTATACGCTTTGAGAAGCGTGCATGTGTAAGTGTAAAATCCGAAATTGTGTTGGGTTAACGGGTTAGCCTATGTAAGAGCGTTTAAAATCTAATTAGAGGTGCTTGTTCCAGTTTCCCTTGTGAGCCTCCATATATGAGAGATAGATGTGACTAGGAAAAAGGGTTTTTGAGAGAGTTCATGTCTAGCTGTAAGAGGAGTTAGGACTCTTAAAGAGAACTTTCTGGGAGATGTAAGAGAATCTTGTGGTTGAGCTTTTTGTCATCTTTAGACTTGTGAAGTGGCTAAAAAATGGTTGTAAACATTCATCTTTAAGTATTAATAGATATCAAAATTCGTTTATGTCTTTCTCTCGTTGCTCAAGTGATGAAATCTCGATTTGGCTTTGATTTTTGGTACTTCTCATTCTCTTCTTGATCTTGCTATTGTGCTAGGGAAAAAACTAAGCAAACAATACTATCATGTCGGGGAAAAACTGGAGGAAAGAAAATTGGCAAACCTTCTGTGAGATTCCAAAGGAGGGTCGTGCCCAACCACCACAATCCACGCTGCAGCACCGCCTCTAAGGTCTGGCAACCAAGCCACCACTGCCTCGCCCATCAGACGCATAGGGCATACAACTGTGTATCTGCAGCATCAAGAGATCTTCATCCGGAGCTGCCCCAGCCCGGCCGCGAGCACCGCCTCCTCGTTTGTGTTTCACCGCCACCAGCTCGGCGCGGGTGAGCAGGAGGAGGAGGCAGCGGTGCGGGGTGTTTTGGTGAGAGCGGAGGCGTGGGGTGGGAGGAGATGGGAAGGAAACGAGACGAGAGAAGGGGCGGCAAAATAATAAATACTCCTTTTACAGCATAATTTATATATATACTCTTTTTATATGTAAAAAATGTATATAACAAATAAAGAACTTTAATGAAATTTTTTTAACCAAATCGTATGGTGTATCTTAAAATTAGTATTTAAATATATCAAAAATAATAAATAAATATAACATATTTGTTTAAATGATATATTAAAAGTGTGAGTGTGTACTTTACACGAGGCGTGCGGAGTGATGATCTGGTACATGTGGATATATATTATTATTATTATTTGAAGAAATTGAAGTCATTGGTATGACATTGATAGGTTGGAAACGGACAATTAGCATTGAGCTCTATTGAGTCGGATAGATTGGCGTATGCATGCCGTGGGCGGAGAGGTCGCTGGTGGAACGCATGAACACCCACGACACGGAAATCTTCAGGATCATGGGTTGTTTATCGTTACCGCATTACCTAATGATTCTGTTGTTATCGTCCGCAATGTAGGAAAACATATAGGGCTAGATCAGTAGAATCGAAAGGAAAATTCGCAATCTTATGTATGTATGTGTATATATCGAATTGTTTTACGAAGAACGAATTTGAATACAGTACATAAAGCATTTGTGCAATTTCCAAGCGTACAAGTACCCAAACGAATACAACAACGAATCCCCAAAGGCCTAGTTAATCCACAGGGCAAAACGTACGTACGCGACTTGGAACGCGATATTGAGCCGAACACACTACTCCAAGTTAACTATCGAACAGCTTGAGACCGAAGCCAACGTCCTCGCAGTGCCGGACGTACGGCTTGACGGCGGCCACGTCTACCTCCTTCTTCGCCCTGCACCCGAGGATCGGCGGCGAGTGCAAGCACGGCTCCACGGACGTCGACCGGACGCACGCGACCTCGGACCTCTCCTTGTTCCAGTCCGGCCGGAGCAGAATCCACGGCTTCACGCCAGCGAAGCTGTAAGCGACGTACCCGAACGTGGACCAGGCGCTCATTGTTATCTTGTCGCAGTAGCTGAGCAGGTATATCTCTGCAAGTGCCTTCTGGTTGTGCTCGTTGGACGTGTACTGCTGCTGCTCCTCATGGCTCGGCTGGTACACTGCAACGATCTCACCAGTCTTGGTTGGATTCTCGTAGTACATGCCGCGGATCTTCTCGTAGTAGCCTGAGTACAGAGAAGCGATCAGGACGGCCTTCACCTTCCCTGCATCGGTGGTTGTGTTTGTTGGCTCCGCGGCACCGAACTCTGGTAAGAGCTGCTGCTCCCTGATGCACCTCATGAGCTGATCATACATGTTCTCGAATTTTATCGGCTTCTCTGGGAAGATCCGAATCTGAAACCCGATTTTCTCGTCCACCCTGGCAAGATATGCTTCGTAGTATCTGCTTATGATTCCCCAGACTCGGTTTGTCGGATGGAAGAGGTACCGGCCTAGGTGATGGAACACCGCCTCTTTCTGCGGGAACATCCTAGCAAGCTCCTTCTCAAACATTGGCGTTAGGAAGAGGGCCGGCGCGAAGTAGCTGTCAGACTTCAGTATCATCCAGTTGAACTTGCTGAGCATCAGCTGATCCTCATCACAGAAGACATTGTCAGGTAACTTCAGGCGAAACTGCTCGACATGAAGATAGACATACGGTGGCAATGATGAGGCTGGAACATTTGGATCATCGTTGCGGATGACATTGTTCTTGAGCATGTTGACATAGCTCTCCGGGGCACCAATGTGGAGGTTCTGAGGATTGCTGTGAGGGAAGTCTCCAGGAAGCACCCATGAGCTGCCCGGGACAGGCTCGCAGAAGAGCCCCTCTTGTTCTTGCGGCACGTGCACGAGGAGGACCCGGTCGGTGAGGAGAGCATAGAGGAAGGTGGCAGCAATGGTAAGCATACGGTTCCCGAGGCCATTGCAGGGGAACCATACCACGTATTTGCAGTCTGAATTCTCGACGTTGCGTCCTGCCTTGAGCTGCTTGATGGCCCTTCGGTAGCGCTTGCTGCCCGGGCCGCACTTCTTGTGGTACGCTTCGTACTTCCTCAGCTTCTGCACGAGGTAAGGGGAGAGGGGAAAAGGAGATGGCTTGCGGTAAAGAGATGATTTGTATCGGCTCTGACAGGAGGATTCTTCGAATGCCGCAGAAAGTAATCCTCCAAGAAGTTTGTCCTGGGACAGGGGTGTGGTTGACGCAGAGACATTTGGCGGAGCTGCAGTTTATGCGGAGAAGTTGACTGAATGAATATAATTTATCAGTTAAAAAGGATAAAACGCAAGCATATGTGTTGAACAACAAGTTCATGACTCGATCATACAGGCTCATCGAGACCAAAATGCACTACAGAAATTAAGCATTTGCAGCAGTAAAGTATCACGAAGCAATTACTGCCAGCCATACATGCTGTCAGAGTTGAACTAAAGAATCAAAACCATGCGCTTCAAAACATAGAAAAGATCTAGGGAGCGTCTATACAACATTCGACTGTTTTCTAGAACAAAAATAGTCAAATTTTAAGCCGTTAGATGGAGATCCAACGCCCTATATAACTTTTTTGGAGGGGGTCATCTTTTTTTGGAGGAGGGCTTGTATGGGTGGATCCGTTAGATGGAGATCTAACGCCCTAGATCAATCTGACTGTGTTTATAGCAATACTCAAAGATCTATCGCCAAAACCAAGAGACACGGTAGTTGTTTCAGCTCTCTCTAAAAAAGGATTAAAAAAGTGATTTCACCACCTACTAAGTTTCAGTTTGAGTTTTCTCCCAAAAAAAGTTTCATTTTGAGTTCTTACCAACATTATAGCTAGGATCATGTTCAAGGAAAAATTGTCTGATTGGATCACCTCACTTTGGAGTAGTGATGGCAATCAGGCACCGCGGGCATGGTAGAGCTTCTCCATATCCATGCCCGCCAGAAAATCTCTGCCCGCGACTGCGCTCGTCACCCACGATGGTAAGATATGCTCGCCATGTTTGTCGTCCGCAGGCATGCCCGTGGCCCGTTAAATGCTATATCAAATAGCATTACATGAACAAGCCAAAAATAGAACAAATAATAGCAGACAAGGTTCAGTTCAATCGCAAATAAACAAGATTAGTTCACATCTTGTGTTGTATTTTGTTATCTGAATTTAGTTGGGTATTTTGTGATCCGAATTAAGCCAAGTTCGACCACTGATCTGATCGGGTTCGAACACTTGAAGAATCTGATTAAGTTTCGCTCAAAAAGGATATGTTCCGACCAGTACGACTGGTCAATAATACAAACTGATCGAAGATTATGATTAGAATCATCTTCGTGTTTGTAATGGACCCTACACCGACTTGCACCAAATGTGATGTCCAAAGGTGTTTACGTCGACTGGAGTCAAACATGGCTACTCGAGGTGCTTCCAACTACAACTCTTCACCGTCATCTTTTGAGACTCTATTCCGTCTCCAAGCAGGTTACTATTCTAATTTTTGAGTAGGTTTCTATTTCCATTGCTGATTAGAACTTTGTTCCTTCCTCGCTTGGGACTCTTTACCTGAGGCTATTTATACATTTGTAAGCCTTATGATAGAAAACACTGCATTCTATAAGTTATCTACATATGTAATATACTAGGAGCATTCTGTAACCTCTCTCCCATATAGTGATTTCGCCAATTGTACGTTCGTGATTTTTCTTGTGAGGGTTTTCCGCTAAATCTTTTCCTCGCGTCTCCTGCTTCTTTGAATATCTTCTATTTTTGTCGTGCATTCTATAACAAGTGGTATTAGAGCTTGGTTCTTCGCATGATCAATCTAGGGCATACTCGACATGGCGTCAATGAAGTATGATCTTCCATTGCTGGATCGCGACACAAGATACTCTCTAGCAAGTCAAGATAAGAGCTGCCCTATCACAGCTCGATTTGGATGATGCGTTATTAGAAATCGACAAAATGCCCGCTACATGGTCCATTGAAGAGAAGCAAAGAAGAGATCGCAAGGTTCTCTCTCAAATTTATCTTCAGCTTTCTAATATCCTCCATGAAGCTATGAAGGAGACCACCACTGCTGCGTTATGGCTGAAGTTGAAATAAATCTGCATGATCAAGGATCTGACTATCAAGATGCATTTCAAGTAGAAGTTTTTCTCGCTCAAGCTAACAGAAGGCGGATCAATGCAAGATCATCTGACCGTGTTTGAAGATGTGGTCATCGACCTTAAGGCCAAAAACCGTCGGGTGTGGCTCAAAAGAACAAGGCCAATACGTAAGTCAGAGAGGGTATATTGAAAAGGTAATTCATCATTTCAACATGCAAAAGACCAAATCAACCAACACTCCGTTAGATGTACACTTCAAACTCTCTTCAGCATCAAGTCCACAGAAAGTTAAAGAAGTTGAACACATGTCAAGTGTTTTGTATACAAGTGTAGTCGGATCACTTATGTACATCATGGTCTGCTCTCGCCCTATCTCATACTTTGAGTGTTGTTAGTAGATATATAGCCAATCTGGGGAAATATCAGTGGAGAGTAGTTCAGTGGATCTTCAGATATTTGATGGGCACTTCTAATGTGATTGACTGGTTGGATGTGTATTCTGATTTTGCTGGAAATTTATATAAGAGATCTCTTACTGGCTATATATTCACTGTTGAAGGCTATGCCTTAAGCTGAAAACCTTGTATGCAAACTCTTATTGCTCTTTTGACCATTTAAAACGAGTACATGTCTATTTCAAAAGCTTGTAAAGAAGCTAGTTGGCTAAGAGGTCTATGCACTGTTTGGCTAAGAGGTCTATACACTAAGCTTTGTGAAAGTATATCTTTTGCCAATATCCACTGTGTTAGTCAGAGTACTATTTACTTTACAAAAGACCAAATATTCCACTTTATCCGAGGAGTTATTTCTCAAGGTGATGTTAAAGTTTGCAAAATCAGTACTCATGATAATCTAGCTGATATAACGACAAAACCAATTCCCACCGCTAAGTTTGAGGTCTATTTAGATTTGGTCGATATTAATCATTAGTCCTTTCGGATGTTTAACATACAAGAAGTGTTTTACAAATTATTCGAGAAGTTTTTTGGTTCTTTGTCGCTACAAGAGGAATTCGGCTCAAGGTGAAAATTGTTATATTTTGTAATTCGAATCTAGTTAAGTTCAACCATTGATTTGATCAGGTCTGACCACTCAAAGAATGCAATCAACTTTCACTTAAAAGGATATATTTCGACCAGTATGACTGGTTGTTGTGAGCATTCCGACCAGTACGACTGATCGATAATATGAATTGGTCGAAGGTTATAATTAGAATCTTGTGTTCATGATGGACTCTTCACCGATTTGCACCAAATGTGGCGTACAAATATATTTACGTCGATAGGAGTCAAACGTGGCTACTCGAAACGTTTCCGACTACAACTATTTACCTTTATCTTATGAAACTCTGTTCCATCTTTGAACGGGTTGTTGTTCCTGTTTCCGAACAGTTTGATTTTATCGATTATGTGTCCATTTGTTTTTTTCACGAGTGTTTTCACTTTAAATCTTTGTCTCTATCTCGTTTCTCCTTTTTTTTAAAAAAAATTTCTTCTATTTTACCGTGCGTTCTATAACATCTTGCATCACACAAGCATATTTTTCAACAAACTAATCGAAGACAATGTAGACCGCAACACAAGCATCAAAAGAGCCTGCCTGGTCTTCTAATCCATGTGCACAGTTGAAATCGAATATTACTCCTCAAGAATTCACAGATCTAAGAAAAATGCCAGAGAAAACCAATTCTTTCGTGGATTGATTTGCAAAGAACCACCACGTATTGTGCAGAAATCAGAGAACAAATGTTGCATGTAGAGTTAGATCCCGGCAGCAGCGTCGGCAGGAGGCGTCCAGATGCATATCCCTCCCTTTCTTGGGCCTGGGTGGTTGATTCTTGCTCGCCGTTCTTCAGATCCGGCTTCTTGCTCGCGGTGGCGGTGCTGCTGGCCGGGAGGATGGAAGAGGGACCGAGGGAGCAGGCGGGCCGCGGGCGAGGGACTTGAATGGGAGAGATGGGAGGAGGGAAGATGCCGTGCGGGAACCCGCGAGCGAGACAACGAGAGAGGAGGAACACGGTGTGCGGCATGTGGTGTGAATTGGAAGGGGTAGGGAGCGGTGGCCGGTGGGGCTTGGATGACAAGGGTTTTTCAGTCACGGGCCCACCTGTCAGTTGAGTTTGGCGCGGAATAAGGCATCGAGGCTCTTTTTTTCATCTCTAAAATCCGTTTTTTTTTTTTCTACAGTAATTAATTTTTAAATTAAAATGTATAAATTAATTGTAATACACGCTATGATGATATTATTTATAGACAAAATTACATATGAGTTTCTATTATTCCGTATTCTTTCTCACGAACAACTCAAAAGTTATAATCCGCAACCATAAACTATAAACTAAAACAAAAAAGAACAAGCCAATCCTGTAGAGTCGTAGACATTAAAGAGGAATATATCTATCTCTATTATAGTTTTTACCCGTAAATTTGCGGTTAATCGGGCAAGATTGATCTCCTACTTTGGAGCTGAATTGTTTAAGAGTTTACTTCCATGAAGCCTCACCGAGACGCTTTAAGAATAGCAGTTTTGTCTCCTAAAGCCAGGGACCACTCAAGTAAAAGTAAAGACATTTTGGAACACCCTTATGCATGGGCAAGCCGCCGACAATGTAGCAGAGGCTATCCCTTTGGAAGAAACAGTGATGATGTAGGACAAGATCCGCAGAAGGATGCACCAGTGTCACAGCGTGATGGCTTCAGGACTGCACTGTCGCCACACAGCACCGAACCAGAACTGACCGTTCGATCCACTGCAAGTGGGATCTGATCCCGGACTGAGCATCCCAAAAGATTGCTCGTGCAGTGGATCAGTGATCGGAGCACAAATTTGGACTGCGTAACCAAGCCAGATCCGTGGCTGTTGCACTAAATTTCCGCGATCTAATCAATATGCGTTGTGCTTGGCCATGGTCATAACTCGTAATGCCAGTCTATTACGTAGTACTTAGTACTAACGATGACATCCTCGCACCTCCTGACCAAACGCAAATTTCCACTCTTAACTTGCAGAATGGTGAAGACTGAAGACACAAAATTGCTTACGGCAACAGCTGCTTGTTCATAGGCCAAGCCCATCCAAGAACTAGAGCTCGCGGAGCACAAGAATTCCCTTGCATACTAGAGGTCAACGACCTTCTCTGCCTTAGATGGGAGACGTGATCTTCACAATTCACAGGTCCAAACAGCGTATGGAAGAAAGATGCTTACTTTGGGGCGTTACACCGCTGGCGCCGGTGACGACGTGTCGACCGCCGACGTTGGGGCCGGAGGAAGACGAGGAGGTGGTGGTGGTGGAGGGGAAGGAGCCCCAGCGGCCACCAAAGACGAACACAAGGAGGGGCAAGGTGATGAGGAAGCCGATCAGCACCATCTCCGGCCGGACGGCGCCGCGCCACCCGGCCCTCTTCTTGTCCTCGTCGCAGTCGGCCGGAGCCCGAGGGCTCCGCGCCCGCTTCGCGTCCATCTCCCTCAGCTGCCTCCCTCCCTCCGGCTCTGCTCTGCTCTGCTCCTTGGTCTATGTTGCCTCTTAAGAAGCTCTTTGTTTTGATCCGTGTGTTTATGGTTTACCTCATTGCCTGTGCGGGCTTCTATCCTCCTTGGCGCTGGTCAAAGTGTTGGAAGCGACGGGGGCTTCAAATGGAAGGAGGGAGCGACGTAGACGTTTGCCCGACGCACAGAAAGCACTGTTCCCCGTTGGTTTATGCAACTGGCACTATTTTATGTACACCCACAGTTGTGATACTAACGGTTGAAGTATGGGCTCATCATTCCTCCGCTTAGATTTTTAGATAAATTAACCGATGCATCTAACCTAATAGTAAACATTAATACTTCTATGTTATCCTATTTTTAATAGGATTCCCCTAAAGCATACACGTACTTTAATACGCTTCCCTATGGGTATATGTTAACACTTATAAATAGACTCATATAATTATATTTTTTATAATTTCAAAGCATGTATATTTTATTATCATATTGTTTAAAGTAAAATAAAGGAGACTAGTTTATAAGTTGGAGCAATTGCTACTCCTTGAAACATTTGACATATGGATGTAGATGGTATGAGGACTTTGGCTAAACACACACGCACGTGCACGTATACTCGCATGAATTATGACGTGCGGCCGTATATATGACGTAGTGCGTCATTTGATAGACCAAGTTTATCTTGTTTTTGCTGAATCATGCATTTCTCTCTGCTTGAATGAGATTGAATTTGAGGTTTTATTGGATATTGATGATAGGCAGTTAAATAGCTAGTTAAATGTGTCAGTTACGAATAGATAAATGGCTAGTTAATTATGTCAGTTCACAGTCTGCATCTATGTGTATATAATATAAATAACTACGGCACCACGGTGCTCAGGCTCCATGATTGAGACTTTCCATCCATGATTGAGACTTTTCATCCATGTTTAAGACTTTCCATCCTGATATGTTATATATCATTGCATTTGCACGCGTCTAAAACCATTCCAAAGGCAGAAGAGGCTTGGTGTCCAGACACCATGGTGCCCATATATATATATATATATATATATATATATAAATATATATATATATATATATTATATATATATATATATATATATATATATATATATATATATATATATATATATATATATATATATATATATATATATATATATATATATATATATATATATATATATATATATATATATATATATATATATATATATATATATATATATATATATATATATATATATATATATATATATATATATATATATATATATATAAATCATTGCCTTATCTATTTCTTTTTCTTTCTCTTGCAAACTTGAACTATTGTATTGCACCGTCTGAACCTCGTTAACTCTTCTTTTCGGCATACACTGTGAAGAAAGGGAGTCGTATTTCGAGCCGTTGTTGCTGTGAAGACCTGCACGGGGGCGGCAATAACGTTTTATGGGCAACACACATCTACACGACCACTCACTTCGTTGTTTCATCTACATTCTGCATTGCATCGAGTCTGTGCTGCTTCTTTTTCTTCATTAGACCCAACTGTAAATTATTTATGTGACCGATAAACTTGTTTATATAATATATCTACATATATTTTGAAGCATAATAAGTTGTCTGTTGTTAATACTGATTTATATATCATTAGTTATTTATGATATTTATCTTCTAGTAAAATCTGAAATTAAAATATTACTCATATTTCAACAGTAACCATATATATGTAGAGAGTATAATCGGCAATTTAATAGCATGAGCAAAGCCAAAATAAAATATTATCTCCAATGCTGCGGGGGTACGAGAGTCGTTAGCTTTCGTCATGGTTGAGTAGGTCATTGGTCATCGTGATAAGAAAGACGAGCATTCTGATAATAGTATCTCCTTTTTTTTTCTTTCGATGTATTTTACGATTCTCCTTTCGACATATATTCCAAGTAAACTTGTAGAAAAAATAGACAATTTCTCCAGAAATCTTTTGTCCCAAACAGGGCCTAAAATGGCACAAAGAGATCAGGTGTCTATTATCTCGAAAGTTTTCTCTTTTTTGCACTTGCTATGTACAATATTGCATTTGCTATTTGAATAGTACAATTTTTAGGGACTTAATAATCTACATGAAACATAATTAATTTATCGGGCCACAGAAAGGCTGTAAATTGGTGTACATATGCTATTTAGGGTGTTGCACTGTTCTTGCTTTCTGTTTCTTCTTTTTTATTTTTGAGAGAGATATACACTGTTCTTTGACTTCTTTCTGATAAAATAGTAATTGATTAGCTCGGGTTCCATCTCCAGTCCATATGAGCGAGCAGCCGAGCATGTGTTCGGGTTCCTTCAGTACCCCACATGGCTTTGTTGGTCTGTGATGGCTTGTGGTTCTTTTGTCACTTGTTTTGTTGCGACGTGATTAATTGTATTGAATTATGTATATATCAATCAGTTTATCAAAAAGTCTAAGTTGCTAAAAAAAATTATCAATTCGCCTATACTTTAACATTCTCTCTCACGTATAGGCTCTCTGCCTGGGCTACACTTTTTTAATTGTATCAGTTAAGTCTGGAACTTAAAACCTCTAGACTCCGATATTCATCAAAAAGACTGAATTGATGATGAAAATTGGACAATTCACTTATAATTTAACATTCTCACTAAAAGATGGACAATTCACTTATATTTTAATATTTTCTCTCATGTGTAGGCTCCCTTAACCTTAAGAGGTGGAATACATATGGGCTGTACATTTTTTAATTACGACAACTAAATCTTGAACCCATGATCTCCAGTCTCTAATATTATATTAAAAAATATATACCAGCTAATTCACCTAAGAGTCTAGAAAAAATAGACAATTCACGTCTACTTCAGCCAAAATGTTCGCGAGAAGACTCCCCAAGGTCATGTGATTTGATTCTTCCACGAGGTTACTTCATTTGGAATCTTTCCACGCCAAACAAAAAGGCTGAGAAATTTGACCTGATTGGCCATAAAGGCAACTTGGTACTCTCCAACCCATCGGTGTTTTAAGAGCGCTTGATGTATATCAAGACATAGACAGCTATTTGTTGAAAGAGCAATGCAGTATGAATCACCAGGAAATATTACAATCGTCGTGTGTACTTAAGTTTATACATTTCCGATTACAAGTTCACCAGATCAAATCTCAATTGGCCTGCGTGGATCGTTTTAGAGATTAATCATAAGAGAACATCCGGTGCCAAAACTTTTTGGTTATATACGTAATGATATAAACAAGTATCTTGCAAAAACTGAAAAAAAAACATTGTTAGTGATATACCCTAGAGACAATCATAAAGATGATTGTATCACTTCTATATTTATGATATTTTCAATAATATATTATTTTATCCATTGAATAAATATCTTTCGTATCGATCAACAAGTATATGATTTATTCGCGAAATATTTAAAATTATCCCTAATCTTATATCATTATTGATGAGGATTAAAATAAATCTCTAGATATAGCTTTAATATTTAGTTAAATCCAAGGGACCCGCAGTCGGAAACTCCAAATGGTTGCTCTCCAAGTAACCTGATCGGAGATATATTGTGCATGTTGCCCGACGAGAAGACCACTCGGAGAATCTGTTAACTGTTACTGGACCCGATTTTAGGACATTCCTTCCTGGCAATGTATAAAACATGTGTCTTATCCACTCCAAACAGCACAATGTTTTAGCCCTAAGCCATTGACAACAATTGCCATGTGGTTGTATCTGTAACATCCAAAATTTTGGGTGTTTGAAATTTTGAGAAATTAAAACTTTATTTGCATTTTACTGGCATTTGAATTTTGGTTCAACATCATATTTGGGTTTTCCTGAGTTTTGTGTTGGGCAAATAATATCTGAAAATAATTCTCGAGCACAAAATAGCAATCATAAAAATAAAAAAAAATTATTAGATAAATAAGAATAAATCCAAAAACCTAACTATGAAATCAAAACATGGTTTATATGTGGATCCACTTCTTTTTTTTTCTTTTCACTCTCCTCCCGTTTCCTCCTCTGGCCACTGGGCCCTCTTCCTCCCTTGGCCCTGCCCCGATCTCTCTTCTCCCTCAGCGCGCTGGCTCTTTCTTCCTCCTTCCTTCTTCCGTGGCCGAGCTCCATCCACGTTGCCCCTTCTTTTTCTCAGCTCTACGCCGATCCTCAAATATCTCTGCAGCGCCGCCTGCGCTGCGCCCTCGCTCCCCGAGCCGCCCTTCGCCTCTCTCTCTCGCTCCTCTCTCTCTCTGCAGCCACGCCACCGCGCCACCAGCCCTGCTGCCGCTCCCTCTTTTTCTCCCCGCGCTGCCGTCCCGTCCCCTCGCCCCATCGCGTCACCACGCCGGCGCCCACGCCCATGCTCTACTCTACCGGGCGCGCACTCCTCTATGAGACGTCCTACGCCTCCAGTGCACTGCCTTGCCCCCTCCTTCCTCCGTCTAGCTCTCAGCTCGGGCTAACCTTGAGTGCGCCGCCGGCCGCCACTTCATCCCGGCCGCTCCGGCGAAGGCCCACCATTCCGGCCGCGCCCGACGCCTCTCCATTCCCCCGCCAACCTTTTCCCCGAGTTAATTGAGCCGACATCCCCGCAGCAGCTTCTTCCCCAATCCCGACCACCACCACCATCCACGCCGCCGCGGACCACGCCATTCTCACCTCGGTCGGTCTTGGGTCAATTGGGCGCGGTGGGAGTGTCACCTTGGCGCCCCGAACCTCCTCCAACTGCCGGCGGAGCTCCTCGTCGCCCGAGCCGTTCCCTCCACGGCGACCTCCCCACGCCACCGCCCGCGCACGCCGCTGGCCTCCCTCGTCGCGCCCCCGGCTCCTCCGACCCCCTTGGTGAGCTCAGTACACCCCTCTCATACTCATTCGCACCCTTTCTTCGCCCCTCTAACTCCCGACCGCCGGCGCCTCGATTCCGCCTCACCGCCGGCCGCCTAACACCACCGCCAGCCCGCCTTGGCGCCACCCGGCCGGAGCTACAGCCACCGTGAGTTTCGTCGTCACCTGGGCATTCCATTTCACTGGTTGCCGCCGCCTCCCCGGCCGTCCTTCGCCGGTGCCACCACCCCTTTTCCCTGGCCGAGCATCTCCCCTGTTCCCTCTGGTTTTGCTTCCCCTCCAGCAGCTCAGCCGAAGACAGTGCCCTCCCCTCTCTGTCTCTGTTATGACGTGTGGACCCCTTGCAGGAAGTACTTAGAAATTGTGTATCACTTACATCCTCTCATCTCATATCTAGAAGCAGTCTTGAAATATAAGATGTGGATAAAAATGAGAATAATTTATAAAAGATGCAACAATTTATTAGGATACAAATGAGCTGTTAAATGATAAGTCATGCATCAATTGTCATATGTTATTGGCTAATGTGCTGTGAATACTTGTTTTAAAGCTTAATTATTAATCAACGGCATATTAGGAAATTGAGTAAAAATTTGTTTAGGTTATGCATTCGTGGAATAATTATTTAACAAATGAAAATGTTCTAAAGAACAAATCATAAACCCATGTATTCTAGTAAAAGAGGATTTAAATTTTGATTAGTTACCATGATAAATAATTAGTGTGCCTTTAATATTCAATTTTAATCTAATTATTTATTAGAGGCAATAATAAGGAAAAGTGGCCTCGGATAAATGTCCAAATAAAGATTACCCCTAATTAAAATATAAACGTATACGCCCTAATATTTATCATGCCATCATGAAATGAATCTCAATGATAGTCTTTTGCTAAGTAGCAAATGTTGAACTGAGACTCTGTAAAACAAGTTTTGCTCAGATAAATAAATCTAAGTTACAATGAAACTAAGCCTAATAATAAATAAAGTGTAGACAAAATAATGATGTGCCACTAATTAAATCTTGACTTTAGAATTAGTTAGGCAAAATTTTATAACGCAAGCCAGGACCCGTATAAATGAACCCTAATTCAAATTAAACCTTGGCCTGGTGATAAATGGAGATACATGAAATATCATATAGCAGAATGTTATAAACATAGACTACAAGGTTAACTCGGTGAGCTAAGAGTTGCAAACATTACTTATATATCTGTATATCATATATCACTCGACAAAATACACTAATGCATAGGTTTAACCTAGCTCATGGGACTTCCTTGATAAATGCCAAAAATAATAAAAGAGATGGTTAATAAAAAGATCAAGCCATCGTATTCTATTACCGACCTTACCTCAAATCACTCGATCACTCCTTAACTCATAACAGAACTAAATTAAGTTTATTCGGATTTATTCGGATCTTTTGAGTTATTCGCTTTTATTTGGATTCAGTCATTTATCGCATAATTAGAAATTGGAAGTCGGGAGGACTCATGGGATCAAGTGAAGTCAAGCTCGAAGTGAAGATATGTGCCAAAAACTGAAGAGAAAGCATCGTGTAAGAGAAAGCATCGAGTGAGCTCAAGACTGCGGTAAACCGCGCCAGGCGAGTCAATACTTTGATCATGTTGAACCTACATTTTTGCAAATTACTTTGTTTTAAATTATCAAATTGCATGCTGTTATGTTATATGCAAATACATGTTTAATTTAATATTCTAGTTATGTGCCCACGGTTTACCTTGTATAATAATACCCCTCCTTTGAAATATTTGAATGTGTGAACCTTGTCGCCCTAGCAAAATTATAATAGTATCCTTTCGAAAATAGGTCCCTAAATATACGCCATGCTTAGTATTGCATAGGTACTCATGGGCGTGAGAGCGCCCAACGTCACTTTTAATCCTGAGAAAAATTGGTTGGGCAGTCATGGTGGTAATGACTGATGTATGTTGAATATGGTTATTTTATATTCCCAAAAACCTCAAGTTGCTTAATTATCTGGGCGGATTGGTTCGAGGGTGTGGTGCAGGTGGAAGCATAAAGTGGGTAGCGGTAGACCGCCCAGATACCAATAAGGACTGAATCTTGTCATGATCTCCCAATGTACAACAAGTACAACCACAAGCTGGCAAAGTGTAGGCAGGGCTAACTAATTTGCATCGACTTAGTAAGAGTTGCGCCGGTGTGAACACGGGCGGGTAGAGGATGGCCACATCCTCCGACGTGACGGCGCAAGAGGGGGCTTCTGGAAGGGTGGTCGTACCCGGAAGAAGTGGAAACCTTAGCGGGCGTAACTCTGCTAGGAAAAATGCATTGTAAAGGTCTTGTGATAGTCTACTCAACCGCATGGCTAAGGAATCATGTGGGGCAACGAGTGGATTTATCTCTTGTGGGTAAAGTGTGCAAACTCTGCAGAGTCTAAAACTATTCGAATAGTCGTACTTACGGTCAAGGCGGACATGGGAACTTAACTAGATATAGTTCTATTTAAAAATATTTGGAAAATGGGAATGGAAAAGTGGAGGCGTGGAAAGCCACGATTTGAGTTGTCCCGGTGTCGCCTGATGGTAAGTTAAGCGGCTATAACGCTGAAAGATGTTATACTGTGTGATGCCGTATGTATGGAAAAATTATGGTGATATTAGGCATATGGTGTGATGCCGTATGTATGGAAAATCATGTTAATATTCCTTGAACATTATGTTTTGTTCCAAAACTGCTAGGTCTCAGTAAATTTTATGTATTGTATTTCAAATAGTGGCATTTCTATTCTTACAAAATAAAATATGGGAAGAATAAATAGAGACGTAAGAAAAGAAGATGGCGGTTTATGGTAATTGCATAAAGAAGTTGGTGGATTTATGTTGATCATAATAGGGATAATGATAGTGTGAATTATGGGAAAAATAAATTGGTGGAGTCTAAATGAATATATATAGGCTAGATAGATGATTTAAATGATCTTTGGAGAATTAGGGAGTATAAAGGTAATTGTTGGATTACAACACTAATACTTAGTATAAATTCTAGGAAGATGTGACAATGATGGGATTAATATGATTTGATCAAATATTAGATGGATAATTTGACCCTTGGGAATTGGAGGTATGAAAATAACTATGGGAGATTAATCTTGATCAATGATAATCTTGGTGGATATATATTAGTGAATCATAGACCTGATCAAGGATATTCTTGGTGGAGGTACAATAGTGAAGTAGTTAGAGATGGATTATAAGGTGATAAGTGGAAGAGCAAGTTATGGTTGTGGATCAGTAACAAAAAGGATTGGACTGTTAGGGATTAGAATACAAAAGATATTGGTGGATTATATAAGTGATATTAGATAAATAATGTCACTAGCTGCTTGGAGTTTTAGGCAGTACTTGCTCGGTGGATTATATAGATTATGATACTCGCTGTTTGAGGATTAGGCAGCATTTGATTGGTGGATTGAACAATTGATGATATTCGCTGTTTGGAGTTGTAGACAGCTAACCATATAGAGAGTGTATGATTGGTGGATTAATTAAATGATGTCGCTCTCAGTTTAGAGTATTAGACAATAATCGATATAGAAGGAATCATGTCGGTGGATTAGTTAAATGATGACACTCGTTGTTTGGAGTCTTAGACAGCAATCAGTAAGGGAAGTGTGTTATGGCAATTGCTGTTGGGAGTCTTAGACAGAAGTTAATAAAGAGCGTGAGTCTTTGGTGGATTAAGTCGATGATGTCATTTGCAGTGAGGAGTCTTTAGGTCACAATAACAACAATATGATATAATAATAGAAATGCTACTAGATGCGTTTATGGCAAATAAAATAACACGAGCCTCTCCTTTGTTAAGCCATGCATATTATTTATTTGCATTCTGTGTATTGGCTCGCGAGCACGGGTCGAGTGCTCACGCCGCTTTGCGGCAAAATTCGGATCGGAATCGATCACCTTGCCTCAAAGAACACGATCGACATCTTTGGCGAAGAAGATGAAGATGCCAAGGGCTAGGTCGTGAACCTCCGGTTGGCACGCTGTGGGCATGTCTGAAGGTCCCACCTGTGTGCTTCGTTCTTCCGCTTGCAACTTAATGATTTCGCCCAATCGCCCATGAGTAAGTTTACTATTATATTTACGCTTCGCATGATATGTACTTTGATATTCGAATCAATCCACTATATACGATCCAGGGAATAGTGCGGTGGAATCACTGAGGAATCCGGATGTTAATATCTGGGTCCTTATCCCACGTTCATCTTCTACTAACAACAACCGATGATACGGTATCCTCTCTCTGACAACCAAACGTGCTGATTCTATAAGGCATCTTCCCTGACGGATAATCCGCATCTCTTTATTGGTATTTAAAGCTAGACAAGAGAAGACCAGATGACAATTGAAAACAATTTGGATGAAGCAATTGACAATTCAATTGACATCTCATTTAGTGTAATTAGGGCTAGTTCCACGCCTTGTTAAAGGCACCTTGTAACCATTTCATAGCAATAAAGAGTATCCCTATTCTTTCTCAAGGATTTTAGCTATTTTGTCATATTATTTCGTAAGATTGGCAACTCGATGACAATTATGTGAGACAATAATAATTTATGGATCGGCATGTATATTGATTGATGATCATATTTTACAGATCAAATATCAAATCAATAATGTGGACAAATATTAGAAAATATGGTTTTGGATTGACCCACCTTGAGATACACATGTTATGTTTTTATATGTCATTAATTGGTCTCAAGCAATGATGATATATAATCATAATACCTAAAATCAGCATAGTTTTCTATGTATGTAATAGTGCACTTAGGAGTTGCCAAACGTTACACTGTGACTTGGTAGTTATAAAGATGGTTTTCAAGTATGCTATGAAATGTGCATGACCATGTCACGTGTGGTCGAGGAATCGATCACATGAAGTTGTCCATCATTAAATCGGAAAAAATTGAATAGTCTAAGGATGATACATTTCTCACCTAAAGTTCGATCGAGTATCATGAAGCAAAAGAAGAATACACAAATAGGTCGTTTAGTCTCACCAAATATGGACTGCTTGTATAAGTATATGACTAGTCGTGAGCTGGTCAGATATATTATAAATTGGTTTGCGAACTGGTCGTATGGGATACAGATTGGTCGTAACTAAATACGAACTATTTGTAAAGACTGATCATGAGTAACTAAAACTTAGTTGCGGATTATATTGCATAAGATTCGTCTAGATTGATCTTTGTGTATATTTGAGATTGATATGTCCAGGTAGCAACCGCTACTAACCGGTGATTGGAAATGTGTTTCCAAGTTACAACCAAGTATACATAAATCTATAGGGTCACACTTAACAGGTTTTAACAATAAGGGTTCGAATGATAGACTCCAAGTCGAATACGATCTCTACTCATATTAGATAAGGATCTAGTCATAGACTCTCTGAGTGAGATATGATCTCTACTCATGTTAAAAAATTCAACCAGAGGCTATATAAAGGGGTGCATATGGTTATAAAATTAAGTTAAACATTACATCACCCACAAAAAACCTAATCGCCACCTCTTACAAGCTTTCGAGGATTGCTTTCCATAGACGTTAGACAATTGACTACTTCACATCAATACATGCTACGTTGAACAGAGCTGCTTCAACTCTCTTTCCGCTACATTGTGCGTCTAGTGGTAACGATCTGTAATCTCTTACTAGCATGGTTTCCTGATTTACGTGGTCATTTTTTTAATTTGCACTAGTGTAAACTCTCCATATCTCTACAAATGTGACTTACAATAAGACAAAAAAAAGGAAATTTTACTGAATAATAGCTTTATCTTTTTCCATTTTTATTTTCTCATTTCCTTGCAATATGATTGGTCCTTTGTATTTCTTATGTGTAGATTGAATTTAGGTTTAAAATTTTTTAAATGATACATTGATTTTGAGTCAATGCTACCAAATTGTTTAATCCCTATGGCCATTTTGTATTATATGCTGAGGAAGAAAGCATTCTCCCTGTTAACCACGTGTCAAATATAACAAAACCAATGCAAGTAAGCATCTCAAAGTCAAAACCCATCCATGGCCTCCACGGATTCACGTTTAGTAGGATCCAATCGATCCATCTTTTGCTGGCTCAACAAGTGCATCCACAACCCATAGCACGGGTGCAAAAAGAACAAGAGCTAGTACATCAGGAGTCTGGAACAATTTCAACAAGAAGTTCAAGACCGATGATGACGGGAATTCGGTGAGGTATTCTGTTTGTAAAATTTGTGGTAATGAATTATCTGCAAAATCTTCAGGTGGGATGGGTCAACTGCAACGGCATGCTGCAAGCTGCAAAAGAACGCAAGGAATACAAATGCACCAAACACAGCTGCAAATAACCCCGACGGCTCGGTACGTACTTGGAAGTACAACCCAGAGGTAGCCCGGAAATCTCTTTGTAGATTAATTGCTTCTCAAGATTTACCATTAGATTTTGGTGAGTCTGATGCTTTTCAAAAATATATTAGGACTGCTCATAACCCACGATTTAGTGTTGTATCTAGGCAAACCACAACTAGAGATTTAATTAAATATTATAACAATTGTCGTGAAAAATTGAAAGAAATGTTTCATACCTGTACATACTCTATTGCTTTGACATCAGAAATATGGAGTGATAGAGTTAAAGAGGATTATATTAGTGTTGTTGCTCATTAGGTTAATGATGACTGGGTAATGGAAAAAAAAAAATTATAGAATTTAAATTAATTAATGTTTTGCATACTGCTGAAAATATTGCAAAAAATATTATTAAAGTTGTAGAAGATTTTGGCCTCACGGATAAGATTTTTTCTATAACTTTAGATAATGCAGCTGCAAACACAAAGGCTTTAGATATGCATTCGCCTTTATTTTGAATCCTAGGGCCAAACTCTAAGGATTTATAAATGTATTACAACTTTCAAGCGATGCTACCAGTTTAGACTATTGTACATACTATAGAGTAGTTAAGGATAAATTATATGAGGTATAACTGTCTTAGAAGTTATTGTGCATGAGGTCACAGATCTACTATCATGATTAGACAGAGCCGTGGCGATCGCGAAGAACCAGGATAGTGTGCCGCTACAGGGTGAGCGGCAACCTCATTGCCTTTGTCGAGTTATCTCCTCCTGTGGCTTTGATGGTTGTCTCATAGATGCATATGAATTCATGGGGGTCGATGTTCCACTTATAGGGCTCCACTGTAGGCATATTGAAGTCCTCCAACAAGGTGCATTGCCATAGTCCCTACAAGGGGCACTAGAGTCCACTCACCGAGGGGCATTGTGAGCACCAGCAGTGACATCTGGACTCTCCACCCTTTCCACGGTCAGCTCGATCATGACGACGGTGGGGGTCTGTTGGCTCTGCATTCATACATAGCCCTCCACAGGTCCGCTAGCTCCTGTTTTAGCATTTTACAGATTGCCTCCAAGCTACCACTTCTCGAACCCAGCGCTAACACTAGGTGCTCTCTGCTCACTACATGCTGGTGGCCAGTGTTGCCTTCCTTTTCAGCGCCATCTGGCCTAAGCGTCTTTGCTTCAGCCCCACCTCTACGCCGCTCCCTATGGACGACATCAACTATTATGGTTACGCACCAAACAGTGGATATCGGAGCTTCGGGTGGCCCAAAGGGTGCCCAGAGCCTAAGATTCAAGAGAGGAGAGAAACGTAGAGTGTGTATCTCATATTCAGTTTCGACTAAGTCTACACCTAAAATGTTTCTACCCTCCCTATAGTGTCTTAGGGGTCATATTTATAGCTGTGAGAGAGGGTGTTTATATAAATGCACTCTTTGATGTCTTTACTATTAAGGATAAACCTATCTTTTCCTTGGCATAGCCCTAGTGGTAGGAATGGCAATTCCCCTCGTGGGGGCGGGGCTCCACAGGGAATATCCCCATAGGGGGGGGTGAGAGTGATCTCCCCACACACACACGAAGGGAACGGGATGAGGTCTTGCTACACTGGCGGGGCAGGGGTGGGGGTCGTCCTCCCCACGAGCACCATGGGGCCCAGTAAATATAAAAAAGATACTTTAAAATAATAGATTATATTTTTTAATATAGAGGATTATTTTTTATTGTATATTTGACTAAAAATTTCAAAGCTATATTTTAAAAAGTATAATTAGATAATTATAAATAAATAAATTTACTTTATTATTTTTTAAAAAATATTTAACATATTTTTTATCTCCCCCGGGCACAGAGATCCTCATGGAGGTCGGGTTCTTGCGGGGACCAAGGACGAGGGGCATCTTCCCCCAATAGCCCTAGTGGGGCGGAGCAAGGAATTTGCTAGCGGAGGTCAGGACGGGCCTATTGGGGCCTCCCCTGGGACTCCTGTTGCCACTCCTACCTAATAGGATTTCTTTCTAATTATATGCCTGCTTGAGTTTGCGTTTAGTGGACCAAATGAGTTAAAGTATGGCCACTCCCCCGACAGAAACAGTATAGTACCTTTAAAAACTGCGGTACTAGTAGGTAAGGGGTTCTAGAAGGAATTCTGTGATACGAGGTAGTCCAAACGATAGTACATTATTGTTCATTGATGGTCCTCTTTCAGCTTTCCTGAGCTGTAATTGCGAAACATTTAGGTGCACAAGATAGAGAACTGCTACGAATAAGAAACAGCCCATTCCAACTAACAAGAAACATCAGCAAGAAATGGAAGCCGTGAAACAAAAGCTCAGCTACGTAAATCAGCAACGCCATGAAGCGAGCGGTCACATTGTACAACAACAAGCCGGTCACCAAGAAATCCAACCGCCAATGCAACAAAATGGTCATACCTCATGAGCAGTAACAACCAGGCAGGCTGCGCTCCGCAACAGCAAATTAATAAAGGTCACGATCGATCAGCGGCTGGGTCATTTCAGATCGAAAACGCTTGCAAGTCGTAATAAATTGCATCTCTTTTTTTTTTTTTCACTATGGAACCGGCCGTGAGTCAGTGTGTACGCATCACTCATCGAGGCTGTCGGCGCGGCAAACCAACGCGTGAGCCAGCAATGCTTGCCTTCATCATCGTCGTCGGTGAGACGGTGAGTCACGCACACCGGGTCTGATTGCAAGCACGCATTGCGCGCTGCCTGGGCGTGACGCCTGTAAACTGGCCCACTCTTACTGTTCGGTCATGGGCGGCATGACCGTTGAAAATACGGATACTATTTTTAATTCTAATTTTTATTGGAAAGTAAATACCGTAAATAACCAGTGACGTAAAATTTATAACTAATAGCAGCATATAAATCATACCACACTTCAAATATACGTAAGAACATAATTGTATCAGATTCGATTAGTTACACGAACGATTTGCAGTAGGGTCGATGAAGAACAGGAAGCGGCGCAAACTCAATGCAGTACAGAACGTAGATAAAACAGTGAAGCGAGCGGTCACGCATATATGCACTGCATAGAAACCTTATTGATGCCCCCATGCATGTCTTCACGGCAGCAAGGGTCGGAGATACCGTTCCCCTACTTCATGGTACACGCTGGAAAAAAGAGTCGATGAGGTTCACACAGCGCAACACAACAGCACGAGTTTGCAAGAGGAAGGAAAAGAAATAGATAAGGCAATGATTTGGGACACTCTACTCTGGACGTGTCCAGACATATATATATATATATATATAGATGTAGATTGTTAATTGGCATAATTAATCAACCATTTACGCACTGGTAACTGATGCAATTAGCCATCCATTTATCCACTGGTAACTATCTATCATCAATATCCAATAAAACCTTAAATTCAAACGTTTGAATCCCATTGAAATAGAGAGAAATGCATGGTTCAACAAAAATAAAATGTATTTGATCTTGCACCACGTCATGGCATGGACCATGTGAAAATACGCGAATACGTGCATGCCCGTGTTTAGCCAAAGCTCTTTCATACCATGTGGCTTAAGCTTTTAGAGAATAACAAGAATATCATCTTATAAATTAATCAAGTCTTACCTTATCTTAGTAATATAATATCAAATCATGCTAGTGTTAGAATTATAAAAAAAAATAAACCTCATTTATTTATAGACCTAAGTTCTAACAGACATGACCGCAACATGGCATCCCACTCCCACACATGGTTTGTCAGCCACTCAGCTTCATTCATTGTTTCAACCGGACGCCCGGACGTACTCACGCACGGCCGCGTGGGCGGAGGCAGAGCCCGTGCGAGGGGAGCGGGGGGTTCCCTGGCGCCGGCAGATGGTTCTCGGCGGCGAAGCCCCAGCGGCTAGCGGCGCGTGCAGAGGTGGACGGCTGCCGAGACTCCGCCCTCCGACGCGCGACGCCTCGGCACGCAGACCGAACCGGCGAATTCCTTAAGACGGACATAAGCCTAACCAAACAGTGTTTATCAGCCCAGATAGTAGCCCACTATAGGGTTTTTGGCGTTCCGGTCCGGTGGGTCCTGGTTCCGTCCTCGTTTCCGTGTGAGCTGTTTTGCGGCCCTGCTGAAAAGGACTTAATTTAAGTGATTTATGATTGAAAAGTACTGTAGCTAGATAAAAAAATATTGTAACTGACAGTAGCTTATTTAGTGTAATTAAATTTAAAAATTTTAAAATAGAAAAAAACAGATTAGTCTGTTACGGACAGTACAAACGGATACAGGAAAAAAGAACCGACAAAAAAAGCTTAAAAAACAAAAAAAATCAGTAAAAAACAAAATTGTTGAATAGTGAAAAATAAGTCAGAAGCCAGAACCTCAAACCGAAATAAGCAGGGCCTAAGTTTGGGGTGGTCCGCGGTCATGTTGGGTCGGCCTTTGTTTTTTTACGTGTTCTTGGGGGAAAAGTAGAGTTACGCTGCTACACAGAAGACATGTTGGCCTAATTCTTGGCAGGAATTTCTGCAAGGCTGCACATTATTTTCTTCGTGTGTATGTGTATCTACTCCTCTCGACCTCTCATCAAACCCACTACCGTTTGCATATCTTCTGAACAGATCACAGATTACACGAAATCCACTTAATTAGATTGTACATTACAGAAACAAAGTAGACAGTACACACGCAACTGAAAACAGGCAGTGATCTCCAAACGGGGGGAAAAAAATGAGAGAACGGACACGGCAACACGAGAATCACAAATGCAAAGCACCATCGTTTCGCGACCATCATCTATCTCATCATGCCGACCGGCATGGCCGGCGCCACCATACCGGCGTTCCAGGGACGCATCGCCTCTGCCGATCCATATTGGCGGTCCAACCTTGTCACGCAACACGATCCGTCAGTGTAAGCACGTAGAAAGATCTGCTTGCGTCGAAGCAAGCAACGAATCAGCAGTTCTATTATGCCATGCCAACACTGCAACTCTGCAAGGAAGGCAAAGGCGCTTACCGATCCCCAAGTCGAAGCCACGGTTATTACTTATTGAGCTCCCGGTACTCCTGGCACAGCGCGCAGCACTCGCAGCAGCAATGCACGAGGAAGTCGGGGCACTCCCCCTCTTCCAGGTCGTACTGTGCCCTCAGCTTGGACCGGTAGAAGCACGAGTACAGGCACCCCATCCCCGTCGACGCGCAGATGATCGCATAAGCTGTTCCGCTAGCCAGACATGCTGTGCGATGACAGTATTACACCACTGAATCAACGGGGAGCTAGCAGGTAGATCGAGCAAGATCGATCTTTCACTGGTTACAGAAGGCAAGGAGCTGAAAGGGGAAGACGAAGAAAGGAGCTCATGGCAGCTGCCTTTGTCCACGACGTCAGACATCTGCTGATGCAGGGGCACAGGCATGTGATCAGATTCAGATCTTCATGAAAGAGATGGATGTAAAGTGGTAATTAAGCTTGAGCGGCCATGACATGAGTGGCATCCATTGCCACCTCTCACTCAACTCTGAAAAAAAAAGAGGGGATGGCATTGATTACTGGAAGATTTGCAGTTTCCTGAGTCGTCCATGCAGTGGAAAAGGCCGGTGGACCATTGCGAAAGCCCGCCGCTGGGGCGTGGGGCGTTCATCGCCTGTTGGTATGTTACCGGCGGCGACGCCGGTGGTGGAGCTCCGGTACTGAACTTGTTATACTCGTCGGGAGGGACTGCGGGATACATTGCTTGGGAATAGGACTTTTGTTTATGCGTGTGCAAAAGCGAAAGGCAGGAACTAGGCCTTTTTGGCTGAAGATTATGGTTTTTAGCTGCGACTTGTGACTTTTGGATTATTAGTGTGAGAAATTACAGAGTAACAAAAACTCATATGTGGTTTTTGCCGATATAAATGAAGTCGGTACAATATGTACTACAATTAACTAATAAATTCTATCTTCAAAAGATACTCCATTTAAAAACTAGTTACTGTAGAAAAGACGAAAAATAGCTTTTAGAAGCTGAAAAGAACATGCCCCTGGTTCCTCTTTAAAGGATACTCTAAATGTCCAGTAGCCACTAGCCAGGTGGGACTCCAGAGTCTCTGGGCCTATTCTTTTTAGTTTCTAAAAATTGTTTTTCGACTTTTCTATTTTAATTAGCTTTTAAACGGGGTATCTTTTCAAGATAGGGTTTATTAGTTAATTGTAGTACATACTATACCGACTTTATTTATATTGGCAAAAACTACACGTGAATTTCTGTTACTCTGTAATCTCTCAACGAATAGCTCAAAAGTCACAAGCCACAGCCAAAAGGTATAAGTTTCAGCCAAAAAGAACAGGCGCTCTGACAAGTCTTCGAATCACGTACAGCTAAACAACGCACCACGGTTGAAACTTCAATATCTTATATTCTTGCAGCTAGCAATATCTTATAAGCAAAACGATGCTAGTGTGCAGTGTTTCCCTTCTAATGAAAAATAGATGTAGATGACCAGCTGTATCTCCTAATTCTCATTTTTCAATGAATACGAGAATGCCTACTGAACATTGTTGCATCGCACTATCTTGGTGGTCATCGGTTCGGCTTAAAAGCTCATGATTTATGGCTGAAAATATTGTAGCTGGTTGAAAAAAGCATTGTAGCTGACAGATGCTTATTTCGCATAATTAAATGTAAAAAATTTTAAAATATAAAAATATGTTAGCCCATTACGTATAATACAAACAAATACGGGGAAAAAAGAACCGGCAAAAAAGCTCAACAAAAAGCTAAAAGTTCAGAAAAAGACGAAATTTATAAATAGTGAAAAATAAGCCAGAAGCCGAAGCCGAATTGATCAGGGTAGTATATTTAGCATCTATGCGCATTCCGTTGTAGAGGAACAATACATGATCTATATTCTTGTGCAAGCTGATAAAAAAGAATGCTAATTCAGCAAACACATACAAAGTCTTAATTTTAGAACTAAAATGTTCATAAAGACTACTGGTACAAATTAGGACCACGCAGTGAATGTTGCTGCCTGCAGAAACAAGGTAGCTTCAGAATCTGTGCTTTTCTATGGCGAGTAGAAGTACTGGACAAATCTACTCGCGAATAGAAGCCCACGTTTCCCTATCCACAGTGCGAACGAACAATGCATGAAAAAGTTCTATATGGGGGCTAACTTTGTCGTTAGACAGAAAAAATAGATTCGGTTTCCACATTATTGAAGTCTATTCAAATCAGGGGACAAGAAAGATATTCTGATTTAGGGTCTGGTTATATTAGCTTCTAACTAAAGCTAATACAAATATCTAAATTTCTATAAGCCACTTCCATCACAACTACTATTCATCCGGCATTACTGTTCATCTTCCACATATTATAACATACTTTATATTTTATTATATCATAATTCCGTAAGTCGCATAGCGATCTGAATGTAGTAGTGTCTTTCGCTGCACTGTCTTTCTTATTTTTGTATTGTCCCTGATAATATAACCAAAATTTCCCCTTTTTAAAATTTTTTAATTTAATTACATTAAAAAAGTTAGCCTCAGCTACAGTAAAAAACTACTACATTGTAAAAAAACTGCTACAATAAAAAAAGCTATAAGCTTAGAGTTTTGTAAGCTCAAATGATTGGATGTTCCTTCTGTCTTGCCTAACATTCTTGCCCATTGGTTTGCTCTGCCTTGAAAACAACAACTCACATGGGTAACCTTGGAGGCTCAATAATCACTAGTCTAATATTTCTGCTCTCACCTTGGTTAGGCTAAACGACAGTTGTAAGATGGATTACTTCTGATAGAAGGCAGCATCAACCTAGGGATTTGCCGAAATTCTTGACTAACGATTACCTAATGGTTAGGCATTTATCAGAAGAAAGCTTACCATTATGAATTTGTGAACAAAGTTGCGTCTTATCTTCTAGAAACCGAAATGTCTACTTGGTTACGACTGACAAGACGATGGACAAACAGCCAGCTGCTCTCATCGGTCATCACTGCGTGAGTTTTAACATTGTTGCCAGATAGACCAAACGATCCGCAGCAAATGAAGAAGCCTGCCGATTAAAGCGACAGCATCCGATTCTTCACCCAAGCATCCACGAATTACGGTGTTCTTGTTGCAAGGAACGAATCTTACCAGTCAAAAAAGCAAGCGGCCTGCAGTAATTAGTCCCTTCTGTCTTGCCTAACAACGCACCGGGATTCCGCGCACCGTGTCGTGTCCATGACCGGCCGGCGTCGTCTCAAACGTGCGGCAACCGAACTGCAAACCTCCCGCTCCTTCTCGATTGGGCCGTATATATAAGGCAGCGTAGTTATCGGTCATGGATCGAGATACTGGATAGATATCAGAAGCAAATTGTCACGAACATACGTGCCGTGGTTCTGTGAATAGTTGTAAAGATGGCGTTCAGGCGGTACTACCGGGCGCTGCCGGATGGGGAGACGACGGTGGAGCAGTTCAGGGCGTGGCTGAACCAGTTCGACGCGGACGGCGACGGGAGGATCAGCCGGGAGGAGCTGGAGCACGCGCTGCGCAGCCTGAACCTGTGGTTCGCATGGTGGAAGGCGCGGGAGGCGCTGCGCCGGGCGGACGCGAACCGCAACGGCGCGGTGGACGGCGACGAGATGGGCAGGCTGTACGCCTTCGCGCAGAGGCACCTCCACCTCAAGATGAGCGAGCTGGAGGGCTACTCCTACTAGCCTACTAGGGTGTGACGAGTGATTACGTTGTAAATTACAGTTGACTTTCCCATGTGTGTGCTAGAGTTCTGTACGGGTGTTTTTAGTTCTTTCTGCAGCGTATCCGAAAAGCACAGCAAGCATGTTCTCAACCATGGGTTTCCTGCAAATCCACCAAAAAAAAAAACCGTGGCCTATGTGTGAATAATATTTCTTCCATTGCTTTTCAGTTTTCTGCTGGATCTCCTCCGTAAGCACGAACGGCTCCCGATCACTGGACAACAGTGCCCATTACTAGCACACGTTAGATAGCAGATGCTCAAAACATTTTGACGAGACAAAATATACATTTCAAAAGGAAAAAGGAGTCAAAATGGCAATCCTAGTTTGAATCAGACCACAGAGGCCACCAGTGGCGCAAACTCTCAACAGAAAAGTTAACAATTTTAAGCCTAAAATGTGGGCTTAAACTCACTCCAAACTGCTTCAGTTTTTGTCTTCTTAATTTTTTTTTTGTTATTTTGGCTCTTTTCATTTCCCACTTTTATTCTTTTGCTTTTCCTTTGCATTGTTTGGTGATATAATACTTTTATTTTAAAATTTAATTATCTAAAAAAGTTAACAGATACTATAGTACATTTTAACCACTATAATACAAAAAGGTAGAAACCACATCTTATAAACCACGTTGAGGAGGGCCTAAGGGTATTTTCAATAGTGCCATTTTAGCCATCTATTAACAATATTAAATAAGTAAAATCTTGTATGAAAAGGATAGGAGATAAAATAATAATAATTATCTCTTATGCAAGAGACGACTTAATTTACATACGCTAAGATAATCGCGTAAATACGTACGGGTCCTCAATTCCAGACCAATCACTTCTAGAGGTTGCCAAATGGGCTGGGCCTTAGTGTGCTGGCCCGCATCCCACTACTATTGGCCCGGCCCAAGCATAGTACGGCCTATTTAGCTTGTTGGCCGTGTTGGCACGGCCTCGTAGACCGTGTTGTGCCTGGACCGAGAGGGCAACACAGCCCAACACGGTTGGAAACGGGTGTAAATGGGTTATGCTAGCACGACACGGCATGGCCTGACCCGTCGAATATAGCCATTTTCTGGCCGTTTTTAACTGTTAAGGTGTAATTTTTTTTTGAAAAATAGCAAAAAAATGTGGAATTTTTTCTATAAATAGGAGGCATCCGGTCTCCATTCTCTACACCTCAAACCTGACTCTCATATCTCTGTTTAGCTGCGAAAAATCTGATAGTGTTTGCGCGAATTTGGCAAATTTAGTGAGAAATCTGTGCAAAATTCAGAAAATTAAAAAATCTTTAAAGAATTTTCTAAGGGCTGCAGAAGAGGTATTAGTGCTGCCTTATTTTAATTTTTTTGCTGTTATTTATTGATTCAATAGTAAGTTAATTGCATTTTACTATTTCAATTTATAGTTGATTCAATGGAGAACTACTATTTTCAACTATTCAAATTCGGCCTCACAACAAAGGATATGTAATCTTTTCAAGAATGATATCCATCCGCGAAAAGTCCACATCTACAACAAACTGGAGAGGCAGAAGAAGCGACGGACCCGGCGCCGCAGGGTCCAATCGATCTATCTTTTACCAGCTCAACGAGTGCATCCACAACCCATAACACGGGTGCAAAAAGAACAAGAGCTATTACATCAGAGTTTGGAATGATTTCGACAAAAAGTTCAAGACCAATGATGATGGGAATTCGGTAAGGTATGCTGTTTGTAAAATTTGTGGTAATAAAATATCTGCAAAATCTTCAGGTGGGATGGGTCACTTGCAACGACATGCTACAAGCTGCAAAAGAAGGCAAGAAAAACAAACGCGCCAAAACACAGTTGCAATATAACTCTGACGTCTCGGTACGTACTTGGGAGTACAACCCAGAGGTAACCTGGGAATCCCTTTGCAGATTAATTGCTTATCAAGATTTACCTTTAATTTTTTGTGAGTCTGATATTTTTCAAAAATATATTAGGACTGCTCATAACCCTCGATTTAGTGTTGTATCTAGGCAAAACACGACTAGAGATTTAATTAAATATTATAACAACTGTCATGAAAAATTAAAAGAAATATTTCATATATGTATATTCTCTATTGTTTTGACATCAGACATATGGAGTGGTAGGGCTAGAGAGGTTTATATTAGTGTTGTTGCTCATTATGTTAATAATGATTGGGTAATGGAAAAAGAATTATAGAATTTAAATTAATTAATATTTCGCATACTGCTGAAAATATTATAGAAGGTATTATTAAAGTTGTAGAAGATTTTGGCCTCATAGATAAGATTTTTTCTATAACTTTAGATAATGTACTTGCAAACACTAAATGCTTACTCTTTTGTTTAATACTTATGCACAATTTTTCTTAATACATCAACGTTGTGCTTGTCATATTATTATTCTCATTGTTAAATCTGGTTTAAAAAGATTAAATGCTTGTATTGATTTTTTTTTAGGAATGCAATTTCATATATTAATTGTTCTAATCAATGAATTGCCGCATATAAGAGTTTTTGCGTAGCAATGAACGTTCGTCCTAGAAAATTTGGCTTAGACATACCTGTTAGATGGAACTTTACTTACCTTATACTTAAACATATATTGACATATAAGAGCATCTTATATGTTTTCCTTCACAACCAAGGTCATAAATCTCATAGCTCCTCCAGTAGAACCCAAGTTAGATACCTTGAACTTACTAAGGACAATTGAGTTGTTGGTGAAAAAATATTTTCTTTTTTAAAAACATTTTCATAAAGCTACACTTTGTCTTTTTGGAGTACACTACCCAACCTCTTTTCTAATTGTTCATAATATTCTTAAAATTGCCACTCACCTAAAGGCTTTTGAAAATGATGTTATACTACGGGATGCTGTAGTTGCCATGAAAACTAAGTTTTAAAAATATTGGAGGAAAATTCCTATTTTATATGCATTCGCCTTTATTTTGGACATGAGAGCCAAACTCCAAGGATTTATAAATGTATTACAACTTTTAAGTGATGCTACCGGTTTAGATTATTGTACATACTATAGAGTAGTTAAGGATAAATTATATGAGATATATGAAAAATACTAAAATAAGTTTGGATCTGTGCGTTTAAAAAGACCCCTGGTAGTCCCTAGCACCTCTATGGGGACTATGCAATAGGGCAAGATTTTTTTCTTCCTCTAGAGATTTTCGTGTAGATACACATCAGTCAATAAGAGGAAGGCGGCAATGCACCGAACCTATCACGTTATCTCAACAGTGATAGCGTTAGTTTCAAGCAAGAGTTGAACCTCCTTTTATGGTGGCAAACCCAAAAAGTAACATATTCAATGGTATCCATATTAGCATGGGATGTGCTGATTGAATCTGTCTCTATGGTCTCCTCGGAGTCAACCTTCAGTCTATCTGGAAGAAATCGAGGAGCGGTGAATAAGTCTTTCGAACAAGGTGGTCGAAATCCTTATGACCGTTAAAGACTGGAAATAAGCTGAATCAATACTCCAACATAATGTAGAGAATATAGCCTTAGAAGAATCTTTTGAGAATTTGTATCTAGATAACAATGAATAAGATTTTCAATATTTTTCTTCAGATGTACTCATTAGTGAGCTTTATAGGCTGTGCTCTTTTTTACCAAGGTTTTCTCAAGTTGAGTTTTTATTTGGTAAAGTTTTTAACGAGACAGTTATCCTATGTAATTTAACAAGTTAATAAAGCTCATCATATCATTAAAAATGATTATCTTGATGATTAACAATATCAATAAATTTCTATATTTCTTGTAATTTTCTATGTTTTTCCTTAATTTTCTAAAATTTTCTGATTTTTTCTTTTATTCTTAGTTTAATAGACCAACCGTGTCGATACGGCCGGTTAAACCCTAACTATACCCATACTAACACGGCACAGCCGCGAGCCGTGCATGAGCTCACACTGCGGTGCCTTAAATCGGACCCGTGCCAGTGTACAGGTATGATCACTTCCATCTCTCTTTCCGGCATCTTCCCCGATACGCTTCCACTTCCTACCGCCAAAATTTTTGCAGCGCCCCCAATTCGTCCAATCCTAAACCCTAAACCCGCCTCTCCAGCCTCCGAGCCGAAAGGCAAGTGTCAATCCACACGATTCGATACCCATTTCCACTATTCCACCTGGGAGGTAAGGCGATGCCTTCGAGGAGCAAATGCAGCCGCCTCGGCAGCGATGCCGACAAGGAGGAGGAGGTCGTCGCCGTCTCCTCCGACCCCGACGAGTGGAAGTCCGACGCGGAGCGCAGGGCGGAGGCGGACGACGGCTACGTGGGGGAGAGCAGTGACGCTGGCTGCGTCGACGAGGCTGAGGAAGGAGGCGACAGCGACAATGTCGACGGCGGCCGGCGAGTTCGGGGCGGGCGGTGCCCGATCGGGAGAGGAAATCGCAGAACGTGGATGCCCTTGTCAGGTTCGCTCTGACGCGACCTTTTGGTGCCACTAGATTAATTAGGTTTCGTCTCCGACGTATGCGTGTGTGAGCTGGTGGTGTATTGACGCATCGTAGTGGATTCCTAGGGTTTACCGTTTGCATATGCGTGCATCTGAATTTAGATTGTGTGGCGAGACTGTTTGATGAATGCTTGTGAATCGTTACAGGATAGCCCTGTGAATTTCTGGTGCCAATTCAGCATTTGATGTCTTGCCCAATGACACACTAATCCACACCCTGTTGGATACGTTTGAATCATGTACCTCAGCTTGGATGCGTTTGATCCGGTTCCTTTAGAAATTTAGCCCAACAGTTCCAAATCGCAATCCATAACCCACACACTGCCCTGTTTGGACAAAACAGGCTAGAATTTAAATTCCCATCCCCTTGCGGAGGTAAATCCCTTGAAATGTGTCATGAGAAGATCGCTTTTTTTTTATCCCATTGGATTGGTTTTCCTCAGTGATCCTGAATTTCTGATGGTTTTTCCCCGAAGGAATTTGTTCTAGAATATGCAAGGCCTGAATGTTGATTACTTGATTTAAGCCCTCCGGTTAACTAATTATACCAGACATTCAAGTTTTTCATAACAACTTCAGGCTGAATAGTACCATTCTGCTTAAGTGCGGTGACTGGTGAGCATGCATGGCTCTACAGAGAGACTGTGGAGAAGATCCAATGGAGTCTGCAAATCTGGACCAGGAGATTCAAGCAAGCTGTAGTTTGTCCTGTAAACCTGGACAGAGTCAGTAACTCAGTATGCATGCCAACTTACCAAGTAAATAATTGGTAGCTGATCTGGCCGAATATGGTCTTGTATGTGCAACAGATTGCTCTGTAGTGTGGATAAACCGTATCTGTCTGGCAGGGTCTTAAGGATACATGTATGATAGAAACAACCGGACTAGTCTATTATGTGATTTGTTGGAATCCAGAAATCTCATTGTATTTGATCAATTAGATATGGTCACCTGGAACAATCTTCAAACTTTTTATGATCCTTTGTATTGTTAGCTTAGCTCTAAATATGTCATGTTCTTTTAGCTTGCCTTCCACACGCTAAAATTTGTTTTGGCGTGATCGACTGTAGCTTGACAAATGCATTGTCTTGTTTATATATATATTTATATTTTTCTCGTTTCTGTCAGGGGAAACCTGGATGTAAGAAGGCAGCCACTTATTCCGCGTATCCTTTCAGTTCCTGACGTGGCAGTGATAGCTTGAAAACCATTCAAACCTCCGAGCCAGCACGGATATAGTGAAAATAATGAGCATCTTGCTCGGTGCCTTTCAGCTCGTAAAAGTTTTGTCCTGTGGGGTTCAATGCAGGCTGCAGCCATTTGCAGTTATAAATAATCTTCTGCCATCGCCTGCTGTTGCTAGTGATGATTCGTTAGAAAAGGAAGAACCTCTTCCACCTGGCATAGAACCATTAATTTTATGGCAACCTGAGGGATGTGGCAAGGAAAATAACAATTTTGCTGCAATCGAAGTTGATCACTTGCTTGTACGTTACCTTTGACCCCATCAAAGTTAATATACTCTTCTGTCATTATTTCCCTCTGCCCATTTTTACACATTCAATCGTAGCAATTTTTTGACCATATTGATCTTTTGCAATGAGTCCTCTATTTTCTGGTTTCTCCTATGATTACATTCAGCTCTAGCTTCTGATGAAATTTACCTTTGTATGTAAGGTGTTCTCTTTGCATGTTGTAGATATATAGACATTACATATTGCCACTACTATAGCTGTATTTTCAGGCTAAGCCATCGTATGTCCCTGTTATTAATCAGATCCAACTTGTGCAGTGCAAACAACTTTATTTTTAAAAAGTGCTGACTTGTTTTGTGTTGTGAAAGCAGTGAGATGATAATTTAATTCTAGCTTAGCATGCATCACTTTACATGCTTATGTTCAAATGCAGGGAAGGAGTTCAGTTTATGTTTGATTGTGTCTCTGGGTTGCTAAGTGATGATGGTATGGCTGGATGCATTTTAGCTGATGACATGGGGTAATAAGCTGGACCAAATCCCTCCCTCCCGTCCATTTTTTTTACTTTGATGTAAATATGTAATGCTTCTTCGTCTTAAAAAAAGAGAGTAATGCTTCTACCTTTCAACCCTTTATTTAGTCTTACATATGTTAATATGTATAGAGGAAGGGATGAATGGCATGAAGGTGAGCCACACCAATTGGTGGAGTTGTTGCATTGCTACGACATAAATTAGATATCTCATGCATAATAGGTAGTGACTGTGGCGGCGAGGGCAGGATGATATGGCATGGACTGACCGTGGTGGAGAGGCATGGTCATGGCGGTGTGCAACAGAGGGGGAAGGGGGTAGTGACTGTGGCAGCATGTGATGGAGAGGGCAAGAGGGCGTGACAGGAGGACGACGGTGTGAGAGGAGGCTATAACGACGATGGCGACGGAGCATCGTTGGGGCAGGAGGGCGTGACTGCGATGGCGAGGGAGCGATAGCAAGGCAGGGGATTGTGATGGTGACAATAGGAGGGCATGAAGGTGATGGCGAGGGCACAACAGCATGGCAGGAGGTTGCGACGGTGAGGGCCGGAGGGCGTGACAGCATGGCAGGAGATGATAGAGAGGGTTTAGGGCAGGAGGGCAGTGGGGAAAATAGGGGAGGAGGGAGGCAGTGGCGAGAACAGGGAGGCGGTTTTTGCTCATCCCCAATAGAACCAGCCGCCGTTGGGGAGGGGCACGCCAGATCTAATCGACGCTGCCGTACCGTCGCTGGATCTGGTCTTGACCTGTCGCGCCGCTACCAGTGCGGTCGACGTTGCTCACACGCCGCACAGCTGGGGGTTCGGACCTACCCAGCAGCGTCGCCTCCAAATTCAGCCCCCCGGCTGTTCGCTGTTGCAAGCCTGCTGCACAACAACATCCTTAGCGCACCACCACCCTTTGGCCCACACCGCCTCCCTCGGCCATCGTGTGAGCACTGCGTCACGAGTGAAGAGGAGAGATGATGGTGAGAGAGGAGAGGTGGGGAGGCAGTTGAAATGGGAGGCAATTGTGAGAACAAGGATGCGTGGGGTAGGGGAATGGGTGATGAGATCGTGGTGGCAGCTATAGGTGGGGAAGGGGAGGAGCGGACAACGTGCGGTTGGGTTCAGGGCATTGGTTAAGGGCGAGCGAATCAGCGGAGAGGTTGATGACGTGGGTCCACCTGTCAATGCGCATTGGGTTTCTCTGGTTTCTTGAGGGTTGTTATTTTCCATGGTTGGTGCGATCGGTTGAAAAGAGAAACGCACGCACATCACGGGGAAGGGAGGGATGGGGTGGTGAAAGGATGAACTCTCCTTTTATATTAGTAGAGATGATAGAGAGAATGCGAAAGTAAGGGTGTGTTCTTTTTTTGCTGTGGTTTATGACTTTTGACCCTAGCGCGAGTATTTATGCGAATGAACTAAATGCTGATATGCCAATAAGCCACTTCGAAAAAGTTGTTCCGATAAGCCGCTTCGAAAAGATGGTGTAGAAGCTGCCCCGTTTGTTTGTTCGGAGGAAGTCATAAGCCATAAGCTGAAAAGAAGGGGGTCTAACTCTATTTTGGGATATATGATTGGTTTCCTTTTGCAACTGTTAGAATGATATATTTTAAAGCACTTGTTTCTGCACATGACCTTATTTCTGCACTTCTTAACAAGAGCTGCCTACCTATGTTGGGTAACACATATTCTCTATAAGCCTTTCATCAAATCACATAATGCAGTGCTTTTAAACTGCATGTGTGACCTTGTTTCTGTTCATGAAGATTATACTTGTTATAAACTTATAACTAATTCGCTCTTTGGATGCCTCCACGGTTGGAATAATTAATCATTGCCATTTTCTGAAAGTGCAGACATTAGATCTATTTGCACAATTATGTCGGGAAAGAAGATACCCGTGTGTAAGACTTGATGGAGCAACATCCATTAATAAAAGGCAAAAGCTGGTGAACCAATTTAATGATCTATCTAGAGTACGTAAAATCTGCCTTGCATCCTGAAGAACGTCTATAAGAACCTATCATTATATCTGAAATTACTATATTTGGCAGGATGAGTTTGTCTTTCTACTGAGTAGCAAGGCAGGTGGTTGTGGGCTTAATTTGGTGGGTGGAAAACTGGAAATCGATTGGTTCTATTTGGCCCTGATTGGAACCCTGCCAATGATAAACAGGTTAATGTCAATGCATCCCTGGTTCATCACCTTCTGAAGGCTCTTTTAACTCCACACACACCTTGTCTGACCTGACCTTTTTCATCTATTGACATTTGCAAAAGCTGCTGCTAGAGTATGGAGAGATGGGCAAAAAAAAAAAAGAGTGTACATATACAGGTTCTTAAGCACAGGAACCATTGAGGAGAAGGTTGCCAACTCTGAATCTTGTATTTTCAGATATCTTTTCACTTTATTTTTCATTACCCAGTGAAGGAATGTTGAGTTGCCGGCTACTTCCTTGTGCTGACAATCTGCTATGCTACATTCATCTATGGGTATATCAACCTCAAATGTCAAAAGAAGGTCTCCGACAAGTTATTCAGCAGGAACAAGGGAACAACAAAGTGCAGGTTCAGGTACTTGGAGAGATCTTTTGCTTTCCTTTTTAGTCCTTGTAAGTGTCATATATAGTGATTTTATATCTTTTTTACAAGGGAGTTTTCTTTCAACAGAAGATCTGCGTGGTCTTTTTACTTTCCATGAACAAGTCAGGCGAATTCTGTTCCTCCGTATAGTGTGGCCGTATCCTTTCTTCTTTCATTATTTAATTTTGTTCTGTTAAATTTTTGAGAACCAGCTTATAATTGATCAAACTGGACTTGATGTGGTTTGGAAATGTTAAAGAATAAAAACAATTGTAAACTTGCTGGCCCGTTCCAAATAGCGATAACTTCTGGCTTTCAGAAACCAAAAGTAATTTGGAACACGTTAGCTTCTTAACGCGACTTTTACTCTTTTTTTCTTTTTCCTTTGTATTATCCGTGGAGATATAACGGTGTTCTTCATTTTTCCTATTTTTTCTTCATTTTCCTTTAATTGAATATCTAAGAAAAAACTAACAGCTGCTACAATGCTATTTTAGCAAAAGCCAAAATCATAAGCCACAACATTTTTGAACATGGCCATAATATCCTGTCATTACAATTTACAATCTACTCAAAAGATGTTAAGGCCAATATCCAAATTCATTATTTTTATCTACAGTATGTTAGTTGATATTCTGCATCGTACTGTTCCTAACTTGCATTTGGTCACGCCAGTCTGAAATACATGAAAATTTGAAATGTGACCGCTGTAACAAGGATGGCTATATGCTGTTAGATGGTAATTGTTTTGATTCATCAGCCAGTGAGTATAATAAGGTTTCAACCTCAGGAGGGCAAGATTATATTGATATTGGTGGGTTTGGAGAGATCTCTGGATGTGTGCAGAAAATGAATAGTTCAAATCAACAGGTTGTTTACGTGACACCCTTTTTGTTTGGAATGTAAGGTTCTAGCTGCTTCAAGGAAAAATAAGTTTCATACCATCAAATGATTCCCACTTTTGTTATATACCACCGAAAGAGACAAGAACACTTTAATATTACCGAAAGATCTATCCATTTGCTTTTTTTACCACTCCATCCATTACCGTTAACCCTTCCCCATTTTTCCTCTTTTTTTGCAGATAACATGTGAAATACCAAAACTACCCCTATCCCTCCATCCCTGCACTCTGCCATCTCTTTCAGCTTTAGAGCTTTCTCCGGTGCATGCTGCTTCGGCGCTGATCGGGACCAAGGGGCAGAGGAGTTAACGGCGGCGGTGGGCCTTAACCTGCCACAAGTTTGTTTCTGGCCACTGCTGCCGAAGTTATTGGCTGGAGTAGGATGGACGGTGACATTAGATATGGATTCGGCTGGTGTCGGAGGAGGCTCATCCAGAACTCCAGATGGTTCATGCAAAACTACAAATCGGCTAAGCTAAACATACTACATTGCTTCAATTGATGGATCTATGTATTGATCGGAGTATTAAAGAACCAATCAAGACGAAAACCAAGATCCATGGCTCCGGCTGCTCTCCACATCCATCGCCTTAGCTTTGAACACGCCACCACTGATGGAAAGCTTCGGGTTGGGACACGGTTGTTGCCGAAGCTGCCTCAGTGCTCGCCATCGGCAGCCCGCTCACGGAAGAGCTCCCACTGCTCATCACGCTGCTCTGCGCTACCAAGCCTCACATCTGTGCGTTTGCAAGGAGGGCGCAGAGCAGAAGGGTGTGACGGGTAGCAGAGAGGGCAATGCAGGATGGGGGAACTGAGCTTGGGATAGAGAGGAAGACGAGGGCAAAATAGTCTCAATTAATGGCAGCACAGCCAAAGTTGGACAGAGTGGTAAAAAAGCTAACTGTTGGATCTTCCAGTGGTATTAAAGTGTACTCATCTATTTCAGTGGTATATACAAAAGTGGGGATCTTTTGATGGGGCATAGAACCAATTTCCCTTGCTTCAAAGCTCAACAACTTTGATGTTCTGCTCCATTTATGCCCTTTTCAGATTGGACAACCTTCTGAAGAAGATTTAGGAAGTTGGGGCGATCATTCTGTATTCCCCTTGAAATGTCCAATCTGAAAATGGCTTCATTCCAGATGAAAATGGCTTCCCTGTTCCCTTCTGTATTCCCCTCCCTGTCCCCTTTCCACGTGTCGCGCATCAGCATGGAAGCAGCTGGCAGAATCAATGAATGGAACTAGTAACATGCTACCACGTGGAAGGGGAATAGGGAGGGGGATACAGAAGGGAACAGGGAAGCTTCATTCAACACTTGGGCTTTATGGTTCCAACCACATTTTCTAAATTGTGAAACCTGAGAACCAGTGAACAAAACATTATTCAATACTTGGGCTTTCCATCAGAGAGTAAGAAAAACTGACATGGTTGTTGATTACTTGCAGATCATTTCAAGAGGAAGGGCTGGAAGTCTAAACCTTGTAACATATTACCATCAAAGGTTCACTTTCTGTTTTCACTTTTCATACGTTTCAACCATGCAGTGTGATGTTGGTTATGTATTCTTGCTACAAAACTCATGCCATCTGTGAGCTTTTGTTTATAGCGTCATTTCAATTCATTTGATGCAATGTTAAAAGCTTTATGCTGTTTTCACAAAATGTGTTGTCGTAGTCTGAACAATTTCCACAACTGCCCATAATGCAGTTTATCTTATTGTTAGATCACGTTATACATGCAGTTTTGAAATAAATTTTGGTTTTGTGATTGTACTACATACTTCTCCACATGGGCTTGGGAATTGTACCCCCCATGTCTAAAAGTTGTTCAGCGTGTAGCCGTTACCCAAATAATTAAGGATGCTATTCCGACAAACAACTAGACCAACCACTTGGATGGTATACTTTCGCCTCCAGCTGTCCTTTATTTAGGCTTTTCCATGTGGGTGACAGCCACACTTTTAAGTTGGTGTAATAAAAACTTGACGTTTGCACTGTTCCACTCACCCCCTTAGCATAGTCAAATCAAAGTAGTCACAGATCCAGCCTAGCAGCTATTTAGTATCATCTTAGTTAAGTGTAAAATGAAAAATGGAAGTGAAGAGTTCCTTCATGCTTATGCAGGGGCTTGTGTTTCTTAATTTCCATCAAAATACAATTTTGCTGCAATATAAACTGGGAGTTTTTTCCCCGGATCATCCTTAATATTATATTATTTTATTTTGATATTTTGAGTTTTGGGCCCTGTTGCTGATAAGTGGCATGTTTTGACAGACATGAGAAATGTAGCCTCAGGGAAAAAAGATGGGTGGTCTCCACCTTTGGTTACAAGTTATAACTATAAGAAAAATCTGTTTCTTTCTTTCCTTTTTTCCTTCAGATCTGTAGGATTAAAGGTGGTGAATTGAGTCGCACTGAGTCTTGTCTTCATTCCCATCCCTCACATGTGCAGTCACAAAAGTTAATATATTCCTGGAAGAAAAGAATTGGTGCAGTTCATGTGCTCACATGGGTGCTCTAGATCTTAAGAGCTTTGCTTATACTAAACTTCGACCATAATGAGGCACTTTAGTTTTCATGCAAGTTAACTTGTAATGGCAGACTCTTACGTAGGTTATTCTCCCCGTGAATCATGGTGCGACTTCATTTACTCGTAATTGCGATCAAATGGTTTGTCACCAGTTGCTAATATGGCATTCTATTTGTAAGAATATTGGTTACATAATTTTCATTTGAAACCCACACAATCTATTAATTTTTCATTCTATGTTCTAAGTTCATATGTGCTCCTTTTGCCTTTCAGATTGTGGCAAAAATTAAAACCCACCTCTTCATGATTCCGCGCTCTATGGCTTAGTCATTTGTTTTCCCCTTCCACTGTTGATTTAGATCAGAAGGTCCAGTTTTCTCAAATACTCCAGCATAAAATCCTAGTTCTGTTGTCCTTGATATTGCTGTGTCACAGAAATATTAATTTCCTAATGATGGGGAGAAGTGTTAAATTTGAGAACATCGTTGAGAGTTGAGAGCCATTCTGAACTCTATATGTAAAATGTTTCTCTGATCTTTAATTTTACATTGGCTACTTGGCTGCTAAGGGCAGAGGAGGCCAACGTAAATACAAGTAGCTGAATACTTCAAAAACTTATGGTCTATTCAGGGCATCTTGCATTCCAAATTAGGTATAAAAAAATTGTTATTAATCAAGCAGTAGTTTGACAATTTAGACTATTAGAGTTTCTATCTAACAATCGCGGCTATTTTCAAGTGGCATAGCAGATCACTACACTACATAAGTAACACAACTGAACCCGCTTAGTACTAGAAATGTTGATTGTACAAAATTAAATTACAAGCGAGAGTTCTTTGTTATAAAAAATAGCAAGCACTCCACTGGCGGCAACTATCTTGTAACTATGCATAGTTGAAACAGGGCTTGTTTTCTGCGGAATATTTTTTTTCCTTTAGACCTTTTCTGTGGAATATGTTAATTCACTTGCTTAGTGGTATAAAAGTCTTGTCTTATATACGTAAGTTTTTCATAAGAATGTTTTCTGAAGTATGTTAGTGTGATTTTGAGGATAGTGGCACTGGCGGAACCAAGTTAGGGCCCCTAGTGTCACAGAGCACTGGGTCCAATTTTTTTAACAGGGTCAACACCTTTGACCTATGTATGAACTCTCAGCCTAAATTTAGTGCACTTGGTTTCTTCCTTGAAGATCAACGAAGGGAGCATTAGCAGCTCAAATTCTCAGTAGCTAACAGCAGTCCACGAGTAGCCTCCAGTTTTCTCAGCCCATGAAGACCGAATCAACCCTTGAGCCAGCCTAAAAGAGGACTGCAACAATTACAGCGTCTATTTGATTGATCCTGAAGTGTGTCACCTCGCAGCAGCTTTTGATGCTTGTTTGTCCTACATAATCAGCCAGGAGTATGTATCACGTTCGCTGCATAGCCGCACCCAGTCAGGCAATGACAGGTCGCTGGAGAACAAGAGAAATCGACATCACCGGCCGTCCTCGTCTGCCATCTTGCCGCGTCACCGCTTGATCTCTGGTTCCTTGCGCCCTCTCTGGCCTAGGGAAACATAGGTTCACTTGATCAGTATGTATTTTGTTCTAAATTTCTCCCAATTCTTTCTATTTGTTTCAAGAACAGGGCTAACTTTGTGAGTTAGGGTTTCAATATGACGTTGATTGATTTTTGGAATACTGGTTTAGCTCTTTGCAATTCGGAGGCAAAATTGCAGTATTTGATCATAATATCAAGTAATTAATTGGATGTAGTTTTTATTGTATTATTTTTTCAGATATTGAACATACAAATATCTAATTGATTTTTTAATTAATTGATTATGATCTCATGAATGATATACTTATATGTTATGTGGAGAAACAAAAATTGACGAAAATTACCAATGATGTTATGGTTCGCTGTTTTATAAACTTGAAAAAAACCGTAAATACTAAAAGGTAATGTGTTAACTTATATTTGATTATTTTGTTATTTTTACTTGAAAACTTTAAGTAATTTTGTTTTCTTTTAGCAAGCCATTAAGATCGGATGATGTATTTTACCAATGCCGACCAACTTTTCTCTGTGATTCTGCGCTTAGGTTTTTCAGTTTGCTGCAACTAATCAATATTATTATTGAGCTACGTTATGTTGTTAAGCATTTCGATCACTACTTTATCATTATACACTGCTATTGGTTATGTTAAAGTATCGATGCTAAAGATGCTAAAAATTGTTAGATACATTACTATTTAGTGTTTGAAAATTATATATGGTATATGTACGAAGGAGTGAACTCTGATGATTTTCGTTTTAGTTTTACACTTGGATCACTCTCTCTTGCCGCTGGTTAATTTACCATCCAGTCATATTACACTACTAGCATGTGTTACTAAGTGAGGCATCATTAAACCGCATTCGTATATTTTAACCGGCCCTATTGCCAATAGGAACACTATAGTTGTGATTCATTACAAATAGGACAAGCATTACTATGGAACAATAACTCTTGGACTGGTCCGTTGTGACTTGTAGGAGGCACAGGGCCGAGTACTCGTATTATCATTGGTCATGGAGATGGAACCAAAATGAGGATTCTTGGGGATCACGTGGTCCCATTCCGAGAGGTCGATGTCGCCAGCTCACCCTGGCTAATAACAAACCAGTCAAGTATCGGTCAAATGGTTTTGTTACCTACCTACTTCCCCTGCTGGTGCGCAGCTGATTCCGCTTTCGGATATCTTTAGTGACGTTCATAATAGGGATGGAAATATCGTTACCGCAGGAAATCCCGCCGGAGTCGTTAACGGTAACTGATGGATTATTGGAAAATTCGAAGAAAAACCGACCAAAATTTAAATAGTAAAATTTGAATTTAGACTATATTTGAAATCGGTAACCGAAAAAACCTTACAGTTACTGTCAAAAAACCAGAGAAAACTAAAAAAAAAGCTAAAATCAGAAAACCGTTAAAAAGGTATGGATAATTAACAATGGAAAATTTTTAATAAATTCATAACAAAAAGCATTAAGTCAAGCTTGGGAGGTTCTAATACATTGGATTAGGGTTAAACAATGTGAACATCATTAGGGAATTCAACTTTTATGTTCATAAATTTAAATTTGAATTTAAACAAATTTAGTCGGTAAATTGTTTCCCCCGGTACCCACGGGTAAACCTAGTTACCGCTGTTAATCGGTTGGTTACCCGCGGGATTTTTATCTTTTTCATATTATCTTTTGATTTTGGTTTTGGTTTATTAATAATAATAGCTTGAGACATTAACGTGCGATTTTAGCTGATATAAATGAAGTCACTACAATGTATATTATATTCGACTAGTGGATTCTATTTTTAAAAGACACTCTCTTTGAAAGTTAGATACTATAGAAAAGATATGTACCATAGAAAAATAATTTTTAAAAGCCAATACAAACAGGGCCATAAGCTACCTAAACGCTTCTGGTGGTAATTCTGCATGTGCGTACACTTTAATATGCTCTCAGGTTACATTTTCCATTTCATAGAAGGCCAAATGCTGACAGTTCAAAATTTGGAGAATTTAGAATTGCAATTCCTGTTTGCGTGTTAGATTCCAATTCATAACATGATAGTAACATTCAACATTTCAACTGGATCACTGGCGTGAGCCACTTTTCCTCTTCTTTTCACCAAACTGTACTCCCTTCCTCTAGTGATATCTAATATTTATGAAAGAGACTTATGATGGGTGGGTTTTTTTAGTTATGGTTTTGATTTTTTTTTGTTTATGTTTTTTAAATTCTAGCTGGTCGTCAGAGACAGCACACAAAAAGAAATAGTCACGTGTGATTTTGGTTGGTATAGCTAAACTCAATATAGTGTCTACACAATGTTTCTATAGATCTTGCATTGAAAAACATACTATTTAAAAGCTAATTACTGTAACAATTTAAGTTAAAGCATAAGCCCAACGGAAGTGAGCCGATATCTGGTATTAAAGGTTTTGAGTCGTGTAAACTACCTCTCTTTTGACGTGAATATCTGTCAACTTCTCCGATTCTTTGCTTGGCGCCTGTACTTGAGTCTGCTTTGAACAGTGGTTACCCTGCATCTGCATATGCAGATCTTACCATGAAGTCGCTTTCTCCCTGAACAGCATATTTGTTCATTTGTTAAGATCACTTTCTGGGCACATCTGGTGTGTTCTTCAGGTCCTCTGCGCCAGGTCTTTGCAGGCGATACTGGTCCCTAATCCACGGCAAGAAAGCTACCACCGGCCTACACCCCCGCACCGTCGGCGGTCACACCGTACGGCTTTCTTGTTCCTTGGTATTCGGTTCATGAACAAAGCCTTCAGTTCCCTTGTCTCGCATGCTTTTGAACAGTTGCCCCAGCATGATTTTGTGCGGTGCGGTGGATCATCATGTGTTCAATGAGAAAAAGGACTGTTGTCTACGCCTTGGAATCTTGCTAATTCCCCTGCAATTATGGATGGGTGTTTGTTGTACTCTACATTTGGGAATGCACAAAAGGTCACTTCCTGCTCCATACTCCTCAGAAACCCCACTCTCTTTTGTCCTTGGACTCAATGATTAGATGTTGCTTGATAAACACTAATGTTATACTTGCAAACAAAATCTAGACAAGCCGCTAAGGTCGATTTCCATGTATGTCCGTTCAGTATTCCTTCTCTGAAAGAATGTCTATTCAATTCTGTGAACCGTACTGATTAGTACTATTGTTCTCAAAATCAGTCTGTCAGGCTGTATAATCGGTGATGTGCAAGGAACAAGTGCCCTCCATGTTTCCGTATAATTGGCTTTGCCAAGTTACAACACACATGTAGTTTGGATTTTTACGAGCATTCTAGTGACGACTCTGTGTTGGTCTCCGGATGTAATCAAAGATGGGGATCAGTAGAAGCTTGTCTTTCATGTTACAACATACATGTGGTTTGGATTTGAAAGTAATTTGATGTTTACGTTTCAAGCTCAAAGGTAAACCCAAGTGGTTTTTGGACTTTTGGTCGGTGTGGCTGGCTACAGCCAGACCTTGTTGGATTTGACTTCTACACTGCATATGTTTTTGCTTGCTCAGTGGTAAAAGCTAAAAGGGTAGGAACCACGTAACTGAGGGATAGCAAAATTTCAATCTATGCAACTGCCAAGTTGGCTTCACAATACTGCTAAGAAGCATGCATAGAGTCCTGGACAACCATAGTTTGACCATGGTCAAACCAAAGCCCAGCATTTGCTACCTATCCAAGCAACTATCTCACCTTTTAAAAAAGGAAAAAAAAAGAATAGTTGTTTCCACACCGACGCCTTGGACTCCTCCCCCCATGAGCGCCACACGTACGTCCATGCATCCGATCCGTGTTGAGACTTGTGATGCACCTCCTAAGGGCGTCTCCAACAGCTGGCTATTTAGTTAGCTAGATCTGATGTGGCAAGGAAAAAGTAGGAGAGAGAGTAGTCACTAACGACGAGCAAATAGCTGATCTATTTCACGTAGTCCAAGAACATAAGAGAGGAGCATGTGGGTCCAACAGTATAAAACAGTCTTTGCTTTTGTCTCTCATCTCCACGTCAGCTGACTATATAGCTAGTACTAGCTATTACCATTGCGGACGCCCTAAGGGCGTCTCCAACAGCTGACTATTTAGTTAGCTAGATCTGATGTGGCAAGGAAAAAGTAGGAGAGAGAGTAGTCACTAGCGACGAGCAAATAGCTGATCTATTTCACGTAGTCCAAGAACATGAGAGAGGAGCATGTGGGTCCAACAGTATAAAATAGTCTTTGCTTTTGTCTCTCACCTCCACGTCAGCTGACTATATAGCTAGTACTAACTATTACCATTGCGGACGCCCTAAGATCGCATCGGCTTAGTTTTTTTTTTGACGGATTATTTATAGTTTATGACTTAAATATTTAAACTTTAGTTGTTTGTAAAAGATAGTACATATAAAAAAAATAATTGTATGCGAATTTAGTTGATACAGTTGAACTCAGTATATTTTTTACCATAATCTTTTTATTAACCCTATTTTAAAAAATACATCGTTTAAAAATTAGTTACGATAAACAGTACGAATACAAGTCAAAAATAAGTCTAGCCGAACCGAGCAATGATATCAACAACCCAACCTTCTTATCCCAAAGTTGACATTAAAAAAAAACAAGAGTTGGTTCCGGGGCAGTGGCGGAGCCAGGATTTCAACCTTGGGTATTCCCACTCTCACATAAAAAAATTCAATCCATAGATTTAAAATATAGTTCAGAGTAGTACGTTATCGATAATTAAAGTCATAAAAATAGTCAAATAACAAATTGTTCAGCTCTAAGATAGGCATGAAACAAACAAACTAATAGCGCTGTAATTGTACATGACTCTAAATCAGTAAATCATCAACCAATAGTGCGTTGTGCGTACAAGTCAATACTCAATACTCAACAACTCACATTGCAAATTTGTTATCCTCTGGATAGGGGCGACTCACACCGCACTGCTGCAGAGGCGTGAGCTGCTGGCCTGGCGGCCTATCGGCCTCGTAGGCGAGAGAGTTCACGGCGTCCTCGCGCTGGCGCTAGTAGGGGTGGAGCTCGTTCAGCAGCTTGGTCAGGCGCCGAAGTGCCGAACTGCCGCAGGAATCGGAACGGCCCGCAGCTAGGGTTTGGGAATTGGGATTCAGGAATCAGGAGGCAGCCGCCGCAGCTCGGAAAGGATGGGAGCCAGGCCAATAGGTTGTTTTTTGGGCCGCTGTGGGCTAGAATAGCGAAAATATCACAGAATACATCATTATACATTTATATATATAAGTATACATACATATATACTAAAGATTACACCAAAAAAGTTGGGTATTCCCGGGAATACCCAGGAATACCATTAAATCCACCCCTGTTCCGGGGTGATCCCATCTTCCCTGGTTCTAGCGAAAGCCAGCAATGATCATCTCTAAAATGTAACAGCCAGCCGCCTCCCCGTCAGCCAGATCTCCCTATCCTGCCTCCCTGTATGCCAGATCCCCTACCCCGCCTCCCCCTCCGCGAGATCCCCTGCCCCGCCTCCACCTTCGTGAGATCCGCTGTCCTACCTCCCTGTCAGCAAGTTCCTTGTGCCCCGGCTCCCCATCACCGATATCCCCTGGCCCACCTACCCCTCGACGACATCCCCTGTCCCCCAACCCCCGCGCTGGCGACCCCATCCTTAAAGGCGTTGGCAATCCCCGTAGTGTCAGGCCCGGTGACGAGTCATGTGGACTCTCCCATGGCCCCGTCCAAGCAGGGCCTAACACCACCGGCCAGAGGCATGGCCTCGATCCCTTAGTCACAAACTGGTTCGTTGTCGGACACCACCTCAGATGCTGGCACCACAGAAGTTCCACTCACCGAGGTACAAAGGACGGCTCATGCCCCATAAGAAGCGCTTCCTACCTCCGCTATCGTCGCTGAAACCCTCGTATAGGCCATCTCGCCGGGCTTCGTTCAAGCTCTTCTGCAGTCCATCCCTGGCACTTCCATGAACTCCTTGCGCACCCGTCCTCAGGAAAGCTTGATGGCCTATATGAGGATTGTTTCCTCTATTTTATTGTTGCTGCAAATGTTTCATCAGCCTAGAATGTGGCAAGTTCTTGCTTAGTTGCTTCCCAAACCGCATAATACGTACGAACTAGGTGCATGCGTGACCATATGAATTTAATTGTAGGTATTTGTGTAATGTTGGATCATGTAGTATCTGATTCGATCCAATGTGTAATACGCTTACAGGCCTGACTCCTCAATGTGTACTGTACACATGTAATGCCTATACGTGCTGGTAGTTTTCAGTGGTGTGTAACCACGTAGTATTGGTCCTTTTCTCCCTTATGTCGCACTCGACCACAATTAATTGTTGTCTGTTACTTGCACTTCAGATGGATGCGAAGATTTGGGATGAGTAGGTTTACTTGGCGTTCCTTGAGATATGCCGTGAGGACGTCCTCACTAGAAACCAACAGACCACGCGCCTGAACTGGCGAGGCAAGTTTAATCTCATGACAAAGTTCAACCAGTGCACAGGAAAATGCTACACCCAAAAGTAGTTCAAGAACCATTGGAATAACCAGAAGGCTCTATACGCAAAGTGGCGCATGCTTAAGCACAACACCTCAGGTTTGGGCATCAACCCAAAGACCAGCAGCATCAATACGCATGACAATTGGTGGGTACAGCAGGAGCTAGTAACAATGACTTAGCCTTGTTGCAATGTCATTGTGCTTTGCTCGACACGGCCTAACCCCACCTTGCACATCGTTTTGTAGGCCCTTGGTTCACTGCAACGGTTCTGGGAAGCGCCACTGCCACACGAGGACCTAATGGCGGGTGTGTTCGAGGATGCTATCATTACAAACGAGCACGCCGATACGTCAACAAGGTCACGAAGGCGTATGCAAGACATCTCGGATGAAGAGAAAGACATGCCGGCAAGCAGCTCTGACAGGCATAGGGCCGGCAAGTAGCCCCCTCGTTCACACTCCAATGACACACTCCAGCAAGCGGTCTAAGGGTGACCACCTCTCAGACTACATAAAGCATGTGTGCGACTACTACGAGGCTCAATTGGTGGCCACAGCCATGAAGAAAGATAGTCTGTGCAACGAGTCTGAGGAGCTCCTTAGCACGGTTGTCACGGACAACTACCCCCACGGGCTCGGAGGTGTGGATCACGACCACAATGGTGCTGTAGAGAAAGCACAACCACGACATGTTTAAGGCGATAACCGACCCGACGCTCTACGCTGACTGGTTGCTCTGTACTTGGGTATTTGAGCAGTCCAAGTAGTCCATCTCTTGTAGTACATGTTGTTCTCAGGTGAGCGTTTCCGATCTTAGGTTCGTCCTCGGTCGCGTCGGCGTGTGTCATTCCATTTGGACATTTCATTATTGATGTACTGTTCGTGCCATCGCATTGTTGTTCTGTGCGACTTAAACATTGAGAATTGTTGGTTGTCTATATGCAATGTGCAACGCTGGTTGTCACACGCTGGATATCTCAATGTGGGGACCGATAATTGGTGGGAATCTCTACTAGGAAGCTCTACTAGTTATGCACAAGAAAGCTGGCTCCGATAATTGGTGGGAATCTCACTGCTAGGATGCTCGGCTATGCTGTTGTACATGACATGCTAGGCTGGGATGCTCGGCTTGACAAGCCATGCGACAAATGTGTCAACAACTTTCGGCATTGCACTACACCTTTGTGTTAGCAGGATGCTCACTCCACCCTGAGGTGAGACGACTGGGAGTGCACTACAAATGCCTTCCCTCACAAAGCCTTGCAGCATTTGTGTTGCTTGGCCTTTGGAGCTCTCATCGCAAGCCTGCAACCGATGAGTTTACAAGCGTATTTGTCTACAAACTGATTATTGTTGTCACGCATAGTTGCCATGTCACACAGCTCAAACTCTAACAGCAGCTCTGACTCAGACATCACCACGATGCCTCCACTACCGATTGTATTGGTGGTGCTCAAGCAGCTGAGGAGGCAAGTACAAAGGGGAATCGTGAAGGCCACATAGGGAACCAGTCCAGACTAGTCAGGAGTGGGTGGATGAGTATCTATCGCAGCCAAACCTTTGTTGCGAGATGTTCAGAATGGGGCTGGATAGTTTCCACCGCTTGTACAACCGATTGGTAGAGCACCACGGCTTGCGGTTTACTCTGCAGGTTTCCTCCCAAGAGGCTTTAGCTTTATTACTCTAGACAGTGGTGGGACCGCAAAGCAATAGCCAGGTGAGCAATCGGTTCGCTAGGTCAGGGTCAACTGTAAGCATCAAGTTTGGCGACGTTCTCGATTGTGTGTAGGATCTAGGGCATTACAAAATTAGGCTATGTGATCCCCTTTTCACCAATGTACACCCATCTTTGTTGTCAGGCCACTTTTTCTCACACTTTGCAAGGGCAATCAGAGCAATAGATGGCACTCACATACCTGTAGTTGTGCCAGAGGCTCTACGGGTGTAGTACACAAACCACCACGGGTACACTAGTTAGAATGTGCTCGCCGAATGCGATTTTGACATAAGGTTCACTTGGGTCACCACTGGATGGCCAGGATCAGTGCACGACATGCGCATCCTCATGGACACATTGGTGGGGTTCGGACATGTGTTGTTGAACCCTCCTGCAGGTATGTACACGCAAAACTTCTGTTGCTAACCATGCGCAATTGTTGCATTGTCTACAGCATTTGAATAAGTGTTTATGCAGGAAAGTACTACCTGGTCGACTCGGGCTACCTAAACCTTACGGGGTACCTAGCCCCATACAAGAACACCTGGTACCATGTGTCAAACTTCAACAATGGTCCAATGCCTCGTGGACGCAAGAATACGTTTATCTATCACTATTCATTGCTCTGCAACATTATCGAACAGGCGTTCGGGGTATGAAAGTGGAAGTGGCGTATACTAGAGAACATCAATGCATATCCCGCAAAGCGCCAAAAGAAGATAATTTCCGCAACTATGGCCATACACAATTTCATCATTGGCCAAGAGTTGGGCGATCTGGATTTCGCGGACCCTATGCTAGGGCCTGGCTACAGCTCAAACGAACTGAACAGTATGATGGCACCAACAGAGGCGATGCACAATGGGGATACGCAAATAGATTACGTCTGGGACATTATCTCGTATAATCTTATTGTAGGGTAATGTGGTTCCATTTTGAAGCCGCAATAAATGGGTCTTGTATGTCTGTCTGTCATTGTTAACTCGTATGTTACGAAGACATACGTGTTTACGAACATTTCTTAATACTTTGTTACCTTTGGTCATACGTTACGTGTTTATCATGGTCCTCTGTATGTCCTAAAACATGCGCTTCACGTCTCAAAATTAGCAATAAGCCATCAACCTAATAGAATGCAATAGATTCGGCCATAAACCATCAGCCCAAAAGAACACTACAACTTAAGTTAAAAGTAATAAGCCACAGTCATAAGCTATAAACACAACCCAAAAAAACCCACCCCTAAGCTTTCTTCATCGATGAAGAGGGCTCTTGCAACGATTTTTTTTACAATCTATTTTTTATTTTGAATTACAATATATATATCTATGTTATTTTATTTTACACTAAGAATCCTTTGTCTCCACCGTTGAGCGACTGAGGCTAGTCGCCAATGGTTGGGCTACAAGTGTTCAATAGCTCAACGGTTGAGCGAGTTGGACACTTGTCGCCAACCGTTGGATGACTAGCCCCTAGTCGCTCAACCCAAGTCGTCCACCGGTTGAGCAACTTAGCCTCTGTCGCTTAATCGTTGGGCAACTAGCCTAAGTCGCTCAACGGTGGAGTGATAGAGAATTATTAATGTAAAATAAAAAAACACATGTATACTATTATAATTCAGAATAAAAAATAAATTATTTTAAAAAATTTCTCTTTCAACGGTGTCAAGGCAGATGTAGTAGTCAATCACCAATGTGGATGGTGCGACTCCATGTTAAAAACATAACATAAACATCAATTGACATAGGATCATCGGTCCTGACATATTCGAAGGGGTACATGATCATCCTGGCATTTTCTAAGGAGTGTATATTTTTACTTACACTGTTCATGCTGCGGAACCATTTGTTAACCGGTGGAAAAACAGCTCACATTCTGTACCTCAATCTACTGTAGGCGGTGCTAAACAAATGCGGAGCACATCGACCCGAGCTCCACGCCACGCCGTTTCCCCTTTTATATAGAGTGGGTTCAGCCTCTTTTGAGTTCTAATATACCGTTTCTTTCTATAGAAGCTAACTTTAAAATATTATATTTTTTAAGAAAAGATTTACAGGTAGATTATATAAAATATTATACTGAATTTAACTATATCAATTAAAATCTTATATAACTATTTTTTTAGTATTCTTTATTCCAAATAACTAAAATTTAAAAACCATAAACTAAAATACAAAACACATAACGAAACCAACCCATGACCCATCCAAATCCTCAAGCTCCTCCTCACCCGTAACAGTGACCCATTCTGATTCACACACCAACGCAACCCCGTTTCGACTTACAGCGAAACCAGAGTAGCCGCCACCACCACCACCTTTTATAAGCCTCACCATATACATCGCCTCCATTCTTGCAAGCGAATTGAAGTTCGCGGTGGAGGAGGAGACAGCACACGAGAGGGAGCGGAAGCGCGCGAGGAGAGGCCACGACCGCCGCCGCACGATGGCATGCATCAACATGTACAACCCGGACGGCGGCGCGGCGTTTGGCGGCGGGCAGCCGCCGGTGCTGAGCGCGCGCATCTCCTTCTCCAGCGACTTCGCCGTGGAGCCGCCGGCGCCGGCGCAGAACCGGGCGATGAGCCTGCGCTGCCAGGAGGAGGACCTGGACTTCGAGTTCTCGGTGGGCAGCCACCCCATGATGGCCGCCGACCAGCTCTTCTCCAAGGGCAGGATCCTTCCCCTCAAGGACGGCTTCGCCGGCCGGCCGCCCACCACGCTCCGTGACGAGCTCCGCAGCGGCGCCGACGATGACAGGGCGTCGGCCAAGGGGTCCAGCCGGTGGAAGGAGATGCTCGGCCTGCGGAAGGCGCTCTGCGTGGGCGGCGGCGGCCCCAATGGCACCACCAAGAAGAGCGACAAAGTCGTTGTCCTCGACGCCGAGATGGTCACCGACATGACCGCGTCCAAGCAGGTTGGTGGTGATCTGTATTTTTCAGTCCATGTTACATGCAATATAGCAGTAAACAGTTGATTAACAGATGATGAATGATAGATTGTCTCATTATAGACTGCTTGATGCGCTGCAGGAGCTATGAGGTGACCGATGCGGGAGCTACATGAAACTTTCTTCTCTCTCTTGTGATCATCTTGTTGCGCTGTGCTTGTCAATGGCTAGTCTTTGTAGATTGTGTTTGGGTTGCTTGTGCTAGATGGCCAGTGTGTGTTGAAGAGCAAACAATTGTGTATTTTTCTTGCGTAAGTGCTCTCTCTAGCTTAGCTGTGCCCACTAGATCCCAGTGCTTCCTTCCTTCCTTCCTTCTTTTCATTTTTTGTTTTTGTTTCGCATCTTGCATTCTCTGCCCTGTACAAAATGTTTGTGTAGATGGGAAATTTATGGTGCAATGATTAGCTTGCCAGATGGCCAGATCTGTGAAGAGAGGAGCCTGTAGTGGTGGAGCATTTCTGGCCTGTGGGGATCAACATTGTTCTCCTTTGTCTCGTAACTCTCGTTGCTCTGCTGTTACCAAGAGAGACGAGCCACAGGAGGAGTGTGTGGGGGAGAGAGGAAGGCTCCCCCTACATAATGATCCTTTTTGTTTCTAACGAAGTGATCTTTCCCTCTCCCCCGACATGTCCTCTGCACTAGATGCACAGCTGTATGCATGCATCTGCAAGGTTCTCCGATCCATCGAATCCTCCTTCAATCCCTGGTCAGTCAGGCAGAGCTGTAGACGATGGTTTATTGTATTGGTGCAGGCAACAATGGTGTTCACTTTTCCATCTTTACAGGCAAATAGGACACTGTCAAGTAATGTTGATGCCACTTTAGCGGATTTTGTGGCCGCCCTGTCTCCAATGTAGGCGTCAGTCGGTACGCCGTCTAGCCATAGTGGATACTCAATACCTGTACTGATATAAAATGTAGTTCGCATTTTTCACACTCAAGGGTTGATGTATGTTATCTCGGCCATCCGTTTGTTTAATCATACGGTCCTCATCAGCCGTTTTTCTTAATTGTCTTAATTGTGTCAATAATGATTATTAAGCCCCATAATCCACAAAATGAAATACCTCTCTCCTCTCTGGTCTTTCTCACCCCTAGAAAACACCATGCAATTAGGGGAGCGTATACTCATCATTCGAATGATATTTTTGGTGCATATCATTCAGATTCTGCACCGCCCGATCAAAACACTGGAGAATCAGATATGTTCCACGAAACAATAAAATGAAGAATCGACGAAATGCTTAAAGGGGCCGAAAACAAAACTGGGCCGTGTGTAGCCAAATGGGCCTTTTTGCTAGCGGACTTTTGTTTTGTCTTTGTTTTCTCTGGCGGGCCTTCTCTTTGCCAGATTCGAGGCCTTGTGAGGCCCAAAGAAAAGCAGAAAAAGAAACGGAAAACTTGGGACTCCAAGAGGAAGCACAACTTGTTCAAACTGAAGAAGCAAGAGAGACAAAATTAACAAAGGCTAACACTGCCACTCATAATTAACAGTTGGATATTTTTAAACTTGATGTGCTGCCCACATGGGGGGCATTATCTCAGCAAAGTCAGGCACAATTAGAACAGCAAACAATGTAAAGATGACAAACAACAAGTTGGTCATGTGCATATCCTAATTGGTCCTAGCAATGAAAAGACATAGATTAAGCAATTAAAAGACCAACCCATCAACATGATTCTAGGCAGCAACATTGAACTGACATCCCAGTGAAACTGTGCTCTCCATGTCGGTATAGTTTCTTACTTAATCAGCCACCATGCCCATGTCAGAATACATACATCATCCAATTGTCTATTAAATCACCAAAAGAACTACTGAGAAAAAATAGCTACGATAGACAAGTTTAACACGGTTTTGCATTGAGACAAACCAAATAAATTACTAGAAGTGAATTACAGTCCTATCTCTAACAAACTTTCTTTTTCCTTTGCTTCGGAATGGACACCACCACCAAATATGATAACTACTGGGCTATATGATGAATACTCCCTGATGAATGATGATTCAAGAATAGTAAGTTAACTATTTAAAATTGTTGCACCTTGTTTTTATATTATAGCACCTATGACAACTTGAAAAGAAATAACTGGCACTGTTGTCCACAAATCTATCTGATAGAGCATTAGTAACTACAAAATAGGCGTTGAAAATGCTTGCAACTAACAAACGTAATTAGTTTTAGTTTTATGGTAAAACATAAAAGAAAATTTAACAATGAGTTACTTATGTTGTGCATCCAATATCCCAACAGAATTTCGGGGAAAAAAAAGGGAGTTTCTAACAATTTGATATAAAAAGAAAATCCTACACTTCTTCTCACTGCAAACATAGTGCTTCAGCACTGCAAGCATACAAAACCTGTTAATAATTACCTCATCAAGCAACGGGTTCTCGACATGGTAATCAAGAATTGATCTGAACTTTGACTTGCCCTAAGAAGTCATCTGATAGAGGTTCAAACACACTTCAACGCCTACAAAAGCTATCAGTCTAATGGTTAGAGAACATACAAAAGGTACGGTTCTCAGCAGCAGAGGAAAGTATCTCTACTGCTAATAAAACCATACGATACAGAGAGGACATCTAACAAAACACATAGAATTGTATCATAAAAAGTTCATCAGAGATCTTCATACAACTAAATTCGACGTCCAACCCGTGGAAAATCACCCTACAATAGCAATAGATTATAGAGGGACACATTACATATTAGAATCTGCATTATGCACCTTCCATTACTGTATTGTACATGTACTCTGCATTGAGATATGGTACTAAGAGAAAGTTCAAAAAAGCAAACAAAACAGCTTGAAAATTTTAATTAAAAACTCGACTATCCTTCTAAGATTACAAACTAGTAGGGACGCTTAACCTAACAAATTAATTAAGTCTATTAAGAAAAGATTCGGAGAAGCTAACAAAACAAGTAGGGAAATTTAATCAAACAAAACCTGACTATCCTTCTAAGAGTACAAAAGCAGTAGAGATACTTAACCTAACAAATTAGTTAAGCCTATTAATAAAAAGTCCAGAGAAGTAAACAAAACAACTTGGGATTTAGCTTCGTTTGACACCGACATATTATTTTCTATACCGCAGGGAATGGCTGCTGGTGGCGATCTCGGGGGTGGCATGTTGTTGGACCCATCTTGGGATGGGCAACATCGTTCTTGGGCATGGTTGAACAGTGAAGGACCCGCCTCCTTTGTTCTTCGGGGACCCCAGGAGGACTAGTCTCTTGACGATCAGTACGTTCTAGTTCTGCAATAGGCTCTATTGCTGCCCATGGTAAGGATGATGCACATTGGGTGGTCGTTCACGATAGACTCATCGCTTCTGTCAACACTCATTGACGGGTGGAGGCTGAAGACCCACACGTTTCACTTTCAGTAGGAGGAGATAACCACCGTCTTGTAGAATGTTGCATACCTCACCGGCCTGCTAATATGGGGTCATCCTATGGTTCCATCCACTAGATCACCCGACTGAAAGGCACGTATGCTACACCGATTTGGTCATCCCATTCCGGATAAGTTCTCTAGAGTTTCACATTCGTGGCTGTGGTGGTAAAGGCAATGCCCAACAAATGCACCTGCGCATGCCGTTAAGTCCCACCTATTTGCTTACTTGCTCTTCATGTTGGGGTAGATCATGTTTTTTACGACTCAGAGAGACTGGGTGTACCCTAGCTACATCCACATCGTTGAGCCCCTAGTCAACGCTAAGCCTTAGGAGGTCCCGATGTACAATTAGGGCTCGACTGTTCTGTGTGTGACCTGTAGGGCTTTGTGCAATGGTTCGTAGCATGCCACTGACATGCCAAACCTCGTTGTTTGCTACATCTTGTTGCAGCTATAGTCATGGGAGTACTTCTTTGTTGGTCGACCGTACATTCGGGTGCAGGTGCACCTGTACTAGTTGGAGGCACGCTTCTATGGTGCCGGCGATAGTGACGATTTGGTGGACAGACGCACCATAGGTACTCATTGTATTGCCGGCGCGTTAGGATGGTCTAGATACATGTCAAGGTGTGTCAATTCAACACCATGTTCTTTAACATGTATCCATATTATTGATTTGAATCTACATATCCATGATACAGGAAACATAATGGTCAATCAATATATGTGCTGCTTTATAAACCATAATTATCGCATGTAATGATATATGATAATAGATAATTTAGAACAACATTAAAAATACAAGTAGAATAACATTAAAAATATAAGTAAAGAGTTTCATGTCACAGACTCGATCAATACAAAAAAATATGGATTTATTCATCATATACCCTCCTCATAGATGGAAATTCAGGATTTACCCTCCTGACCCACGTGTCAGTGACTTATGATGACCCCATATGTCATTGAGGTAGGAGGGTAAATACTGAAATCCCAATTCAAGGGAGGGTATATGATGAAGATCCAAAAAAATATTTATTTAAAAGATAAAATAATATAATGCTTCACAGGACGGAAGATAGAGAAATGATTCAATCGTTTCTATAATTAGCTGTAGGGCGCATTGACCGGTGGTGGGGCCGACTTGACTCACATCGGTCGGTCTTATCACCAACGCAACGCACCATCACATCATCATCACGACGTTCGATTCAATGCAGTGATCAGTGATGCACGCTCGTTGGCTCGACCTAACGTGCCAATTCGACCACGAGCGATCCCATCGATCGTATGCACTACAGCTAGAAATTAAAGTGTGGAGGCACAGACGTGGCAAGACCGTACCGTACGCGTCATCACGAGGACAGAGCAACCGTTGGAATCAGCCACTAACGACCCCGCGCGCGCGCGCCTGTACGACGTGAGATCGGCGTGGCAGACGGCTGTACGAGGCAGCAGCAGAGACGACGCGTGGGTGGATCTCCGCAGGCTACGGGCGCCCCGTCGCTCGGCGCCCGCGAACGCCACCGCGTTGCCCATCGGCCATTGTCACCATTATGACAGTCGTGCCCGACCGCACGCGCGGGGAGGATTGTGGCCGTGTTCTTTTCGGTTTCTAAAAATTATTTTTTAAATTTTTGAAAGTAATTAACTTTTAAATAAAATATTTTTTAAGATAGAGTCTACTAATTAATTATAGTACATACTTTACTAACATCATTTATATCGGTAAAAATAGCATATGAGTTTTTGTTACTATGTAATATCTCGTACAAATAACCTAAAAGCTACAAGACACAGCTAAAAATCACAAACCATAACCAAAAAGAATAGGCCCCATGCCGATCCACCGAAAACCACATGCCGAGGCTCGGATTTGGCCCGCTCCAACCGGCTTTTTTTGACTTCTAATTTTTTTTGTTAAAATTATATTATAGTGATGATTATTTTTTTGAGTTATTTAATTAAAAATAAAATGGGGTGAAAATAAAAAACACTATTTACAGATAATGCAAAGAAATAAAAAAGCAAAAAAACCAAAAACAAGAACTCGATACGTCCAATAGCTTCTTCTTGTTTTGAAAGCTGAAAACCAAAACCCAAAGAAAAAAACCGATCGGAGCATGGCTCGGCCGCACCGCAGAAGCAAAACCCGGATGTGAGGGCAATCAAGCAGTCCTGCTTCCACACGTCATGGGCTAAGGATCTATTCTTTTTAGTTACGACTTATGTTTTTTGCTACAATTTATTCTTTTAGATTATTTGTACAAGAGATTATAGAGTAACAGAAATTTACATATGGTTTTTGTTGATATAAATAAAGTCAGTACAGTATGTACTACAATTAACTAGTATGTCCTATCTTGAAATATACTCCGTTTAAAAGCTAGTTACTATGGAAAAGCCGAAAATCAGTTTTTAGAAGTGGGAAAGAACAGTACCTAAGTTTTGTTATGGAAATCTTTTTACTTTTTCTTTTACGGTGAATCGCTGTTGGGCTGTTCGTAGCCATACTCAAGGGTAGTGACTTTTTACCTTGATATGCATGTAGCTGTAATTTCGTTAGGCAACCAGGGTAAATTGGAGACAAAAGTTAGGGCCATTTGCACCCATGACTACGAAGTGGTATGTGTTTTGAGTCCAAATTACGCGTGATGGTCATACGTAAATCAGCGCTCTGTTTTAGACGACATGTACGCAATCTCAAATCAATTATATCCCGATCCGTATTTTAGATGCATAAATGTCCGTACTGGGTCCAAAGCCATTTGCCCATTTCGGTATACATATACGGATTTTGCACAACCAGTATCTAATTATTCTAGTATAGACCCAATCCATTTGCATCCGTACCATGCAACTTGTCACATCATGAATGCACAAAACAACAAACGAAACAAAAGAGACGATGCGATATGTACGTATACGCACAAGTATCGTTAATTCTAAGCTCGGAAGCGTGTGGTTGGCTATGGCAACAAGCACAAATTGGCCTCCGTACTAGCTACTACTACTCTGTATCCTTCTCTCCATTTTTGTTGATTCAATGGTCGATTTACTCTGTTGTTTGTTTCATCACCCACAGGAATCATACAGATCGATCGATGATTACTCCACTGCATTATTCTACCACTACTATGGATACCAAAATAACACAAATACTCCTCCTAGTACTGCTGCATCAAGTGCAAAACGCGTCAATGCATGCATCAAATGGCCGAACAATCTCAGCGCTAACGTGCTGCATCTGCAGCAATTAACTCTGCCTTTTCTAAAGAACTGCAGTAAGCTGTCATTCCCTGGTTCATTCCTTGTATTTTGAACTGCCACAACAGACTCTCCTTTTCGAATTTATATCAAGATGATGCACTTTTGAGACTTTGTCAGGAGCAGCTGTTTCTCTCTTAAAACGGGAAATGGACTCAATAAACTCTCTCTTTAAGAAAAGAAGGGGAAGCTACAGACAGATCTTGACCCTGGGACAGGAAGAGCTTGATCCTTCCAAGCCAGCCAAGGGTGAAACGACCAGTGAGATCTAGAACAGAATAACACGAGGTCATATGCTTCATACGTGTACTTATCGATGTATTTATTAATAATATAGTTGATAGTTGTCAGACCCGGATTTTTCGATCCGAATCTACTGTGTTTTACTGCACTAATCCCTGGATCAGTAGTTAGTGCACACAGGTACATTGCTGAATCACGTCATACATCGCACAGATAATAATATTACAGAATTTATGCTACACCGCGTCGGGTGGCAGTTTACAAAAGGGCCGATTAGGCCAAATGTCTTCATTACAAACACGCAGCAGAATCATTAGCAAAAGTAAACCCAAACTCCACAGACAAGCGACTGGAAGGGTATTGTGTGCATTATATGTCGCCAGCTAACTAGTAACATACGTGCACACAAAGCCGGAAGTTCCCTTGTATGTGTCTAACCAACGGGACCTACGCCTTAGTCTCTTTCGTTATCCTTCTCCTCCGTAGCAGGAGTATCTTCGTAGGCATAATGGTCTTGTGTTCCTGTTTCTGAATATTGTCGCAAAAGCGAGTGTGAGCACTCCAACCCCGCGCTCCGCGAGCCAACACACAGAATGCAATATTTAACATGTATGACTAATCAAAGGAAAGGTTGAGGCTCATTTTATTTTTGCGTAGAGTGCTTTTAAATACAATTACTTAAAACTCCCTAATACCTAGCAGTTTGAACCCAAGTATAGGTTGCGAAAGAATGCAATATTAATAGTGATTCAGATTCCATCCACCGTTACATGGCATCTGTACCATATAGCAATTCTTCAGCGTTATAGCCGCTACATTACCACTCGGGGCGACACCTGTGTCAATTCCAAACTAGGCGCCCCTTCGCCCTTCAAGTTTTTCATACCCGTTTTCAATATTTTAAAACAGTAACTATATCCGCTAAGTTCTCATGTCCGCTCGACCGTGGGCACGCTATTCATTCAAATAGTTTTAGACTCGCAGAGTTTGTACACTTTCACCACAAGAGACAATCAACTCGTTGCCCACACGATTCCTTAGACGTGTGGTTGAGCAGACCATCACAGTGACTTTTCAAAGTATCTAGTCCCTTTTGTCATCTCACCTTATTGGAAATCGCCCACTTGCGGTGGGTCCCATCTGTCGCGGGATGTTTCCCACAGCCACTACACACTCGGGCTTCTACTTCCCGCAACGTAGGGACACTGGGAAACTTCACCCCCTTGACCGTTGTCCCTTCAGCCCCTTGCCATAGCGTAGCCTTCACACCCCTACCAGTGAGATGAGTCCGGGGTTTCGATAAATTTACTTAGCCAAGTTGTATTTTACAGACTTGTGGTTGTACTGTTTTACACAGGAGGTCATGACAAGATTCGATCTTTAGTGGTATCTGGGCGGTCTACCACTAACCCACTTTGTGCATCCACTGCATCACATTCACACCCTCAAACCAATCCGCCCAGATATTTAAGCAAGTTGGGGATTTTTGGGAGCATAAAATAATCATGTCAAATTATACCAGTCATTCCCACCATGACTGTCCAAACCAGTTCTTCAGGATTTAAAATGACAATGATGTTTTGGGCATTTCAGCGCCCCCAAGTAACTATGCAAGACTAAGCGTATGATAATTACGGACTTATTTCCAAAAGTTACTATTATAATTTTACTAGGGTGACAAGGTTCACGTAATCAAGTATTCCAAAGGAGGTGTAATATTAGCAAAGATAACAATGGGCATATAACTAGAATATTAAATTAAACATGTATTTGCATATAAAATAACAGCATGCAATTTGATAATTTAAATCAAAGTAATTTCAGAAAATGTAGGTTCAACATGATCAAAGTATTAACTCGCCTTGGTTACAGTGGTTTGGTGCTTGATTATCTGGAGCTTCTAGGGCTGCAGCTTCTGCGTCTTCCTCTTGAGCCTCGTACGCTATTTTAACGTGCGCGAAAATTCGGATAAAACAAAAATCAACAAATCACCAAATAACACCAGAAATCCAAATGAACTTCAGAAATTATGATTTCAGTTCCATTGGACAGATCTTGATTTTAGATGAATTTAGAAATTTGTCTCACTCAATTTGGAATTAAAATGAATAAGTTATGCCCATTTGAATATTTCAGTTTAGTAAAATCCAAAATTAATAAATTTCTGACAGTGGGTGCCATATGTCATATTTTTCCATTTTATCTTTTTCTTTTATCATTTTTCCTCTGTCTCTATGGCCAGTAGGGCCCACATGTCAGCGTGTCCGGTCACTGACATGTGTGACCCTCCGTCGATGGCCACGGTAGATTTGGGCCACCGATCGGGCGGGGGCCTGTGTCGCCGAGGAAAATAAAACGAAAACTCGACCTCAGCACGCGGAGCCGGGGGCTCAAACGTGCGCCGAGGGAGTCGGGGGGAGAAGAGATGAGCGGTGGTAACCAAGTGAGCGGGGAGGCGTTGCCTACCCTATAAGGAGAATAAATCCTTTTGGAGTATGCCGTGGAGGGGGCCGGGCAAAGGAGTCGGGGGCGACGGTGGCCGGCAGCGAGTGGTGGCCGGAGAGGTTCGGAGTTTCGTGAAATGCAGCCCCGGTGATGGTGAAGTGGCCGTGAGGTCGGCGAGACGAAGGGCACGGTGGCGGGCGGCGCGTGTGATGGCGGCGATCCAAGGAGGCGGTCGACGCCGCGAAGCTCACGCAAAGGAGACCCGGTGAGGAGGAGTCGGCCGCCGGCTTCCACGAAGCTCGGGAGCAAAGAATTGCTCGGAGGTGGTCGGAATCAACGGCTCGCTCGGCCGCCGTGAGGAAGAAGATGTTGCGGCGGGGATTGGGGCACTACGGCTCAATTGCTTGCAAGGGAGGAGAAGGGAGTATTGCGGCGCGGTTGAGACTCCCGGGCGGGGCTTTTATAGCCAGGAGAGAGGCGCGCGGCGAGGGCGGCATTTGGCCTCTCGCTGTTTACGCTGGGCAGGGGTGATGAACCCAATCTTCTCCGGGATTGCGTGGGAGACAGGTGGCGGGAGATGCCCTGAACTTTCCCTTGAGGTGTGTGTGTGTGTGTGAGAGAGAGAGAGGGATTAGTGCGGCAAGCGCGAGGTGGAAATGGCGGCACCGGCGCGTGGAGAAGAGAAGCCGGGGAAAGAAGAAGGAGAGAAGAGAGCGCGGCGCGGGAGGGCCACCGGCCAGAGGGAGGGACTGGCGCGTGGGGCTCGCAGCGATGAGAGAAGGCGCAGCAGCGCGCGTTGAGGCGGTGGGCCGGATTTGATGGCCTACCGCCCAAATTCCTTTCTCTTTTCATTTTCTTTTCCTTTTATTTTTTAAATATACATTTGGGTATGTATTTGTGTGCATATTTATATATACCATTATATATATTTTTCTGGCTTCACCTATTTCCCTTTATATACTATTATCTTCAAAATGATATTTTATATTTTATTAACCTGATTTCTCTCCTTATATTGGATCATCTTTTGATTCGAATTTAAGATTTTGAGTTTCCTTTATTTGTACTTTCCCATGTGTAGCATTGCTAATATTGATTTGGTTTTTGGTCTTTCTTGAATTTCTTTAACTTTTTGGGAGCTCAATAAAAATTTAAAAACACCATGAAAATCCAAACTCAAATATAATAATTGACAAAAATAACTCAAGACTTCATATTTTCTAATTTAAAATTTTCAGGATGTTACAATAGTAAAGCATTCTAAATTTTACATCTTTAAACTCACTATATTCAAGTCAATTGGCATACTGATTAAATCATCATGGTTAAATCTTCTCTTTCCCTTCCCAAACATATTATACGAAAAATCATATGTGCGAGATTGGTAAGGCCCATTATCTAAGTACTTTCTTCTTATCATGTCTTTCTTCATATTATCTAAGTACTTATTTTTTGGGAGTGTCTTACTTTGTCAACTTCATCTTGCACTCATTTTTTGGAAGTACTAGTTGGATGCCCGTGCGTTGCTACGGATTTAAACATAATCGTAACATTTAAAAAGTCTAATTGCAAAATGATAGGGAGCAAAGAAAATACTTTAAAATTAGTCTATCAAACAAGAACACTATAGATCAGTGGTGAAGCTAGGAATAAAATTGAGGTTAGGCTGAATCTTTTGTCAGACTAAACGAAATTGACATAAATACAGTGTTTTACTTTTTACAGAATTTCAAATTCATATAGAAACACACAATTAGAGACAAATAATGCAAAATAAAGAAATATAAAGTAGGTACCTCGAAAGTCGATAATACGAAACGCATACTCAACAATATATAATTATTCTACCATGAGTGCAGATTAGCGATAAGTCACCTGTGTATGAAACATATGAAAATTAGTGATATAATAGAAACTTGTGAAAGACAATAAAAATTTAGATCATATAAAACATATCACAAATAAACTAATTTGAATCATAAGATAAATTTGAATCACGGGTAAGATTTAAAACTATAAATCTATAAATAAATTATAAAGATTAAACTATTAACTATCTTTAAGTCTAAAATAGTAAATTAAGAGGGAGAAAATATTACCACTTACCACGCACTGATTCCGACGCTGTCCACAGTCCGCTCAGTCTCTCCTCTAAATCACTCTCGCAGTCTTCGTTGTCGCCTGTCCGCTCTCCGCTCTCGCCTCTCGGTCTCTCCACTCTCTGCGGCGTGAATGTGCAATGCTCCTGCCGGCCGGCTCATCGCCCTGCTGCGATCCGCTCTCCGCGGTCCGCCCCTCGCCTCGGCGGCTTGGCCTCGCCGCCGCGCGCCCGGTGGGCTCCGCGTCCGCCCTCGCCGCCGCCGCCCAGCGCGCTGGCGGCTCCCCTCCGGACCTGTTAGATCTCGCTCTCGACTCCTGGCTCGGCCTCGCCGTCGCCGCCCGTTTACCTTTGTACCCATGGGTAAATACCCTAATGGAGTCGGGTATGTGATGTATTCTTTGCCCGCGAGTATAAAAATAGGGGGAAATCTTTGCCCATCGGGTAAATAGGTACGGGTATGGGTTAGCTCTACCCGTACCCGTCTCGTCCGTTTACCCGCGAAATAAAATAATAGGTGGACCATTAATAAACACTAGACTAACGCTGCCGCCCAGATAACTCGCCCGCCGCCCCCACGGCCCCTCTGGCATCTCCGCGCCCCACCCGCCTCTTCGCCCGCATCTCCGCCTCCGCCCCCCACCCGCCTCCTTCGCCCACTCTCGCATCTCCGCCTCCTCCGCCCCCACCCGCCTCCTCTGCCCCCCTCTTTGCATCTCTGCCTTCTCCGCCCCCACCCGCCTCCTCTGCCCCCTCTCGCATCTCCGCCTCCTCCGCCCCCACCTGCCCCCCTCTCGCATCTCCGCCTCCTTCGCCCCCAACCCAGCCGTCGGCCTCCTCCTCCGCCCCCCTCTCGCATCTCCGCCTCTGTAGTGTAGGACGGATGTCTTGTATGTGTCAGATCCATGCGAACATCTTGATCAGGGGGAAGAAGGTGACTTGGGTTTTTTCCGAGGCATCTTTAAGTCTCGCCACTTCAAGGGTCAAGAAGATGTTGATTGAGAAGCGGGTGAAGTTCCATCCAAGGGAGGTGTGTCCCTACTGATTGATTAATTTAATTGTAAAGTTTGATTTTCTGATTGATTACTTGTGAAGATAAGCGTATAAAATTCTTTAAGATGGAAGTTAGGCATTTTCCATGTTTGTTCATGATGGCAGATTAGTCCTTCAATCTGCTCCCAAATATCAATTTTCATGAGCGACATATGTCGAATGTATATAGAATGATTGGTGTGCAATACATCTGTTGTGTATATCAACTGTCAAGGTGTTACATGCTTAGTGCTGCTGAATTTAGATCTTGCATATGTGTGGCTCGGCCAATGCATGGTTTTTACTTCCTGAAACTCCAAAAGAATCGGCAAACACTTGTTGGAATAGTATGTCAAATGACACTTCTTTCAGATTTTATTTTCTTGTCTACATTTTGTTCAACCATAATTTAAATTACTTTGGTTTTCATAATTATCCACCAAGGATTGATAACTATACCCATGTGACCATGTCAGAAATGACAACACAAGTTTTTGGAGGAAGGTAGAGCACTTGTGTGAAAGTAGCTTGTTGCTACATGGGCATGGCTATCTGTTGTGGTTTAATTGAACGGCAAATCCTTTTTAGAGTTACTATCTCAATATTTTTTGGTTGAATCGCATGATTAATCTGGGCATATGTGGTCAAGATGTTAGTAATATAAAAAAAAACTCGACCTGCAGGGGGAAGAATCCCCCCGGGCATTGCTTAAGAAGAAGGTCTTCTCACGCAGACGAGAAAACCCCGAACCCTGCTCCACCCTTACACAGGCACCATCGCCCGACCTTGTGAGACTACCGGCGGATCCTTTGGATCAACGCCTTGGCGGGCCTTAGACCTGTGCTTTGGTGTGGTAGCAAAGTAGGGGATTTTTCCCAAGCTCGATATTCGCTCCCATTGGGAGTCGAACCCAGGACCTGAGGTGTGCTACTCAAGCCTCTAACCATTGGGCTAGAGACCTTTTCGCAAGATGTTAGTAATATAATATGCAATATAATATGGTGACTCAGTTTATTTTATATTATGCAATATAATATGGTGACTCAGTTCGCGGGTAATCAGATTGATGTTTTAGTGGGCCGGTGAGATGGATCATAGGTGTTCTTCGCCGGCCGGAGGTGAGGCTTGAGCCTTACCAAGCCTCACCCTTAGCTATTCCACAAATGCTTTCCATAGCAACTTTCAAAACAAGCACCACAGCACAATCACCACAAACTATAATGCTACATTTTTCACAAATGCTTTCCACGGTAACTTTCAAAATAAGCACCACGCAGCACAACCACCACAAACTGAGCCTAACTAATAACAGATAACATGATCAACATGTGGATTCGCTCGTGGATGAAACTATGTTACATTGTAGAGATAATACTTCTATAGTATGCTTTACTTTCTTCTCAATATCCAAAGGCTTGGGCAAGAGTAACACAAAGGTCCATACAGAGAATTTCGTTTAACCTAAAAATAAGCTAGACTTTGATTAAAACGATATAACCATAAGCTACAAAACAGATGAAAGTCAAGATTGATAGATGACAATGACTTTCGTCATCGATGAATCGGATTAAGGGTATGTATATTGAGAAAAATACAGCCTTAGAACACTTCTGGATCTAAATAATATCAACCCAAGAAATTTGTAAACCTCAACTATGTCAGAGAACTATCCGTTTAGCTAGTACAGTTAGACATGTAAGCATCTGGTCAACAACAGTAGAAGGTGAAACTAAATAAGCTAAACTACAATCATCAACATCAGCACGTCCCTCCATTACATTGTCTGTTACTACAATCATCAACATCATCAACATCGCGCAAGATTCTTACATTTCATTTTCTTTTCAAGAGGAACACTCGCACTGTGATCCATCCCAGCCGCCCCAGATGCATCACGAACCCACCCTCACCAAGCTTGTTATCATAATTGAAATTGTTCGTCACGATCGTAGTTCCTTCGATGAGAAGATGCGCCATGTCGTGTCCTTCTTCTTCTTCTTACCGGCCGAGCCCTAAGAACACAACACATAGAGAAATTTTTTAGTAAACTTAACACATGGAGAAATTTTTTAGTAAACTTAAGTATTTAGCAGATTGTATAAGAACAGAAAAGGTATTAGTGGAGCCCCAATGTTATCAGTTATCCACTCGACCCACAAGAAAATATCGCATTTTGAACAAATTACTTGAATCTAACATTCACATACTCCATTCTACCTCACTAGCCAACCAACACTTACAGATTAATAGCAACATCCCCAATAAAATCAACAAAATTTGAAGTACCAAAGACACCAATTCAAATATCCAGTCGCGCGTCATATCATTAATCCACTGCAAGGAGGTGATGTGCCAGCTACTAACCGAATCAATCCGCAAATCATACATCAAACTCACAAATTGACCCATAAATCAGCATGTTCTACCCAATCAAAATCATATGTTGTTTAAGATATTTCGCAAAAAAAAAAGACTAGTTGTTTTGGCTAATCATCCTATCCAGTCGCACTCAAGTATCGCTGACCTTGATGGGGATGCCGCCGGAGTTGGGAGTCGCCATTGCCGCCGGCGAGAGGGAGGGCGTCGAACAACAGATCTGCTCGTCGTCGGGAGGGGGAGGCGGTTCGGGAGGAGGATGCGGTGGCGCGGGCGGGGATGAGGCGGAGCGCGGGCTAGCGAGGAGGGTGGGGGCGCGGAGGAGCGACGGCGGCGCGCGGGGGGGACGTGGTGAGGGCGGAGGAGGGAGGAGGCGAGGGCGGCGGGAGGGGGGCGTTCGGGAGGAGGATGCGGCGCGCGGGGCGGGGTGAGGCGGGGCGCGGCCGGCGAGGAGGGTGGGGCGCGGAGGAGCGCGGCGCGCGGGGACGTGGTGAGGGCGGAGGGAGGGAGGAGGCGAGGGCGGCGGGAGGGGGAGGCGGTTCGGGAGGAGGATGCGGCGGTGCGGGCGGGGTGAGGCGGGGCGCGGCCGGCGAGGAGGGTGGGGCGCGGAGGCGCGCGCGCTGGGGCGGGTGAGGGAGGAGGAGAGGAGGAGGCGGCGCGGCGGAGGAGCGGAGGAGGCGAGGCGGCGCGTGGCGAGGCGCGGGCGGCGCGGCGACGGAGGGAAGGGAGGTCGGCGCGACGGCGGAGGAGGGAGGGGAGTATTGGAGTATATGGTAGTTAGAGATAAAATAGGATAGAATTGATTTGTATCGAGTCCTTCCTTATCTCCTCTACCTTGTACACTATATATACCGGCCCCCGAGGCTCAATACAACAACAACAATATTCGCAGTATCTCTCTCTCTCTCAATCCAATCTAACATGGTATCAGAGCGGGCGTTCTAGCGTGCCGCTCACGCTTCCGCCGTCGCTGCCCCCGGGAGTGGAGCCGATCCTCCCGGGGCAGCCAATCGCTTTTTACATTGTTGTTCGTCTGCTGCTCGAGTCGTCGCGGCGGCAACAATTGCAACACATGACCGATCCGCATCCGTGCCTCCACGCCTCCCGGACTCCCGCTGGACTCTCCACGCACGCCTCGTGCCCCATCCCACGCCGCTTCCCGGCGCCTCCCCATCCCACGCGCCTCCTCGCTGCCGAATCTGTGCCCGCTGCTCCACCCGCCGTCTCCGCCGCTGTCCGCCGCTCGAAGACCACCTCCGCGGCCGGATCTTCGCGGATCTCCGCGCGCCACCAGATCCGCCGTCGCTGATCCGCCACCCGCGCGGCCTCCTCGCCGCCGAATCATGCCCGCTAGCTCCGCCGCTGCCTCCGCCGCTGTCCGCGCTCAAGACCACCTCGCAGCGGATCTTCGCCGGATCTCCCGCCGCGCCACGGATCCGCCGTCGCCTAGATCCGCCCACCCGCCGCGGCCTCCCTCGCCTGCCGAATCTGTGCCCGCTGGCTCCGCCCGCCGTCCACCGACTGGAGGAGCTGCTTGCCGGATTTGCGCTCACCGGCCGCCTGCCCCGTCGCTGCTCGGCCCCGAGCCGTGACCTGCTGAACCCCGCCGCCGCCCTCCCCACAGGGAGGACCTCAGGGCGGAAGAAACGAGGTGTGCGGGGGAGGCAGCCGCACGGGAATGGGGGGTGGGGGGGCAGGGGCAGCGAATGGGTTTTCGGGTGGGATGGGCTATATGTGTAGAATTGACCATCACCTTAAACTCATACTTTTAGGAGTAGAGATCTTGCTTTGTCAACGTTCTCCATGTTTTTTTCTTTTCTCCACTGTTTATTAACATGTTTAATGCTTCTGTTTAGATGTAGTTCTTAATATATAAGGCGCTAGTTTTTAACGCATGAGAATAGGTATTATATAAACTTGAACTCTAAACAATAAAAATAAAATAGGCCGAGGTCTGTGCCCCCTGCCTAATGTGCATCCGCCCTTGAAAACGAGGAATAAACTCTGGCACCTCGGACTCCAAAGCTACCCAAAAGGGAGTGCAAAAACCATAGTTTGAGTGCCACCGCTTGATGGTTAATATTATCCACTGCGGAATGTTTACCAGCTTGGGGATCCTCACCTTCTTCCCCAGAGTCCAACACCACGCTTCCCCAAGCAAACCACCGTGTTTTTAAACTATGCTTCCGATCAGTGATCTCCCTATTTCTAAGTGAGCTCCCCCCTTTTCACCATCATCTGATGCTGATGCTGCGATGCATCTCCAAACAAAGAACGCACTGCCACCCCCCGATTTCCCACGATCTCCCCACCTTCCACAGATCTCTGCTTCGTAGTGTAAACCCACTTGTTTATTCGCCATAAATATGCTCATAACGTGCTCATGCTCCCGTCTCCCATGCAACCCATCAACCACCCTCTTTCTTCGACGGCTTGCTCTCAACTTTATTCTTTTCTATCAAAGGGGTTTCTGTTGCCGCACGAAATTGATCCGTACGTCAACAAGGTAATTGATGGAGAAACAAGAACTACTTTAATCTAAAGACTAAGAAAAACAAAGGTACGAAAATAATGTTGTATCGATTGTCTGATGATCCTTCTGCAATCGGCCTTACCCTTCATATTTATAGGGTGCCTGGTCTATGGCAAATAAAATCGCATCAAATCAAGATTTATGGCAAGTAAAACAAATTAATCACATCCGCTAATGAGCCCGATTTCTTTCTCTTCTTTGCTTCTCATTGTCGAATCCTCTGCGCAGATAACTTCCCATAACGATTCAAGATTCCCAAATTTTTAACCGCTTTCGTTATATCTGCCGAGTTTTCAAATCGTGATCGAACTCCTTGCGACCACCTTTAGTATGGTCGTAGCCTTCAATGCGCCGTGGGCTTCTACGTGGTCATATACTCCAACGCGTCGTAGACCCCAACGTGGTCGTGACCCCACCGTGGTCGTAGCCTCCAACGTGGTCGTGACTCGCCGTGGTCGTAACCTCCGACGTGGTCGTGACTCCAACGTAGTCGTATACTCCACCATGGTCGTAGACCCCACCGTGGTCGTAAGTTCAACTGCCGACTATCAACCTTGATGTCATCGTCTGTGAACCAGGCTTCTGATCATGGCCAATCGTAGTCGTAGCAGCGTCCGATCCAAAATGGTTGAGCCACTTTTGACCATGCCAACGTGGTCGTAACTGCCTTCGACCACGACCAACGTGGTCGTAATCGGTCCAGCCGGTTTCCGATTAGTGATGACAAGGTCGTAAATGCTGCAACGTGGTCGTAAAACCACCCAGCGACCGCCAATCGTGGTCGTAGCTGCCTTCGACCACAGCCAACGTGGTCGTAATCGGCCCAGCCGGCTTCCGACTTGCTTTGCCGTGATCGTAACTACTCACGACCATGATATCTGCACGGCGTTTCCTTGTTAACTTGCTTTCGGCTTTACGATGATTGTCAAGCCAAATTTGATTATCAACACATGCCCCCCTGTTTTTTGGCAACACTTGTGTGCCAAAAAATAAGAATTACTTGCTCGACCAACAAGGCCAATGTCAACACATCCATTGGCCATGTTTATATGTCTAAGGGCGATAATTTATTATCGGCCATGTTATAAAGTCTAAGGGCGATAAACAGGTATCAGCCATAAATAATATTTCTCAGGACGATGACTGGCAAACACCGGCCATATTTTCTCATGCATTTTGCCACACACTTGGATAGTACCTTTTTAAATATTTTCCATTAAGTGCTCTAGGCAACCTTTCTCCATGCAAATTTTGCACAAAATAACTATTTCCAGGAACAATTTCTATAACTTTATACGGACCATCCCAATTTGGAGACCATTTTCCAAACTTATTATCCTTTGACCCAATAGGTAAAATCGTCTTCCATACTAAATCTCCAATTTGAAACGATTTTTTCTTTACCTTCTTATTATAGGCCTTAGCTACTCTTAATTTGTCTTTCTCAATTTCTCTCAAAGCTTTTATCCTCTCATCTGTAACTTCGTCTATTCTATCCATCATTAAGTCATGATAATCCACGGCCGACAAATCATTTTGCCTGGCCAACCTAAGAGCGTCCAGATTCACCTCAACTGGTAAAACGGCCTCCTGCCCATATACTAACTCATATGGTGTTACTTTTGTAGCACCATGCTTAGATATACGATGAGCCCATAATGCCTCGCATGTAACCTCATGCCATCTCTTAGGATATTCTTCTATTTTCTTTTGATAAGTTTAATTAAAATCTTATTACTAGACTCGCTTGCCCATTAGCTCCGAGCATAGTATGGTGAAGAATTAAGTAATTTAATTTTCAATGATTCGCAAACTCACGTACTTGATGAGACATGAAAGACGACCCTTGATCAACGTTAAAGTCCGTGGTATGTCGAATCTATGAATAATATGCACCAAGATAAAATAAATTACTTCTTTATGTGTCATATTTTTAAGAGGAACAACTTCATCCATTTTGTAAAATAATCTGTAGCTACTAAAACAAAACGATGACCTTTAGAAGATGCAGGCATATCGGCCGATAAAATCTAAACCCCACCCACGAAACGGCCATGGTTTAATAATAGGGTGCAACACGGCACTGGTGCCAATTGTATATCACCAAATTTTTGACAGACTCACAACGTTTATAATATTTAAAACAATCTTCTAACATAGTCGGCCAATAAAAACCAGCTCGCCTCAACAACCATTTCATCTTATGGGCGATCGATGTGTGCCACAAATACCTTCATGTACCTCACCCATAGCAATTTTAGATTGGTCTGAACTTAAACACTTTAAAAGCAATCCTTCTCTGATTCGCGATATAATTCTCCATCAAGCAATGTATACTTTAAAGCCTGTCACGAATTTTTCTATCTACTGATTTATCGATTTTCTAAATAACTAAGTAAAGATTTTCTCCAGTCATTGAATTCAGCCATATTTGCCGTTTCTAAAACATCCGAATGCGCCTTGCTGTTCGCCATATAAACAGAACATTTTGTGCATCGGTTTTCTATCACAAATAGCTTGCCTCTACTAACATGATAACCGGATGCTTGTTGCGCAAGATCATTAGCTCTAAAATTATCTCCTCTAGATATATGACTGATAGTAAAATCATCTAGGTTTGATACGATCTCTAAACACTTTTCTAAATATCTATTCAATGAACCATCAAGGCATCGATAAATTCCGAAACTTGCTGCACAACTAATAACGAGTCACCAAAAGCTTCTATATTTTTACTTCCATGGATTCTAAAATTTGCAATCCTAATAAAAGTGCTTCATACTAAACTTGATTATTAGTACAAAATATTCCAAACGGACCGATGTTTCAAAAATAGCATCTCTAGGTGAAATTAAGACAATACCAACACCTGTCCTTCTTTACAGCCGAGCCATCAAAATATAGCTTCCATGGAGATACGGACAAATAACTAACCAGCTCCATACCATTATCAACTCTATGATCTACAATAAAATTTGCTACAATTTGGCCTTTCATGGATTTTAAAGATTCATAAGCCAAATCATATTCTACCAATGCATAAGCCCATTTTCCGATTCTACCACTTAAAATCGGTGTTGCAACATATACTTAATAACATCGGTCCGACAAGTTACCACACAAGTATTGGACAATAAATAATGCCTTAAACGGTACAAGCATAATACAAGGATAAACACAATTTTTCAATAAATACATACCTTGTCTCTCGCTCCCGAAGACGCCGGCTCAAATAAGTGATAACAAATTCTTTGCCTTCTACCTCCTGCGTTAATACGAAACCAATAACACCATCTTCCGCAGCAATATATAGCTGAAACGGCGTCCGGCTTTAGGCGCCCTCAAAACAGGAGGAGTAGACAAATACTTCTTAATTTCATCAAAAGCTCTCGTTGTTCTCGCCCCAAGTAAATTCGGTTTCTTCTTTAACCGAAGTATGGGTGTAAATGCGTCAATTTTCCCAGACAGGTTAGATATAAATCTTCTCAAATAGTTTATTTTTCCTAAGAATTTTTGCACGTCTCTTTTACATTCAGCGCCTTTATTCTTTGAATGGCCTCTAATCTAGCAGATCTATCTCTATTCCTCTCATGTATGAGGAATCCTAGAAACTTTCCAACCGACACGCCAAAAGCGTATTTGAGTGGATTCATTTTTAAACCATACCGACGCATCCTTTCAAATACTAATGTCAAATCGCCAAATGATGATCCACGTTATCCGATTTAACTACTACATCATCAATATATATTTCTAGTATGATACCGAGTAAGTCATGAAAAATTAAATTCATAGCTCACGATACGTAGCGCCGGCATTTTTAAACCAAATGTCATGACAACCCACTCAAATAATCCTACAAAACCAGACACCTAAAGGCCATTTTAGACATATCTTCTTCGGCCATAAAAATTTGATTATAACCAGCATTGCCATCTAAAAAGCTAACAACTCTATGTCCCGAAGCATTATTAATCAACATGTCGGCTATAGGCATGGGATATTCATCTTTTGGAGTAGCTTTATTCAAATCTCTAAAATCAACGCAAATGCATAATTTGCCACTACTCTTCTTCTCAACTGGCACAATGTTGGATATCCACTCGGCATATCTACATGGCCTAATAAAACCAGCTCTCAATAACCGGTCTATTTCCTCTTTAATACGGTCATACATATTAGGATTAAACCTTCTAGGTGGCTGTTTGTGAGGCCTAAAACCAGATTTAATGGGCAACCGATGCTCTACTAGCTCTCGGCTAAGGCCTGGCATTTCGTGGTACTCCCATGCAAAGCAATCAACATAATTTCTAAGCAACTCAATCATTTTGGCTTTGCAGTCATTCGCCATGTTTTTATTCACAAATGTCGGCCTAGGAATATCACCACTACCTATGTCCACTTCCTCTAATGAATCAGCCGATGTAAAACCATATCCTAATTTTTCTACTTCATCAAAATCATCAATAGCTTCACACATATCGTTCTTACTTGACCGATAATGCTCTGCTCGTTCTGCCAACCAATCCAAACTATGCTCCTTATCCATTTATAACATCATATTGCTAAGCCGGGCTGCACAAGCCTACCGAGCATGCATACTGAGTACAAAACCATCCTTAGTAACACTAACATAGTCATAATCGTAAAGATCTATGTCCATTAAACACCGAATATTACCATGTCGCCAATCACCAAGCATCGCCAAAGCAACATAAGCCGATGTGTGCCGCTTGAATGACTTCTATATCATCATCTACCCATCGTACTAAAGTTTGATGCAAGGTGGAAGGAATGCAACGATTAGCATGAATCCATCCACGACCCAATAAAACACTATAATTACCTTGCACATCGACGACAAAGAAAGTCGCGAGTAAAGTTTTGCTCCCAACAGTAAGCTCCATTGAGATGACGCCTTTGGCTTCAGTTGGCTCGCCGGTAAATCCATTAAGCGTCAAATTAGTCTTCATAAGCTCACTGTCCTCTTTGCCTAATTTCTTAAAAACTGAATATGGCATTAAATTTACAGTAGCTCCACCATCTACAAGCATCCTAGAAATCGGCCTTCCGTTAATATGCCCCTTAACATATAACGGTTTCAAGTGTCGACACGATTCATCGGGTTTTTCAAAGATAGCTTCTTTGGGGCGAGACACAATTGTGCAACCTCCTCATCAATAGCTCGAAATTCGAAGGTAGTGTAAAACCATATTAATATCCATACCTTCCGGAAGTGGAGAGCCATCTTTAACTAGTGGAGACCCTCATAATCTAACAAATCATGCTCATCATCACTATTTGTCCAGACCGACTCTTCAATTTTCTTCACTTCCATTCTTTCTTAGTAGGTATCATAGGCTTGATTTCATTGAATAAATCATCCTCATTTCTTCACTGAGCCTCTCTCAATTCTTCTCTACTGAGCATGCAACCTCCTTTTTGTGAATGTGAGAGCCACGTGGACACCATCTCGGCTGCCGTTCCACACCTGCTAACAATGGAATCTTCTCTTTATTTTCGTGAGCAACCACACTATTTTCGGCCTTGTCGCCCACGGTGCGTTCATCGGTGCAGATTATTCACCTCTGAATTTTTACTCGTTTCACTTCCTTCTTTGATGCGGTAAATTCTTCTTGGAGATTTATCATCTCTCTGCTCACAAAACCGATTATTTTTATTAAATCGGTCATTTCTAGGCCATGACAACTGTCAAACATCGGCCTTCTTGGCATTTCCCATCCCGGATGAAATGGCTCAAAAACATTGGAGTTGGTGGTATCCATGGACCGCAAAACCCCATGGTGGACAAGGAGAAAAACCACCGGAGGAGGACCCCATGGCACGTGCAATAGCGGCCTAGGCATAGGATGTGGTGCGGCTGCAGGAAATTTTCCCATCGGTGATTCCAACCACCGAACTCTTGCCTTGGAGGAGATCTTGGTCGCTTCAAATTATAGGGCCGACTAAAAGCGCTTTGGCCGGTCTTACCATCTTCATATTTGGCCGAAGCTCTTTAAATGTGGGCTTGGTCTCTCAACCCATTTGTTTGTCCTATTCTTTCCTCATTAATTTTCCAACGACCCACTTCCGGCTTTTGGTTTTATCATCCTTGTCCTCCCATTCTCATGCACCCTAGGAGTTGCGTAACCTCTGTAATTTTGATGGACTCATGGCCTTCAGGAGTATTTTCAATTTGACTGTTCTAACCACACCTCTACTTTCTTCTCAGTAGATTCACTACTATCCTCACCAATCATCACATTTTTTCCTCTCGTTGATTCGACTGTGATGGCCGAACTAGCACCTTCTTATTTTTGAAATCAATCACATTGATGGAAAAGGTTGAGTGTCTAATCGCATTTTTGAGCTCAAGAAACTTCAATCGCCCTTCGTTTATGGCCGATTGAACTCATCGACTAAAAATATTGCGATCGTTAGTAGCATGAGAATAAGAATTATGTCATTTACAATATGCACGTCTTTTTAATTCTTCAGAGGTGGTATGACATGTCCAATGGGCAATTTTATTTGTTTCTCTTGCAACAAATAATCAAAAATCCTATCACATTTAGCAAGATCAAAAGTATATTTTATGTCTTCATGCCGATTTTTCAGAGAACCGGCCTCAAAGCGAGAGCAAACGAATGGTTTAGATTTTGAATCCCATGCCCATTCGGCTACACACATATCCACACTCTCATCATCGATGACGTGGAGTCATGTTCTACTAAATTAACAGGATGGTTTGTTTTATGTTTTTCATTGGTCCTATGGAAATTTTTAGATTCTCTAGCCCGGCTTTCTTGAACCAGAGCCCTTTGCAACACTTGACTCACATCTAAGAAATCTTGCCCTTCTAGTTTTTCCTTCAAATGTGAAAGCAACCTGAATAGGCTAACTCAAAGAAGATCCTTATCGAGATATTACTAGATTAAAGCATCGATTTCTTGTATCTCTAAATCTCCCGATATATTCAGCAACGAGTTCATTATATTTCGCTAACCGATGTCAAGTGTGATAATCTAAATTTAGTATCTCCGTATAAAAATACTCATGAAATTTTTGTTCTAACTCGAGCCATGAATGAATAGAATTAGGTGCAAGAGATGTGAACCAAGTGAACGCAGTACTAGACAATGACAAAGGAAACAATCTTAATTTTAAAGCATCACTAGCATCAAGCTTCACCGCATTGTGCAATAAATTGACTAACATGCTCTAAAGTGGTTCTCGCCATCATCCCTGTAAATTTAATAAAATCGGTACTCTGAATCCACGGGATATGGAACCGTATCATAGAAATCAGATACGACTTTTGATAAGTACGCATTCTACACTTAGCCTCTACCCCAAACGTTTCTCTGAATATGTTAGCTACTTGCTCTCTGATATTTTCATGCCTAACAAATGGCTCACCATAGGCGATTATTCGCCACATTAGTGGTGTGGCCTAAAAGCATTAGGTTGTGGCATGTCACAAATTTGGGGTGTGGATAGGGAATATTAAGCACGGGAGGATTAAAATAAGCTCGGTGTTGGCCCATATGGTATTCCCGATCCTGTGGTGGTATTGGAGGTATCTTGTATGCTACGCTTTGATATGGAGGTGCATGCATTCCATTAAATTTTCAGCAACTCGGCGTAATTGGGCTGAGACGAACGCATTAGTTGTGACAAACGATGACGTAGCAATATTGGCGAAGTAGGCATGTGGTTTCGCCACCATGAGTGTCACTCAATAAATCGTGGTTTCGCGGTGCACCAAATTGTGTAATAAATGCAGATGAACCATGTGGCAAAGTTTCTTGTTCTACAGAATGACGAAAATTTAAAGCACTACCATCACTCGTCATAGGTTGTTTTTATTGTGTTCATCCCGAACTTGCAACATCACGGCTCTAATACGATTAGTCAAAACATTATCCATAGCAACACCAACAGTTTGATTAATCATATGAGCAATATCTTCATAAGAAGGAGAGATTTTACTTACAGTGTTTTTTACCTTAGGGTTGGTGGAGACAGATGGCGGTGCGTTTCTTTCATAATAATGCCTTGTCTTGTCTTCGAAACACGCCAACATCGTCTTCTCATACTCTAACTTGCGTCGCTCGATCTCCTCACGATGTTCTTCCGGCACTCGTCAAGCGTGGGCGTAATGACGTTGTTGGGATCTACCTCGAACCGTTTGACACCATGGTGCAAGCTCGACTAGGTCCCTTGTAGATCGCGTGTGATATTGCACCTCTGCTGCTCGTTGTCGCCTTCGGTTGCTACGTGCGGCGTGCCGGCGATCGCGAGAAGGATGCAATCGGCTCTTAGCCGATTAGCGATTGATTCACCGGCGAGATGAAGAAATCGATCTTTCGCCGAGTAGATTGATTTCAATGGAGAAGAAGAACCGATTAGAAATCGATTCCCGGTGAGTCGCCAATTTTGTTGCCGCACGAAATTGATCCGTACGTCAACAAGGTAATTGATGGAGAAACAAGAACTACTTTAATCTAAAGACTAAGAAAAACAAAGGTACGAAAATAATGTTGTATCGATTGTCTGATGATCCTTCTGCAATCGGCCTTACCCTTCATATTTATAGGGTGCCTGGTCTATGGCAAATAAAATCGGCATCAAATCAAGATTTATGGCAAGTAAAAACAAATTAATCACATCCGCTAATGAGCCCGATTTCTTTCTCTTCTTTGCTTCTCCGCTGTCGAATCCTCTGCAGATAACTTCCCATAACGATTCAGTATTCCCAAATTTTTAACCGCTTTCTCGTTATATCTGTCAGAGTTTCCAAATCGTGATCGAACTCCTTGCGACCACCTTTAGTATGGTCGTAGCCTTCAATGCGGCGTGGGCTTCTACGTGGTCATATACTCCAACGCGGTCGTAGACCCCAACGTGGTCGTTAGACCCCACCGTGGTCGTAGCCTCCAACGTGGTCGTAGACTCTGTCGTGGTCGTAACCTCCGACGTGGTCGTAGACTCCAACGTAGTCGTATACTCCACCATGGTCGTGACCCCACCGTGGTCGTAAGTTCAACCGCCGACTATCAACCTTGATGTCATCGTCAGGAACCGGGCTTCGATCATGGCCAATCGTAGTCGTAGCGACATCCGATCCAAAATGGTTGAGCCACTTTTGACCATGCCAACGTGGTCGTAACCGCCTTCGACCACGGCCAACGTGATCGTAATTGGTCCAGCCGGTTTCCGATTAGTGATGACAAGGTCGTAAATGCTGCAACGTGGTCGTAAAACCACCCAGCGACCGCCAATCGTGGTCGTAGCGCCTTCGACCACAGCCAACGTGGTCGTGTCGCCCACCGGCTTCCGACTTGCTTTGCCGTGATCGTAACTACTCACGACCATGATATCTGCACAGCGTTTCCTTGTTAACTTGCTTTCGGCTTTACGATAATTGTCAAGCCAAATTTGATTATCAACAGTTTCTTTACACGATGTTTCATCTCCTGAGCGATTTGTAAGTAGTAGTTTGCTAGTATTTCTTTGTTTCTTTTTTGTTATAAATACTTGATCCATCTCATTGTATATACACAAGCGGGATGCCGTTCTTGTCACGGTCCTCAAGTAAATATGAAAATTGGATTACGGTTAACACTAATCCATGCTTACTTACTCCCACGACACAGGCAAAAAAAAAATCTGAACCCAACAAAAACCAAAATGAACTGAAGTTTTTCCATATTGGGCTAGACTGACAAAATCCCGAAACGCACAGAACAATGGACAAGAAGGTAAAGTCACAAGAAACACTGGACCATACCGATACAGCAAAAGCCTCTTCCTTTCAGTGCAAAGCAAGCAAGCAGCAGTGGGCATGCAGTGGCACCGAATCCCAGTCATACTTCTCTGCTTCGTTTCCTAGTTTTTACCAACCTGCTGGCGAACCCAGATCCGGATGAAAGTGGGCATGCAGTGGCACCGAATCCCAGTCACACTTCTCTGCTTCGTTTCCTCCTATTTTTACCAACCTGCTGACGAACCCAGATCCCGATGAAAGTAACATTCCCTACTCCATCTTCTCCCCCTTGCTAACCGCCCCGCCCATTTGTAAAGGTTCCAAAGCCACTCCCCCTTAACACTTGTTTAACCGCACTAATCATAGTTCACTGCTTACTCTAATCACACCTTACTGGTTAATTATCTTTTTAACTGGATGACGGCATGGTAGAGGCTAGACTGGAGAGTTGGGCCGGGCTTTTCTGGGAATGACTTGGCCCAAGCACAACACTGAAAAAACCTAGCCTAAGCACGACACCACAACAGTTTCTGAGCCGGGCCAGCATGGCACGAACGGTGGGCCATGCCCCCATGCTGGGTCTAGAATGTGGGCCTATTTGGGCGGCACAGTGAGCCCAGCTAGTTGGGTCGTTCTTGGGCCAGTATGGCACGAATGTGGCACAGCGAGCCAGGTGACGCGAAGGCATGGTGGGGCACATGGCTGGGCCTATAGATGTTGAGGGACGGTAGACCGTGGGAATAGCCGACGAGGGGAGAGAGGGCGTATCGATACCTTGTCGGAAGCTAAGACGTTGTCCCTGTCACCATGTGGCAGTGGGCTCATGGCCGTAACCCGTCATCGTTCTCACCTTCGACCTCCCCCGCCATGCCTTGCCACTCCAAGGCCACCATGCAACACCATCCCCTGTCACACCAAATCTGGGTGCAGGCGGCGTGAGGCAGCCCTCCACGTCAAGCAGGCTCGGTTGCAAGTCAAAGCTAACACCGCGCAGCATGGCGCGTTGCAACGACATCGTCTCGGGTGTTGATGATGGAGGAGAGGATCCACTGCGTCATGCTGAAGGAGAGAAGTCACCTCGTTGTGGTCATCGTCACCATGCTAACACCATTAGCACTGTCGAAAGGGGAGGGAAACCGAGGCCATGGGTTGTCGCCACGCCGCCACTATTGTCACCATCGAGGAAAGGGGAGGGACATAGGTTATTGTTGTCCACTTGTCAATGCTAACTCTCAAAATAATGAACCTCGTTGTGAAAGACAAATCTTGCTGATGGAGGCAAGATATACTTGCTCGAGGGGTGAAAGAGCAACAAGTGGATATTTCTTGTGTTGTATCATTTCGCATAGGATATTCTACTGATTTCGGTGTCCACCATCTCTTTAAAAGCGATGTTCAGTATGGTAAGAAAAATTATTGAAGAAAAGAGGTCATCTCTCACACCTCAAGATGGTGGAGAACATCACTTGCGTCAATGACTAGGAATTAACAAAAGAGCGACAGCAATATCAACTGGAGGATCCCGAGATCATGCAGGTGTACGCTAACCTATAACACATGAACGATCTCGATATTAGGGAGTAGTTAGAATATATGCACGTTGTTACTGTGCTCTTTTCCTTACTAGGGGAATCCCGCTCTGGTGTGTAAGTTTTTTAACGAGATAATAATATTGTATTTGTAAAATATCAAGAAAAATTCACTTTTTCGCCCAAATATTTACGTGTCTATATTTTTACACAATTACTTAAATTTTAGTACTTTCCTTCTTTTCCCCCTCCTCTTTTTTATTTCCTTCTTTTCCCCTCCTTTTTTTCTTTGTCCTCCTTTCCCCCTTTCCCTCCCCTTTTTCTCCCCTCCTTTTCTTTTTCAGCCCCTTTGTATTTCTTCTCTTTTTCCCGCTTTTTCTCCCTCCATGCCCCTTGCGGCCTCGTCTTCCTCCTTCACGATTGATGGCCCAGCGCTCACCTATCGGCATCGTTGCCCTCTGGATTTGGTCGCTCGGGTCCAGATCTCGTCACCGTTCACCGCCTGCTGCGCATCCTCAATGCCAGTGCATCACTGGCTACAAGTCCAAGGTGGTCAAGCGGCGGCAATGGCTGAGACGACGCATACAGGAGGATGGGACTTCACGAGCCACCCCTCGCCTTCCTCCTCCACTGCCAGAGCTACACCTCCTCTGCTCCCCCATCCTCATCCACTACCGCCAACGCTCGCCTACCGGCACCGCCGCCCTCTAGATCTAGCCGCCCGGGTTCAGATCCTGTCGCTGTCCACCGCCCATCACTCATCCTCAATGCCGTCTTTGGCTACTGGTGTGAGATGGTCAAACAGTGGCTGAGGCAGGCAAGCACTGTGCCCGTGCCAACATGGCCCGACTAGCCCAGCAAACTTGTTGTGCTATGTCATGCCACCACGGTCCGAGGCCCATTGTGCCTAGAACTGTACGGCTCAACTCCAAGCACTCCCCCCTCCCACCCTTCGCGCCGCGCCCCAACACCCTAATCTACGGTGCTTGCTGTGGAGGGGTTTATATTGTCAGATACAGAGCCAAGGATTTGCAGGTTGACTTGTGGTACGTAAGTGCAAATAGACGGATACATTTCCCATCAGATGCACCAAACAGGTTGATACGATACGCCGTACTTTGCGGAAGGTAGCGTGCGAAAGGGATGAGGACCAGCAATGGATCAGATGGAGAAAATGGTAATGGCGGCAGCTGCTGCTGTACAGTAAATCCCATCCATATACAGGAAGCAATTACAGTGAGCGGATCTATTCCAGTCAAGATAGCCTCTGGGTAAATACCAGTAGAAAATACTAGTGCTGGAAACTAAGAAAATCAGAAAGAAAATGTGAAAGAAAAAAAAGTTGAATCGGTGGTTGGTTAGGCTATAATGCTTCCTTTTGTAGTTTCTCCTTTCCCGTTATTCTTTTGGAGCATCATTTTCTTCTTTTCTTTGCCTTCCCTTTCTACACGGCGCGCTCTACCCTTCGTAGATTAGCTTCTCCCCTTTGCACGCTCGCCTTCAGCGGCTGACCACTGGGGTCCACTCGAACCGGCCGGCGTCGAGAGGCACGCCGCGCACGACGTCAAAGTTGTACCTGGCCACGGGGAGCTCACGCACGTCAGCACGCCGGCCGCGGCAAGTTAAGCCGGATTTGCTCATGTACCCCAATGTTTAATAACATTTGCTCATTTGCCTCATGATGTCTCACTGACATGTGGACCTTGGATCCGTATGTCAGTGAGATATTATAGGGTAAATGAGTAAACGCAATTAAACTTTAGGGCAAGGGAGTAATTTTTCCATAATTTCTGCTGCTACGACGAGTACTTACTTGGCAGCGAAGCGCTTGGCCTCGGCCTCCTCGGCCGCCACGAAGAACTCCTCGATCTCTGCCGCCGCCGGCATCCTCGCCCTCGAGGCTTCCTGAACTGATGTCGTTGCCGCCGGTAATGGCCGGCCGCGCTTTTGCCCAGCCAGATCCGACTCCAGATCGCTCACCTCGCCGGGCAGACGGCTCGACGGCGTCGTCTCTCTCCTGGATGTTCAAGAACCGTGAGCAAAACAGCGTCTAGGAGTACGAAAGAAAGCATAATTCAGCAGAATTTGCCGGAAATAAGGGAGAATTCTCCCACCTCTCGCGGTCACGGCCGCTCTCCGAGTTGCTCGCCGAGCCCTCCGGAATGTGCTCGCCGCCTGCCTGTAGAACACCGAAACCAAACCAAGCCACGCGTTTCAGCAACGGGAGCCGCTTAATCTCGAATCATTTTTGAATTCGAATTCTAGGGTTTCAATTCCCTCACCTCCGCAACGTCGGAGCGGCACGCAAGGCTCCTGTCCTGAGCCGCCGCGTCCACCGACGACGCCGTGCTGGAGCAACGCGAGAGGCCGGCCGCAAGCACCGCTCCCTGGCCGGTACCAGCAGCCTCCGCCCACGGAGCCCTCGGAGACGGCGCCGGCGGCAGGGCCATGAACAGCATGCGGCTCCGCAACTTGAGATAGCAGCTTCCACCGTTACCACGAGTGGCCAAGGTAGGATCTCCCGCCGGTGGATTCGCCGGCGCCGGCGGCAGCGCCTTCCTAGTCCTCTTCGAGGGCTGCACCTTTGCGATAGCGCCCGCCGCGGCCTTTGCCGAGGCGGACCTCGACCTCGTCCGGACGCCAACGACCTGCGTGACCTCCATGGCAGCCACCTCCTCCCCCATGCCCCCCGTGCATTTGCGCATGTACTTGCCCATACGCGTACGTCGCCCTCGCTTGATTCCTCGCTTCTTTGGCTCTTCCCCCCTCCCTCCCGCACCGCGGCGCTGCTGGGAGATATGTATCCTCTTTGGATTCTCTCTACCTCCCCATCCGCATGTACATTCCATAGCATTTAAAACAGACGCTAAGCGGACATATCATCACTCTCTTAGAGCAAGTCCAATAATAGAGTCAAGTATTTGGCTATAAGTCAAGTTATAAGAGTCAAGTTATACAATAATTTGTCTTCTATTTGTCTACAAAAGGTTTTTTTTATTATTATGTGGTACCATATCTCACATTCTCTTTCCTATTCCTCCTCACATACATTTATTATCTGAGCCCACCACTGCATATGCTCCCGTGCCGAGCTTGTTGCTTGCATGAGAGCTTGGCTCTCTCTCTCTCTTCTCTCCTCCACATCAGCAAAAATGCTGACTAGCTTGGCTATAAGGCCATTATTGGACTTACTCTTAGTCTAAATCTAAATGTTCAACTTTTTATGACATAGCACCAGCTGGCAGTTTGCTTTGGTGCCATACAATCTGGGCCTAGCACTCACTCTCATATTCTTTAGCATTTAGGGGTGAAAATGAATTAAATACGAATTAGATAGTGCTCAAACCATATTCGCATCCATTTTTTTTCGAATTTGAATACGAATCGATCAAACGTCAGATACAAATACAGATCGGATAAATATTGGATATACATTTGAATCGAATATCTACTCAATTTGATCGAATCCTCATAACTTATATAGAATGAAGATATTGATGATATTTTATCCTCGTACGATCACACTTAATCATTCTAATTCATTCACTTCACCTATAGAAATATGAATTTACGATTAATTAAAAAATTTGTCCAACTAATTAATTGTACTGTAATAAATATGCATATTGCTTTGTTGAATACGGATGTTAATACGATGAGCAGAACCTTGAGCTTCGTTGCGATTAGGTTCCTGCGCATCTTTGGATAACGCCTTCCGCTTGGAGACTGACACGTGTGCTGGGAGAGATCGGACGCCTGGCACGACTTTGGAGCTGAGTTAAAATTTAAAATCTGAACTCCCGAATCGGTGGACGGGGACGCCGTACCGTCGCGATGCGATTACGAGGGACGTTACGAACTTGCGTTACAGGCTTTGCTGCCCCCGTTAGGGCCTCTCGCATGCAGGCGCCTTGCCAGAAGAAAGGAACGTAGGCTAGGGGCTCTGGGCTCTCGAAAGGTTTCTCTGAAAAGCGTGCAGTTTACAGCAGCAGGCAGGATTGGAGCAGTGCGGGCCCAGCGCAGGGCGCGGCTGGCCACTTCAGATTCTACCTGCCGCGCTGCGACGTGTGTTTCACGGCCTTAATTTCCTCGTCGGCCGGCAGTGAGCTCCGTTGCATGTCGCGTACTCCCCGTCCGATCAGCAGACGCTTGCAAACTGGGGAAATGGCTGCATCGCACATGCTCGCATCGCAAGGTGCGGCGATTGATTTGCACATTGTCGTGTGATGACGTGTTGCTTGCACGGGCCTCGTAATTGAACACGCTCAAGTAGGTGAAGAGGGCACAAGGGGAGCAGTGTCGGTGGACAATGATCACGTACCAGACTGTAAAACGGCAAGTTGGCAACAATGTGAATACAGTTTTGGGGCCTGTTCTTTTAAGTCAAAAGCTAGTGGTTTTTGGCTTTTGTTACACTACCTAACTCTTAAACAGAGTATTTTCTCAAAACGGGGTCTACAAGTTAAACGATCTACACGTTAAAAGACTAACATCTGTACCAGCCAAAATCGTAAGTGAGTATCTGTCTCTCCGTAATATGTACCGTAAACAGCCAAAATTCAAAAATTCAGCCAAAAGCCATAAGCCGCAGACAAAAAGAACACGCCCTTGGCCGTTGGGCGCTGTCCGGCCGTACAGATCTACAGAGCCAGCATGTATAGTACAGGACCGTTCTCGTCGGTGACGGAGTCAGAATTTTAGTTACGCCCTAGACTTAGTCGTGAAATGAATTAGGCTATTTAGGCTAATCATGAAAATGTTATCTAAACTAAACTAAAATCTATTCTGTCTAGAGTATGGCTTTGCCGCTGGAACTCCTCGTGGTCACTCGCAGCATCGATCTTACGCACTGCACGCAGGCAGCATGCGTACGCCGGAGGCCGATGGCCGCACTAACCGTTCTGGCAGAGAGCCGTGGATCGACGTGCGTGGAGCGGAGTGGGAGTGGACCAGTGCAAGTCGATCGTCTCTCGCCGAGCGCCCGCTCGCGCGGGGGCCCCGGCCGCCTAGCACAGGCCGCGCGCATGGGGATATTACGATCGACGAGCTGCGCGCGCGCATGCACGTGTGGCATACTGCCATGCCGCGCTGGGCTTGGTCGTCTGATGGGCGATGGCAGTGACAGTGTCGCTCTTTAATTTGGATGCGTCGGGTTGTCCTCTTGCTTTTGGACAGGGCAGAGAAGCATCGATGGTATGTTTGATGCAGGCAACTCAGAGAGACCTCGGGGCCACTCCTTGTAACGAACTCGTGATGCATCGGCACTGGCCTGTCTGAAATGGGTGCATGTGTACGTATTGCTGTGTTCTGATTTACTCACCTCAGAAAATTCCACTTCAGTTAGCTTGTATGTAAGTTGTAAAGACCTGTGCCTTCCGTATGACATTGGGTTTTGCGTATGAAATACATTGATTGATCAGTCGAACAGGCATAGTAGTGCCCCAGTTACTCTTTGAACGTTCATTGTTCAATGTTCTAACACGTTCAACACCATGGAGCTTTAATGGTAAAGAAGCTTCTATCCGCAGCGACGGCCAAAATTGCCTCACCTGCCGGGCAGTGTACCACACCAAGGAAAAGGGAAAGTGTCCTTCACATGCATGTCCTTCCTACAAGAAGCTTTCATGGTCCTGGATCAAAAAAGGGTACCGACTTTCTTGTCCGGACTTCTTCATCCAAATGCATGGCCCGGCCATATGACCTATCCATATCACACACGCACCTCAAAAAAGAAAATATATACATTTGCTTTCAATCTTCGAATTTATGGTATATCACAGTGCTAGTCAGGGGCGGAGACGGGCCTCGGGCCGGTTGGGCAACGGCCCGAGGCCCAGAGAAAATCTCAGTGTAAAATATTAGTATATATATGCAAAAAAATACTACACAATAGTTGGGCCCGAGTCTTTTTAGTGGGCCCGAGCCCGAAGTTATCCAGCCGGCTGCCAGCCCAGCATCCAAAGAAGCGGAGTCGGAGCAGCCGAGCAGCCCAATTGAAGCGTTGCGGCCTTACGGCCGCATACCTAACCCTAGTGCAGCGGCCTTACGGCCGGCCTTCGCCTTGGCTCTCCGTGGCTCCGCCGCCTCTCCGCGATTCTCCGCGACTCCACCGCCCCCAGCCGCCTCTCCGCGACTCCGCCGCCCCCAGCCGGCCAGCCCCCCACCGCAGCACCGCCTCCTCTCCGTCGCGGCACCATCCCCATGCGGCGCGCGCGCGCCTCTCCGCGACTCCGCGCCCTAGCCGGCCAACCCCCACCGCGGCACCGCCTCCTCTCTGCGCGCCCCGCCTCCTCTTCGTCACGGCACCATCCCCGCGGGCCGCGCCCGCCGCCTCTCCACGACTCTCGCGACTCCGCGCCCCACCCGCCCAGCCCCCACCGCGGCACCGCCTCCTCTCTGCTGCGCCCCCGCCTCCTCTCCGCCGAGTCCGCCGGCCGCCGCGACGTCGCCCCTCGCCTCCTCAGCTCCTCTCCATGGCTCCACTGACGGATCTCTTCTGCAAGGTTAGGTTTTTTATTGATTGGGTTCACTTTACTCTACCATATCCTATTGCTTCTTGTCTGTAGGAAAGCGTCAGATCAACTGTAATTTGCAATTTGAAATTTTGAATTGACTGCAAGGTGGAGATTATAGTTTCTGTTACTATTAGAACAAATTGAATTGAAAGTGCTAAAGGATTGATGTGTTAGTTCAGACAGATTTTGGTGTAAAACATTTGCATTGTATATTTGTATATCTTCCTCTGTATAGCAGTATTTTTAAACAACTACAAGAATAGTATTTCAATTGAACTATTGAAGCACCAACAACATTTTGATTGAATTACGCAGTAAGCATGTGTGCTTAAAAGAAATTGTAGCGTCCAACTTTATGAAAAGCGTTATTAAGAGACCAAAAGTATTACCACTACGAGTGGAGTGTATGATTAACTTGCTATTTGAATTTTTGTGGTACTAGAATTAGAAATACATGATGAAGAAGGCCAAGACATTGGTATTTTATTTTCCATTGCAATCAAATCAAACTCCGGAAACAATAGGAACTAGAGGTATGTTACATTCCTATTTTTTTGCTATGTTTTGTCTATTTTGTTGTATCGCCAAACATGGTATTCAAATTTTATTTCATTAGTGCATTTGTGTTGTACTTTTGTTATGCCTCAGTGTTGATAGTATTCGACGTTAGTTATAGACTTATAGACTCTTAGTTTTGGGCCCGAGGCTTTGTGAAATCCTGGCTCCGCCACTGGTGCTAGTTACTAGCTCCTGCCATTTCCAAGGAAAAACTAGTCACTTGTTAACCACCCATGCATGTCCTTAACAATTGAGACTACACTGCTGTATATTGATCAACGCAAAAGGAGTTAATGGATCAATGGTACCCGCTGTACATACATATGTCCTCCAAGCTGGAGGAAAAGAAAAAAGAGGATGTTTTCTTCCCCTGGTGCACTGTAGGACCTTGGATTCTCTCCTTTTATTTTTTTAATAAGATGACATTTCGTCGTTTCCTCTTGTAGCCCAAAGAATCAAATGCCCTTGCCACGTTACAAACAGACATGAGATAGGATATAATAATAATAATGCTAGCCGACAGATACAGATCGGCCATCTTTAGGTTCATATACTGTATATTTACTTTGAATCGGTGCTGTGATATCAAATAGAAAAAAAATCAGACCAATCCAAGTTGTGCGATCTTCTGATGTCACATGTGGCTCACCACATCAAACAAAAGTTTCGATCACAGCACACTTAAATTAGTTAAGTAACACTGTCTCCTCTGATCGACGAACTCCTTTTTTTTAATTATGAACTGCGCCTGTAATGCGAGATTTCAGGTAAGCACACTTGGTGTAATGTATGGTAAATTAGACAAAACAATACCAATTGATGTACTAGTTTACTTGTCTTTTAGAGCTAATTAAACACTAACGACACTGCACTTGGAGTAAATAAACAGCAGAGAGAGACAGATAGTTGGCCTACCGTGAACCTGGTAGCCTATCCATTTCCAAATGATGGAAGCACAATGCATCCAGGAAACATACCAGACCGGCGAAGCATGTAGTGAATTCTCCATTCAGAAATCTCACAAGTACTACTACAACATTGACTATGTGCACCTTCCATCAAATGGGTGAGCACATGGAAGATACAGGAAGAACTGAAGTTACCTGTTTTTATCACTACACATTGATGCCAATTAGGAGCAAAATGGGTTACAGCAGCTTCGTTCTGTAGTACTGTAGGGAGTTCTAATGGCTTGTCTAGCCAACTGATCAGCTTGTTGATTGCCTTGTCTGCTGATGTAGACGAACTCCATGAGTTGATTAGCCCCTGATAGTTAAAGAGACATGTACTTTTGGTAGTAATTTATAAAGTTGCCAAAGTTACATGGGAGGAGCGACAGAGCCACCAAAAACAGAAGCAGGAGTACAAGAGATAGTACGAGCAGAACAGACGACAGGAAAACTTACAGTGAGTCTGTGCAGCAAGAATCTTCTCTTTTGGCACTTCTCATCTGTGTCCATGCATGGTCCCCACCGTTCTGTGATTGCGGCACAGTCACAGTTGCCATGAGCCCGGTGCAATGGAGGTGTTCCGGGAAGGACAGTGCTGGAACAGCGGCACACAGTTGAGAACGAATTGCATAATTGGTATTGTAGCCAGGTTTTTTTCTTTCAAATTTGACCTCTAAACTTGGTATGCTCGGCATTCTCCTGCTGAGCTTGGGATGTAGTCCACACAGTCACTGGCGTCTGCTGCGGTTATTATCATCTGCTAGGATGGCAAACTCGGCAGGTGATACGTGTCGTCTATCTATCACTGCTTTCACGGTTAAAAAAGACCAAATTTGAAAAAGCATGCTTCTGGGGACCAGTTTTGGAAGAAAAAAAAAACTCCCTATAGTGTGAAATATGCCACAACTTCTACAGTTAATTGACACAGCACATCGGCATGGGCTGACGAGAGCAGAGAGCATGGACATGTGCTAGTATTTATTCTAGGCCGTTTGTTCTTTTCTTATCCTTCCCTAGCTACGCATCCTTTGATTGGAAAACGCTGCTTGTTTTTTTCAAGAGGAATCCAATGCTTGACTAGCTAGGATTAGGGATCCCTGCTGGGCTGTCGATGTTTTTGCTTGCCTACAAATTTGCTTGTGCCGATGCATGTCAATGCAGATAGCAAGTTTTTCTTTTCTTTTTATCTTAGCCATAAATCGGCGTATCTTTATCCGGGAATGGACGGTTCAACTGCACGACTGGGGTCATACTATGTGCTACGTATTTCGAAAGAAAAGAAAAGTCATGCATGCTGGGGTGATGTCGAAGTAGTTGAAAAACCCCAAAATTTCAACCCTAAAAATTTTTGTGAATTTTTGCTGCATTTTTGAGTGAAATCTGGAAACTTTCCCTTTTTGGAAAATCGCTCGAAATTCCGCTTTCCTCTTTTGGCGGCGCCTCCTCCTTCGCCGCGCCTTCCCTTTTCCGCTTTCCCGTTCCTGGCGCCTCTCCCGCTCCTCTCCACCGGCGCCTCTGCTCTCCCCGCCTTCTCCTCTCTCTGCGCTCGCGCTCGACCGCGCTCGCGCGCCTCCTGCCGCCTCTGCGCCGGATTCCTGCGCCTCGGCGTCGCCCGACGCCACGCGGTCCGGCGGCAGCCCTCCGCGCCACGCGCGCGCTTCTGCCCGACCCCACTCGCGCGGCCGCACTCCCCTCCGCGCGACGCGCGCCTCGCCATTGCGCAGCTCCACTCCCCGTCACCTCGCCATTACTCGCCTGGCAGCACCCCCGTCACCCCACTGCGCGGAGGAGACTCTCCACCAGCTCCCCGTCCACTCCTGTTGACTCTGCGCCACCGCCCGTTCCTTCTTCCCGAAGCTCCCCTCTCCCTCGCTCGGGCATAAAAGCCCCATCCGGCTCCCTCGTCCCTTTGCTTCCCGAGCTCTTCCACCAACCCCGCCTACTTCCTACCCTCCCGGCTTCCTCTCCGAGCGGCCGATTGACGCCTCGTCGCCTCCAAATTTCCACCATTGCCATCCTGCGCGGCGGCCTAAATGGGATCTCCCTCTCCTCTCCCTCATTCCTCGATTGCGTTCGCCAAGAGCATCTCCTCACCTCGTGACCATTTTGGTACTTGTCCTGGCCAGTGAAGCTGCATCGCGTGCGCGTCAAGCTCCCGCCGACCGCAACCACCTCCCGTGGCGCATCGCTCCGGCTCCTCGGTTCGCCGCCACCACCCACGTGAGCTCCACCTTCCCGGATGGTGTAGCGCCCCAATCGACCCCAATCGGCCTCGACGACCTCCTTCATCGCCGGAGACCGAAGTTTTCCCTTTTCCCTCCCCGTCTCCCCCTTTTGGTCTCCCAGGTCCCCAAGCGCCCAAATGGAATCCCCTCACTCCCCTCTCTCTCCTGGTGTCCTTGATCACCGGCGACGCCTCCCGCGCCGGACCGCCGCCGCCATCATTGCTGCCGCCGCCACACCAGTAGCGGCGGGAGGTGAAGATGACTCCCTCCCGCGACGTGGCCATCCTCCTCCGCTCATCTCTCCGTTGCTTTCTAACCCCACCGTCCGATCCGGTCGTGTCGCCGCCCGCTCTCACTGTTTCCGTGCCGTCCGATCTCCACCCCGCGCGCCATCCCTCCGCTCGTTCCCTCGCCATCCCAGCCGACCGCCGGGTCCGCGTGTCGCCCATCCATCGGGGCGGACGCGCGCGACGGGCTCCGGCCGAGCGCGAAGCGCGAAGCGTGGGCGAACCCGCCGCCGCTCTCTCTGTAGCGCGAGCGATCGATCGCTCGGCGCGCGAGCCGCATCTGATTCTTGCGCGGCCGTTTTTCCGGCCGGGCCGCACTGTAGCACCCGAGCCGGCCCAACACTGTGCAAACCATTTTCCCCGGTTTATCCATTTCCAAAATCCCAGAAAATCCAAATAAATCCTAGAAAATCATAGAAAATCCCAAAAATTCCCAAATTTCACCACTTTTCTCCAAATAATATTCTTGACCCATTTTTGACCTCCATTCCTCCAGATTCATCCCAGATAAATTCCTAAAATTCCATTTGAAGGATTTATGCATTTTACTCCTTTTTAAATAGATTATTTTTCCTCGCTTGATTAGGCTCAAGCCGGATTTATGTTATTTTCTGTGTTTGCGCTAGTGTCGGAGATCCTGGAAGCTCAAGTGCAGTCGCAGGATCCAGGAGCTTCTACGTTCGAGCTAGCTGAGATCATCCGGATTGACGGCAAGTCTCAAATCCTTTGATCATGTTGCAACCCATGTTATTTAATTATGTTATTATGTTATTTGCATTGAGGTAATTGCGAAATGTTACTTCAAAGTAAAAGAAAATGTTTAGAATGACATGTTATGTAGTTAAACCTACCACCGATAATGCCATGTTAAACTTGTAGCCATGCCTTGTAACCCTAGAAATAATTATCTGTTAATCTAGATAACCGTAAGATATTATTATCACTCAAAAGTCTTATACTAATAAGGTCGTGGCAATGAGCCAACAGAATTTATAAAACTGACTCTAAGGTAGGGTGGTATGGGACACCGTATCTTAGAGCGGAGAGTCTTGCGTGCACAAGGTAGGGTAAGTGGGTTGTGGTGCATCGCAAGATAATTATGATTTTTCACCCGTCTCTTACCCTAGGATTGAAGGTAGGGGTTGTGGTGCATCGCTAGATGATTATTCACCCAACTCTTACCCTAGGTTGGGTCGCGGCCCGGTAAGGTTGCGGACCATGTGAAAATATAAGGATCAAACCCTTACGAGCAAATGTCATAGTGATCGCTCAACCACAGGTGTTGACTTGTCAACCCCGGTTTAGTACTGCTCAACTTAAGTGAAGCCCCACATTGGGAGTCGGAGCAAGACAACGATAGGTCTCCACAACTCGGTCCGGCGTTCGCGAGGCAGCGGATACCCGAGGATGTGCGGGTTTCCTCGCCTATCGGGTGGAGTGTATACCAAGGGTTGAGCGAAAAGACCGGTTCCTTAACTCACCATGAGGGTTAAGGGTGCGTGTGGGTAAAGCTGAGCAAACTCTGCAGAGTCAAATAAATGGTATTCGAATACGCCGTGCTCCCGGTTAATGGAGCTGTGTCACTTGGGTGATTCCAGCAGCAAAGCTTGAGTAGTTTTGTACATGCTTTAACTTGACATAGTTGGTTAATTAAATCTTCATGAAAACCCCTGAGTTCTTAAGAAGTAGTTTTGGGTCCATTTTGTAAAATGCTTGCAAATAAAACTGCATCCACTCAAAGTTAATAAACCAAATATATTTCCCCTCCTTTGATGTTCCGTGCATGTAGTAGGTTAGGATCCCTTTGGGATTTGCTGAGCCGGTTGTTTGGCTCACGGCTTGCTTAATCTATTCTTTAGAGGATCAAGACGAAGGTGAAGGTCTCCCCGTCGAGGACGTCCCTGAGGGTCTCTTCTTCGACGAGGACCCGTGGCTTTAGGTCTTCGCCGCGCTCAAGCGGATTCTGGAAGTCTTTTGTAATGTAATTATACTTTGGGCTTGCACACCCCGCTGTCTAAAACTGGATGTTATTCCATATGTGAAATATATGCTGGATTTTGTTGTAAGCATGCAATGGTATACTCTTGCGCGACACTCCATAACTGTTCATGCGTGAATAGTTGCGAATGCCAGTCCGTGACGCGCTCGAAAAGCGGGCGTTACGAGTATATCAGGGAAGTGAGAACAGCAGTTAGTCATAGCACTATAGAATATACTTATCAATATTGTACCGGAGGTCATATCGTACCATTTTGTGTTTTGAAATAGTACATTCTGGTACCGTCGATACCGAGGTACTGTTTTGGATTTAATATAATAATATGAGTATTTATATTTATTTAATTATATACACACTAAATATCACTTGTAATATTATTTTAAATACACAGTAGTATTGTCAAATATAACATATAGTTCAATAGACAATATTATTAATTCCGCTGATATGATTAGTATTGATCGGTATCAAAACCGGTACAATCAGTATTGAACGATACGATACATAGATTTACTTTATAGCAGCTTGGATTACTGTATAGTACCGACCAGTAAAGCTGGTATCGGAACGTATTAATAACTTTACTTTAGAAGGTAAGACCAGCGCTTGCATGGTCGTTGAGAGCAAGTATAATAAGAGATTGTTAGTAGGCTGTATGCTGAGGTGGAGGAGAGAGGAGGAGAAAGAAGAGAGATGGGCTGTAAGTTTACAGCCAGTTGAAGCACAAGAACCAAGAAACTTTGTGAGAGAAAGGGGTGGGTCATACAGCCTTCAGCTGGCTGTAAACTACTATATGAATGGGCTGATAAGTGGGCTGTAAGTGTCCATACAACTAGCTGAAAGCTGTATTATTAGCCTTGCTCTGATGGAATCAAACCACGAGGTGGGTAGCTACACTGCGCTGCACGCTACCGCCCGCGGAAATGAATGGCAACCTTTCCGAACTATTGGCACGTCTGACGTTATAGCTATTTTTAAAATTTAATTTTTAGACACCTATTTTTAAAAAAATCTAGACATCTCTATGAGCTCGATAGTCATAGACTCATAGCAGACAATATACATCGTCTACCGTGATATAGTAGCTCGACAAGAGACCGATCCTCTAGGAATCGGCATGTCACACGTAATATATGCACGTCATTAATTAGCATTAATTAATCATTACTAGCACTAAGTAGTGTTAATAATTAATTAGCACCGAATTGAATAATTAGCGCCATTGTACGAAATTTGAAAAAAAAAACTACAGTATTATTTATATAAACAGTATGTGCTTTCCCAGAAGTACTTGCTTGCGCTGTTGCAGTACGTGCTACGTTGCTTTCTACAATTTTGGACACATGTAGCACTGTTGGTATCAAAAATTCCAATTCTGACCCCTTCGCACGTTAATTCCGTTTGTAACCCCCCGATCGACCGCGCGACTCGCCGGCGCCGACACGTGTCCAACCGCACTGTAGCTAGGTCGTGCGATATCATACCGCACGACCCACCCCCGAGGGCTAACTGGATACATATGTCCGCCCGACCCACCCCCGAGCGCACGACTGGATACATACATATGTCCTGCCCCATATGTCCTAGCGAGTAGAGTACTTGGATACATATGTACATGTACTGCATGAAAAGCTAAGAGGAAAAAGCTTAACGCAAGGAGAGGCTCGCTTGGGTAATCTCCAAATTAGCACGCAACGCAAATGCGACAAGACTGCGAGGGAAGGATCCTCTTTCCCAAACGCACGAAGCTGCGACGGCAGAAAGAGAGAGCGACGCAGACCAGTGGTGCAGTCGGGAACCAGTCATGCGCTCCAGGCTGATGAACAGGAGGATCATGCGGTCTGGTACTGTATAACTTAGCTACAGTGCGGTTCTGGACACGTGTCGGCGCTGGTGAGTCGTGCGGTCGATCGGAGGGCTACGAACGGAATTAACGCGTGAAAGGGGCAGAATTGGAATTTTTGGTACCAACAATGCTATATGTGTCCAAAACTCACTTTTTGCCGCAGATCAACCTGCGGTGCTCACTTTTTTTTCTTCTACTCGAATCCTGACACCGTCCTTACTTTTTTTTCTTACACTTAGGTGGCTAAAAAAACACCGTAGCTGACAGAGACTTATTTAGTATAATTAAATTTAAAAATATTAAAAAAAATATGTTAGCCCATTACGTATAATACAAACAAATACGGGGAAAAAAGAACCGGCAAAAAAGCTCAACAAAAAGCCAAAAGTTCAGAAAAAGACGAAATTTATGAATAGTGAAAAATAAACCGGAAACTAAAAGCTGAAGCCAAAATGATCACTAATCTCTCGGTGTTCTAATCGCTAGCATCTAATGATCCATACACCTTAATCTCTCGGTGTTCTAATCGCTAGAATCTAATGATCCATAAAAACATCTCAACAGGGACACTATGGGCCTGTTTGGTTGCCTGTATCTTCTCAACCCAGCTCGTATGGCTCATCCTGGCTAGTCTCATCCTGGCTAGGCACATGCAAATATACTTGTTTGGTTGCCTGTATCCGTTGAAGCTGTATGAGTAAAGATGGTGTTTGGTTGCCCGGCCCGTCTCTCTATCCCTCCACTCATTTTGGTCGACTGGCCTCCTCCCTCACCCGTCTCTCTCTCCCTCCACTCATTTCGGCCGACCGGCCTCCTCCCCCTCACCTTCTCCGCCCGGGGCGGTGCGGTCGGCGCGCGGCCAGGCGCGGCGGCGCTGGTGGTTCTCCCGCCGCCCCCTACCTTCCCTCTGCCACCTACCTCTCCCCCCCGCACTCGGGCTCACCTCCGGCGGCACGACGGTGCGCGGGTGGCTCAGCTTGCCGACCTCGAGCTCCCCTCCGCCGTCCCCCCTCCGCACGCACTCTCTCTCTCCCTCTCTCGGCGACGCGGCACAGTGCGGCCCGTGGAGCGGGAGTGCGCCGCCGGTCCAGATCCGGCCAAATCAGGCCAGACCCTACCGGCGCCCTACCGGTGGCAGCCTCCCCTCCGGCCTCCCCTCGCCCTCCGCCCCGGATCCGGCCGACCCGAGCGGAGTCACCGCCTCTTCCGCTCTCCTTCCTTCCCTCGGGCGCCGTGTGCTTGCATCCGACGGCCCAGGCTGAGGAGCGAAGGACCCTCTCTTCGTTTCCCTCGGGCCTGGCTCGGGAGAGAAATTTGCATGAGATGGGCCTGGCTCCCAGAGCCAACCAGGCAACCAAACACATGCCCATTGCATGAGCTCATGCGAGCCAAGATACATGCAGGTAACCAAACAGACCCTATCTGTATAATCAGATCCAATGATCAGATGCTACTGCTACAGTACCGCTACAACGAGCCGGCCGGGGTGCTGTTCTGTGCAGAGGAGGAGGCAGCCATGCGTGCGTGCTGTTAGTTACGTCCCGTTTTAAATAGTTTCTGATTTAAGGTTTATATTTTTTTTTGATTTTTTAGTTTTTTTTCTTCTATTTGTTTGTATTGTTTGTGTTGATATAATTTTTTATTTTCTATATTTAATTACGTAGAATAAGCTAACAATACCTCGAGTGCAAAATAAACTACAGAGCAGTGTTTTAATGTTTTTCTCTCTAATAAAAGTAACACTAATCTCGAAATAAACGAAGATATAAGTAACATTTATCAACTATTTATCATGTTTTAAAAATTATGCAAATCATTGTTTAGAACAGCGTAGCCCTATATTACAAACTCGAACTTATAAGCCACTCATAGGGGTTGTTTGGTTGTCTGCATGCGGGTGACTCACACCCGCGCATGCAGGGAGATGGTGTTTGGTTGCCTGCATGGAGGAGAGAGCCTGCAGGAGTGGATGCAAAAAATCAACTGGAGCCAAGCTGAGGAGAAACGTGGCTGAGAAGTTTCCCTCCTTAGCCTGGCCACGCTTATACAGCTGTATGAGTATATGCAGGCAACCAAACAACCCATAGCAGCCCCTTACAGCTGCAGACTTTTGGAAAAGCCGGTAATGCGGTTAGTAGTTGCTGGTACCAGTACGTCACCCATGAATTGCGAGGAGAGGAGGGGTGACCACAAGGCGTGATCCCGTCTCGCCCGCGCGCGCGCGCGCGCGTGCGTGTGATGGGGCGTCATTTACGTGAGATTTTGAGAATGCATGGCTCACACGACCGGAGGCCAAGCGTTTGGCTTAGCGATTCGACCAAGCATTCATGGTCTTCATGGCGCGCGACTTGGCCGGTGCATACTATGGCGGCTTCCAGGCGCAACTGGGTATTCACGACTCACGAGCCGTCAAATCAAGCCGTCTCGTGCGCTTGACCTCCTTTTTTTTTTTTGACGCGGAGAACTGCACACAATTGCTGATTTCTTACGTCCAGTGCTGCGCTAAGCCCGTGCTCAGGTTTATTTTGAATGGTTTTTGGCTGAAAATTACTGTAGTTGACGACGGCTTATTTAGCGTAATTAAATTTAAAAATTAAAAATAGAAAAAATAGGTTAGCCTGTCATGGAAGTACAAACGAATACAGGGAAAATAGAACCGACAAAAAAGCTAGAACAAAGCCAATAAACCAGAAAGACAACGAAATTATTAAATGATGAAAAATAAATAAGAATTCCAAGCCGAAACGAGCAGAGCTAAGTTTCTGGGACGTTGGTTTCACCCCCTCAATCCGCTACCCAAGTTGCTAGCTGGTTGTTTGTTTGTTTTTTTTCGATCGTTATGGCCATAAATAGGGAAAGAAAGAAGGGGAGTTAGCTGAATTTCCTGCTGGGAGATTCTACAACTATGCGCATGGACGGTGGTTACGGCCAAGGGCACTCCCAATAGTTGTTTCTACTTGCTACTATAACTACTACATTACTTTTTTTTCTTATGTGGAAGAGAGAGAAGAAAGAGAGAATTTGCTTGTTACTCGTGCAAGTAACAAATTTTTTAGAATACCAATAAAATATTGGACATATCTCTTTCTTTTTAGATATAATTTTTAGTAACAAGCTAAAAATACAAACTATTGAAGTAGTTACTAAAACCATCCATATGTAACAATTCTCTCTCCTCTAGTAACAAGGTATAGTAATAAGGCCCCTCTCCAACCGGCTGCAACTTTTGACTATTGACTTTTGGCTGAAATTGTACCATAGCGGTTTGGCTGTTAGATTTTTCTTTGTCATTTAATTAAAAAGAAAAACACCATTGTATATATCCACGAATAATACAAAAGAATAAGAGGAAAAAAGTAAAAAAAAGAGCTAAAATTAAAAAAACCAACACATTTATTTTGATTTTTGGGAGCCAAAAAATAGAAGCCGAAGCCAGTTGAGCATGACGTAAACTACTATTGAGTACCCTATGATGAGTAAGCTAGCGAGCTTGTAACGATGAGGGAGGACTAGGGAGATATTGAGACGACAAAGGGGCTAAAAGAGAAAAAGTGTTCCAAAGAGGCTGATTAGTAGTGAGTAGGGGTGAAAACGGGTCGGGTTTTTTCCGACCGATCCGGTACCAAATCCGACTGGTAGCAAATTCGGTAAACTGGTTTGGTATCCGATCGGATTCGGTTTCGGATTCGGATATGTGTAGTCGGATTCGGTAACGAATTCGGTATAGCTGATATCCGACCGAATAGATTCGGTATTCGGATTTTCGGATAATATCCGGATAAGACCGAATAGGTATCCGATTATCTGAGCGCTCAAACCCGCCTCGCTCTCGCAGTCTCGCGCGGTCTCGCCTTTCGTCATCTCCTCCCCTCCCCACCCGCGTCAACAAACCCTAGCTCGCTCCAGCCCAAAACTCCGAATCCTGCCTTGAATCGCGCCGCCTCTTCCATTTCCCTCCCTTCCGCCGGAGTCGAGTTCCATTCGGTTGGGAGCTGGGCGAGCGCGGAGGCATCCCACCACCGAGCCTTACCCCTCGGCCTCCTCCATCGCCGCCGTCCTCCCACCGGAGCGCCCCCATCTCCGCCTCTTCTTACGAGCGGAGGGGAGCGGAGATCTAGATCTACTGGGACCGAGGGGTCTTCTGGACTCTCACGCTTGTGCCTCTCCTCAACGCGTCGCGTCTGCGTCGTCCTCCGCGCCGACGACAACGGTGAGGGCGGCACCTTCGCGCTCTACTCTCTCCTCTTCGCCACGCGCGCCGCCTCTCCTCCGCCAAAGCCGCGCGCGCGCGCCGGGGCGACGACCGCTTTTGGATATGGGCGGCTCCAAGAAAGCTGTGGAGAACGGCAATGCCGGGACGCTGGCGGGGCAGCGGCGCGCGCGCCGCGAGAGAGGCCGCTGAGCGCCACAAGGTGCTGCAGCGTGCTGCTGCTCGTCTTGTGGCGCCGTGGGGACTCAGATGGTGATCGGGGACGGAGTGCTCACGCCGCCATCTCCGGTTCGTTCGAGATCGCTGATCGGCCGTTCTTGATTGGTGGCTAGTTTTGGATTGGTTGATATGCCGTGGAATGCTGATTTTGAGATGGTGGTCCGTTGTTGCGGTGTTCTCTGCGGTGTCCGGCCGAGCTGCCCATGGAAAAGGAGCAGACAAATGTAAGGATCAATCATGGCCACGGCCCTTTCCATGGCTTTGTCTTAGTACGAGTGCAGATTTGTCTTCCATATCTTGTTAGGCATCGTTTCTTGATTCATGTTCGAACTAGATGGTTCAGTGGTCCACTCCCAAATGTGCGATTCAATCACACCCATAGAAGTGCCCCACAATTAGACTATTAGTTTTATCCAAGCGATTGCTTTTTAGATTTTACCTTTTACCTATAAATTTTACTTGTAAGATGTCAAGCAAGGAGTGGATTCGTGGCAACTGGTTTTGTGGTTGGAAAGGTGGTAAAACCAGTGCGATGTGACCTGAACAATTTGCTTCATGGGGAGTGGTAATGCGAGGAGCCGAGTATACTAACGAATGGACATACTAAACTCCGATGATCAATTACGTGTCAAGTCGAGCAAGTGTATGCAATTCATTTTGGAAGGTCTTTGACAAAGATGACCATGAACAGGACGTTTGGATATCAAATAGTAAGACTCTGTCATAGTCAATGTACACCTAACAAAGAGCTATGAGTAGGAAAAAGATTAATTTCCTCATCATTGATGTCTTCAATAAATGGAACTACTCGTGCAAAGTGGTGGTAAGGAATTGTAGGTGGAGAAGATGAAGAGAAGATCTTAATGGTTCTCATGTAAGATATACTAGCCATCATCTAAGTCATCGTTGCTTGTTAAGTTCTTAAAGTTCATAATTTGTTCTGTTGGTAGAAGACAGAGCAAGGGCGAAATATGTACCAAGTAGTAAGGTTCGTAAACTGGGAAATGGCCACCTATGCTACAAAAGTCAACATTTGTTGTGTTCAAATGGAGAGCAAAGGAACACTATTTTTACTTTTCCACCGATAATTTTGCCTTTATCAACTTAATTTATGCATGTACTAGGGTATTTTGTTATGTTCTATTTTAAACCCATTTCTAACTGTATGAAGTTTTGCTAATATGACTCTGCAGATGTGGAGGTACTGTTGCTTGTGTCATACTTGGTTTGCTGCTTGCACCGCAACACTATGGTACACACCGGTGGGCTTCCTTTTCTCACCAATTGTGATTACATGGCTTCTATGTATAAGCATGATTGGTATTTACAATATTGTGCTTTGGGAACCCCATGTATATCGAGCATTATCTCCATATTACATGTACAAGTTCTTGAGGAAGACAGAGCGGAGGCTGGATGTCCCTGGGAGGAATACTGTTATGCGTTACTGGTACTATTTTAAGCAACTCGTACGTGAAGGCCGGCATGGCGTTCATCCTCGGCAATTCGCATCGGTGCTCTGCGCGTGCGCGAGGTGGCCGCGCTGGAGCACAGCCGGCCGCGTGCTCGGCGTCATGGTCAAGTTGGACGTCGGCGGCGGCAACGCCGCCGCCAATAGCGCTCATCGACATGTACATCAACCGCAGCAGCCCGGTGGACGCTGCCGGAGTTTGCACCGCACCGAGCGAACGTCACCATGTGGACCGCGGTCATCTCCGGGCACGGGCACGGTCAAACATCTGTATTATCCGTCTATATTATCCGTTTTCGAGCCGAATCCGTTACATATCCGTCCCGTCGGTACCGTATTCGAAACTCCGAATATTTCGAATTCGTATTCGTATCCGGTCTTACCGTATTCGACTCCGAATCCGGAGAAAAAAATGTGGGTTAGGATACGGTTTAAGTAATATCCGTCCGAATCCGATCCGTTTTCACCCCTAGTAGTGAGATGATGGATGGGCAACGAAGGGGGTGTTTGGTTGCCAGCTATAGTTTATCATGCCTAAGGTTAGGCAAGTTTGACCAACTTTGAGAGCTATTTGGTTGCAGCCACAGTTGTGGCAAGATTCCCTTCCAGCAAACTAGGTCCCACGCGTTAATGACTCAAAAAAATGTGGCAAGATTCTCTTAGACTTGCTAAGATGTGGTAAAGAATTTGAGCACCTCAACTTAGGTAAGTGTGGCAATTTTTTTTGATAAAGTATAGCTAGCAACCAAATAGCCCCGAAATATTTCACCCTTTTTCGCCTGATGATAGGAAAAGCTACATGTGTCCAGAATAAAGAGGAGGGGAAAAAGCTACGTCCTTTTTCCGCAATTAGTGTAAGGCGTTATAACAGGATCCTCGGCCTTTCCAGCAGCATCTTCCCATGTGCCAATATCTCAATAGTATCGGCAACCACAAAATAAAAAGCTCAGACAGTATTTCATAGCGGTAGCTTGTTCAGTTGCTTCTATCTTTTTTCAATGACTTGAGCGATATGGCATGAACAATGCATGCCGGTAATAGGTGTGTTATTGTCAACTACAACTTATGGCTTATAGGTACAGCTGATGACTTTTGACTTTAATATGAGCGCTTATGTGAATAAACCGAACATTAATAAATTGATAAGCCGCTTCGAAAAAACTGTTTTGATAAAAACAGCACTTATAGCACTTATAAAAAAAAGTATAGGTGTGTTTCATAGCAGCGATATGACTTGAGCGATATGGCATGAACAGCGCATGCCGGTAATAGGTGCGTTATTGTCAATACGACATATGGCTTATAACTACGGCTGATGACTTTTGATCCTAACACGAGTGTTTGTGTGAATAAATCGAATATTAATAAATTGATAAGTCGTTTTGAAAAAACTATTTCAATAAACCGTTTTAAAATGATGGTGAATTAGTAATCTCATTTGTTTGTTTAAAAAGCCATAAATTGAAAAATAATAAAGCCAATATTTGCCCGAGGAGAACACAAAGCATATGCCTCTTTTGTGAGAATGACTGGATAGGATTGGGCAGGATTCCGCACTATCAAGGTCTACCAGCCCAATATTGGCCCGCATTATGGGCCGAGTTGGCCTAAACCGAGCCCACCCAAGACCCAACTATTCGCTCCTTTCCCAGGCCTAACTGCCGCACGGACCACCACACCCTGGCCCGCCCTCCTCCTTCCGGCGCCGCCAATTCGCCACCGGCCGTTTCCTCTGTCTCGAAACCGTTAGAAACCGCCTGCCACGGACTCCGCCGCCGACGCCGCGGGACCACCTCTGGCGAGGGCGGGGAACCGCCTCTGCGGCTCTGCGTGCGCTGCGGCGAGCGAAAGGCCGCGCTCAAGCGGCCCAAAACCCTAGAGCAGGTGCGCCTCGACGTCGCCACGCTTTCGATGTCCTCCGTCGTGATTTTTCTGGATAACTCCAGCGTTGGGCGCCAACTAATTAGCTTGCTTTAGGATCTTTAGATTAGTCCGCTGGATTGCTATAATTTTGGCAAGTGTGGGGTAAAGAAAAGATGCCCCTTTTGTGTAGTTATGAAACTCTGTGAAAATGCTTCTATATCGTCTTTGAGGACGAGATTCATAAAGCTATTGTTGACAATAGTTTGTTTAAAGCCAGTGAACGTGTGGCGATTGGAGCTTCTGGTGGAAAAGGTATGTCCAGACTTTTGTGTGCCATCAATATTTAAGGACTAACAGGTGTTTTTTATGCAACACTCAATACTCCTTAGTTCTCAGTTTATACACATTTGAAATTCTTGAATATGTCATATGGTTCATATCCACTACTTACGGACTGGTAACACTGTAATATTCTCCTGTAAAACACCTATATAGCCAATGTGGCAGACTATTATATTATTCAGAGCCTTACTTTAACAGTTCTTGCTGTTGCAATAGGGCTAGATAGAGAGTAAAACTCTGAATTGAACCAGTTATTAATTTACAAAGATAGTAATATGATAAGTTGTTTGTCGTGTTAAACAAAAGCTCCAGCTATACAGCGCAAAGGTAACATGAGCTTGTTATGAATGTATAGTTACAAACAACATGCTTCTTTCCTGTTTATCCGTGCTTGATCTTCTAGCAGATTCCAACACCTTCTTTGTGGCTGTTATGCAGATTCAACTGTGCTTGCATACGTGTTATCAGAGTTAAACCATCGTCACAAATATGGCCTTGATTTGTTCCTTATCTGTGGATGAAGGAATTACAGGTTATAGAGATGACTCACTAGAAACTGTTAAAAGAAATGAAATACAGGTTCCTCTTCCTCTTCCCCCTGCCCCTGACACACTCACACAGTTCTGCTGCAACTTTTGCTTGTTAATGTTGTCTTTTGGTCAGTTTTTGACAGACATTTAGTTCATTAAATTTTACTATTTAAATGCATATTCATCAGTTGCCGCTACAATACTGAGGATTTTTTTTGTTATTTGTATTACTGTTGGTTCGGGGGCTGATCCAGGAGAAAAAGTCATTTGGGTCAATCATAGGCACATTGGGATCGCTATGGGCATGAATTCGTAATAATAGTTTCAAATATCATCACGAGCGTTAACTTCTTCATGGGTTAACCTATATGGCATTGGGGTCACTTGACCCCGGTCCGTACATGTTGGATCCGCCCTTGTGTTGGATCACTATGCGTTGATCAGATTTGATTGTATAACTATCAACAGGCTGTTTTGATCAGCACCTGTGCATCGATGTGTCATTTGTGCCCTGAGTCTTGCCGCTGGTTGTCATATAGGCATATAGCCACGGTTGTAACAATGCAGATACAATGGATTCGAAGTAATGTATTAGTGACGAATTACCGAGTGAAATAAACGAAAATGCATATCTACCCGACTATACCTAAGAAAGTGGGAAGCTTGTTCTGTGTCCCTCCGCGAAAGAAGTGGTCGGTAGTATCCTGCAGATGAAGAAAAACAGATAAAAATTGAAACTTTTTATGGCACTTTTGGTCTGAGCGAAATGCAGTCAATGCCAGAGAAACTCAGAAGTCGGTGGCAGAGATCAGTGGGCGAGCACTAATATATGCACAAGAATTTGCTGAAGTTTTCAGTCTTCAGAGAAGACATTGGCAACTCTGTCAAAATGGTCCCCTCCGGAGAAGGATTCTGTGAAGATGAACATCGAAGATGCTTTCTCTGATGAGATGCATACAGGAGGTTGGGGGTTCATTGTAAGAGATGATTAAGGCCAAGTGCATGGAGCAGGAGCCGGCCACTTGAATTTTGTCCACGATGCATTTAAGGCTGAAGCAGAATCTTGCCAACAAGCTCTGAAATTTGCGGTTGATGCTGGAATGGGGAAGTTTCACATAGAAATGGATTCTAACAAGCTTTGAAATTTGCGGTTGTGCTGGAATGGGGAAGGTTCACATAGAAACAGATTCTATAAATCATACTGCCCTGTTAGGCTCAGAACAGGGTTTCTTAAGGATTGGTGTGATCTTGAGGGAGAGGCAAAGTTTCTCCTAGTTTGTAATTTTGTGGCTTTCAAAGTTCTTATTGTTCCCGGGTATGTAACAAGGCAGCCCGTGTGTTGGCTAGCTTTGGTGCTAAGTTGTGGAGTCAGGGGCAGTTATGCTTTGGCAGAATTCTTGCCCGTCCTTTGTAAACTCTCTTGTGACCAGCGATTATGCTGCATCCGTGGTTCAATGAAATCGGCAGTCCTCCTTAGCTCGCTTCAAACCCAAAACGTCAGAGGCATATGACACCCACGAGCTGGCTCTTTAGTCGCCAGACATCAGCTAATGCTTGTGGAAAAGACACAGCTACACAAGTACACGGAGACTGCAACATAGCAATAAACAAGGGTGGACAGATGTATTGACAATTCACAATAAACATTGAACATGAACCTGGTTTAGACATAGAAATAAACATTGAACATAAGCCTGTTTAAAAAAAATTGAATATGAGCCCCCCAAAATTGCTAGCAATCCCATAGCATCCAAATTTGTAACAATGATACAAGAACTTCAGACTAAATAAATTTTGCACTTTCTCTGTTAAATGCACATGTGTTGGTGACTTGCAAGGTAAAACAGCAAAAATTCCTTCACGTTCAACAACTGATCAACTCAACAAGTATTGTTCACTTGAACCAGCTCCAACTAACTTTTGCCCGGCTTACTGCAGCCCCAAGCGGCAGAGCGGGTTGATCTTGATGAGGTTGAAATCAACCTGGAAAGGTCAGAAAATGAGTACATGCTCATATTAACATGAAAGAAATTCTGGATAGCACAATACCTTTGGCCCAAAGAGGTCACGTATATTGTCAATGCCATAAAGAATCATCGTTGGCCTGGATTAAGCAAACACAATATGGTCAACACTATTTATTGCAATTTGGTTCTAAAAAAGTTTCCTTGCAATTTGGTAGATAATGCAAATTCTCAGCCAAAAAAAAGGATAACATAAAGTTCAGCTAATATTTGATCACGATCAATCTTTTTACTTATACTTCTGCTGATGACATTAGTTGCAACTTGCAACACAAGAATTGCAAAAGATGCCATATTTTGACAATAGGCCCAAATTAACAGGTAAATGTACATAAGGAAAACCTCACTATGAGCTAGCTCAGTTATACCTTTCAAGTGAAAGACCCCAAGCAATAACATTAACACCCTCTGGCAATCCCATAGGAAGTAACATTTCAGGTCTAAACATGCCTGAGTTACCTACTTCTACCCATTTCTTCAAACCTTCATGGTAACTGAAAACAGAAACACAACAATGATTCATGGATGACAAGAATCGTGAAAATAATAGGAAGCAAAGCTGTTTATGACCTGAAAATTTCCATGCTTGGCTCAGTGTATGGGTTGTACGCAGGCTTGAAACGCAGCTTTGACATGCCTAAGAGCCAGAAAAAGAGGTGACATTCAGAAAGCCCAATGTATAAAGACTGCTGGATGAAGCAAAGATACAGGACAATAAAGAGAGCAATAGTTGGATGACTTGTGAATGCCTCATTGTTAAAACTTATCTGGCAGTGGGCAATATACAAAATACACTATTGATCTAAATAGAGATGTTTTGCAAGATAAACAGCCTAATAAGTAATAAACAAATTCTCTTGTGTTTCTATGGACAGAGCATAGTACCATTATTACAACAGGGTCAATTTAAGAGAAGGGTTCTGCTCCAGGAATACAGTATTAGTCAGGATCAAGGCAAGAGCGCAAAAACAAGTCATCACTCAAGCAACTGTCATTAGCAAATAACAAAGCACATGGTCACTAATTTACAGCAAAGTTTGTTAAATACTGGTGTGAAAATAAAAGATTTCCTCCATCCTCTTAGTAGTGTTTAAATCACACTCTAAATTATTCATCTTAATAAAGTTGCATACCTAAGAAGCTAACTTCTTGAATATTATGCTGATGAGATGTGCATGCAACACAAGTATTCTCGGAATAGTTGAATATGAAGTTATGGTACAAAACTACAACTTTTATAAAACTAACTGCAAAATTCACATATATTATGACAAGGTTGTGTTGCTGGCTTAGCACCTAGACTCGAGAAGAAATCCTCCAATACACCAATCAGATCACCAAGAGTCAAACCATAATCACAAATAAGACCTGAAATAAGAAGCATTATAATTAGCTTCCTTGCCAGAAGGCCCAGAACGTTACCGTATGTCATGCAATAAATGGACCAAATATCAATCAATAAAACACCCCATAGGCAAAAAACAAGAAAACAGTTACCTTCTATCTGATGGAATTCCGCAAGATGAGTTCGGTCCACAGCTTCATTGCGGAAAACACGGTCAATGGAATAGTATCTCTTAGGAGCAAAAGGTTTCTGAAAGGGTCAATGGTGATTATAAACAAAATAAATCTCATGAATCATTCAGCAGAACATAAAAGCAAATTGATATCACCTCCACTAATTTAGTCAAACTAAGATTATAAAGTTACAATGCAACTAAAAAGTAATAAACTAAGCAGCAGCATTTAGTTGCTTTACCTCCTGTGCAAGCTTGTATAACATCCTTGTTGAAACTGCAGTCGTGTGAGTACGAAGCAGGTTTTTCTCTGCTTCATCTCGCTTCCAGTCATAACCATATCTGCAAACAATAATCTCATTTTTATAAACTTTGTTGTTAAATTGCAACAAAAAACACCAGAACATACCCTTTGGAGCCATAACCCCCTGATTGATGAACTTGCTTTACTTTCTCAAGATAGTCCTCAGGCAATTGTTTTGTAGCAGCAGGGGCTGCAAAATATGATCAATTAATAATTATAAATGCTTTACATCCAAATTAGATCTTAAGACTGAACAGAACCTTACCTTTGAGGAAAAATGTATCATGCGAATCCCGAGCAGGATGCTGTTGTGGCTGGAACAATGCATCAAAGTTCCAAAAACTACCAAAGAAACATCAATTATATGCACTGTTAGGAATATATGGACCCTTATCCAGCAAACAGTGATGTGTTCAATATGTTATGTTGTCTTTAAATAGTCATATGTTGTCTCTGATCTAGTGCCCCAAGTAGAAGAACTTCACGTTTGTTGAAAAGATCTAGTGGTACAAGGTATGGACGAACAAACAGTATGTAGGAAGCTGCATATCTTGTCTTATTTTATAACACAGCATCATTATCAGCTGGAGCAAGACCGTTTTGGGCTTGGGAGGAGGATGTACTATATGCTTGTGGTTATTTTTGTGGAGTGCAAACATTAGAACACACCTGCTCTCAACAAAATTGTTGGTCGGCATCTCGCTGAATCTGTTACATCAGTAAAATGAATTAATCCATTTTTCTGAACACACCTTGCTAAATGCAAATATCATGAACAAATTATTTTTGTTTACCCCATTTGAATAAAAATATTCTGGATTTCCTCACGGACCTGAAGCAAATCACCAATTTATAGTTTCAAGTTATTCGATTTATCAGAAAAGCGGGATGGAAAGCTGGAGCAACTATAAAAATACCTCCAACAAAGGTTGCACATAACCTATCGCAATAGGTTGTCCCTGAGCTCCAAAATTATAATCTTTAAATTCCAGCTCCTTCCAATCACCACTTCAGGAAAAAAAATATCGTTTTAAAATGAAAATGTCACAAGCTTGCAAAGATAATGTAACATGTAGGACATTCCATATCCACATAGAACATTAAAAAAAGACAATTTATAATGATATCATATGCATTAATATGTATACATACAATAGTTAAAAATGGCAACTTTAGCAAGAAACTATCTGTAGTGACTTACAGAGTACATGAAATAGTTCAATTTTGACATTAACAATACTACGATAGGACAAACTGACAGCTTTGTCGAAAGGGGGAAAAAGGCTGACCGCCAGGCAACACAAAATGCAATGTGGAGCATATAGTTTTCTATGTGGATGCCCATTCTTGATATATCAGAGTTAGATATATAGTCAACAAGCAGGGGCTTCCTGCTTAATTTCTGAAACTAGCATGAGAGAAATGGCATCAAACTACCTTTTGAGATGTTCTCGTGTCACATCAGTAGCCAAAGCTTTTCTCTTTGCAACAAATTGAGGTCCTTTCTTTAATGAGTACCAAATTAATTTCCTTTAAAACATCGAAGCAGATGTAAAAATTAGTACAATCACCGTAATAACTACAAAAAAGAACTCATATCTTCAGATCAGGTACTTACTCTTTTGTGATTAGCTTTCTTCTCTTCAAATCATCTATCACTTTATCAGACACAACCTACATAAACAATGTTTTTGTTAAAAAAGGTAAATAATCCACAGTAAAATGCATAAAAATAGCAAAAAGTATCGTGTAGCACAGGATAACTGTATTTTGTGCACAGTACCAAACTCAGCAGAGGTAAAACTGTAAAGGGCTCTGATGCACTGACACATATCAGAAAGAGAACTAGGTACTGCTTAACAACTATTTATACTGTGCCGATACACAATTCAGCAAATAGTTGCAATGAAAATGCAAATTATGGGATGAATGATGAGCGACAAGCAGCACAAACCCCCCCATTCTCTAGCCTTTTTAGCTGCTCTTGCAACTCATCCTTGATGACCTCAACCTGAATAAAACAGAAAGCAAAATGTTAGATGTCATGGCTAGTGATAAAAGCTGAAACACATGTAAAAGCACTCCCGACAGACCTTGAGTTGAATTACGGACAGCCACTTTCTACATCTATAATCCAAACATGTATTGACTTCATCAAAGAAATTGACAGATTGCGAAAACTTGCTATGGCATACTAGTAGGTTTCAAATTTGCGCACACAAACATTGAACCAAAGAACAGTAAAACTGCACACTGAGCTCAACTCTATACCTTTCTCAAGACGAGGTCTTTATTTCCTTTCTCGAACCCAATCCATTTGTTCTTCGCAGCTGCCTTCATGCCAATGTCGAAGACGTCCCCCAATTTTTCCTACAATGCACGAATCTAAACATCAGCATTCCCGGAACCCAAACTCTTTCACTCCAACTGAACTCCTAAAGCCCAGAGAAAACTCACCTTGAGCGCGCCCTTGGAGGCGCCCTCCGGTGGAATGGCGGCGACGAGCTGCACCTCAGGGGAGCCCCTCGCGGCGTACCCCTTCGCCTCATCGGTGAGCACCCACGTCTCCTTGGTGATGTCCTGCGGGAAAGCGAGCTCGTTAGGGTTTTGAGGGTTGGGTTTGGGATAAAGTTTGGGGTTTTGGAGAGGGAGGGAGGGAGGAGGAGAGCGGTACCGAGCTCTCAACGATGCGGAAGGCGGAGAGGCTCTTGATGACGTCCTCGAGCTCCTTGTGGGGGATGCCGAGGGAGGAAGCGAAGGAGCGGGAGTCCGGGATCTCGCCGTTGGAATTGAGGTGGGCGAGGAGGCCGGCCTCCACGTCCGCCATCAGCGACTTCGCCGCCATGGCGCGCGGGATGTGGGGCAGACGGCGGCTAGGTTCCCAAAGATGGGGTAGAAGGGAGCTTAGGGAAAGAGGCGTTTGCAGGTTCGGACTCGGTACTGCTCTCGCTCGTCCCCGCTTCGTTTTTGCGTGTGCTCTTTCCGTGAATGGCCGATGACTGTAGGGCACTTCTCTTCGGTTCCTTTTAAGTTGTTTATTAACTTTTCTAAAGTAACTTATTCTCAAAACGAAGTATATTTTTAAAATAGTGTCTATAATTTAATTATAGTATACATTATAACGAGTTTATTTATATCGGTTGAAATTGTATGAGAAATTCTGTTACTCTGTACTCTATCATAAACAGTCCAAAAGTTATAAACTGAAGACAAAAAAATAGGCCGATAAGCCACTTTAGATGGGATTTATTGATCATATACCCTCCATTTAGATGGAAATTTAGGATTTACCCTCCTGACCCACGTGTCAGTGATTTATGATGACCCCACATGTCATTGAGATGAAGAGTAGTAACGGATCTAGGATTGCATCACGCCCCGAGCTAAACTTTAAATGACTAATGTCATAGTTTTTATACCGATATCTAACATCGTAGTTTTTATACCCATAATATAGTATTCTTAAGTACTTCAACATGATTGTCCTAATATTGTGTTTCTAAATTTTGTAAATATGATTGTCCTAATGTCCTACATATAGCAAATTATAATAACATCAATGTCTAATTCACAAATGAAATCAAATAATTCATACTCAAATAATTTTGATTTTCAGATTCACAATTCACTGATTGTAAAATACTAAAATAATCAAATTCATAGTAACTACAAATTAGCATGAACTAAAAACATCAGTTCAAAGAATAGCCACCACGTAATCGAGAAACAACGCCACAATGTCATTATAAGGCATAACTCTAAAAACCAGAGTTTTAACATGGAGTGTCAAAGACTCCGTTTGTTTGGCACCGTAGAGTGTATAAAGCACATTTCTTCCACATAAAACTTTCATAAATAAGCATTAACATTTCCCACAGGCATACCGCATAACAGACTCTAACAGGTAGGGTATATATTTTCATAGAAGAGAAATGGACTATTGGCTAGCTGCTATAAATTCATACTCACATAATTTTGATTTTCAGATTCACAATTCACTGATTGTCAAATACTCAAATAGTCAAATTCAAACTAACTCAGAGAGATCATAGATTGAAATTAGCATTCATGATTCATACTCACAGGGGGACTATAAGATAACGCGTGGCGGCGACTGGCGAGGGGAGGGGCCGAGCTGCCGAGGGGGCTTGCCGTCGGGGCGCTGGGCGTCGGCCACGACTAGCAGCCCAACACGCGAGTTGCGAGCCGCGAGGGGAGGGGCTGAGGGGGCTTGCCGTTGGCCAGCACGCGAGCCGCGAGAGCGAGGGGAGGGGCCGAGCCGCAAGAGCGAGGGGAGGGGCCTTGCCGCTGGCCAGCACGCTAGCCGTGAGGGCGTGAGGGGAGGGCGGAGGATGTCGGCGGCGGCGCGGCGCCTGAGTATGCGCGAGACAGCGAGAAGATGAAGAACCGGACGCTGGCGGCTGGGACCTGGGATGGGAGACTCGCTCAGGAAGATGGGGAGACTGGGGAGGGGGCTCTAGGGTTGAAGGGATGTGGACTTGGGCTTTATTGGGAGCGCCGAGCGGGAGGGAGGGAATGGGCCGGGATTTTAAATGGGATCGATTCGTAGAAAGAAGGCTGAGAATTAGAAACAACATAGGCTAAATTACATGATTTATACCCCGGACTGGGCTAAAATTATCTGGGCTATACACTTAGTAATTTTTCACACCCTGGGCTGAAGCCCATGCTGCCATGGGCCCAAATCCGCCCCTGATGAGGAGGGTAAATCCTGAATTCCCCAACTAAAGGGAGGGTATATGATCCAATCCCCCCTTTAAAAATACTACTCCGATAAACCGTTTTTTAAAAAAAACAAAAAATCGTTGTTTGGAAGAAGACATAAGCCATAAACTGAAAAAAGGGCATTTAGCTTGGGACTCCGAGATGGATAATCAAAGGTCAAAACTCATAAAATGAGTAGTCCTCAAGAAAGTTAGGGTCAGGGCAACAGTTCCTAAGAGAAGGCTAATAATACAGCCTTCAGCTGGCTGTATGGACACTTACAGCTCACTTATCAGCACATTCATATAGTAGTTTACAGTCAGCTGAAGGCTGTATGACCACCCCTTTCTCTCACAAAGTTTCTTGGTTCTTATGCTTCAGCTGGCTGTAAACTTACAGCCCACCTCTCTTCTCTCTCCTCTCTCTCTCCTTCATATCAGCACATTCATATAGTAGTTATTATACTTGCTCTAAGAGCACCTAAGATATAGACCAAGAAGGCTTAGGGACAAACCCCTTACCCGTAGTGTCCATTTGTATTGGATGAGGGGAGTGGGAAGGTGGGTGTTGGAGCAGCAGCAGAGAGAGGGTTGACGGCATGACGCTGGGAAATGAAGCAGTCAAGTAGAGGGACAGCAATGGCGTCGGAGCAAGAGGCCCGACTTGGCTGCATTTGGTCTAGTTCGGCCAACTTAGGGTATATATAGTGGTATATGTTAGCTACCTGTAAACGAATGTCACGTAGGATTTTAGGTGATGTAAATGAGAGAATGAGAAGAGAGAAAGATGATGTCTATTATTTAACAGATGGTCTTATAGACAGCTTTTACTATATATACCATTGTATAGACAACTATATAAATACACATTAATTACATAAAGACTATTACAAATAACTATATAGACAACACATTATATGTGTTGTATTTTAGTTCTGTCTATAGATGATATAGATGTATATTACAGACTACCACTATCTATACCATTGTGTATGCTCTTAGGCACAAGCATAAAATAGTTATTTCACGTGATTAGATTCTCGGCGAAAGAAAAACCCGAAAAAAATTATCGGCAAAAGAAAAATCGAAAAAAGTGAAAAAAGTGCCGACGGCAGTGGACGAAGTGGGTAAAATAAGCGCATGGAGGGATCTATGCTAATAAAGTGAAATCGTGTCTTACTGGTGTAAAAAAATGGTGAACTTTCGATACTACAACCAATTTTGCCATAACAAAACCACTTTGCCCCGTAATATTGTAGGAGAACGAACATATTAATTTAACCAACGATAATACTACTACACATACGTCTGACGGGTGGAAAAAAACCAGACCATTTTGGATTTATCCACATCGCCCAATCAGCCATTCTGTGGGGTGGAGGGGTGGAAAATGGTAATGGATAATTCGTTTTATCCGATTTTCGTATCCGAGAGAAATCCGAATATGGTAAGCAAAATCCGTATTCGAAAATATTCGTATTCGTATTCGAGAATATTCGTATCCGTATTTGAGAGTATTCGTATTCGCATTCGTATTCGAGAATATTCATATCTGTATCCGTATTCGAGACTATTCGATTCGTATTCGATCCGTTTTTAGAACCCATGAAAAATCCGTACAAATTTTGTGATTCAAAACTTGAATTTAGGTGGTTTAAAACTGGTAACCGGTCAAAAACCGATGAAAAATCGGCAAAATCGTTAGGAATCCGTTTTATCCGATATTCGTATCCGAGAAAATCCGTATTCGAAAATATCCGTATTCGTATTCGAGAATATTCGTATCCGTATTTGAAAATATTCGAATTCGTATTCGTATTCGTTTTAAAAATATGGATTCGTATTCGTATTTGAGACTATTCGACCGTATCCGATCCGTTTCCACCCCAGCAGAGCCTAGACACTAGGGCAGCGGCCGATGTTGCCGCTGCCTGCGCCTCCTCCTCCAGCAGGTTTGTTGCATATGTTTCTCTATATTGTCTCATCTCTTTGTTACCAATTGTTGTATAAGTGTTAGATTTTATTGTAATATCACTTATTAAAATTTGCCGCAAGAGGTATTGATGTAGTTGGTATTTTTATTTGTTGCATCAAAGTTTTTTTGTTGCATTTGGGATGTTTCGATGTTGCACCAAGGAAATTGACACGCCTCTTTCATTGTGTTGCAAATATGTTTTTGATTTGTTGCATTTGAAAGTTCGAGATGTTGTAGAGTAGCACCCTCATTTTATGAACAAGATATTCATTGATTTTGGATTTTTTTCACTGGCCTTTCGAGCACATAAAATATGTATGACAAGCAAGGTCTTCAATACAATTCAAGTTTTGTTGAAATTTTGAATGTGTTTGCTAGTTATTGCTCTTCTTGTTGCACATGCTGTTCTGAGCTGTGGCACCGTCACAGGGACACGTATGATGAGAAACTTCCCATTGGACATCCGGGAAAACACAAGTAAATCACGAGAGCAAAACACAAAGCAAAAACACAATTAAATCAGGAGAGCAAAACACAAAGTTGCCTAGCTAGAAAAACACAATATTTCCGGATGAATTTCCTTTGTAGCCCAGCTCGTAAACATCTTCTGGGCCGTAGCACAGCCCACGCGCGGGGTCAGCACCTCACAGTCCATCACAGTACCGAGTGCTCCACCGGCACGCGAGTCCGCGGCGCGCCCTAGCGAACGGACGGAGCGCGGCAGCCGCAAGTTTCACCCGCCTCGCCCAAACCGCAGAGCTCTCGCGCTCCTTCCACTTCCATCCCGTATCCCGCTCGGGCGCGCGCGCCCATGGCGAGACCGTCGTCGCCGAGCCTCCTCTCCTCCTTCCTCGGCGACCGTCTCGGCGCCCCAGGTAGGTACCCTCCCCTAACCGTACGCGGCGGCCGTTCGCCTGTTCTCGTCCTTCGTCGCGTCGGCTCCGGCCAAAAAATTTGTTGAGACGGCTCGGCCTCATGCCCTCGTCTCTCTTTTGCAGGAAGCAGGAGGGCAACGTACAAGGCGACGAGAACGCTCTGCAACCTGGTGGATATCCTCATTTGATTTGAATTGTTATAGATAGATATATACTCTAAAACTGATATTTAAAAAAAACACCCGAATTTAGGTTGAATTCGTGCATTTGGAAAAGGGTGTGTCTAGGCATCATCCGGATGTTTTCTTCTTACCAATCATCCAGATTTAGGACCGTTGGATTAGAGATCCAACGGCTCCTTTTTTCTGGAGGGGGAGATTTTTTTAGAGGATGGGAGATTTTTTTTGGAGAGAGGGGGGAGAATTTATGACCGTTGGATCTCTAATCTAATGGCCACAAATCTAGATGATAGTTAGGATGAAAACATCCGAATGATGTTTATCAACACCCTTTGGAAAAATATGTACACGCATACATATATACACATACACATATACATAAATTTGCCCCCATCTTGTTGGATTATTACAGCTTTGGTTTTGCTCTGCAGTATCCTTCTGGGCAAATGAATCAAGAATTTACTAGTGGACTACTGGCGTGGCTGGCATTAGGATAGGATATCTTTCTCTAATCTTACGGTTTGACTTGTCGTCAATCACCATGCATACACTCAGGTGTTTGCGGCTAATTCGGAGGAATAGATATCTTTTTCATCATTTGATGCAACCCTTAGGATGAATGTTGTAGCCAAAATGCCAGCTTAATTAGGCGAGAGGGCAAGAGGAATGCAGAACTTTGGTGCATTGATCACATAGGCACATTTGTCGGTAGCTTGCCAACTCGGACCGTTCTTTTTGTCCTGCCACTGTGCATCCCCTGGTTTCACCAAAGTATGGGAGGCATGCTCCAATGGTTAAAGCTTGATACATAGACTCTACTGAATGCATGTATGCAGATCAGCAATGTACTGCAGTTTCATGGAATTATCAAAATTGGCCATACCACAAGCACTAAGATGTTTTCAGATGCTGCATGCATGTGAATCATGTAGAATTCCTGATTTCATCATTATAGAAAAATAGACATTGTTCCTTTGCAGCCAAAATGGGTTCAGCTGTCTGGTTTATTGAGCTATTTTGAAACACAAGGCCCAACATGGAACTGCTTCTCTATTGGCCATAAGCCCATAACAACAAGAAACTAAGAATTACGAAACACGTGAGATATAGTCTTGTTGTGGCAACTCAATGTGATTGATTACTTTCTTTCTGGAAAAATTGTTGTGATGCTTTCACTTTCCAAGGGAAGGAATGCTAAGTAATGAGACGATACTTTTATGGAGTTGGATAAACAATATTGCAGAATAGTTAGATAAACTGGACATGAAATTCCAAGAAATTAAATTACCAACCTGATGGAATATGGACCGTGCCTTATGTCTACTGTATAATTTCTGCTATGCTTATATATGTTTCCCTGGTAAAAATCATGTCATACGTTATGCTGTACATGTTACATATTACTGTCTGTGAGTGTCATTTATGGTGTGGACTAGGAGTAAGAGATAATAGAAAATGTTGTTAAGTTACATATTACTGTCTCCGCCTCTCAAATTAATTGTGTCCGTACTTTTAGACATATGATATTTTTACTATAAGCGTATATGCACACACACACTTAAGTTCATTATTCTTTTTGGACTTTCTCAGAAGTCGGGACGACTCACTGGAAAATAACCCTAGAGTCTAGACGCCTACCACCTGGGAAAGTGTACCCTCGTCTAAGTGTTCCCAATCATATACAATGGCCTGCCTATGCCAATTCTCACCAAAGACCTGGAATGAACAATGGACCTGAAATACATGATGAAAAAGGGATTGAATGCATGAGAGCTTCTGGAAAGCTTGCTGCACAAGTTTTGAAGTTTGCCGGGACTCCTGTAAAGGTAATGTTGTTACTGCTACAAATGCTCGATTGTTCATTTTAGTTGGAGAAACATTATTTTCACCAGGGCAACCTCATTCCATTCAATAATTGAAAAAAAGAGAGTAACTTTTGGGCAAACGGTTCCTCTGATAATTGTTAAGGTGCAGGACAGAACTGACTACACATTTTAGCACCTATTGAGCATTTGCTCAAGTAGCAGTGCCTTCTGATCTAAAGTATTGCAGTCGCGTGCTCTGGCATGGGAATAACTTAGATTATGTCATGTGTTTCTTGCTGTGGTCTATATCATATCTGAAGTACAGAAGTAATTGCTAAGACAATTGATTTTCTTTCCATCTGATGTATGATCATGCTTGTTATGCTTTGACTTACCATATACTAGGGGGCTCTACTATTCAAGTGTCAAAGAATGATTTGTTCTTATTGACAGCCAGGCATAACAACTGATGAGATTGATAAAGCAGTGCACCAAATGATAATAGATAATGGACTCCATCGCCAAAAATTGAAAGATAGAAAGCGCAATGCTTATTTAATTGTCATCAGTGCGTTGCTTTTCTGGTGGATATCCTTTGTAGTGATTTTCTAGAGGATATCTTATTCTAGTGGTTTCTTGCCTGGCATGCACAAAACACCCAGCCTTCCTTTCTTTTTACGAGAGTGCAAAATGTAGGTAGGGCATTGATTTTGTATGTGCATGTTCAGCCTATGTATTAGTTCACTCCCATCTGTCTATGTGGATATGGACTGCTGCAAGGTTGATTTTTTTAATATGCTTATGCTACAGTCATTTTCCGAATTGTTCCATTTCATTTATATGGTATTCATATGTTCGATTCCTCAGGGTTACCATGGTGATACATCCACTACATTTCTCCGTGGCGATGTTGATGATGAAGCAAAGAAATTAGTTCAGGTGATCTGAACAGGTCGTAGTAGCAACAGAAATACAAGCGGCTAAATATAGGGTATAAATATCTAGTTGAAAAGTTGGAAGTCCTTCCGACTACCGCATTGAGGAGGAAAGCACTGAGGAAGCCCCTCTTTGTCTCCAAGAAGGTACAGTCGGAGAAGAAGAAGAAAAACAACATAACTTCTTCTCTGCATTTTTAACCTTACATTTGTAGTGGGATCTTCTGCTGATTGAGTTCTGAGCCGAGTTCCACACTCCAAAGATCTTTCCAATAAAGGGAACATTTTCGAGATGAATGTCTTGAAAAGTTGTGGTGGAACCATGGTTAACGGTGAGGATCGAGACTACGCTCATGGAGGAGCCGAGACCCAGAATGATCGAGAATGCTGGGTGAGATAGTGAGCTCAAGCATGGCACGAGAAAGTCGAAAAATGTCGAAGGGAAGTTTGAATGGCGGGTTTTACCATGTGGCTTGATCGGTTCAAGTGAGGTGTGGCCCGTTGAAGCCAGAACAGGAGAGACTTATCGATATGTGACAAGCCAGTGGTACATCTACATGTGGTAAGTATGACGATTGCTTTTAATGGAATGAGAAGACTGGGTCAATAGAAGAGTATTTTGGTGGTTTGATCAAAATACCGGAAATGGCTTTGGAAGAAAATCGAGATGCGCAAGCGGCGTTTGGGAAGATGGTTTAGGTCATAAAGAAGCTGGCATGATCAAGTTGGATCGAAGCTTAGGTTTAGTGGATTTGAACTTATGTGCTTTGAAAAACGTGTATAAGTGAATTGTGTGAGTTAAAACCGGTACGTGTGGGTTATCGGATTCTCCATATATGTGCTAAGTGGATAGTATCCACTAATATTAGATATGACTAGCTAGCTCATTTTTTAATGGGTTGGGATGGAGCCTTGTGGTTAATCATCCAACCTTCTTCTCTTGAGATCAAGTGTTCATGTATTAAGGTTAGATTTTGAGAGAAGAGTGATTTGGTGTGCTCTCTTGTGTTGATTGATTTGTACTTGTTTTGGTTGTTTTTTTTCTTTTCTCTTCTTGATCTTGTTGTGTCAAGGATGTATAAAAGATGGGGATAAACTTTGAAAATTAATCTCTACCCATTTAGGTAATTTGATAGGAAGTTCATGAACAAATTTGGTTTTGCTTTTTTTTGCCTCAACAAGTGATTTCATGATCCAATGGTTTTTGGCTTGATTTTTTGGTGTTCTGACTTGCTGTGATATATGGGAATACAACTAGTGCTATCTTGACCATCCTTTGTCTATGAGCGAGTCATATTTACTGTTTTCGTATTTTGCCTTTTTTTTATGTAATCTTGCTTTAATCTCAAAAAGATCTGAATTTTGATATGAATTTCTGCGATCTATGGATGGAAAAGGTGTTTGAGATCTTGAGCAAAGTGTATATAAAGTTTTATGGTTTTTGTATCATTGGTTCAAAAGATACATAGAATTTTGGATTTGTAATAGTGCTAGTTTTACTGTTGCTTTGCCTGAATGTAGAGGTGTTTTGTATGGGAGGTCAAACCTCCAGGCTTTTATTTCTTCTCGAGTTTGATTTATTGAGTGATTTACTTAGGGATTTTGGCTGGTGATTATAACCACAGTAACTCTGTAGTTACCTAAGCAAGAGTAAGAATACCTAGAAGGAAATTTTAGATGGTACTATTCACTACTCTGTTTTGTCTCTCGGTCCTACACTCGGTTAATCAATACTGTGGTCTACAAAAGTTGTTCGCTATTCTGTGGTTGAATTTGAGCAGTATGTTCCATTGGTGTTTGATTACGACGTGATCCGGCCTCTTGGTGGTTGCAGGTAGGACCGATAATTTTGATTGAGTCGGTTGGTCGCTGGGCTAGCTGAAAGGCACGTTTTGCCGCATTTGTTGGCATAGTACGCAGCTTTGCTTTATCAATACTTTTCCGCGATTGATTATCAGCTTGATAGGGCTCCGTTTATTTCGGTTTAAGTTTCTGACTTCTAATTTATTTTTTATTATTTATAAATTTTATCTTTTTTGCCTTTTGCTTTTTGAGTTTTTTTTGGTTTTTTCCGTATTCGTTTGTATTTTCGGTGATGGACTAACCTATTTTTTCATTTTATTTTTTTTAAAATTTAGTTACGCTAAATTAGCCATCAATAGTTATAATGTAATTTCAGTTAACTGCAAAATAATTTTAATTATAAACTAATTTATTTCAGCCTAATCGAGCGACACCATAAGCGGCTGTTTCATCAATCAAAAGTTAGCCCCGGATGCTTTTCTCAGAAGAAAGGAAGGAAGAAAGCAAAGAGAAGATTTGTCCATGGTCCTCACTCTCTAATCCGTAGGAATGACGAGCCTGAAACACTCCTGTATAGCAGATTCTTCCTTCTGCGAGCCAAGAAAGTATCCATACCCGGTCGCACTAACGCAACCTATGTGTAATCGGTCGGCCTCCCAGTACCCTAACTGACAGATGGGGCCCACGATATAGCACCTGTCGAGCCCCACATGTCAGGGAGAGAGGAATTCCCCATACACAGGAGTGCTTAATTCCTGCACCTTGCCGCTCCGCGTTGTCTCCCCCAAATTCCCCCACACTTCCATTTGCGGAAACGGGAAGGCCCAAACGAAGAAACAAAAACGGAGACGTGCCTGGATTCCAGAAGCTTCCAGCGCTGTAGCAATCGCTCGTATCACGAGCGGGCTTAGCATAGCTCGTGCGAGATCGAGGCGAGGGGATCGCGAATCGGAGGCCGCGGTGGAGCGCAATGCCGCGTCGGCGGCGGTAGGGATGGCGTTGGCGGCGGCCGCGCCATGGCGAGGGGCATAGCGCGGACGGTGTCGTTCGGGGGCCGCGCGACGGCGAGGTGGTGCTCGTACCGGCGCATCACCGTGGCCGTTTGCCTCGGCAACCTCGTCGCCGCGCTGCTCGTGCTCCGCTCCCTCACCTCCCCCGCCTCCACGCCCAAACGTGCGCAGAATATCTCATCGTGTTTACACCTTTGGCCTATGTGATCTGATTCGGTGCTATTTTAAAACATTTTTAGGTGGCGAAGTGGTGCAGTATACGGAGGAGCAGATTAGGGGGGTGGTGGAGTCGATCCGGATTCGCCGCGAGGCGGAGCCCGTCGAGCTCGTCCAGGCGGTACTAGTCTAAAATCTTATTCTTAAATTTGATATTTTTTGGTTCGTTAGTTCGTAAGACTTGCGATCTAATCCTCTCAAATTTTGGGGTGCAAAGGTGCAGAAGCTGCGGAAGGTTTTCGCGCGGGAGGAGAAGAGGCGGAAGGAGCTGCCGCTGGAGCTGAAGCAGAAGGTCTCGTATGAGATTGTGCGGCGGCTGCGCGACTTGGGAGACAACAGCAGTGTTGCCCAGCAACGAGGTATTCTGCGTACATATCTGGTTGTAGTAGTGTAGTACTGTTTTATGTACAACGAAATGGGCTCTTGACTTGCCTCCCCTGGATTCGGAATTTGACTATAATTTTGCTTCCCATGGTACGTGCGTATAATTTGGCCTCGTATGTTTTTGGTTGTCAAATTGACATGCATATGTGCAACGGGCCTATTTTGTAAACATGACATTTGACATATTCTACAGAGGGCCGAAGAAGATGAACTTTTTATTTATTTCTATGTGCTTGTCTGATCATTGTTGCATTGGTAAATGCTCCCTTGCAAGTGCCATTTTCTTTAGTTGACATTTGCACTGTCTTATAGCTATAGATATGTGAGAAAGACTGGATTTAAACATTCTATCCATGAGCAGGAAGAGCACCCCTTCTGACTGAATCTGTCCAACCATCTAGAATCTGTCTGTGTTCACTACATGACAGAACTCCCCCCTCTCATTCTGCATATTATGGATTTTACTTCTGCGCATGTGAATGGCCACTCGGTGTATTAACCTAGCAGTGGTTCCAAAAACCGGAACCAGAAGAAATCCCGGTTGGCGGCCGGTAAAAACGGTAATTTGAACATATTACATGCTAATTGACCTGTTTGGTAGAAATATGGCAGAACATTTTACATATTAATATTTGAACATATTACTGTGAAATGCAGATGGTTAGGGTATGGGGCCGGTGCATTGCTTGGTGGTAATATGGTATCAGCTGTCCGCAGTTAGCCATTATGTTTTGTGTGACTTTCAAAATTAACACTAAAAGTGAAATCCTGTTTTTGCTTTGCGCTATGCATGTTTGCCACTTGCTTTTGCTACATGCAAGATCTTGATTATTCAAGCCATTATCTTGGTCGGTGATACTTAAGTACTTATATTTCTTTTTCCTACTATATGACAGAAGCTGTGGAATCATGGCGTGTTGAGAAGCTAAAAGATATCAAAAGTGCATCTACTCAGAATTCAGCAAATTTAGGTCTCTCCAATGAGGAAGCACGTAGGGGAGCTTTACTGTTTAAACTACTCACTTCTATGTGTTCAATTTCCTTTCTAATGATTTGGTATGTTTCTGGTGATTTCTAAAGTTTTCCCCCCTCAACTGTAATACTTGGGTTTCAACCTTTTTCTATAGGAATGTTAAAGCGTGCCCTGGAGTTCAACTGGCATGTGCTAATGGAGGACATTGGTCTTTGGATACCAGTAGAAGTCTCACACACCGAACATGATGACAAACCTGAGAATGAACCAGAAGGTTATTTCCCTAACATTGTCTATGAAACTTGTCTATGTAATTTATAAGGTTCAGAGCATTAGTGGTTTCAAGTTGGACCCTTTGTATTCTTTTTCTTAAGGACTATAGTTACGGACTAGCTTTTGAAGTGCTCAAATAGATATTCGAATTTCAAATCTATGTTAATTGTTGCAGAAGAAGAGATAATAGCAGGTCCACCTTTGCCCCTACAATGTAACGCTGAGCTACATACTGATTATGATGGCACTGCTGTTAAATGGGGCTTAACGCACCACAAAGAATCTGCTGCTGACTGTTGTCAAGCATGTCTAGACCAGGCTAAGAATGCCAAGCCAGGTGAAATGAAGTGCAATATATGGGTTTATTGCCCATCAGAGTTTGGATGCTACTCGCCAGATAAATATGAGCATAAACATCAGGAGTGCTGGTTGAAACAGGTATACCCTGTTTGTTCTATCCGTACGCATCCAACCATCGAAACTATTGCCGTAGGTTGTTGCATCTTTACCATTTTTTAGTGTGAATGAGTGTTAATATCTGGTTCTTCCTGCTTCCTGGATTAGTACCTCAGGTTTTTATGCATTTTGTATATGTGACATGGGATAATTTGCTGTTCAGTTACTGTATAGAAATGAGGAGAGATATCTGTGTTTATGCCTTTAAAGCACTGCCCTTTCTTGTGACATAGTTGCTAGGAATTTGAACATAGTTGCTAGGAATTTGAATAGCGGAAGCAAAATATAGGTGGTACTGGTGCTATTCTGCATGTACATTGTCTTGCTAGTTCAGTTCAAACAGCAACCTTGTAACATTAGTTTTGGGCTATATGATTCTAGAAAGATGTAATCCTCGTCATACTTGCAGCTGATTGAAGCTTGTACGCCTCTTCCAAGTGCAGCTTATTTTATTTTTAACTGAGCTGTTCATCGTGCTAACTGTTGGGCTAGTTTCAATAATAAGCTAGGATGATGCATTTGACAAGTTTGTGGTACATTCTTGATGGGGCTGAAACGCTAAATGTGAATTCATCTACAGCAAAGCATGTAATGTTATAGATAGTGATGGCGTATGGTTGTGCTTTTACCCATTTTACATGTTTACACTGGTAGCTTTATGTTTAATCATTAATAATTTTAACAACCATTTCTCTTCTTACGTTATATTGGCCGGAATCAGTGTTCCAAATACCGGCGGTAACCGGTTTTACCGGTGCCGACCGGGAGGGAAAAAACCGCCGGTTTTTTATTTAATTCAAATTTAAACTTTTGAATGTAAAAATTAGTTTATCTAATGATATTTTCATTATTTAGCACTAAGAAAATGTATTAGGAAGATGCATGCACTTTCCGTGCTTGATTTCAAACTTTTTTCCATGAATGTACTAGGAATTTTCAAATTTTCAATGTAAAAGTTAGTTTTCCTAATGATATTTATATTGTTTAACACTAACTTTTACATTATGTGGCTATGCCAGCATCAAATTCAGTAATATGTGCCATTTGGACTTTCAAGGAGGGTTCATGGTCATTTGAATGAAGATTGCTCAGGATTCCTAAGAGTCTTAGTAATCAAGTGTAATCCCCTTCCCTATCTATACAAGGGGAAGAAATGTGATGTTTTGAGCAGCTTTTGATTGATATATGAACTTAGAATTAAGCAAAGCTCTTCTTCCACCGGTTTATCTGGTTTTTCCACCGGTTTTTCCGGTAACCGGCCGGTTACCGGTCTCCTCCCGCCCCGCCCAAAAAAATCATTTGACAAAATTTGACCGGTTTTTTTCCGGGATTTCCGGCCGGTACCGCCCGGCGGCCGGGATTTGCTCCGGTACCGGTTTTTTGATCCTTGGCCGGAATTACATCTCTTATGACTCATCGTGCACAATTCTGGTTTGTGACTGCATGATGATTTTTTGGAGTTAGGTTGGTCTCATTGCACTTGCCAGTTGCCACGTAGTTTGACAAATCGATGTTTATGATATGCACTCTTGGGGTGATGTTTTTTCCCAAAGTTTCCTTTCATCTGAGGCTTTGTTCTATAAGCCAAAATATTTATTTAAGGTGCTGAACATCGTTAATGTAATTTTCGTGTGAGTGGCGTGAGATAAGTCATTTTTCTTCTCCCAGGCTAATTAATTTTTCTCGTGATGGTTTGTGCTTGCAGGCTGACCACCCTAAAATAAACTTCAAAGACAAGTACTCCGAGTCTTACAGAGATTCTCATCCCACCGCCCCTGTTGTTGTGCCATGGATGTCAGGTGTCATCAGTGCATGAGCTGCTTTATCCAGCAGTTCATGTGAGATTTTGTGGGGGTTGCACTGATGCAACTTCACTGACAAACCTTCATATAGCCATTCTTTCTCTTTTTTTGCCACGATACCCTTTTTTGTTTTGCTTCCTTTTGCCTTGGTATATACATGATGTAAAACTTAGTGTTGGGGAGTGACTTTTACCTTGGCTCAATCGGACCATAGCACCAGAGGCCCAGTATTACATAGCCAGCCCAAAAAGGCTGTGCTAAGGAAAGGGTATATTTGCCTTTACTGTTACTGACAAACATTTGTGTAAACAACCTTCTCAAGGTTACAAATACGGGCCTTAGGGTGCCGTGGAGGGAGAGAGATCATTTTTGTTTTGTAAGAACAAGCCTAAATAATGATATTGGCATGGTACACATCTTCTATACTGCTCCTTACTGTGTCTCAGGCTCCAGGCAACCTCGTTGCGGTGTCCTATAGCCCCTTATATGTTGTTTGGTATGTGACTACAATAGTTGGCGCCGTTCGTAGGGAGTGGCATATAAGCTGCAAGCTAAGGTAAGGATGCTAGGGCGCGTTGGTACTAAGGAAGGCAATGTCAGCTCTTAAGTGAAAGAGAAGTACGATGAACGAAATCATCGTGGCAAGAGCAAGAGCTGGTGGTCGAGGGTCCTCCATTTCCATGGCAGCGGCGCATCGAAGCAGCCACATCGGGTGCCGCAGCAGGTAACGAGGGAGGTTCCTCGATAAGCGTGTGGGCCATGGAACGGGCAGCATCCAGCCTTGGTGGCTCCATGCCACATTGACGGCCCTGTCACCAACGTGACGGCCTCCGCTGACCTTGGCATCCTCGTCGTCACCGCATAGTGAGCAGAGGGTGCCCTAGTCTCTACACCCAGCCAAGGCGGAGGTGATTTGTGGAACACTCCAGCAGGAAATGGTAGACCTGCGAAGGGCCATGCGTGAGATGCAGGAGGTTCGAAGCCAGCAGACCCCGCCGTAGCAGTAACGAAGGTGGCCGTGGAGAGAGCAGAGAGTTGCAAAACCACTGCTGACACCCGTAGCGCCTCCCAGAGGGTGGACCCTGAGTCCCCCTCAGCGCAGGTTTACAGCAGGCGCCTGATTGAAAGACTTTGTAGAATTAAGGATAATTGACTAGTAGGAGTGAATTAGAGGTTTTCAAATTCTTTTGGCTAGACCACAAATTTAGCAAGTGTACGGCTAAAGACATCTTGGGCAATCGCCTATGATGGCACTTTGAAATAAGCCAACCGACCGGAAGGCCGATGGGGCGGAGGGGGCCAAAAGCAAGCAGAATGGCCTCGGCCTATCGGTGACGAAGGCCTTAACCATAAGAGACTATTGTTAGGGGAGTGACCCCACCTTGACCCAATCAGCACATGGCACTAGAGGCCTAGCGATGTGTAATTTACATGGCTAGCCCAGAAAGGCAGAAAGGTTGTACCAAGAAAAGAACGTATTTGCCCTTGCTGTTACTGACCCAATAGAAGTATTTGTGTAAACAATTTTCTCATAGCTATAAATATAGTCTTTAGGATGTCATGGAGGGAAAGAGCTCATTTTTTGTAAGAACAAGCTGAAGTAATGATAGTGGCGTGGTACATATCTTCTATACTGCTCTTATTGTGTCTCCGACTCTAGATATCCCCTTTGTAGTTTTCCATAGCTCTTTATATATTGTTTGGTACGTAATCATAGATTAGCCGATTTGGTAGCAAAAGGTTCTTTGATGGAGGCTTGTTGAGGTGCTAAGGGATTTGGTAGTGATTAACTAAATCCAATGATTCAGGCGTTCAGCTAACTTCATCTCCCATTTTTCCACACTATTTGGTTATCTGTCTGATCATGAGTTCATCACGATGCTACTTTTTTAATCTCGAGCTCTCTTTGAAGATCCATACGCTTCGCTTCTGAGGTGCCATTTGAATGCGGGAATTGTATGCATACAAATCTTGGACCCATTTAGAATGCATGTATTTTATAGAAATTACGTAGGAATCTCACATAAATCAATTTATTACTCGTAGGCCTAGGCAAAAAAATCCCTTGTTTCGAGCACCAGAAACAGTTCAATTATGAAGGGATCATGAAACTTCCCCGCGTTTCAAACAGCGCTGAGTCATGACTTCAATATTTGGTTTGAAGGATCGTATCATCCAAAGACAGGTTGGTTCATTTTATGGTCATCCTATGAAATTGGTGCCACGGCACCAATCAATCATTTTATAATTGTTTTATGAGGGATGCAACCCACTCCATTTCTTAAACCATAAGCCCCTGTTCTTTTCACGTTTTAACTTTTCTATAGTAATTAGCTTTTAAATAAATTATTTTTTAAAATAAAATTTACTAGTTAATTATAGTATATACTATACTAACTTTATTTATATTGGTAAAAACTATACATAAGTTTCTATTACTCTATAATCTTTTATATAAACAATTTAAAAATCATAAAATACAGTAAAAAACTATAAATCTCAGGTAAAAAGAACAGATCTAGCTCTAATACAATCTACTCATTAAAAAAAATAAACGAGTTGTACAGATCCGCACGAATCAACTTGGTGGAGATGGAAATCGCATGTGTGGCCCTCCGGACCGACAACGGCTTGGCCCGAGGCTCATCTGGAAGCCTCTGGTGAAGTCGCGACGCTACCCATCGTTCCGCATCGCAGTCGCAGAACCAGCCATGTCTGGCGGAGCCGGCGATGGCCGGCGAGGCTGGAGCCCGTTCGACGCGATCCGCAGCTTCCCGTCGACGCCCGAGTCTCTCATGTCCCAGATCGACGCCGCCATCGCCTCCACCGAGTACGCCCGCGCCTGCGCCCTCCTCGACCCCACCTCCGCCTCCGCCTCCTCGCGGTCGCAGCAGTCTCCCGACAAGGGCGAGGAGCGGGGGCAGGAAGGGGAGGCCTCCGCCGCGCGGGCTCCCGCCACGTGCTACGACGCGAGGGTTGCGGACGAGGCGTACAGGGCGGCGTGCGCGGCGCTCGGGGCCGGGCGGGCGGACGCGGCCGTGCGGTCGCTGCGGGTGGCGCTGGCGAGCTGCCCGCCGGAGAAGGCGGCCGCCGTGGCGAAGGTGAGGTCGATGCTGGCCATCGCGTCCGCACAGCTGCACAGGCAGCAGCACCAGGCGCAGCAGCAGCAGAGCAGGAGATGAGATGCGTCTTCTTCGTCGCTGCAGGATTAGTTTCCTTTGTTTCGATTTTGGTTATTACACAGGTCGGTGTAATTACTGATCAGCATAATCAACTGATGCCGTGGAGCTGTAGTAAAAGAAATTGGATTTTGCTCGATGCATCATGGATGACTTCTTTTTGGCTTGTGAATATAAGCTTTAGTAACTGGATTTTAATTGATGTGTTTTATATTTTTTTAAAACGATGTCAATAGAAAAATTAGTAAAAAAATATTCTGAATTTAGCTGTATTAGTCAAAATCATATAGACTATTTTAGTCTACATATTATCTTTTAAAAACAACCAAAATTTAAAAATTTAAATCATAAATCATAACAAAAGGCACACCCATAAATATACATATACGAGCTTCATTAAGTTTGTTGCTCCAGTTAATGCGTCCTGTACTTGTTGCAATGGCTGCAAGTGAAGGCGGTTTAGCTCACTTTGATTTGCTCGGTTTTAAGGGATATTTTGCTTAATGCTTACAGCAATGTTATATCTTTTGAAAACAGATATAAATCGCTTATAGTAGAAATTATATAAATTTTAGCTATATCGATTAAAATTACATACGAATATCTTACAAATAACTAAAATTTAAAAACTATAAATTACAGTAAAAAAGCCAGGAAACTTGCTGTGATAAACTCAAGCTGCTACACTAGTGACGCTGCGGCACGTACGGGTTGATCGACTCCTCATGAAAACACGAATACACTAATGCGCTTCGCTCTACACCCTGAACTAACAATTGTCCCCCAACATTGCGTGAGGGGGAAAAAATCATAAGTGGGCTACAGTCTTGGTGATCGGTGCTCTCGCCATGTAATTGATGTTACAGCGTCAGACTCATCAGTTAAGCAAAGGTCGAAAAACCTCTGCTCAGTGCAGGTTCAGACCTAAATCCTGCGAAGGCAGGAGTGTAGGGACCTCACAAGCACTTCTTTATGTCTGAGAATACCGGCTTTTCCTTATTGGCCGTTTCGACATCCTCAGGTGATGCAACGGCGACCACAACCCCGTTGTCGTTGATGGTTTCGACCGCATCGGCAAACTCCTTGAAATCCTTCAGACTGCCGCATGAAAATCAACACAATCAACGATTTTTGTGTAAAAACATGGTGGTGGTAGAGATGAAATTTGGACCATGGGTTTTCTAACCTGGTTGACAGTATCTCTTCACGCCTTTGCTGGCGTTCCTCCTCCGTGATGCCCAGTAAATATCTCATTAGACTGAAAAAAAGGCAAAATCCATGTTCGGTACTCGTGTATTCTTTGTGCACTATGGTACCATGTGCACAAGAGCATAATTTTTATCTTGTTCATATGTGTTTGCAGTCACAGTGTCACACCAAATCAAAGTCAATCTTGGTTGGAAACGACATTTGGAATATCCACAAGATACAATTAATGCGTAAGAAAATGCATCAGAAAGATTCATGGTTGCATACAAAACTAGAATAGTAATATCGACATGGATACTAACCCCAGCCAATATGGCGTATTGGCAACCAGCAATAAGCCACTGGTTTATACTAGCAGTTTAGCACACATCAATATACAGGTGTTGGTTAAAACAGCCGATTACAGACATATCGGTGAATTTGTGGCTGAGTTGGACTGGAGTTATTGTGCACTGTGCAGAATAGAGAGAGGATTACGTACCTGCTGTAACCTTTAGCATCTGGTAGCTGGTAGGCATCAACATCACCTATGGTGCCAATAATAGCTTTTGTGAGAGCATCATCATCCATTTCTAGCTCTCTGAGAAACTTTGCTGTCTCATCATAGACCTCTAGTGTTTTCAGTAAGTTTGGATCGCGGTATGACAAATAGGAGAACACTCCTGCAAAAGGAAACGACATTTAGCATAATGTGAATAATTTGAAGCAGCAGAAAACAACACATGGTGCTTTATACCAACTATCAAAAAAAGGGGCAAGAAATTGGCATAAGATCAAAGTACCAGAATGAGTGTCAAAATCGCAAAACCCTCCATATGCACCACCACTAACTCGAACACGGTCCCATAACCACGTATTGCTTATGTGCTTGGAGACGACATAGGCACTTCCATTGAGCTGGTATCCACTTTGGTATAGGTTTCCAGCTTTCCCAACATAATTAACCTTCAGACAACAGATAAATTGATATTCACAATTGTATGCCAACGAGTAATCATTACCAGAAGACTGTTCCAAAGCTAATGCCAGACAAATTAGCCGTACCTGTGTGGGGACAACAATGGCTTCATTAGCAGAAGGCAGTCGATTGAGCCATGGATGACTTCCAAGGGATGGAGTACTTGGCAGTGAATCAAGAAATTTGGCAATATGTTGGCTAGATTTTTCAAGATTTTTCGAGTCGCTTGTTATGTTTATCAAGCAACCTTCTTTAGCAAATAGAGACTTCCTCATTTCCTCAAGTGAAGTAGATATTTTGTCCCATTCTTGATCAATCTTTGTTTCCAGGTCACGTAAATACTCAAGATAGCTGGTGATAGCAACAAATAAATCAATATTTCAACACCAACAAATGTGATAGTGTCACAAACAGATTTGTAAATAGCAAGAAATGTACACTCTAAAACAAAAATGTCTTGTTGAGAAAAATAATAGCTACAAGTGGGAATGTTGACATATTTGTTACAAATGGCTGTTAAAAACACAGGAAGCCTAATCCTTCACAAAAAAAAAAGAAAGTAAAAACAAGTAGAAATAAGTAGCCAAGACATTGTATCATAAATGTAAGCTACAGAAGATTACCCCATAGTCATGTACTTATGATCAAGGATAGAAATCCCACCGGTAACCGGATTTACCGGTGAGTACTGGAAAACAATTTACTAGCCAGGCTTGTTTAAATTCAAATTTGAATTTTTGAATGTAAAAGTTGGATTCCCTAATGATGTTTACATTGTTTAACACTAATCCAATGTACTAGGACCTTCCGTGTTTGACTTGATACTTTTTGCTATAAATGCATTAGGAATTTTCAATTGTTAATTACCCATAACTGGTTTTTAGCTGTTTTTCTCTGGTTTTTTGGGTGGTAACTGTCCGGTTTTTCCGGTTACCGGTTTCAAAACAGTCCAAATTCAAATTGTGCTATTCGAATTTTGCCCGGTTTTTCTCCGGGTTTTCCGGTAACCGACCAGTTACTTACGCCCCTGGCGGGATTTCTATCCTTGCTTATAATTACAAGGCAATAATCACATATGCCATTTAAAAAGCCAGCTGACTTAACAATCTCCAAATGTATATACCATGAAGAATCTTACCTAACGCCACCCATTTGTTCAGCAATCCATCCAGCTGCATTTAATTTAGCATCCATTCTAGCAGCAGCTATACCATGGCCACTGCCCCTCAATCGATTCTGTGTTCGACAAAGCATTAGATAACCACATTGCATGCATCCATATGCCAGTCTACATCATAAAGATATTAGTTTAGTACCTCCATTCTTGCTTTACTTTGAGAAACGAACTGCTTGAACCTCTGTTGTTCTGTGAACTGAACATCTTGAAGAATGCAGTAAATCTGAAAGAACAGAGCATGGATTTATTTTCATAATGCAAATACAAGATCAGCAATTACGTGACTAGGGAAATTTTCGTAAAGAGAGATGCAAATTGAACAGACTAAGCAAGTAAGCATGTCTTCTGCACCCTGTCATTGCCTTTGGCACCATGGTCTACACAGAAAAAGATCACAAGCATACCAGATTAAACAAATCTTCTACTCGCGTTGCCATTGCCTTTCCCCGAACGATGATGTGCGTAAGAGGATCTTCTTGTCCCCTTTTTGAAGATGTGAATGGGTACACTGATATGCCTCCAGTTTTTCTTCCAATTAATTGATTAAGCTGCACGAAGTCCATGTCTTTTGTGCCCATCTCCAGTAAGGATTGGCTGAAACACACACTCAGTTCAAATACCGTATTGTATATGAAAGCACAGAGAAGCAATTTCTTCAATACTTCATGATAAATCAACAATGATGTATTGATCAACCAGCTCACCAGAACAATGGCAACAATTGTAGATGTTCTTTCTTCATTGAACTCATATCAAATACGACTTCGGAGTAGACAACATCATTGGTGAATAGATCATGTTGCAAAACCTTGACACCATTTACCTCTCCCACCTACATATGACATTTGCAGTATGAACATTATATTCTCAAGTCTAACTAAAACAAGAAAAGTGAAGAAACAAAAAGAAAAAAGGTCGTCCTCAGCAAAATGAAAAGAAAGGTAGCAGTATCTCCTAATAAATAGTTCATACTTCTAACATTATCAAACCTTCCTATATACTTTTTGAAAGGAACTTTCCATGTACTAACTGGCCAAACTCCAGATCCTATTCTAGGATTGAGAAACTGAAATTTTGCAGTAGCAGTTCTAAATGAGAAAGCTGAAGCTCTTATGATGTTTGGATGCAAGGCCAAGCTTCTCATAAAAAATGTAGAATTTTTTATTGATTCAGGCTTATTAAGGCGTCGCCTAAGCGTCGCTTAGGCGACGCTTAGGCGGTAAGGCGGCCAAGAACCCTAAGGCGTCGGCCTTGCCTTGCCAGTATGCTGTATGGTGTCCGCCTCAAGCCGTAAGTCGCCGCTAAGCGCCGCGAGGCGAAGAGAACGCGAGGCGACGCTTTGCGGCGCGACGCCCAAGAACCGGAAAAGCAAGGATAAAGAGACGACACGGATGAGGGCGGTGGGGGAACTCGTCGCATAAGCGAGGCGCCAAGTCGAACCCTAGCGCCGCCTCCATCAGTCCATCCCGTCGCCCGTGGCGCCACCATCCTCGGCGCGCGCGCCGGCCTCCATCTCCGTGTATGCCCTACCTCCCGGCTCCTCGCGCTCGCTCCTCGCGCGGCACTCCGTCGGTCCTTCCTTCTCCGCGCTCCTCTGCCTCCAGCGCGCTCGCCTCGCCGCTGCTCCTCTCCTCCTTCTCCGGGGAGCAGAGGGAGGGGGTGAGGCGAGGCGCGCGCGGGAGAAGGAGGACCCCGGGTGGGAGTGGGGACGAGGAGGCGGCGGCGGGAGTGAGGAGGAGGAGGCGGCCGTCGACTCTCCTTGCGCTAGCCCCAGAAGGTCGGCGTGGGAGTGAGGAGGCAAGTGTCTGCGTTCCGCAACAATCAGCGGCGGTGGTGGCAGGGGCGAGGTGGTATTAGGGTTAGGATAGTTTACGCTTGAGACCCCACAGATTTACGAAATTATAATTAGGTCCTTTTAGATCCTTTGTCTCTTTAGATTTCTTCTGATTTAATCCTCAGAACTCCGTTTTTCATCTTATGATGTGTGTAAGGCGTCGTCTCGCCTCACGCCTTATCGCTTAAAAGGTGTGAAGGGGGTGGGTTGCCTTACTTCACCTTACCGCCTTAATAACCTTGGATTGATTAACTTTGAAGTACGAAAGTACTAATAGAAAAAACTTGTAATTTCTGACCAATCTGCAGAACAAATTAGAGGCCGTTTGCCTCTTTGAGCCTCTTGCCCAGCCAGGCAATTGATACTAGCTTGCAGGGTAAGGACTAAAGAGGCACACCAACTCCCAGAGCTAGCTTTTGCCGGTAAATTGATAAACTATTGTCTAGGCAAATTATCATAATTGAGCAAAAGACTCTTTATCTCAACACATAGTCAAATTTACTCCTTCAGGTGAGCAAAGCTTGGGAATCAAGAAGATCCACATCACAATGGCACAAACATATTAACTCCTAGACCACTTTTGTTGGTTATACTACAGTGGAAGCTGTCCCAACCAGTATTTGTAATGCTCGGCTGCTGGCCAATTATTTTTTTTATGGTAAAAAAGCACCATAGCACCCAACTCAATACGTACAAATTCAAACAGAAAACAGCTAAACAAGGCTAAGCCAAAAGGGACCAGTTTCCATTGAACTTAGAGCTAAGTCGGGCAGACCTCTAGTTTCTTCAGCAATCAGCACTTGGAAAACAAAGAATTAAGGATGATAAAACTCTGTATTGAACTAGGCTTCAGCATTATTTTTAGAGCTCTGCTGAAGCCAGAATTTTGAGCCAACCTGGCAGTTTATTTTCAGCCCATTGGCTAAATAGGGCATAAATGCAAGACGGAAAATTACCTCTATTGGTACATGGATAGGCTTTTTAGGGATATCTTGCAATGACAGGCTAGGGACAGCTTTGAGAGCTTCTGGAGGATCTGGAGTTTCTTGTTTATCCTTTAGCTCCTTTGTAGCTCGTGCCAACTCTGCAAGATCCTCTTGAGTCATCCTAGCTTTCACTTGTTTTAGAACTTCTTTCTCAGCAGCTTCGTCACGTGAGGCTTTCTCAGGATCAGGCTGCACAACAAAGGTTTAAATTTTAAGGATGTCTGAGACATTGACAAAAAACAATTAAAAAAATCTGAGATGAGAACTTCTATGTAGACCTGCATTTCAACTGTGACACGATGCGCATTCTTCAATATAAATTTCTCAATGAGTGGTGAGAATACTGCTTTGGATCCCTCCTCTGCAATGTGTGCTTTCAATTGCTGCAACGGGCGTTCATATTTCAGAGGCTCAAATGGGTCCATGTCATATATCCATTTGCCCTGCAACAAAGACAATACATGAATATGTCCAAACATATATGTCTTTTTCTTATGAAAAAGGAGAATAGATTCAGGTGGTCATACAATAGAACGAAGCATCAGTGACAAGCCTCGAGGGAATGATCCTGTGTTGTTCTCCCTTAGAGAAAATTCGATTGTGTTCATAGATGCCTCCACTGCTTCTGATGCAAACCCTTCCTCTGCCAAACTCTTCAAAGTTCGCATAACCAGCTCTTCAACTTTTTGAATGTTATCCTCAGACACACCTTTCAAGCCTATACTGAATTGCGGTTGAAGGAGTTCATCCTCAACACCACCTCCCACAATAGCATCTCCTAAACCACTTTCAAGAAGAATCCTTCTAAGTGGTGAAGCAGGAGTCCCAAGCAAAAGGTGATCCAGGAATCCAAGTGTAAGCTCAGTTTCTACATCTAGTGGCTCCTCTGACAACAGCCAATTAACGCACACCATATATTTCTTTTTCAAATCACCTTCTTGACTAGCAGGATATTTCTCTACGATTCTCACTGGTTCTTTGAATAGCCTCTGTTGCCAAACCTTTGATTCGTTAGGAGCAGGGCTGGCTTCAAACTGGTCAAGGTACTCTACAAAAGAAGAGGAACATGAGTAAAAATTTTAAGAGCGTCCAAAAAGGGAAACTCAGAACACAACGAAAAGGTGGTTGAAAAACAAACTTGTGAGTTGTGAATAAGCATGACTTAACTACTTACAAATGGAAGCATTACCACTTAGAATGCGTAATCGCTCTTTTGGGTCATCATCACCGTAGAACCAGATCCTAGCATTGCTTGGATGATAATACTTACTGTGGAACTCCTGAACATAAGACACAGACAAAAAAAGTTGAGATTTAAATCCAAACAAACTAATTAACCAATGTTGGCTTACTGGTACTCCAAAATATAGAAAATATGATTCAATGGTCCTAGAGGCAATTCCTCTTTATAATTTCCAATAAAAGAAACTACTCATCATTGAAACTTTGACTTATAGGAAAGGAAAGGGCCCTTTGTCACCCACGATAGCCTACAGCTAAAAAGCAAAAGGCATCACGTAACCTTGCAGGTGTAGGGCATATAAGAGCAATACATATCAATCAATGGAAATACCAAATTTGATTGAGAGTAAATGAGTAATATCTCCTACAAAACCTTGAATTCTTCAAAAGTAAGCTTTGGGATTTCATTTGGGTCCCCACCACTATCCACACCATACGTGTTCTCAGGGAAAAGTGCCTGCAAAAAGTTCAAAATTGTTAGGCACTTCTACTTGTAGCAACAAGCATCCAAACTCATGACAAGAGAAACTATGAAAAATCGCCTTTAAGAATATGATAAGAACAGTACAAAGGGGTATTCAAGGATAGGACTATTAGCACAAATTAATAAACCAGGAAGCATCTACGAAAGAAGCATAGAGTAAAAGTTAATTGAAACTACATCTTGCTAATGTACTGAAGTCTAAAATAAACCCAGTTTAAACCAGAAAGTAGAATGAATACAGGCGAAAATGCAATAGCCTGGACCCTTGTGCATATCAATGCTTAGGTAAGCAGATAATTAGAAAAGGGGCACTGGGACAGTACTTTGTCAATCAATACTTCTGGATTTAGTCCTAGGCCCTATTCCAAACAACGATAGCTTCTAGCTTCCCCGTTTGAAACAAGTTAGCTTCTTAACACGGTTTTTTTTTCTTTTTTCCCCTCTTTTCTCTTTTTCCTTTGCATTATCCATGGAGATATAATGATGTTTTTCATTTTTCATTTTTCTTTAATTGAATACCTCAAAAAAAGCTAACAGCCGTTACAGTGCCATTTCAGCAAAAAGTCATAGCACTTTGGAGTTTGGAACAGGGCCCTAGACTCATAATCGATAATAACCATACAGAGCATCAACCAAGATTCAACTAATTTATAGGGTTGAAGTTCAATCTCGGCAATAGATGTTTTGAGAAGGTTATGATCATATTAGGATATCAACAAGGAGGTCCCAGGGCACTATTATGCAAAGGATGATAAGACACATAATCACAATCTCCTAATGAACTCAAACCCCAGAGATTGAAAAACTGAAATGGAACAAATTGTTTACCTGTTGAGATACACGGCCCATTATGTTATCGGGTTGAGAGTAAACTCCTTTCATCTCATTGAAGACAACACCTACGTTTACATGTTAAAGCATTGCATTCAGATACTTCTTGAGGGACGTGCTTAGCTCACATATAAATGTACTTGCTCCATTAGAATGAGTAATCAAACCTTTGTAGGATATCTCTTCTTCAGGACTGTCAAGCTCATAATGCCAACCTTCTTGCTGAAAAGTTTGGAAGTCCTCAACACATCTAGGGAAAAAAACAGCATCAAGGTATACATCTACCAAGTTATAGAAATCCTGCAAAACAACCAACATGTATGGTGGTAACGTTACAAAAAGGGTCGCAGAACAAATAACTGAAGCAAATTTGTGACTATTAGGCACACCTTGGTGTTTGTTGATGCAACTGGATAACATGTCCGATCCGGATAGGTGAATGCATTCAGGAAAGTGTGCAAACTGCCCTTTAAGAGCTCAACAAATGGCTCTTTCAAAGGGTATTTTCTTGATCCACAGAGAACACTGTGTTCAAGAATATGAGGTATGCCAGTCGAATTTTTCCTGGTAATAAAAGGATACATCTTAAGAAAAAACAACAATAGGCTTACATGAGTACAACGATGTGCTCTTTACTTCTTTCTCTATGTGTGAATACTGGATAGGTCTCCCTACTTCTTTTTCTCATGATAACCCTATGCCAAAGGGGCAAACAGTACTACCATTCTAATTCTACCACCACCAATTCAAAGAAACAAGGATTAAATGCACTTACGGAGGGGTACGGAAAACAATGCCGAACACTTTATTCTCATCGTCATTTGACACAGACATAACTTCTGCACCTGTCTTCTTGTGCTTGTAAAGAACAGCGGTTGATTTGCACTCATCTATGATCTGTTCAGAGACCTTTTCAAAGCCTAGCTTTGCAGCGTACTCATGGACATCATCTGTGTCTGCTCATGTCAGAATGAAACAGGTCATACATTCATTCTCAAGCTGCAACTTATAAGAGTGTCACAGCGGTTACTCGAATGTCAAAATGTTGCAGTTTTGAATGCCTGATACTTTTTCAAGCAGTGTATATTCAGCTATCCCAGTAGAAATTTCATGAGCAAAGAAACATACTAAATGCAGGTTTTTGATGATAGAAGCCGACCGAGACTTAACACAATGCAACTTTACAACTTTATTTCCAATCAACTATGCACTTACACGCGGACTTGAGTCATTTTCTTCCCCTACCTTTGGGAATTGCAAGTAAAATAGTACATAAGGCTAGCTCTTTCTGATATAGATTTGAGTTCGGGCAAGAGCAGTCCTCACCATACGGCACAGGGGAGGGCGAGGTGGAGACGGCGGGGGCGGACAGGCGCCGCGCAAGGCGGGGCGCAGCGACCGGCCAGTGCCGCCCGGCGCAGTGCAGCGGCGCGGCCGCGGCCAGGAGGCGCGCGCCGCCGGGTAGAGCCGAGTAGTTGCGCGACGAGAATGAGGAGGAAGACGGCCGGCGCGGCGCGGACGAGGCGGCGGGCTGGAAGGGCCTGGGCCTGCGGCAGCGGTGGAGGAGGCGGCGGCCGGAGGTGCGGAGCAGAGCCATCCGCTCCATGGCGTAGGTGTCCAGCTTGCCGGCGTCTGGGGTTTGGTCTGATTGTGGATTGGAGGAGGGGGCAGCGACGTGGCGGCGTAGTTCGTTGCAGATTAGGCTTACGGCCTCTGGGCTTTTTTCTGCGGGGTTTTGGTTGTGCTTAAAGGAGGCGGGGAGAAAAATCTTTTTCTTTTTTCTTGGATGGCTTCATTGGATGATTTGGATTTTTCGGATGCAATTTCGTGTGGTCGATAGGGAGTTGGAGTGAATTACGGCACACGTAAGTTGTGCTGCAAAATTTGGCGTTTTATGGACGTGTCTGCAGCATGTACACTGGAGGGATGGAGAGTTTTGCAAGTCTTCGAATTTAGTTCTAACTGTTTTTCTTCGAAAATATAAGGGCATACCGATTTCAAAATTCAAACTAGACTAGAAGTTCGAGTCGGTCAAAATATGTTTGAGCCCATCGTGAATAGCTGACGGACTTGTCTCGTTTCTGTTCGGCCCATTGGCATGCAACTTGCCCTCCTGTTAGACTAGATGGCCGCAAAGCTAGGGTGCCACTATTTATTTTCGCTGCTTGCCAATTTCATGTATTTCAAATACATTGAATTTAATTTTGAAATTTACATAATTATAGAATATGTCCTCCTCTATTTTTTGATTTTTGGAATTTTTAACTTTTATATGTAGATAACACAGAGGTAGCACCGGGTAGGAGGATATTTCCTCCTCAATAGATCATTTGCCTTCTTTGTATTTTTTTATGAGAAATTGCTAAGGAGTATTTGGGTATTTCTTCATGTTGAGAGTACCAATTTGCGTCATGGTTCGTGCCTCCGGTGATGTCTTCGGTGATTGACTACCAATGGTGGAGCTCCGACAACGAACTCCTGCGAGTTAAGTTTAGGGTTCAGTTCACCGGTGCCAGGGTACAAAGGGAGGAAGGAGTGGGGTAGATCAACGATGGGGATGGTGGTGACGAGGTTGTGAGGCAGCAGTGGCTCTATCAGCTACAGGCAAGGAGGAGAGTTGTGGACGTTGGAGATCGGCGGGGCAACATGCTCGAGTGGTTACGAGGTAGCGGGAGGCGATGGTGAATTTGGCGTCGGAGACGAGAAAGGAGGGTGCTATGAGGGAAGCTCACCAAAGAGGAGGAATGAGCATGGTATGGGGGGAGCTCGCCAAAGAGGGGGAGGGAGGCAGCGGCGGTGGCTCGCTGGTGAGCAGTACCGATGTTAGGGACGACAACGATGTGGCAATGACAGTGGATAGGGTTTGAGAGAGGGGAAGAGATCAGAGGGAGAAATTTATATGATTTGGGAGAAGGGATGAGATCTTTTAGATCTAAATCCAATGGCTGGAAATTCAAGTATCATAGAAAAAACGATTATGATCTAGCAAATTTTGGAGCCCAACCCTACATAACCATTCTTCCATTTAAGTCCCCGCCATGTTCATATCTCACTTCCTCTCCCTCCCCTTCCCTTCTCAAGTGGATACGAAATCCATATCTAAATGCAACACATGCAACTAGAGATCTCTCTCCTTACTCACAAGGTGTAACATATGTACAATTGAGAATAGAAACTCACACTAGCTCAAGAGAATAAAATAAAGTGCCAAAGGATAGTATCCTAATCGGCCAAGGGGTATTTATAGCCTCCAACCAAAATTTCAACTTTGGGGCAAAAATCCTAAAAATACAGCAGGTGAGGTAGTACCGCCATGTACTGGCTGGTACTACTACACATGTTAATTAACATCTATTTTGAGTTCATTAAATGCTAAAAAACTAGTCGTTAAACTTCAAATCAGCTCTACCACACTCAGAAGGCCTAGTACTACCAATCATGCGGTAGTCCTGCTCCTTACATGCGGTAGCACCATTTTCTAAGGGAGGGAAAAACTCCAAAAATAACCTCTCTGAAAATTAGCTACCACCATGTAGGTTTTGGTACTGCCATGGTGCGGTACTACAACACCTTTCATGTGGTCATACCGCATTGTGGTAGTACCGCCAATAAGTCTGCGGTCATACCGCCTTTTCAGGTTAAGCATAGATAACACTTGGAGAAACGGCCATAACTTTTTACTCTAATATCGGAATCGAGTGATCTTGGACTCTATGGACAACTTATTCGGAGGGCAACACGACTCACATATTTGCATGATCTCAAACATATTAGATTAATGCATAAATTATAAGAAATTCAAATAGTCACTACCATCGTCTAAGTCCAAAGAAGTAGCAATAAGTAATATTAGACCATGCTAAGGAAAAATGCATGAATTCTAATAATTTGCAAGCTTAGATCATGCCATAAGCAGTAGGTACATTGACTTTAACTATTTGCAAAACACATTTGCAAAATATAGTTACATGTTACAATGATTAGATACATGAGGCTCAATCATTTGTAAAATATATTCACAAATAATATCATCATGCTATGGAGAGTTAGAGCAAGCGGGATTGAGCTATCAACATATTGTGAGACTCAAGTTACTAGATAAGACCCCTCATAATAGTACAACAAACCTACACTAGTAATCCGGTTTTCCAATCAAACATCAAGATCGGTAAAAGATACAAACACATCCTTAGCCCTACCTAGTTATACTTTTACCTTGAGCATTCTCTTGAAGCTAAATGACACACATCTTCACTTTAAGTATTATCTTTATATGCATCAACCAATGATGCATCTTTCACTTGCCCTTCATCAACATATGATGAGTCTTCTCTTAACTTGATGATCATCTCATAATCATCTTGTCTTCAAGATCTTAATGTTCATCAACACATGATGTGTCTTCTTCTTGAACCTTGACTTGATGATGATCAATTCATGATGTTATCCAAAGTCTCTATCATCATAGAACATAATCTATTAATCTAACTCATAAAAAATGTTAGTCCCATAATATGATTGCCATTTATTACCCAAATATACCATTAACTCATAATGATGGGTCTATATTCTTCAATCTTTCCTTTTTTGGTAATTGATGACAAACATCACAATTACAAATAATTGGATATAAAAAAATATGTGTATATATAAACTACACAAGTTTTATATACTCAGTATATGTTTTAAAGTAGAGATCCCTAATATATGTGGATAAAAATATGGATCAATACTAATGAAACCACAAAACATAGAGTGAATTCTCCTAAATATATGCATGTATGAATATGTAATAAAAATATTTGCACATATTCAAGTTGAACTTTAGGTATTTTGGATCTAAAGAATGCAACAAGATATAAGAATATGATGTTGAGTGCACACCTCCATAATTTTCACTTTTTCATCCAAATGAGACTAAATAATATCATAGTCAACAAATATGTTAGTCTCACATATAGATTTGTCATTAATCATCAAAACCAAATTAATAGAGCTTGAACTTACAATCATGACATGTGACAAGTCTCACCTACCGTGCTTCCCCAGCCCAGAAGGAGACGAAGACCATGGTAGGTCGCACAAGTTCGGCTTCATGTATTGAAAGCCATCAAGAAGACAAGATGATCATGAGTTGATCAAGATTCTCAAGAGGAGATAATCATGGGTTGATCATCAAGTCAAGAGAAGATCTATCATGTGTTAATGGAGTTCAAGTGAAAGATGTATCATGTGTTGACTTGAAGTGAAGATGTGCATCGTCAAGTTTCAAGAGGTTGCTTAAGGCAAATGTATGACTAGTTAGGGCTAAAATGTATTTCTAATCTTTCAGCAGTCTTGATGTTTGGTTGAAAGACCAGATTGTTAGTATAGGTTACCGTACTATTAAGAGGGGTCATGTCTGGTACTTTGAGTCTCATCATGTGTTGATAGCTCAATCTCACTTACTCTAGCTCTCTATAGTATGATGCTTATATTTGTAAATGTGTATTACAAATGGTTCAAACTCATATATTGAATTCTTGTAATATGGGACTATACATTACGAATGTATTTTGCAAGTGTTTGAAGTTCATGTTTCCTACTCCTTGTAGTATGAGGCTTATATTTGCAAATGTGCTTTGCAAATGGTTGATGTTCACACACAATCCTTGTAGCATGTGACTTAGGTTTGCGAATGTGTTTTACAAACGTGAAGAGTCTATGTACCTATATCTTATGTCATGATTCTAAAAGTATGTAAATGTGTTTTGCAATCTATTGGGAACCATGGTTTGGTCATTGTATGCATGATACTATAATTTGCGAATGTTATTTGCAAATTAGTTGAAGTATATGCGCTCTTCTGAAAAACGATAGTATCAACCCTGTGGCGTGGTATGACAAGAAGTCAATAGTACTGGCATGTGTTGCGATATGACTAGATATAAGTAGTACCGACATGTAAATGTGGTACTACCAGTCAGCAGTCAGATTGGCGGTAGTACCGATTTATCCGTGGTATGTTTTTTCAGAGAGTAACATGTTAGAAGGTTTTCTTCTCCTCTGTGAATCGGTAGTTCTATATGTGTGTAGCAAGACTACCATTCAATAGTAGTTCCGGACTTTGTGTGGTGATACTACTAATTTTGCCTGTAACGGCTAGTTTTCTGACAATTGCTAGGGGGGCAGTGGTACCGGTGTTTTGCCTACGATACTATCAAAAATGTTGATTTCTATCTCCAATGGCTAGTTTTGTGGTGTGGTGTATAAATACCCCTTTGTGGCCGGTTGGAGATGGTGTTGTTTGACTCCATTTCATTCTTTTAAGCTAGTGTGAGGTTCTTCTCTCTATTGTATATGTGTTGCACCTTGTAGAAAGAATCTAGATTGCATGTGTTATATCTAGAGGTGGATTTTGTATCCACTTGAGCTTATGCATTCGATGCATATGGTGAGAGTCAAGCAAGGGGCTTAACTTCTTATTCTTGAAGTTTGTCAACTTCTGGACGATGTTGGAGTCTTTGTGCATGGTGATCTTCTCAAAGAATATTGTGAGAAGACCCGGCGTGTTGTGAAGGTTGGAGCTCACCTATCCGAAATGGAAAGAGCTACCACTAATGGAATTGAGGTGTTTGGCTTAATTCGTGAAGCCTTTCTAATTTGTTTGGACTTATCTTAATGTGGACTAGGCGAGATTGGCGAGTCTCGAACTTCATAGTAAAAAGGAACTATGTCTTTGTGGTTTGTTCTCTTGTACTTGATTTATATTCATAAAATTAAATTGATTGCTTGTCATTCTAGGATTGCAGACATTGACATAGATTTAGATTGTTGGTGCACTTAGGTGAACCTAGTTGATTTAGGTTTTATTTGTGCTAAACCAAATTGATTTACACTTCCACATTAGAAACTTGGTGTTAGCCAAATAGTTGATAGAGGAAAATATGCCCATGCTTAGCAAGCTCCTCTAGACCTCGATCTTACATTGAGGTCTCACACTCCAATTTCCCATGCTTAGACACGCCCCCACCTCCTTGCGGGACAAGGCCCACCGCCTGCTGCTCCCATCGCTTTGTTGCTAAGCTTGGTGACTTCTAGCTATGTGTTATGTGCGACAAGGCCCTACTCCAAATAGCTTTGCTTCTGGCCAAAAGCCACTTGGAACGCAATGACTTCTTAATTTCAGCTTTTTTGCTTTTTTTTCTTGTTATTCCTTTGCATTGTCCGTGATGATGTAACTTTTTTTCTTATTTTTCTTATATGTTGACCCTGACAAAGCTAATAGTCGCTACAGTGCATTTGCAACCAAAGCTAGAAGTCTTAAGCCGGTTGGAGTGAGGCTTTAGCGAAGCGAAAGAAGGGAAGCTCTTTGAGCTTATTGAATTTGGCACCCATTCAGTTGATATAAAAATTTGAATAAATCCCATTTTGTTAGCTTCATATTTCATTTTCGTGCTAATTTTTGGCCAATCTATGGGCGGCAAATATTAGTAACACCAAATTTTGGCACATAATGGAGTACTGGAATGGTTTACATGGGATAAGAATCAATCACATTCACGAGCCAAGCTGAAAAGTCGAACAAGTCAAAATTGCATAAATCTAATTTATATTTTAGCTTAATTTCAGCTATTAAGCCGAAAAGGCCCATGTAATTCAAATTTTAAACTGCCCTATGCCTTAAGAAAGGGAAAAGCCCCAATAAACCCTGAGAAATTTCAATATTTGACACTGAATACGTGCGCCTCACTTTTAACCCCCAATTCACACGTCTTTAGAAATTTAACCCTGTCACTGCGAATTCTTTTGATTCACTTGAATCAAAAGAATTTACAGTGACAGTGTTAAATTTTCAAAGGCGTGCAAATTGTGAATTAAAAGTTGAGAGGCGCACATATTTAGCGTCAAATATGGAAATTTCTCAACAAACCCTTCGTTTCGTTCTATTCACTCGGCGGTCAGCACCCGAGCGGCCAAGCCAACAAGCGGAGCAAGAAATGGCCATCGCGATCTCGCAGGAGGCCTTCGACGCCATGGTCCGGGAGAACATGGAGGACCTCGGCATGGACTCCGACGAGGCCCTTGCCGACGCCGTCGACGCCCTCACCCTCCAGGGCGCCGACCTCTCCGGTACCCATTAACTCCTCTTCATCTCCTTCAGATCCACACCTCTCCAATCTTTACACGTTTCACCAGTCTCTCTCGCTGCTTTCTGCAGGGATCATCAAACGCGTGCCTGGAGAGGCTGACGCGGCGGAGGTAAGCCCAGTGATGCGGGTGCTGAACGAACTGAAGGCCTCTGCCAGTGCCAGTGGCAGGTCGCGGGAGGATATTGACCAGTTGGTCTCTTTGCTCGATGGGTTGTGCGATCTGTGCTCCGGCGAGGGTTCGGAGGATGCGTCCGTGGTGGTGCGTAATGGCGGCGTGGAGGCGCTCGTCGCCCTGTGCGCGTCGGCTGGGGTTGAGCAGGAGAAGCTGCTCGCTTCGGGCTTGAAGGCGCTGAGCTCCATGCTCCGGGGTATGTTGCTGTGGTTCTTGCGGATGCTCTCGGATATTCGGATGTGTTTTACACCGTTCTTCGTATTATAAAACTTATGTTTGCAGCTATGACTTAAGAGTAGAATCGTGTTAGCTAGCACAAGGAATTGTGTTAGCTTGCATTAGTAATTTATTATTGCTGTGTACAGAGAAAATGCACTAGGAAGCAGGGAGTTCTTTCTTTTCGACAGTTTGCTTACAGCATATAAATGTGCGAATGTTATGGATTGGTGTGCTGTGCTAAGAACTCAGGTGTCTGGTCTTTTCACAAAATTCATACAGTCGTACAAGTAGGTTCACCATCCAATCTCTAGATTCAAACAGCATCTGGTCACGTACAAGTCAAGAATAGACAGGTTCCATTCCTTGGTCTGTAATTTCACGTACATCATGTAGTTTTAAAATGTCCTGTTCTGCCGTGCCCTTTGCGTTTCAGTTGCACTGTCTTGTATATTTAATTTTCTCTTTTCCTGAATTGATCATTTCATTTTTCATATTATTACCTATACAATGAAGCAATATATGTTCTCTTCCTGACATTTGGAATGACAATTCAATATGTAGATGTTGGAAGCACGGAAAAGTTCAGGCAATGCGAAGGGCCCAAAGTTGTCATGGATATCTTAGAAGGAGGCTCAGAAAGTTCAGATATACTGGATGGTGGCTTTAGGGTTGTGGCAGCGGCATCTGCTGGCAATGAAGTTGTGAAAGAATCCTTTATGGACCTGAAGGTTGACGAACTCATTTTGCAGGTTATGAGGGAGAAATCAAAAAGTAATGTGCAAAGCTTGTATGATGCCATACGTGTTCTATTGACGCCTGATGACAATCGAGTGGTGGCTTCTCAAGTATGTCATATATGTCTTATATGCTTGCAGAATCGTGTGAAGACTTGCTCTAATTTTACATTAGGAAGTGCGTCATTTTTATTTGCACTTTATTACCCTATGTAAGAGATAACTTTTTCGTGACCTATGGTTTTTATAGAACACGCAAAAGATTTGCGTGTCATTTCATTAAGATAGAAACCGTCCATACAAGGGAGAGTTAGAACATGACTGACCACTTGGGGCATATGACCTCGTGCACAGACCCATGTTTTGTGGGAGTATTAGCCTATTAGGCAGTAGCATGTGCTAGAATGATCTTTTAGAGAACACGACTGTCATTTCATGACCTATGGTTTATGTGAGTATTAGGCAGTAGCATGTGCTAGAATGATCTTTTACAGGAAAAAGTCATGTTAGCAAGAAAGTTTGTTTACTGGAGGGAAGATATGAATATGGACATTAGCTTGAGTTATAATATGCAGTTGTGTGTATAAGATGCATGCAGGGCTACATTTAGCTGTTAAAATTATAACGTGCCTTTCATTTCAATTTAAATCCAACAAGTGGAGTCCTGCGTTTTAGTGGACATTTAAATGGAGTTAGATTTGATATCTGTAATCAAGTACTGAAATAAACTTCTTGTGAGACAGCATGTTGACAGAAATAATATGAAAGTTAGTAACACAGGGTGCTGAGTTCAATTTCCGGAGATGTCGTTATGCTCCCATGGTTTTCTCAGAACATGTGCATCTTGAACATTTTGTTTTCTCATTGTCATCAGCACATCTGCATCTTGCTTGCTAGTTGACACTATATTTTGCTTATATCACCTGATGCATTTTATTTGATTTGTGTATTTATTCAATTCATGACTAATTGTTAGAAATAATCAGAGAATCTTTAACCGTAGTAGTTTGGCATGTCAGGAATCAGAATATTTGAAATGAATGGAATTTGGATTTGAAGAGATGAAATTGACCCACACTTGTGATGCAGGTATTTGGATATTCTCGGAGGTTTGCAGAAATTGGGATTGCGGAGTTCTTGTCAACGCACTTTGTGAGCAAGTTGCTCCTTCCAGCTTACCATCAGTTTGTGCTGCTTTGAAGGCGATTGCTGTAAATGTAAGAGTAAACTATGATTATGTACCCAGAAAGGATAATCAAAAGCTCTTGCAATGTTGTAATTTTTTATTTATTCAAGCTTCACTGTTCATGGTATAAAAAATATTATGTCATCAGTTTTACCTTTCATTTATCTGGCAAGTAGAATATGAAATGCATGATACCAGCATTTATGAAAAGCTAGTAGTTGAAAAGTATGATGCCCTTTATAATCAACTTTCCATCATCATCTTGCTCTTGCTATTTTTTCTCGTTTTGTTTGGTTCTGTTTATCAAAATTTCTTTCCTTGGTGGAACTCTGGTTATAAAGCAAAAACAAGCTATTGTACAGTAACCTATATGCTTATGAGCTGCCTCAGGAGAACCTCATCATCTTTAGTTCTTCTGTTACCACAGGATGAAATATGCCGGTCCATATCTGAAAATGGCGGGATTGATGTGCTTCTTGAGTGCATTGATGAGGCTAGCAAGCAGAAGAACAAAGTTATAGCAAGATCTTGCTGCTCTATGTTGTCAAAGGTATGATAATGGTAGTATGGTACAACACTGCAACATTCTTGTAACAGAGGAAATCCTACTCTGACGATATCAAACTTACATCACATTCTATCTGCTTGAAGCTGGCTGGAAGTGACGCAAACAAGGCTGCTATTATACAGCGAGGTGGTTTTGATAGGTTCTTGAAGTTGACGTCCAGATTTTCTGAAGATCCATCAGTCATACAAGAGGTATTACATATAAATGGGCAATACTGAAGCTTCTGTATGAGCTATTTTCAGACCCCGTTCTGAGCTAACTGAATGTGTAGGTAATGTCTCTGGTGACAGTCCTTACACTGAGATCACCAGAAAATGCAGCGCGTGCAATGGGAGTAGGCTATGGTACTCTGGCGATGCAGGCAATGCGAAAGTTCCCCTCCTCTGCCCAGACTCAGAAGCAAGCATGTCTAATGATTCGCAATCTTGTGGTCAGAAACCCTGAAAACAGGTACGCTGTAGAATCCGCACCCTTTTCAGATCTATAGTTTAGTCTGGCTAAAGAAAGATTGATTGATGGAACTAGAACTTCAATATACTACTACAGTATCATCTGCAGCTAGTTTTACAGTCACGCCCAATATGCCGACAACATGTTTCTGCATCTTGACAATTGTGCTGCCACTGTAGGACAATCTTACTTAATGATGGTGTGGAGAAGCTTATTAGGAAGGCCCAGGCAATGCATGGCAACTGCAAAGATGCTGCCACGTCTGCCTTGAGGGACCTTGGCTTGGACAATTACAATGCATAGACAGCATAGAAAATTAGAAAGTCCATCGTGTGTAAAGTTTGGCCATCTAGCTGAGGGTGTTTTGGAAAAATACTTGTGTTCGGGTTGATAGGATTGGACTACTGTGATTGTCTGCATCAGGTTCCAATTTTGTGGAAATTTTCAACTGCGAAGCTGCATGCTATGATTGCATTTCTCTGCCACCTAGTAGTACAGTAGATAGGTTTCACGCGCCACGCCCGCGTGCGGGCAATGCTGCTGCGTAGAAGTATTTAGGAAGCAAAATATATCTACGATAGTACAATATGAAAGCATTCATTTCGTGATCCACCTTACATCACAAAGATAGTGGGCTATAGATGAATAGGAAGTAGAACAGATAATAAATGTTAATGCTGAACATGCTAGTTATCTTGAAATAATTCTGTCATTTCCATCCTAGCATCTCGCATCCCCCTCAAAAGAACTGGTCGCACTCTCCTGCATTAGCAATAGTTTTAGTTTTAGGCAAAACTTTTGTAGGATAGAATAAGTTTCAATACATAACTGGCTCCAAAGCAAATAAAAGTGATGGAGCTTGGTCTGACGCTATCCACCTTTTTTATGTATGCTTTAGATTTGTTGGTGCTCTTATGGCAGAGAACAGGGCAAGATCTGCAATAAAGATGAAGAACATTGCATTTAAGTATTAGTTTACTTAAAACATATGCATCTTGTGGCAAATAATTCTTAAAAAGCTAGTGAAAAAGAGCGGAAGCATACACCATTTGCTATCTCAAGCATGCACCAATATGGTATCAACAAAGCTTTTTGTAACGGAACAGAAAAGGATGAAATGAAGGGATGATAGGATTTGGAAATTTTTAAAATTTATCATACTACATGTTTTAAAACTCACGGTGGTAAAATTTTTTAGAATATGCATACAAACATGTTCTAAAATTTTTAAATCCGTCAAGTAAGTCAGAAGCCGTCGATCACACCTCGTGGTCATAAGTCGGAAGATATCGATCACACCTCGTGGGTCGGGAGCCCTCGAGCACACATCGTCATCGTAAGTCGGAAGCCGTCGACCATCGCGCATGATCGTAGGTCGGGAGCGATCGACCATCGCTGGTAGTCGTAAGTTGGTAGTGGTCGACGATCGATCGTGGTCCTAAATCGGAGGCCTTCGATAATGGCTCGTGGTCGTACGTTGGAAGCCGATGACCATCGTTCGTGGTCGTAAGTCGGAAGCCATCGATGACACCTCGTGGTTGTAAGTCAAAACACATCGACTAGCGCTCGTGGTTGTATGCCAGAAGATATCAACCACACCTCGTGATTGTAAGTCAGAACACATCGACCAGTGCTCGTGGTCGTAAATTGGAAGCCGTTAATCACACCTCGTAGTCATAAGTTAGAAGCCGCCGACCATCGCGTGTGACCGTAGGTTGAGTGGTCGACCATCGCTGGTGATCGTACGTTGGCAGGCCTCCAGTGCGCTTGTACCCTGTCGCCCGACTACCGGTGCCAACCTGCTCGGCCCTGACTTCAACCACGGCCCTTCGAAGTCGACCACGGCCCCCTTCAACCATGGCCTCCTTCAACCACGGCGTCGACTTCGACTACAACCCCTGACTTCGACCACTGCCCCCTTCGACTTCGACCACTGCCCCCTTCAACCACTGTCCCCTTCGACCTCGACCTTTCGACGACGACCACTTCCCCCTTCGACCATAGCTTCGACTTTGACCACGGATCTTCGACTTCAACCAATGCTCATGGTCGTAAGTCGGAAGACATCGATCACATCTCGTGGTCGTTAGTTAGAACATATCGACCAGCGCTTGTGGTCGTAAATCGGAAGCCGTCGATCACACCTCGTGATCAAAAGCATGTTACAATCCATGGGGAGTATGATACCTTGTGGGTCTTGCCGTTGAGGGTGGAGAGCTCGATCTCGGGTGTGACTTGGGGGTAGGCAATGGGGATGTCCAACTAGAGGGGGAACTTGTAGCGGCGGAGGTTATGCATGAACCAGCAGGTGCCCTCCGAGTTGGTGCTATGACTACGACCACGTCCACAAGCGCTGCGACTACGACCATGACCGCAACTTTGACCACTGCCCCTTCGACTTCGAGCACTGCCATCTTCGACATCGACTACTGCCCCCTTCAATCACTGTCCCCTTCAACTATGGCATTTCGACATTGACCACTTCCCTCTTCGACCATGTCTTTGACAACAACCATGAATCTTCGACTTTGACAACTGCCCTCTCGACCACTATCCCCTTTGACCACGGCCCTTCGACAACCATGGCCCTTCAACGCCGACCACTTACCCCTTCGACCACGTCCCCAACTTCGACCACGGATCTTCAACTTTGACCATAGATCTTCGACTTCGACCATAGATCTTCGACTTCGACCACTTCCCCCTTCGATCATGACCCCCTTCGACCACGGCTTTGACTTCGACCATGGATCTTCGACTTCAACCACGGATCTGTGACTTCGACCACTCCCCCCTTCGACCACGACCCTTTGACGTCGACCACTTCCCCCTTAGACTACCTCCCCCTTCGACCACTATCCCTTCGACCACGGCTCTTCGACGTTAACCACTTCCCCTTTTGACTACGACCCCATTCGACCATGCCTTCGCTTTGACCATGGATCTTCGACTTCGACCATTGCCCCCTTCGATCACTGTCCTCTTCAACCACGGCCCTTCGCCGACCACAGCCCTTCGACGTTGACTACTTCTACCTTCGACCTCCATCTCCTTAGACCACTGTCCCCTTCGACCACGGCCCTTCGACGTCGACCACTGTCCCCTTCGACCATGACCCTTCGACATCGACCACTATCCCTTTGACCACGGCCCTTTGACATCGACCATGTCTTCAACTTCAATCATTGTCCTCTTCGACCATAGCCCTTTGATGACCACGGCCCTTTGACATCGACCACTTTCCCCTTCGACCACCGCCCCCTTTGACCACAACTTCGACTACGGATCTTCGACTTTGGCCACGGCCCCTCAACCGTGGCCTCCTTTGACCATGACCCTAACATCGACCATGGCCCCGATGTCGACCACGTCCCTTCGACTTTGACTACGGACCGACTTTATCCACGGCCCTTCGACTTCGACCACTGTCCCTTCGACCATGACCCTTCGACTTCGACCATTGCCTCCTTCAATCACTATCCCCTTCAACCACGACCCTTTGACTTCGACTATGGCTTGACTTCGACTATGGTCTTTTGACTTCGATCGCGGACTGACTTTATCCACGGCCCTTCGACTTCGACCATAGCTTGGACTTCGACCACGACTCTTCGACTTCGATCATGGCCCTTCAACTTTGACCACCACCCCTTCGATCACGGCTTCGACTTCGGCCATGGCCCCATTCAACAACGGCTTTGACTTTGACCATGGCCCCTCGACTTCGGCCACGATGCCTCGACTACGGCACCAACTTTCACGACCAGTTTGGGAGACCAAAATTGATAGACAGTGCGATGGGCTCCAAGAGAAGAGTAGGAGGAGGTAGAGAGGCTCACCGAGTGAGCGACCGTTGGGCAGTGGCGGCGAGGGGAGAGCCACATGGGCGGGCGTAGGAAGAGGAAGTCGCCGCCGCCATCGTCGAGCGCCCTTATCTCTGATCCACCGGCTGCTGTCGCCGAGCGGCGTGCCTCTGGTTGGAGGACGATGGGAGATGGAATTTGCGGTAGTGTTGAAGAGGAGGAGGCACGATACGAGGGTTTCGGGGAGAGAAGGAGACGGCGATTGCAGGAGGTGGAGGTCGGGAGGCGGCGGCGTGTAGATGGGGAGAGGAGGCGGTGGGCGAATACGTTGGGAAGGCAGTGATGGGTAGATGCGGTGCTACTAGGGAAAGTTGGGGACTGCGACCAGACGTTGCCGTGTGGGAAAAGAATTGGTGGTGGCGCCGAGGAGGAGGAGGCGGCGATTGCGGGAGGTAGAGGTGGGGAGGCAGCGGTGGGCAAATGGGGAGAGGAGGCGGTGGGCGAATGCATTGGGGAGACGGCGACGGGGGATGCGGTGCTGCTGGGGGTAGTTGGGAGACTGCAACCAAACATTGCCGTGCATGAAAGGAATTGGTGGCGACAGTGAGGAGGAGGAGGAGAGGCACGAGGATTCGGGGAGAGGAGGCGGTGGTTGCAGGAGGTGGAGTGGTTGCGTGAGGCGGACGATGTGGGGGAAGAGAAGAGGAGGAGCGCAGGCCACGCATCGCCCAACCTTTTCTACGAGGAGTGGAAGAACTACCTACATGCGGATCTGGATGGCTAATCTTTGATCAGGTGGCTGAGAAGAGAAGAGGGAGAACGGACCAACAACCACCAATTCACATTTTTTAAGTAGTAGATGTTTATTGAACATAATAAAAAACACACCTTTGCTAAGTGTCAATCATGACAATTATGAAGCAATAAGTGAGAATTCTAGTTCTAGTGCTATTGAAATTGAAATTTTCATCCGTACATACAAAAATTCAAACCTTCTAGCTCATGACGTAGACATCAACAACATAGCATAAGTAGAAGAATTGCAAGAACACACCTAACCGTGCCCAAGAAGAAGAATTGCAACTAAACTATCAAGAACCAAAGAATTGGAACTGACAACAACGTGATTGGTTGCTAGTAGGGCTGGCAAAAAAGCTTGAGGCTCGTGAGACACTCTGGCTTGTAGTTAGCTTGGCTCGGCTTGAACTTGAAGCATCACCCAACGAGCTAAGCTGAGGTCACAGCTCGGCTCAATAATGAGCCAAACCCAAGCCGCTCACGAGCGGGTTGCAAGCTCAATCGAGCTGTTAGCTCGGCTCGGCTCATTAAGCTAACGAGTTGAAAACCCAGCTTGACTCGTTAAGAAGCTCGAGCTGCTCGTGAGCAACTCACAAGCCACGTGAGACAAGATGTACAGGCACTAGAGAAGGTTTAGTAAACTCAACCACTAACAACTCTGACTACTAATATAAAGTACAAAGGAGACTTGATTGGGAAAAAAAGAATTGAGTATTGCAATTGTAACATCTTCAACGTATCTATTTTTTATCAATTGATGGGGAAAAGGACTGTATGAGGGATTGAATGAGATTGGAACCCCTCTACCTGAAGATGATATTCTGAGCATAAAGAGGAGCTGATCCCTTCTATTGAAAGCAGTTGTTCTTAGACAATGGAACATTTATGAAGTCCAACTTATGAAGTGGCCTTCTTGAAAAAATGGTTAGTTTAGTATCCCATTTAAGTCTTACAAACAAAACATTTATGAAGTACAATTTTCTGTTTTGTTGCAATTCCCATTTAGTCTAAACTATTTAGTCCAACACGCCAGGCTGGGCTTTGAGAAAAGTAAATCACCAATACGTTGCATGCAAAAGTCAATGAGTATTTAGTTACCGAGCCTTAACAAGCTAACGAGCAGCTCGTGAGTTAGCTCAATCTTGGCTCGTTAAGCTACCGAGCTAGGTAGGCAGCTCGGCTCGGCTCATTAATTTTACAAGTTGAGCTTGAACCAAGCTCATAACGAGCCGAGTTCAAGCAACTTGTGAGCTTCAAGCTTTTTTTGCTAGCTCTAGGTGTGGAGCCGGTTTTTCATCTCAAGTTTGGTTTTGTGGCACCCTATTCACATCTTAACACTTTTATTCTAGAAGTTTTGGCCAGTACTAAAAAATACCACAAGATTTTTCTGGTACCAATACTCCTATATTAAAGCCGGGGCGATTAGCCCTTGGCCAACGCCTCCACATCGGTTTTTGCAAAAAGGCCCTCTGATTTTTGCAAATATACGTGTGGGTCCTTAGTTTTTGCAGAAAGACCCCACCACATTAGCACTTCCGCAAAAAGGCCCTCCAATTTTATGAATTGCGTATGGGTCTTCGATTTTTCAGGGAGACCCTCCTTTCATGGGATAAAACCCCATAATTTTCCAGGAATCACATGCATGTCTTTAAGTTTTTTGCAGAAAAAGCCTTCGCTTTTTCTGGAAATATGTACAGGTCCTTGATTTTTCCAGTACAGCCCTTGATTTTTCCAGTACAGCCTCCACGAATTATTGGCTATTTTGTTTTGGTCCACGTGGTAGCTGGCGTGGTGTGGCGCTGCACTTCTGCTGCTAGTTAATACCGTAACCTGGGGGAAAACTTCTCATCTACTCCTATACCCCAAGAGTTAGTTTTCTCTAATAAAAAATCTTATCTAAATTATTTTCCCCTAATTTCCAACTTCGCTCTTCATCTTCTCACCATCGTATCCAGCAATAGAGCTTGCCGCACCAATCACCAGCCGCATTGCTCAAAACCCTACCTATTCCTTGTTGATGTTGCTAGTCACTAGCCATCGTTGGTAACCTCCTCTTGCCACCCGCCATTGATGCTGACGTTGACGATGATGTGCACCCAGCGGCAGTATAGATCTGAGCCCGCGTCGTCTTCTTTCCAGATAGGTGGGGGACGATGTTGGTGGAAGAAGGGGACAGCGGGGTGGATGGAGAGTCCCTGGCCGTCAGCAATGCTGGAGGAGGGGGTACCGAAGTGGGTAGGGAGGGGGCAGCCGCTAGCGATAGAGGAGGGTGGCCAGATCCGGTAGTCGAAGACGACAACGACCAGGGCGGAGGATGTCATCGAATCTGGCCTGGAGGGGAGGAAGATAGCACTGGTGACCCTCACGTAGGTGCTCGGGGCTAGCATCGATTGCTTCCTCAATGGTAGCCATTGTCGGGCTCAGGGCCTGTTCTTTACCTCACAAGCCAGCGACTTTTGATTTTTGCTATAGTATCTAACTTTCAAATAAAATATTTTCTCAAGATGTGGTCTACAAGTTAAACGATCTACGCGTTAAAAGCCCAACATCTGTACTAGCCAAAATCGCAAGTGAGTCTCTATCTCTCTGTAATCTGTACCGTAAACAGCTAAAATTCAAAAATTTCAACCAAAAGCTAAAAGCCACAGCCGAAAAGAACATGCCCCAATTGAGAGGAAAAGAGGAGGGGAACAGGAGAAGGGCAAAAGTGTTCAAGTTGTATAGATGAGAGGTTTTGCCACAATTTGGTGATATTAATTGGTACATAGAAATAGTTATGGTATTTTTTTGTACTGGCCAAACCCTTGTGCTATGGATGAATTTTCTCTAATAAAAAAACACAAATTCTTAGTACCGGTACCAAACTAGAAACAACATTAGAGAGGAGGGACAAGAAAAGATTCTCTAGCACCGGTACCACGCCGAGCAAATAAAGAACTGATGGGCCTATCTGCCAATGAATTGAGTGAAGGATAAAGAGAATGGAGTGGACGAAAGGGGATGATATTTTATTTTATTTTTGAGTCCTACGATGATTACCGACGTCATTATGTGATTTTTTTTAGCGCTTGTACAGGTAATACACACCGTGGATGCCTTTAATGCTGCTAACCTACAACAGATTAATTGGACCTGAAATCCAAAGATAGCAACATATTGAAAGAAAATAAAAAAATTTAAGATAACAATCTAAAGGGCGTTCGTATTAACTTTTACAAATAAATTTTAACTAAAAATAAATAGTAATAATTGAAAAAAATCAGTAAAAAATAAGAGATGTGTGCGCATGATATAAACGAGAGGAAGATGGATGATACACCTATACCCCTGCTTTATTCCTAAAATGAGATAGTAAAAAAAGTGAAAAGCCAAGTATTCGTATTGGTTTTTAACTTTTCTAAATAGAAGAAACCAATACGAACAGTCTAAGTAGCAAGTACATATCCACAGTACTCAAAGAGCTCCCATTCATCCCAATAAAATCTTAGAACGCTGCCCAATTCATAGATCATAACTTAAGGGCACGGCTCCAAAAAGCTTGAGTTCCTAGCTTTGGCTGTTAGCTAAAAGTGGACTATACCAACTATTAACTTTTTTGAAATATTCAATTAAAAAATAAAATTATTATATGACAATACAAAGAAATAAGAGAAAAAAAGTTAAAATTAGAAGATAACGTATTCCAAGTGACTTTCGTCTTAAATAAGCCAAAAACTAAAATAGACAGAAACTAAAACCATTTAAAGAGGGGGAAATAGCAACAAGTACATAGATTGCATGAACAGTGCCAGGAGCGATGAGCTGAACAGCAGATAGATCTAAAAGTTTAGTTAAGATCCTAGAAAACGGTACAAGCGGAACATCTCATCATGCACCCACAAGAGTGATAAATCAGGTTAACTGATCTCGCTTGCAACTCAAGATTATTGCAGTCAGCCATAACACAAGAGCTTCTCCACTGATGCCGCAACTCTTTCCAGATCTGCACGGATGGTTTCATGTTGTTACTTCCATGCCGCAACTACATTCAGATCTGCACTGATGGTTTCATGTTGTTACTTCCATGCAACACAAGGCAAACTGCAACATGAAGAGCCGTTGTAAATCTTCAATGAAAGACGTACAAAATACGGATAAAACTAATACAAGCATATAATCAGTCAATAAGGTAAGCATCGCTGTTGCTTAAACCTAGGCAAGATCTCAAATTATAACCTTCTTTAACAAATCAGAGAACAGAAAGGTTGAACTGCTTTCATGAATAAATTATAATTTAAATAAGCAGTGTTTATATTTTTTTGGGTGAATAGCCACTTTGATCCCAAAGTTTCACTGAAGGTCAACATGTCACACCACATCCTCGTGCTGACTCACCCACTAAGAAATGACGCTGCTCCCCCTCTTATTTTGAGTGAAATCCGTAATCATCCCACTATCTTTTTTTCCATTCCACCAAGTTACCTTCGGAGAGGTGACCCAGAGTGAATTTGGCGAGTTTTCCTCTCGCTGAGTTTTCCATGATCAATCGATTTATTTCTTGTCCCGAGCTGATTGATTTCATCTTTTCATCTTCTTGCTTCTGAATTTGCCTTGAGCAAATTACTACTTGCTCCAGAAATGCACCATGCTTTCCTTTGTATGATCATACCCACCAAAATCTCAATGGTTTGGCTTGATCTGCCAATGAACTCACAAGTACATGCATTTTCACAGCATCTGAGCTCACTTTCTGAATGCTACATGGACGAATATGAATCACACTTGTGAGCATTTAAAATACCTCCTTCCAGCATTACTACAGGCCCAAGAGTAGCCAAAAACTGGGTACAAAACTCGTTACCAAGTTTGTTCCTTTATGGTCTAACATGACAACACGCTTGCAGGCTTTGACAGGAGGGACATAAATGTCATTTCACGTGGGCTGAGCCATCCAGCGAGCACACAGTGTGTCGGCATGAGGATGTGGCATGACATGTTGGCAAAAGAATTGCCTTGGCCCAAAAATCAGACTTTAGGGACTAACTTGGCCTTTTTGAGACGTGAGGGACCAAAGTGATCTTCTGGTGAAACTTTCCGGACTAAAATGGCTATTCTCCCTATTTCCCCCTCTTTGTTTGGCTATCATTCCTTCAAGAGTTAAAACTTGAAAATTGACCATGGTCCATTCAATGTGCCTAGTAATGATTTATTAAAAATAAAAATAGTTTCAGCAGTATTTCACATTTTTGGAACAAATGTTTCTTCCACTAGATACGCCCTCCATCTTTTCTACTGTGAAAGTAAAGTAAAAAGTAGATGAATGTCACAAATGTTAGTATTTTTCTTACCATTTACCACTTCAACAAATCAAAAATAATCAAAATGCCATGAGACCCAAGAGTTGCATGACAACGAGGAAAGCCAAATGTTTAGCATTTCTTGGTAACTAAAGAAACATGATTTACTTCCAACCAGATTCCAAGATCATGTCACAGTATCAGCTCGAATACGCAAGTTTTGAGTAGTTTCGACTTAAACAGGAATGCTTCTTAACTCTGGTTCAATTCAAATCCAAACCAAAATATAAACTTTTATATCAAAAAATTACATATACCTTATTCTAATTTTTCATATCAAAACCCCCTATATAGTATAGTGATAATTTGCTTAAAGCTATAAATATTAAAGAAAATAAGGATAAACTAAACATGATCTGGTATTTTTCAAGTTTCATAGCATGGATTTATTAGAAGAGCTTAACTCATATCCATATCAACCAAAACTCAAATCTAAAAGGCAGGTAAATCCATACCAACTGTCCCAATACCGCTTGGGATTCACTAGCTAAACCACAGAAGAATTATACCAACTTTATTCAAGATTAATAAATACATAAAAAACAATGCTCTTAGAAACTCACCCTAATTTAAGGGATACATCCGAACCATCATCATTATCCTGTGAGCTTCCAGAGTGCAATGCAGTCATCACAGATTCAGATGACTGTCCATCTTCAGTAATAACGTTTTCAGTGTCAGCAACCACTTGCTTGCCAGCAGTCGGTATCTGGGATACCTGTGTCCAAAAATAAGGGATACAAATATTTATGTATTCACATGGACGTATCTGAACAAACCACAAACCAGGGGCTAGTTAAAGAAGTGCAGTTAATACTTGGTTCCTCAGTTGCCTGTTCTCCTCTGCCAGCTGTGAACTCTGCAGTACAATATGGCAAATATTGCAACATGTAAATATATGTTTCACCTTATCTCAAATGACATGGGTATTATCCAACTCCAAACCAAGAAATCATTATTCTGCTGTACTTTTTTAATTTATATTTTTGAAGCTAGCAAGTACTTTTTTTCCAAGAGAGAATGGGATACTATGTTCCATCTGCTAATGCTGTATCTGATCACAGCTTCTAACAGCACAAGCAACCCTCTACATTTCCAAACAGTAAAGCGTAGACTTTTCCCCTGAGATAACCGTCACAATGAGAAAGATAGCGCATGTTAAATCGGTAAAATGATGACAGGTCAACAAGAACAATTGCAACTTGCAACTGAGTTTTTTTGCTTTTAATAACTGGGTGCCTTGTCCTTTTATCTTCAAGTTCTAACTGGTCAAAATAAATTAGTTTCTATTAGGCGTAGAGGTGATGGAAAATTTCAACTAGCAGCAGTATTGTCTGGTAAAATTGAAACCATAAGGACAACACAGAAATAGAATCCAACAAAGAAAATTTTCTTGCCTAGCTACTGAAAGGCATAAAAAGAAAAGGTTGTCCACATATGTCAACACTAATTTCATTGTTTCATCTACTCTTGTTTGAGCACCCAGGTGATTTGGTAAATTTGCTGCGGGTGCTATCTTGTGCAAAAAAGGCAGAAGGCAGCAACTGAGTAAGCACACTCGGTATCCAAGAAAACGCAACATAAGCTTCATTGCACTCTTAATTAAGCTGGCAGCTATCTTATCAGTTATCAGCTCGCCAACAATTAGAATCAGCAGGAGTCTTTCACAAATAGGCCTTTAGACGATGGCACACAAGCATCTTGACTTTTAATAAACATGAATTAATGTTCGCTTATTTTGCATTCAATATAAGTGACTTTCTAATCAGGTCATGAGTATTCTAATCCTAATGTCCAAATCACAGTAACACGTGCGCTTTCTTCTATATTGGCGGAAACTACACTAAATCAACTTTTTACAGACAAATCTATTATTAAGAATGAACACAAGTATGCCATAAAAATTATTGTAACATCAGGTTTCATAAGACATGAGATGCATGTGCAAATTCAACAAAAGAAAGCTTAAAGGTTCTACTTGCGAAGAAAATAAAAGTAATTGGTGCTCACCAACATTAATGATTCAGAAGATTTAATCTTACAACAAATTGTACCTTCCATTGGAGTTCATTGATCTGATCCAAACATTGTTGATCCTGCAATATCATGTAGCCTATTAAACGGTTGCTCATAGTGAGACTGACTTTAAGGAAAATGAGAAAATGACATGTTCAATCATCATACCTTTGTCTGAAGTACCCTATGCAGACCAGCTTCCAGGTTCTTCTCCAACTGCTGGAGTTCTTCAACATTCAATCCATCAAGCTCCTCACCCCTCATCTGTCTATTAATTGGACATGAACTATCATTATTATAAATTTATTGCAAACAAAAGATGGAATGGATCACATAAAAACAAAATGGGATAGAATAAAACCTGAGCCGAAGACTGGCTTCCGCAAGTTGCTCGTTCAAATTTGCATATTTGCTATGTTCTAACTGAAAAGAAAAGGTAGAACTGTTAATATTAGCAACAAAGTAGACATGCTGCTCAGCCAGCAGGTCAATATCATTTAGATTAAGCAGAGCTACAAAACACATTGTACCTATCTGCATCTGTTAAAAAGTATGTATTTGATGTCTGAGTGCTGCCAAGAGGAATTTAAAACCAAATATTATTGCTGGATTCGAAAACACAATACGATAAACGTGTGGATAGCACGTGGGGTTTCTTCCTCTCTATTATCTCCCTAAATAGAGGATTATTCCTTAATCCTGAAAAATGTGCTCATGATCCATGCAAACTTGCCCTAGAGTAGCACTTACTACACAGGGAGTGCCATTTCTAGATATCCATTGAGAAAAAAATAAAAGAGAGAAGTTGTTATGGCCTAAGATCCCGGTGATGCAGCAGCAGGCGAGCAAACAGTACCATAGATATTGTAGCACGTGTGAGCACGTAGCAATGGGATAGAATCTTATGTATGTCTTTATATTTAGAATAGTTAGATGCATATCTTTATATTAGGAATAGTTATATGTGTATCTTTATATTATGAATAGATAAATGCATATCTTTATATTTAGATGGTATTGATATGATCTTGTCTTTAATTGATTAGTTGCATTAGATCATATTAGTTTCTATATTATTAGGGGCTAACTTCATCTATATAAAGATAAAAGTTACACTATTCATAATCAAGTAATGAATAAACAAAATTTCTAGTGTCTCCTCTTCTTTAACTAAACCTCAGAACCTCTCTACCACATCAAGGAAGAGCCCTGCTGGTGACTAGATGAGGGAGTGTGCTACCCTCGATTCTCGGACCCGTACCCAACCACCGACCACAACAAAAGTAAATATTTTTTACACCTACTGAAACATGATCAACAAAAAAATCATCATTAGAGCAATGGTTTCAGGTAGAGCAAACAATCATATTATATGAGGGCTTGTGCTAGCCTACGCCTTGGACATAAAATGTCCCAATTTGAACCATAGTCTAATATTGCTTCTGTAGTTTCCTGGGTATTGGGATGCTACAGATAAGTACATTACTACTTACTAGCTAGCATCACTGTATGAAAAAGGAATGATCTACATACGTTCAAGTCGAGCGAAGGCTGGTCTGTTTTCCCCAAGTTCTTAGAATGTGTGCTGTACTTGTCGATGATCTCATTCATACTGTCCAACGAAAAGCAATATTAGTAACATAGCATGCTACAATCAATCAAGCTAAATCAAATTAAATAAAATAGTAGTCTTACATGCATGTTCATAATTATACAGGATATACTATAACATTGCTGAATCACTTTGACAGTTGAAAGTATAGTTTTCGTCATATATAGCAATATACACATTAATTGACAGTTGTCACAGAGAATAATCAGAAGACGGATTTTGTACGCATCAGAATGGAAACAGTAACTCAAATATATAGTTAAATTAGAATAACTAGCAATCATGAACAATGGAACAAGAGTCAGATATTAGGTTCCAAGGGTGAAGTCCACTGCTAACAAAGAATCAAGTCAGATGCTAATTCACAGCTAATAATTTTTCTATATATGATGTCCTGTGCCACATTGAACTAAAGCAAATAGAAGGGTGAAGCAGATATTTCTTGATTTAAATGAGAAGAGTGTGATTTTAAGTAGATTAGATAAACAATCAGAAATCCCAAAATGGTTTGAGAATTCTACCAGCACTTACTACTAAGGTCAGGTAAATATCATAACTGAGTCAACAATTTCTCCATTAATTTTGCATAGCAGTGGTACTTTCAGCAGCACCTGCAATCTCAATTTATTCTTTAAACTACTTGAAATTAACAAACAAGGACTACTATTTAGCAACAGTTCTAGCTCCGAAAAGCGGAGATAAAATATAATGCACCACGGAAGAAATTCAAAAGTGAATCATTCATGCCTAAGTCGTGCATCTAATGTGTGTTGTTTATAAGCATATAAATCATACCACTCCATCGTATTGCTGTCGTAGCCAAATGATTATTCTATAATTCGGCAAAATTAGACATGTATTAATACGAACCACAATCATCCAAGAAATTCAAAACAAACCCCGACTCCTTACTTTACACAAAAGATTGCTATTATTTACCAGAAGGTTTCCGCTTCAAGTAAAAGAAGTTGTGATCATACCAAGTTCTCTTATCAATCGATACAAATTTTAAAAAGCTTCGAATAATAGACATGCATCCTCAGCAAGAGGAAGTATAGCATATATCATGTGCTGAAATAGTGAAAGCAGGGATTTCGGTATAACATATGTTTAGCTGGGAAAATTTTCCATGTTAATATATACAGCACAACTGAGACAAATGCATCTCTAAGAGATTGCTTAAACATGGTCACAAGATTACACAAAAGCGAGCCATCATTTGTCTGTTGTTTGGTACAATGTTTAAGAAGGCGCTAGGCGGGCGGCGAGGTGGGGCCTAGCGCCTAGAGGGCCTAGGCGGTGTAATTAAAACTAAGGTTTATTAATTTTTATTTTATTTTTTCTCTAATCTATTTAATCTTTAGGACTATTTATACATATAACCGGCCCACCAGCCCATTTACCTCACCTTGCCTCCTCCTCTCTCTCTCCCCGTTCACTTCTCACCACGGCACCGCTTCTCTGAGTCTCTCAATCTTGCACGCCCCGGCCCCGCCAGTCACTTACCTCTTCTCTCTCTCCCCCCGTTCTCACCGCTTCTCTCCCTCTCTCCCGCACGCCTCCCCTCCCCTCACCTTTGCTCTCTCCCCCGCTCCCCTTCTCCAATGTCGTCGCCGCCGCCTCCCCTTCTTCCCAAGCACCACCTCCCCTTCTCCCCCAACGCCGCTGCTGCTCCAGTGGATCCGGCGGCATCGACGGCAGATCCAGCTGCGGCGACGGTGGAGGCAGCGGATCCGGCGGCGACGGCAGATCCGACGGCGGCAAAGGCAGAGGCAGCAGATCCGGCTGCGGCGACGACGACGGCCGAGAACGCGTGAGCTGACGAGATCTCCAGGTGCCTCTCTCTCTCTCTCTCTCCCTAGAACACCTTCAGTCTGCCCTAGACCCCGCCGATGGCCGCCTTTGACCGCCGACGGCCGCTTAGGCGGGCTCGCCGCCTAGCTCACCAATTTTGGCCAGAGCGCGCGGCGGGGCTCTGCCTAGCGCCTAGCCGCCTAATACCGCCTTTTAGATCACTGGTTTGGTACGAAAAGGATGTGTATCATAAACAAACAAACTTGATGCTCGAGATGCAGAAATATATACTGCGGATAAATTACCCCAACAGCCACATTCTCCGCAGCGAGTAAAACCACAAGGAAATAACTGGAGCAAATCATAAACAAACATACAGCAGAACATCTAGGCAACGCAAATATGATTGCTTCGAGGAAGGATTCACTAGATATCAAAAGTTTTTTATTTAAAAAAGGGTGACGAACAATCGTGTAAGAGACTACAGAGAATTCTCATCAAACAACAGTACTACATGATTTAACACTGACAAAAACAACTCTATGAGGCTAACAAACAGCCCCCTAACTGCACAAAACACGAGATCCCCATTTTGATCGGTGGGTAATGCGACACACCAGCACATAAAATCACAAGTACGACCGTACGCAATTAGCAGGCGCAACTTTACCCCCACCAGAGCACTCGAGAAACACACCACTCTTCAGTCTATCAATTAAACCCCCACGCACCGATGCGCACACAGCAAATAACGGAAGTTACAGTACTGGCCAAGATGCGCTCCAGTCGGCCACAAAACCAGAAAAAGAAAGTCGAGAAAATACAGGCGTGTGTACTACAGTAAACGACATAAAAATCCCCATTTCTGCGGGGACGATAGCCGCACCAACGCGCACACGAACCTGACCACACAACCATTCGAACACGGCACAACACATCGATTTCTCCCACTAGTGGAAACAGTGCTCCAAAGCGATGCGATGCGATCTGTCTCACCAGCATATCACATGATTTCCACCGGACGCAACACACACATACGGAATAGAGATATCGCGTGGGTAAGGTGCAGCCTGAACCCTAGCCAGGCGGGATCTTACACCCCGGAAGGAGTAGGGAGAGGAGAGGCGAATGATCAATAGGAACACGGCAACGCGAGATGGGGCGGGAGGGATCGACGATATACACGCACGCGCACGTACCTGGAGCTGGCGAACTGGGAGAGCTTGCCGGTGGAGGAGAAGACCATGAGCGCGACGTCGGCGTCGCAGAGCACGGAGAGCTCCTCGGCCTTCTTGAACAGGCCGCGCCTGCGCTTGGAGAAGGTGACCTGCCGCGCTGCCGTGCTCTCTATCCGCTTTATCTCCCGCCGCTCCCGCGCCATCGCCGCCGGCCGATGTCCCGCCCAACCCCACACCGGGAACGGAAGCGAGCACGTCACACCACACGCAAGGAAGAGGCCGCTGGGAGCACCGGGCGTGCGTAGTGCGTACACGAGGAAGCGGCTCCCCCACCCCGATGGGTTTGTGCGATGCGATGGGAAGGTATGCAAAAGGAGAAAGAGGAGAGGGAGGCAGGTGGCGTGGGGGCCGGTGGGTTGGGGTCTCGAGACGGGACTTGCTCCTATTGGCAGGTCGGCACAAAATAAATAAATAAATAAACCCAACCCGAGGTTGCCGACGCGACGCGACGCGACGCGACCACAGCCTCAATGTATATTTTAGCCGGTCAAATAGGACCAAAAAAAGCATTGAACCAGTGTAATGCATTAGAGAAATTAATTTAAAAAATATGTGGAATCAGACTCTAATTATAATTAAATTCAAAGTATTAAACAATTCATATAAGTATTAAACAATTACACGAAAAGAGTGCAGTTGAAAGAGAATATTGGTGGTGATCGGTTCGGCTAAAAAGCTCATGGCTTATGGCTGAAAACATCAGAATTGGTGAAAAAGATCAGAATGACAGAGGCTTATTTAGCATAATTAAATTTAAAAAATTTAAAAATATAAAAAATATGTTAGCCCATTACGTATAATACAAACAAATACGGGAAAAAAAAGAACTGGCAAAAAAATCAACAAAAAGCCAAAAGTTCAGAAAAAGATGAAACTTATAAATAGTGAAAAATAAGTCAGAAGCCGAGTTGATCAGGGCCATTATTATTTTGTGATTTTTTAACGTAACATGGGTTCCAATTATTAGTAGGAATCGGTTAATATATTAGAGAAAAAATAAGCTTAGTTTCTTAAATGCTTACATAGTATAACTTTAAATTAACATCAGTTTAATACACTAAAGATGCTCTTAGGGCGTCTCCAACAGCTGGCTATTTAGTTAGCTAGATCTGATGTGGCAAGGAAAAAGTAGGAGAGAGAGTAGTCACTAGCGACGAGCAAATAGCTGATCTATTTCACGTAGTCCAAGAACATGAGAGAGGAGCATGTGGGTCCAATAGTATAAAATAGTCTTTGCTTTTGTCTCTCACCTCCACGTCAGCTGACTATATAGCTAGTACTAGCTATTACCATTGCGGACGCCCTTAAGCATAAATAATGAACTAGTGCAAAGCACAAGTGCCAAGAGGAGAGGTGATGGGAGGCCATGAGGCCGGCCAATCTATTTTTGAGTTTTGACTATCCACGAGAGACGGTGTGTAGAAGAAAACAATTATATATGATTTTGACTGATATATTTGGGTTTTAAATAGTATTTATTCTAATCTACCTATAGACTCCGTCTAAAATGATATATTATTTATAATCTAATTAGAAAATCCTGGCCATTGTTATCGAACTCGGAATCGGGAGGTGGGCCCGCACGCGAGCATGCTACGGGGGCGCAGGCGTTGTGGGGGAAGGGGGAGGCTTCCGGAAAAGGAAAGGGCGGAGCGGGGCCGAGGGCAGCCGGAGCAGAACAGTACAGACTGTAGTAGGCGGCCGCGTGCGCTGGCGTCGGGGGAAATCGAAATCAAGTAGGGCGGAAAGCGGAAGGGAGGGGGAGGAAAAGGGAAGGGAGCGCAGGCGGCGCGGCCAGGCTAGGCGCGTAGGGGAGGGCGCCGTGGGTTTCGGCTCTTGGGAAGGGACGAGCCGACGAGGGATGGATGGACGCTGCATGCCATGCGCAGCGCGCTGCGGATTGGGCACGGCCGCGTGCCGCAGACGCCCGGATTCGCTGTTCCGGCCCCGGCCCTGCGGCAACCCTGTGTGGGTGGGCGACTGCCGCGGTGGCTTCCCGGCTCATCCATGGTCTTGCTTGCCAACCCGTGCCGTTGCCTCTGGTTTTCTGCATCTTTCGCTTGTTCGCTTCATCCTTTTTTTTTTTTTGTGTTTTGGTTCAGCTGTTCCTGTTGAGGAATGAGGGCATGTTCTTTTTTGCTGTGACTTGTAATTTTTAGTTGCAGCTTGTGACTTTTAGGCGATATAAATGAAGTCAGTAAAGTATGTACTACAATTAATTAGTAGACATTTTCTTGAAAATATACTTCGTTTAAAAGCTAGTTAATGTAGAAAAGTCGAAAAGCAACTTTTAAAAGTTAAAAAGAACAGGACCTAAGAGCAGGTACAATAAGGCTTAGAGCAAGTACAATAGAAGAGGTGGCTGCCACCTCTAGGACTAGCCATATAAGTAAAAAGAGTACATGTGGCTCATGTAGAGGTAGTTAATACAATGAGTTGAGTAGAGGTTACCTCTACTAAAGCACTCAAGCATTTAATATTTCGCTAGAGGCGACCATTGTACTTGCTCTAAGAGCAAGTCCAATAATAGAGCCAAATGTTTGACTATAAGTCAAGTTATACAATAATCTGTCTTCTATTTGTCTACAAAAGATTTTTATTATTATTATATGGTACCATGTCTCACATTCTCTTTCCTAGTCCTCCTCACATACATTTATTATCTGGACCCACCACTGCATAGGCTCCCGTGTGCAGCTTGTTGCTTGCATGAGAGCCAAGCTCTCCTCTCTCTCCTCTCTTCTCTCCTCCACATCAGCAAAAATGCTGACTAGCTTGGCTATAAGACCATTGTTGTACTTGCTCTAAGAACTAGCATCGCCTCCAATTCCTCGTATAATGTGCTAGAGGTCACCTCTTGCATGAGGGGCAGCTTGCCTCTCTCTCCTCTTGTCTCTCTCTTCCACATAGGATTGTGTTGACGTGGATTTCGCTAGATGCGACCTAATCAGCATCATTGTACTTGCTCTTAGTCAACAGGCTATAGCAAATATAATATCAACAAAATCTTATGTGGCAGAGAGAGAAAGAAAGAGAGAGAAGGAAGCTGGCTACTAAATTACAGCTAGCTATAGCACGTAAAAATATGCATTTCACTCTCTTACACGTGGGGCCAAATAGCTATTGTAATAGCTACCTTATTGTATGAACTATTTTTTTGAAGGCTATAGATGAAATGGACAAGTATTATAGCCACTAGTTGGCTATACTATTGTACTTGCTCTAAGGGGGTGTTTGGGACTGCTCCACTCCATGTTTTTCAGCTCCGCTCCACGTTTTTTAGCCAAACGGGTTCAGCTCTACGCACTCTGTTCGAGGAAAAAAAGGTAGGGTTGTGAGAGCACCTAAAAGGGTACTCCACAAACTCCAGGTTTTTTGTGGAGCTGCTCCACGGTAGAATTTGTGGAGCAGTCCGAAACACCCCCTAAATTAGGATACTCAGGTTGGCATGCATTAATCTATCGTCCAGACGGTGTTTAACACGTCTACTTAACAAGTGTATTGTATAGAATGATCATGCAACTGGACCTAGTTGGCTTACAGTATTTGCTGACATAATAAAGATAATATAATTGTCCTTAGTTTTATCATGTTATTGATTTTGCTCGTTGGAGTAATACTTTAAGTTAGCAAAAAAAAATCATACAAAGAAACATATTGTATGCATGTAACAATTATCCAATGGCATAGCATAGAACAATATAGTTAGTTGCCTAAATTGACATTAGATCTGGTCAAAACTAATCGGACTAACTTGATGTCGTCTAAACTAGCCTCGTTTCAATTTCCTTGCCTCTAGCTAGATTATCTCATTATGGACAATATAAAGAAACATAGATTTAAAAAAAGAAAAAAACAAAAAACCCCAAAAAAGCTAAAAAACCCCAGAAAAAGACGAAATTAGGAAATTTACATTCATAGAATTATAAACACAGTAAAAAGAAAATGTGCTAATTACAGTTTATTCTCTTGTGCTCAATCTATCTTCAAACAATTTACATTCATAAAATTAAATTGATTGATGGTCACCCTAGAATTATAAACATTTGACATGACATAGACTTAAGTTGTTGTTGCACTTAGGTGAACCTAATTGATTTAGGTCTTATTTGTGCTAAAACAAATTGATTTACGCTTCTGTATTATAAACTTGGTTTTAGCCAAAAGAATTTTAAAAACTGCCTATTCACCCCCCTTAGTCGGTGTCCTCAATCCTACACTTGTTAGCGTGACAATTGCTCTAAAAATCGTAAATTTGCAAAATCTAAATTTTCACTCCTATAAAATTACAATGGTTCGTCGTAACATCACTTTAGACCTTCTCACGTAGTTCTTCAGATCTCATGCTGGAATTCCTTCAAAACTTGTAGAAAATTTTTCTATCCTACGAAATTCCTTTCAAACAACCCTACAAATCAAACACCACTTATAGGAATTTATCCTTTGGATTAAATACCTCTATTTTTCCTTTAAAATGCACTTGAGTCAAAGAGGCCCTATAATAGAAAAGATGCAAATGTAAGGAATCTAGAGCTTGGAAATGATATTTAAAAAGAGGTGTTTGATGCTTGACAGAAGCGAATGTTATCAATATAGAGAGAATTACAGCATGAGATTTGAGTTCGTGTCTAGGGGGCGCACTTAGAATGCAGGATTCTAACATGAATTTTGTAAGAAAACCCATGTCTAGTGATAGCTACTACTCTTCCAAAAATTTTACATGATGCTCGTATTTTGAATACATAGATTCCTCTGAGAAGTGCCTATGGACTTTCTCCAACGATTCCTATATTGATAGGTCATTCTAGAAGAAAAAAATCCTATAGAACTGTAGTCATGTAAATATGTTCGTTCTAATTTGTAAACAAGCCTTCAACTAGGATGGAAGAATGAGATGAGTCCAGGCCTGTTGTGAGAGCTAGCTGAGACACGGACCCAACGTGCACGCCATCTGCAAGTGGAAGGCAATGTGCTTTTTAAGTTATAGTTTATGGTTTTATATTTATGATTTTTTAATAAATAAATAGAATATTTTCCTATTATTTTAAAGTGGTTTATTGAGATCTGATTTGTTCGCAAGAGCATTCATACTAAGACCAAAAGTTATCAATCGCAACCGTAAGCTATAAGCCATAGCCGAAAAAATGCGAGTAGTACTTCTGTGTTTTCCTTTTTAACAAGAGTAGCACTAATATCAAAACAAACAAGGGCGGTCTTGCCATAAGTCATGGGTATTCAATTGAATACCCAAAATTTTTGCCAAAAAATTACTATGTACAAGGTATTATATATATATATATATATATATATATATATATATATATATATATATATATATATATATATATATATATATATATATATATATATATATATATATATATATATATATATATATATATATATATATATATATGTGTATGTATGTATGTATGTATGTATGTATGTACATGTATATTAGTAGTTAGGCCAAATTCGTCTTGTTCATACCTAGTCCACCTAAATTATCGCTAGATCTTTTTAGCCTATTTCCCTCTCCCAAGCCCAAATTGGCGTCAAACATTGGCCTAGGCCTACTAGGGCACTATCGTGATTCACATGACATATGGTAGAAATTCTAGGTCTCACTCAATCTCTTCTCTCACTCAAGTCTGTCCTCTCTCTTTCTCTCTCCATTTGGTGGCATAGGAGCTTCTGATCTTATAGGAGCACTGGAGCAGCCATTTTGCAATGAAGTCACCTTGCCATCACCGCTCGCCAATGCGGTGCAGCCGCATAGGTTCACCCTCTTCGACCTAGTGACCCCATGGCAACATGGCTCCATATCCCTAATCCGGTAATTCCTCTGTGTCCTTCTCCTCCCCTAGCGATCTCTGATTTGAAGCAAAATTATGCGTCTAAATAAAGACGTGAATTGCATTTTGCTTAAAGAAGTGAGGTATTTATAATGATTCAAAAGTTTTTGCATAGTAGTTGATTATATTCTGATGACTTATGTATCAATTATTTAGAAAATATGTAAGTGTTATCAAGTTTGTCATGTAGCTTGATGTGTTGGACACTTGGATGATTTGATCCCCTTTAATGTCTGGCTATCTGATCCATATTTTGTTTAGCATACTACTTAAGTTGCTTAGTTGGAAACCGTTCAACAAAGTATGTTCACGATAAAATCACTTTTGAACTTCTGTTTGGGAATACATAAATCTAATAAAGAGAATTGTCTTTTAACTTAATTAAAGCATCTCGTTGTGATTGTACAACTCTATTGTAGAATTATTCTGATTTGAACTTTGACTTAGGTTAGTAGTTCTAGGGAAACAGTTCATCTCTAATTCCAATCATCATGGTTAAAACTATTAGTCTTTGAGTTCTGTTTTTCACTCATTGCTGAAGTTGCTTCCTTTTTGCGTGCTTATTTGCATGACATTATATCTCGTTTCCAAGACATGAAGCATCATCGTGTTAATTTTTGATTGTTTTAGAATTTCCGTATATTATTCGAGATGTTGTCTCTAATATAAATAACTGTACTGCAATTTTCGCTACTGTGGACCTTTTATGTTTTCAATTGAACAATATTTTGTAACTTCGAATACCCATCTTAAAATTCCTGGGTTCGCCACTGAAAACAAATAAAGAGATGAGTAACATCTACCCACTATTTATCATACTTTAAAAATTATATAAATTACTATTGAGAAAAGTATAGAAGCAACTCTCAAAAAACGCACCCGAAACGTCAAGCCTCACAGTACGAAAAAGTATACAAGGATTTTTGCTCACTCACAAAGTGATCGTCCGCGGCTTGGAATGCCCAGATGCAATTATTGGTCTAATAAATAAACAGGACAACTTCTTCATTATCAATTTTTAAAAATAAATTATTAATATTTGATTTATTCATATAAATATTTACATTACAATTTAAGGTGGTGATCATTTGGGCTTATTTTTTATGGCTTATGGCTGAAAAGCACTGTAGCTAGCTGAAAAAATACTGTAGCTAATAAAGGCTTATTTAGCATAATTAAATTTAAAAAAATATGTTAGCCCATTACGTATAATACAAACAAATACGGGGAAAAAAAGAACTGGCAAAAAAGCTCAACAAAAAGTCAAAAGTTCAGAAAAAAAATAAAATTTATAAATAGTGAAAAATAAACTAAAAGTTAAAAACTAAAGTCAAAACGATCACAGAGTTATAAACCAAATGGCGCAGCTGCCAAGTACCCGCCCATTGCCGCCGGTGCGTACGCAGCGCACCACTGAGCCGTCTAATCCTCGATCGGAGGGAAGCCAGCTAGCGACCGATTTACAGAAGCGCAGGCGTACAACGGCACAACGCACCGTCCGCCCCACGGGCGGAGCAGCGAGCGAGCCCCACTGTTGACCGCGACTCCGTGAGTGAGCGACCCTCGTCCATGCCAAAATGCAGCAGCGGCGCAGAACTCGTCAGGTGCAGCTCACCGGGCACGACTACTTGTGCCCTGTTCTGGAGCACTTTTCCTCGAGCCAAAAGAGACAAGGTGATTTTGTAGGTCATATTTTAAAGTGCTATAATTTTTATCTTTTATCTACTATCGGTGATCAAGTCATGATCTTATGAAATACTAGAAAGTAGATTGGATTTCTTAGAAGGATTTGGGACGAGAATGAAGATGATTTTTATCACTATGGAGTATGGACTTGGTTACAAGATGCTCTCAATAAAATATTATAAAAAAGGATACTACTAGCCCTAGCCTTTGTAGTTTCATATCTAGTCTGAGATCTTGATTGACCTTTTTGAGATTGAGCCTTTGATGCCCTTCTATTGTGTTGTATTTGCTTATTGTGATTCTTCTCCGATCTATCCTCCATGTCCTCTCCCGTCAACTCTTAAATAGGGTTGAAAGGACGTTAGTTATCCATATAGACAGGTGATCTGTTGAATCGTCCTGGCTAGTTGAGTGGACGGTTGATGTTAGTGAGAGAAATCTGACAATAACTGATTTTTGTTTATTGTCAGCGAGAGGGAATCGTGGAGGCAACTGCATGGTGGTTGTTGTCAAAGACATAGGACCGAATTGTCGTGCTGTTTAGAACAAATAAAGCACGTCTTTTATCCATCGCACAGAATGAATTGCCTAAAGGGGCTCTTATACTTGTTCATGAGATCTTCGAGTAGTCTGCTGGTCGAATAAAATGTATAGCAAATCTTCGACCAGGGGTACTTGGGTAATTACCTTTGAAAACTTACACCATATGGGTCTTGAGACCTTAATTGAGTATTAAAGTTGTATTTATTGTATTGTTAAATCCTTGTCATCTTTTGGTTGAAATGTTGCTGTAACGGTTGATAGCTTTTTCTAAGATATTCAATTAAAAGAAAATAAAGAAAAACAGGAAAAACTTTTTCCGAGGTATTCAATTCCGTGGTAGCATCTATCGAGCTCGACAGCCATCCACAAGGTACGCTAATTAAGTCATGCTTAACTTAAGCATGTTTAAAGCATGCTTACACTAATTAGCCTCCTACCACGGCGGGCTAACTTGTTACGTCCGTCCTTCTGCTGAGAGCAAGTATAATAAGAGGTCATTAGTAGGTCAGATCTTTGAGGTGGAGGAGAGAGAGGAGGAGAGAGAAGAGAGGTGGGTCAGTAAGTTTACACCACCAAGCACAAAACCAAGAAACTTTGTGAGAGAAGGGTGGGTCATACAAACCTTCACCGATCAGAAACTACTATATGAATAGGTGATAAGTGGGCATAAGTGTCTATACACCACCGAAGGTCAGATTATTAGCCTTGCTCTGAGCTCCCCTAATTCGAAAAAAGTTGCTGTGGTGCAATCACTTCGGTTTTTTCGAGGACGTTGTGGGTGCCAGCTCTAACAAGGAAACTGGTTTACTGGCTGGCTGGCGACAACGCGCTAGCGCCCAGCCCCTAGCCACCACATGATACAGATACCGATAGCTAGTCATGCGTATCCATGAACGATTTTCTGACGGAGACTTGTGATCTGTGAGCGGCTGGAGCAGCAATGATCGAAGACCGGCGTGCCGGGAGGAGCAGCTGATCACGGTCAAACGCATCCGGAGGGGGAATCAGTCCCGGCCGACTCAATTCATCCATCTGGGTGCAGCAAAATCTTGCTGTGGATTTGCTTTGCAACGCTGCACCCGGCCGAAGGCTTTCCCCAGTTTGGCGTGAAGGAAAAGGCTCGTTCGTCTCTGCAGTGTGGCAGTTTTGCTTCACCAGTACATACATGCACTGCACGGCTAGATCAAGAATCAGGCTGCGTTTGGCCGGGTTTTGAAGCCAGCCTTTTCGGCTTCGAAACCGTTATTCCGGCCGAAAACTTGGGCTCCGAAGTCGGGCTCCAACGAAACTAAAGCCCCGTTTGGTACAGCTCAGCTTCACTAGTGAAGCTGTTTTTTTTGTTTCAGCTTCACGAGCAGCTTCACCGGTGAAGCTAAAACTGTTTTGAAAACTGTTTGGCAAAACAGCTTCACCAACAGCTTCATGCATGGCCAAAAGAGGGCAATTGTCCAAGATACCCCTGTCTACCTGACTTGTTCTAACATTTGGAGTTGTATGTTTGTATATGGTCATATGAATTAAAAATAATAATATATTTGAATAAGTATGAATTAAAAAATTAAAATTAAAAAATTAAAATCATTAGAGAAGTGCGAACGGGAGGAGAGGAAACAGGCGTGGGGACCAGTGGCAAAGTGCTATAATTTCTGTCAACTACAAGGGCGGTGGGTTTCTAGAACTGCGAGCCTGAGGGAGAGAGCTGTGAAAAGCTACTATTTTCAGGTTCACCCCACCCCATTCTCTTGTGAGAGCATGATTTAAGGAGCTTCATCCATGAAGCTGTTTGCAAAAAGAGTGTTTGGCAAAAAAACAACTCACAATAGCTCATGAAGCTGTTGATAAAGCTGTGCCAAACAGGGCGTAAGTAGGAGCCAAGCCCATTTTAGCTTGCGCGTGCGAAGCGTCAAATAGGAGGCTCTGGGGCTCCGGCTTCTTAGGTTTTGTACTTGGGCTCAAGGTGCATACAAAATTACTAATATTTTGCCACTCCTCTCTCTCTCCTTTTCCCCGACAGCTCCCCGCCCCCTGGTCTCTCCCGCTTGACATTTTTCTCTGCTCGGTCGACGCTGCTCCGACTCGCCGGCCACTGCAATGACAACCTCCTCCTCCTTTCTTGTATTTGGTCCTCGCTCTCCCATGGCACCGCCACGCCCTTCCCAGGCCGCCGGGGTCGCCGGCCCAATCCGGCGCCGCCATCGGTGGCGGTGCCGGTGGACGGCAGCGAGGAGAGCATGAACGCGCTGCACTGGGCGCTCGAAAACCTCCGCCTCCGCCCCGACGGCGCGTTCGTCGTGCTCCACGTCCAGCCGCCGCCCAGCATCGCCGCAGAGCCGGCCCTGGGGGTGGGCAGGGTGTGCCATCGCCCTAGGCCTAAAATTTACATAGGCCCCACCCCATATAGTACATTAGTACTAGTACTAGTATACTTAGTAATGTATGTGGGCTCCTATGGCCCAATCAAGTGCAGCAATGCAGAGAAGGCTTTTAGCCTTTCACGTAATCACGCTGGTGCCTTCCGCTCGGAACGTGGAAGTTGGAAAGTCAGAACTCGGAAGAGGAAGCGTTACGCGGCCGCCGGACGCAACTCGCAAGTCGCAAGGCATCACGAGTCTCAAGGTCAAGGAGATCGATTATTCTCAGGGCCCTGATTGTTCTATTCGAATTCGATTCCATCAGGCATCCTCCGATCCTCGTCGTGCAGGCAGGCGGCAGGCGGCAAGCCCCAGTAAATCCTAGGTAAGCACTGCTTCTTCAGTTCTTCTTTGGTTTCAATCCTAGATAAGCACTGTTGTTGTACGCATATTAATGATTAATTTATTTGTACCTTACATACGCTTTCACTTTTCGACTATTCCGTGTTTATTTAAATTTCAGGATTGTGGGATATAATGTCATCTAGAAAGTACGAATCTGGTAATGACAAAAGAAAAAGGAAAAGACGTGTGGATGCGTTGATAGAATCACATAGAGGAGCTATTGATAAATTTTTCAAGAGTAATACGGCTGCTTCGACGAATCCTGATGAGTTGGCGATAGTTGCTGTGGATAAAGCAACTAATGAGAATATTTTAGTGCATTAAATATCATCTTATTAATTGATGTGTATTTATAAGACTATATATACGTATATAGAAATATATATAGATATTTTGAGAGAATGGATTAGGCCTCCATATTAGTACTCGACGTAGGCCAAAAAAACTCAGGAACGGCCCTGCATCGCCGCCGGCCTCAACCCGGCCCCATCCCCTGCAGCGGCCCTAGTAAGCAAAGCTAGCAATCTGATGGAGAGAGATACTCTTGTGAGTTGTAGTTCTTGCCCGTTTCGTCGAGCTGGGTCTGATGGTGGCTTCTTGGATGGGTCGCGTTGATCAGGCGACGTGGAGGTGCCGACGTTCACGCAGGCGATCGAGACGCACCAGCGGCGGATCACGCAGGCGATCCTGGACCACGCGCTCAAGATTTGCTCCGAGAAGAATGTAAGGGCAAGACAAGAACAGATTTGCGTTAGTTATTGGCATATTGCTCGCGTATTTTCGGGTGTCCTTGTTTGCTGATTCGACTGGGTTCTTGGTTTCTTGAAGGTGGAGGTGAAGACGGAGGTGGTGGTGGGGGATCCCAAGGAGAAGATCTGCTCGGTGACGGCCAACCTCAAGGCCGATCTGCTCGTCATGGGGTGCCGTGCTATTGGGCCGCTCAAGAGGTAATAGAAATAGCACTATCCTGTGCTTTGGTTTGCTAAGTTGGTGCTGGTTTTGATGCTGTCTTGCCTAATTGGGAACAGATTGTTTGCAATTCCATAAATGTTATCGCGACTTGCGGCCTAATGGGGGAATTAACTGTAGTAATTTCAATCCATTGGAGGGTCCTGACTCCTCTTTATGCCACAGGAAGAACATTAACTTGATGGATTTATGATATTTCTCACAATCAAGCAACAATCTCACATAAGAATCAGCTATGAGATCAGATGACCTCCTGATGAAAAGGAGCTGGGCATTGTAACTGGATTGTAAAGAGTGAACTGGGACAAATGCAAGGGTAAATTCCATTGTGAGACAAAAATGATGATTAACAGTTTAACATGGATTGGTTGCTTTCCATACACGATTTGCCAGTATGTTAGGAGCCAGGTATAGTCAAGGGTCGTAGATCAGGTGCCTTCTTTCTTTTTTTTGTCTCACCATCTTGTACAAGAACTGTCGTTAATAACTCAAAAAATTTATCTGCAAGGAAATTCTGGTTTCTGAAACCATTTGTCATCAGTGGAACACCCATTGTGAAACCTCTTTGTTCTAAGTTCAACTGCAGGTATCACTTCTATTGATGGTGACGCATAAGATTTGGTAAAATTGTGTTTTAGGAGATCTGCTTGACTGCCTCTAACGAAGCAAGAAATTGCGCTTAACATCCTTTTGTGTATGAATGTCGGGCTTGAAACTGGAAAAACACTTTATAGTTGCCGTTTGTGGCTCTATGCATCCCTCTTATAGCCCTGCTCATTTGGGCTTGGGTTTCTGGCTTCCGGCTTATTTTTTATTATTCCTAAATTTCGTCTTTTTCTGACTTTTCGGATTTTTAAAGCTTTTTTGCCGGTTCTTTTTTCCCGAATTTGTTTGCATTATACATGCTCGGCTAACCCGTTTTTTATTTTTAAAATTTTTAAATTTAATTATAACAAATAAACCATCATTAGTTACAGTGTAATTTCAGTCATCTACAGTGAAAATTCAACCATAAGTCACAGAATAAGCCCAACTGAGCACACTGTAAGAGTATCTATAACCTATTCACAGAAGATACACATTGCAGAAATCTCTAAGACAGTTTTTTCATGGAAATGAAACTTTAGATGGCGTAACACTCCTGGTTTGTGGAATGGCATCGCAATTTTTTTCATGGAAATGAATATTGGCAAGAAAAATGTTCACTGTCTTGCAATTAGCAGTGAATGCAACCATTGAGCTTGGATTGCATCATTTTAATTTTTATACAAGTTTGGACCTGAAAGTTATGTTGACACTGAAATGTATGACAGTGGACAAAGCAACGAAAGCAGATCATTGTGGCTGCGATCATTGTGGCTTATGAACAGTGCGCATGGCTTATTTGGCACTATTCATAAGTTTCGTCTTTTTCTGAATTTTTAGTTTTTTGTTGAGCTTTTTTGCCGGTTCTTTTTTTTCCCGTATTTGTTTGTATTATACGAAATAGGCTAACATATTTTTTATATTTTTAAATTTTTTTAAATTTAATTATGCTAAATAAGCCTCTGTCAGCTACAGTGCTTTTTTCAGCCAGCTACAGTGTTTTCAGCCATAAGTCATGAGCTTTTCAGCCATACCGATCACCCCCTGTATTTGATAGTCAGTTGTAAGGAAACAATAGTCAATCAGTTGTGTACTTGTGTCATGTGTAAGGGAACACTTCAAGACAGACATTCAAACCCTTATCGAAAAAACCGCCATTACCATTGCCTCTTTGGGTCTGTTCTTTTTGGCTGCGACTTGTGACTTTTAGGCTATTTGTACGAGAGATTACATAATAACAGAAACTCACGTGTAGTTTTTTGCCAATATAAATGAAGTCAGTAAAATATATACTACAATTAACTAGTAGATATATCTTAAAAAAATACTCCATTTAAAAACTAGTTACTGTAGAAAAGCTGAAAAGTAGCTTTTAGAAGTTGAAAAGTAGCTTTTAGAAGCTGAAAAGAACATGGCCTTTACATTTTTGTGGAGTGGAATCATGTAGTAATATTGCCTTCCTGATCAGCTGATCTAGTGTTGATGTATCTAGATCATGAAGTCGTTTTAAGGATTCCTTGCATCATTGTTTTATTGACATTATTTTCCCCCTGTTTCAATTTTTATATCAAGTACGCAATCTAAGTTTATTCTTTTCTACAGGATGTTCTTGGGAAGTGTGAGCAACTACTGCGTCAAGTCGTCAACAATGTGGGCTGCCCTGTTGTTGTAATCAAGAGCACGTGAGGAGTTGAGCTATCTTTGGTCAACATTCTTTGCTGTGTTTCAAATTTCACGTCAAGCGTTTGAGGTTGGTAGCGTGCTATCTATAATCCTGTACAATGTTACTGCGTATTTCACATTTGCAGGCTATGATTGTGCATCATTTTGTCACTTGGTGGCGCTGAGGGATGAGGACTGCTCTGTGCATTCTGAGTAAGAAAAAAAGTGTTGGTTATGGAATTGTGGAATAAGCCTGCCATGTAGCACATTGTTTTGTATATTCCTGTATTTGTTGGTAACATGGCGCTATGTGAACATCACAAAACTTGCAAGAATCCAGTTTATTTCGTCTGACGTCCTGCCATACTTTATATGCTCCTTTAGGGTGGTGATCGGTTCGACTGAAAAACTTATGGCTTATGGCTGAAAACACTGTAGCTGGTTGAAAAAAGCACGGTAGCTGACAGAGGCTTATTTAGCATAATTAAATTTAAAAAAATTTAAAAATATAAAAAATATGTTAGCCTATTACGTATAATACAAACAAATACGGGAAAAAAGAACCGGCAAAAAAACTCAAAAAAAAAAGTCAAAAGTTTAGAAAAAAACGAAACTTATAAATAGTGAAAAATAAGTCAGAAGCCGAATCCGAGTTGATCAGGACCATATCACACCAAACTACTTCGGTTTTTCATCCATTATCTCATAGTATATCTGAGAAAGGTACCATATCCGAGAAAGGTACCCTCCTTCCCATTCAATAATGGAGAAATTGGACCAAGTAACAGAAGAGGGCTGCTCTCACCGTAGTCAGTCCTGCTTCACTTTGCAGCTGTCGGATTGCCATGCTGGTAATTTCAGAAACGCACATGATGTGGAACATGGGAGTAACTTGGACAAGGGAAAATGTTCCACAAAGAGCAACGTGCATCGGCTCTATTATTTTTTAAGGCTATTTCTTCAAACAATTTTTTAAACTTAAAACCGGCTTCGTTATCTACATCTCTGTCATATATCATTGTCTTAAAAAACATAGCAAAAAATCATCTGACTAAGCTCAAACTCAAAAGAACATGGCCATTCTAAAGTGCTATAGTACAATATTGGAGGTCACACTGACAACAAATGACAAATGAGAGAGTATCAAGCGAAATCCGCGCAGGCCAGCAAACTAGTAGCACACCATCAAACAACACACACGACTGACAGCTTAACGAAAGAACTAAGAAACAAGCAAATCAACCATACACCGGCAGGCACAGACCGTCACCTCCAAGGCTTGCAATCAACAAGAATGTTCCTCCTCCTGCGGTTGAGCCTTCCCAGTTCTCATACAGAGGCATCATTTCACCGCCCTGCAAATAGGCTCAGTCTCACATTCCTCTTGAGCTGCCCCTGCGCTCCAGGAACAGCTTTATCTTGCAGGCTGCAGCGTCTTCGCATTCCATAAAGCTGCAAAATCAACTCTGATCCTCGGACGGTGCATGTTGAACCATCCTTGATGCGCTTGGGCCGCTGGCACTGGTGTTGTCAGACAGTAAGAGCTTCCTGCCCAAGTTCTTGAATTCACCATTGGCAGTCTCAGTTGGGTGGCCAGAAAGCACTCCTCCCTTCAGTTTCAGGGCAGCTGGTGATGCCACCTCCATTCCAGCGCCGGCATTGCCATCATCGCCAGCGTGCGCAATCTTCTTGATCCCGACAAAAGTCTCAGTGAACCGACGGATGTACACGACGCGGTAGTTTTGCGGCAAGCGGAATGTGCTCGCTGAGCCAATTGGGGCGGTGACAATGCCGCCATACTTGAGCACCCTATCGGCGAAGCCAAACCTGTCCTCGGCCTCGTCGAAGTAGCCTAGATCCAGCAACAAGTCCACTGACGAGTCCCCTATCATCAGCATCCGCCGCAGCGAGATGGGTCGCATGGCGTCGTCCTGTTTCAGGGCGGGAGTGTGGCAGTCGCCATCAGCACCGAGGAGGACGGCGCGAGCACCGGGGGCGAGCAGGCCCTCACGGCGGAGGTCGCGGAGCAGGAGCTCGGCGCCGCACGCGTTCGCGGTACGGCGACGGGTTGGCGCCTCGGCGGCGCGGAGCCAGGGCAGGGAAAGCAGCGCGACGGCGAGAAGCACGGAGCGCGCGAGCACGCGGAGGGCGCGCGGGTCGGGGAGCCGGATCACGACGCAGTCGTTCGGCATTGGAGGCCGCCGCGCTCGCAGGGCGCGGATGCGCGGATTGGGTGAGAAATTATACCGTCAAGACGTTGAAGAGAAGGCCGGCGCGGAGGAAGGAGAGGACGGGCTTAGCGGGTGCAGAAGCGGGCGGCGGTGTGGTTGCCACCCACGAGGGCGAGGCGGGCGTGCGGCGCGGGGAGCGTGAGGAGGAGGAGCTGCCGGATCCGCTCGGTCTCCATGGAGGCGTGTACTGGTGGATCCGACGGGTTGCGGTGGGGGCTCCGGTGCTAGGTATCCATCGGCGGTGGCCGCCGGTGGGAGATTGGCTGCGGAATTGGGAGGTTTTTTTTGTGGGAATTGGGACGGGGGAATGGCGACGAGCGGCCGTGCGCTGGGTGCGTTTATGGATGCCGTAGAGTCTGGTACGTGGGGCCGGTATGCTGGTTCGGCTTTTCTCCTTTTCTTTGGGTGCGTGACTAGGCTTAAACTTCTATACTTGTGGTACATTGGAAATATTTGGATGAACAATGCTAATTCTTGACTTACAGGAAATATTTGGATGAACAATGCTAATTCTTGACTTACATAGAACATTTGTTACTAAACCGGTTTTTTATTTCCTCATTGAATCTAATCGGAATATACTAGTACAACTTGATTCGTGCACACTTAAAAACTGTGATTCGTATACACTTAAAAACAGACTAGCGTCAGTGCGTAGCTATCTCGAATGCAATCACGTTTTTCCACATTTTTGCTTCGTTCTGTATGTTTGTGCTCTTATCTAGAGTAATTGCTAGTTTTGTGAAACACCTAGTAACTCATTTAATGTAAATATAAAATAATATCAAACGTGTATGCAATATACCTTGAGGTGGTGCTCATTTGGGCTTTTTTTGTGGCTTATGGCTGAAAAGTACTGTAGCTGGCTGAAAAAACACTATAGCTGACAGAGACTTATGTAGCATAATTAAATTTAAAAAAATTAAAAAATATGTTAGCCCATTACATATAATACAAACAAATACAGGAAAAGGAACCGGCAAAAAAGCTCAACAAAAAGCCCAAAGTTTAGAAAAAGACGAAATTTATGAATAGTGAAAAATAAGCCGGAAGCTAAAAGCTGAAGCCAAAACGATCACAGCTGTATGAAGCTGTATATCCATATTAGGTAGGCCTACGTTGCGCCAGTCGTTTTTAAGTGTGTGCTTAAAAGGCAAACTACATTTAACAATATGAAAATATTTTGATATATTTGAATCCATTTCATATCAGAGATAAATAGAAACAATACCGAGACAAATAAAAAATGTCCTCCACTCCAGTTGGTCTAGGAGGTACATCGTTAACCAGTGGCAAAGCTAGTCGACGGTGGGAGCCTGGGCAGAGCCGGCCGTCGTGTGGGAGCCCAGGCAAAACCAGCTGTCGTGCGGCGGAACACCGGCGTGAGTTCAACTAAGCTCAATGGGATTGCTCGCCAGTGAGTTCGGGCAGCTGCCGGGGGTCGTTAGGAGGTGGCTCTGCCTATATCATTAACTTGTTCAAGCTTCTTTGTTATTGCTCAACACTAAGTTAAAAGCAAAAATATATAAATATAGCTCAAATCCTTTAACTGATACAGACGTGATGATTTCAAAAGCATTATAATAGAGGGATGAAGAGGCAATGTTTTTAGTCTATACTACAGACCGAAGCATTCTAAATATTTTAAGGGTATAAACAATATTAACAAAAAAATAGAAACCTATGTGTCAATCGGCCAACCAAGAAACGATACCGCTAATGATTAAGGCCCTGTTTGAATCCCTCCATCTAAAGTTTAGTCACTAAATTTTAGATCTAAAGTCTCCAAACAGGTAGTCTAAAGTTAGATCTAAACTTTAGCTAACTCTTAAAAAACACTTTAGACCATTAGTCCACCAAAGTGAACAAAGTGGTCTAAAGTTTTGGGTTTTTAGGCACAAAGACGTGTTTACCCATGCATGTTGGTCTCTTACCTTCCATTTAATGGCTGACACACGAAACGAGGAGAGGTAGTATGGTCTTTTTGAAACTTTAGTTCTATCCATTAGTATAGGATCCAAACAGGACCTTCGACTAAAGTTTAGTGGCTAAAATTTAGTCCAAAATTTTAGACAACTAAACTTTAGACCATGAGATCCAAACAGGGCCTAAATAGGGGCAAAGAAAACGCCCTCAGTTGATAATATAAACCATGGATCGATAGGGCAACTAAGAAATGATAGCTTTGACCGTTGACTAATTTGTGTCGATAGTCAACTAAGCTGACTAAGAAATGATAGTATTAACCAAGAGCGTGGCACTCACAAATCAGTCAATACTCAATAGTGCCTATAGAAAATGTCCTCAGTTGATAATATAAGCCATGGATCAATAGGCCAACTAAGAAATGATAGTGGTGATGATTAAACGGGGCAAAGAACACCTATAAATGTTTAAATAAATACTATCTTATTGCCATTAGTGAAACTAACAACATATGCTACATTAGAAATCAAAGATGTAGCGTATCACAGTCACCATTCTTCATTTATTTCTAGTCAGCTAAGATTATAGCAATATCCACACATATAGGTGACACAGGAACAAACAAAACGGGAATCAATCATACGATGGTTTGATCATACTGGCTTTATCGATGTTGGTAGATCTAATCATGATCAGCTATACCGAAGCCAATCTCTACCAGCAATTTCAATATGTTGGAAGCAAGGAGGATATATTAATAACAAATTAATAAAATATAGCTCACAAAGCAAAGCTAGCTCAGAAGACTCATGAAGGTGCCAGAGATATAATGAAGATTGACCCACATCATTGAAGTAGAGCCTAGTTTAGGTTAGGCTCAAACTGTGATAGTGTAGACAATAACAAATGTGAGTCTTTTAATAATTGGATAGCGGGGCTAGGTATCTTTCAATCATAAGCACGCTAGAAGTAATTAGAAGGAGAGTTATGGTGAGCATCCAAGAGGACAAACCAAGTATGTAAGGTGGCATGGTGATGTATGCCCCAACATTCTAAAGAATGTCCATACCTACATAGTCGAGTCTGGATCATGCCATGTAGCTTGGAATGGAAAAGATGACTATGAAGTTAAGCACCATGAAAATGGATTCATTGTGAACCCAAATAATAGACCATGCTCTTGTGGTACTGGCAGCTGAGTGGCTTTCCTAGTTGTTATGCACTTTCACGCATCTACTACAATGGAAGAAATGTGGATAAGTTCATTGCCAAGTGCTACTCAATAGAGTAATTCAAGGAGACTTATGATCATTGCCTTCATCCAATGAGGGAATGTCTTCCCGGCATGTATCTTATAGGCTAAAACCATTGCCACCGAAGTATATGTAGATGCCAGAGGGGCTTAAAAAGGAGAGGAAAAGAGAACCTTATGAAAAACCTAAGGCAACAAAATTATCAAGGGTGGGCACAATCATTAGATGTAGACAATGCAAGGGTACTCGACACAATAAGAAAACTTGTGAGAGGATCAGGGGCTTGGCTACTGCAGGAACCACACCAGTTGTCTCAGAAGCAACAGGAATTGCAAGTTATGCTCCTAATGCACTGGTAAAACAATTCAAGCTTCATTGATCAAGTAACATACTTTATATCATGTAATCTATCTCAGTGGCCATATTATACACAGATTATGTAGGAAAATAATGAGCAAAGCTCCAACAGAGTGTCCCAGAGGAGGCAGCTTGGGGCACAGGGAAGAACACAAGAGAGTGTCATCTTAGGCTCAACCAGGAAAGCAAGTTATGCTCCTTGACGAGGATATAACAATCCTCAAATTATTATTTATGTATAAATAATATTGTTACGTCATTATACTCCTTGGGTATACCCTTTACCTATAAGGGAGAGATTTCACAAGGTAGTCATAAACTCTTCTATAAACACTCATTAGTCGTACGTACTTCTACGAGCATGACATGGTCCTAAGTCATTCTACAACCACCATATGTTCATAGACTCTTCTACGACTAGCTTAACTTTGACTAGCTTGTCTATGACAGCTTGCCACACCGTGGGTCTGTCTGACATGGTAGTTTACATGCGTGATTATTCTTTCAAATAATTGCGCATAACTTCTCTCTAACAGTAATTGCTGCACGATGAGTGAGATACCACGTCTCTCTGACAATAACTCCTGTCGGACGGTTATCATCTAAAACATTAAGACGTCTCTTGGTGTGAAACAACTACCACCACTTTGCAAGCTATATAAGGGTTGACGTCAGGGAGAAGAGGGGACAGATCCGACCGACCTAGGAAACGCAAGAGGAGTACTGCAAGACATTCTGCATTACTTTCTTTTCTGATTATAATCAGTTCATTAAGCAATAGCCACACAAGAGTAGAGTTGTTATTCTCCTAGGAGAAGGCCCACACCTATATAAAATCCATGTGTCTTTCTCTGTATGATTGTAGCCAGGTCGACAAGAGATCTCTCGAATCCAAATAATCATACGTCCATGGGGATCTTCTTCCAAACTCCGGTAATTCCTTGTAAGTAAGTTATCTTCTTTCTGATGTCCTCATGGCATGAGAATGGAACGAGGAGAATTGGTTCAACCTGGCCGACTACGTAGATCTCGACATGGATGCTTGCTCTGACTATGAGCATACCATGAATTCATTTGACAGTGAGGCTATCTCTAGAGATCCCAAAGATTGCACCACGGATAAAGCTGAGGAGGGATCCTTATCCCCCACAATATTATGCCCAACGAAGGGACTAGTTTCCCCAAAGGGCAAGGGTTGATTTGACCATAAACAGGACTCGCAACATAGCCAGGGGCTTGCCTCTAAACATTCAAGTACCTCTGTGGCCATCCAATCAGGCTCAATGAGTCCTGAAATCCCACATTCTGGGGCTCCATCGACATATGGTGGTCGTCACTCTTCGGTTGTCTCTGCAAAGAATGTGGGCAGGCTACCTGCGAGTTTGACCATACTTCCGTAGGGTTCAATTCCAACAGGAGATGGTTATAACTCAAAATTTCCTTTCTTGGAGGGGCTTACTCTAGGTCACGATGCGCTCTTGTTGGATGACTCTTCAAGCCAGGGGGCATCCAACACAAGTGGAAATTATATCTAGGAGGTCTTTGCCCTCCCCGCAGATACTGATCGCTCTCCCAGAGGAAGGGCTGACAATGCTCCCCGCCGCTCACACACTGCGACCCCTCGTGGAGACGGCGAGGAGACCTCTAGTGATGAACCAGGTGAGTACTTTGATGAGCGTGGGAGAAATCCTTGAAATAATCATGCTCCTTTAAGGCGGGTCCAAGCAGTCGCAGATGTTAAGGATCCCAAGACCACTCGAAGGAAATGATTAGCTGCCCAGAGGTCTATACCTGGGCGTGTCTAGTACCAATCTGAGGAGAGATTTCACAAGGTAATCGTAAGCTCTTCTACAACCACTCCTTAGTTGTAAGTCCTTCTATGAGCGTGATATTGCCGTAAGTCGTTCTATGACCACCTTATCTTTGTAGACTCTTCTACGACTAGTTTAACTTCGACTAGCTTGTCTACGATAGCCTACCACATCATGGGTCTATCTGACAGGGTAGTTAACGTGTGTGATTATTCTCAGAAATAACTGCTCATAACTTTTCTCTGACAGTAACCACTGCATGACGAGTGAGATACCACGTCTCTCTGACAATAACTCCCGTCAGACAGTTATCATCCAAAACGTTAAGATGTCTCTTGGCATGGAACAACTGCCGCCATTTCATAAGCTATATAAGGGTTGACGTCAGGGAGAAAAGAGGATAGATCCGACAAATCTAGGAGATGCAAGAGGAGTAGCACAAGGAATTTTGCATTACTTTCTTTCCCAATTGTAATCGGTTCACTGAGTAATAGCCACACAGGAGTAGAATTGTTATTCTCCTAAGAGAAGACCCGAACTTGTATAAAAATCCATGTGTCTTTCTCTATGTGATCATAGCCAGGGACCCGAACCTGTATAAAAATCCATGTGTCTTTCTCTATGTGATCATAGCCAGGTCAGCAAGAGATCCCCTGAATCCAAAAAATCATACATAATATCAATACTAAAACATCGACACTCTTAATGCATAGGTTAAACAGTTCAAGCTTCATGTCTCAATTAAGATACTTCAATTCCTTCATGCAATCTCGCTTGATGTTTATGTTCAGTACAATTAGGGTTGGATAAAACTCAGGAAAGTTCCAGAACTGTATCCCAGAGGAGGTAGCCTAGTGCACATGGGAGCCAAACTTCACAAAGTATCAAAAGAACTTGTGGTGGAGAAGGCATTGTCAAGGCTACATCCACAGCTTTAGTTACAACCCATCAGGGTGGATCAACAAATGTAGACATGCAAGCACATGTTCTAGCTTCACAAGTGTCATCAAATGTGATAATCAACCTCACTTTTGGGACTGCAACTGCCTGGGTTAGTGCCCAGCAACCAGCCAAGAAGCAGCTACCAAAGACGAGGCGTCTGCCTTTGCTTCTGATGTCCCCAACAAAGGAAAAGTAATGTAACAATTGCTGGACTTGTAGCTTTAGTTATGTGACCATTGCCAGACTTACATCTTAAGTTATACAAGTAATGACAGACTTATGGCTTCAGTCTCTATAGTGGGAAACTTATGATGAGCATGTATGGACTGCAATTCTACTGCTGCCTTATGTAACCATTGCATTCATATGGATGTCATGCCAAACTTATGGACATTTCTAACAAAAATTTACATTCATTGATCACAAAAGTGTATAAACATTCAAGGCGCTTGTTAACAAATACACACCACACACATCCAACAGAAACCATCAAGAACATAAACCATCAGGCATATACATCACATTCAAGACCTCAGAGTCACATCAATGATAACATAGAGCATCAACACAGAGATACGTCATAGTCAAGACCTTAGGGTCACAACAACAAGAAGGGAAACCATCGCTACAACAATACATATCAATACAACCTCTCCTTCTCCAACTGAATGATCATATTGCTCACTTCATCAATTGTAGCCTCCTTTTGCATCAAACAAGCTCCCTCTGAGGATACCTGTGCTCTTATTTCCCTGATCTGTGCTCTAGCTTCAACAAGCGATTCTGCCATCTTCCTTTTCTCTTGCCTCAATGCCTTAACTAAGTTGCACAAATCTACCAACACTTGCTTCAGGGAAGGATTAGTCTCTGGGTCATGCCACATCCATAATGCATAACCACGCGCCTTACATTCGCAAGAAAAATGAAAGCATCAAGCGTTGATTTTGGGGGGAAAATGCGAATCGACAATTCAGCAATTCCATAAACTCACCTGAGTGCTCTAACAAGTTAGGTACCTCCTTCTGGGGTTGGCATTGCTCCACAACATCCATCTTGCTGCCTTCTCCCCGTAGTGGCACTATGTCATCGGTGTATACTTCAGGGCCTTTCTCGATACAGTATCTCGCGATGACGACGACGAATCATTTGTCCCCTGGGGCAGAGGAGCGCCAATCGAACAAGATGACCGTGAGCTTGCACTGCTTGCCATCTGAATTGCTCATGAATCTCTCCCACTCCTCCCCATCGCCAATGGCGCCCGCCCAACTCTAGGGTTCTAGAGGGAACCCACAACCATTTCCCGCCGCGCCACGCTAGGTCGTCCTCCCTCTCGTGCGTTTGGGGACCTATAGTGCGCGCCGTTCGGCCCAGCAAGGAGCCAGCGTGCATGTCGTTGCTAGCGAGGAGACACATGTCCACCACGTCAGCCCAAAACTAGGGTGGTCTCGCGCGAGAAGGTAACTTGACCAATATGGGTAATTATGGCCTTCCGGGTTCCATTCATATGTTTTGAAGTTCAAGGTTGATTTTTGAACCACCCCCATAGTTCAGAGTTGAAAAATAGACTTGTTCTTTAGATTGCTCATTATGAAGATTTGAGGATAGAGGAAACATGCATTCAGAGATTTGCTCCATTGGAAAATAAGCTATGTCTCAACTCTATTTGTCAAACCTGTGGTGTTTTAATACATTAAATTACTGAAAGTTATTTTAGACAAACAATACTTTCAATAGATTCTGTTCCAACTAAATAATAACGTAAAGTCCGCCTCGCTAAAAATTAAAACATGCTTCTGGAAAACCTATTAATAATATGGGAAAATTTGTTCAGTAGCACTGAAAGCTCACCTCTTTCGGAAAATACCACTAAAAAAATGGAGTACCGGATATTACCACCGAAAAATTCATTTTCTTGATTTACCATTCGGACAAAAATACCCCTCTCCTCTCTCACCTTCTCTCTCTCCTCACACTTGTCGTCGCATCTTCACGCGCCTCGCCTCGCCTCCTCCTCCGCCGCTTCGCCTCCTCCTCCTCGCGCCTCCGCCGCCGTTGGCCTCCTCTCGCTTCTCCCGCCGCCTCGCCTCTCCTCCTCCTGCTGCCGCTCCTCTCTCTCTCACAAGAAGAAACCGCGCCGCCGCCGCCACCCTTGGCGGGACGCGGGAGCGGGAAAGGAGGAGGCGCAGGAGGCGGGGCGAGGTAGGCAACAGCGCGTGGAGGGCGCGCGAGAGAGGAGGAGGCGAGCAGCAGGCGAGGAGAGACGGAGACGAGCAGCAAGCGGAGAGGCGGCGAGGAGAGGCCAACCACATGGGGAGGCGCGCGAGAGAGGGAGGCGAGCGGGCGGGGAGGAGGAGGAGGCGGGAGGCGGCGGTGGGGAAGATGCAGCGACGGGCGGCGCAGAGGAGAGAAGGTGAGGGAGGGGAGGGAGAGGGGTATTTTTGTCCAGAATGGTAAATCCCGAAGAAAAATGAATTTTTTGGTGGTAATATCTGGTACCCTGTTTTTTTAGTGGTATTTTTCGAAAGAGGTGAGCTTTTAGTGCTACTGAACATATTTTCCCTAATAATATATGATTCCAAACGACCACCACATAAATAAGCTGATATCTTACCGGATGGTGGACGCGAAAGCGGAGTAAACCACCGATTACAATTCACAGCACAAAACGCCGCCGCCGCAAAGAGAGTCTGGTCGGGTCGAGTCGTCGAGAAGAGAGGAGTGAAGCGGAGAGGAAGCAAACATGGGGTTCGAGAAGCAGATCCTGAACGCCGGCACCGGCCCCAAGCCCGTCAAGGGCCAGAAGGTCACCGTCCACTGCACCGGCTACGGTTCGCCCCTTCCCTTCAAACCCTTGTTTTCTTACTCTTCGTTTTTCTTTGGATCCACGCATATGGGTTTAGGGGGTTGGCTTTAGATGCTTCCAGAATCCAGATCCATCTCATGTTGGATGAAGAGCGATCTTGATGCATAGGAGGCGGTGAATTTTCTTTCTGTCTATGTGTTTAGCGTGCGAAGATTGTGCCTTGAGTAGTTAATATAGATTTGATCCCTAATTGCAAATTTGCAAGTGTACCTCAGTCCCAGGTCCAGTTGTACTTCCTTTTAATTTCATTTTGTCATATGTTGTAGACTCTCTTTTCTGCAGTAATTATTCGCTAACTTCTGTTGTTTCCTGTCTTGTTTCTGCAGGGAAGGACGGAGATCTCTCTAAGAAGTTTTGGAGGTAAGAAACGAATCTTTTTTCATTTTTTTTTGTTCGACTCGGAGCTTAGCATCACTGCAGTAAATGTTGTCTATAATTCGGAATTTCTTTGCCATATCTTGTGTACAAATTGTTCATTCGGAGGACATTTGTTGCTATACCTCGTAAATCAAAACTTGTGGATACAACTCTTTCCACAAATATTCGCATATGCTAGAAATTCTATCTGATGATGTTATGTCGTTTGTTTGTTTCAGTACCAAGGACCCTGGGCAGCAGCCATTCAGTTTCAATATTGGCCTGGGCTCAGTGATCAAAGGTAATCTCGTATCAAAGAGCTATTCAATTTATGCACAATCATTTGAGCTGTTTGTTATTGGCGCATGTGTTATTAGTTGCTATTGCTATCTTCTGGAAGTGAATGCTTTTTTTCATCACCTCTAAAGGCCCATTGTTTGCTTAAGTAGAAGACACAGCAAGGGAATAATTATGTAGCAGACTTGATTTCACATTTTAACCTCATATGTCATATTCTGCCATCGAAATAGTTCTTTGGACGGTTTTTGATGTCAGAAGTCAGAACGTGAGCTTACTGATCTTAGTGATGTTTTTCTATTGTGCACTTGAGAGTATCTAGGAAATTCATGATATGGCTGCAAATATGCACTGTTTGCCTTCACTGTTTGTGTTGCGTTTTCTCTTGATGTAGGAACTAAGCCTAGATTTACACTGGTAATGGCATAGATCACTAGGGCATATTGGAATAATTACAATGTTGTTTTAAAAGTAAACTGTATATTTTTTCATGACCGGTCCAGTCTCATATTGCATATTCGCATGCCAAGCCATCACAACAGTGGCTGCAAAAGCATGATCCATTACTTGGTGCATGTAGACTCTTCCAATTAATGAATAATAACAACTCTCGTTATTATAGGATGGGATGAGGGAGTTATGACCATGCAAGTGGGTGAAGTTGCTCGTATTCAGGTATTCTCTTCAGACGAATCAAATTAATTTGATGTGTTCACAGGCTTGTTTTAGTATCCAACAATTTCTTTACTGATTCATTTGACATTTCATTACTACTACTGTGAATTTCCCATTGTGCTTGAATACATACATGGTACTTCTATCTGTCCATGGCAGAAATGCCATCTAAAACAGCTTATATATGGATAATGAGCCTTTGCAATGCACAGGGTTCTCCTTGCCTGAGACCATTTGCATAGAGATGCTATTGTGTAGAATTATTTATCGTACCGGTATCCTGGCATCTAATACTTCGAGTGTTCTTGTTGCAGTGCACCCCAGATTATGCGTATGGAGCAGGTGGGTTTCCATCCTGGGGAATTAAACCAAACTCAGTGCTGATATTCGAGATTGAAGTTCTTAGCGCCCAGTGATGAGCAATGTAATTCTGGATGGAGCTATCTATGGAACACTGCCATATTGCCATGCCTCTTAAGTACCGAAATAATTGTAACGGCACATCCTGTTTTTGAGTGCTACTACATTGGAGTATTGTTCCAAGTGGATTGAGAAAAACTTTGGTACTCCATAGTCTGTGGACATGATAATAAGTTTCTGGATATCCTTGTCGCACAACTTTCGCTGAGGTTTGTTTTGTCACCTGGGATGATGAGATAGCCGTGGCAAGATCCTTCCACTTGGCTGCATAGCACCCGACTTCCGGCCTCATCCTTGTGCTCCAGTGATCGGCCGCGCGCAAGTTTAGCTCCAAAATGATGAATCTACGAAGCTTTCTTGCCGTTTTATGCTTGTGTTGTGATCGTCTGCAGTTTCCATGGCCTACAGCACTGATGCACGATTGGCCAGCCCCAAAACGCCGACCTCTCCGCTCTAAACGGCTCCCTGAGTCGGTTTTCGGCTTCGGCTTCTGTTAGTTTTTTCATAAAAAATTTGGGAAAAAAAAGAAAAAAAACAAAAACTATTATATCATCATAGATAATACAAAAAATACGGAGAAAAAAACCGAAATTGACCCGTTAGAATAGGCTATATAGACAAAATAAACTAGAATTAGAAACTGATATAGTCTAAGTGGTTTCTATCTTATATAAGTTATAAGCTGAAAGATGAAATAAAAATAGAAATTGAACCCGTGAGAACGGGCTGTGTGGCAGTAGCTCAAATTGTTGGTCGTCCGCCTGCGCTCCGCGTGCGGTTTAGACTCGTGAATTGGTTTTTATAAAATTTTTATAGTATTTCTGCGGTTTAGACAGGCCATAAAGCCGTAAGCCGTAAGATTGGCGTGGCCATTTGACGCGGGCGTGGTGCGGCGGCAAGATCACGAGGGTCGGCGGTGTCAGCCCGCAAGGTGCGACCCGGTGACTGCACGGCAGGAGGCTCTCGAGTAGGAGAGATCGCCCAGTTCGAGATCGGCGAGGCAGCCGAGCTCGGCAGGCGGCAGGTGGTTGCGGCGCGCGAACCGGGAAGGCCCGAGCGACGCGAGCTCGTGTGATGCACGCACTGTTCGAGGGTACAGTACGTACTGGTAAGCTGGGAAATGTCGAGGTCCTTTGTGCATGTAAAGAGGAATTGCATTTTGGACATACATATAAGCTCGTTTTGGCTCCTAAACAAGGCAGTTGTAACGCTGGTGTTTCTAAGTACGCAGAAGAATGTCGTATCTGTTCGTTCCTTCCTATGTCTGTCTGGCCAGGGGAGAATGAGCCACTGCCAAGTCTCTGGTGTCCCAATTTTTTTTTCAAAAAAAGAAGTCTGTGGTAATCCCCAGGATAAATTAAAATGAAAAAAGGTGCTATTAAAAAGGTGAACATCATTACCAAGTTTTTTTTTGCCATGCTGTCCCCATTTTTTTTAAAAAAAAACAAAGAAGTCTGTGGTGTCCCCATTTTAAAAAAAAGAAGTAAAAAGGTGCTATTAAAAAGGTGAAACATCATTACCAAGTTCTTTTTTGGCCAATGCGATTTCACCTGGAAATCGGGCTTCACCAGCACGGAAGGATACTCGAGTATACCATTACAATACAGGGACGTCAGTAACGAACAAAAGTGGCGTCCATACGATCTGTATGAATTGAGTTTCTATAAACCACCAGTCAACATGTTCAAGTATTAGCAATTGGGAAGGCTCAGCTAGGTGCTATTAATAAAGCTAACCTACAGAATCACTTAAGCTAACACTCTAGAAAAACACAACTCGATTTCTGAATATAGACTATCCAAGAGGCAACGGGAACTATTTGAACCCGGTTAACAAGAAAAACATTTTTTTTATGGTTAACACGATAGCCTTGCTTCTCAGATATGTATTTTATGGGGGCCCCTTTGGTCTGCTGTTTCTTTTCTTTACAAAGATCCCCGCATCTTCACTTTGGACATTTCGCAGCATGACTCTTTCCCTGATTCTTCCAGTGAAAAGCTTCAGCTTCTAATGTGCAAGACTCATATGTACACACACAAAAATATCAATAATAGAAACTAGAATTCTTCTGTCGGGGTGCATCTTTGCAGAGAATAGAGCGAACTTCCATGATGGATCTGGGTGGCTCCAGGTCCTTCTGTTGGAGTGTATTACCAAGCAGCTGCTGCATCTGGGATGCAAATGTATCATCCAACACCTGCAGTATTACACGCTTATTTAACCATAGCAGAGACGAGGAACATCAACAAACAAGCACTGAAAAAATGGGTCGAGAGCAGCACAAGGGGTCTAGGAACAATAACTTACGGATACTGCGACTCGAGCACCTTTGTACCAGGCTCTGTTTTCTTTGCGATTCTCCAGGAAACTCAAGACATCCTAAAACTAGGTTAATTAGTAACTAGTCACACAGGTGATTAGAAAGAAAGAGTGGCGCTAATGATACTTCATATACCTGTCCCATGCGGTCCCAAAAACCTCGGCATATGACTACGAACAAATGAACTTCAGAGACTTTGTGCACATGATTTATTGCCTCAATTAGCTGATCCTTTAACGCCTGCATCCTGCTGCGAATATCAGACTCCATCACCAATTCTTTTGAATCCTGAATAATCTTCTTGAGCTTTGTGGTATTTTGCATGCGGGTCTGCATACGAAAATAACAAAAGATAAGAACCTTGTAATTTTCAACATGCATAAGCGCATAACAGCACATTATCTATATAAAGTGACAGTAAAGCTTGTATCTCCATAACTGGGTCAATGGCTAAATCGCTGTAGGTGCAAACAGAAAGAAGAAGGCTATCAGGACTCACTATAACCAAGCTTAATTCACAAAGTTTTCGTCAATGGAATCCTCATATCCACATAGCAATCCACCACAACAAACCAAATAGAAGTTGCAATACAATGAAAATATCAAGATTCATATAAACTTAAATTAAGAACATTCAACAATGGAATCCTGATGGCATCTTGCAGATCCACTGTGGAACTATCAGCATGGTGAGAAATTTATGCAGCAGAAGGAAAGCAAAATATGGAAGAGCTGTGTAGCAAAAATGGATCAATTTTTTACATTTTTTAAGGGAATAAAAATGATTCAGTATTATTACGTGATAATGTCAGTTCATGTCCAGTGTCAGCAATAAATCCAAAAGCCTTAGGCATCTATCTTGAAAATGATTGCAACACATCCAACAAATGAAAAGGGAAACACAGCATCAAAATTTAGCGAAACACTCACATTTTCCGACAGCTTCTCCACAACAGCTTGCATGTAGTTTCGGAATTTGGCCCTCAATGTTACACTAACTTCACTAAGTCTTTCTCCGATACTTGCTGTATTTCCCCCATTAGGTATACAAGAGCTCCATGACTTCAGATGACTCTCAATCCTTGGCCGCAAAACATCAAGTAGTCGTTTCATGGTATTCAAGAGAATGCCCAGCTGAAAGCAGATAGGGGGTCAGATATTAGGAACTGAAGTTCCAAGAAATTTGAATCAATACCAAAACTTACATCTTCAGGTATAGTATATGGGCACATCGAATTGCGTTTTGTGAGTTTCTGTACATATTTGAGGCCAAATTTCTTTGGGGTGATAAAATCCTTAAGTGGAGCCAAAACATCCACATATTGCTTTTCTAGAGACTCGATTACTGCTTTCTCAACATCTGCAATAGCCTTTTTGTTTTAAAGCAATCAAAACAACATGGTAAGTCGGATATCTTTCCGATGCAAATAAATCAATTAAAGGGTCTGCAAGTGGAATCCATACATACATTCTCAAGAACAAATATGTATTCTGGCCACCGGGAAATGATAACCTCGTACTCTGTCAATGTATTCTTCAGCAAATCATACATCTCGTCCACAAAAGGTGTTGTCATATGCTGAGTCCTAACTCCTGACCATTTAACCTGACAATTGGCGAAGGTAATGCACGAAAAATCCCAAAAGGTTAAATATTGAAAACCTGGCTAGACCATATATAGATACGGTACAGTAATTACTCTGGCGAACTAACAGCTTTTCAAAATAAAGAGTAACAAAAAAGTGTCTCAACCACCATGTCATTCAACAAAAAAAGTGTCTCAATGTCATTCAAGTAGTCAATAGAGACATCGGAATTAATAACACTAAAACTACTGTGGCAAACATTAATCTCCAGAGCTGGTTAATTTTCAACTGTGAAACATCGCATATGAGCATGGACACTATAAACACAACCAATCAAATAAAATTTTCAATATTTATTATTGGTTACTATCTATCAACATTTCCAGGTACCAGATCTGACCACTACGGGAGGTGCTACCACATACTCTTAGAATGAATAAACCCTCACACCTTGCATCTGATTGCTCCAGCTGTTTTAGTGAATGCGGTAAAGATTTAGCTAATAACCAGGCCACAATATCAACATATAACCTCTCAAATGCCACTAAACAAAGACAAAATAAAAGTAAAGGAAAAACACAAGACCACTTTGGCACCTAGGGACAAACAACAGCAGATTGTACACTGTTAATCACTTTTCAATCATTTATTATATGAAGAATCTGTGCCAACCAAATACAATATTATATCAATAACAAGCCAAAGCAAATAAAAGGGTAGCGCTTACCTTATCCAGCCTGCAATTTTCCAGTAATGTCCTCCGTTTGTCTTCAATCCATAATATAATGTACAAATGGAACAACTCCTTTGCATCAACACCAGCTTTAATAGGGCTGTGCATAAATTCAAGTCAGTCTTACATATACAAGACGCCAGTGCAAGAAGAGATCCCAATCAACAAGAACTTTTACCAAATGTTCCAGCTAGCAAGATCCTTCTGAAAATCAGCGGCAGCAATCACTAAATCTGCAACAGGAGATGAAGGACCGGTAGGAGGGCATGCAACAAGGAAAGCGCGCAGTCTATTTGAGAGCTCCACACTATAGATGGAGGCAGCTAAATTGGGGAGGTCGACAAAACTGTGGAAGCAGAGGAACAAATAAAAATTGAAACAAGTAATTAATAAGTAGAAATAAAGCACAAATAACAGAATTGTTCCACAGTGATAAAACCACTTACCTGGGAAGTATGTGCTGATTATGAATTTCAATGTCTGTAAAAATTTCACTACGTATATTATGGCATAAAGATTTCATCTTCTGGTAAGCTGTGGTAAAGGTGACCAAGTCCATTCTAATGCCTTCAGAATTTCCTGCCACAAATTCATCAGTCTCAAGCATGTGCCGCCTTGATCGCTTCCTGGCAGCAGCCTGGACATAAATTTATAACTCAATAAGTTGCAACTAGAGAAACAAGATAATACACATATAGTTGCAACTAGAGAAACAAGATAATATACATATAGTTGCAGCTAGAGAAACAAGATAATATACATATATAAAATAGGTGAAGAATGACCTGGAAGTAACCGCACAATCTCAGTTGAGCCTCTGGAGATAGCACATCATGGAGAAGGCTGTACAGTTTTATAGCTGGTTCCAGAGCTGAAGCAGCCAATCCAGTTGGAGGCCTAAAATCTTCCACCAATCCAGATGGCAGAGACTCATCGAGTGACTTATAATTCTCAAATGCCATCGCTAAAGTTTGCTCAATTTGCTCCTCAACTTCCCCCAGTATGCGATTCTAATAGCAATTCAAGCCAAGCAATTGTGTTGAGATGTTAATGCCACGAGAGCATACAGATAAGTAACAAACTAACAATAAAGAAGACGAATAAGTGTAATCTAACTTATTTCAGGCAAGTAGATTAATTTGCTCATTAGATCACATTAGTAATATCAACACAACATTAACTCTAAATAAATACATGAAATTTGCTGCCTAACTTGTGAGATAACACGCTGTTCCAGCAAACAAAATGAAGGAATGGGTACCTCTTGATGGCTCAATGTAGCAGTGCCATGGCTCTTCATTAGTACTGGCAACAAAAGCTCATGAACAAGATTCAGCCAGTCAGCGGTAGGGGTTGCAACATCCATTATATAAGAGAGATACCTGTGGGAGAATCGGTAAATAGGAGCTACATTGCGGGAGAATCAGTAGATAGGAGCTACACTGAAGAGAAGTAAATAGGGGGATAGAAGACAGATTAATTGAAAGAAGGGATGATTTTTTTGACACAAATCTAACAATCCTAGGCAAATAGCACAAAAGCCTTTTAGCCACACCTTTAAGTTGCTAGACCAAATATATGAGATACAATAAACTATCTGGTATGCTTATTGCAGACAGACAGTAAATGCAAATAAAGCATAGGCAGTTCATAAGGTAAGTTAAAATCACACTGAAACACAAGGACCGTGCAAAAGGCTAGTACAAGCTAGAAAACAGTTGGTCCCACTGTAGTAGCCAAGTACCTCAGCTTCGTGTAGGCATCTGAAACCCCATAGTACAATGCAAATTCTGTCAACAACCATTTCCAAGCACCTTGCAAGATAAGATTCCTTTGTTGAATGTGCTGTGCTTTCATTGCAACTTCCAAAACAATATCATATGCCACAGTTTCTGCAACAGAGCCATACTACAAAGCAAAGAATGGTATGAATATAAAGTAGATGGCAATTAGTAAATAAATGAAAAGCACGAAGTATTCCTTCATTCAATAATTAAGAAAGGTATATCGTTAAATTAATTATTGATATTACTAAGATCCTGATAAACAGGATGCCCTGCTCACTTGTTTCGAAATCAATTAAGTTTCTATAATCATTATTGTTTCATTAAGGATATTCCAGAGAAGTTTTTCTTTGCAGCCACAGATCATCTTACTATACTAAACTTGAAACTAGGGCTGGAACTTGTAATACAGTAAATAAAACAGAAATTCACTAGTATCATAATATTTTTGGCAAAAACCAAGTCTTCCACCTAAATCTATGATAAAGTTGGTATAGTCATTCTCATAAAATTGCAGCATCAGTACCTTTGTGTTGTTTTCATCTGCAGCAGTTGTATAGTGGGCATATAGCTGTATGCGACCCACAAGTTCATGCTCTGGTTCCCGGTAAATTGACCACCAGCGAAGTTTGTCAGCCTACACAAGAAAGTTCAGAAGTTCTCTGAGGAACATCAATTACAACAAGGCACAAAAGGTACATATTGAGAACCACCAAACTATGAAAATCTACAAGAACCTTTTTCTTTAAAGAGCTTTCATATGCAAGTAGCAAAACGATTAGGAAATTCTTACAGGTTCCTCTGCCATTGTAGCAACTTGAGCAACAACTCGTCCACAGAGCTTTCCTTTTGAATCAGACACGTCAATGATCAAATCATCTCCCATGCTATCAGGAAAGCTGAAATATCCACAGAAATATATATTCAGCTTCACTAATTTCATAATATAGACTTTGTTCTCACAAAGAATATTTCTCAAGAAATCTATAACACACTATTGCAACAACTATTCCTTCAGATCAAAAGAATGAATGGTCGCATAGATGAATAAGATGTTATTTTAAAACTTTTCTTATACATACAAGACATGTGTTTCGCCAGATCCTGGCTGCATTGGTACCACGTCATCTTCAGGTAAACTTTTAAGCCTCAATTGGCAAGAGTATGTCTCTGAGACAAGAAGAACATGATGAGATTAAGTAATGAGGCTGCATGTTATGAGAGAAGTAAAGCATATTTACCTTGCGGTGTTTCATAGGATGAACTGTTGCGCAGGGTAGTCACGCCAACTTTTAAAAGACCAGATACCTGCCTGATATATTGAGCACTTGCTTGCATGTATGCTAAGCTATGCTTTGAGAAGGAGCTATTAGCAGGTAGCTGTTGTAAAACTTGAACTCTCCTAACCGACTCCCATCCAGAGGAGAGTGTGGATTGTACATTGGACAAACGATAGCGAATTGAATCCAATTTCACCACTGGCAACGATGAAAAACTGCAACCAGAAGGCATATCTACAGACATTCGAACTTTCCGAACTGCAATTGGAATTATATTGGGTTAGCATTAACATCTTGGCATTTCTTGGAAATAGTTTACACAGAGCATGTAAAGCAATAATCTGACGACTAGAAGGATGTGATGGTCTATTAGAAGTCTTCATAAACAGTAAGCAGAAAATAGCCAGTGATAGGGCTTGTATCTGTGAAGTGTATATGATTGCTATACCTTGAACCTTCATTTTACCAATTGTTTTCTTGGGTTTTGATGCAGCTCCTTCACTAACTAGTTCCGATGTGCGTTTTGCCATGAGCTCCTCTTCTGATTGTAGCAGCACATTTTGCAAGCTAAATGAAACATACAAAAACATTAACTAACCTAGGTGTACAATTATTTAAGCCTTATGTTTAGAGCGCAACATAAAAAGAATAGTATAAATGTATAATAACCACCATCAAGCAAGTAAATTGCACTGTACCAAGACAATAGAATGAATAACTAATACGCTTGTTCAACACAAAAAAAAACAAAAGGGTGCTTGCTTCAATACTCCACCTTCGAAAAACTATACAAGTTTTCAAGCATTATTAAAGATGGAGATTAAAACTTGTATTTGTTACTTAAAATGGCATTGTGACCATTCCTTTGTGTGTGATGATATTCACCCATAAGACCTTGATGAGATCTGTAATTCTTCAGAAAATTGCACTATGTCGGTTCAGAACACATGTGAAGATTGATGTTTACAATGAAAGCTATTTTGAGTCATTCCATGTCTTCTATTCTTTACAATAGCAATAGCAGAGGGATGTTGCGCTTTCAAACGGAACTAACTTAAGTCGAGCATGTATTTTGCTTCCAAAACGGGTTGAAACTAATGTACTGTTATCAGAAGAATTGGTGAAGGTAGCTGCAATGCACTGAGGAAACATGCCAGGAGGCCAGACGAGACTCCCCGAGGCACACTGAGAGGAGGTACCCGCAGGCAATTGCCATGACATCCAGCATATGTAGGACCATGAATGCCGGATGGAATCAGTTTTGGAACAGGCTAGCTTCGAATGTTTTTATATCCGTTTTGGGTATCCACTTAAGTACAAATTAACCCTTAACTAAATAGCCATTGTAGTTAACAGTTGTAAACATTTCCACCATACAGGAGTACTGAAGCAAAAATCACAATGGATAGAAACAACTATCTGCAGTTAAGTAGAATAGATATGTTCTTAAATTTGAGTTACTTCTTCGCAAAAAAAAGTTAAGTTGGGAGAAATGGTCATGGCAATGGGAAACACAAAGCACTACCTATCCACATCAAGTTCAGAATTGGCTTAAGGATAGTGCAGCTACAATATTCATAACATGATTATAGCTTGTTGGTTTTCACAAGCAGGAACCATTTAACTCAAGTTCATATGAAAATGTTAACTCACCCAAATGTATCTCGCAACAGTGTGCATTCATTTTCCAGAAAAACTGGAGCTTCCATGCAGCCTCTAGCCCACGCATGAAGGCACAGGCGAACGCAGGCATCATAAGCAAGCACAGAATACCAGGGCCCTTGCAAACTATAACAATTTTTAACAAACATGTTATCAGTGAATATAGAACACTAAAACAAATTATTACTTAATGTTTATTCAGCACACCTGGCATGAAATGTGGGGACACGAAGAGGAATTGAACTAGATGGCCTGATGGTGTGCCCTGAATTTAAAGTGCTCCTACATGGCAGAACAATCAACCAGAAAGAATGTAAACAGAAGAAACACAATTCCTGTATGAACAATGATTTGATCAAACAGCCAGTATTACATAAACTACCTTTCATTTTTCTCAGGCAAGTTAGCTCCCACATTAGCATCGTTGTGTTCCTCTTTTTTGACAGTTGAACCATCCGATACATTTGCATTAGAGCAAGGTATGTTAGCATGCTGAGAGGCTGGGCTAATTTCCTGATCATAATCATGTATTGGTGGTGCACTGGGGACATCAGACAAACCAACCTGCACACGAAATCAATCATCACGGTTACACGGCTTAAAAAGAATCACCTGTTATGAGTGCTGTCAACACATATAGTTCTGTCAGAACTAATCGGTATTGTAACTTTCAATATATTTTAGAAAGCAGGACAACAAATGGCCCTTGAAACTTATGGGGTCAAGAATGCCCCAGAAATAAACCAAAATTTACCACCAACGTTGGGTCCTAGATTATTGACTAGAACCAGTAATAAATACAATTCCAAAAGGTTGAGAAACAGCATTATCATGCATTTTCCAATAAGCAGCGAAAATTCCAGGTTGATAATGGAAAAGTGTGTTATCCTTAAATATAAACCTATAACCTGCTTGTATCCATGGAAATTCAATAAGAATTCTTCCAATAGAACCATGGAACCCCTGGACAACATATGGACATACTGATGGTACAAAATCATTCTAAGATATAGAACAAAATATAAATGGTTGTTCAATGACCAGAATATTTGTTGCACTATTTCAACGTTGAACATTTTTGAACGCCTGGTGAATGTGCACAGACTATTTATCATGAAAACGTTGATCAGCAAACATGTTCTCTTGCTTATCTCAGCAAAAAGTTTAGTCCTTTTTATATGCAACCACAGAATGAAACAAGGTGGAAATGATGCTGTTGTTATCAGAGAATGAAGCAGGAGATAAACAAAATGAAAATGCTTTATAAATGAACACAGATAACGAACCATTTTAGGCAAAGGTTTCACGTTGTCTCGAGCAGGGACATGGTTCTCTGGCTGGCAAGTTCTCGAGTTTAAAGGCTTATTGCAGCTGTAATTCTCCGCGGCTGCCACCCGAGCCTTAGGAACTGCATTGTTCACTTCTCTTCGGACTGGCCCAGTATGGGAGTACTCAGATGCATACCCACCCCTCGAAGTCACACCATTGCTCCGCCCCTCCACCTGGCTCGAAAACTCCGAGCTGCCAGCAGAATCCGAATACTCCTCCTCCTCAACATACCCACCAACCCGTGCCCGCAACTGTTGTGGATTTGCCCTTGGCAGTGCCGTGTCTCTCGATGAGCTCAGATCCGAGTAACCATCACTGGAGTAATACTGCTGCCCAGGCACACTGGCATAGCGGTACATGGGCACGGCCGTGCGCCTGGGGACGTCGTCGCGGCGGGGCGATGAGTCCACGGAGTACCTCCCGCTGCAGACTTCGACCTCCTCCGCGTCCGACGACTCGTCCATGTCGGATCCCGAGGCGGCGCTGCGGTCGTCGGTGCGCAGCGCGGCGTGCGACACCGGCACAGCCGCGCGCGGCAGGTGCCCGCTCCGGAACTTCTCCGGCGGCGGCATGCCGAGGCCGCCGCCACCGGCGCCGCGCACGGCGCGGAGCGCGTCGATGCGGTCGTGGCTGTGCAGCGCCGCGCCGCGCCCCTGCCACATTTGGACCAACCAACACCACCGCGCGCAGAAACACGCGTCAGAGACGAAAACCCAAGCCTACACCAAGTAATCAGCTAGGGTTCGGGAGCACGGCCAGTTCACTCACCTCTCGCACCCACTTGAGCGCATCTCGATCTAAGCCCTCCGTAAACATCATGTGCGCATGCGAGTCACGGCTGAAACGGACGAATTCAGCGAAAATTAGCAAATTTTGAGCCAACCACACAAAATGCAGGCGACTCACGCGCCCCCAAAAAAATCGGAAAAAAATCCTCAAAATGCGGATTTGAGCAGAGGGATTCCAAGGATTGGGACTTGGGAGGCGAATCGGGCAGGAAAAATTGCTTACTTGCGGGCCGAATCGGGGAGTGGATTTGGCGCTGGGAGTGACACGAGCGCTGGAGTTTGTATTTGTTCAAAAGAAAATTACGTGAATAATTCCGCGCAGCAGCGAGAGGAGCGAGAGCGATGGGAACCCGAAGCAAACCGAGTGGGGAAGGGGGTGAGGAGGAAGACGAAAGGGACAGGGAGTTTATTAGCCCATGTCAGTATTTGAACAAAACTAAAACCCAATTTTTCGATTAAACGCGACGGCGACGACAGATTTTGCACTTAAGCTCTTGGATTGTGCTGTATTTGGAAAGAAATGAGATGGAAGGAGATCCTTTGCAACGCGTTTGGGTTATTAGTCTAGATTTTTTTTTTGCTTTTGACTCTTCCAAAAATCAAAATAAATGAAATAATTTTTAAATTTGTATTCTTTAAACAGTTTTTCAAATAAAAAACTATATAGATAGTTTATATCGATGTCTCTAATATTCGCTACTGTCTCGAAAAATATAGATAAAAGTCACCAACTATAGCTAAATATTGTCAGCCGCACCTAAAAAGAATAGGATATATACCTCTATCACTACCAATTTGGGAAATATCAGCGTAAAAAGTTAATTATCTTCCTGACATAGTTAAAAAGGAAACAACAGGCATATCTTCCATGCCTTATATCTTTCGTACTAAGTACGGTAACCTTCCAAAGTTACAACAAACTAAACGCATAAGAAAAGGCAATCCTCCTCTGCGGCATATAATTTTCCCAGCAGAGAGGGGCCTACGAGCAAAAATCGTCCCAACGTTTTTTTTTTTGATAAGAGTTGGACTCGCTCCAGCTTTCCGTTTGTTTTGAAAACCTCCCTTCCCGTCCTACGTAAGCCACAACGGGAGGGTTGACGCCGTCAGTAGGGCGCGCGCGGTGACGTCGGGGCGGCCCCGTAACGGTCGAACGTTAGTGGTGGCCGACGTCGTGGAGGTGGTGGTCGTGGGGTGGAGTGGACCGGACCGGACCGGCGTGGACGCGCTCCCGCCGCAGCGCACGCCGGCTCCGCTGCTCCCGCCCGAGGCATCGCTCCACCGTGCGACGCGCCGCGATGCCGTCCACCTGTACGATGGGAGACGTGGAGGGCACCTGTCCATCTGATACGTACGGTTCCCGTGTGTGGCGTTCGGGGCCGCGCATGGGGAGCGGTTGCGTGGGGGCACATGGGGGTGGGGCCCGCGTGTCGGGTCTCTTTTGAATCGGCGTGGTCGGGGATGAGTCATGGCTCCGCTGTATGGCATCACGTGGTGGAAGGACGGTTTTGCCCCTGGTTTTTTGGCGAAATTGCAGCGGAGGGTGGTATCGTGCCACTGATGGAGGGTTTTGGCCCGCTTATTTCGGATTGAGCTTCTGCCTTCTGGTTTATTTTTCATTATTAATAATTTTATTTTTTTTTTGCTTTTTTGTCGGTTTTTTTCCATATTCATTTGTACTGTCCGTAACAGGCTAACATGTTTTTCTATTTTTAAATTTTTCTTAAATTTAATTACGTCAAATAAGCTATCATCAGATACAGTATTTTTTCAGCCAACTATAATGCTTTTCAGTTTTAAGCCACTCAAATTAAGCCCTTTTGAGGGCTGAGGTGGGTCCGGGATGACGAGTCGGCGGGGAGCAAAAGGACCAACCTGGTGCGGCCCACCGTGGCAGGATTGGCATTTTGTGTGCGCCTTTGCTTACGGAATGGCAATTCCGTCTTCTAATTTCTAAACAAGTACTATAGCCCTGTTTATAAACAGTTTATTAGCATCTTGTTTGGAACGCAATAATTTTCCTCGGTACAAGCAGAAATTGAACTGTTCCACTATATGATATTGGGGGAAAACAGTTTGATCTAGTGAAGCACCGAGAACACTCCAGCAGCGATATGGATTTGAGCCAACAAGATTTTTTTTTTCAGACGGTAAAAATTTCCGGGTTTGTTAGCACGTCGTCTTTTCCAAGGGTGAGGAGAAAAACGCTGCACAGTGCCATGTTGACGTAGATTCCCTGTCCTCAGCTCCCTATTCTCTCAATCTAAACTACTCACTAATGATCTAATGACCAATTTTTTTATATTTTCACTATTTGCCTATCCATTATAAATAATAAGAAAAATACAATTTTTTATTATAATTTTTGTACAGAAAAAATAAAATTATAATAAAAATACAGAAAAAAAATAAATTTTATTTTTCTGTATTTTTCTTATTATTTATGATGGATGGGCAAATGGTAAAAATATAAAAAAATCTGATCATTGGATCATTAGTGAGTGGTTTAGATTGAGAGAATAGGGAGTGGGGATAGGGAAGCTCCATTCAGTGCCATGTAGGTGTCTTCCAAGTTTCTAGTAACCAAAGCTTTCTGCTGATACGAATCCCTTTCTTTTAAATAATTATTATTTATTATATTAATAAATTATAACTATATATTATAGTGGTGCTCAGTTGGATTAAATTTTTGTGGCTTATGGTTGAATTTTTACTGTAGCTGACTAAAATTACACTGTACCTGATGGTGTCTTATTTGACATAATTAAACTTAAAAAATTAAAAATGAAGAAAACACGTTAGCATAACACATGTAATACAAATAAATATGGAAAAAACTGATAAAATGCTAAAAATAAAAAATTAAGTCAGAAACCCAAAGACAAGGAATACCCACATGGAACGAGGTGCGCGCTTTTCCTTCCTTCGGTCACGCGGAAAAGGGAGCAGTTTGGTCGGGTTAGACGAGAAATTGGTTGGAGATCGAGAGATCGCTGCACCAGCCTCACGTGGAACGCATTGCGAGCGCGAGCTGCACCCCACGGAAAGGTTGCGCCCGGCCGACGGCAAAGCGGGGAGCAGCGTAACTGTTCGCTGTTACGTTTCTCCATTAAATTTATGTGCCCATGACCTCCTTGGATTTCCTTTTTTTTTGTTTCGGTGACTTCGTTTACTGTGCAGTGTGAATGGCACGTGGAGGTGAAAGCATTTTTCCTCGCAAGATCTGCTTGCTTCCGCGCTAAGGAATGCCAGGTTGGGGGCAAATGGAAGTACTAGTTGCAGTGCTGGTTTTTGTTAAATAGCAAGTCAGGTAGCATTCCAGACCTGAGCATGCTACTGTATGGGCTTTGGCATGCTACTGTGGTAGTATGTTTTAGTGGCGCGCACCGGTGGTGTGTGACGACGTGCGTAGAGCTAAAAAAGGCTTGTGATTTTTGAAAACGGATTTTGGGCCTGTTTTTTTTACTGAAGCTTATAATTTTTTATTATGGCTTGTGACTTTTAGACTGTTTGTGTAAGAGATTACAGAGTAATAGAAACTCACGTACAGTTTTTACTGATATAAATGAAGTCTATACGGTATGTACTATAATTAACTAGTAGACTCTATATTAAAATTATACTCTGTTTAAAAGCTAGTTATTGTAGAAAAATCGAAAAGCAGTTTTTAGAATGTAAAAAGAATAAGCCATTTGACCTTTTTAAAAGCCAAAAGGCTGAATCTAGGATCCGAGCAAAGGTAGTGCTTATCGCTCACTTCTTTCAAACTGTTTTCATCGTCTCCATCGGTGTTGTTGAGCTCAGCTATAGAAGCTAAAAATCAACCAAAAGCTATTTTAAACAAGTTAATTCGAGCTGAGCAAGAGTGTGATCGTGTGTCTTCACCGTTCGCTATAATCTCGAGCAGTGGCGGAGCCATGATTTGGTTACGCCCCAGGCTCAGTGGTGGAATGATTTAGGCTATCGGGGCTGTATCATGAAAATGTTACCCAGATCTAGACTAAATTTATCCGAACTGTACACTAGATATTTTTACACACCCCGAGCTAAAACCTATCCTGCCCGGGGTGTGGCTCCACCCCTGATCTCGCGAAATACAAATAAAAGCCATGTTAGGAATAGTCCCACATGGATTGTGGAAAAAGAAAAGGCACAGTTTATAAGTGTGAAGAAGTCTCCACCCATTGGACTAGTTTTTTTGGGAGAAGGCCCAATACCACTTATAAAGTTGTTGCTTGAGGGCTGCCCATAAGCTTAGATGCACAGCCTATTTAAGACATAGGACCAGAGAATGGACCTAGTTGGACCTAGCAGGGTGGTAGGATCCGGATCTAACAAGTGGTATCAGAGCTCAGACGCCTAACATCTCCTAGGAGTGCAATGTGTACAATTCATGTGTGAGGGGGAGATTGTTAGGAATAGTCTCACAGTTTATAAGTGCGATGGAGTTTCCACCTATTGAACTAGTCTTGACTAGTCGTTTGGGAGTAGAATGCTTAATATCATTTATAAGGTTGTTGCTTGAGAGGCTTACTTGCGGGTAGCCCATGGGTTTAGGTGCGCAGAGTGCACAATCCATTTAAGATCTGGAAATCAGGGAGTGAATCTAGTTGGACCTGACAGGGTGTCAGGGTCTGAATCTAACAAGTTATAAGCTGTAACTAAAAGTTATAATTATATTCTTTTAAACTGGAACTTATTAATATATAAATATTAATTGCTAAAAGAAGGGAATGAACACAAGTTGCTGAAAAGTAGCCAGGTTGGGCCGGGTCGAGGAGCTGTACACTTGTACATGGGCTTAGGCGTTAAGACCCCGTTTGGCACAGGTTTAGCTTCGAGATCTATGCTGGATCTGTAGTTTGTTGACTAAATTAAAGTGATTTAAATATTTTTATTTTATATATAATATAAATGAAATGAGTCATGTAAGGATCTGTTTGGGAGAGCTCCACCAGCTCCAGATCCACGAAAAACAGCTCCACTTCACGAAATTTTACCCAAACGCTCCAGCTCCGCGAAATCTGGATCCACCAAAATCCTGAATCTGAGGGCCAGATCCATGGATTTCATGGAGCTCCTCAATGGGTGCTCCACCGTGGAGTTGGATGATAATTACCCACTAATGCCACTGGTTACACACAAAAGTGGCTATTCCCACCAAAACCTCAATTTCGTGGATCTGAAACTGCTGTACAAGCCAAACACTCCATGGTGGTATCCTAGATCCACGGTGGAGCTGCTCCATGGTGACGCTGTTGTTCTATATCCACGTTTTCAGTGGTGGAGCTCTCCCAAACAGGCCCTAAATACACTTAACATGCCTGCAACTCTAGATCCAGAATTTCCTAGAGCTACAGATGACCAACTCATCTACAGATTTTCTAGAGCTAGAGCTCTGCCAAACGGGGCACAACAGGCGAGGCCACGTCGGGCGTGTCAAATTTTGCTCCAGATTCTCAAAGGAAAATCCCAACGAGATAGTAAAAAAAATCTAGAACCTTCCTGGCTGCGCCAAGCCCACAAGGATCCAACCACCGCTGCCATCTCAGGGAAGGAACACGGGAATCGATCCTCCAGCAGAATCCTGCGGTCCGCTGCAGCGGAGCGAAAAAAATCCCGGCGAGGCGGCGAGGGGAGGGAATGTGGTGCGAGTGGGAGGACGGTGAGGGGGCGCGGCCGCGGGAGGAAGTCCCCGTAGATTTCGACTTCATCTCTCTCCTCTCCAAGCCCAAGGTGAAACCTCACCCCGCCTCTGCTCCTTCGATTCGCCACGTTTGTTTTTTATTTCTAGATCGTGTAGATGGAACGTGGTTGCTGGCAATTGAGTTCCCGTTCCCCCAAATTCGTGCTTCGATTTTTCTGTAAACTTCTTGTCTCGCACTTACGGGCCAAGATGCGAATGCAGGATTACTACAAGATATTGGAAGTCGATTATGATGCGTCGGAGGAGACAATCAGGTCGAGCTATATCCGTCTTGCACTGGTCAGTGTTTGCTCCAGCGCCCTAGTCTATCTATCTCCCGTTCTTGAAAAGCGTAGTTTGATGTAACTTTGTAGATTGTTTCCCTGAAGAGGCATTTACCCTATTAATTATCTCTAGAAGGAACTTGGGCCTAGGAATTCTACTTGGTTTGCTGCAGATGCAACAGTTTCTGTATTTCTCTTTAGTAGAATTCTACGTTTGTAGCTTCGTGACGATACCTTGATGGTAGTGATTGATGATTTCCCCCTTTTCCTGTAGAAATGGCACCCTGACAAGAAGCAGGGTGAAGATAATGCGACCTCCAGATTTCAGGAGATTAATGAAGCATACCAAGGTGAGCTTGATTAATTGATCAGCATGCTTATATGTTAACTGAGATGGGAAAAATAGCATTACATGCCCTGTCTACCACGTATGATTTACATAGTGTTTGCTTAGTATTTTCACATGGCGTGCAAGCAACATCTTTAGCTACATACTTCAGTTTACCATGCTTTCTAGAACCTTGAAATTTGTTAAGAATGTAGCGAATCAAATTGGATATTAATGCACACAAATTTACGTACATATAATCCTAAACAGTACGTTTAACCAAGTGGCGCATTAGACATGGAGCAATTCATGCTGTCCCTGTCCAAGATGCTGCTGAACTACTATGAATTTTGTGGTACCTTGTGGAGTTGAAAGACAATGAATGGTTAGCACAAGACTAAGGATATGCCCTAGCACTTTGTGTGATCAATAAGCTGTGAAATTGAGCTTGAGATTGTGTGGGATTTGTTTACGACTAATGGTTTCATGTTTTATTGTTCATGGGAACATCGTGCTGCATTAAATTAGTCAAGTTCCCTCGTTATCTCCAGTTAGAGATAGCTGCCTGATGTCCTTGTTCAAGGTGCTTGGTAAATCTTTTGGAGACTCGTATACATTCATCTAGGAGAAATCACTGATAGTTTATAAGCAGGCCATGAAACTCTGCACTTGGATCATTGCTAAACAACTATAAGAAACATGATCCATGGTTCCATACTTATTGGACAGTTAGTAGCTTTAGTAGCTCTAGCAAAAGCTGACTGTAATTTGCTGATCACTGGGTTATATAATTATTTGCACTGACTGTCAGAATACGTCTTTAGATGTAGCTAATCTTTTTCTTTTAAAAGAATGCTCTTTCACTATGCATGCTTTAGTATTCTTTTTAGAAAGCGAGACAAATCCTAAGGAAGGTATTATACATCAAGTGTTTTCATTCATGACGCCATAACTCTTGTTTTTGACAGTTCTCAGTAATCCAGTAAAAAGGCAAGAGTATGACAATAAGGGCATTCTATATGTTCAGGATCAGAATGTAGTGGTAAGTACCTACGCCCTCTCCCTCTTTTATCTTGCACAAGATAACTCTTGACACATTTGATTTGTGGTCAACTACTTCAGGATTACCTGAACCGGCACAAGGGTTTAATACTTACATGCAATGGCCTTGGCATAAGGTACTCAGTATGGTGAGCTTACTCAGGGGTACCAGAGTATGCATCCATCTGCGGTCTTGGATGGTGTGTGTATGTAAATCCCATCTGATTCACAAAATGTAGTACGGTCCTGCCATTTTTGGGGAGTAAAAATGACAACTTAAGAGTTCATCCTACACCAGATATGATTTCTATTTGTTGATCAGCTGTGGTAGATTGCAAGAGGCAGATATGTTCTATGTTACATGTTGCCCACACAAACACACTGTTCCTAACCTATGAAATGTCAGTATCAGTATTCCTGAATGTATCGCCATTTACTCATGGTCCTGAGTGCAGCTGAATGGCAGAAAAATACTTGCTGGTTAACGCCATGTTCCTTACCCGCCAAAACTTCTATTACCTTACTAGGGAAAAGATGAATAGTTGATTAGTTATAACCTCAGCATTATTGTATTTGCCTTTTCCGCTACAAGGGGAGAGTACGTTTTGCATTGCCCATGAAGCAATTTTTACAAATATATTTTGCACTTTGCAGTGATGTAATTACAGCTGTGGCGACTTGCCAGAAATCCAGAGTATAAATATAACATTGTTTGTAATCATTTGATCAAACTATATGTTTTGTATGCCTCTTTTCAAGCTCAGTATTTTGACAAGTGATCGGGAAGGGAAACGTTAGATGATTGTGAGCACGGATGGAAGGTTACTGGGCTGTAGCAAATAGAGGCGATAAATCTGTTCAGTCAAACCATGAAAGTTTCAAAGGTACCAAACCTCAAATTTTGATGCTTTTAGTCTGGAATATATACACCGGATCGACTTGTTTCGAAAAAAATACACCGAATCAAGTAAAAAGGCAACCAGAAAGACTTGAGCAAGCACACTAGTAGCAAAACTTCAGATGTCTGATCACAGTTGACGAGTGGACACTTGGCTTACATATACAACTTTTTTTCTTCTTTCCGTGATAGTTGGAAAAAAAAGAGCCTAATATAAGCTGGCTGTTGCCAAAGGATCATTCGTCACCATCTCAAACAATCCTCTCTTTGAGACCTTGGAATTTCGCAAACAGTTCATCTCTGTTTTCCTGCATATAATAAAAGCCGATCTTAGGGTCACACTCACACAGTAGGTATGACCGCCGCTGGTTTTATAGTTTGTAGGGGGTTGGAGACGTACCTTGAAGAGGAGGTGCCGCACGGTGAACCAAATTGAGTAGCCAATTCCGACAAGTTCCAGCACGTTTGGAAGCTACAATGAGTAGGTCAAGCGGTTTAGGGAGTAGGGAGTATTAACTCTATAGGTAAAGACAGATTTATCCAACAATGCCACAACTACATACCAGGGGAATGGAATCAATTGCAGAAACAACTGAAGATAGAACCCATAGAACAACGAAAGCACCAGATCCATAGACGACATAAGTGGGTGTCACTTCGATGTCCAACTGAAATGAGCAAACCCAAAGTGTAAGTATCGCTATGAAGTTCTATCTGAGAAGTAGATTATCCTTTCATATAAAAACGAAAACCGGAAAGTTGAGATTTAGGCAAGACATGTACTCTCTTTTGAGTCCAGAGGAATATAAATAACCAATGCAATATGCTGGTACATGAAATAGCCTGGTCTCAACCGATAGCAACAAAACTAAGATATTTGTGCGATATGACATCTGATTCAGTTAATACTGTGTAACATCATAACAGGCTGGGCATTTGGAGCTCTAGATCTCTGCAGATCTTACACTAGAGCCTAACTACCTAGCTTACTGATTCTTACATCTTGTACGCAAGTTGGTGATTGAGCTCAATTTTACATATTGAGAGCTTGAACAGCCATGCTGAGCCAAACAATCAGAAAAATTGCATTTTTCACCGGTTCATTCACCATTTTTTCTAGATGTGGTGTTCTTCTACTTAACTCTTCTCGTTTTGTGGACTGTCTTATACTATAACATGTTTGCTACCAGAGTATAGCATGCTCAATCACATGGAAACTGGGCTGATATTTTTCCCACTCAAAAGCGACATTTTTTTCTGCATCAATCCATGTTATATAACCACCATTTTAGTTTGATCTAATCCCACATAAGTGTTAATTGCCGGTGCGTTCAAGGGGGCATTTGGTTGCAATCGGTAATCGGCCATTAAATATGTGGGAATTGGCGGTCAATTCTGAACTCGCTATTTTCCCAAACGGAGGAGAGAATTTCCATCCTTTGATCCTCATTTCAACGAACAGTCCCCTACTCCCAAAGGCTTGGCGCACACACCCCATCTCTGGAACGCAAGACAACAAACAGGTAACGTGCAGCACAGCGATACCTTGCGCAGCATGTCATCTATGCCGCCGTCCTCCTCGGACGCCTCCGACGACACCGGCGCAGCTACTACTGTCGCCTCCACAGCGGCGCCGCTTCCACCGGAGGCCGAGCCGACCTCCCCACTCTTCTCCTCCTCAGCCGCCGCGGCGGGCTTCTCCGTGACGACGACGGTGGATGCGGACGCGAACGCGGGCTCCTGGGACGGCACCGGGTCAGGCACGGTCGCACTGGCTAAGCGCCAGCCTGGCGAAAACAGCGCAAAAGGAAGGACACAACCGTGTGAACAAATCGCCAGGCGAGCGAATGAACGAGCGACAAAGCAAGAGAAGCTTCGGGACCTCGAGTCTGGAGGCGCCGGCGGATGGGTACAGCGACGGAGGGGGACGGACGGCGGTGGAGGGAGGCGAAGGATAAGGGAGTGGTGGCGCGAGCGGAGGCGGTGGTGGAGACGAAGAGCTCCATGCGTTGTTTTTCTCCTGCCCTTTCTGTGGAGGCCGACCTGGTTGGGTTTTGAGGTTTTTGTGAGCCCGCGAGGAGGATGAGGGGTGGTGGGCTGGTGGCGCAGTGATGTGCGCGCGCGTGCGGACATCGTACTTGCGACGATTTTTCGTCCCTGCTTTGGCCGCAGGACAGGTGGCGCTTTCTCTTTTCCTCTCTTTTCTGGGGCCCGCCTGCGTGGTTTGCATCCTTTGGCTGGATCTTCTTTCCCTTTCTTTTTTAGCGCTCAGTATGGGTACATTTAGACTGTATCTTATAATTTTTGTAATTTTTTTTAATTCTAGTTATTTATGAAAAGATATATTTATATATGATTTTGATATATATAAATAAAGTCGAGACAATATCTACTTTAATTGATTTTATAGACATCACCTGTTGGTGATATGCCCTAGAGGCAACATGGAGATGTTGAATATATCACATACTATGTTTATGATACATTGCTTTGTTCCTTGAAATAGACATTATCATTATTGATCAATGAGTATGTGACTTATTCATGAGACTCTTAATGCCAAAATGTTGCTATTTCTAAATGATCCCTGATCATATATCATATGAGGAACAAATATGATTCAAAGATCAGCATATGTATTGATTGATGATCATGTCTCATGGATCATGGTATGGAGATACCAAATCAATAATATGGACATGTGTTAGTGAACATATGTTGGATAGACCCGCCATGAGACACCGCAGAGATTCCATGTGTCATTAGTTGGTCTCAAGTAGTGTTTATGTAGAATCCTTAGACTTGAGATCATCATGGTTCCCAACATGCGTAGTAGCCTATTTTGGGACTACTAACCACTACTCCGTGAATCGGGTAGTCATAAAAGTAGTCTTCGGGTTTGCTATGAAACATGTAGTGGGATGTGAATGATCAAGATAGAATTTGCCCTCCTTATGGGAGAGATATCTCTGGGCCTCGATGTAATGGATTATGAAAGTGCATGGCCATGCCAATGTGATTGAGGAGTCAATCACAAGTTTATAATCCATCACGTAATCGAGAGAGTGATTGAGCTATTAAGAGGATGACACGAGTCTCGCCTTGAGCTTAATCTATATCGTGAGGCAAAGGGATTCGTACATGAGAACATTACGAGTTCAAATAGATATGACCTTTACGTATACTTTGGGGTTAATATGTCTTGCTAGAGGCGCTATTATCAGGTGACCTGAAAGGTGTTTCCGGTCGCGACCAAGTATACGTGAACCTGTGGTCGCACACTTAATGGGTTGGAACACTAATTCGAATGTGATTCGGATGTGGGCTCAATTCGGATAGAGATCCGGATAGACTCCTATTGGGCCTCGGTCCACGAGGCCCAGTGAGAGGTCTATATATTTGGAGGCGGGGGTGAGGATACACGCATATGTTCCTCCCGAACAAAACCCTAGCCGCCACCTCCCGAGCCAAACCCTAGCCGCTCGCGAGCGCCGGTACACTCGCGATCGGAGTTCCACCGGACGTGTGGATACCGGTGGAGGCGCTGCTCGTTGCGGCGTTGATCGGCATCAACAAACTACGATTGGATCCGCTCGTGGTGTGGTTGATCGCGTGGAGGAGACGATCCGTCGGGACGATCGGCTACTTCCACTACTACCTCGACGCGCGCGTGGTTGGATCGGCTTCTCCAACTCTTCTTCATTGCACGCGCGTCTAGTGGTAACGATCTATGATCCCTTCTTAGCATGATGTCCTGGTGTGCGCGGTAGAAAATTTTTTATTTTCTGCTATCGTAGCCTACGCGCGTTCCTTCATCACCTTAATAAGGCACTTCGTTTGAAAGTTAGTTACTATAGAAACCCAAGTCATAAGCTCAAAAGAATCCACTCAGCTTTGGCTTACCACTTCCTGCTACAGTAACTAGATTTTAAATTGTGCGTTTTTAAGGCGGTGTCTACAGAGAGATTGTAGTAGATACTATACCGAGTTCAGCTATACCGGTCAAAATCGCGTGCAACCGATTCTCTCTACGTACCATCATTTACGAACAATCAAAATTCAAAAACTATTAGCCAAAATCTAAAGCCACAACCCAAAAGAATTCACACAAGCCTGTTCTTTTATATTATGGCTGATAACTTTCGACTGTAGCTAATAGTTTATCTGTGCTTTTCGATATGATGGTGGATAGCGTACACAGTTTTAGATTCGAGAAACCATTTAATGAAACAGTTTCAAAAAAATTGTCCCATTTGTTTCGGCTTCCAAAAAGCTTAAGCCAAAAGATTAAAAAAATGCTAAAAAGAACCGGAGCGTACAGTTGCTCTCGAAATACACAATTACACATATCAAATTCTCTAAAAAAGAAAAAGAAAAATTTCGTCTGGTAAAATATAAAGAAATGAATAGTGGCCGTAGTACAGGTGGAGCATGTTGGTTTCTGTTCATCGTTCCTCCGTTTATAACCAGTTATCTAGCTTGTTCCACACCACGAATTTCCAAAACCGGTAATAATCTCTTTTTTCATCTTTTATCGCATTTTTATTTGTACCTTCTTTCAGTTCTTTGCCTCTCAAATTAACGCATTCTCTTGAGAACACTCGGATACTATACTGGGCCAGGCCCCAATGTCCTTGAGAGCCTACGATACCCGGGCCCTGCTCCTCGCGATGTAACTGGCTGCCACAAAAATTCAGCCCACGGCTCATCGCCCTAGGCCTGGTTGGACGGTGCCGTCCAAAATGGCAAATTGCATTACATGGTGTTTGGTTTAGTGGATATTCTATTTTGAAAACTATTTCTTTTTGTTTGATTTGATGGATGAAACTATTTTATTTCAGATAAGATGATTCTATTTAGGTGATTCCGTGGTTCGATGAAAAATATTCCATCTAAATGTTTTATCATATCGTTTGATCAATTCAAACAAATCATACCATCCCAGACGCCACCTTCTACCACGAACCAAACACCTCCTAAAACAACCAAGTTCAGCGAGCAAAATCCTCTTAAAAAGAGAGAAGGTTCAGAGTGGGGATGGAATAACAGCAGTCAGGCAGGTTGCTAGTAGACTGTAGTACTCCAGTAGTTTTCTAATTTCCTTTGAGCTCGGCACATGATTACCGCGATCGGTCTGGCACGGCGTGAGCAGTTAAAATTTTCTTTATACACCTCCCGAGGGAGTCCGCTTGACCCGATCGATCCACACGCACCTCATGACCCACACGACTACGCACTAGTCACGCATACCAAATAGTATTAGTCATACATACTGCTAGATTATACCCCTTTTTTTTGGCGATAACTACTAGATTATACTCAGCCGAGCAAGTGTTAAAGGTTCAAGTTTTTATCACAGCACAGTGGCAGTATATTAAATCATATTTCCACTGTCGAAACGAATCGCAGTTAAGGACGGGCACAAAAGCCAGCTCCAGACCGCGCTTAAAATCACCACGTGACATCCATCCATCCATCCTACTCACATGACAGCCTTTTGCTCTGCGTCACGTACTGATGATACGAACACACGGCCGCCCATGTACTGCTGCATATGTACGCGTTGCAGCATCTGCGTTGCTGTATGGAGCAGTTTTTCTCTTGCCGGATTTTACCGGGAAGGGACGAGGGTATATGATTAAGCGGTTGGGTTGAAAAGATATGATTTATAGTTGAAAATATACTATAGTTGACTAAATTTTTAACTGTAGTTGAAGGTGACTTATTTGGTATAATTAAATTTAAAAAAAAAATATACTAACTTATCTCGGACAAAACAAACGAATACGGGAAAAAAGAACCGGCAAAAAAGCAAAAAAATCACAAAAAAGACAAAATTTATGAATAGTGAAAAATAAGCCAGAATCTGAAACTGAAACAAGCGGGGCCTAATGTACAAGTTGAGTACCAAACATTTTTTAGGAACAAAAAACTAATGGGGCCGTCGCTCTACAAACTAGTCATTCCGTCTTATATAAATACAGACTTATAATAACAAACTACAATATAAATTATTGGAGTAATTGTATCTAAAATCTCGTCTAGCCATTCTCGTTGGTGCGCGATGCGTGTGGATCTACATACGGAGACGCGCGAGGGCGGGATCGGATGGGCCTAACCACGCGGCACCGATCCATCGGCCGGCACTGCGGAGGAGGCGTTGAAAACAAGTGAAAACAGCGTCCGCGCGCATTTACTGTGTGTGTCGATGGGTTGGGTTATTTTTTACTGCGATTTATGGTTGTAAATTCTAATATAAATATTTATTTAAACATATCGAATACTGATAAAACTGTTTTAAAAAGACTATCCTGATAAATCGTTTCAAGACGGTGATAAAAAAAATCATTTCGTTTGTTTGTCCAAGAGAAATTATAAGCATAAGCTTTAAAGAACCGGCCAGTTTTTAGCTGCTGCAATTCCTATGAACCAATCAATTAGTCCTATTCTTTTCGATTTTTAGCTGGTTTTTAGCCCTCTCATTTTAGCTTCGACTTCTGACTTCTGCCTTATTTTTCACTATTCATAAATTTCGGACAACACAAACGAATACGGAAAAACCGCAAAAAGCTCAAAAAAAAAAATCATAAAAAGACAAAATTTATGAATAGTGAAAAATAAGACAGAAGTTGAAGCCGAAACAAGCGGGGCCTAATGTACAAGTTGAGTATCAAAGATTTTTTAGGAACAAAAAAACTAATGGGGTCGTCGCTCTACAAACTAGTCATTCCGTCTTATATAAATACAGACTTATAGTAACAAACTACAATATAAATTATTGGAGTAATTGTATCTAAAATCTCGTCTAGCCATTCTCGTTGGCGCGCGATGCGTGTGGATCTACATACGAGACGCGCGAGGGCGGGATCGGATGGGCCTAACCGCGCGGCACCGATCCATCGGCCGGCACTGCGGAGGAGGCGCTGAAAACAAGTGAAAACGGCGCCGCACGCATTTACTGTGTGTTTCGATGGCACGCAGACCTAGCAGCTAGATATGGGTTGGGTTTATATTCGACTGTGATCTATGGTTTTTTATTCTAATATAAATATTTATGTAAACGTATCGAATATCGATAAAACTATTTTGAAAATACTACCCTGATAAGCCGTTTCAAAACGGTAATGAAAGAACAGTTTCGTTTGTTTGTTCAAGAGACATTATAAGCATAAGCTTTAAAGAACCTATCGGTTTTTAGCTACTGCAATTCCTAAGCACCAATCAATTAGTCCCATTCTTTTCGGTTTTTAGCTGATTTTTAGTTTCGACTTTTATCATTTAATACTATATATTAGATCTACCAATCACAATCAAAAGTCATCAACCACAGCACAAAATTGGGACTACGCTACGGTGCTACTCTTTCCAGCGCCGTGCCGCGCTACGTATGCATACGTGGGATGGATGAACCGAGGATCGAGCGGTGGTATTTTGGCAACGCGATTGCCTGCCGCCCATAAGCAGAACAGATTGGAAAGGTTGCAGACGAGAGCCATAATCAAAGGCTACTTACTCGCAAAAAGAATCGCTGCTTAATAATTAGTTTACATGCGATAGATATGCTAAGATATTCGCATTGGGCTTAGCTAGTAGGGAGCACGCCATACAAGGCCGTTAAGGGCGTCTCGCAATGGTAATAGCTAGTACTAGTTATATAGTTAGCTGATGTGGAGGCGAGAGACAAAAGCAAAGACTATTTTATACTGTTGGACCCACATACTCCTCTCTCATGTTCTTGGACTACGTAAAATAGATCAGCTATTTGCTCGTCGCTAGTGACTACTCTCTCTCCTACTTTTTTTCTTGCCACATCAGATCTAGTTAACTAAATAGCCAGCTGTTGGAGACGCCCTAAGGCACGGGAAGAGTCGAGTCGTGTCGACCCGTGTGGTCCTCCTCTCCAACCGTGCAGACAGCGTAATTCTACTCTGCTCCCGCCACTTTTGCTTTATGTATTTGCCAATGAGCCAACCAAAGTTACTTCTACGACTAGTATGCTACCAAACCGAGGAGTATAGTAATACGTCGGCCAATAACTGTATGGCGTCTTGCTACCGTTTGTTGGTGCAATAGTTCTTTATACTACTGCTGCTGCTACATGCACCATGCATCCTTATCTGGTCAAATTGGGGAGCTTTGCAAATCTCGAGGACCTGTTCCTGACCTGATCGACCTGCCATCGTTTAGCTTTAATTTTTCTTCAGATTTGCGAGGTTAAGGCCCTGTTTGCATCACTTTCAGATTCTTAAAAACCAGCTATTACTTCTAATTTTTAAAAGTTGGTTTCTAAGCAAAAATTGATGGGTGTTTGGATCCCCTAGTTTTTAAAAGCTGATTTCATTTATGATTGCTGCTAATAGACTATTATACCCTTACATTTATGATTGGAAGTGTCTGCGTGTGGTCTTTAATGAGGGTAAATGGGTATTTGTGCCCAAAAAACTGGCAAAAGCTGGGTATCAACAGCTTTTTGGTTTTTAAGAATCTGGGTAGGTAGATTTTAAAAACTGATCTGTTTGGATCCTATCTAGTTTTCAAAAGTCAGATTCTTAAAATCTGGGTGGATCCGAAGTGGCCCTAAGGCGAGTTGTACGCTGGATTTCAGCTCTTCCAATGAGAGCGTTTTGACGTGGGCCTCAATTAATGCAGTGGCTGTTGGTACTTACTTGGCAGATAGAGCGTGGATCAGAAGGATCTACCGCATTTGCTTCTCAGATCACGGTAAAACACCAAGTGGAGTACTGGTTCGATTGACAACAGTTGTGGTGAACCTGGTGAATTGGGCAGATCACGGTAAAATGTGGCAAAATCTGCATACTAGTACGTACTAGATAGAGGCCGTAGCCAACTAATGGCTTGTACGATGGATTCAGCATCGGTGGCAGAACGAGTACTTGCTAAAATTCGGAGAACACACTAGCACATGGTAGGTGAATTATATATTGATTTGCTTTTGTGTGTGTGTGTGTGTGCTGGGATTTGATCCCATACTCTCTATTTGTCTGAGTTCTGGTTTGAATTTGTGATCGAATGCCCAACTCTTCCCTCCAAACAGGAAAAAAGTCCAATAGTTCGAGCTTTCAAAGTGCGGATCAGTTATCTGACTGCATCCCGACAGGGTATGAAATTTAATGGCATTGGAGATCGAGGTCCTAATTAAGGTTTTTAGATCTGCAAATTCATTTATTGAGTTCGATCTGCTGGACCATGCATTGTTAAATCGTTCTACACTGGACCATGTTGATGCAATGAGTTCTTCTGAACACTAGGCTTGAACCCCCAAGGTGCTATCCATAAATCCTGCATTCATGCTACTTTAGGGACTCGGGATAGCTGTAGTAAGAAGTGTTGTGGTACATGAGTACTGAGCAGGTGAGCAAGTTGTGGTGTGATGGCATCAATATTCACTTTGACACCCCCCACAAAACTTAAATGAGACGCACTGTGTAATTACGAACATGTATGATAGCCACAGGAGCTCCGTGTGTGACCAGCAGGACTTGTTGTACGTGGATCAGATGCTCATGTGCAACAAGTCCAGAGATTACGTTGCTCATACACCAACCACGTACTGCATGTCTGCTTATCTATTACAACTCTTTTTTTAAACAAGGTTATATATTGCAACTCTCACCCGATTCTAATTAATTCAAGTTGGAGGTGCTATTACACTCGAATGATTCTCTGCAGTTTACACGTTATACACTAGTATTACTACTAGCTAGTGGAGTATTACTACTATAACTGTTGCTGTATTAAATCAGCAGAATACAAGATTGCACAGCTTCAGTTAGTAGAGCAGTACTAATTTTAAGGGCAGAACATGACATGGGTAGCTTGGTGGAAACTGGAAACGTCACCGTGGATGCTGAGTTGAATTTTGCAAGACTGGCAGGCTGGTGAAGCAGGCAAGGCAAGAGAGGCAGAGATAGATATCAACCAAGACGAGTAGATGACGAGTGACTAGTATTGTCAGTGCCTTCATTAATGGCTACTCGAGTCCACGGCCATGGCTGATGGACATGGTATAGTGAGCAGGAAACGATGGGGTGCGCCCTGCCAAAGCCTAAAGTCGTCGAGAGCGCGCGCGCGCTCTGTTGGCGCGAGCATGCCTTCCACTTTGCAGACGAGAGGGACTGTAGCTGCGCAAACGTCCGCGCGGTGGTGCCGGATCCACCCTGTTACTTAGGACCCGTTTGGCTGGTCATCTGTAGCTCTAGGAAATTCTAGATCTAGAGTTGAAGCATATTAAGTGCATTTACATGACTCATTTCATTTATATTATATATTAAATAAAAATATTTACATCACTTTAATTTAGTCAACAAACTACAGATCCAGCATAGATCTCGGAGCTAGAGTTGTGCCAAACAGGGCCTTAGGCCGTCTTCGTATTGAGTGTATATATAGTTTTTAGTTGAAAATAAATAGTAGTGGTTGAAAAAGTGTCTTTTAGAAAGAGGACACGAGCGGTGAGGAAAGTGGATAAGAGATATATATGCGAGATGGGAGCGAGAGAAGTGAGATGTGTGATACACCCGTAACCCTATGCCATATATACAGAGCTCTTTTACGGTACACTAGAATAAATATGAATCATCTATTCCTTTTAATCCAATGGATCAGATTAGTTATGATTTAGTTCTCCTACCATCGGCAGTACTAGACGTAGAATCCTCAAAAAAAATGTAAAAATGTAAAGGAAACAAGGTCCTACGGATGACATACCATGCAGGAACGGTGCCTCGTTGGGGCGTCCACGCTCGTGCACCTCAATGTGATATCTTCTTCATCGCATCGCTCGCATCGGTTCCTTTACATACACTGACCAAAGCTTCTCTTGCTTGCTCACCGTTCACTACACCATGGAGGCCTCGCCGTCTCGCTGCAACAGCTTCTCCCACAGATGGCTTAGGTGCAAGTTGTGGCTGGCGCCGTTGTCCTTCGAGCGAGTCAACGCTGATGTAGGCCTCAGGCATTCTTTCAGCAACTCCGCATCTTTCATCGACATGGACCCTGCAGATGTCTTCTCGATGCAGTGGACATCGACGGCAGTGGAGGATGACGACAATGACTTTGACTTCGGCCTACAGCCATGCACCAGCTTGTAGTACTCCTCGCTGCTTGTCGGTGCCGGCCGCATCTTATCTGATGGTCACCTCCTTGAACACGTTGGCGGTGTGCGAGCTACACTTCAGCGTGTCGATGACCAGTGGTGTCCTCTGCATGCTGAACACCTAGCACGACGCGACCGTGGTGTCTGTCCTTCTGAAACACTTAGAGGCCAAAGTTATCCTCGTTGTGTTGAAGTTCCTCACCGTCACTCCTCACCAACGCCCACGACGCCCTCCTCGTCGATACCAAAGTCAACCTTCCTCTCCTCATCACAATCATCGATGGTGACAACAGCTATAATGATGACATGTTGGAGTACAAGCCTCTTCTGAGGAGCGTGCCGTGTAGCTTTGACATCAGGTGGCCTTCTAAAAAAGGGATTTACAAAGAAAAATCCATTATGCCCTCATAAATCAACGTTTGAATTCAATTTTCACTATTAGTATAATATACTATAAAAATTTTCTATCTACGGAGCGAGAGAAATGAAGAAGCCGCTTCAAAAAATCGGATGTTTATATTGACTTCTAATATCTCCAAGTAGAAATTAATATAAACAATACCTTAACGCTGCTATGCTTTGCATACTGTTGTCTCGAATGGAACGAACAATCTGTCAAAGCTTTTATAGGGCTTGTTCTTTTGTAGCTGCAGTTTGTGGCTTTTAGTTGTAGTTTGTGACTTTTGGCTATTCGTGTGAGAGATTACAGAGTAACTGAAATTCACATGCGGCTTTTGCCGACATAAATGAAATCGGTACAGTATATATTACAATTAACTAGTAGACTCCATTTTAAAAAGACATTTCGTTTAAAAGCTAGTTACTGTAGAAAAGCTAAAAGTCGCTTAAGAACAGGGCCATAAATAAGCCGTGCATTGAACCCTTTGTTTGATTCCATCAGTTTTCGCGGAATGCCACCGTGCTTGAATATACACATCTCACGGCACATCATCACCTGTTGACATTTCCAACTCACAAGTTCACGGAGTGCTTGCATAATGCATCGGCAGCTGTGGTCGCATGATCGAACGGGATCCAACGGCCATGATGTTTCTCCCAATGCATAAGCAGAGGTGCAGTTTTCATCGTCATTTGCTCGGTGGCAGGTACGGCCGCTCCGCTGTGCACACTCTTTGAATACGGGATAGCCTACATTAATATAAATTAAAATTTTTTATTACATAAACTAAGAAGTTATATAAATAAGAGATTATAAATTGTTACCACTAAGCGCACAGCATAGCAGAAGAAGGTTGAAACAGTGTGGTTTAACGTAGTGTACGTTGATGTAGTGGAAATAGTCAATCATCGACGAGTAGCAGTCGATCTTCATGTGCCAACCGTCTCCTCTTTGTGATCGTCTCGATCAACGTGCAATCGTAGAAATGCCTCTACCAAAGTTCACACGTCCAGAGATAGAACACAGTGTGTCGGTGTACTAGCACCAACACACACGATAAGGGTTTCGATAGGTGTGTCTTGGGATTTCCTCCGATGCACCCTAAGGTCCACGCCTCTCTTAATATATAGCATCCAATTATATCCTTATTTGATCTGATACGAGTAGATATCGTATCTTACTTGGATCTATCATCTGGATCCTTATTTTTTTCAACCTGTTAAGTGTATGACTCCATAGATTCATGTATACTTGGTTGTAACTTGAAAATACCATTCCGGTCATTGGTCGGTAGTGGTCCCTATCAATACATATCGTCTTTTAAATATATACAAAAATCAATCTGAATGAATCTTACGCAATATAATCTACAAGCAAGTCTTAGTCACCCACAATCAACTCTAACTCCTTATGACCAGCTTGCATCTGGTTACAACTAGTTTGGAGACCATTTTGTGATATGTTCGATCAGCTCACGACTACTCGACTAGTTAGTATACTCATACGACTAGTTGTATTCGATTTGACCTATCGACCTGTTTACATATTCTTCTTTTACTTCACGATATCCAATCGAACAAATGTGTTATTCATGGACTGTTCAATCTTTTTCTGTCATGTGATGGATAACTTTATATGGTCGACTCTTCGACCACTCGTAGCATGACTATGCACTTTCTTTATTTGACCACATTGAGGAGCTAGTAACATCTTTCTTGTTATGTAGAACGGGTAAATTCTATATCCAACTAGACACATTCTTCAGTATATTTCATAGCACATCCAAAAGCTATATTTATAACTAATCAGTTATGAAGAAGTGTGGCAAAAGCTATATTTATAACTAATCAGTTATGAAGAAGTGTGGCAAAAGCTATATTTTTGTATAATGTTTGTTTTAATTTTTAAATATAGTAAATGAGCTTAAAAATTATAAAAGTTTACGTACAGCCTGTCGACATAATGTACTTAACTGTGTAATTTTTTGATAATTTTATCCACTATGAATGTTGCTAAAAAATTCGTGTGGTTTTGATATTGTAGGAGTTGTTACATATACCAAACGAGCTCAAAAAATTATGAAATTTTATGGGAAGTCTCCTGACACAGTCGACCTAACTATGTAATTTTTTAAGAATTTTATGTGATTTGAATTTGCTATGTTAATTTATGTTAATTTAATTTCAAAATTATTGATGCTCGGACATCTTTTGCAGTGTGTGACCTCTATTTTTTGTAAGAATTTCATACATTACGAATATTTTTGGCAATGTCCGCCCTCCAGTGTTGTTGCTGGCCACCGGACGGCAAAAATGCTATTTTTGATAATACAATAGGCATACTACTATTCCCGTAAATACAGATGTAAACAGTACCAAATATTCTAAAACTCGTAAGGACATGCATGTATGCAAGTAGGAATTCCCTTTTGTACGTATACATGCTGATGCCAAGCTTCCCTTCAGCTTGATTTATATCTATTAGCATGAACCGATACCGCATATTGCTTCCCATATGTATTGGCTAAGAGTCCAAATATACATGCATGCATCTGCTAGGAGTCCAAATATTCATGCATGCACGTAATCGACTAGTATCTTGCAACCTCTAAGTTGTACCAGTCTATGGTCATCTTTCCCGTTCGGTTGAGCTGAAAAATAGTGGCGTATGGTTGAAATTATATTATACCTGGCTGAAAGTACATTGTAACTGAAGATGACTTATTTGGTGTAATTAAATTTAAAAAAAATTAAAATAGAAAAATATGATAGCTCATCACGGACAATACAAATGAATACGAGGAAAAAAGAACTGGCAAAAAGCTTTAAAAAGCCAAAAGTTTAGAAAAAAACAAAATTTATGAATAGAAAAAATAAGTCAAAAGGTAGAAACTCAAGCCGCAATGAGTGGGACGATAAGTGACAACAACACTAAGCATTATGTCACGCACGAAAACACGAGGAGGTTCAGATGTACGGTGTCTTGGGTTATTTCTAAAAAGAAAAAGTATTATTTTTTCAACATAGGGTTTATGGCTTTTCTCAAATAAATAAATAAGATAACTTCTTCGTCGTCTTTTCGAAAAGGTTTATTAGTATTTGATTTATTCATACAACGTTCATTATAGAACAAAAATCAATGTTAGTTATATGTCATCAGTGGTATTTGATTTATTCATACAACGTTCATTATAGAACAAAAAATCAATGGTAGTTATAAGTCATCAGTGTTAGCCAAAAGTACAAACCCAAAGGCTCCACTTCAACTGGCTTATGACTTAAGATTCTGACAGTATCTTTTGGTTTATGACTGAAATTGTATTGCAGTGGCTATTAGCTTTTTTTAATAAAAAATTAAAAATTCAAAAAACCATTATATCATCACAGACAATGCAAAGGAATAAGGAGAAAAAAGAAAAACAAAAAATCAAAATAAACTAAAATTAGAAATAGATACATTGTAAGCGGCTTCTACCTTAAATAAAATAACGCCAAAATAAAACAGAGGATATAACTATTTGGAGCGCGACCAAAGTTTCTAGCAATAGCTGTACTATCTCCCTTGCAGAGAAAAGCCAGCAGTCATTTCCTTTCGACCCAGGACTAGACCCTGCAATTGCAGGTGCAACCACGCACGACGCCATGGCCGATTCGCCATGAGAGATTTTTACTTTTAGTACATGTATTCTGTATATTGTTTGCTCCTTTTTTTTGGCAGGATAACCAGTAAAGGCAAGAGATAAAAAGCACAGACATCAGTGGATCTGGTGAGATCTGAGGAAAGAAAGAACCAATGGGAGAAAGGGACAAACGGTGTGGGAAATTAACCTTTTGCCCTCTGCTTTTTCACGCATTGTTTTTTGGTTCGTCGTCGTTGCGGAAAACTCCTACCAGCTGCCTTTTTCACGAGTATCTGATTCCCCACAAGTATTTCAACTTTTAGATTTCTTTCTCTGAAAAAAATTTCCTGTCAATATGGCAAGATCAAACCTAGAGATTCTTCGAAATACGTGGCTGGTTTGTTAGATCATGTGGCTAGATCTAGGATATTTTGATGATGAATAATTAACAATGATTAATTTGTTATGATGAATAATTGAAGATTTTGTTTAGCGTTGTTATGCGAATTGTGTTGCATGTGTGCGGATTGATGTTGGTCAAATTTGGATGAATTTGTGCCGGAAGAATGTTCTTTGATCTTTGTATGTGCAGATTGAGCATAGAGACGATCATGGTCGGTGACGAGGTGGACCGGGACTAGGATGGGGAGATCTGAGGTTCAGACGGTCAAGGAGGTCACAAGATGGTCGGGCTCATGGAGATCAGAGATGGATGATACGTGTTGAAGCTACGGAGGTGCGGTCCGGAGGCTACGACACATGGTGGATGATGCGTGAAGAACATACAGGAGGTGCAGTACTAGATGCTTCGACACATGATGAGTTGGAGAAGTTGGAATTTTGGAAAACCCGTGTTAGGAAGGATTTCGGGTCCCTTATTTGTTGAAATTGGATTAGAATTTGTGGGTTTAGGATAAACCCAGGTTTTGGGCCCTAAACATGGGGGGGTTAGGGGCAAACCCTGTGGTTTTTTAAGAGACTAATTTCGTGTTAGGGTTTAAGGATGTAGGAGGGCACTTTGTAGCCACCATAATTCAGAAATAAAGTTTATATGTATTCCGAAAAATTCTGCGTAAGCATCGCCTCCGTTTCGCATCGTGCAAGGAGCCATCGTCACGTTTTTGTTGATTGCTGTGCGGAGAGGCAGTGTTACAGTGTTATGCTTATGCTGTCATAGTGTTATTGATACGATTATAGTGATTGATATGATATGTTTATCTGATTAGATTAGCGTCCCGTTTATTTCGGCTTGAACTTTTTACTTCTAGCTTATTTTTCACAATTTCTAAATTTTGTTTTTTCGACTTTTTTAGCTTTTTTACCGATTATTTTTTCTCGTATTTAGTTGCATTGTCCGTAATATGCTAACCTGTTTTTTCTATTTTTTTAAAATTTAGTTACGTTAAATAAACCATTCAACTACAGTGTAATGTTAGCCAGTTACAATGCAATTTCAGTCATATGCCAGCTTATTTCAGCCTAACCGAGTGGCACTTTGAGCTCAGCACTTGTGATGAAACCAAAGTTCTAAATAGCGGGATTTAGCGGCAGCTTTAGCGGGATATAGCGGTTGGGGAGGTCAGACGCTAAGCTATGCCACATTTGTCGCTACAGGAATTTTTCCGCTATTAGCGGCTAATAGCGCGCTATTTCCGCTAAATGGAGGTTCATTTAGCGCCGCTATCGGGCCAATTTCTGCGTGGGCTTTCCTTTTCTGCGGCCCAAATCACGCGCAGGCCTGATACCCACCGATTGGAAGCGTAGTAAGCCAGTAACCCTAGCCATTCTGTCGTTCCTCTCCGAGCTCGCACCGAGAGTCTTTGGCGGCGCCGGATCTTCGCTTTCTGTGGACCGGCGAGCGGCGGCGGTGCAAGACCGGCGAGGCGCGGGAGTGCGGCGGCGGTGATCTGCGCACCGGCCGCCGCCGTTGTTCGAGGTCGGCGGAAGCGCGGCCGCGAGAGCGCGGCGGCGGCGAAGCGCAAAGAACGGCCGCCGTTGCTTCGCGATCGCAAAGGGCGCAGCAGCAAGCGGCGGCGCGCTGGAGTGCAAGCGGCGCTGCTGCTGCTTGCTGCAATGACCATGTCCCACCGTAAGGCAAGATTCTTCAAACTCTTCTCATATGTCCTCTGTTCTTTACGTTTTTGCCTGCTGGATGTGAATGGTAGTGACGTAGTGGTGCATCTCATTCTCATAGTGAATTGAATAACTGATTGGCTTAGGATAAATTGGCATTTATCCCATCAAGAAATTAGAGTATCAGATCTGTTCTAGGTTGGTGCAGTAAGCCAGTAAGCATGACATTTTTTATCGCATATTAATTTTGTTGCTTAGGTGCCCCATCAAGTGTTGCATCTGAATCAGTAGCACAATCAGCTTCAACCAAAGTTGCTATCAACTCAGATGACCCTGCATGGAATCATTGTTATTGCCCAGACGAGAAGAAGAAGCATTCACTGGTGTGCAACTACTGTAAGAAGACGATAAAAGCTGGAATTACAAGAGTGAAGTACCATCTTGCTTGTCTCAGTGGCAACAATGTTAGTAAGTGTGGCAAGGTTCCAACCGATGTGAAGGAAGAGATGCTAGCTTTGCTTACCAAGAAAACTAGTGAAAAGGAACAAAAGCAGAAGGAAAAGCAAAGGGCCAAAGATGAAATTGATCTAGATTGCTCAGATGGTGAAATGTGCAGTGAAGACTCTGACCATGGAAACGAGGTTGTTGTGCTAAAGTCAACAAAAGGACCTAGTTGTAGTGTTGTTGCTTCATCGGGTAGTGGCTCTATCGAGAAGTTCTACAAGCCGGCTTCTATAGAAGAGGCTGTTCAGAAGAACCAGAAAGGAGTTAACGTCAGCCAAAAGGTTCAAACAAAGTTAACAACTCAGAAAAGAGAAGAGAGGAGGGATAGAGCTTGTGAGTATATATGTCAGTTCTTTTATGAAGCTAGCATTGCACACAATACAGTCCTTCTTCCTAGCTTTGCCAATATGGTTGAGGCCATTGGAGCCTTTGGTAGAGGTTTGAGAGGGCCTAGTCCCTATGAGATGAGTGGACCATTTTTGCAGAAAAGGAAACAGAAGGTGTTGGATGGATTCAAGAGCCATAACGAATCATGGAAAACCTCAGGTTGTACACTTATGACAGATGCATGGACAGATAAGAAGGGCAGGGGAGTAATGAATTTAGTCGTGCATAGTGCTCATGGGGTCCTTTTTTTGGATTCTGTGGACTCCTCTGGTGTCAAGAAAGATGGTAAATACGTCTTTGACCTTGTGGATAGATGCATTGAAGACATAGGGGAGGAAAATGTTGTCCAAGTGGTCACTGACAATGCTAGTGTTAATGTAGCAGCGGCAAGTCTTCTAGCAAAGAAGAGACCTCTATATTTTGGAATGGATGTGCAGCTCACCGCCTAGATCTCATGTTAGAGGACATTGGGAAGCTTGAACCAGTTCAGGAAACAATTGCAAGTGCAAGACAAGTGACTGCATTTCTCTATGCTCATACAAGGGTGTTGGATTTGATGAGAAAATTTCTTGGTAAGGACTTGGTTCGCTCTGGAGTTACTCGATTTGCCACTGCTTATTTGAATCTGAAGAGTTTGCTAGACAACAAGAAGGAGATCGAAAGGCTCTTTAGATGTGATGAGCTCAATGAGATGGGTTACTTGAAGAAGGCCAAGGGGAAGAAGGCGGACAAAGTGGTGAAATCAAGTGTTTTGGAAAAATGTTGACAAGGTCATTAATTTTTTGAGCCATTGGCTAATGTGCTGAGAAGAATGGATAGCGATGTGCCTGCAATGGGATTTTTGCATGGATATATGCTTGAGGAAAAGAAAGAAATTGCTTTGAGGTTTGACAATAATGAGACAAGCTATAAACCTACTTGGGATATAGTTGACAAAGGTGGGACAACAAGTTGAAGAGTCCACTACACTTGGTGGGTATTATTTGAACCCTTATTATTACTACCCAAACAAGTCGAGATTGAGCATGATGGATCATTTAGAGTCTGCTGTAATTGCATGTGTTACAAAGTGATTGATGATGAAGAAATTCAAGATAATATCATTGAAGAGCTCAACAAATATCAGAACAACAAGGGTCATTTGGATATGACATTGCCACAAGGCGAGGAGAAATAAGAACTTCAATCCAGTGAAAATTGTGAAACTAATGTGATTGATGAATAATCCAATATAATCCTTTTGCTATCACAAGAGTTTAACTCTAAGCTTGTTCATGCAGCAACATGGTGGCTGAATCATGGCACAACTACACCTCATTTGAGGCTATTGGCGATAAGGATTCTAAGTTTGACATGTAGCTCCTCTGGTTGTGAAAGGAATTGGTCAGTATTTGAACAGGTAATAAAAATGATTCTACTTCCACAGCTCACTTACATGAATAAATTTTGCATCTTTGTTCATTCCTTGAATTTTTTTTCACCTAAACAAAACTAGGTGCACACAAAAAAGCGCAACAGATTACTTCATGATAGGATGAGAGACCTTGTATTTGTCAAATTTAACTCCAAATTAAGGCATAAGAAAGAGAACAAGAGTAGAGATCCCATAGAAAAGGAAATAAATGATGTCTTTGGAGGATGAGAACAATGAGTTCATTCTTGGATTAGAACCAAATGCAAATCAGAATGTGCACAAACAGCAGCAAGCACAAGAAGGAGCATCACAGGAGCATCGAGATCACAAGCAAAAGCCAAAAGAAAAGGCCTGTGCGCCTAGGAAGAAATTGAGGACCGTGGCATCTCTCGATGCGACCTCGACCTGCGACCTCTTCTTACGAATCGAGGAAAATCAAGATGCTAACACTTGATTGCATATGGAATCTTCGATCATCAAGATGATTAGAACTCATGTAGTGTAATGTCTGTCAACTTTGTTTGAACTTTGAACTCATGTGTGTATGTGTCTATGTGATGTATCATGTATGAACTATGAAGCTATGATCTGATGTGTTAGTAAGACTTTGAACTATCTGTCACTATTAGTTGGTAATTGGTATTTGTAATGTCTTCCCCTTCTATTTTTATTATGTGTAAAATTACCTGATGCTTGACATATTTTTTGGTCAGCCGCTAAATGGCTTAGCCCGCTATTTAGCCCGCTATAGCCCTTCTTAGCCTTTGGGAGAGGCAGCCGCTAAGGGGCTTAGCCCGCTATTTAGAACATTGGATGAAACACGTAACCAAAATGAGGTCATCTGCAAATTCTAGACCATCTCAATTGTCCGTGGTTGTTTAGAGCATATATAATACAGGCATGGCATGTCATCTGAGTGAGTGACAGATGAGTGATCGAGCCCTAAACACTGCCCCCTCCAACCGGCGTACAACTTAAGTTTTTGATTGTACCTTTTGATTTATGAGTGAAATTCTACTGCAGTAGCTGTTAGTCTTTTTAGAGAAAAATAAAAAAGAAAAAAAGAGAAAAACATTATATCGTCACAAACAATGCAAAAGAATAAGAAGAAAAAGCTAAAATTACAAGCCGACATATTTTAAGTAGTTTTTGACTTAAATAAGCTAAAAATCAAAATAAATCAGAGTACAAAACCGTTTAAAACAGAGCCATTTCTTTCAAAAGTTCAAAACCGAAGCCATCAACTTTCTTTTCTTGCAAACAGCTTGGAGACAGTAGAAAGTTGCAAAGGTAAAGCTTGGTTAAGCAGCAGCCATTTGAATGCGAGAGAAAAGAGCACTGTGCACAGTTCCCCACAAAGAGCAAAGCATACTAGCAGAGTACCATCCTAGCCCGGTAATTGGCCGGTCGCGGCGCACGAAATGACGAGGCTGCCCCCGGCAGCGCCCGTCGGCGAAAGGAACGTTCCTTTCACGACGTCTTTTCACCCGTCTCGCCGTGAAGTTATTCGGCTTTGACCGCCAGAAAGGAGCGTACGGGAGGCCGTGCCCCGGTGCGCTTTGCCGCAGGGGCGGGAGGCGCGCGCGGAATGACGGAACTGCCCCCCGTTCCTCCTCCTCTCTTAGGGCAAATCTTATAATACAGCCTTTAACCGATCAGATGGATATTTACTGACTCACTTATCACCTACTTATATAGTAGTTTACACCAAATTGAAGGCTATATGATCTACCCTTCCTCTCACAAAGTTTCTTGGTTCTTGTCTTGGTGATTGTAGTCTGACCCACCTCTCTCTCTCTCCACCTCAAAGATACATTTAAACTACACTCTTATAATACTTGCTCTTAAGCTATCCTGCTGTGCCGCTGGGGGCAAAAAAAAAAGGATTTTGGTCTGCCACTTGGCGATCGGGTGATAAAGGTGCCACCGAAGCACCTTCCTACGTGTACTCGTCACCGCCCTTCTTGCATGCACGGGCTTGCGGTTCTTGAAATTTGTGGATCCAGTTAATGCAAGTTTCGGTGCTTTTTTTCCCTTACGATTTATACTAGGCAAAAACTTAATAAATGATAAGTGCAATGGAAACAAAGATATGAAAATAATTACTCGTGTCTGATACAAAAAAAAAGGCATCCTAGTTTGGAACGCAGCTTCCTGTTTCCTTCTCCCAGCCCCCCCTTCGTGTTTTCGTTGATGTGACAGAGATCCAGAGCATCAGAGAAACATGAGGAGGACAGTAAGAATACTTTGAATCTTTGCCATGTCGACAGAAATATAAGAAGAACAGGGAGAAAGAAACATGGAAGCTCCATTGCCTAGTTTGGCACCCATCACATGTCATTATGTCAAGCACAGATATAGAAATACTCACGTTGTGGAAGGCATCTTTTGGGCTTTTCAACGTAGAAATGCTACCACATACAATGCCCTGTTTATTTTGGATTGAGTTTCTGACTTCTGACTTATTTTTTACTATTCATAAATTTTGTATTTTTTGAACTTTTGGTTTCTTTGAGCTTTTTTGCCGGTTCTTTTTTTTCCGTATTCGTTTGCGTTGTCAATGTTGAGCTAACATATTTTTTCTATTTTTAATTTTTAAAAATTTAATTACGCAAAATAAGCCACATTTAGCTACAGTATAATTTCAGCCAGTTACAGTGCAATTTCAGCCATAAGCCACTATTTTTCAGTCCAACCGAGCGGCACCTTGGTTTATGTTTTATTTGCTCCAGAGTGTTCCCCCTCAGATAGAACCTAGGTCAGGAATTTCGCTGTTGTACTTGTACCACGAAGAACCTATTGTTGTCCTCTCTAGGTTTTACGGTACCAATAAAATTGTATTTTTTAATATTTAATTTTTTATTTTTCACGATAAATATTTACATTTTTAGATCAAAAAATATTTGAAAATTGGAATTTTAACATTTGTTTAAAATTTGCACTTATTTATGATCTAACATTAAAAGTGATCTACCAAGAATGATTATGTTGAAGGTTGCAATCATCGTGATGACGGAATGATAATTAGATCCATTCACTACAACTAATCCATTCACTACAACTACCTACAAAAAGCTAACCTGTTATCTGAAATATAAATATAAGAAAAGTCTTCTAAAATTATAAATTGGACTCCTATTCTTGTTTATAGGCAGATAAACAAAGTGTACTCGGCACTAAAATTGTTTACCTACACCAAGCTAGAATTAAAAAAACCCAGCGACACACCACACGCAAAACACGACCTAATGTCGTGCGCGCAAAGGATCCGCGCTTCAAGGCTCTAGGCTGACGAGTGACGACGCCTCCTGGGAAGATGCCAAAACGAAACAACTCCCCAAGAAGTCGCAAGCTGTTTTGCCTAAACCCTCTCGTCCTCCGCCGAAATAGCAACCTCCTCCCTCATCTCGCCAGCGAAGGGCCGAGAGCAGAGCACCGCCCCTACAAAATCCTTGCTCTCCTCTCGTCTCGCCGCCTGTTTCTACAGTGGCCTCCTCCTCCCCGGTCTCCACCCTCTCCTCTCCGCTTGAGAAGAACACAACAAAAAAAAGGGAAAAACCTTTTTTTTATCTTTAATAAGTCAAGAGCAGGGAGAGGACAGGGAGGGGGAGGAGGAGCAACCGGAAGGCAACGACAATAAAATCTCAGAAAAAAGGGAGAAAACATAGTGGATACGGAGGGAAGGAATCAGTTGCTTTGGTCTATTGATTGTTCATTGATCCTACGTTTCTACTATAGCATTCTTGGGAAGTAGTAGGCGGAGGCAAGCATGGTTCTGAGCTATGACTGTGCGGCCTCCGTGCTGCTGTGCGCGGAGGACAACGCCGCCATTCTTGGCCTTGATGACGAGGAGGGGGAGGAGGATTATTCTTGGGTGGCGGCGCCGCCGCCGAGCCACGCCGCCGCCACCGTGGAGGGGTTCTTGATGGACTTCTCCGTGCAGTCCGATGACTGCATTGCGGCCCTCGTGGAGAGGGAGGAGGAGCACATGCCCATGGAGGGGTACCCCCAGAGGTTGCTGCAGCAGCCTGGGGGGCTGGATTTGGCCGCCGTCAGGAGGGACGCTATAGATTGGATTTGGAAGGTGAGGTTTTCTTGCCTGATGGAATCGTTTCCCTGTGTCATTAGTGAGATACTGAGATGTGACGTGCGGGATTCGCGTAAAGGTGCCCCCTTTATTGATTCTTGGACGATTTTTTGATTTGGTTGCTGCTCGTTCATATCGTCCTTGATGTATGCTGCCGTGATAGCTGATTAAATCTGCAATTTCTGCTGGATAGGTCATTGAGCATTACAATTTTGCGCCGTTGACTGCAGTCTTGTCTGTTAACTACCTCGATAGATTCCTCTCCGTTTATGAACTTCCTGTAAGTCTAGCATTTCAGTACCATCGCAAGCAATCTTGCTCAAATTCCATAATGTTGTTGAGAGGGAGTTGGAAATCATGGAGCAATTTGTTTCTCATGGCAGGAAGGCAAAGCTTGGATGACACAGCTCCTGACAGTAGCTTGCTTGTCTTTGGCTGCAAAAATGGAGGAGACTTTTATGCCACTCCCCTTGGACCTGCAGGTGAGTGTAGTGCATCTCATAACTTTGTAATGCATCTCATAACTGATCTGCACAGACATACATTGTGAAAGTTCTGTCTTTTCCTTCAAATAGCTCATGATTTTTTCCTCACAGGTGGCTGAGGCAAAATTTGTGTTTGAGGCCAGGACCATAAAAAGGATGGAGCTTCTGGTGCTAAGCACCTTGAAGTGGAGGATGCAAGCTGTGACTGCTTGCTCATTTATTGACTATTTCCTTCACAAATTCTATGATCGTGATGCACCCTCAATGTTCGCACTCTCCCGCTCTTCTGACCTTATATTGGGCACAGCTAAAGGTACGAGTGTTAAGTCAGATCTGTTTTCTGGCCTTCATCAATTGGTTTATGGAATTTGGCAGCGATCAATTCCTGAAGTTTGTGAATTTGGATTGCAGAAGCTGAATTCTTGGTTTTTAGACCATCAGAGATTGCTGCAAGTGTTGCACTCGCCGCATTTGGGGAGTGCCGAAGTTCAGTACTTGAGAGGGCTACGACTAGCTGCAAGTATATAAACAAGGTATATCACAGCTCAATGTTCTGACTGATTAAACCATTTGACCCATCACCTATCATTAGATGGTAAATTCTAAATGCAAAGTTATTTATCTATGTCTTAGTCAGCATCAATGCGTTCTTGAATTGTTTCTAAATTAGCCTAAATACCCTTTATGCGTTATAGGAGAGAGTGTTAAGTTGCTATGAAATGATTCAAGACAAGATTACAATCGGAAACATTGTCCTAAAGTCCGCTGGATCATCAATTTCCTCTGTGCCGCAAAGCCCCATAGGTGTGTTGGATGCTGCTGCATGTCTGAGCCAACAAAGTGATGATTCTACTGTTGGATCTCCTGCAACATGCTACCAACGCTCTTCAGCAAGCAAAAGGAGGAGAATTAGCAGATGACCGATCTCATGGTGTGGTGTGCTTCAGGTGTGCTGCTCACCATTTTAGAGTTTTTTTATTGCTTCAAACATCTCAATTTAGTTTGGTCACTCAAGAATTATGGTGTGGTCAAGTAGTTCCTGAAAGGATGAAACAAAACATACACAATACTTGGCCCATAAAGAGCCAATAACATGCAATGTGCCATGAGCCTATACATGCAATTGACAATTGTAAGGGGCATGCAAAGCCGTTGGGGTCCAGGGATGCTAGTGTAGGTAGAGAAGAAACAAGGAATTTGCATGTTGTAGAGATGAGAGCTCTCTTGTCCTATTTTGTATTTGCGTGCCTTATTCACTTTCCAATGAACTTGGGGCAAGGGTTGCTTTGGGCATCGACGGTGATGAATGAAAAGATTCCGAAAAGAACAGTTGATATTGGGTTTCATTAAGTGTTGACCTTATTTGTTGTTCCATTTTCACCCTTGTTTGTGTTGTCTAGTATGCTATCATCTATGATTACAGATGATTGCTACTCTGCTTTGGCTGCTCGATACTTTGATTTGTCACGCTGGAACATAAACCAGCTTCAATAGTCAAGGATAAAATGTCTTCTTTTCAATGTTCCAGCTAGTCAGCTACTCGTTCAGTAATTTCTGGGATAAAATGGAGAGCACATATGGATGTTATTCCTTTACAACTGCATTCTCCTTCATCACTTGATTTGGAATATATTTTCTTGGTTAAGGTTGGTGAGAACTATGAATTGTAGTACTGATGAACCCTAGATAAGCCTGCAACACCCTTAAAAGAAACCTCTTGTCACAGAATATTGTAGTGTAGTTGGACTTTTCGGTCTGTATGCATTTGCACACTTGCACTTGAAGTTCATCTCTAAATAAAACCAAGATCCACCTACCCTTACCATCTTTGTGCACCTCATGGCCAAGAATATTTTTATTCACTGGAATCATAGTGAGACCAAATTTACTACTCTTCAATCTTGACCATACATATTGTATCACTCGCCCCCCCCTTTATCTTGAGTACATTTGCCACTGAGATGCATTCATGTGCTCGTAGCATTGGCGCCAAGTACAAATGTTAATGAACATTCTTTAGCTATTGTCTACCAGCAGTGCATGGTGTGCCCCTGTTCTTGCTATTCATGCATGGCATTGATCTACCAGCAGTGAACAGTAAGAATTTGACTTGTTTGGTGTGAGAATGTGCTAAAAGAGATCCTTTGCATTATCAACAAGGATACTCTGCATTGCACTGCAACGCACAACGTGCTGCACCCCATATCAAAGGGCTCCGTGACCGTTCGATCGAAAATCGTGTATACTAGAGTATCCGTGATTGTGCAACAAAAAACCCAACACTTTCAAAGTGTCTTGACAATAGGCTCGAGGATGGGGTGACTGGTACAATTTCCCATGACAAATTCATAGGGGTGCAAAGGGGGCGGGTCGACCCGTTGGCCCGATGTACCGCCCCTAAAATTATGCTACCATTGGATGTAGGGTCGACCCACAATCTAGGAGGTCCAATTGAGGCCATGACCCTATCGACCCAAGGGTCAACCCCGCCCTTCCAATCACCACACCTTGCATATGGCAGTCTCGCATGTATTGACCCTTCTCCAGTTCTCCCACAGTCCACACCTGCCGCCGCCACCACCACTGCCGGCTATTGGTGCCGTAGGCATGGTCACGGGCGCTACCTCCGTCTCCGCCCTCTCCACTTCAGCAATCCCACCGCCGCCTTCTCCGTTGGCCCCAATCTTGTCAAACCCTAGGACCACCTGCACACGCTGCTGCCTCCTCCGTCGGCCTCGAGCTTGTCGCTGTCGCCTCGAGCTACTGACATGGTATGTTCAGAGCTGCAAGATTCAATCCAGGGCGTAGTAGAAGGATGCAGGGGCTTGCCTCTCTCTACTCCGACGTTGTCTCTGATTGCGACGTATTTGCTGTCAAGGTTCCCCCGGTGGTGGCTTGAAGCCGGCGGCCGAGGTTCTATAGCATGCTTGCAGTGAAATGTCTGTATTACATATCTATAAAAAGGATCGGGGAACTTGCAATCGATTTGTCATGCTAGAAATATTTCCATAAGGCACTGAATTCCTTCCATCTTTCGCTGTTCTTGCATAGATTAATATCTAGTCAGAACACTTCTCATTGGCAAAATAATTCTAGATGTACAGTGCTGTCAAATATATGAACATAATTGCTTGATATGTCGATCTTTTCTAAATGACTAAATAGTAGTGTACCTCTCCTGAGGCATAATAACATTAACCTGGCTAGCATAGTTTGTTTGCATTGGTAAAATTTCATGCACAGTGCAAAGCTGAATTATTTAAAAGGATGCACCTAAATTCATCTGTGCATGGTTCTCTAGTTCTCTTTCAATGGGACATTTTTAAATTATGATATTTCAAAGGGGCCACAAATGGAGCTGATCTCATTTTTGTCGATGTGCAAGGTTACAGAGCGTTGTGTAGCAGTCTACTCTGAACACTAACAAATGCTGTAACATCCTTTCGCCTAAATGGCACCTTGCACTTGTTTCTTTGCATGAACTATTTCATTGTTACTGCCTTGCACTTGTTTCTTTGCATGAACTATTTCATTGTTACTGCCTTGCACTTGTTTCTTTGCATGAACTATTTCATTGTTACTGTCTTATGGCCAAATGGCAGTATATATGGTTGCTACTCATGGCTTGCATGACACTGAATAATTAAGACAGCAAGAGTCATGGACAAAGTAGCCGATCAGACTAACTATGCGTTTTGACCACTTGGAACTATATATAATTTGTGCATGCAAAGACCTATACAGTTGGTTCATCTAGTGTGTTGTTTTGATGGCTTTTGTTATCCTCTACTGAATGTTAGAACATTAAACATTTATAATTTCAGGATTTGGAGTAGTGGTGTACAGAACCATATACCATGACTTGGTTACTTGGGAACAGTCAGTAGTAAAATTTATGTCATTCAGATGCGTAGTGAGTCATTAATATTTTACCAATGTGTATTTGGGTTTTTCTGTTCTTGTAGTAGTATTTCATGATGCTTTGACTTCTCATTTATTTGTACAACTTTCAATTTTGTGGTCATTCCTAGGTTGTTTTGGTGATTTTGGTGCTACATTGTTCTATCCTTCTCATGGTTCTTGAATGTTAAATTCCTTTTTTATTTTTGGGGGGAGGGGGTGCGTTTTAAGGTGAAAATTTCAGTTTTTCTTTGTTTTTTTACTGAAATACGTTGTTGTTGTGGTTGATTACCGAAAAGTTTTGATTCTTGTGGGGGTGGAAGGGTACTACTGGTGTCAAGTAGGATAGCAGGTTAGTATTTGATTTTGCGTGCACATGCTCAGTAATTGTTGCAGTGGAATAGATCGATTCTCTGCTTCGCTATCAATTTGTTCAGTAAAGGTTTTGAGTTGATCTCCTGTGGGAGATTTTTTTTAAGATCAAGAGTGTTCTTAGCATGGATATATTGCATTGTTCACTGGTTAAGTGGTTATGACTGGGGGATTATGCTTGCTCTTGTAGCTACTAATCTTGGCTCATTACCAAAGTGGTTGGGAGTTTTAGGCCTACTCGCTTCCTTTTTTCTGTTGGTTTTTGGTGTGGTGTACTATTTTATTGTTATGACGTTTGGTGTACAACATGCATATTTGTACCTTCGGATTTCTTGCATTTATGGTCCTGGGATGAGTAATTTCTGTTGCACCTCCTTGGATTTGGCATTGGATTAGCTTGTTTTGAGAAAAGATTGTTAAATGATATGATGTGGTGCTCTGGTTCTGAAAAGATCAATTCTTAATCCAAAAGCCAGTCTTGGGAGGACTAATTTTGTAACTGTTATCGCATTTCTTTTAGAAAGATGAGAAAAGGCTCTTTTTATGTGACATTTGGTTGCGTTGCACATGATGGTATGTGGGAGGAACACTTCATCAGTGTACTTGTGCAGAGTTTATCTAAAAAAGTCAGTCATGAACTGCACTTTCTAGATTGCAGACCACTTTTCACTTCATTTTTAGTGAAATTGCAGAAAGGTATATAAAGGGGAGCATGTTTGAATGCTTGTACTTCTTAACCATTTCATGAAATGGTTTATTAATGGAAAATTAGCGGTGTATGATGGGTAGCATAACAGTGTGCATGAACAGAAACAAACGAGTTTTATTGAAAAAACAGTGAATATTGGTCCACATACTTGCTGCTTGGTTCAGCTGCCTGCATTTTTTATTGCTTCAGATATTAAGAAACATTCGTTTGAATCTTATTCAATAACACTCCTCTTTACCTTTAAAACAAAAGGGATTTGCTTGCATTTAGTACATCCAGGTTGCAGCTTCTAATATTGCTTGTTCACCTGAATGGAGACTTCTCTAGCAGGGGCTGCAGGGCAAGGAGCTCATTTTTAATAGATTTTGGACACAGAGGAAAAATGCTCATGCAGTTCCCTTAGTTTTCTGTCTAGTAGCAATGAATGGGAATCTTATGACGTGCTTTGTTTTTAGAAATAGTGATGCTCCACAGAATTAGCAGGTAGCTTATGTTACATGAGTGTTAACTGTACCTATTGCAATCTTATGACATGTGCTTTGTGTTTTCCTCTTTTGTACCAAGCAATGCACTAATGATGCCTTTTACACCTTGGCTAGCAGGTAAAAGGCTGGCGTTAAGGAGGGACAGTCATGCTTATTTCTTGCTAGTCATGAGCTGGAAGTATGATTTTATGATGAATCTATGCGATGCTGTCAGCTTGGACTGTTTATGTATTGAGAACCTGTGGAAGTTTTGTGTAGATTTGTCGTCAAATGAATGAACCATTTAGTATTGTTCTATGTGGACACTAATATTCAGCCATGACAAATGGGACGACCATACGATCCACTGGTTCATGGGACCAGACCAGTTTCTGCAAATGGGCCCACCCAGAACCTGCACGGACAGGCTCCAGGCCGCATGGGGGCAGGTCCGGTTTGGACCGGACCGGTTGCATCCCTACAAATTGGCAAGATCGTCTCCAATAGCACCTATCTGAGGGAGATTAACACCTCATGTTGTCATCCAGGCGGCTCATGTGAATCACATGATGTGATGGGATCAAGGGATATGCTTATGTGTGGCGACATTGTGATGAACTTTCCAGAGGTTCCATTTCCATGCAGAACGAGAGTATCTGAGAATTCAGACTCATGATCAGATTTCTTCCCCTTGGCATTTGCTTCTCTCATTGTAGGTTTATATACTTTATGGTGTCAGATCACAAGAACAATAGCGCGTAGCGTAGTAAATTCTGCCGTCAGTTGAACCTGTACACCTCTCAATCACTCGATCCGTGCTTAGCTATACGAGGTATGGGTCCAGTCATGTCGAATCGATGAGCCAGCTCTCCCCTTTGACACTCGCAGAACAAGAAGCGACCCCGCTGCAAGCCATGAGCACTGATCCCAGCTAGTAGGCACAAACTGAGATCGATCTGCTCCATGCACATGACTTGACTAGCTCATGATGGTTTCGTTACCGGCTCATGCGTCCCGGTTCGTAGGCCTTGCGCCACAGGCAGTGCCTGGACCTCATTGGACGCTCACGAACTGCTAACGTTTCCGGCACTAGTCACATTTTTTTAAATTTTTTTGATCTCTGGGTATCCTTTTTGCAAAAATAGCCTCATCTCCGAGCTTAAAAGGTGCAATACGTGACTTTGAGGAGCTCGGCAGAAGTGGACGGGCGCGTCAGCTGGAGCGAGCTCGGCAAACGAGGGCGCGCGACAGTTGGGCAGGCCCACAGCGCTGTCGAGTTCCCTAGGCTTGGTCGCGACATACTACCAATTTAGTGTTTTTTTCCTGAAATTAGGTGAATACTCGTACAAACTAGTTAAATATCAGTGCTTTGATACGCATTTAAAACAATCATATGATTAGTATACTATTTTCTTTGTAGAAGGGTAGGAATTTTTTAGAAAGGTGCAAGTGCGGTTTAGAGAGGCAGATGAACCACCATCACCAACTCACTGTGTTAAGTACCAGAGATACGTTATTGCAAAAAAAAAAAAATTGTAATGAACCATGTGTAGTCCGATATAACACTTCACAATGAATATGCGGATTACATGGTGCGTATGGTTTGGTTAGGTGCGTATATTTGCCTTACTACTCGTACAATACAAATGGCAATATGAGTGAACCATCAACCTTAACTACAACTAAGATACATGTGCGCCTTACAAAAGTCATGCTTGCAATCATTCATCGTATATATTTTGATCCATCGGTGCCTATCTCTTCTCTCGTTTGTGGGCCTTAGCCCTCACGACTTGAACCCAGTATTCAAGTTCCACAACTTATGTAAGTCCATCCTAGTTGGAAATAACCTAGAGTTCTTCTTGGCCACCCACTTCTACTTGCGAAGCATCTCTCCGTAGTTTGACATCCCTAACAACAGCGCAGTGATATCCTATATTAGTGCTCTCTTCTCCCTCTCCTCTTCCCCTATTTTGGAGATCACCTCGAGTGGAGTCTTGGATCCGGTAGTGGAGGTTAGGACGGACTTTATAGGTGGTCATTGTGCATTGATTGGAAGTAAAATTGGTATGTGTTGTCATTTCACTATGAAAAGCTAGTGCATGATATACGATGAAAAGCTACTACATGATGTTTGATAAATGAGAAAAACTGTCACGTGCTATCTATTCGATCAGAAAAGCTGGTATGTGTTGTCACCCTGTTGAGAAAAGCTGGTACGTGCTATGAACTCACTGAGAAAAGTTGATACGTTTGTCATATCACTTGGGAGAGCTGGTGTATGTTGTAAAATCATTGAGAAAAGTGTCCGAGCGCAGTAAAATCATGAGAGAACCTTGGTGTTGCAAAATTGTACTGCACTCATTAACAAATTCTATATCGTACTCCCTCCATCCAAGTTTCACAGGCGCGTAGGCTCTGAAAAAGTTTCCAATATTTACCGGCGCATAAGGCCCTGCATGCCTTGGGACGCTTCGCTTCTGTGCTTTACTCCTGCATGCATGCGCTTTTATTCCAGCCGCTTCGCTTTTATTCCTGCATGCTTGCATTCGCTTCGCTTTTATTCCTGGATGCATGCATTCGCTTCGCTTCTGCCGCTCTCAGCCACACTTCCATCTCCGCCCTGCACTTCCCTGATGGAAACACAAACACTTAGCCCATCGCAGGCAATGGACGCGGCAGCCTCGCCGTTGTTCGTTCGTGGTCTTAACTGGGCGCCGAACTCCGACGATGAAGCGGACAAGGATGTTGTGGCCGTATGGGGACGCGAGGAAGAGGTTGCTGCGGCCGAGAGGAAGGAAGTGATCGCCATGGCCGAGAGCGAGTGCATCACCAGCGATGGTAAAGAAGCGTGCGGTCGTGAGGAGTGGCGACGTCGTCATCGCATCCAGATGACATGCTCTCGCTGTAGTCTCATACACCGAGAGTATATGGTGTCAGCTTGGATCTATGGCTTCAAGGAGTTCGACTGCGAGGTAATTTTTTCCTAACATTGATGATCTAGTGATGGACGGCAACACCGTATTGCTCCTCACGCACATATGGATGGCGAGAGTCCGGACGCAATCAAAGCAAACGAGCAAAGAAGAGTAGTTATCTTGATTCATCCGAGTACTTGATCTATGCTAGCCATCGCATTATTGGTGTGCATGTACTTAATATATTGTATCCTTACCTATATGTAACACTGATGCTTGAAGTGCTTATGTCTATCTATTTGATCTTGCTTGAGTACTTTATGTCGAGTAACAGAAGGCATCCATTTGAAAAGTTTCTCTTAACATGCATCGTTTAGTTTCTCTTTTACTCTAAACATCATGACTAGCTTAAGAATAACACAAAAGAAGCAACAGACGTCATCCATGCAAAAGATACTCTAAAACATCATGCCAACAGAAGAAAGCCTAACCAACAAAGTCCAGTGCTTGATTGTAAATGTCCATAGGACACTTGTAACTAGTCAGAAGTTCACCCGTCATCTCCAAGTGCTTCTTCTTCATGTGTGGGATGTTGTAATATTGTCCTCCATTTTGCTTCATGATCTCCATCATACAACTCTGCTACGTTAGAAAAATCCGATTGGACCTATCCACAGGGTACTCGCAAAACGCCTTATCGATCTTTTTCACAATTTGATTGATGTTATTTGGAGTCCCCTTGTAAAACAATGCCTGGATTGCTGCAAAAAAAACCAAGGTCCAACACATTAAGATCGGGTGAGTTCGGCGGTTGGCATGTTAGTCGTATGTCCCACCCATCTGCTTGGGCAGCTTTCACAAATGCTGGATCGTCTACAGCAATGTGAGTCTTGGCATTGTCCTGTTGGATGAATATTGGCATTCCTCTTTCTTCGGCTGGCCACTTTTCCTTTATTGCGGGGAGGACTTTGTTGATTAGGAATTGTCGGCTAATTTCCTTGGTAACTGATGTCATGGCCTTTGTAATCAAGACACCTACACAATGCATACAATTTTAGCAAAATTAAATGGTAAAGATGTCAATTGAGTACATATGCATGTCATACCTCTATCTCTATTTGGGCTCCATCTCTTTGCAGGCTCTACGTACACAAAGGGAAAATTGCCAATTTTTCCATCAAAGGTGCACGCACCATGCTCATCAAATCTAGGCCGAGTAACCATTGCAAGTACCATGACCTTCTCAATGAAGTTTTTGCTTTTAACCGCCCTTTGTGGTCTTTCTTCATCATTGGCGAGATAGTACTTCTGGTTACGCCTAGTCCTATAGAACCACTTCTCATCGATGTACACGATGTTGTACATTGGTTTAAACGTGGGAGCATTTGGAATGTTGTTTGTGAGCATGGACAAGCAGTACTTAACTCGGGCTTTCTTGTTATCATCTGTTAGACTAAACTTTAGGTCATTTGTGTGTCGACGGAAATAACCCTCCCTAAAACGATTATGAAGTGTGCTTTTAGATACTACACCGAGCGCATTGGCTAGATCCTGGAAAGTTGTGCGCTCTTTCAAAGGCACGTTTTTTATGGCTTCCATGTCTATCTCTATTCTTTTGCGACCACAATTCCTAGTCAGTTTGTTTTTAACACCATGTATCCCACCAAATTGTCCTTCTCGCCATATCCTCTGCACTACCCTATGAGGCACATCAAATTTCTGTGCAACTTCCTTAGACACTCCATGCTGCAATATAGGAGGTTTTGTCTTTGCTAACAAATCACAGTATATAGCCATCTTAAAATCATCGGAGTAGAACCTCCTCTTTCTCACATCAGGACCTACAAAAAGAAAAATCAGTCAAAAATAAGTGCCCCTTCTAACATAAGCTAACACTAATAAGTGCCCCTTCTAGTACGCTCTACTGAAATGAAAGAAGCTAACACTACTATGTCCATTGCCTTGGTCTGAAATGAAAAAACACTAACACTACTACGTCCATTGCCTTGCTAACAGAAGCTAACACAAACGAGCAGCTCTTGGTGCAGGACCTTCCCACTCGTCGATGGCATCCCAATCAATCCGATTGCCATTGAGGTCCCAATCCGGAGGTGGCTCTTGGTTGAGATCAAATCCTAGTTGTGCCATGGATTGGAGAGGTGGGGTGAGGAGATTGCATGTCAGAGAGTTGAGCGTAAGATATGCATAGAACAGGAATGTATAGAGTCATGATGGCTTCAAAATTTCTAGTGACAAGAAAATTTTCAAATTTGTCTAGCACACTAACTGGCGACTGGATTTGGCGCGCGTTGTGCGGAGACGAAACAGAGGGCGCGAGGATGGCGCACGCGAGGAAATATTCAATCGCAGGCGTCGCGGGATGGCGCGCGCGGGCGCTGCGCAAGTCTGGCGCAGGAGCGCCCCCGGATCGCGGGCGTGCGGAGGTCTGCGCGGGAGGCGCCCGCGCTGCATGTCTGGCGCGCGCATGCAGCCATGCAGGCGTTGCGGACGCGCGCTGCATGTCTGGGAATTGCGGCAGTGAGCGTGGAAACCGAATCATTTTTTGCGGCTAGGAGTAGATGGGTTAAGGAGAGTTAATATTTCTTGGTCTTGGTGAAAATTTCTTGTGCGCCTGTGAAACTTGGATGGAGGGAGTATTACTGCAATAGGGACAAAACATTAATGAGTATATAGTTAGGTTTGACACTTGAGGTGTAAATGCAGGGTCATTAGAACAATTTTCGACATGCTCAGACTAAAGAGATGGGACCGGATGTAGCACGAGTTAAGTGTTGTCTGCTGCCTGCTTCCTCTGGCGGTGTAGCTAGTCCTGAGGGAAGGTCAGCCTGTTCGGTGAACGTTGTACGTCGTATAAGTCATATTGCGGTGGTGGCCAAGAGGGAACCAGTGCACATGATAATTTATTGGGCCCAATCTCTTGAGCGCTAAGCATCTACTACATCTAGTCCTCCGCGTAATTGCTGGCGTCCTGTAGAGGGAAAAAATATTTCGTTAGGTTAACGGAAGGTAGAACTGCAGTGCAAACTCTAGTTCTGAATAAATGAACCCGTGTCATGTGCTCTGTGGACAATGAACCAGTAGCCCAATCTTAGAACTTTGGCCTTGAGACCTACACATTCGTAATGCTTGGTTAGCTGAAGGAAGATGAATCATGCATCAGCAATGAAACTCGCATTTGTAAGCACTAGTGTCACGTGTTGCATGGATGATTAACCTCCAGGGTGCTTTGGTCCACGGTTGCCGCGAAGGTTGATGTTGTGTAGTCCAAACTGCACTGGTGGACCTTGTAGTTATCATATGTCTGATCGTACCACTCGCCATGCTATCGATGGCGTGGTTGGTCCACAGTGCGTACGTGTTGTATTTCACATCGCAATATCGGATAGGTGAGTCGATGTCACTACCTAGAGTGTTGTGTGTGTCGGGTTATCTCCATGATGAGAACAAACATGTTGTGCTCCGTCGTCCCCCTCCCCTTGGTGAGGGAGGTCCAGGGTCGGACTACCTCCATGACAAAGACGAAAGTAGAGTAGTGTCGGTGCAAATGGCCTACACAAAGATGACATGTATGAGATCAACAAAAAAAGGTATTGTGCTGATTGTAGTAAAATATGATATCCTCAAACTGGGAAGTTTGCTGCACGAACAGGGAACGACCGAGGCTAGGGCGATACGCCACGAGTTAGGACGTGCAAACGAAGCTACATGCAGATGAAGTTGCAACTCGTTGCCCACTGGGATAAACACGTCGCTAGGATCGCCATAGCTGATGGCCCTACTGTGTGTTTGGCGTTGTTGTACATGTTGTGGATGGACCCCAGCAAGCGTTCGATCATGTTTGGGAGTCCGCGGCACAATACAGCTCCACCCTCGAACACGATGCGGTGTAGATCTAAAAACAACTTGTTTTGGTTTCGATTCTACTTAAAATTTTCCTAGTTCGAATACCTTGACCACTTTAGGAGGATTATTCTTAGCATGCTTAATAAAATTAAATCCTAGGCCATGATTTTTCACACTAGTCTTTGACTTGTCTAAGATCATATTCAAAATCTTCTTACGAAAAGAAAACATCTCTAAAGTGTTTTTAAGGTACTCATTTTCTTTGACAGTATGGAACAAGATGAGCACTTAACATGTTCATTTACAATCTCCTTGGAAGCACTAGATTGAGCCAATTTCTCCTTTGCAGCAAAATTATTAAGTTGTCTAGTCAAAAATTCTATTTCAGTGTTAAGCATAAGATAATTAGAGCAAGAGACAGTCTCATGATAAATCATTTGTTGAATTGACTCTTGAGATGAATTAAGCCTAATCTAAAGCAAATCACACTTAGAGCAAGTTTGGGTTGAGCAGAAGAACTAGACTTGAGCCTTTTAATTTCATCATATGCAAGTTTTAACTTTTCATCACAAGAATTGTGTGCCAATTTTAATTCATCAAATCTAGTAGTTACATCTCCAAATTAAACCAAGGTTGATGCATTAATTTTTCTAGCATACTCCAACTCTAAACGTAATATTTGACAAGACTCATATGATTCATCATCAAGAAGAAAAGCTCCAAGTCTATTAATTTTAGAATTTAAGTTCTCAACAACAAGACCATGATTTTTAATATTCTTTTTATACTTCTTGAGCTCCTCTGTCAATCTAAGCATAGCACGAGATAAATTGGTATAAAAGATTTATCTCATTAGGATCGCTGTAGAGATCATCATTGTCGAATTACTCACTATTTGCCATAAAGTACATTCCTGTGAAGTCCGTTTCCATTGACTTCTTGCCATTATCCTCCCCATCACTTGTGGAATCAACATCGCTCAAATCAATACCCTCAAGTGTTGAAATTACCTTATTGATCGCCTTGCGATAGTTCTGCTTCTTGCTTGAGGCAGTCTTGACCGAAGTTAATGAGTTGGTGCCTTGTCATTATCGACCTCTTTGCTCTTTAGTTTGGCGCAGATAAACTTAATATGATTAAGTTCACCATATTCATAGCATCTAACATGACCTCCTCTCCGCCTCATTCTGACATTATTGATTGTATTTGTCACCCAATTGGAGAGAAGTACAAGCTGCTCTTCTGGTGTCTCATCTAGTTGTTCATTTGAAATCGAGCACAAAGCAGACAAAGAGGCACTAGATGAACTATCACTCGATTACTTACTAAGTCCAAAGAATTAGTCTTGTTTATCCTGGCCAAAATATCAATCTCATATATTTTCATCTTAGAATAAAAATCATTCAAGATAAGTATTTCCAAGCTAATAGAATGATTGATGGTAGTGATTAAATCATTGCAAATAAACATATCCATAGAATTCAAAATTTGTTGGGCATTATCAGATCAATATATGTGACACTAGCAGATTGCAAATCACTAATAATCTTATTGAAGCAATCGAAAAGAGCATCTACTGATTCTTCAAGTTTTATCTCAAATTTAGAATACTCCTTTTTGAATTAATTCTGATGCACACCTTTAACAGACTTTATTCTTCATGGTAATCGGCTAGAGTAGTCTAAATTTTATTTGTAGATTTAATATGAGCAATCTGATAAACTTATTTCTACTTAAACCATGTAATAAAATATTTCTAGCCCTAGTCTTAGCATTAGCTTTTACATCAGCAGTGTTTTCAATGGTAATGACAGAAGGTATTTCATATGAATTTTTAACTTTTTGCCAAATAGCATTATCTTGTTGTAAGATCGAGGAGGCCGACTAGATGGGGGTGAATAGGTGGTATAAAAATCTCTTCTAATTAGTATCATTTAAAGACCTATTTTATTTGTCTAAACCAAGTAAATAATACAGAATGTTAAATCAATTTGGTTTAACACAAACACTGCCTATATCAATTAAGTTCACTTAAGTGCACTAACAATCTAAGACTATATCAAGCAATCAAGTTAATTTTATGAAAGTAAATTGCTTGAAGATAAATAGAGAACAAGAAAACAAACCACAATAGACACACTCTTTTTTTACCTTGGTGCTCGGAGACTTACTGGTCTTCTCTAGTCCATGTTGAGGTAAGCCTAAACTAATTGGGCCGGCTCCACAAAGTAAGCCTTTCACCTCAAATCCACTAGTGGTAACTCTTTCCCACTCCTGGTAGGTGAGCTCCAACCTTCACACTTTACCGGGTCTTCTCACAACCTTCTTTGAGAAGATCACTGTGCACGATGCCTTCAACGCCGTATAGGAGTCAGCAAACTCCAAGAATAACAAGTCAAGTCCCTTGCTTGACTCTCACTATGTGCAACGAACACATAAGCTCAATTGGACATTAAGTCCACCTTTAGATGCAATACATGCACTCTAGATCCTCTCTCCTTGCTCATAAGGTGCAACACATGCATAATTGAATGGAAAGCCTCACATTAGCTCAAGAGAATAGAAATAGGTCAAGCAGCAATATCTTCAACCGGCTACAAGGGGTATTTATACCCCACACAAGAAAACTAGCCGTTGGAGCCAAATCCCTAAAAATCAGGGCGAGCGGAAGTACCGCAGTGTAATGGCCGGTATTTCCACACATGTTCTGACACAACAGTAACAGCTTTTTTAGAGCTTCTGAACTAGCTATTGGAAGTTGGCGCAGAACTACCGTGTTGAAAATCCGGAGTTCTGATCTTCGGAAGTTCAAAAACTTGGCGTGGTACTTCCATTTGATTCGAGGCCAAGAGATGGTGCTCTCTGAAAAAAAGTTCCGCCTGATCTTTCGGAGTTTCTATGCTCTGAAAATACCGTTAAAGGCTGCGGTACTACCGCTCTATGGTAGTTATGCCATTGAAACTTTGGTACTTTCGTTCTCTACTAAGAAAATGTGAGTTCGAGGGTGCTCTCGGAAAAAGTTCCGCTCAATTTTGATGGAGCTTCTGGAAAGCGGAAGTACCGCGTTTGCATGCCGGTACTTCTGATTGTCTAGACAGAGCATAGATTGACTCTGAGGGTGCTCTTTAGAAAAAAAGTTCCGCTCGACTTTTTAGAGCTTTTGTGCTCGAATGTACTGTTCAAGGTTGTGGTACTACCGCTCTACGGTAGTTCCGCCGTTGAAACTCCGGTACTTCCGTTTTCTGACAGGTGCAGATATCTCAACAGATTTTGCAAAATATATTTGCAAACAATAGTATCATGCACACAATGATCAAACATGATTTCCAACCCGTTGCAATATACATTTGCACACTTTTGAAATCATAACACAAAAATAGGTACATGGATTCCTCACTTTTGCAAAACACATTCGCAAACCTGAGTCACATGCTATAAGGATTATATATGAGCTTCAACCATTTACAAAATACATTTGCAAACATAAGCCTTATACAACAACGAATGGAAACATGGATTTTAAGCACTTGCAAAACACATTTCAATACATAGTCTCATGTTACAAGAATTCAATACATGAGCTTTAGCTATTTGCAAATACAAGTCTCATGCGAAGATGAGCTATAGGAGGTGAGGTTGAGCTATCAATATATGATGAGACTCAAACTAATAGATATGACCACTCTTAATAGTATGACAACTTATACTAACAATTTATTCTTTCAACCAAACACAAGACCGGTAAAAAATTATGAACACATTCTTAGTTCTAGTTAGTCATACATTTACCTTAGGTTATCGTCTTGATATACATTAACTCATGGGCCATGGGCCTGCCTAGCTACCACGCTGCGCCTGCCCACTCCTGCCAAGCTCCCTAGGTGCGGCAAGTGATAGGTGTCGTTTGTCACGTCTTTCGAGCTCAAAAACAGAGTTGCTTTTTTTGTAAAAGCAGGTGTCTAAAGGTTTTTTTAAAAAAATAGCTATAGTGTCAAATTCATGAACAAATTCCTACCATCTGTGTGCCCCTTATCGCCCTACCAATCGAGCACTACATCTTGACTCGTCGTCTTGACAGCGGGCTCGGGCCTGCCTGCCGGCTGCAGCTGGATGCACGCCGCCTGCACTTCTTCTTTGTCGTCTCTGTCCCTAGTAGTTTCTTGACCCGTTCAGAACACCTTCAGATTAGAGATCGATCAAGTGGTGAAAAAGGGTACAGACACCTCTGCCGGGGAAGAATGAATGGTAAGACTGGCAGAGCTATCTGCATTCGCAGAGGCATATGCAGATACACTGTGCTGGTACTCTTCATGTCAGACGATTTCAGTCTAGTGTGCTGTTACATTCGAGCCTTTTCCCTGTTCCTGCAACGTGAATTTCTGCACCGATCGGGCTGGACAGCTTATCTAGACCACAAGCGAATTTGCAGGCTGGTGAAGACCACAACATTGGGCATTGGCAGGTCTACGAGTAATGTAGCACACTAGGCCAATGGAGATTCAATTGCAAGGGAGATGTCGGGTGGGGGGTCCCGGTACAGCCTCCAGCTTCTTCTGGGTACAACCTTTGCTTTGCATCACAAGCGGCGTAGTTAGTTGTGCCTAACGTTCTCGGAAGATTGGCCGGTTCCGCGCGTTCGCCGGATGGGGCTTTGTGTGATGATGCTTGGTCCCTTCTCCCCATCGCTCAAGCCTGGATCTTGCAGTGAGTTTTCTTCTTACCTTGCAGGTTAACTCACTGGCTATCAGCCTCGGTCTCCTTATCCATCTCGGTGTGTCAGGAAGAGGATCTATCTGTAGTCGAGAAGCAACTACTATATATCTATAGTAAAAAATCGTTTGAAACACAAGAACTTCACACGATTTTGGCAAGGAAATTCACATAAAAACAGCTCAATTCTCGTAACAACCTAAGAAAATCCTCACATTCCAGACAGTATCGTGTGATCGGATTGTTCGTCTCCTGACAATTTGATCTAAGCCGAATGGTCCAGATCGACTGCTACTCTACTCGCGCGAGGCTTGAACGTTGAAGCACCAGTACATCTCCGACCCCACTGTTGCCACATCGCTGCAACCAACATCAATAGGTACAACCCGTACAATGGAGGCTTTTTTCTCCAAGGATAAAACCACGCAGGTAGCGCCAAGCCGATGCAACGTCAACGACGACCGGAAGGACCAGATCTCTGCGAGGGCCGCTGCTGCTGTGATCAATCATAGGAAAAGACAGATCTAGAGCTGTTTGTAGCGAGGAGGCAGGGCCTCCTGTCGACGCAACGACGGTCCCAGCTGCTCGATCTGCCCGACGTACACGCCGAGCCGCTGGCAGAAAAGCTAATCATTCTCCCCTGCCGAGACGTACCATTGTGATGTGATGATCGAGGGTTTCTACGTTCTGCGGAGGATAAGATGAGATCTGCTTGACGATTACGCCCGCTTGGAATGAATATGTGGGAGCAGGGGTGCGTGGGTTTCGATCTGCATGCGCGATGGAAGCGATTGTTCTTTTGGCGGGAAGGGAGGAATTGGGCAGGCAACCACAAGGCATTTGTGCATATATAGCCACTGGATGATGATAGATGCTGCTAAGATAGTAGTAGGTAGAATGTGTGGGTTAGGTTGTCTCTGCATTATGTCAAACTTGTGGATCATTGTGTTGTACTAGGGTGCCTCACCGGAAGATTCTTTTAACCTGTCGTGTTTTCATCATGGTCTAGCGGAACAACCACCACTGTCTACTGGTTTTGTGGGGTTTCATCATGGTCTAGCAGAACGACCACCACCGTCCACTGGTTTTGTAACCTTTGGGAGAAAGCTCCATCTACCTCTTACTAGTACTACCAACGGGTGAGGCACACGATTTGCCTTGATGATAGCCACAATAACCCCATCATATATGTTTTAGGCTCCTATCTGTAACACTCCTATTTATGCTTGACTACGTCAACAAACCGGAGACCGTCGCAAATCAGAGTTACATTAGGATCAGCTAAAGAAACGGTAGCATGTACAAGTAGATGCTTTCACCGTTTAGTACACGATGTTTTACTCATATGGCACGTATAGCGCTTTTCTTAGGTCTGGCTTGAGTGAGTACTACATTGCCCGCCTATTTATTATATAAATCTCTAGTGCCTCCCTCTTGTTGGTCTTCTACTTTGTAAAGTCCTGGCTACCAGCTTCCCTATAGTAGTAACCCTCATCATAGTAGCAACCTACATCATCATGAGAACCGATCTCTACCTAATCAGAGTTAACATACACCACAAAGTAAAACAAAATGACAACGAAACAAGTATGAGTACAAAAGTACTCAGCAAGCCTCGGAAAAGGTGATACATGCATTAATAGATATACTCCCCGCCACCAAGCCATTTTTCCAAAACTAATTTGATATTCAAGGTAATACAAAAGTTAGATACAATTACCCATCTGTTGGACAAAGGCTATATTATAATTTAGAAATCTACTGGTGGTAGCGCGATGTGTGAGCTTACAACTTGTGTTAGAGAAAAACCCACATGACACACTTCTAAATCCGAAAACTAGGAGTGATATCACGTTTTACTCTGATTAGAGGTGTATTACTTTGCCCATAACATCACGTGGCTTAAACTGTCACCAGTCCTTTGCGCAACATTTGGTGCATGTCTAAGCCAAGGAACCAAAAGGCTTGCCCAACATGTACTCTGACCTTTGCCTAGTACCACATCGCCTTACTAAAGGCACGCGGGTTTAGACCCTTACTTGATAGTCTCACAATAGGGTGACCACCCTACCTAGTACAATCACCTTCTCACCCATGGTAGAGACAGCTACTTGGTTAGTTAATCAATTCATCCTGTTCCATTCCAGGTCTATGGTTAATATAGTTTGCACCGCTTTTGAAGTCATCCCCAGCCGGTTATGTCAAGTTATATCCCTATATAGAGGAGTCCTGACTTCCATAACATAACTTTGACCGGTTGCTCTTACCCTGAACCCCCTACCCACTAAATATTTGCTTCATAACCATGGTTGTTAAGGCGTAGAGATATCGGCGATATCTTGTTGCCATATCGCCGTGGCGGATTGGAGGTCCATACCATTCGAACGGCATGGAGGTGTGCCGTATCCTGTTCACCACAGTGGTGATATGGCGGTATGGCGTCTTCGTGACAACGTTACAAGGTGGGGGTGTGTTAAAAGTTGAGAGTACTACTCGAGTTCAAGTCAGAGACATACCGCTGTAAGGGTTGGGGTTTTGGGAAGTATCCGTGGCCGGGTGAAAAAGCGAGGAAAGAGTCACCGTTGCAGCCGGATCCACCATCGCAGTTGTTGTATCCGCGGGATCCATCATAGTCATGGGATCCGTCGTCGCCGCCTACCCTGGCCACCGCATCGTGTTCCGCCTCGGCGCCGTCCTCCGCCTATGGCGTCTAGGGTTAGCGGCACCGACACCCTCTCTACTCACTGCTTGCTCGGCTGCGCTGCGCCACTGTTTACCCCGCCGACCCGCGTGTGTGTTTGGTTGCTTGGAGGTAGCGTGGATGGATCATCCCATCCAGTTTTTTGGGATATTCATGTGTTTGGTTGGGTGGATGATACTGTTTTATGTTGGATAAGGTCATCCAACTGTAGGGAATATGCTCTTGAGATGCTGGACGAGGTCATACGGTAGATTTTGGCAGATGAGCTATTCCAAGACTCCAGGCGGTGGCGCACTCGTCACACGTGAGGATTCGGTCAAGCCCAAACTCCCACTCCCCTACCCTCCTTGCTGTCTCCTTACACCACTCGCCACTCCCCATCACATTGATCTTATTCCCAGATCCACCCCATGCCCCCATGCCCCCCATGCTGGTGGCATCGACCCCATCGTAGAGAAGCCCCATTCTCCCATGCCGCCGTGGCCTATGGCAATCCCGCGGGCCTCACCTGTGCGATCTCCACCGAGGCCAGCACCGTGCTCACCGTCATGCACCGACGCCGAGCTCGTCACCACGCTCCGGCCCTTCCTCGACGTCGTCTGTTCCAAGGAGGTCGACGCTGCCATCACGTCTGCCTCGCTGTAGGAGGTCATGGATTCCATCATCGGCCACTGCAGGAGGCCGGCGTTGCGGGAAGGCATAGATTCCATCGTCGGCCGCCGCGGAGGAGGGCGACGCTGCGGGAGCTCGTGCATTCCACCCCCCGCCGTTGTAGAGGGGGTCGCCGTGCACACTCCCGCCGCCGCTTGCGAGCCTGTGCGCTCCCGCTGCCACCAGAGATCCAGATCGAGAGGAGGCGAGGAGAGTGAGGAGACGTTGGTGGGAATGAGGAAGAAGAGACGGTTTAGCTGAGTAGAGAAAAAGAAAAGAGAGGGGAGAAAAGAAGAAAGGAAAGAAGAAAAATAAAATGAAATGAAATGAAAATACATGCCAAAATTACTGAAGTTTATTCTTACCGGATAACCTTAACCCATCTCATTCACCCTCATCCTCCCAACCAAACATAAAATTGGTTCATCCCATCCATCCAACTAAACATAAAATTGACTCATCTCATCCACCTAATTAAACAGACTCATTGGATCATCTCATCCTATCATATCCTGTCAAATCCTAAATCATCCTATATCATCTATCCTCATTCACGTAACCAAACACATGCTCAAGACATTCTACCCATCTCACTACACTGCGCTGCAGCACTGGGCTGTTGACTGTTGAGTGCTAGGCTAGTGGGCTGAGTGCTTGCTGCTGGGCTGAAGGGTGAAGGCCGAAGCCCAGTTGAGCAATTGAAAAACTTGGCGTTGTCTTCTTCGGCAGTTCGGCCGACTGCCGCCGTTCCGCTGCTCTGGTCTCTCCGTCCACCTACCTCCTCCTACCCGTAGGCCATGCCGGCTCCTCCTCCGACTCCAGTTGCGGAACCCCAACCGACGGGGTCCTCCTCCTCGGCTCCGGTGGCGAACACCGACGCCGCTCTACATCGGCTCCTTCGCCGCCTTCCCCCGTCGGCCAAGTTGGACCACCCGGACCGCCGCGGCCGTGCGACGACCGCGGCCTACAGCTGCGCCGACGCCGCCTCCAACGCGGCGTCGCGCCTTGGAGCTCGGTGGCCGCCCCAAAGCCGGCCACCGTCGCCCTCAACTCCGACCACGGCCTACCCCACAAGCTAAGTGTTATTTCTTCCCCGTCCCTTCTACTACTACTGGTTCTATCCCAGATTAATCCCACAGAAATCGATCGGTGCAAAGTGTTTTGTCTGATGGTGAGACTAGGGTTAACTCTTAATGTGCAGTGATTCACTCGTAGATGAGTTTATGAAGGGAATTCTGAAATGCATGTATATTGGATCACCAGCGACTTCGATTATATGCATCAGTAATTATTGTCGATCATGTGGTGTGCTGTGACTAACAGGAAGTATTATAGATGTGTTCTGAAATTTGTGGGTTAAACTAAATACACAATATGAGCTACTATGCTGACATGGAAACGTACACTAGTGGTCATTGTGATGACTAGATTACTATGTGTGTTAACACAGAACCTGTGCTAAACAGCTAGTAGGCCGATCAATAAATATATACCAGTGTATATTGTGATATCTGGAAAGCCATAAGTGTGCTGTGTAGATGGTGGATGATTGAGGAGAATTTCTAAGTTCACTAGTATGATTAGTTTACCCATCGTTGCTCAAAACTTATATGTGCGGTTATATGGTAGAATGAGAGAAGTATGCGGTTGCTCAGATCATAATTTTCTTATTCTTAAGCTAGTAATCTAGTGAATGCAATTGTTGTATATAAGTAAGTGTTTAACCATGACCAGATTGCGCAATGTGACACCTGTATGGACAAGTACTCCAGATTGTAGGTTTAGGCATTATATTCCTACTTCTTAGCTAGGCAATACCTTAAGTTGATTCAATGATTGGTTGGATGCGCTATTTCTAGTTACTTCCATAGTTATATCCTTGGAAGTGCAGGCTTATTGATTCTGTGATTTTTCAGAAAACTGCATGAATTATTATTACTTGTTAAATTTTGTTACTTTGTGCTGGTTAAAACAATGCGAAATTATTAAGTTAGTCCACTATGGTATTATATTAGTCCATTCGGTGAAAAAAAGCCTAGGAATTAAATGACTTGCTTGCTGCTATGAAATTGACTTGGCATTAAAACTTGCTAATGGAATGAACTAGGAGATGCCTACATGCTTATATTACTACTCTTGGGTAAGAGTACATTTATATCAATCTTTCATTTGATCAGATCAGCGTTTCTTAAATCTCAAAGCATGCTCAGGTTAATAATCAAGTCAAGCATACTGTCACACCAAGAACTGTATGCATTAGCTTTTTGTTCTGTTTGTATAGTGTTGCTACCTAGTCATTATGCTTGCTTAATTGATGAATTCTTCTCGTAGGCAACACACAGTTGTGAATATATGCATCTCAATAATAGTTACTTCGGAGAGTAAAGAGGGCATTAAAAGTGATGATTGGCACCTCGTTGCTTTTGCTGCAGGGAACTGCAAGTGTGGAAGGGGAAAGGGTAGGGATGGCGGGCAAAGTGGAAGGGGACGAGGCTTGATGTTCCTTTTCGAGTTTTTTTAAATAATTTATTTTTATTCAAAAATATAGAAATATATCTATATTTTAATTTTTACGCAAATAGCTTCCAGTCGCCAACCATTGAGCGATTGGACCCTGTCACTCAACCGTTGGGCGACTGGACCGTGTCGCTCAACGGCCTAGCGACAGGCAGATAGTAGCTCTACCGTTGGGCGACAAGGATGAAGTCGCCTAACGGTCAGACGCAGGTACGTGGTCAACCCGACGTGGTCGACACAATATGGTTGAAACAGCATGGTCGATCAGTGTGGTCAAAGCAACGTGATCGACACAACGTGGTCAAAGATTAATAAGTGATCGAAAAGAACAAGGAGGTTAAACCAACGTGATCGAAACATTATGATCGAAGATTAGTGAGTGATCGAAGTGAACAACGTGGTCGAAGATTAGTGATTGGTAACTGGAAGGTGCTGTCACCGAACGGTTGGACGACAACACCTATCGTTCAACCATTGGGCGGTTGGCCTGCGTGCTGCTCAGCTGTTGGCGAAAGGGTCAGTCGTCCAACGGTTGGACGACAGGAGGTTACTTTTATAAAAATTAAAATACAAGTATAATTTTATATTTTCAAATAAAAAATTATTTTAAAAAATCGTCCCTTTCCACCGTTCCTTTTTGCCTCGCGATTACAGTGAAAGTGGATGAGTAGTGGTGGAAATGATGGAAAGTTAAAAAGGACAGGAAGGGTGTACATATATATGTATACATACGTACATAAGTAAGTACATACATAAATACATACATAGGATTTAGATAGATAGATATATATATAGAGAGAGACGTTAAGGAGATGGAGAACACGAACTCCGGATGGCATCAATACTAGAGGCAGTGTGGTGCTTTCTACCGCGCTCGTTTCAGCTTCAGTTTCTAGCTTCTGGCTTATTTTTCACTATTTATAATTTTTTATCTTTTTCTGATTTTTTTTGCTTTTTTTGAGCCTTTTTGCCGGTTCTTTTTTTCCCGTATTCGATTGTGTTGTCCGAGATGAGCTAACATATTTTTTCTATTTTTAATTTTTTAAAATTTAATTACGTCAAATAAGTCACTTTCAGCTACAATGAAATTTCAGTCAGCTACAATATATTTTTAGTTATAAGCCACAGCTTTTCAGCTCAACTGAGCAGAGCCTAATCCGAGGTTGCCATAGGTTACAGCTTACATGACGAGTACAATTACCGTCTCTGTTTTACTTATCCTTTTCTGCTCGCACCTTGCAACCAGGCCTATACACGACACGAAACAGATTCCACATGATCGAAGCAATCCATGCAAATATAATGCGTCTCTTGATCAACTCCAGATCTAGAATTGACAGTTGCGTCAAGTAGTACAGTTTACAACTCTGCATCCATGTGAAGTCGCAATAGAACTCATTTTTTTTCTTTATTGAGATGAACTCTTCTCTTTTTTGGGAGAAAAGCTTTTCATTTTGAGGAAGATATATTCCTTTTCAACAAATACTCAGCCCATGTCTTATGGGCCTTGCCCCAATACATATAGAGCCCAAGCATCCTAGTTGCTGCCATAGCCAAGCTAACTGAACCGCCCAACACAACACGACACGAGTTCAAATAAAACATAACTTGATTAGACCTGGTACAACTAATCTCAAATAAGTTACTGTGCCGTGCCGACTCACGTGTTTGTTCTTCGACGCATGCACGACACAGAGAGGGTTAGATCGCGCTAAGTTGGTCTGGTCATGTTTAACCCAACGGACCACAAGTAATTTTACTGTTAGTGGTAAGTAATTTTATTGTCAAATCACATGTTCGTGTTTAGAAGAATACAATAACTATAACATAATTAATTTTTTACTATCATCCGTAAGGGCAGTCCCAGTGCTCCACGTAGGATAGTGTCTATGACATTAATTAGATTGCCATGTAGGAGTTTTAGATGATGTGACGCTATATTAAATAAGAGAGAGAAGAAAAAGAGGAAGAAACTGGGTTTCATGCAAGACCTAGTTTCTATGAGAAAACCAATGCAATAGATACTACCAAATTTTGCATTGGAGAGATGGTTGTATCTTCATGATAGATGAAGAAAAATTATGATTGGTGGAGAGGAGAGAGATTTTGATGCTTAATTAATTGCTTGGGTTATAAATAGACATGGTGCATTGGAGACAATAATGTCTAAAGTAGTGTCTATATGACATGGTATAAATAGAAACTACTTAAGTGGTTTCTGCACTGGGACTGGTTTTACTATCATACCACATGAGAGTTAGGGGGTGTTTGGGACTGCTCCACTCAACGTTTTTCAGCTCCGCTCCACGTTTTTTAGCCAAACAGGTTCAGCTTCACGCACTCTGTTCGAGGAAAAAAAGGTGGAGTTGTGAGAGCACCTAAAGAGGTACTCTACAAACTCCAGGTTTTTTATGGAGCTGCTCCACGGTAGAGTTTGTGGAGCAGTTCCAAACACCCTCTTAATGCACTCTTCTGAACAGATCTATCCTCTCAGGAGAGTTAAGGGTAAATGGCACACCGTGACATATTGGGTCAAGCCGTGTCTTGGGATTGTGCCGTGTGTGTTGCAATGAGCGTTCAACTTAAGTATGGCACGTCCGATCAGGCTAGCTCGGCATAATCAATTTACTATTTATATCAAGGTAAATCGGATCAATAGCACCGTGACTCAGGCTGACACGTTTGGCAAGGTCTGGCCATCGCCCACCGTTAGTCACCTCTTATCCCTTTCACCAAAATTAGTCTGACAAATCGAACCAAACCCTAGCTTCTCCTCTGCTACCCGATCCCCACCCGGCGACTCGCCGGAACCCTAGCCCTAGATCCACGGTTCCCCGCCGTATTAGCTATGGCGAGCCTTAAGGAGCTCCTCCCAGCGCCGAAGACGTCGTCGTCCACTTTCTACGACCACAGCAACGATCCATGGTTCAAGGAGCGGTACGGCGGCGAGTCCGCCGCCGCGGCGGCGAAGCCAGCGGTCGCCGCCAAGCCCGTGCCTCCTTACGGGAAGCGCGGTGGCTTCGTGCCGCGGCGGCCGGAGGACTTCGGCGACGGCGGCGCCTTCCCCGAGATCCACGTCGCGCAGTACCCGCTCGGCATGGGCCGCCGCGACGAGAAGGGCGGATCCAAGATCCTCGCGCTCACCGTCGACGCGCACGGCAGCGTCGCCTTCGACGCCGTCGTGAAGCAGGGCGAGAACGCCTCCAAGATCGTATACTCCAAGCACAGCGACATCGTGCCCAAGATCGCCACGGCCGACTCCGAAGCAGTCGACGATGAGGAGTACCAGAAACAGATCGACGAAACCACGGAGCGAACGAAAGCCGCTTTGGAGAAGGTTGTCAACGTTCGACTCTCTGCCGCCCAGCCCAAGAACGTGCCGACACATGATTCGGAGTCGAAGTTTATTAAGTATAAGCCGTCACAGCAGTCGGCAGCCTTCAATTCAGGTGCGAAGGAGAGGATTATTAGGATGTCAGAGATGGCTGTGGATCCTCTCGAGCCACCAAAATTCAAGCACAAGCGAGTGCCCCGTGCTTCTGGGTCGCCCCCTGTGCCGGTCATGCACTCGCCACCACGGCCTGTGACGGTGAAGGATCAGCAGGATTGGAAGATCCCACCATGCATTTCAAACTGGAAAAATCCTAAGGGTTACACAATTCCTCTTGACAAGAGGTTGGCAGCTGATGGGAGGGGGCTGCAGGAGGTTCAAATTAATGATAACTTTGCAAAGCTTTCGGAATCATTGTATGTGGCAGAGCAGAAGGCGAGGGAGGCAGTACAGATGCGCTCCAAGGTGCAGAGGGAACTGATGCTAAAGGATAAGGAGCGGAAGGAGCAAGAGCTGAGGGCACTTGCACAGAAGGCGCGCATGGAGAGGTCTGGTGTCGCACCTGCACCTGCGGGTGTGCCTGCTAGCGGTGGGAGGGCTGTGGTGGATGATGGTGATGAAGATATGGATTTGGAGCAGCCACGTGAGCAGCGTAGGGAAACTAGAGAAGAGAGGGAGGCGAGGATCGATCGTGATAGGATCCGTGAGGAGCGAAGGCGCGAGAGGGAGAGGGAGAGGAGGCTGGAGGCCAGGGATGCCGCAATGGGTAAGAAAAGTAAGCTCACCAGAGACAGGGATCGTGACGTCAGTGAGAAGATTGCCCTGGGTATGGCAAGCACTGGAGGTGCGAAAGGTGGAGAGGTCATGTATGACCAGAGGCTCTTTAACCAGGACAAGGGAATGGACTCTGGGTTTGCTGCTGATGACCAGTACAACATCTACTCTAAGGGACTCTTCACAGCGCAGCCCACGCTGTCCACGCTTTACAGGCCCAAGAAGGATGGTGACTCTGATGTGTATGGTGATGCGGATGAACAGCTGGAGAAAGTTATGAAGACCGATAGGTTCAAACCTGACAAGGGATTTTCTGGTGCTTCAGAGAGGACTGGCAAGAGAGATAGACCTGTGGAGTTTGATAAACAGGAGGAGAACGATCCCTTCGGTCTTGATCAGTTCTTGACTGAGGTGAAGAAGGGAAAGAAAGCTGTGGAGAAGATTGGAGGCGGAGGAACCATGAAGGCAAGTGCTGGGTCTTCAATGAGGGATGATTACGAGGGTGGAGGATCTGGGAGGTCCCGCATTAACTTTGAAAGAGGGCGTTGAGGTATTTGCTATGCGTGTGTTATCTTCTGCAGGTTCTTAATGCATTTTCAAATATTATTCAGCATGATTTCCTGTAAGTATATGAACTTACAGATAACAAAGAACCTGATGTATGAGTTGTTGTGATACGTCAGCCTGTTGTACTTTCAAGGGGCATGTTAAAAGAGTGTACTTATTTAGATCCTGTGATGTTTGTTTTGTGTATCTGTTAATGACGGGATCGACAAACTTTATTTATCCATATTCCGTAGCCTCTTATATATTCTGTTACGTTTATCATACATATTCTGTTACTTTTATCCTGTATGAAGTCGAAATATGTCTGGCTGAAATAATTACAGCTTCCGGATATGCATAAACACCTTGATGTCCTCACACATTAATTCTGTAATGCCTTGAGTATCATAATGGTTGAATGGATTTCTGGGTGTTGCGATGATATTGTCCTTACTTGATTTGGGAGATATGGATTTCTTGTTCATAGATGTTTGAATGGGAATTCTCCTTGTACTTATCTGCTGTCACGCTCCATTTTGTTTCTTGGTTTTACTCGTTTCATATGTACACGGAGTATTGATAACTAGAAAGTCGTGGCTGAAGCTCTATATAATATTAAGTTTGTTGATGGTTGTTTGTAGTATTCCAGTGGTGTCTTGTGTTTGCCATTCGCGTCACTGATATCTTTGTTCATTGGAGGAGTTGATGTCAAAGCCACCCCACCTTGCTCATTTTTGGAGCTGTCCACAGGTTCCAAAGGAGAGCAACAATTAGAAGTTTATGGGAGTTTATTATGGATTGGCTTAATATGTGTATATCTAGGTTTGTTTATTTGATTATTGTAGTCACCAATACATTTTCAGTGATGATGTGTCATCAATACATTTTCAGTGATGATGTGTCATACGAATACAATTTGTTGAGGTCAGATCGAAATATGCAATTGCACAGTGAAGTTTGGGGTACTAGTCCCTACTCACTGTCTGTTTTGTGTTCGCTTGCTCCTCCCCTTCGTAGACTTGTCATAGGAATACAATGATAAGAAATTAGAGAAGTTTTTACTATAGAAGATTAAATTTGTTTAAACGAGGAGATTGTACTATACTCATTCTTTCTAGATTTTTTTAGATGAAGCCAAGTAAAGAATTATAAAACGTAATGCTGGACTTTGTTTTCTAATGGGCCGTCATCACTGACAAGGGCTGTTAGGTCCGAACTCCGAACAAGGGATGCGCGGGCCAAACGTAGATTGTTTGTCAGGCCGTCTTTTGTCAGTCAGGTCACGACTTCATTTTTCTTTTCTTTTCTTTTCAGAATGGTCGCAGGAAACATTCCCAGAAGAAGGAAAGAATGGTCATAGAAAAAACCGATTTTTAGACAATTCATCATCTCTTGAGGAATATAGCTTCCTATGACCCGAGTGTGACATCTCACGCATGGCGTCACAAAAATACGGAGAAGATCTTTCACAGCTGCGTTACGATTCGATCGACCTGACGAACAAGTTGGTGCAGCCGGCCGGGGTTCTGCATGGAAGCAGGACGACCAAGGATTCGTCTCATCGCTGAGCCAACTTGACCGCTAGTTCCCTTCGCACCTTTGTTCGGCTACAGCAAGCACCTCACCTTGGCACTTTCTTGCTCATATCTGAACAAATTAGATTCTGATGCTACTTATCTTCTGAGCGACCAAGAGAACCTCGACATCACACTGAACCTAAACTGATGCCACTGCTGCTCATAGCCGATAGAATAATACGATCTTTGAACTGTGCAATTTAGCAGCTGTACTCTTCTTCTACAGTTTACATCGACAGCCAAATCAAAGTTCAAGCCCCCGAGTTCTTTCGTTTTCTCTTTCTCGGAACAAAAATATTCGAGCTCCGAGATGCTACAGGAGATTCCGGAGGCATCACATATTTTGGCCATAGTTATCAGACCTGCACCGACCCAGCAGTTGAGCCGGAAGAAGCCGGACCCAGCAGCTACGCTGGGCAAGTCTAACTCACAGGACCGAAGATGCAATTGATTCGAAAAACTCCAATCGACCTGGCCGGTTTTTCATTGATCTGGTTGACTCGGTCGGGTTTTGTTCGCGAGGTTTTGAGGGCTACTAGAGTTTTAGTGATTATTTACCTATAAATTTGTTAACTAAAATAATGTATATAAGATTTTAGACTGTCGTGATTTCACCACGTTCTGCTTGATTTTATCTTATCAACTTATACATGATTTTATTATTTAATAGTTATGGACCTCATGGTTATTTTTATAAACATCACCAGCTATTTGTTATTCATTTTTTTAAATTTTTATTGCTATTATTGTATTGTTATTTTTTCTATTTTTAAGATATATATATATATATATATATATATATATATATATATATATATATATATATATATATATATATATATATATATATATATATATATATATATATATATATATATATATATATATATATATATATATATAGAAAATTACATAAAGCACCATGGTGCCTAGGCACCAACATCCGATACACGTGTATGATTGATAATTTTTAAGTTTGGGTATGAAAATGTTTTATACCCTTGATATATTTATGGTAAGTAAGTTTTGAACTCAGTTCAAATTAGTTTGAACTACTTTTGAGTTCAATGCAACTACAGTGAGTATATACCATAAAATAGTTCAAACTAATTAAACAAGTTGAATTTAAATTTTTCGAGTTTGACATCTCAAATATACTTTTTATGGGTATATGAAGATACCCACATCAAACGTTATAATCTCAAGCAAATCAACGGATTGATATTGGTGCAGCACCATGGTGCATGAAACACTCGCCCTATATATATATATATATAAACCTAACGGTGCAACCATCAGATGAGTGATCCGAGACCTTGCTCGGACCGATGGCCAGTCCAGGTCCGCTAACACTGGTTTTGGCAAGGGTCGACGAACGGATGGCATTTTGGCAAGTTGCAAACGAACACGATGGTGTGAAGGCAATTTTCCTCTTACATGGAACAAACGATCGTACGCATAACGTGGCAGTACTCGCCATCATCAATATGTCATACGCAGATACCATGATACTATTTAAAAGCTACGTAACCCGGTCGCCATCGCTGAGACGAATTAGGCGAGAGAGGAAAAGATGGCACGAATGGATTGGCGTCGGCACCGAGACGTGCGCGGAGCACAGCTATCCCTGTAGATGGGAATTAGTAACCAACTTTCGAATAGAATATCTTTTTAAAATATAATTATAAATTTATTGTAATAGATATTATCATGATTTTATTTATATTAGCTAAAATCATACGTAAATATCTTTTTTCGTACTTTCTTTCACGAACAATTAGAAATTAAAATTTTAAACTTAAAGTCAAAGTCTAAAAAAAATATACCATATATTCTGATCTGGTGTTGCTCGCTTGCAGCTGCAAGCTGAGAGTTAGGGTCCCTCCCCTCCATCGGTGGGTAGAATCGTAGATTGGACAGCTTAAGCTCGTTAGGATCGTATTATTTTTAACTTATGTCTTATATTTTTCAAATAAATAAATAAGATAGTTTTTATCTTTTTTTCGAAGTAGTTTATTGAGATAGCCCTTTTAAAACCAGGGGAGAAACTAGGCTCAGCCCAAACCTCAGGCTAGGCCAGCTGGTTTTGAACTGTCTCAAGCTTTCGTTTATAGTCTTTCACACCTATGTTATTATTTTCTATGGACTTTGGTTTTTAGGTCTCGGGTTATAACCCACCTAGCCTGAGGCCTGATTCTGCCCCTGTTCAAAACAATTTATCGATATTTGATTTCTTCGCACAAATATTCATGTTAAAACTAAAAACCATAAATCATAACTGTAAGCCATCCGCTACAAACTAAAACAAACTTTAAAAAAAGAGTCAAAAGCATTAGAGCTTGGACCTATGTGAGCAGCCTACCGATCCATCGAGGCTCTCGCGTCCGTCTCATTTCTCCTTCGTCGTCGTCTCGCAGCCTGCAGCCCCTGTCGCCTTCGCTTCCATCCAACGCAACGCCTACCGTGCGCTGCCGAGACGCGTCGCAAGCTGCGAGGCGAAATTTCTGCGCCTTATTGATCGATCTCGCTGTTTCAATGGATGGCCTTTAGGATTGTCAAAAAGTCTCTGCCTGCCTCACTAACTGATCCTGTTTGCTTGTTTGGCCTAACTCGTGGATATATGATAAAAGATTACGTCTACCGCCCATGTGATCAATTTGCAATGGTTAGTACACCTAATTCCATGCCAGTTTCTCTTCATTCGTTGGTGATCAACAGCAATCAAATCACAGGGATTATTCTTCAAGGTACCAGCGCGTAGGTACATGAACCTTCTGACTTTCAACATTATACAAGTCTATTTTCTTCACAATTTCAGCGCCCCGGAGGCCCGGAGAGAATCGAACTTGATCTCTTACACACAATTGGTTACTCCAGCAATAATTCTTCTTTACTTCATCTCAAAAGAACAAAAAAAAATGTTTTATCTTTACTTCGACATTATCACAGGGTTCCTAACAGTAACAGTAACACCAATCAGAGCCTATCATATAGATTCATATATGGTACTACTATACACAGTGTCATGCTACTTCCATAGCTTTAGAAAAGAGTGGACAAGGGTTTCCATAGCATAACAGTGGGTAGTGACTGATTTGGCCATCACCATTTTCATTTTTTTTCCTCACGAAATAAGTACAACAGCACCAATACAGTCCTGAAAAATTCTGGTCCCCAGGTCTGACGACGATGACAAGCGCTAATCCAAAAGCTCGTTGCCATCGCCGTGTGATCGGTTGGGCTTAAGCTTTTAGCTTCCGACTTATTTTTCATTATTTATAAATTTCGTCTTTTTCTGAACTTTTGGCTTTTTGTTGAGCTTTTTTGCCTGTTCTTTTTTCCCGTATTTGTTTGTATTATACATAATTGGCTAACATATTTTTTATATTTTTTAAATTTAATTATGGTAAATAAGCTCTCACACCATACTGATATTTTTTCAACACATGATGATTTTTAATTATAAGTCACCAAAAATAAGCCCGAATGATCACCACCGTGCACACGCTTGCAAAAACCCAAATCAACGTCGATACATAGCTGTCCCAATTGCGAGTGCTTGTGAATTGTGATCCACATGAACTTGTGAAAAGCTACTGAGATCTTGGTAGATTTTGGCGTAACATGTTGTTCGTGTGCTGCGCGCAATTATGGTCGATAGCTTGTGGAATGGCTTGGGCTTATATCACGGTTAGGTTGCTTGTCTCATTCCGAGAATTATTTCTAGGTAGATGCTTGTACAGGCGACTATTTTTCTTTACATCTTTAATCACCTTTTTATACTATAATTTTAGATGACTGCGAATGTAACTTCAAGAGAGAACAAATTAGTACACTGTAATTTTAGGTGACTAAAGTATAACTTCAGATGATTAAGAGATAAAAAAATTTCAGCCAACCGCGCAGTAGCAATACCGATGGCCTTGCCCTGGTTTTAGGTTCAACGAATATTGCCGCGCGTCATATGACCGCTTTGGTAGGTAAGTCTCAAAACATTATTCTTTTAAAATTTGTGCCTTTCATTTTTAGAGATATCAATGGAGCACGTCTCATATATAAATCCTACTTTTCGACAAAGAACAAGTTTTTTTAATGCAACGTGCCGTAATGACACGAGAGACTTGGTTTGAAATTCATAGTAGTTCTTATTTGAAATATCATGGAAGAAGAAAAAAAATTGGTTTTCCTCCAGCTTTTAGTCGCACACGCAAGCAAGGCAGATACAACAAAGATAAGGTGACTAACAACGCTGCAGCCTTTTTTTGTTTTTATTAAGTAAACATGGTTGTGGCTACACTGTTTTCCTACTCCCCAATTGATTGACTGGCTTGGAGTTTTGAGGAAAAGATAAGAGAGAATATTGCATAAGTATCTCATTTCACATGAACAAGAAAAGGTGGTTTGCGTTTGTGTAATCGATCTTGAGGTTACATCCAAGGCTGACTTGTAAGATATTGAGGATAGGTTAATAGTTGACACTGCCAACGAAGTGACCGTTGAGTTAACACTAACCGACCGGTGCTTCAACAAAGTTAAAGAAGACTGTTCGAGAACGTGCATAGATTATTACACCGTACACATTATCTGATATCATGCTTAACACTCGATCGAATTGTTTTCTTTAGAAGAACATATTAGAGGTTCTAGCTTATCAGCATACTATGTATATACTTGTTGAGGGAGGGCCCGCGCTACCTTTGGCAACGAAGCACTCTGGCCTAGCAAGGTGTGTCAAAGTGTGCGGCCACAACCTCGGCTTTACGAGATCCAGGGATCAACCTCCGGGCTAATTTCGGACGAGGTTCATGGGCTGACCCCAACGAGCTCCACGGACTGACCCCGAACAAGGTCCAGAGCCAACCCCAGACAGCTGCGGGCTAACCTCGGACGGGGTCTAGAGCTAACCTTGAACGAAATTCGGGGCCAGCCGCAGAGCAACCCTGGACGAGGTCCAGGTCCGCTGTGGACTGACCCTGGGGTCTCTCAGATGTGGTGAGACCCACTTGGCAGGAAAGATGAAAATACTCTTAGGAGTAAACTAGGCCCTTAGGCAGACCTGTAACTTTACTCGTCTCCTCCCACTCTATAAATAGAACCCCATGTAAGTGGGAGGAGAAGGCCATTTGTAACCCTAGACACCCAAATATAATACACTTGTCTATCCATTCATATGTGATCCTTGTTGTGTTCGCTCGCATCATCAACGATCTTTGAATCTGACCAAGGGTGGTTATAAGTGTATTGTCCGATCTCACAATCGATGACAGTTGGTGCCGTTTATGGGGACTCAGGTGAGAAGTTATGCTGCTTAAGAAGAGGAAAGGATGGAAGGTTACCGAGGTGGAAGGTATGAACCTCCCTCCAAGGCCGAAGTCAAGCCGAATCGCAGCCCGCACCACTTGAGGTTTGGAGGCCCAGCCATACCTCTCCATAGAGGCTCAGGTCACCGCCGAGACCACGGCATCCAGGGAAGCTGACCCTCTGAGTTCTCGTGAGGAGGTTAAGTGGGAGTTAGGGGACCTCCGAAGGTAATTGAGGGAATCACAAACTAAGGCTCTACGGTCCACAACCAAGGCTCACCAAGTGGGAAAACTTTGAGCGCAACTCAAAAGGGCTCGGGCCAAGGCAAGACCCTCGCTGCCTATAGGGGCCTGGGAAGCCGAGGAACTGAGGAATCAGCTGGAGGAAACATAAGCACTAGTGCGGAAGTTAACCCACCCCGAGGTGTCCGACGTTAAAGCCCTCTGAGTCGAGCTGGCCGAAGCTCTAGCCTGGGCGAACTTGTCGATCTCGTCCAAAGTCCGAGAAGCCAACAATCTCAAGGCGTAGCTTGACCAAGAACAGAGGGAAGCCCTTGCCTCAGCTAAGGGTGCAAGTGCGAACCACGGTCACTCGGAGTATACTCCCACATCTGATATACCACCTAAACAAACTTAAAATACTCCTTTATCACTTTGGGTATATGTGTATACTAATTATAAGATACTCCAATGTGAACCATACGAAAAAAATTCCAAGGGAATCTATAGTTTTTAGTGTATTTTGTAAATACCTTCATATACGCATATAAAAGGAGTATATCTAAAAAATATACATACCACCTTTGAAAAAAATGTACATACCACTTAGATGGTCTTATATACTCGTATACTACATGTACATATCCTTCGTTACGTGAGATATTACCTACATTGTGAGATACGATATAGGGAGTAACTACTCCCGGGAGTAGAAAAGAGGCTTTATGTGTGTGTGTGCTCATGGACTCAATCCAATCCTACACGTTCGATCGCGAAAGAACGACCAGGATTGAGGTGGGCACCCCAGTGAAGTAGCGTCCAACCACGATTGAAGGGCCAGGATTGAGGTGGGCGCCACCCCAACATGATTTTTCATTGACCCCCCTATGTGCCCAGTCTTCAATATCAAACCCTAGTTTCCCAATCCTAGCCCGACTGAGGCGGCGACAGAACCAGCGAGGTCAACCTTGTGGCAAGTGATGGCGACGGCCTAGAGGAGATCCTCATCACGTGGCCAACCCCATGGCCCAAGGATGGTCATGAGGTATCGGCGGCATGGCAGAGCTGTAACACCTAGTTTCTGTTTTTTCATAATTTTTGGACGAGTGGATTGGGTGCATTAGAGGGTGGAAGTTTGCTGTGTAGCGGAGTTGGTTCAGAATTCAGTTTCTGTTCGTGGGCCGGTTCAGAGGCCCTAATGATTTTTATGAATTTTCTCATAATAACAGAAGTTTTAGAAAATGTTGCAATATAGCTTTTGGTAAAATTTTATAATTTTTGGAGTAGTGTACTGTTAGTGGTGGTCTATAGAAGCTCACTAGTTAGAACTCAGAGGATGTTTCTGTACCCTGTTTTCCATTGCGAATTACATCATTTTAATGACAGAATAAAATTATGGTGTCTTCGTGAAAGTTGTAGCTTTCATTTTGTAGATTTCAAAAATGCTATTTTTTCTGTGTTCCATTTAATTGATAAAAAGATATGAAAAAGATAGGCAGCGCTGCTGTAGTGAGCTGAGCGTCAGAACGATAGTTTGAGAGGGAGTTGTTGGGTTTCGGGCATAGTGGTGCTTTACCTTTCAGTTATGAATGTTATATTGAGGTTTTGTGCTAAGTAGTGACTTGTGAATATGTTGCTTTGCTCCTGACTGTGCTTGAGCTCTTCGCCCCTCGGTAGAGGCAAGTAAATGTAGCGGTTATTGCTACAGTTTAGCTTACTAAATTTACTGCCTCCACCATAATTGTTGATATTTGGTAATTAATCCACCTTTAAATAAAGATGCCCTACTGCACTATATGCCTTATTTTACATATTGTGCCTTATTTTACATATTGTTGTCCATGTGGTTATATTCCTAATGAATCAATCGTGGCCATATCATGCATGTTATAGCATATCATTTGCATTGAAGGTGTGTTGCCGTATCTAGCTGCGACTGTACTAGTACAACATCGTACATTGCTGTAATATGATGCACACTCTTATGTTGCCAGGTAATAGTTCAATGGATCGTTTGCATACATATGCATTCCACGAGGATGATTCTTATTCTGAGATCTTAAGAGGATTGGCTCATGAGAGTCACTTGTGGCATAAGGTAATATCTTATGGTTACTGTTGGTGTGAGTTGTGGTTTTGGATATGAACGAGACTACAGTGTGCATGATGGGAATTAATTGTTAATGCTTTATAAATATACCTTGAGTCGATAATTTGATGCTTAATTATCCACAGTTTAATTAATTTGTTAAACAGTTTGCTTACTGAGATTTCATCTCACCCTTGTATTCTCTCTCCCAGGTTATCCTTGAGCTTGTTTGGAAAGGGTAAAGCAGTAGGGTATCATTACACAAGTCTTTATGAGTTTTGCTGTAATAAGTTAGAGGATCTTTTTTTAAACCATTTCTTTATCCCAGTCGTCGAGCACTATAACTTAATGATGCTAGATTGTGGTTGGCTTTAGTGGGGTTTGAGTACTCAAAGCTAGGTTAATAAAGGATGTTATTGCATAGTTTTATATTCTTATGTTGTTTTGCTATCCCCTATTATATGTTATGTTGTCATGCTTTCATGTAGTTTTTTTTGGGGAGGTACTGCCAGGTTTTCCTTGTAATCCAGCTGGTTGTAAGTGTAGTTTAGTAGCATCCTAGGGTAATGTGGTTCCTGGGGTGTTACAAGAGCTCCGCGGTGCGCGCTTGAGCCGACGGACAATGATAGCGACGAGGTAGCCGGTAGCACCGTGAAGCTCGATGAGGGACTAGTTAAGATAAGGCTTCATTACACCCTAATAGCTCATTCATATGTACATTGGATTGGTTTTATGCTCCATATGTTGAAGGCTTGGCCAACCATAATTGCCGATAGTATGGAGTCAATTGGTGATGCTCAGTCCCAACGCATTGGTGAGATAAACTCCACAGTAAGGTTTAATGATGGATTTAGTACACCTAAAAAGAAAGCAAGCATACCGACTCGGGTCAATAATTTTTTGATGTTGCAGTCATTGTACTTTATGAATTATAAAGACATGAGTTGTGGATCTAATTCAATCTTGTGATATTGCAGTCTTCGTCATTCACATCCAAGTGTGCAGAGGAATTGAGCCCCAAACTAAGAATGACATTTGATGATGTGAACTTAGTGAAGGTGTTCTTCAAGGCGTATACACATCAAGTTAGGTTTTCAATATGTGTTGGTCAGCAGAACCTAATGAATGAGGTAGTTTAGTGGAAATGTTACTTATGCTCAAGGCAAAGATATAGATCAGGGAAAGGTAACATTATTCTTGATCCCTCAAAGAAAAGTCATAAGATAAAAGAAACTAGATGTGGATGTAATGCTCAACTTTTTGTGAAGCGGGATAGCGACAACAAGTACAAGATAGCTTCATTTATTGAGCACGACAATCATAAACTTGTGTCACCTAATAAGCATCATCTAATTAAATCCAACTGCCAAGTTAATGAGAAGGCAAAAAGCACACTATACACATGGCACAAAGCAAACATAGGGACCTCGCAAGCATTTAAAATGCTTCATGTTAGTGTTGGAGGATTTGAGTACGTGGGTTACATAAAAAGAGACCTGCAGAATTATTATAGTGATTTTAGAAATAAAATCAAGGATGCTAATGCTTAGATGTTTGTGTACCAATTTGGTTGTAAAAACTGAAAGAAATAGCTAAGGAAGCAAGTGACAAGGAATAAACAAGACCATCAATGATTACATAAGAAATAAATGAAATAATTTTTGTTTCAGGAATGACAATAAGTTAACAAAGTGTGAGGAACAGGATGATACAATATTTCATTCACCACATTGTTCTACAATTTTTGCATTCAAGATTCAGACATACTTACGTTTAAAAAAAAACTCTGAAGAGCTTGGTACAAAAATGAAGCATGCGTTTTAGCCATTCATACATCAGTATATGGTTGCTATTCCAACAAATGGCTATTCCAACTCTAAATACCATCCAAGTCTTGGTGATAGTGTTCTTCTCCCTCGAAGTTTCAAGTTCCACAATTTCAGTTATCCTACCATCAAATATCTATATTAAAAGGTAGTAAAGGGTAACGACCAGCACATTTCTTAAGCTAACACCTTATATTTCCAAGTTAAGTTAAGCACAGTAAACGATGACATATATTACCAAGTATGTACTTCATTAGCTAAACATACATACCTCTGCTAAAAAAACATTGCAGAAGGTAGGGAAGAAATATGCATATATATGGCTCTCCAAGTTTTTCCACATTCATAGTATGTTATTTGATGTACATACCTCTCTCTCTCTCTCTCTTCTGCTTCTTCTTCGTCTTCTTCTTGTTCTTCCTTTTCTTCTTCATTTGTGGGCATGTAAGCTCATTTAGATCACCCTTTCCTGCAACAATAGAATACAAAAACTAAGAGTGACAATGATGTACACCGAGCTATATTATTTTCAAATTGCAGAAAACTGCAAGTAACTACACTAAATCCACTAAATCATGTACACATGTATGTCTGCTATATTTACTCTGTTTCTAAATTATAGCCTATTTTTTTATAGCTATTTGTTTCTTCACATTGACCACCAAAATTTTGCAGCACATTCGTTGATTTATTTCATGGTTCAGTAAAAAAACTAAAATGTAGACTGTAGAGTTGGCTCAAAATTATTATCACAATCTATATCCAGCTTGACAAATGAACAAAGAAAGCTTCTAATTAAATCATGAGTTTGCTATGTTTGATAAAATTTTATCTTAGAGGTGTAATATGAGAATGTTTTTCTGACTCATTCATAACAATAGTAATATTATGATAATTAAGTGTTCAAGAAACCATAACATTTTGTGATGCATTTCTAATTCCTAACACTAATAATGGAAATTATTGTAGCATTTCTCAAACTTTCCATATATAACATTAATAGTTGAAAAAAGTGAACTGTGCAAGTATGAGTAAAAATAGATGCAACTTTCCCATCAACATGGGACTGCATGCATTAAACAAAGGATCTATAGCTGCACACATCCAATTTCAAACAAAATATGCAAGAAGAACAATACAACTTAATTTTGGACATCTAATTTCACCCTATGTCTAAGACATTTGTCATCACTAATATGCCTAGGATAATGCCACATGGATCAAGAATTGAGCACTTACCTGGACACAACAAAACAAAGGACAATCAGATGCTTTTATTGGTGCTCCAGATTACTTACGAAAACTGACCAAATGCACACATCAATTATCTATACAAAAAATTTCTAGATTTGCACACATTTTGTACTTGCCATACAAATGAAAAGCAACATACATCATATACGCCAATCAATACATAGATGCAATGAATCGCTTGGTGTGATAGTAGAAAAAAATAACATAAATGTTGACTCCTTTTTTTGTCATACCATCAATATTAGCTGGTCATATGCATCTCAATTTTCCCAGCACAAACAAAAGCATCATCTGATCATGGAAGTCGATGGCTCCTTATGGCAAAGTAAGGAGCTCACATTCACAACAAAAATAATAAAACAACAACAGTAGTTGATCATTCATTTACTCATATCTAAAATTGCGCTCAGATCAGATGTCCATCGTAATTTTGAAGCCAAATTTTTATCCTCTCAGGCCTCAAGTACAATAATCTTGTTGTGCGGCATTTTGTCAAGCACTTAGCAAGCAATACAATAACATGCACGACCTTGTAGGGAGTTCGTAGAAGATGGCAACCAACTGGGCTAGTGCCGGGATATTCGATAGGAAGGCTATGCGGTATGATAGAAAGGAGCCATAGGACACAAGCAACCTCACTAACATAAATGGGAGTACATCAAATTTGGGGTATCTCAGAGAGGGCAAGGGGAAATAGGGCACACCTATTGCAACTCGCATGGCGAACAAATTGCATTTTGCATGTACATCCTCATATGTTCCACTGTTGTGTAGCCAATATAGGTTCAAAGGAGGGGAACAATATCGTTAAATAATTTTTTTGTCTAGTCATCGATGCCACCACCGAGGAGCAGCTCGCCTCCCATCCACTGTCACCCATGTGAACCTAAGAATTAATAAATCAGCAAGGCAAACAAAATAAAAAGGTAGGCACGTCGCGACAAGGAGGTGGGAGGCCGAGGGAGGATTCGATGGCAGCATCAATGGCCATGGGAGGCATTGAGGCAAGGATGGTGGCATCATGCGACATGGCGGCAGTAAGCGAGAAGGAGGTTGGGATACTTGCATGGCTGGTGTGAAGCAGGAGGAGGTAGTAGTGCGGGGATGGATTAGAATGAAGAGGACGCGGTGCAGGGAACTCGAGACAGTGACACAACGAGGGAAGGACACCGTCACCTCTGTCTCTTCTTTGTGTGTCATCGCCGCCTCCCCTTCGTTTCCCGGCACCGCCGCTTCTCCTCCAAGGTACCACCGCCTCCTCTTCTCTCTTCTCTCCGATGCCTTCTCCTATCCCCGATGCCGCCTTAGCATCCCTGTAGCTGCCTTCCTCCATCGTCTCCCCTGCCATTCGCATTACCATCCTCGGGGTCGCCTCCCTACTCCGTCTGGATTTGGTTGCTGAGGAGCATCCTCTGTCCGGATCTTACGGCTGGCATACTCGATCCGGCGACTTTGACCTCCCCTCCCTCACTAGCCTGGGTTGGGGAAGACGGCACTGCATCGGTGGGGGAGGCGATCGAGGAGACAAGGTTCGGTGGCGGTTTTTGGCCGTACGCGGGGAAAATGAGGTTGTCGGTAAGCTGCAAAAGAGGATACCCCAAATTGATTAAGGGAAACAAAGAGGATGGTTGGGAACATGTTTTGACGTGAGAGGACGGTGAAGAAACTCACCGGGGCATCCTGGATCCAAACACAAAACAAAAAGGAGGTCTCAGATCTAAAGGAAGGAGGGAGAAGAGGGGGGCTCAGCAAAGGTGAGAAGGGAGAAGACGATGAGTTGGGGGAGGCCACAACATGCTTCCATTCCTCAATCCCCTTCCTCTTCTCTCCCCGTATCTTCACCAATCCTCGACACACGATGGGATCACCTTCATCTTCTCTTCCCCACACCCTGCACCCCTCGCATCAGTGATGGCTAGCTGATGTTCGCATGGCCTCCGTGCTCACTATCAACTAGGTTTGGGGGAAGGCGGCGCTAGGCAGGAGGGAGCCAATCGGAGGTGGCACACCCTAGCCAGATCCAGAGGGGGGAGGGCGCGAGGCTAAGAGAGGAGTGGAGGGAAACCAAGGCAGAGGGGGTCAGTCGAAGGCGGTGGACCCTGGTTGGATCCAGAGAGGGGAGGGTTTGGGGGAAGGAGTTAGGGGAGGTGGCGCTGAGTTGGAGAGGGCCAATTAGGTTGATGGGAGGGGAGCTCACGATGAAATCGGGAGCGGAGCGGAGGGCATGAGTGAGCGATGAAACGGGAGGAGAGCACCAACTCCTTTTAAAGTAGGGAAGATATGTTTGTGTATGTATAAAGCCTATGAGGAGATAGGGAGCTTCGTTAGCAATTTGGAAAAAGAAATCATATCGTTCGGATGTATGCGATCAAAGTATGCGATCAATCTTATAGCGTAATCAAACGCTGGCAGGAAAGAAAATCTAATCAAATTGTTATAACTTTCATTTGAGCAGTTCCGCAGCATGGTTTGGGAGGCTCAATTACTGAGCAGCTCATTGCGATGGAAATTCCAATAATTATTGCATAGGTCATACAACCTAGAATCCAATGATTACCAGCCCCTCAGGGAAGGCATAGATCTAAAGAAATCCATGATAAAGAGACACACCCTGGTTGTGTTAGGGTTTTCGAACACAACAATAATGGTTAGCACGCAGATGAAAGATGCTGCTGAACAGGTAGTACATGCGACAATGGAATTCCTCCATCAGCGAGTAAACTGTAACCTTTCTGTTTCCTTGCGACTGGCCAGGATCCTGAAAGACGCAAAGGAAAAGAAGGATAAAAAAACGCAAATGGGCATCAGGCAGTTGATGTCATGCAGCCCTACATCAAATAAGGACGACTCTTGTGATCAAATCATTAGTAGGGCCCATCTTTATCATGACAACGCACAGGCTAGGGCATTTATTATTATAGTAGCAATAAAGCAGTAACAGTCTAAAGTAATATGATCATGGCAATGGAACAATGCTTCTTGATTAATGACAGCAGAAGGTGAGACCAAGAAAGGGGATAATGGTCTACAAAGGTCTACAAGAACAACTCCTGTGAACTAAAAAATGGGAGGGGGAAATTTATCATAGCTGAGTTTGAGATCATCTAAAACATAAGGCAAGAGTTGATGGAACATTCAAGCTTCAGACATAAGCATTGCCATTCCTTTGTCTGAGCAGATAAATAAAACAAAAAAGCAAAATATCAATGGCTGGAGACCTGAGAGGGCGAAGGAACCATCTAAAACCTGCTGACTGGAGCCATGCAGTCAGTCCCTGTGCAATCAGCTCCTACTCCTCAACTATAGTACAATGTAGACATCAGTCGAGTGCTGCTGTGCTGGTGAGGAAAAGAGCTCAGACCCCATTGGGCATCAGGTAACTCACTGGATGAGCTGCTCATCAAGATACATACATCACCAAGAGCCTCATACGCCTCATCATTGAATGCCACTTTGTCTGCCCAGAAAAGTATAATTGGTGTCCAGCTTATTTGAATGATGCATGAATATTACCCGCAACATTTGAAAATTATCCGCAGGAAGCTTCGCTCTGTGGCTCTGACAGACTTGATCAGGAATACAACATGTTAGCGAGTACAACTAAATTGTTCTTCCAATGGCAGTACTACAACATGTTGACAAATGGCGGAGCATCATTCCTTTGTCCTGCCAGTGTTCGATACAAGTACAACTTATCAACGGTATCTGTCTCCCCTTCATCATAAGGATGGTCCTTCATCACTTCAACCACCAAATTAGGCATTTGCTGAGCTACATCTCTACAGCCCCTCATGGTTACCCTGCACGAGTTCATCCATAAGAACCTCATGTTGTAAAAATAGTTCAGCCCAGAGAGCAATCCCTTATCACCAAAAGGGCTATCTCTGACCTCAAGCTTCTGCAACCTAGTGCATCCCTCAAACAAATATTGAAGAGACATGTCGCTGTTCCCAGCAAAGGCAACAGAAAGAGTCTTTATCAGTTTCCCGTATTTCCCAATGTATGCAAACGCCTTATCAGTGAGCAGGCCAGAGACTGAAAGTCTAGTGAGCTTCTTGCAATTCATCACAATTGCCCCAAAACCATCATCCATGGGCTCCCGGGTGATCCGATCAGGGCGGTGGCGGCCCATAATACATAGGCGGAACACCACAAGGTCAGGGCACTTCTTGGACATAGCAATTACCGCTGCATTTGTCATCTGCTGGCAAAAGTACAGAATTGATTCAAGCTTTCGGCAGCCTTCTGAGATTGCCTGGAGACCAACATCTGAGACTGAGCCCTCAGAATCCTCAGTGGCATCCAAAGGAAAAACTCGCAGCTCACGGAGATCTGAGCATGTCTCAGCCACAGCCCGAAGACCTTCATCACCCACCGTATCAAGAACCTAGAATAAGAAATTTCAACATGAACACCTAATGTCAAAGCAGATAAAATCTACCGATAGTGTGACAGAAAAAGGCTGATAAGATACTTACCCAGAAAGTACGAAGACTAATGCAGTGGCGAATAACTGGTGTGAGCTCCTCAGTAGTTAGGCTCGCAAAGCTAAAATTAAGAGAAGTGAGATTGGCACAAACTGGGTAGATTGCTGGGAGGTATTCTGGATTGACATCCCGGAAACCTGACAGACAAACGAGTGATCTGAATGCTCCAAAAGATGTAGCAATCTCAGACACAGAAGAAGCCCCTCCAGGGCCTGGCTCCGATCGGAATGCACCAGCACCAAGGTGCGTGAGCTGGGGTGCCCTTGCCATTAGACGGCGCAACTGCTCTAGTGACAGATGCTGATTCACACGCAGCCGCCGCAGAGCCGGTGAGCGTGCAACGAGCGCCTCCAGGGCCTCAAAGTTGAATGGGACACCAACACAATCAAATACAAGTGACTCCAGTGACGTGTTGGACTCTGGGAACTTGGAGATCCAATCCACCAGCGCGTCCTCCTCATCCTCAACATAATCTTCAATCAGATCCAGGACGCGAAGGTACCTAAGAATCAAATGTGCCGATCCATGAGATACCACGCTTCAGTGCTATTAGTTAAGAAAAAGCAGAACGCCCACCCATTTTCAATGGGAAATGCCACACATACTCTATCCCACTTTGGGATGTATCATATTTATTTACCTGAACTGTTTTGCCATAAACCTAACAGGAAAAGGATCAAACTTTGCCGCTAGAAACTGGAAGACTTCCCATGGCATGATTCGATTGTGACACTACCAAGTGTCACAAACCCAGTGATTAGAGCGTCAAGAACAATAAAGATCTAGTTTTGAAAGGAGACGTGTTGTGATGAGAAACCAGCACGGCCATAAAAGCTTGCCAAGATCAGAATCTGATGCATGGCAGAGTCGGACCAATAAAACCGAAAAGCGTAAAGGACTAGGCGTGCACATTAAATAAAGCAGAATTGCATGATGCAACTACGGATTCAACAAATGCACCAATGATAATATGATACCCTCCCAAAGTCGGGAAAGCTGGTATCTTTGTACCATAAACCGGCTCAGATGCATCATCCCAAACAGAGGAAGATCTTTCTATGAAAACGTACCGGCACCGCTCGGCGATGACGGCGAGGCCATGTGTGCTGAATCCATCGCAGCACACCAGCGACAGCTCCTTGAAGAGAGGGAATAACTTGGCGACGAGCTCGAGGTCGTCGTCGGAGACGGCCATCCGCTTGAGGCAGATGCGCTCGAGGCGCGGGTAGGCGGGCCCGAGCGCGGCGACCCAGGGCGAGGCGTATGCGCCCCAGCCGTAGGGCACGAGGCTAAAGTCCGCGAAGCGCGGCTTGCCCTTGAGCACGACGGCCCGCACGCCGCCGAAGCGCTCGACGGCGCGGCGCGGCGAGACGGCGTAGCAGTTGCCGATGAAGAGCTCGCGCCGCGTCTGCGCCTCGGCGCGGTACCAGGAGCGGCAGACCAGCGAGGCCGCGTTCCGGTCGCGCGCCGCCGTGAGGAACTCGAGCACGCTCTCGATCACGTTATCAAGCACCTGGTCCGGCGGCGCCCACCTCCCGCCGTTGCCTCCCCTCAGATCCGGCATCCACCTGTCGCCCCCACCCCCGCCACCACCGTAGTCGTCCTCCGACATCTGCGACGGCGGCGAGTCCGAGTCCTCCGCCGCATCGCGCATGCCGGAGGCGGAGAAGGAAGGGGAGGTGGAGGCGGAGGATGCTAACCTGCTAGGGTTAGGGATTGGGGGATCGGAGCGGAGCGGAGGGGGAAGTGCTCATGTGAGACTGGAAGAATGGATTAAATAATGATTAGATCTGAGCAGCGAGGAGGTGGACTGGGACTGAGCCTATTTATTCTTCTCTCTCCCCTGTTCTAAATAGGAGTATTTTCCCCCCTCGCTTCGTTTGGGTTTGGAAATTGGAATGGAAATGGATGGAGAGCGATGCATCAGACACCACACCAACAGTGCCCGGAGACGTCAGAGTAAGGAACATGACCATACACAGTACTACCGCACACATTCCCGGCTTCGGTTTTTAGTTTCTAGTTTTTTAATTCCGCATTTTTTTTGTTATTTAGATTTTTATTTTTTATATTTATTTTGCATTATTCGTGATGGATTAACTTATTTTTTATTTATAATTTTTTTAAATTTAATTATATTAGAAAAAGCTATCAATAGGTATAAAACAAAATAAATCAGTTACAATATCAAATAAAAATAAATCGAAATAAACAGCACCTAATGATGGTGAACTGAAATGGTTAAGCCCGCACTTTATCCTCATGTTCGTGTAGAGCTTGCATGCTTGAATTTAGAGGGGTTTACAGCTCAGCAAATCCACCAAACGGATTACTTGAACATCATCAGAGAGAAGCTGTCATAAATTATTAGAACATATCAGTTTCTTAATTTTGATTTTATTTTTACATTTTAGCCTTTTTAGTTTTTTCTTTATTTCTTTACATTGTTCCAAAGATATAGTAGTGTTTTTTAATTTATTTTTATTTTTTGACCTATAAAAAATTAACAGTTACTACAGTATAATTACAACAAAAAAATTGAGTAGTAGGGACTTAAATGGCATCGCTCTTGTACCAATAGGTGCAATACTGTTGTTGCTTTCGTGATTCAAGATTAGCCCCTGACTATTGGAGTATTTCTACGTTCTAACGAACGCTTGGATTTTCTTATTATCGGACTTGTGATCTACACCCTCCATTGCAGCATTAGACGACTCAAGTCAGAAAAGTGAGAATATCTAAAGTCTGAAGTCCTCCGCTTGGACCTGAACTGAACGGACCGGACTGGCTTGGATCCACGGCGCTCCAGTTTCGTTCGGCCCGCGTGGCCGGCGCTTTGGACCACACGTTTGCTCAGGTCCATCTCCGCCGCGGCCACGCTTTGCTCTCCGCGAATCGCAAGCAGTTCCCCCATGGAAACAACAAGGCGATGACGGACACCCTCGAGGCCTCGACGCTTTATCTTTCTAAATTTATATATTTACTATTATAAAAATGTGAGATGATAATTGGTCTATTCTTTCTTCTCTCTTCTCAGCCATCCGATTTGATCTAGACCATTTGTCTCTCTTCTCCTCTCTCTTTCAGGATACAACCACCCACCTCCTCCACTTTCTCCATCTCCTCGCGTATTCTAGTCACCCTTCTATCTCTGTCGCTTGCTCTCTAATATTTGATGTGTGAAGTTGGCCAGACAGTAAATTTCGTTTTACTATTTTTATGACGTTATTACAATGTACAGATCTCTAACTAGTATGTATGTATATAAATCAGCGCGTGCGCACTGTTTATCTTGGAAGACGATGTAGGCCTGTACGCTGCAAAGGATATCAGCGCATATCAGTTTGAAAAAAAGAAGAAGATGCATACAGTACATGGAACAACTTGCGTGTATATTGACAGCGCTAGTTAAAGAATCAATTCAAAGGAAAAAATGCTGCACACAAATAGAAAATCAGGCCGTTTAACCATGTACATCAAAAACAAATAATTTAACTAGACATTGAAGGCGTAGCAGTGAAATGTCAAGCTCTAACAATGGAGGAATAGATAGAATAAAGACGAAGTATGAGCACAGCACTAGCCCCGTTTTGATTGGTATATGCTGCAGGTCTTATTGCAATCATATGTTTTTTACTCACATGTTTCAAATGAAATAGTACTTGTTAGTAATGAGAGCAGTGGAAGGGACCAAAGGAGGGGATACCTTCTTCTGGACAATGTTAACCATAACTTGCAAAATTGCATTATTCACCACACTTCATCATTGTCTCCTGATGAAAATATGCAAGAACAGGGCACTAGTTGACAAAAAAAGCCATTATTTATGAACAAAGTCGTACTTGGGCATGTTACTCATGTTGTCGACATCCAACCCTGTAAATATGAAAGATGTTGAAGTGAATATGTACTCGGCGGGTTCATAGTTAATTAGCTAAATGCCATGATTGAACAATAAAATAAAGAGTTATTGCGATACAAGCAATCATTGCCAGTTAGACGTACCAAGTGACTTTTAATAACATCAGTAGCAGATTCATGTGTGTATTTCTTCTCCTTCATTGGGCATCTAATTGAAAAGTCACGTATATAATCCCAGCACAACCATGTGTATTCGAAGAAGGCAAAGAACAAAAAATTGCAGAGGCCAATGTGTTTACTCAATTGCAGGAACCAATTCTAGTATTTTTATCATTCCACTCAGCCATCTGCACATCACATGGATTAGGGGTTTGTTTCAACTAATCTACATTCGATTCCTATTTGATATGTTCAGGCAATGCACATCTCGCATTTTTTTGCAAAAGGGAACCAGTTGACAAGCATGATCTACCACTATTCTACTAGTCCAGTATAACCTACACTCATTTAACAAGATAGGTTGGGTTTATTTCACGAACGTATCACGGCAACATCAAATTGTACCCCATGGCATACTCCTCACAAATTCAACAATTAGACAAATTACTGAATCAGACATAGCTGGGATTCATCTCCTACTATTTATTTCTTATGCGCTTGTTAAAAATCAGCACAACCTCGTCAGAAGCAAGGAGAGGAGATTCGGAACTAACCTTGGATCGGTGGGAGTGAGTCAAATGGGGAGAGGGGCAGTGCTCGACAGGGAGTAGGGGGTAACGGGGTCGGAGGACTAGGGGTTGGGCCTCGGCGTCGGTGATGGGAAGGCGTTTGGCCAGGGCCACCAAAGTTGGGGAGGCTCCTGCGTAGGGGCACCGGCGTTGCGGGGGTTTGCCTTTTTTAAAAAACGAGGCTGGATTCGCTATGGTATCTGGATATTTTGATCAGATTCGGTAGAGAAATTGGCATGGCTACTATCCAACCGAATAGCTCCGGTATTCGGTAATCCAGGTTCTATCCTAGTGGATATCCATCAGCAACTTAGCAGACAGCAGTGCAGAGCATGAGCCGGCCCACTGGCCCAACCCCTGGCACACAACACCCTAGGAAGCCCACAACGGCACCACCTCCACGGCTCCACCAAATGTCTAGACCACCATGCCGCCACAACACATCACGTCTTGGACTCCTAGCAATACATGAAATTGGGCCTCTAGCTGTGTTGGGCCTCAAGCCCTTCATTATAGAATTGTGTGAGACCTTGCTTTCCAGTGTGCTTTCTGTACTCTGCAGCATCGTTTGTGTGTTGCCTTCCTTCTAGGGGAAATGAGCTAGATCACCTCACCCCGCTCATCCTCAGGCTGTTAGGTGTTGTTGAGCTTACCTATTGCTAGAACCTACAACATAATGTTTAAGACATTCCAATATTTTGACAAAGACAACAGTGGATAAGTATTCTAAACTATCACTTCACAAAAAATGACTGACACAAATCATAGCATTAGTTTTTCATCAAAACTTGTCTTTGATACATGCTGAATTGATGCTGTATCAGTTATCACAGTTTCGCATTTTTTTAACAATAACTGCTCACTAGTCTTGCACCATAATTTTGAGGAAGAGCTTGGTGTTGCTGCCGTGTATTTTCAATTTCTCAAAAATATTTTTGTATGTCTGTGTTATCCATCTATATTATTCATTTTCGATCCAAACCATTATATATCCGTTCTGACGGTATCGTATTTAAAATTTCGAATACTCTAAATTCGTATTCATATCTAATTTTACCATATCCGATTTCAAATCTAGAAAAAAAATAGATTAGAATATGACTTAAATAATATCCATCCGAAATTTATCCCGATTCAACCCTTTGGACTGTGCCGCGGCTCGGCGGCGCGCGTCGAGTGTCCGTCCTCGCCTTGTTTCCGTGGGGAAACTGCTTGCGATTCGCGAAGAGCGAAGCGTGGCCGCGGCGGAGATGGACCTGAGCAAACGTGTGGCCCAAAGCGCCGGCCACGCGGGCCGAATGGCCGAACGAAACTGGAGCGCCGTGGATCCAAGCCAGTCCGGTCCGTTCAGTTCAGGTCCAAGCGGAGGACTTCAGAATTTAGATACTCTCACTTTTCTGACCTGAGTCGTCCAATGCTGCAATGGAGGGTGTAGATCACAAGTCCGATAGTAGTAAGAAAATCCAAGCGTTCGTTAGAACGTAGAGATACTCCAATAGTCAGGGGCTAATCTTGAATCACGAAAGCAACAACAGTATTGCACTGTTGGTACAAGAGCAATGCCCATTTAAAACGCAAGAATTTCAAATGAATCTTACAGAAATATTACAGAAAACAATTAAAGTACTGAGGCGCGAGGAAAAATTCCCGAGTTGCCTGAGTTGCGAGCGTGCTAAGGAGCTGGACTGAGTCAAGTGTCATGATATATGTAGTTTCTTTCGAGATGATCTAAGAAGCAATCTTCTTCCAAAAATGTCAGAACACACACACGAAGTACGAACGATCTTCTCCTCTCCTCTTTCAACAGTTTGATGTGTTATATTTCTAACTACTACATTAATTCGGTGGTTGTTCCGTATGCATTTTAATTGGCCGACTATAATTATACAATGAGCATCCCCGATGTTTAATTGCTTTTGCCCCCTTTTTCTGCCTCTTGTGCCCGTAGAAGTCAAGGAAAAAAGGTCAGATATTCTCTCTTTCCTCCTCACGGTCAGTCTGTCACCTGGATAAAACCATCGTCGTTTCCAATTTGGCGAAGTCTTGCTCGCTTAACATCTAGAAGGAAATCAACAATCAAAGTCGTTTTTTTTTTCTGGAGCCGACTTGGTTGAATTGATCTCAAGTGTAATTGAGTAAGAAGGTACGTATACATAACAATTCACTGACACATACTCACATGAATTGTTTTGCCCAAACGAAGGGAGTTTCTTTCTCTCTTTCTCTGAGACTCAAAGGGAGATACATGTTTAGGAAGTAGCATGAGAGTTAGTAGCAACTGGTAAGCATACATCATGATGGATTTTTTTTTGTGGAGTCCAAATCCCAACAATAGCTTAAACACAGGTGTTCCAGCTCCATTCCTAACCATGAGCACAGAACACCTGATGATCTGAACATGGTTAAGGGCCGTTCATATAGGCTTTTGATTTTGGCTTATGAATAGTAATAGCTTGTAGAGAGATACACTCGCGTGCAATTTTCGCCGATATAAATAAAATCGCTACAATGTGTACTACAATCGGCTACTAGACTCCGTCTTAAAAAGATACTCTGTTTAAAAACTATGCACTATAGAAAAACCATTTAATATAGAAAAGTAGCCTTTAAAAGTTAGTGCCTTATACAAGAGTATTGCTTCTGTGCTGGTGGTAGCGTGTGTGTGCCCGCGCTACCAATTTCTCCGTCTTGCACTCGCGTCTACTCCTCTTCTCTCCCTCCCTTCTTTTTCAATGAGCATCCACTATACCCCTCCCCCTGGTGGTGTTGTAGGGGCATGGATGGCGGTGCAGTTGTTGGCATAGCCCTAGGAGAAAACTCACACATCGAAGTCACGGTGGAAGAGAACAAGAATGAGGAGGAGGCAATACGGTGAGATGGGGCAGCAGCAACATATCAAAATGAGGTAGGCGGAGGTGGCGGAGGGGAGTGAGGTGTAGCATGTTCTGCCAAAGGCACTACTAGTAGCACGATAGGCCCTCCCTTTATTTAATGAGAAAAAACTAACTGATGGGATCCTATTGGATAGCAAACCAATGGGATAGGCAATTACCTTTGGATTTTGTCATAAACACAATCCTAGCCACGCGATTCATGAAGCGTTAGTTCCTATTACGTTCCTTTCACTTGAAGCCTCTCTTCCATCTTGACTCCTGCGTCCCCTTCTCACGAAGCTTCCTTCCCCTTCCACTACTCTCTCTCAGTGAATGAATGGTACAACAAGCCGCACTCGAAGGCTACCAATGAGGCCAGGAGTGTGCTCGGAGGTGACCTGTGAGCGGGCTAGTGTAGGTAGGTGAGCGAACATGGTGGTGACCTACGAGTAGGCTCGACGGCGACAAGTAGCCAGCTAGTTTGGTGGTTGTGGGTACGGACAAAAGCGATGTAGCAGGTGAATAGGCTTGACGGACGTGGGGCTCGCGCTTGTCTCCAGCCCGGTAGCCACAGGTGAGCACATCGGAGATTTTGCTCTTGTTTGATTTTTTATGAAGCTAAGTTGACTAAGTTTCATAAGGTTTTATGTCTAAGTTTTATAGTATTTTATGAGGTTTCACAAAGTTCTTTTTGTAATGGATTCATAAAGTTGAAAGTTTTTTTGTAGTAGATTTACGAAGTTGAACTCCAATGACTAAGTTTCATTAAGTTTCAAAAATTTCAAGAGGTTTTATACTTAAGTTGACTAAGTTTTATAAGATTTTGTGTTCAAGTTTTATGGTGTTTCATAAGGTTTCAGAAGGTTTAATGTCTAAATTGACTAATTTCATGAAGCACATTTGAAACTCTTTGAAACCTTGTGAAACTCATAAAACTTAGATGAAACCTGATGAAACTTGCCTATACCGTTAGAATCATTTCTAACGGTATACCGTGCACTAGCATAACTCTTATTCAATACTTAGCCATTAGGACAATGCAAGTTGTAATGTTGTAATTTTGCATTAACAGCTCTTACATACTAGGATGATATGAAATGCAGGTAGGAGTCGTACCCTCATTATCCACTTGAGTGATCGTATACATTTCGAGATGGAAGCCTGTGGTGGCACTATATTGGACACACTATGCTCATGCAAAGTTTTTCATTCATTACTACAAAACAAGCTATACTAGATGCCTCGTCACAGATGGTTCATGGGGAACCGTTTGTGCTGTAATTATCACAGACAATTTTATAAGCATGACCGTGTACTATCTATGATACACAACTATCACAGATGGTTCTTGTTAATAACCGTCTATGATAATTCACAGACGGTTTTTAATACGAACCGTTTGTGATAATAGCATATATCACGATGGTTTTTAATTAGAACCGTATATGATAGTTCACAGACAGTTATTGATACGAACCATCTGTGATAGTTGTGTATCATAGATGGCTTGTGGTTGGAATCGTCTGTGATATTGCTTAGTGTCCCCGATGCGCGTCTTTTGATCGTTTCGACTCCTCGATGTGTCTCTTCATCTCACACGTTAAATGTATTTCTTATTGTATAAAAATGATCGTCCACCACCAGAGATTAATCTCCACATATCCTTTACGAGCACTTCACTAGCAGGCTATCTTCCTTGTCTCTCAAGCATAAATAAATGGCTCCCTACTCTTCCTTGTCGTCGGCATTGATGGCCAACATGTCCTTCCTCCTTTGTCTAAGGATTGGCCAAAGTAGTTGAAGGCTATCGTCTGCTGTCTTGACATCCTCCTCCGTCGTGCCTTCCGGTTAGTCTCCCACTTTTGGCGAGCTAACCTTTCCATCGATGTGGTACTCCACAACGACGTTTCATGTCTCCAGGAGACTTGCCGTCACTTGGAATGCTTAGTCGAAGCGGCGGGCGACCGAGTCAACCTTGTCGAGACCCCTCAAGAAAGGGAAGAAAGCCTATGGGCTTAATTCGTCTTGATTGTTCAGTCGGAGGGTGTTCGGGAGACACTCGAATGAGCACGTCAGCGGATGGACACATTTCAGGCTTTGTTCGCTGATGATTCCGAACTATCCAATGCCAACTACGTCGCCTATGATGCTTTGAAGGCGGAGATAGCATGCTACCTCCGTGACTAGAAATAGACTTAGTTTCTACTTTTTTTTGTTATCTTTTATAAGAAGTGACTAGCCACGCTGTTTGGCATATGTAAAATAAAGCAATTGAGTTTGTATTAACTATCTTCTATATATGTAAACAGTATCGGTATAACAAAATGACAGCATTACTAACAGTAAAAAATAACTAAGTAATACATTTTACTCCTGAGACATTACTAAATTTACATTTATTTATATGAGAATGAATTGAAAACCATTAGCACAGACGTTCTACTTTAGAACTGTCAGTGATGTATTTTTATAGACGATTATTAAGTAGAACCGTCTGTGATAATTATCATAGACGGTTATTAATAAGAACCATGTGTGATAATTAGATATCATAGATGGGTATTGATACGAACCATTTGTGATAATCATATATCACAGATGGTTCGGAGTTGGGTGTGTTTGGGATACGCTAGTAGGGTCTCGACAGATCTGTCTTCATTGCGCTACATTAAAGGAGGCGGCCAGCTTTGGAGAGTTTGATGAAAATATACCGCTTGTAGATCTAGATTGTAGATCAACTTGTTCTTGGTAATTAGAGGTTAGTATTTGCTTCAAATTATACGCCTTGTAATAGAGAGAGATGGTAGCTAGGTTTTTAGATCTAACTAGATTTTGAGAGAGATGGTAGTTTGCTCCAATTTAAGAATAGATCAGTACTCCTAGTTTACTTCCATATTTTCTTGCTTGATATATATTGCTTCATGAATATGTGGCTAGCTACTTATATTAGATATGGACAGTTTATTATAAGGTGAATGACAATTATGTGTAAGTATTAGGCTGGTTAGATATAGTAGTATTAATAATCCAATTTAACATTAATTTGTTACATGTGTAGCGTAAATGGATCGAAACTGGATGTACGTTGAGAACCGTGTGACTGAAGAGTAATTAATGGCGTACCTACTTTTAGAAGAGTTGTCGAGCAAGAAATGTTGAGGAAGAGGATGGGATATATGTACTGTCCATGGATTGATTGTAATAATTTGAAGATATTTACCAACTCAGTGTAGATCGAAGCTCACTTGATTCGAAGGGGTTTCAAAAGGAGGTATCTGAGTTATGTTTATCAAAACCCATAGAACATGGGTGAGCTTCTAGCTCTTTGAAGATGGTAGGGGCGGCACGGAGACGAGGGGGGGGGGGGCGCGCCTTCTGGCATGTGTGAGCTTCTGGCTCTTTGAAGATACCAGAAATGATTATTTGAAAGAAAATATGTGAGTGATGTTTATCAAAACCTATGAACAAACCAGTACCCACCTACCCAAAAAGACCATTTCTGGCATGTGTGAACGAACATCACTTTCAAGTTTCTACATTCAAAACTTCTATTTCTTTTCTACGTTCGTACTTGCCGGGTAGTTGCCTTCTCCATGTCCACCGTCGGCGCCGCCGAACAGGCCACAGCGCCAACTTGGGCACCGGACTCACTGTCGCCAATGCGGTCAAGGCGGACACTCCCCTTAGCAGAATCGTCGGCGACATCAACGGCGGCCACGCGCTTCCCTTTCACCTTTGTCGACGACGACGTCGACACTTCACCTCCGTCGGAGCTATCCGCTCTCCTCGACGCCGAAAAGAAAGGCAGTCTTCCTGAAAACGTCCTTGTAAGAAACGATGGCCATCTGCCTGACCGCCCCAGGCGGTCGCTGCGACCGCCGCGGCTGCTTCCTTCCCCGACTCTTCGCCCGCGACGTAAACTCTGCTCCCCCGCGGCGACCATCTCCCTGCGCACGTGCTCCGGCAGCCTCAGTGTGAACCGCTCTAAGTCGCGGTCGAGCCGTATGGCGAGGGAGTGGCCCGTGGAGTGCGACCGGACAAGCTGAGCCGTCACCGGCCGCCGCCCCGACCGCGACCGCATCGCGCGCCGCTGGCTCCCTATCTGCTGCAGCTCCATCGCCTCCTTCCTCCGCTCCTCGTCCTCCTCCTCGGTAACCACATCGAACACCACGGCTGCTGGTTGCCCGCCGTCTTCTTGCCGAATCACGGATATTTCGCTGGAGGTGCTGTTCGCTTCTGGAGCCGGGAAGCTCGGCTCGTCGCTGCTGGTGTCCTTGTTAGGGTCGAGATTGCAGCGGCAAACGGGGCAAGTGACGTGGCTGGCGAGCCACTCGCCGATGCAGTCCGGGTGGAAGGCGTGGCTGCACTTGGGCAAGAACCTGAGCTGCTCCTTGTCTTCGAACTCGCTGAGGCACACCGCGCACTCGAGCGCAGCCACCTTGCCCACGCGGAGCGCCTTGGCCTCCGCGTACTTCATGGTGGGGAACATCTCGATCACCTCGGCGTCGAGCCCGCGCGGACGCCGCTGCCGCCTCGAGACGAAGGCGTCGGCGGGAATGGAGCGGTCGACCGACCTGACGGCGTAGCCGGTGCAGTGGCGGAGGTAGACGGTGGAGAAGGCGATGAGGACGAACACCGCGATGACGGCGGCGAGCAGCGCGATCATGGTCGTGCTGACGTGCACCTGTCCGCCCATGTAGCCGTAGTTCCCCTGCGGCGTCGGCTGCGCGCTGGCGGACGACGCAAGCCCGCACGCGATGAGCGCCGCGAGCAGCGCATGGTCGTGGCGAGGCGTGGCCATCCTTGCGCGCGCTGTGGGTTGGCGTGCAGCTTGTGCGGAGCGGCCTGGGAGGCGTACGTGGGCGGTTTGGCTTAGCCTAACTCATGCAGTGTGGAGTCGGGCTATATAGAGGGGAAGGAGTCTAGCTGAGCTGAGCTGAGCTGAGCTGAGCAACCAAAACGTCGCGGTCGCGTGGCGCGCGCCGGGTCTGGCGGGAGGAAGGCGCGGGCCAGTTTGACGGCCCGACCTTCCAGGTGATGAAAAGCAGGCTGGTGACTGTGCATGCATGGCCGTTGGAGTTGGAGTTGGACTTTGGACTCCTTCGAATTCATCTACGTGTCAGGTCTGCTTGTCAACGAACGCCGGAGAGTGCTCACATCAGCAACTGTCTGGACACGAAGCAACGGTTAACAGTTACTCCCGCCTCCGGTCACAAATAAATATGGTTTGGATATGATACAGTATTTAAAATATAATTTTGACCATTAATTTATATTATAATATACTTATAAAATATAGTAAAATTATAATGTTATGAAAGTACTTTTTGAAGCAAATTTATATATATGATTTTTATATATCTAATATAAATATTTAAAAAGATATCTATAGCCAAGTTTTTAAAAGTTTAACTGCATGTATTTCAAAATAATATATATTTGTGACCAAAGAGAGTACTCCCTCCGTTCTAAATTAAGTGACGCTTTAGAATTCCTAGGTGAGTATTTATCTATTCTTCCCAAACTACTCATGTTTGTGTTTAATTGAAGGATTATATAAGAAAATCCATGGTTGTATTGTGATGAACCATCGTTATTTGGGAGGAGTGAAAAATTGGAATTATAAATTTACATATTTTTCTTCACAGTTTGCAGAAATAGATTATTTTGGGAAATTTGAGTCATGAGATAATTTGGTGACCTAAGCCAGTGGTTATAGGTTGCATGAGATATGTTATTGCTAATGTAGGTTAAGTTATGAAGAAATTGTGTCTGAAAATAATTTCTTTGTTTTTGGATGTGCATGGTCACTTGGAGTCAATCATAGTCAAGGGCGAGAATCAGGGCTACGCTCATGGAGGAGCTGAGAACCAGAACGATCAAGAATGCCGGGTGAGATGTGAGCTCAAATATGGCACGAGAAAGACAGAAAATGGTAAAAGGAAGTTTGAACAGCGGGTTTACACCATGTGGCTTGGCTGGTCCAAGTGAGGCATGGTCCGATAGAATCAAAACGGGAGTGATTTGCCGACGTGTGGTAAGCTAGTAGTACACCTACAAGTTGCAAGCATGGGGATTGCTTGTAATGGAAGGAGATGACCGGGTCAATAAAAGGTATTTTGATAGTTTGACTAAAATACCAGAAACTACATTGAAACAATGCCGCAGTGCTTGAGTGACACTTTGGAGAGTGGTTTAGGTGAAGAGAAAACTGAGAAGATCAACTTGGATCAAGGCTAAGGATTTAGCGGATTCAGGTTTATGCGCTTTGAAAAGCGTGCATAAGTGTAGTATGTAAGTCAAAACCCGTGTGTGGGCTTATCGGGTTTCCCCCATTGTTCTAACTAGATAGTATACATTGAGAATTAGATGTGGCTGGCTAGCTCATCTATTTAAAAGGTTGGGATAGAGACTTATGGTTAACCATCCAACCATCATCTCTTGAGACCAAGTGTTCATGAGTTTTGGGGTTATGGCTTGTGTAGGACCGAAATGGCAACAGAGGGGGGGTGAATGGTGCCTTCTAGAAACTCCCCAAGTACTCACACGACAAAAAAGGGCGAAAGAACTAGTTTCTTCGATCGAACACACGTGGTCGTAAGCCAACTGATGGTCGAACACCACGTGGTCGAACACTTGCCTGAGCCGACAAAAGAAATCAAACAGTGATAACTGAGAGGATGAACCAAGAACAGAAGGACTCGAGGCGCACAATCATCCGGTAAAGAGAACTTCTCTAATTCGACTCCTGCTCTCGGGAATGAACTGGCCAAGTGGCCTTGAGACAGATTCCCAGTTCTGAGCTAATCAAAGCACACAAAGACCGAAAGCAGACTCACGAAGAAGAGAGGAGAGAAAAGGATAGCAAGAAGTCCAAGCTCTCAAAACAGATCGCAAACAAGTCAATCACAACATCTCAAGACGACAGAAAACAAATAGAGGAAGAGAGATGAATGATTGATAATGGAGGTTTCTACAGCCACTCCAACTGGGAGATACATGAGCACACTTGCTCCATCCCGAGAACCCACACACTCACAAATAACAAAGGAAGAACAGAGCAACTCGGGATCGAAATCTCACAAGTACCCGAGCTCTACCTTCTCTATTTATAGCCACACACACACACACACACACGTAGAGGGAAACCCGCAAATCCCCACCTAACACCGGTTTTCAACTCACTTTACCCACTAGCGAGAACGAGCTCCAGTGCTTTACCCGTTACACCCAACGGCTCCACCGCTTTGCCCGTTAGCGCCAACAACTCCTGTGCATTGGCAGAGACACGCCTTCCCTTTGCAGCCTTTCCGCATTTCTCCAAAATGCCACTCCACCGCCTTCCCTAAGCTTCCTCCGCCTTGTCGTCCAAGCTTGCAACCACCTCGCAAGACTAGGTCTCCTTCGGCTTCCCCGGTCGTTCGGACCTCGACATCCCCATGTCTAGTCCCGACCACTCCAAGCCTCATCAAGACTTGTCTCCAAGGTCCTCTGCAGCTCCAGCTCGGTTCCTCATCTCCTCGGCTTGTAACCACCTCACGCACTCGTCGTCTTCAGCATTTCTGGCCGCTCTTGACCTCAAGACCGCCGTGCCTAGTCTCGCCCTCCATGCCTCGCCACGACTAGTCTCAAGGTCCCGCAAACCATCACGCATAAGCAAACCATTACATAGCACGGCTCACAATAGTATCCAATCACTTGAGCGAAAACAGAACTCAAAACATACTCTTACCAAGTCGATACCACCTACGACCAATCGGAAAAAGAGAACAATGAATGCACACGACAAACGACCACAAAATCAAGCCAACGACCGGATACGATGAGTCTACGATCATCGCTAACTTGCTACGACCACCCACAACTCGTTACGCTTTAACGCCAAAATCTACGACTTCAACCAAAGTCGCATACGACCAATCGAAAAGATAAACCAACAAATGCACAAGGTCCCCGACTTCATCACAAAGCCCTACGACCAATTTCCACTCAAATGGTCAAGTCCACGGCCATACGACCGATTCCAATTGCGTGCAAGCACGTCCGACCACGCCAGACTGCTCTCAATAACATAGTCGTAGAGTGCCGACTACTCACGTGGTCGTAGATTTGAGTGCCGACTTCGACTGTAGCCCACTACAACGTGGTCGAAGCTATATTCGACTACGGCCAACGTGATCGTAAACGACCTGAATGACCTTCGACCAAGCCCAAAATGGTCGTATACGCTACAACGTGGTCGTAAATGGTTCGGCTACGGCCAACATGATCGTAAACGACCTGAATGACCTTCGACCAAGCCCAAAATGGTCGTATACGCTACAACGTGGTCGTAAATGGTTCGGCTGGCTTCCGATAGCGCACAACGTGGTCGTAGACATCTCGGCTAGATTCCAACTGCTGGCAACATGGTCGTACGAGTCATTTCGACCATGACCAAGATACGACTAAGGCAAAACCAGTCTTAAACTTCCTTGGAGACCTACGATCACGGCCAAACGTGGTCGTGCTGGCCTTCGACCACGGCCAACGTGGTCGTAACCTGCTTCGACCACGACCAACGTGGTCGTACTGGCCCTCGACCACGGCCAAACGTGGTCGTACTGCCTTCTGGTGCCCTTCGACCATGGCCAAAGTGGTCGTAGACCCCTCGGGTGACCTTCGATCACGCTCAAAGTGGTCGTAACCAGTGCGCATGACTTTCGACCACGACCAACGTGGTCGTGATAGCTGCAGAACACTTCGCCAGGGCTACGATAATGCAGAACTAGCACAAACCTCAAAAACTAAACTCAATCTTCCTAGAACAAGAGTCAATTACTCATCACAACCATGGGGTGCCCTTCACATGGTCTCTCAATCTCCCTTGATGAGTATATTGACAAAACCAAAAAGCAAGAAGTTGAGTTTGAGTTTGAAGAATCCAACATGGTCCAAAGAAGGGAATGAAACTTATGACCATGTCGACAGAGCAAATTGAACCCAACAGACTAATGCACTTTTTCTTCTCTATTCTCCCCCTTTTGGCAATAAACACATCAAGATGCAATAGAGAGAATATGACATGTCAATGGATGAAATGGCTGAAGTTGATTATTCTAAGCAGTTAGAGCCATGAGAATTATCCATAATGACCAACAAGTACTACACCAAGCCATAACTCAATAAAACGCTATCTAGATCATGACAACATATATATATAGGCCAGCGAGAACACATGGATGACAATCTGAAAGATAGTGCTGTTTGTGATCAAGTCAAGTCATCAATGAGCAAAGTCCAGCTAGAGATATCCAAGGATGATGCAGGCCATGTCAATAAGCTAAGCGTAACTAAGAAGCTCAAATTAAGGCCAAAAGAGTGCTACAAGTCCGAGAATGAAGCATTTGTTGAAGTACTTGATTCTTGTTGTGGCTTAAGCAAATTGAGCACAAATGACATATTTTCTTTTAAAATTGAAGGTTGTTGACAACCAGATTTTTGTTTTGTCATGTGCTAGACCTCAAGCCTTATGCGACTACTCCAAGCGAAAAGCTTAAGAAGATAGTCTAGGTCATCCAAAACTCCCCCTAAGTTCATGCCAAGTGCAATGGCAAGCCGTCTCATGAGAAAGAATTGGTGAGATCAGTTTTTTCGCACACAAAAGAGATCTTTTTGCTTTTTAACATGTTGTACTAACTCATGTATCATCAAGAGACTAAAATAGCTCAATCTAAGGCTCAATAGAGAATCAACGCTCAACTTAGCCTATTTGACATGGCATGAATCATAAAGGGATAGCTAAGGCAAGACTAGACTCAAATGCGAGCATGACAAGTTTTAGTTCAAGTTTGGCAATTTTAATTAACTTATCATGGTAAAAGCTAGTCTACACATGTGAAGTCATGATCAATCTAGCATATAAAGTACAAATTATGGCAAGGTGTACAGCATTGTAAACATGTCATAACAGGATAATGCTCAAAGCAGTTACATTACAAGCTAAATGCTAAAAAGCAGGAAAATCCAGCTCCCCCTTAACATTAGATGCAACTTTTAGTTCAAGTTGAGTTATGTCAATATTAAGCTCCAGAAGATCCCAAATGAACTCCCCCTGAACTAAAACAATAAAAATGAGAAGCTGGCAAAGAAAATCCAAACGGGCAGTCCTTAAAGCATAGATAATATATAGAGACAACTATGGCTCAGACTGACTCTCATCTACCCCATATGACTCCAGGACTAATAGCCGACCATAAAACACACACTAGAGAGCAAACACGCACTGCCTACCCGAGGGTGGCCCGACCCTCGCTAGAACCTACAAGAAGTGAGTGAGCTCAATCTAGTGAGATAAGAAGCTAATCCGAAGCACAAGATAAGAGTTAGAAGTCTAAGCATCGCGGCAAGAGAAGCACTCTAACCTATGCCGAAGGACTAAACCCAAATGCACCCCGAGTGCAATGCAACGTAAATGAGACGAAGCATAAACAATAGTAAAGCAAGAAAGCCCAAAGCTCCCCTCACTACAATCCGTAAGGACACACCACCCCAAGCTCTCCCGCAGAGCTGAAAACCTCGAACTATCCAAAGGCTTGGTGAAGATGTCACCAACCGGTGGTCACTCTCCACAACCGAGCACTATATCGCCCTTCTCTACATGGTCTCTAAGGAAGTGAAAACGGATATCGATGTGCTTGGTCCGAGAGTGTTGCATCGGGTTCTTAGCAATGTTAATCGCAGAAGTGTTATCACAAAAGAGTGGAACACGCCGATAACTAACCCAAAGTCCCGCAGGTCGGGCCATCCGTAGTACTGATCGCAGCAAATGGCCGCAGCAACATACTCGCCTCTGCGCGTGGATCGCGCAACACCGATCGCTTCCTCAAGACCAAGAAACGAGAAGTGCCAATGAATTGGCAAGTGCGAAGTGCTCTTCCTATCTATCCTACAACCGCAAAGTGCGCATCCAAAAGGCTCTCAAGGAAAGACAGAAGAGGAAGAGTACCGATACCATAGTCAATGGTAGCTCGAAGGTACCGAAGATGCGCTTCACCGCTGGCGTGAGATACGCGAGGAGAAGCTCAAAACGAGTACACGCACACACGAGAAGTGTATATCCGGTCTCGAGGCCGTGAGGTAAAGAAGGGAGCCGATCATACTTCGAACTCTTTCGATCAATCGGCTCGCCGTCCTCATCCGGGTCAAGATAGGTCAGAAGCCATGGGAGTTGACACCGCTTACCATCACTCATGTCGGTTGTCTCAGAGGTCACGAGTGTACTTTCCCGATGAAGAAATGTACCTCCCGAGTCCGCTTGATTTGGAAACCAAGGAAGAAGGTCAACTCGCCCATCATACTCATCTCAAACTCGGTGCTCATGACATCCGAGAACTGTGAAACCAGAGTATGAGAAGAGCCGCCAAAGATGATGTCATCGACATAGATCCGACGAGCGAAGGTCATTGCCATGACGACGGATGAACAAGGTCTTGTCTACTTTACCCATTTCAAACTCATGACTCAACAAGTAGGACTTAAGTCTCTCATACCATGCTCTGGGGGCCTGCTTAAGTCCATACAACGCTTTCGAAAGCTTGAAGACATGGTGTGGGTATTTGGGGTTCTCAAACTGGAGGTCAGCCTCGACGTAAACTTCTTCTTCAATGACTCCATTAAGGAAGGCACTCTTGACGTCCATCTGTAGAGCTTGAAACCCTTAGAAGCCGCAAAGGCAAGCGGGATTCTAATGGCCTCAAGTCGAGCTACAGGGCAAAGGTCTCTCGAAATCTAGACCTCAACACGGGAGAACCCCGAGCTACCGGGCCTAGCCTTGTTCGAATAACCACTCCATCCTCGCTCTGCTTGTTCTTGAACACCCACTTAGTCCCAATAATATTGTGACTCGCGGGGCTCGACAAGCCACTGCACCTTGTTCCTTTCGAAATTTTCTAGCTCCTCATGCATGGCATTGACCCAAGACTCGTCGGAAAGAGCATGAGAAACATCCTTGGGCTCAAAGGAGGCAATGAAAGCAGAGTGGAGACAGAATTGAGATAAGCCGATTTTGAGCGGGTAACACACTCGAACAGTCTCCAATCATCCGCTTGTAAGGATGCCTTTTCGGATATGTCCGGGAGGTCCCGATGAGATGAAGAAGTGGCCTCTACCTCGTGAGTCGACGAGGTAGGAACAGAGCCACTAGCTCCGGAGGAAGCGAGAGACATGGGTCGATCACCTAGAGGTGCGGTGGAAGACGGCACCTCAAGGGGTGGATAAGGACCGGATCGGGTAGACAACCTCATCTCCATCGCCCTCGCCATCTACGAAGATGGTCTCGGATCGTTCTAAAGAACTCGAGATATCGTGCCTAGTCCCCTGACCGCCTCGTCAAAGGTCACCTCACGTGTCTCTACCAATTTGCTAGACTCGCAGCCTGCACTTATAAGCCCGCGAAGAAGGTGAGTAACCTAGAAAGATCTCATCACAAGAACGTGACTCGAACTTATCTAGGTTCCCGACTTGAAATAAAGCACTTGCAACCAAACACACGAAAATGAGAGACGCTGGCTTTCGCCGTATCTCAACTCATAAGAAGTGCGGTGCAAGAGTGCCCAAGAAAACTCGATTCAAACATGGCACACGGTTGCAATAGCCTCACCCGTAACTTCCTAGGTGTAGAGTACTCATCGAGCATCGTCCGGCCATCTCGACCAAGGTACGGTTCTTCCTCTCCACGACGCCATTCTCGCTGTGGACGTGCGGAGAAGAGAATCGGTGCTCTACACCGCCTCACCACGAAACTCTCAAAGTAGGAATTCTTGAACTCCGTGCCATTGTCATCGCGGATCGCTCGTAAGGCACACGGGAGCTCAACAAAAGCCTCTTCAAAAGACCTCGAAATACGAAATGTCTCATCCTTCGAGGCTAAGAAAACACCCAAGAATACCTCGAGAAGTCATCGACTACGACAAGAACATACCACTTCCTCCCGCCGATCGAACTCGAGCCGTCCCATCAGATCCATGTGGAGCAATGTCCCGTGCATCGGTCATAGTAACTGTGACTGGAGGGTGAGAAGCGGCAACCATCTTGCCGTGCCGGCATGGAGCACAAACTAGATCTTTGACCATTTTGAGCTTCGGCAGCCCACGAATGAGGTCGTGGCCGCTAACTCGGGTCAAATGGTCAAATCCGATATGACCAAGTCTCCTATGCCAGAAAGAGAGGTCGCGGGACTCAGAAGCAACTAAACACTTGAGAGGATCACCAGAAGACTCAGAAAAAACAGCACGAAAGATCCTCCCAAAACGAGAAATCCCGCAAACCAGACTACCCGAAGAATCAAGAATTTTACAATTGTTTTTCTTGAAACTCACCTCGAAACCGTCATCGGTAAGCTGAGAAACGGAAAGCAAGTTGTACTGCAGCTTGCTAACCAAGGCAACATCTTTCAAAATGAAAGAATCATTAATCCATACTGCACCTTTGGCGATGACGCGCCTGCACGAAGCGCCTCGAAGGTGATCGTCTCATCACCGGAGCACGGGCAAGGGAAGAAAACAACGGAGTCTCCGGTCATATGACGAGAACAACCGAGTCTACAAGCCAAACCTTTCCCTTCCTCGCCGCGCGAACCCGAAGTCAAACAGAGTAAAGTCTCGATCTCGGGATAAATCAAGAGTGATTTTGGCACCCAATATCAACAACACGCCGAGCGGATGAAGTAGTCAAGCACGATCGACCTCTATCTACCCTACGCCTCCATGACTCAAAGAAGCGTAGGTCCGTGAGCGGACTGAAGGCGCTGCGGGTCCGATCGCACGGAGAGCGAGTCGAGCACCGCAACACGCCGATCACGCCGCGGGTAGCTATCTCGACGGAAACCGAGATCTACCCTCGGGACGGCGGAAGACATGACCAGAGGCAGCATGAGGACGAAAAACAGAAAACTCGAAAAACCAAGTCCTCTATGCCGCCTAAACTCCGTAACAGAGCAAACCTAGACCTCGTGTTGGTTTTAGGTGCACTCGGATCCGGGCTGACCACGAATACCCCTAAGAGACTCAACACGGTCTCTACGCGATATTGGCGCGCTGAAGCATCTCTCGATCGAGTGCCCATCCTTCCGGCTGAAGGTGCAAGTGGTACCTCACCTTCAAGAGGTGGAAGTAGCACGCGAAGACTTCGGCTTCGAGAGGCCAAGTAGCAGTGAACCTACCTTGCCGTCGAGATCCCTTGACAAAGCCCGCTGATTTGAATTTCACCTCGTCGCACTGGCTCAACCTCGATCACACCTCCTAAGATAGGACGGAGAATAGCAGAGGATGCTTCCTCATATCCTCATAGAAATCATATCCTAGACCTTGATTGAACTTGCAAATCTTGGATTGGTCTAGAATAAGATTGAGCTTCTTCTTGTCGCCTACAAACCTCTCGAGAGTGTTCATAAGATACCGACACTCCGAAAGAGAGAGATGCAAGAAGAGCAGGAGAAGAAGAGACAGCAGAAGGTAAGGGAGTAGAAGAAGAACCAACAGCGAGAGGAAGAATGGCTTGTGCACGCACACCGACTCGAATGGGTAGTCCTACGCTAACCGCTTGGTTCACGCTCTAGGCGTCTCCACCTTACCACGGGCTTCTCCCCTTCTCAAAGACAAACAAGACAAGCGCTTGGTGCCTTCACTAGTTGATCCTTAGTTAGCTTCATACATTTGTCATTCAAGGCAACGAGTTCAAGTTTTAGTTTATCACACTAATGCAAGGTGAGCTAACAGATCCTTAGTCGCGAATTGAGCCATTTTCTTATTAGTGTCAATCATTTCTTGAAACTGCTTTGAGACGATTCAAGTTCAGCATTAATCTAGGACAATTCAAACATGAATCAATGGGCTCAAGCAATGAAGCACGCAACTCAAGCAATCTTGTGATCCGCCTGCTTTAGGTTCATCTTTAAATTATTGCAATTTTCACAAGACTCGGGCAGATCAAGGAGCATGGCATAAGGCCCTCTAGCAAAGAATGTCCTTAACCTCACATGAGGTGGGAGAAGTAGTCTCATCAGTAGTAAGTAGGGTAACAGCCATCCTACTCAACTCTAACTCAGCAAGCAGACTAACATTCTCCACCTTAATAGAATCAAGCTCAGAGGACACACTATCATGCGAGGTCCTTAATTTCTCCATATCAACTAGCAAAGCAGAGCATGTATCACAGTCGTCACGGGAGGGAGCAGATGTAAGTGAAGTAAGCTCCCGTGACAGTCTATCTACTTCCTTCTCCAACTCGCTACATCTAGCTCTAGATCTAGCATGAAATCCTCCTAGCTTAAGGAAAGCTTCATTGTTGGTCATAGGAGGGACATACCTCGTCCGAGTCGGAGTGACTCATTGTCGCCGAGTTCGCCCTCGAGGGCCATGAAGCACATGCCGAGAAGTCGTTGCCGCCGCCCTGGGCTCTTGGTCACCCGTCCCGTCGTCGTCGCTCCATCCTCCACCTCGCCGAGGTCGAGGTCGCCGAAGCGGTGAGGACGCGTGGAAGAGCTTCTTGGCCTTCCGGTTGCGGAACTTCTTCTTTCCGCGTCGAGCCGGAGGCTTCTTATTGCGGTTCTTGTCGGTGTAGTCGATCTTGCTCGAACCGCCGTAGTCGTTCTTGCCCTTCTCCGGCTTGGGGCGCTTGCCGAATGTGGTTGGGGCCACCACACTCGAAGCAAATCACGGTCCTCCTCTCTTTCTCGCTCTCCTACCCTTGTAGGCATGTGAAACCTTCGGGCTAGGAGGGCCACCGATCATCCGCAGCCGCTCTAATCGATCATCGCTATGTCACGAGAGCAGCGAGGAAAAACCGCAAGAAGAATCGAAGAGAGACCGCGGCGGGATCGATCGTGACCAAAGCCATCAATCGTGATTTCGACCGACGAGACAACGTCAATCTCGTGAGTCTTGAGGCGTGAGTACTGCGCGTCAAGAGTCGTGGTCGAGAGGTCGCTCGTGTCTTTGATGGTGGTCACTTTCATCTCCCACACGCCGCAGATCGAGTGCCGTGAGCATCCGACGAGCGTTGTCCGAGTCGGGTATGTGAGACCGACCGCCGGAGGTTGCTCAAGATTTTGTGAAATCGCGAAAGCACTCGCCCGTGGACTCACCAAAGAAGCATCTCGAATTTGTTGTATTCGCGCTTGAACCGGTCCTGCCGAACCGCCTTGATTTGGGTGGTGCCCTCATGGTATGCGCCGAGGGTCACCCGGATGTCGAGGCGGACGACAGTGAGATATACGGTCAAACTCGCTACGACTCAACCCCGGATGATGATGTTCCTTGCCTTTGCATTCGCCTCAACATCACCATGTTCCCGGCATTGATGTTCTCATCGGCAGAACAACGATCGTACCTTGACCTTCCGCCGGATGGCATACCCCAGGCTGGATGTATGTCTCCATTCGGCTCTTCCGAAGGGTAATCGATGCCATCGAACACGGGCGGCTTGGTCGAGTACTTGTCCGTCGCCATGGCTCTTGAGACCGGTTAAGATCTATGAATTAGAGCTAACCGGCTCTGATACCAATTGTAGGACCGAAATGACAACAGAGGGGGGGGTGAATGGTGCCTTCTAGAAACTCCCCAAGTACTCACACGACAAAAAAGGGCGAAAGAACTAGTTTCTTCGATCGAACACACGTGGTCGTAAGCCAACTGATGGTCGAACACCACGTGGTCGAACACTTGCTGAGCCGACAAAAGAAATCAAACAGTGATAATCGAGAGGATGAACCAAGAACGTATGACTCGAGGCGCACAATCATCCCAGAAAGAGAACTTCTCTAATTCGACTCTGCTCTCGGAATGAATCGCCAAGTGGCCTTGAGACATTCCCGCCTCTGAGCTAATCAAAGCACACAAAGACCAAAGCGCACTCACGAAGAAGAGAGGAGAGAAAAGGATAGCAAGAAGTCCAAGCTCTCAAAACAGATCGCAAACAAGTCAATCACAACATCTCAAGACGACAGAAAACAAATAGAGGAAGAGAGATGAATGATTGATAATGGAGGTTTCTACAGCCACTCCAACTGGGAGATACATGAGCACACTTGCTCCATCCCGAGAACCCACACACTCACAAATAACAAAGGAAGAACAGAGCAACTCGGGGATCAGAATCTCACAAGTACCCGAGCTCTACCTTCTCTATTTATAGCCACACACACACACACACACACAGAAGAGGGGAAACCCGCAAATCCCCACCTAACACCGGGTTTTCAACTCACTTTACCCACTAGCGAGAACGAGCTCCAGTGCTTTACCCGTTACACCCAACGGCTCCACTGCTTTGCCCGTTAGCGCCAACAACTCCTGTGCATTGGCAGAGACACAGCTTCCCTTTGCAGCTTTCCGCATTTCTCCAAAATGCCACTCCACCGCCTTCCCTAAGCTTCCTCTGTCTTGTCGTCCAAGCTTGCAACCACCTCGCAAGACTAGGTCTCCTTCGGCTTCCTCGGTCGCTCGGGACCTCGACATCCCCATGTCTAGTCCCGACCACTCCAAGCCTCATCAAGACTTGTCTCCAAGGTCCTCTGGCAGCTCCAGCTCGGTTCCTCATCTCCTCGGCTTGTAACCACCTCACGGACCTCGTCGTCTTGACATTTCCTCGGCCGCTCTTGACCTCAAGACCGCTCGTGCCTAGTCTCGGCCCTCCATGCCTCGCCACGACTAGTCTCAAGGTCCCGCAAACCATCACAGCACAAGCAAACCATTACATAGCACGGCTCACAATAGTATCCAATCACTTGAGCGAAAACGAACTCAAAACATACTCTTACCAAGTCGTATACCACCTACGACCCGATCGGAAAAGAGAACAATGAATGCACACGACAAACGACCACAAAATCAAGCCAACGACCAGATACGATGAGTCTACGATCATCGCTAACTTGCTACGACCACCCACAACTCGTTACGCTTTAACGCTCAAAATCTACGACTTCAACCAAAGTCGTTATGACCAATCGAAAAGATAAACCAACAAATGCACAAGGTCCCCGACTTCATCACAAAGCCCTACGACCAATTTCCAACTCAAATGGTCAAGTCTGCACGGCCATACGACCGATTCCAATCGCGCAAGCACGTCCGACCACGCCAGATCGCTCTCAATAACATAGTCGTAGAGTGCCGACTACTCACGTGGTCGTAGATTTGAGTGCCGACTTCGATCGTAGCCCACTACAACGTGGTCGGCCGATTCGACCACGCCAACGTGATCGTGAAACGACCGAATGACCTTCGACCAAGCCCAAAATGGTCGTATACGCTACAACGTGGTCGTAAATGGTTCGGCTACGGCCAACGTGATCGTAAACGACCTGAATGACCTTCGACCAAGCTCAAAATGGTCGTATACGCTACAACGTGGTCGTAAATGGTTCTACCGGCTTCCGATAGCGCACAACGTGGTCGTGAGACATCTCGGCTAGTTCCAATCGCGGCAACATGGTCGCATTTGAGTCATTTCGACCATGACCAAGATACGACTAAGGCAAAACCAGTCTTAAACTTCCACGAAGACCTACGATCACGCCAAACGTGGTCGTGCGGCCTTCGACCACGCCAACGTGGTCGTGAATCGCCGACCACGACCAACGTGGTCGTCGCCCTCGACCACGCCAAACGTGGTCGCATCGCCTCGGTGCCCTTCGACCATGGCCAAAGTGGTCGAGACCCCTCGGTGACCTTCGATCACGCCCAAAGTGGTCGTAACGGGCGCATGACTTTCGACCACGACCAACGTGGTCGTGATAGTCGCAGAACACTTCGCCGTGGCTACGACAATGCGTAACTAGCACAAACCTCAAAAACTAAACTCAATCTTCCTAGAACAAGAGTCAATTACTCATCACAACCATGGGGTGCCCTTCACATGGTCTCTCAGCTTGAAAGAAGTTGAGTGTTATAGTGTGCTCTCTTGTCCTCCAAGTAGAGTGGATGTAAAATCTTTATCCTCAAGTAGTAACATATCAATCTTTGTTTATCACTATGAATCTCTTTTGTGTTGATTGATATGCTCTTAATTTAATTGGTTTTTCCTCTTCTCTTTCCCTTTCATGAAAAAGCCTGAATGGAGGTGCAAAATTAAAATAATACCAGAGTCCAAAATCAAGAGTGTTCTAAAGGTACCTAAAGATGCGACGCACAGCTTGACGATGTGAGACACGAGGGGAAGCTTGAAATTGATTGCATAGACATACAATTTGTTGTATGTCTAGCTTCGATGTCGTGAGGTAGAGAAGGGAGCCGATCATGCCGCGGAACTCCTTCTGATTCACGGGCTCTCCATCCTCATCAGGATCTAACACGGTAGAAGTGGCAATGGGAGTAAACATTGGTTTGTTGCTTCCCATGTTGATACGCCTAAGAAGACCTTTGTGTACTTGCTTTGATGAATGAATGTCTCTTCCTTCAGTTGCTTGACTTGAAGACCAAGAAAGAAAGTCAACTCGCCCATCATACTTATCTCGAATTTCCTGCTCATAGAAGCTGAAAATTTGGATACCAAAACATGAGAAGAGCCATCGAATATGATGTCATCCTCATAAATCTGAATAAATAAGAAGTCACTGCCTTACTTGAGAGTGAACAAGGTTTTATCTATCATTCTCATTTTGAAATCATTCTTACGTAAGAAACTCTTACGCATATCATACCAAACTCTAGGGGCTTGGTTCAATCTATACACAACTTTGGAAAGCTTACAAATATAGTTTAGAAACTTGAGATTTATTTGAAAAAACCTAAAACTCTTAGATACCGTGAATGTTAGCAATATATAAATGGCTTCTAATCTAACTACAGGAGCAAAGGTCTATTCAAAGTCTAAGCCCTCCACCTGGGAATACCCTTGAGTTACAAGTCTAACCTTGTTATTAACTACCAATCCATCCTCACTTTGCTTGTTTTTGAAAACTTATTTTGTTCCAATTACATTATGATTAGGTGGATGTTCAACTAAGATCCAGACTTGGTTTCTTTCGAAATTTTTAAGCTCTTCATGCATGCATTGACACAAGAGAAATCAGATAAAGCATAGGTGACATCTTGGGGTTCAAAAAATACAACAAAAGCAGAATACATATGAGAATTTGGAGAAATAAACTTGGAGCATGTAACTCACTCATGGAGATTCCCAATCATCTGTTTTAGAGGGTGTCGTCACTGACTATAAAGAGGAGGTCCTGGTGTAGACGTGACATCTACCTCATGGGTTGTGGAGGTAGGAGCAGAGCTACTCGAAGCACCGGTGAAGGTGGGAGAAGGCTACTTTGCTAAAGCTGGAGAAGTAAAAGCAGGATCTCTAACCAACCCAGGAGTGACTAAAGGATGGATTGGGTTATCATCCTCTATTTCAGAGTCATTGTAGATGAAGATGCTCTCCCTATCACTATATACCTATATACCTACACCGTCGGGTCTAGTATCAAGACTAGTCTCATCAAAAGTGACTTCACAAGTCTTAACAATTTTGTTAGTATCCAAATTAAATACGCGATAGCCACGAGAATGAAGCACTTGCATCAAGAAATCTTCAAATGAGAGATGATAGGCCTATGACCAAATCTAAGCTCAATAGAAGTCTTGCTTATGGCCGATCTCAAGAAAATCCTATTGGACACACAGCAACCGGTAGAGATCGTTTTAGCCCAAAACCTTCTAGGAGTGTTATGCTCATATAGCATAGTCCTAGCCATTTCTACAAGGGTTCTATTCTTCCTCTCAACAACCCTATTCTTCTAGGGACTCTAGATGAGAAGAATTGGTGCTCTAATCCCCTCTCGGTGTAGAAAGTAGCAAAGGATGAGTTTTTGAATTATGTGCCATTGTCACTTCTAATGGCTTTCTAGGTTCTTGTGAAATCAACTACTAGTTTAAGGGCCAACTCTTTAAAGCTGCCAAAGGCCTCATCTTTAGAAACCAGAAAATGCAACCAAGAATATATAGAATAGTCATCTACAATGACAAACACATACCACTTTTCTCCTGTAGACTAGACTCTAAAAGGACCAAGTGTGTATAAGTGAAGAAGCTATCCAGGTCCATCAGTCATCACTAAAGTAAGAGGTGAATGAGAAGAAGAAATCATTTTACCATGTCTATAGGGTGTGACACTAGATCTCTAGCACTCTTAAGTCTAGGTAATCCTCTAATCAGGTTCTTACTACTAACTCTAGTCAAGTGATCGAAATTTATGTATCCAAGCCTACGATGCACAACACTAAGTCATGAGAGTTAGAAGTCACAAGACACCTAGGGCTAGAGGTAGAAGAGATACTGAAATTAACACTAAAGACTCTCAAACCTAGAGATCCCAAAGGTACACTCACCCGATGAGTCTAGAACTCTATACTCACCACTCTTAAATGTCACTACTTGATCATCATCAAGAAGCTGGGAGACAAATAGTAGATTATATCTTAGTTTACTTACCAAAGCGACGTCCTTGAGTATAAAGTTGTTATTGATGTGCACTGTGCCCTTGGCTATCATGGTCCCAATAGAAGAATCCCCAACATGATCAACTCGTTGCCGGATACACGTGTGAGGGAGGAGAACCTTCTTGAATATCCGGTCATGTGTCGAGAATACCCAGAGTTAACAAGCCACACGTCCTCCTTCCTGGCACGTCGGACCTATAGGGCATAAGCAGGAAACATCTGTATCCCAGTACTAGGGTTAGTAATAAAAGACTTAGAAATCTAATACTAAGTCACGCGGGTTAGTAATAAAAGACTTACAAATCTAGTACTAAGTCACACGACGTCTAGGAACGACAGTAGCAACAGAAGTAAAATGGTTAGACAAATAATCATAATAATGCACACGAAAACCACCTAGACCTCTTCGAATTGGCTTACCAAAAGGCCAGTACTCCCCCTATTTAGATGCTACTCATGGTCTACTCTCACGTTATCCTAACCCAAATCGCTGCCTAGAGCTTCCAAAGGAGTCATCTACAAACCTAGGTCTACGTCTAGAAGGAAAGACAGGCTGCCTAGCTCTAAAGACACTCATGGGTGAAGAAACTCCTCTAATGGATCTCAAAGTGCCCACTCGCCCCTTCCTCTCAACCATAGCTCTACAAAAGCAGAACTCAACTATGTGGCCATCCTTCTTGCAGAAGGTGCAATGATACTTGACCTGTTGAGGGGTCTGATTTGATGAGGAAGAAGCACATGTCTTGCTGGAAGGGGTTTAGGCAAAATCTGAAGACTATCTTAGATGTCTTAGAGGTTCTACCACAAACTTGACACTCTCAATAACTCTCACAATCTTCGATGTGTGGTTCCTAGAATACTCTAGAGAATTAAATCATAGGCGTATCTTCTTCACACTCACCTTAGATTGCTCAAGAATCATATTGAGATTCTTCTCCCCAATAGGCTTTGTGGGATCAAAACGGTAAAAATGGGCATAAATATATTTTTGGGTTTTTTTGGGATGAAACAGTAACAGGTTGTCACTGTTCATTGTGGATCGGTGTGAATAGTAATGGGTTTGGGTACTGTTCATGGTAGATTTTGGTTTGCTGTTCCTTCGCGGGTCGGGTGCTACAGTACCAGGTCAGTTGGGTATGAACAATGATCTACAAGTTTGGGCTTGGCTTGAAAAGTTTTAACGTGTTGGGCTACCACTGTTTTGGTTTGACCCATTTTGAAAAACGTGTCTTCTTCCTTTAGTCACTGCTACAGTAGACTGAATAGAGGAAAGACCTTTGCAGCCAATTGCGACATGTGTGATGGATACCGTGGGATTTCGAGGGCATGGATAGGCTCTTGGGATTGAGTTGAACCCATTTTTGGGCATGGTGTGTTCTGGGGATCACTGTAGATGGCCGGCAGGGGTGGTCTTCTCATAACATTCTCATGGTATAGGAGCATTTCAAAGACTAAGTGGCAAGGATGGGAGTAGATTGAGCTTCTCTAGAGCAAGGGGAAGGTCTTGGCGGTGTCAGCTTGGGCTGAGGAGGTATGTGGTGTGCTACCCACGGTGGGGTGGTTTCGGTCGATGGAGGGAGATGGTACCGACAGCCTAGGGCATCGGAGAGGCTAAGGTAAGTTGGTGGTGAGGTTGGTAGGAGCTCGAGGGTACTGCAGACGAGGATAATCAAAGGACAAAAAAGGAAATCGGGATAGCATGGGGACTACTGGGCGCCGATGCGATGTCTAGGAGGTGTTCGCGGTCTTTTATAGCCGAGGAATGGCGGTTCGGCACAGGAGGCCCTCCGCTCGGGAGACGGCACATGACCATGGTAGGGAGGCATGGGAAGGCTCTGGGCAATGGTTGGCAGCCACAAAGTTGGGATTAGCGGGTGGCGTGGCACCTCGAGCTTGGCATTCTCTTTGGCGCTAGTAGGCGCACGAGGTAGTGGTCAGCGATTGCGGCTTTGCATGTTGGCCAGGGAAGAGTAGAGTGTGGAGAGAGCGGCGAAGGGCGAAACGGCCATGGCGCACGGCCATGTGGGATGGTGAGCATTTAAGAGGGTGTTAGGGTGAGGTACAACGGCTGGCAGTGCTGATAGTGGTGAACAAGACGAATTGCAGCGGGGCAAAGTCATGGCGGCAATGAGTGAGCTGCAGCTAGGTGGAATGGGGAAACAGGGGAGTGAGGTATTAATGTTGTGGGATAATGAACAGTGATTGGCAGCTTGGTGGTTTACGTAGATGGCCAGAGGAGGCAGCGAGTTCAAGAAAGGAAGGCGCAAATGGTTGAGGAAGACGCCAAATTGGGTCAGAACTAAAGTCCAAACCAAAGTCACAAAAGTTCAAATAAATTCAAGATTTTGAAAATCTTGGTTTCTTTAGAGATGTTACGAGTGCACATGATGTACACATTGGTTGCATAGGTATGTACATCTCTGACTATACATGCGTCAAGGACGGACCAAATGCGACCATGCTTAGCAGATAAGGAGTTTTCTGGCAGTATTGGTACTATTTGACATCATATTAATAGAAATGGCACTCATCACGCAAAATTAGTAGAAATAACATCTTCACTGCACGGCTACCGTGTGGGACGAACAACGAGCTGACACCTACCCATTGCCGCATTGCCACCATGCGGTGGACCGTTGCCGCACTACCACCGTGCGGTGGAGCTAGTTCCCACACGATGGCAGTGTGGCTTTGTACAGTTGCGTTCCATGCATGAGATTAGTGATGATTAATAATCCTTGTCTGCATGTGCATAGAATAGATTAATTAGTGCATGTGTATGGAATAGTGAGTGCATGTGCGTGGAATAGTGCAACTGCACGATTAATAATGAGTGCATGTGCATGGAATAGTGCGACTACATGATTAATAATGCTCGTTCGTATGGTGGTCGTGTGGCACCGACCTCATCTGCACGATCATCGTGTGACAGCCCCTTGCCGCACAATCCCCGTGTGGTTTTGTGTAAGTGTCGGCCTATTGGGAAAACCGCACGGTGACCATGCGAACGACGTGCCATTTCTGCAAATCCTACGCAACGAGAGACATTTTCACTAATTCGTTTGGCAAATGTGCCAATACGGCCAAAACCTCATGGATAAGGGGTGTTATATTGTCTACGGCTAATGGATTTTTTTGCCCGTACCTGATGGCTTTTGATTGAAAATAAATAGTAGTGGCTGAAAGAAGTAGCTTTTAGAAAGAGAGGGCGAGCAATAAAAAAAGTAAGCGAGAGATACATATGCGAGACAGGTGCAAGAGGAGTGGGGTACGTGATACACCCGTGATCTTTTGTCTTATTCTTGAAACGAGACAGGAGTAAAAGGAGTGAGTAAGCTGCTTTAAAAAACCATGTGTTTGACAGAAGCATAAAATAATATGAACACCCACGAAGTCATGAGATAAAACTATGCCCAGTAGTTCTAGAATGGGGTGTTTCATTCACGAGGTTTCGGCTTATAGTTTATGGTTTTTCATCTTTTCTGGTTTTTCGCTTTTTCTTTTTTCCTCTTTATTCCTTTGCATTGTCTGTATTGATATAATTTTTTATTTTTATATTTAATTATATGGAATAAGCCATAACAAATATAGTGTAAAGTAAGCTATAAGTCTTGACTTATAAGGGCGTCCGCAATGGTAATAGCTAGTACTAGCTATATAGCCAGCTGACGTGGAGGTGAGAGACAAAAGCAAAGACTATTTTATACTGTTGGACCCACATGCTCCTCTTTCATGTTCTTGGACTACGTGAAATAGATCAGCTATTTGCTCGTCGCTAGTGACTACTCTCTCTCCTACTTTTTCCTTGCCACATCAGATCTAGCTAACTAAATAGCCAGCTGTTGGAGACGCCCTAAGCCACTTGAAGCATACCAGTGACCAATTGGGTCGATACAACTTAAGGAAAAAAATGCTTACTAGCTTCTGCGTGAAAAACCAAAATAACCAGAGGGATCGGCCGACAGGCCGAGCGAATGAATTCAAACGACGACGTTCTCCTCAACGTCACTTGACGGTTGACGCGACCGACTAGACCGACAATGAACCGGTGATCATCCAGCGAAGGGTTCAGATGGCGCCGACCCCCTGTCATGTGTCATGTGGTACGCATCCCCGGCGAAGGGAGGGCCCACGTAGCCCCGTCGGCTTGGCTGTGTCCGGCTCGGTCTACGCGCTATCCAGCTGCCCATGCCAGCCACCGGGCGAGGGGCCGCGTGCGACCGTGCGAAGCCGAGACCGCACGAAACGGCAGAGCGACACTTGACGCCCCGTAGCCGTCTGGGCCACGGAGGGAGAGAGAGACTCCCGGGCCACGGAAAGACTCCGCGGGCGCGGTCCGTTCGCCGTGGGGGTCCGGCCGGTCGCGCGTCGCGGCGCGTCAGGACCATTCGTTCGTCCCGTGCCACGGCTCGTAAACATACGGCGCCAGGTGCGATGTTTGAAGGGTGCAAGGCACTGGAACCGGCCGGCCGTGAGCGTAAACGCCAAACCGGCGAAACGGTTCGGTTAAGAGCGACGAGGCTCTACGTGCGTGCATGCCTCGGGAGAGTTCTGGAGGCTTCGTTCATGGTTCAATCGACCTTGGTCCTGCACCGTTCGGTGGAGAACGACGAATACATCGTCAGCCGTTGCGGTTTTGTGTCCGGCCGTACGTACGTGCATTGTGGAGCTGAATTGTTGGCACCTCAATGAATTGCGAGGAGGAATTCTCCGTCCTTTAATTAATTGCGAGAAAGGAATTCTCCGTCCTCTCGTTGATAGTTACCGTTTGCTAACTCAGCGATGAGCGCATTAAGCTTGACGGTGTCATGAATCTAGAGTTAGCAACGTACGGCGGCGCTGTTCATTTAAGAGTACGGTCGCAGGTCTGTTCCACGATGGCACGAGATTTCAAACAACAAAATCACACGCCAGTGCACCCCAAGGCGAAGATGGCACGCTTTGTGGGGGACGAAACCAGGAAGTCTAGAATCGTTCGGCATGTTTGTCTTTATGCTCAGACGCCACGGAACAACATTACTGGTTCTTTTTTGATTTGGTATTGACTTATCATCTACTGCTATAGTAATTAGCTTTAAAATGATATATCTTTTTAAGCCAAAGTTTATAGGTAGATTGTAGTAGACACTATACCGAGTTCAGTTATACACTTATACCGGCCAAAATTATATAAGTCTATTTCTTTCTATGTACTGTCTCTCATGAACAATTAAAATTTAAAAATCATAAACTAAAAATCAAAGTTATAATTTAAAAGAATCCATAGGGAAAGAACTCTTTCCCACAGAACTACTTTTGCACTCCTTATGTTACGAAGTTCGTAGCGTAGTCAATGCTGAATCTTTCGTTTCCGATACCTGTCGCTGCCACCGCGTTACGTTAGGCATCCATCGTTGTTGGGCGACGGGCAGCATAGCTCCAGTTCCTGCTTCCTTTCCGGTCGGGTCCATGTGGATAGGAGCAGGGCAGCAAGCTGCTTTTTGAGCCGTGGGTGAGAAGAGCAGCGGTATGGCGCCTCACGCCTGTCGGATGGGCCGGGCATGGCGGGTAGGGGCCTTGTAGGCCGTCGTTAACGTGGTGACTGGGCGACCAATGGCCCTAGGCCTCAGGTAAGAAAAATCTAGGGTGGCAACGGGGCATGGCCCCGTGGCCCGCCCTGCCCCCGTACTAGCATGCTCCTGTCCTGCTCTCCAAGGTTACAGTAGAGGTGAAAATGGATTAAATAATTTTCAACTGATTAGGACAATTTTTGAATGCGGAATATTTCGGCTTGTATTTTTCTCAGATAGTCTCAGATCGGAAACGAACACGAATTATTTTTTGAAATGAATATGAATACGGTAACTATCCGTCGAATACGAATAAGGATTCGGACTATCCGAGGATAACAGAATCCGGATATCCAGCCCACTGACCATAACTAAACCCAAGCCCTCTTAAGCTAGAGTGTGGCCACTGCTTATTGGCCCAGTTGGCCTGATTCTCCAGCCCAAGCCCAACTCACCGCCCACCGCTGTCGTCTCTCTCCTCCCGCACGCCGCCACCCACTACCCTCGCACGGGCGCAACTGCACGCTTGCCACCATCGTCAAGATAGGGCGTGTTGCCGCGGCCTCATCCTCACCGGCCTTCTCCCGATCTCCCTCTCTCTTCTCCTGCTGTGCTGCAGCCATCCGGGTGCCTAGCCAACTCATCGCCAGCCTTTGGCATCGCCACAACGCGTGCTACGGACACTGGAGCTTCTCCTATTGTCTCCCCGATATGGTTTTGTCATCTCCAGCGAGCTCCTGCGCTGCCTCTATGCCCACCCCAAAGCTAGGCCAAGCCAGCAGAGATGAGGATGCAGCCATCGCGCGGTCCATAGCACAGATTCATCATACCACACCACAGTCTAGTAGTCTACAGCACACCCACATGACACACATAGACGGGAGACGAGGGGAGTCGAGGGGCTCGGCTGTACACACACCTAGAAGTGGCAGCACCCGGTGGAGAAGAGTAGAGGCACACAAATCTGGGCGACAACGTGCAGATCTCAGCGGCCGAGGCATCGCCTGGCCGAGCAACACATCGGAGGCTCCAGGCATAGGGCGGGCTTGCAATGCATTCCACCGAGCTGAGGGTGGGGCTCGCAGCCGTGCCGACTGCTAAGGGTGGGAATCGCCGTCGTCGGTGAGAGAGACACCAAGACCCAAGAGACACGAGTAGACGACATTGGGGAGTTGGAAGAGGATGAACAAATAGGATATAGGGGTAGTGGCAGCTGTGTAGGGAATGGGAGGCCAGGTGGGGTGGGGATGAGGTAAGAAAAATGCTAGGGTTTAGTTTGTTGGGGGTAATGGATGGCTAAGATGGTTTCAATCCAATGGTATAGAATGGATGGTTGAGGATATGATGATATATTAATTATTTTAAAAGTGGCACAAGGGAATTTTGGGGGTAAGTTTGTCAAAAGAAACTTTAAACAAAAATTGATATTTTTAAGTATTTGCTAAATATTATATACATTTCAAGGTTAACATTTACGAGTACAAGGAAATTATTGATTAGCTAAGTCTCAGTTGAAGTGTTTTCTTGATTGAATATATTATTTCTATTTTACTTAGAATTGTCATTAAACTTATGATGCTTAGAATTGTCATTAAACTTATGATGCTTCAAAGGGTCACTAAATGACCTTTTTTCTTGTAGTGAGTGTACTTGTATTGAAATTGGTTTAGTTCAGGGTGCTGCTAGGTCACGATATACTGTTGAAGTAGTCAACCAAAGTAACAGAACAGTGTGGGAAGTACCTTTAAGTTTTTCTTCATATTCGTTAAATTTTATGAATGTTTTGATAAGATAAACTATGTGTTTTTGTTGATTTTGGATGTACAATTTAAGAGGTTTTCATGTTCCGATAAATATTCATAACTGCATTCATTTCGATTTGTATTCGTTCCGTATCTGTATTCGACATTATTCACATTTGTATTTGTATCCGAGGATTTCGTATTCGTATCCATATCCTAGAAAAAAAATGTGAAAACAAATAAGGCAGAGGCGTTATCCGTCCGTATTCGATCCGTTTTCATCCCTAGTTACAGGGGATAACCCTTGTCCCTGGTCTCTGCGGGGATCCGATCCCCCACGGGGATAAAATAATGCTAAATATTTTTTAAAAACAATAATATAGCTTTATTTATTAATTTATAATTATGTAGACACATTATTTATTAATTTATAATTATGTGGACACACTTTTTTAAAATATAGCTTGAAAATACATATTAATATATAGATTCAAGTTTTAATAAATATACTAAAAAAATATAATCTACCATATTAAAAACTATGTTCTATTATTTAAAAAAGTTTGCACACTGCTTCGGTGCTTCCTTCCAAGAAAAACAAAAAAGGTGCTAGTATGCTGCTACAAATATTTGTTTCTTCACAAACTACAACGCTGCCATCTGACGCTACCCTTCAGAAATCTGAATCACCTGTGGTATCACCAATCACCGCACCTATACACACACAGTGAAATGAGTGAATGAGTGAAACCTCCTGCACCACCAGTCCACCAGGGTTTTGGCAGTTGCAGGCGGTATACAATCGCCACCAGCGAAATGCCAGCAGTATCATCCAACAGCAGTAACCTAGACGGGTATCAGGAATTTTCCGGATGCCGCCAGGGGCGCTGGTGTCGGCACGCGGCGTACGCTCGTGCCGACGTGCATCTTTTCCCCACAAACCCAGCCGATCGGGCAGCTCGTCTTACATCCAGGAGGGCAGGCAGGCGCCTGCCAATCTCTTCACCTCTGTTTGTATGAAATGATCAAAAAGTACTTGCGTTTGGTGGTGGTTGGATTCGAGTGCTCATGAAGTGATTGTGCTTTTCGAGTGAACTATTCAGAAATGGCTGAGGGCATCGTTTGTGGCAGATCAGGCTTTTGATGTGAACAGATCGGTGCATGGAAGGAAGACTAATGGTGCTTAGTTCTTTTTCTGGTAGGAACAGTTATGGCAAGTGGGCAATTAGTCAGCATGATTACCAGCGAATCAGCATGCATTGAGGACTGAAGTTGATGTTTCAGTCCAAAGGAGCCAGTTAGCTAGGTAGCATTAGCAGCTAAACGGAATCTCATCTTCTCCTGAAATCCAGATTAAAAAGCCCTTGAGACCGGGATTTCATGAGACCGGTTCGTTAGCTTGATTAATCGTGGCGTATGGCAGGTGAATGTACTTGCCCTCTGAATCAGGGTATTCTTTCTTGCAGAGGGTAAACATCGCGTGGTTCCCAACAGCGACGCCAGCGCCATGACTGCAAATGCACCTTTCGATAGTGGGGCATGAAACTAGCTGGCTGCTCCTATTTAATTTCCTTAGGAAGTGCTAAAAACTACGGAAGTATTTTTTTAGAATTGAGAGCATTTAAATTTTGGGACGTTGGATTTATCAAATAGATCTTTCATATCCTCCAAAAAAACGAATCTGAGCCGTTGGATTCTCTATACTACCCCTCCAAAAAAATATGAATACTCCAAATATAGAGCATTGGATAGCCAAAAAATCTGAGTGCTCCCAACGTAAAACACACTTAAATGCTTACTAGGCACCACCTTTAATTTCAGGTTATAGTGGCGGATCGGACACCTAAATGTCATTTTCTGTGGCAGTGAGAACCTTTTTTTCGACTGACTAGGCATTGTCCAATATGTTATACCCCAATCAATTCGTAAATTTTTTCAGAAAAAATGAGAGAAACTACAGTGACTGATCTATAGTACTTCCCAGCAGCTAGCAGCGCTCTCTGAGTCTGCACTATTCTATACATCACCTGTGCCATCAAGACAAGAAACAAAGGAATCAAGGAATATAACCAGTACGAAGTACACCAAATCATTAAACCACGAATGATAAGTTAATATCTAGCTAAGCCAGCAATGCTGCTACCATACGTACGTGCCTCCGAGGCGACAGGCCGGAGCCCGGACACGCGGATACGTGTCGTTTGCCTCCTCCCCTAACGGCGCGCTCTCCCCTGCCTGTTCTACCCCGTCACCATGCCCGTGGCAGACCGGGTCTTTGTCTCCAGTGCACATCGATGTTATCCCGCACCCCTCTTAAAAGGGACCACCTCGCTGCTTGCCTGCTTCCCTCCTCGATCGATCTCCTACCATGCGTGTCCATGGTGTGGACGGCGACCCTTCTCCTCAGCTCATAGTTATAGATTGATCTCTTCTTTCCTGCCTAGTACGTACTAACACCATGCGTGGATGCTAGGTACGTCACTACTAGCTAGCATGTAGGAGGCTGAGTGGATGGTAGCTAGCTAGGGGAAAGCTCTCGTGGCGCTGGAAGCTGTGGTGTTCCCACAAGAGCACCTCGCGTGCACGGCCAAGGTGGTTGTGAGCATGCACGCGCCGTCGCTAGACTGCGGCATCGATATTGACGAGCTCGAGGAGAAGGGGGGCGCAGTGCTTCAAGAAGAGGCCGGAGCGATGATGTACGGCGCCGGCGCCACCACCTGGGTCGACGCGGCGGCTTGCGCGTGCTCCATTGCTTCTGGAGCCGTCGAGGAGTACTGGGACGAGAAGCACTACCCCGTGTCGCCGCCGACGCAGCCGCCTGTCGTCCCGCCGACGCTTGCATCGTCCGGCCACGGCAAAGCGGCGCGGAGGCGTAGGCGGCGCCCGAAGCTTGTGAAGAACAAGGAGGAGATGGAGAACCAGCGGCGCAACCACATTGCCGTGGAGCGCAACCGGCGGCGGCAGATGAACGAGTACCTCGCCGTGCTCCGGTCCGTCATGCCTTCCTCCTACGCGCAGCGAGTACGTACACATGCTCCTTGCATTGACAGTACCCACTGTCCGTGTGACGCTCCTCGATCAGTATCATCCTAAGCTATAAGCTTTACGGGTCATGTCATCGTATGCACGAACGGCTTGGCTATCACCACATTGCTGTCCCCTAACTTTTTACTGTAACAAATGTCAAATCCTGTTGCCCCCTGGCCATATGCTGCTGCCTTTCGCGCCATGCCGCTTTGGTTCCATATGTCACGGAGTCTATAGGGAGCGTGTACCACTACGTGCCTGCGCGCGCGTGCATCAAAAGCCGCGCCTTCTTGTGTGCCGAAATGCTTGCTTGCAACCTAGCTAATGGCCTGTACCGTTTGCTGCTGCAGGGTGACCAGGCATCGGTAGTGGCAGGCGCCATAAACTTCGTCAAGGAGCTGGAGCAGCTCCTGCAGTCGCTGGAGGCTCGGAAGCGCAGCGCGCAGAGCTCCCAGCCGGCGCCGCCGTTCGCCGGATTCTTCACGTTCCCTCAATACTCCGCCGGCCACAATGCCGGCTCTGGTAACGGTGAGGGCGGCTGCGGGGCTCGGCAGGGCGTGGCCGACATCGAGGTGGCCATGGCAGAGAGCCACGCCAACGTGAAGGTGCTCGCGCCGCGGCGGCCGAGGCAGCTGCTGAGGATGGTAGTGGCGCTGCAGTGCCTTGGCCTCACCGTGCTCCACCTCAACGTCACCACCACCGCCGACCATTTGGTCTTCTACTCTTTCAGTCTCAAGGTACCAAAATTTAGCCATATCGCACTCTATACAGTGACCAGACTGTTTGCCATGTTTCAGACATTAGCTCGGTCCTACTTACACATGTCATCGTTTCTGTTGCAGATAGAGGACGAGTGCCGGCTCTCGTCAGTCGATGAAATCGCCGCCGCAGTGCACCACATGGTCGCCCAGATCTCCGAGGATCGCGTTAGTTAATTAGCTGGAAAAAGGATGTATGTCTGTAACATTAGTTCGATCTTAGCTAGCACGTACATGATAACTCTGTCGATTCGCGCCATTGTCAGGATAGTACTACTGCTTGTTTGCGTGCAAGCAAACATGTATCATCGGATCTGCTTAATTTTTGTAGTACATGTAAAAGCATCCCGCGGATGGAGTCACATCTCGGGGCACCAATTATTAGCACCAAGATGCCTGCGTGTGCATACGGGCGATGATCAACTGGTGGTGGGCTAGTTTTCTTTTGATGGGTCACCATTCACCAGATAAGAACTATGGATTATTCAGATTAGTGGGGTACCCCCTTTTCTTGTTTGATGATCGAATTGGCCCGCTTCAATAACCTTATGTTAACAATCGCCTTAACGATCGTGTACTTTGATATCTTCAGATTTCGGAGTTTACACATGAAGAACCTTGGTAACATGTCGGGGTCATTGTTCTGAAGTGTAGCGAGGTGGATGAACCAGGCGTAGTGCCTTTAATTCCTCGCATCATGCTGCTCCTCCTGCTGATTAGGGCTAAATTTTTGTAGGATTAGGGTCACTTTCCCACAAAGTCGCTTTCTTGAATGTGAATGGTTAAAGAGGGGATGGTTCCTGGTTGGGTGTTAGGAGTATCCATTAGGCCATCTGTAGTGTATGAAAATAGAGAGTGTTAAGCCACTTTAAGATTAACTTTATACATTACAGAGGTGATCTTAAGGAGGCTATAAGAAAAAAAGGTTTAAGGCTGGTCCTCAAGCTAAAGACCTGGCCATAAGCATTAAAATACATTTTTTCTTTATCTGCTGAGAGGGACCGTCTTAAGACCCCTTAGGTTATATACACTATGGAGTCAGTCTTAAGGTTTAGATGGGATCCACCTTAAGACCCCTTGGGTTATATACACTATAAATGCCCTTAGAAATCATCGCATCGTGCGACGAATAGCCTTGTTGTGACTTGAGGATCGATCTGAAGGAATTAAAATGACCTAAAAAAAAAGAGAGCTACTACGTGTACGGATGAATGTATTTACGAAATCATAAACTATCACTAACATGTGGGGTCCACGTACATGTTTAATTCGGGAGGGTTGTCTATTAGGGGCTGCTTATTGCTATTTTATATGTTTTTTATGGGCAGTCAATAAGAATGGAAGTAAAAACAAACAAATGGACAATCATACCGTGCTGCCGGTGAGTCTGACAACGTCTTTCATGCGTGCATATGCCTAGGCAGCTACCCGGTTACTTCAATCTGTAGTCTGACGCTTGCTATGTGCACAAACGGGTAGGAGAAATAAACACTTCCTTCAACCTTATTGTTGAAAATTACATGGTGTTTATACCATTTAGCAAAAAAATTGTGGGGAATCAGACTAACCATTTCTAATGTGATAAGTGCTTCAGTACTCTCGCAAAGAAAACTGCATGGTTTAAAAGTACAATTAAGTGGGAAGTGAGAGGATTGTTTACACTCACTAGTAGCAGACATGTTTCGTGTTTCTGCAATTTTCCTTTCTTGAGTATAGGAGCCTTATATTTTTCTTCTATGTTTCTTGCTCCAGTGTGAATAATTGCAATCGGCGAGTATGTGCATGTATGCAACTATAGTATGACAGAGAGTCTGGCAAATAGTCATGTAAGGGGCCCCACAACGTTGAACAATGCATTTGCTATTTTTCCAAAGTACCACCCAATCATGGTGCCTTCCATTGGCTACTTATCAAATCAAATATCAAAGATGCATAGCTTTCAAAGAAAAATCTCTGAATATGATTCCCCAGAGTTGCCTAATTGTGGAGGAATACTCCCAAGTTGCTGCTTAAAGTCTTGCTATTCTCAATGGGACAAGGAATCATTTACTCACAAAATTTCTAGGCCATGCATGGTGATAACTAAATGGATCAGCCTGCAGAAAGTTGCAGAGAAAGACAAAGTCATTGTACTTTTGGATCTTGTCTTGAGCAGGCCATGACTTTATAGATACCATTAGCTACAGATAGGCAATTTGGTGTTAGGTTCTTATAGAGAAATAGCAGGTGGCCCGCATATTTACGTGACTAAATTTATTTTAAAATTTTTAATATTAAATAATATAACTCAGATGTTTAAAAATATGTTTACATATCTTGTAGGCTATTTAGGATTTTAATATACATCGTAAACATTAAAAATAATAATAGAAGATTGAAGGAAAATACAACTTAAGAAATGTAATTAAAATATGAGTTTGATGAATTGAGATTCTTAAAAACGTAAACACTCTCCATCATACATGGGTTGTGTAGTTGTATGCCTCTATTCTTCCTCTATTAGTTACTTTTTTTTTATAAAATGTATGTATGCACATGCACCTTTATTTGATCTCAAAGTAATATGTTGATTATATGTGCAACAATCTTATTAGTTTATATGGTATCAGAGTATATTACTCACGCATACATCGATACCATGGACGATCTATCTTGAACGTATAATCCCTCACATGTCGGCTGCCCCACTGAACCGTGTGTCTTCTATCTCTTCTCGTCATTACAACTTTTCTGCTTTAACCTCTAACATCACTCTCAATTCTTCATCTATCTCTCTTAACTATTACCTAGTCCAATACAATCTTTTAGCTGCTACCCATACCAATACAATACTCCACCACTTAGTTATATTCTACTTTTCTCAATTATTGCTTAGCGTTGACCATTGTAACATCAAACATGCATACACATGCAGCCATCGTTGATCCCTACCAAGGACACCTGTCATGCTTTCTCGAGTGGCCCTAAGTTCATTCCCCGTGGACGTGCCATCTTTATTTTGAGCTCTACACCTTTGCTTTGGTACATCTGTGTTTCTATTTATATAGATGTATGTATGTATATACATATGCATGATGTTATATATGCTCGATGTCCCTCTTCTCCCCTATCAATAGCTCCTCCTCTTCAACATTGGCCACCTCAACGCTAACCGCAGTGATCTCGCATCTTCACTAAAGTTGGTATGTCTGCTTTAGTCGCTGTCTAATGATATAAATAATATTCTTACCATCGTAAGTGACATCGTGCCCCTTACTAACGATGGCACATTCCTAGTTACGTGATGGCTCGTATTGTTATAGTTCATCTTCAATGCGAAGCTTCATCTCCTCTCTATACTTCTCTATTATTGAGCTTATTTGGACCTTGATTTCTTCAACAATGTTGACACTCATTATTTATTGTTGTGGACCTTGGCACCTCTAACTCTGGTCTTTCTCTTCAATGGCTTCGGCGAGTAGCACAACATTGTCCTTATCGAACTGCTAAGGTGTGCAGTATGACATTGTCCTCATCTCCCCTACCATCGCCTTAGCTCTTCGCTTCCCGGTGGGTTAATGTCTTCTTGTTGGACAAATCGACATCATTGCACTCTTTCGTGGTCTGTTCCAACATTATTCGTGCTATTCTTGTTATAACTTTTATTTTTATTAAAAATTTCAATTATTTTTATTGGAGTTCTTCTACAAATCAAATTACTAATTTTATTTAATTTATATTGAATTTTATTTATTTAGGGATTTTACTTTGTAATTGTATAGAAATCAAATTGCAAAATTTATTTTGTTTTTATTCTGAATTTCAATTATTTTTTGTTGAAATTTGTATACAAATCCAATTAATAATTTTTGTTTAATTTTTATTTGAAAATATAGTTATTTAGGGATTTCACTTTGGAACTCATATCGAAATCAAATTGCTAATTTTATTATATTTTGTTCTGAATTTCAATATTTTTTCCGTTGGAATTTGTGTACAAATCTAATTGCTAATATTTGTTTAATTTTTATTCTGAATGATATTTATTTAGGGATTTTACTTAGGAATTCATATAGAAACCAAATTGCTAATTTTATTTAATTTATTCTGAATTTTAGTTATTTAAGGATTTTACTTCAGAATTGTATGGAAATCAAATTACAAATTTTCTTTTGTTTTCTATTTCAAATTTCAAATTTATTTAATTTTATTTGGAATTGTATGGAAATCTAATTTTTCTTTAATTTCTACTGTGATTTAAAGTTGTTTAGATATTTTAAGTTGGAATTCATATCATAATGAAATTGCTTATTTTATTTTATTTTTTATTCTAAATTTTAGTTATTTTGTTTGTTGGAATTCATATACAAATTCAATTGTTATTTTCTGTGTAATTTTTTAGTTATTTTTTATTTAATTTTACTTATAAATTCGTATGGAAACCATGTTGATAATTTTATTTTATATTTTTTAATTTGAATTTCAGTTACTTTTTAGATTGTATTTGACATGGACTCTCTCTCTCTCTTTAATCTGGACCATTATAATTTAGACCAACGTGATCAACGGTATTGATCTTTCTCTTTTTTCTCTGATTAACGTGAGAATATCTATCCTTGAGAATAAATATGATGACTTCTTGTGCTTTTGCTTTAATAATATAATATATCGGACTACAGGTAGCGAGCACATGCGGCTGGCTGCACAAAATATGGGGCCAATTGTACACATACACATACCAACTCTGTAACATCATGTTAGGTTCCCAGAAAAAAAAAAAAGCAATGTGATGTCTGAAAGGAATCAAGAATTCTTAAGTGGTCCACAGCATTTCCAATGGAGGAACATGCCAATGACTCTACCATCAGAAAGATATGCGGCATCAGATGGGTTGAAGACCCCGTACAAAAATTCAGAATGTGAGTGGCATACTACGCATCTCTCTGGATCAGCTTAAGATACGTATGCATCAATAATTGGGCTTTGTAACGCACCCGTTTCCAGGGGCGCGTACAGACACGGCATTCCGCAACTATTCATGAATGAACAATTATGGAACGTCGCGCAAGAGTATACCATTGCATGCTTACAACAAAAGTCCAGCATATATTTCACATAAGGATTAACATCCATTTTCGATAAAGAGGCGTGCAAGCCCAAAGTATACTTACATTACAAAACTCCAAGATCCGCTTGAGCGCGGCCAAGACCTAAAGCCTCGGGTCTTCAACGGGAGACCTTTCCAACACGAAATCTTGAACCGCTTTCTTTTCCTTCGGTATCGTGGCATAGCAAGCCCGAGTACTCACCCCGCATCAAGAAATCACAAGGAAACTCTAACTTACTACTTGCATGGATCAACAAAGGGAGGAGCATACTTGGTTTATTAACTTTGAGTGGATGCAGCTTTATTTGCAAATATTTTACAAAATGGACCAAAACTACTTCTTAAGAATTCGGGGTTTTTCATGAAGAGTTCATTAACCAACTAATCAAGTTAAAGCAAGTACAAAACTACTTAAGCTTCATACTGGAATCACCCAAGTGACACACTCCAATAACCGGAGCACGGCGTATTCGAATACCATTTATTTGACTCGCAGAGTTTGCTCAACTTTACCCACATGATTCCTTAACCTCATGACCGAGTTAAGAAAGCCGTGTCGTTTCATCGCTCAACTCTTTATATAGGCTCTACCCTAGAACCCACTCTGTCCGGATCACGCACACACCCACACACACCCACACAAGAGAAAACAAATATCCGCTTCGAGTGGACTCTACCGTTGTTAGGCACCCACAAAGACGCCCCGCCTAACCTCACCGCTAAACCTCCCGTAGAGTTTCAATCGAGTTGAGCAACATTAGACAAGTGTTGACAAGTCAACTCCGTGGTTGAGCGATCACCGTGACATTTGCTCGGCGTAAGGGTTCGGTCCTTATATTTTCACATGGTCCGCAACCTCGCCAGCCCGCGACCCAACCTAAGGTAAGCGGTGGCGTGAGACCGCCTCGCGGCTTCCCACAACACCCTTACCCTAACTTCAATCCTAGGGTAAAAGATTGGCGAGACCGCCTTGCGGTTTCCACTCCCCCTTACCCTACCTTGTGCACGCCGGCACTCTCCGCTCTAAGATACGGTGTCCCATACCACCCTACCTTAGAGTCGGGTTTTCCAAAATTCTATTGGCCCCACAGCCACAACCTTATTAGTGTAACACTTTGTATGATATTAATATCCTACAATTATCTAGATTAACAGATATTTATTTCTAGGGTTACAAAGGCATGGCAACAATTTAACAGGGCATTTGACGGTGGTGGGTTTAACTATATAGCATGTCATTCCAAACATTTTATTTTACTTTCGAATTAACATTTCAGAATTAGCTCAATGCAAATAATACATTAGCATAATTAGATAACATGGGTTGCAACATGATCAAAGACTTGTGACTTGCCGTGAATCGGGACGAACTTGGCTAGCTTGAACGTAGGCGCTCGGATCCTCGCGATCGCACTTGAGCTTCGAATTTCCGATACTAGCGCAAACACTGAAAATAACATAAATCCGGCTTGAGACTAATCAAGCGAGGAAAAATAAACTATTTAAAAAGGAATAAATTGCACAAACACTCCAAATGGATTTTTAGAATTTTATTTGGGATGAAACTGGGGAAATGGAGGTCACCAATGGGTCTGGAATAATATTTGGAGCAAAGTGGTGAAATTTGGGGATTTTTGGGATTTTCTGTGATTTTCTAGGAATTATTTGGATTTTTCTGGTTTCTGGAAAAGAATAAATCGGGGAAAAATCATGTGAACAGTACCGGCCCGGTCCAATGCTACAGTGTAGCCCGGTCTGGGGAGTGGCCCGCTAGGCCGAGCGGCCGGCGTGGCCCAATGCGCACGCGTTCGCGCGGGAGAAGGGGATGGGCCGAGGAGAAACGGCCCAGCACGATCGCGCCCACGCGGCTTGGATGGTTGCCGCGTGGCGAGATGGACGGCAGCGGGGAGGGAGCGGCGAAGCGGTACGGGAAGCGATCGGACGGGGAAGGGGCGACATCTTTATGAAGATCCAACGGTTACGACTTGTTGCCATCCGGCGGTGGATGTTAGACGGCACGGGGGAACGGCGACGAGATGGGGCCACGTCCCTTTCGTCTTCCTCGCCGAGAGCTCGTGAAAGAGGGGCGGGGAGGAGGGTGGTTGTGCTCGGCGAGGGCAAGGGACCCCGGCGGCAAGGGAGCGTCAACGGGTGGGGCTCGACTTGGGGTACCATTTCGGGAGTTGGGACTCGAGGAGCAAAGGAGAGAACGGAGGCGTAGGGGAAGAAGGTTCACCGGCGGTGAAGGAGGGTCGCCGGCGGCGACTGGGGCCAATCGGCCGCGGTTACACCATCTACGGAGGAGGGGGCTCACATTCGCGGCGGCGGCGTGAGCTGGGGAGCCCCGGGGTGAGCTGGCCACGGGGAGCTGTCGAGGTCGGCGGCGAGCTTCGGTGGCGAGGTTGCACCGGCGGTCACCTGGCCAGGGGAGTGCACAAAAATGGTCAGTGCTCTGAGGGGAAGCTCGGGGAGCAAACAATTGGGAATGGGAAGGGAGCGGAAGATCGAGCTACGGTGGTCGCCGCAGCAGGGGAGCCTCGACGGCGTTAGGGACGACGGGGGTCCAATCATTAGCTCGGGGAGCTTCCTTGAAGTGTTGGGAGGCGAGTGGTGGAGGTAGAATCGCTCGGGGAGCAAAGGGCTGGGCAGGAGCCGGGATGGGGCTTTTATGCCCGAGCGAGGAGAGGAGCTTGGGAAAAGGCACGGCGGGAGCTCCGGCCAACGGGAGGACGATGGGGTTGCTCGGGGTCTCTCTGCGAGACGGATGGGGTGGTGACGCGAGCTCTGCGGTGGCTTAATGGCGACGAGAGGCGGTTGAGCTGCGCAGGAGCGGCGAGGCGTGACCGCTACCGGAGAAGGAGGAGAGGGGAGAATGGCAAGCGGGCCCAGCGGAGGAAGGCGACAACGCATCCGCGAGGCGAGGCGGCGCCGACCGGCGGCGGAAGCGCGCGGCGCACGCGCGGGAAGGCGGCGAGCGGGCGCGCGGCGGCGCGAGTCTTTGCGCCGCCGCGAGGGAAGCGGGAAAAGCGGCGCCACGGAGAAGCGGAGGAGCGCGGGCGCGGAGGAACGGAAGAGGCGAGGCGCCAAGCCGAAGGGAGGCGGCGCGTCGAAGGGAAAGCGGAGAGAGGGGGAGACTTTCCCGAAAAGGAAAATTCCCAGATTTCAACCAAAAATTCAGCAAAAATCAAGAAAAATTCCTTTTGAATTTTGGGGACTTTTCAACCTACCCCCCTTAAAAGAATCTCGACCCCGAGATTAACTTGGTCCAGGGAGTAAGTTGGGGAAATCACGCTGCAAGTCTGATTCTCGTTCCCAAGTGGGCTCATCCGCTGTATGGTTCTTCCACTGCACTCTGCAAAATCTAACATTCTTGTTTCTGAGCTGCCTCTCTGATGTTTCAAGTATTTGTAGTGGTTCTTCAGCATATGTGCAATCATCCTGTAATTCAATATCTGACAGAGGTACTTCATCTGTTGGCTGTCGTAGACATTTTCGAAGCTGAGATACATGAAATACATTGTATATTCTTGACAAGTTAGGAGGAAGCTGCACTTGATAAGCTACTTCTCCAATTCTTCCAATGATTTGAAATGGTCCCACAAATCTCGGTGCTAATTTGCCCTTGACTTGAAACCTCTTGACTATCTTGAAATGTGTAACCTTGATGTAGACGAAGTCTCCTACTTCGAAACTCAAATCCTTTCTGCGGTTATCTGCATAACTCTTCTGTCGGTCTTGAGCAATCTTGAGTCTTTCTCTGATAATCCTAACATGTGCTTCTGCATCTTGAGCAATCTGAGGGCCAATCAGTTGGCGTTCACCTGTTTCTGACCAATTCAGTGGGGTTCTGCATTTTCTGCCATATAGAGCTTCAAATGGTGCCATTTGGATGCTAGCTTGGTAACTATTGTTATATGAGAACTGAGCAAATGGGAGACAAGTATTCCACGCTGCTCCATACACAATAGCACAAGCTCTTAGCATGTCTTCCAAGATTTGGTTAGTTCTCTCTGTCTGCCCATCCGTCTGAGGGTGATATGCTGAACTGAAGTTCAAATCAGTGCCCATAGCTTCATGTAATTTCTCCCAGAACTTAGATGTAAACTGTGCTCCTCTATCTGAAATAATTTTCTTCGGGACTCCATGCAATGTCACTATCCTTGTCAAATATAGCTCGGCAAGCTTGTCTTTCCCATAAGTTTGCTTGATTGGAAGGAAATGAGCCACCTTGGTCAATCTATCAATAATGACCGGATAGCGCCATAACCTTCACGAGTCTTAGGAAGTCCTATAATGAAGTCCATGCCGATACTATCCCATTTCCATTCGGGAATTGGTAAAGGCTGCAACAATCCCGATGGTTTCTGATGGTCTATTTTGATCTGTTGGCATACATCACATTTCGCTACATACTCTGCCACTTCTTTCTTCATCAGGTTCCACCAATACTTCTTTTTCAGGTCTTGATACATTTTGGTGCCTCCGGGATGAATTGAGAATTGAGACGAGTGAGCCTCTGATAGGATCAAGTCCCTTAATTCTTTCTTGTCGGGTACGCAATAGCGGCCACAGAACGTAAGGATTCCATGTTCGTCTATCGCATACTCAGTTGGGCCTTCTTCTTGAATCTTCTTTTTCAGTTTTTGAATCTCTTCATCTTCATCCTGTGCTGCTTTAATCTGATCTGTCAGTAGCGGTTGAATCTCTAATGCTGTTTCTTCACCCTGTTCTGTGATCACCAAATTCAGTCGCAGTATATCCTTTTGCAACTCTGGTGGGTACTCTGTCATGCTGACTTTGCTTGGGCGAGCCTTGCGGCTAAGGGCATCAGCAACTACATTGGCTTTGCCCGGGTGATTTTGTAGTTCAATATCATAATCTTTTATTAACTCTAACCATCTTCGCTGTCTCATGTTTAACTCTGGCTGTGTAAACAAGTACTTCAGACTCTTGTTGTCTGAGAATATCTCGCAACGATTCCCTAGCAGGTAGTGCCTCCAAATTTTGAGTGCATGCACCACACCGCTAGTTCCAAATCGTGCGTTGGGTAATTTTCTCATGTGGTTTCAACTGTCTTGATGCATAGGCAACTACTTTTCCATCTTGCATAAGCACACAACCCAAACCTTGCTTTGAGGCATCGCAATAAATTTGAAACTCCTTCTCGGATTGGGTAGGATCGAATTGGTGTTGTTGTCAACTTGGTCTTCAACATCAAAACCGTCTTCGCATGCATCACCCATGTAAACGGATTGTCTTTCTTCAATAGTTGAGTAAGTGGGCGAGAGATCTTGGAGAATTCTTATATGAATCGCGATAATAGCCCGCCAACCCAAGAAAGCTTCTCACTTCTTCGTCTTGGGTTGTTTCCATTCCATGATCATGGTGAGTTTTTCGAATCAACCTTGACTCCATCTTTTAATATGATATGACTCAAGAATGCAACTTCTCTTAACCAAAACCGCACTTATCAAATTTTGCATATAGTTGATGCTCTCTCAATCTTGTCAATGCAGTGCGATGCTCCTTGTGCTCTTCTTCGCTCTTGGAGTATATCAGAATATCATCAATGAAGACTATCACAAATCGGTCCAATTGGTCTATATGCACCAGATTAATAAGATTCCTGAAATATGCTGGCGCATTGGTTAAACCAAAAGGGCACAATCGTGAACTCAAATAATCCATATCTGGCAATGAAAGCTGTCTTCTCTTGATCTTGCTCTCGGATTTTAAGCTGGTGATAACCCGAGCGCAAGTCGATCTTGGAGAATACTTTGGCACTCTCTGTAGTCGACACACATTCTTAATTCTCCATTCTTCTTCTTCACAAACAGAACTGGTGCCGACCAAGGCGAAACACTTGGTCGAATGAATTCTTCTTCTTGCAATTCATCTATCTGTCTCTTGAGCTCTTTCAGTTCATTGGCGGACATTCGCTACTGATGCTTGGCAATTGGTTTTGTGCCTGTCATCAACTCTGTGACAAGTTCTACTTATCTATCGAAGTCCGCTGCAATTCTTCCGGAAACACATCAGGGTATTCTTGTTCTACTAGCGCTTGATCTGGTGTAACTGCTAGCATGTGGATCATGCGCTCTCTTGCATCCTTCAATACTTCTCATTTTTTTTCTTTTTCCCTTTTTTTCGTACCACTTTCTGACCTTCAAGGATTGACCAATGATATTATTTTGATCTCACAATCTACCTTGCCTTTGTTCTGGGCTAGCCAGTTCATGCCCAAAATGACATCTAACGCTTGCATCTCCGGGCAGCAAGAAATCGCTTTAACTTCTTCTAGATTGACTTTGACTCCTCTTCACTTGCACCTGTATATGATCCTTGCGTGTGAAGTGCAGGTTCCCACTTGGATGATTTATGTCATACCAAGGTTGGATATGATTGGGTCTGCTGAGATTAACCTTGTTACAACATAACCATCACACCCATTTTACTTTACACCAATGGTCTTCATACATCTTCATAATTTTGCCACAAGCCTTAATTAAAGTAATTTACAGACATCCATTCAGTCCTAGCTTACAAAAGGATAACCAAAAGTACATCATCTCATTTCTTGTTCTGCATAGCTCATATTTTCTTGTCTATCTGCTGGTTTTGGGCTTGGAGTTTAGCTGCTTCTGATGATAAACTCTTCCTGGGACACTGATGCTTGTAGTGTCCATTCTCTCCACAATGAAAACATGCATATGTTCTTCGTGGACAGCTGCTAGTAAGATGCTTGCCACCGCAGGTGAGGCACTTGATGGCGAGTGGTGAGGGAGTGGCATGCTGCTGAGGCTGTCCAGACTGGGTCTTCGGTATCGTCACAAACTGACGGAAGGGTGGGGATCGAAATGTGGGTGATCCCGTGGTCTTGCTTTGCTGAGCATTGTGTGAAGACTGAGACTTGTGCGCTGACTTACACTTTCCGTCATCCTCCATTCTGGTCCTCTTAGGGTAAGATTCATCTTCTTCCATCGGTGGCAGGCGGGATGATGATGTCCGCCTCTTTGCTTGCTCTTTAGCTTCTTCTCCGGGTAAGAACTTCAGTGGGCATTGGTCACGATAATGCCCATCCTGTTCACAGTGAAAACAAGCTGTTGGTGATGGAGGCAAAGGCTTCTTTCGTTTCATGACTTTCACGTAACCTGGTCTTTCTTCTATCTGTAGAGCTCGATCAACCAGGCTCAATAGGCTTGAGAACCTCATGGCCTGAAGGCGTTGTCTCATATTGGGACGTAGACCTTTCATAAAGTACTCCATCCTTTTAGCTTCGGTGTTAGTTTCCTCTTGAGCAAATCGGGATAACTGATGAAATTGTTGTAGATATGCTGTGATGGAGTTTTCTCCTTGTTGAAGATCAAGAAATCCTGATATTTTTCAGCAATAGCTCTAGGAGAGACGTAGGTTTTACGGAATCTCCTCACAAAGTCTTCCCATGTAATATCTTTCTCCTTAGGATGCATCCACTGGATAGTATTCCACCAAGTAATTACGGGCTCGGACAACTGATAGGTGGCGAAAAGAACCTTTTCCTTATTTGTGCACTGGATAGTATTCATTTTTCTTTCAATATCTCGTAACCAGTTATCTGCATTCAGTGGCTCTGTTGCTGAGGGGAATTTAGGAGGTTGAGTTTGCAGGAATGCTGTAAACTTCAATACAGTTGCGCTTGATGCTGACACTGACTCTTCGGGTGTCACCTTGACAATGAACGGTGGCTTTAACTCTACTTGCTGCTCTGACATCTGGACTTGATCTGTGGCAGGTGCACCCTGCCTGTTGGTCTGACCACTCTGCTCTGCTGGATTCATCTGCCAATTGGGAACTTGAGATCAGCTTTGCAGCGGCTTTTGGTGAATAAGAGGGGATAAGTAAGACTTTGAATTTAAGTATAGGACGAAAGAGGTAAGAACGAGAGCGAAAGGGACAGGAGAAAGCTTTGAACACAGGGGGAAATTACTGATAATTAAGCAAACAACATACAAGAATAATGAACATAAATTTACAATATGCAAGTGGTACACAAACCACTTAGGGTTCATGATCACACCTGCTTTACATTACAAAAGCACTACTACAACTCAGGGTCAGTCTAGTCTAGCGAACGACGGCTACTCCTCCAGCTGCTGAGAAACGAAATTTTGAAGCTAGACAAGCAAAGCAGTAAACATTTTTGCCAAAGTAAAACTTAAGCAGAAGTAAACTAAGATAGATAAGGTAGCAACAAGACAGAGGAAAAGACAGCAATAATACTTATATTTTTCGTAAACCCTTTTTATGACTTAAATTAAGTTTTGCGATAAGATTGCTTCCTAGTTTGCCTTAGGTCTCAACCTACGGTCAAGACCCTGCTCTGATACCACTTCTTGTAACGCCCCCGTTTCCAGGTTCGCGTACGGACACGGCATTCCGCAACTATTCATGAATGAACAGTTATGGAACGTCGCGCAAGAGTATACCATTGCATGCTTACAACAAAAGTCCAGCATATATTTCACATAAGGATTAACATCCATTTTCGATAGCAGGGCGTGCAAGCCCAAAGTATACTTACATTACAAAAACTCCAAGATCCGCTTGAGCGCGGCCAAGACCTAAAGCCTCGGGTCTTCAACGGGGAGACCTTTCCAACACGAAATCTTGAACTGCCTTCTTTTCCTTCTGGTATCTGTGGCATAGCAAGCCTGAGTACTCCGACCCCATACTCAGCAAATCACAAGGGAAACTCTAACTTACTACTTGCATGGATCAACAAAGGGAGGGAGCATACTTGGTTTATTAACTTTGAGTGGATGCAGTTTTATTTGCAAATATTTTACAAAATGGACCAAAAACTACTTCTTAAGAACTCAGGGGTTTTTCATGAAGAGTTCATTAACCAACTAATCAAGTTAAAGCAAGTACAAAACTACTTAAGCTTCATACTGGAATCACCCAAGTGACACGGCTCCAATAACCGGAGCACGGCGTATTCGAATACCATTTATTTGACTCTGCGAGTTTGCTCAACTTTACCCACATGATTCCTTAACCTCATGATCGAGTTAAGAAAGCCAGGTCGTTTCACTGCTCAACTCTTTATATAGGCTCTACCCGGTAGAACCCACTCGGGTCTGGATCACGCACACACCCACACACACCCACACAAGAGAAAACAAATATCCGCTTCGAGTGGACTCTACCGTTGTTAGGCACCCACAGCACGTCCTGCCTAACCTCACTGCTAAACCTCCTGTAGAGTTTCAATCGAGTTGAGCAGCTACTAGACAAGTGTTGACAAGTCAACTCCTGTGGTTGAGCGATCACTGTGACATTTGCTCAGCGTAAGGGTTCAGTCCTTATATTTTCACATGGTCCGCAACCTCGCCAGGCCCGCGACCCAACCTAAGGTAAGCGGTGGGCGTAGACCGTCTCGCGGCTTCCCACAACACCCTTACCCTAACTTCAATCCTAGGGTAAAAGATTGGCGAGGACCGCCTTGCGGTTTCCACTCCCCTTACCCTACCTTGTGCACGCCAAGACTCTCCGCTCTAAGATACGGTGTCCCATACCACCCTACCTTAGAGTCGGGTTTTCCAAAATTCTATTGGCCCCACACCACAACCTTATTAGTGTAACACTTTGTATGATATTAATATCCTACAATTATCTAGATTAATGAGATATTTATTTCTAGGGTTACAAAGGCATGGCAACAATTTAACAGGGCATTTGACGGTGGTGGGTTTAACTATATAGCATGTCATTCCAAACATTTTATTTTACTTTCGAATTAACATTTCAGAATTAGCTCAATGCAAATAATACATTAGCATAATTAGATAACATGGGTTGCAACATGATCAAAGACTTGTGACTTGCCGTGAATCGGACGAACTTGGCTAGCTTGAACGTAGACGCTCGGATCTGCGATCGCACTTGAGCTTCTGGAATTTCCGATACTAGCGCAAACACTGAAAATAACATAAATCCGGCTTGAGACTAATCAAGAGAGGAAAAATAAACTATTTAAAAAGGAATAAATTGCACAAACACTCCAAATGGATTTTTAGAATTTTATTTGGGATGAAACTGGGGAAATGGAGGTCACCAATGGGTCTGGAATAATATTTGGAGCAAAGTGGTGAAATTTGGGGATTTTTGGGATTTTCTGTGATTTTCTAGGAATTATTTGGATTTTTCTGGTTTCTGGAAAAGAATAAATCGGGGAAAAATCATGTGAACAGTACCGGCCCGGTCCAATGCTACAGTGTAGCCCGGTCTGGGGAGTGGCCCGCTCGGCCGAGCGGCCGGCGTGGCCCAATGCGCACGCGTTCGCGCGGGAGAAGGGGATGGGCCGAGGAGAAACGGCCCAGCACGATCGCGCCCACGCGGCTTGGATGGTTGCCGCGTGGCGAGATGGACGGCAGCGGGGAGGGAGCGGCGAAGCGGTACGGGAAGCGATCGGACGGGGAAGGGGCGACATCTTTATGAAGATCCAACGGTTACGACTTGTTGCCATCCGGCGGTGGATGTTAGACGGCACGGGAGGGAACGGGCGACGGAGATGGGGCCACGTCCCCCTTCGTCTTCCTCTCGCCGAGAGCTCGTGAAAGAGGGGCAGGGGGGAGGGGTGGTTGTGCTCCGGCGAGGGCAAGGGACCCCGGCGGCAAGGGAGAGCGTCAACGGGTGGGGCTCGACTTGGGGTACCCATTTCGGGGAGTTGGGACTCGAGGGGAGCAAAGGAGAGAACGGGAGGCAGAAAGGGGAAGAAGGTTCACCGGCGGTGAAGGAGGGTCGCCGGCGGCGACTGGGGCCAATCGGCCGCGGTTACACCATCTACGGAGGAGGGGGCTCACATTCGCGGCGGCGGCGTGAGCTGGGGAGCCCCGGGGTGAGCTGGCCACGGGGAGCTGTCGAGGTCGACGGCGAGCTTCGGTGGCGAGGTTGCACCGGCGGTCACCTGGCCAGGGGAGTGCACAAAAATGGTCAGTGCTCTGAGGGGAAGCTCGGGGAGCAAACAATTGGGGAATGGGGAAGGGGAGCGGAAGATCGAGCTACGGTGGTCGCCGGCGCAGGGGGGAGCCTCGACGGCGTTAGGGACGACGGGGGTCCAATCATTAGCTCGGGGAGCTTCCTTGAAGTGTTGGGAGGCGAGTGGTGGAGGTAGAATCGCCCGGGGAGCAAAGGGTCGGGCAGAGCCGGATGGGGCTTTATGCCCGAGCGAGGAGAGGAGCCGGGAAAAGGCACGGCGGGAGCTCCGGCCAACAGAGGACGATGGGGTTGCTCGGGGTCTCTCTGCGAGACGGATGGGGTGGTGACGCGAGCTCGCGGTGGCTTAATGGTGACGAGAGGCGGTTGAGCTGCGGCAGGAGTGGCGAGGCGTGACCGCCGGAGAAGGGAGGAGAGGGGAGAATGGCAAGCGGGCCCAGCGGAGGAAGGCGACAACGCATCCGCGAGGCGAGGCGGCGGTCGGAAGGCACGCACGCGCGCGCGCGGAAGGCGGCGAGCGAGCGGCGCACGGGCGCGAGTGCCGCGCACGCGCGAGGGAAGGCGGGAAAGCGGCGCCGGGAGAAGCGGAGGAGGCGGCGCGCGAGAAGCACGGAAGAGGCGGAGGCGCCAAGCCGAAGGAGGCGGCGTCGCCGAAAGGGAAAGCGAGAGGGGGAGACTTTCCCGAAAAGGAAAATTCCCAGATTTCAACCAAAAATTCAGCAAAAATCAAGAAAAATTCCTTTTGAATTTTGGGGACTTTTCAGGCTTGAGCAATCGGAGAAAGTAAGTTGAGCTTCATACATTAAGCATACAGTGGACAAACTTTACCCATCAGATTTCTCATATTCATGCATGTGTTGCAGACCTTTGTTTTCTTTGGAAAACTAATGCCCCAGAGATAGATAGGTATGGAGAACAGTTCCAGTGCTCCCAACATGTTTGGTGTCACCGGTGCTCCTGTTGCTCAATAGGGTTCAAATAGTTATGAAAAATTTGAGAAAAAAATTATGTAGATAGGGTATGATATAATGTATCACTCCACAAAAATTTCAAATCCAAATTTGATCTACACTTTGAGGAAAAAACAAAATCGTCTGAAAAATCTGAAATAAAAAAGGAAAAGGTAAAGCTACTATTCACTGAAAATTGTCTCTTTTTTTCTCAATATACATGTACGTTGAAGTATAAGTGAATTGTATGTCTTTTCTCATCAACTTAACCTTTTAGGTGAACTAGTTGGTGCATGAAACTCAATATGGTATCAGAACGAAGAGGTCTTGAGTTCAAGACCTGGTTGACGCAATTAAAAAAATAAAATAATTGCAGCCCGCTTCTATTCTACGGCCTCATTTGTTTCAGCTTTTTTCTTGGCTTTTGTAAAAGCCAAAAGCCTGCAGTGTGGTGCTTTTTTGGCTTTTGTGGAGTCAAAATGACTATCTGCCACTAGACTTCATGAAAATTACAGCTAAAATACCATCATATATACACCATCGTCCAGCTGAACCGTTCGTATTCCCACCCCTCCCCTTCTCGGTCGAGTCGCCCAGGCAACTGGTTGCGACGCATCCCGCCCCACCGCCCTCCCATGTCCCCAGAGCCCCACCACTCTCCCATGTCCCCAGAGTCCTCTTCCTCGTCCGTATATTGGTCATTGCTCCATTTGTATGCTCAACAGTTAATCAAAACCCTCAAGGGTAATTCAGTCTTTTTATCCTTCACCTGTATCTCAACAAGCCAACCATCTCTAAAAAAGGCATACTACCAAACAACCTAGCTTAAGCTTAAAAGTACCCTGCTTATAAGCTAGTTAAGATCGGTCGGCGCAATCATTCAGAGCGGTCGGAACGTCTTCGAAGCATCTGAGCGTCCAACGCTGATCGGACGGTTCAGACAATCGAAACCATTTAGACTGGTGTGAACATTCCGAAGTTCTTGCGAGTGCCCGATGTGGATTGGATGGTCTTGAACACATCTGAAGTCGATCAGACCGATCTAAAGGTAGTTTTTTATACCAGTTGAAATCGTTTGAATGTCTAGAGTATCTTTGTGAGTTTGATTGTCCTTGTGGTTGATTCGACGTGGCAATGAGGACTTGAACGTGTCTTCTCTTACTTGATTCCAAGTATTTCTTCTTCATTAGCTTCTCCTCTATGGCTCCAATTCCAAAAACTTCACATCATTCAAACCTGAGAACACATAGCATATTGGAGTAAGGTAGTATCCAGTTCTCACATAAATTATAACCAAATTCAATTAGGAGCGAATTCACATGTTAATTAATTTGTTTATCTCGTGCTCGTGTAATCGGTCTAATTGGGATATCCTCACCATCCTGTACATTTGAAGTAATGAATGATGCACTAGTATCGACGCGACCTTCTAAATATATCTTCAATTTAGGTTTGTACAGAATGAGTATGGGTCTGCATATAAATACATAGCATAGTAGCAGCTCTGTATCTCCAAATATAATAATTAAAGACCCAATTAAATTAAAGTTTACCTGATAATATTTAATGAGACTTAATAATTCCTTAAATTCAAATAATATATTTAACTGAAAAATGTTAAGCATGTCTGTATCCGCATTAGGTATGTGCTTCCTTTTCATTTATACATGCAGAAGGTACATAATCTGGCTTGACTTTGTATTCGGCTTGCACGTACAACATCCGTATATTGGTCATTGCTCCATTTATATGCTCAACAGTTAATCAAAACCCTCACGGGTAATTCAGTCTTTTTATCCTTCACCTGTATCTAGGGGTGAAAACGGATCGGATTCGGACGGATATTGCTGTTACCATATCCTAACCCATATTTTTTCTCCGGATTCGGTATCAATCGGATTCGGTACTAATCGGATTCGGTGTCGGATCGGTCGGGATTAACCCAATTCGTTTGCACCCCTACTTGTTTGTAAGGAATGCATACAGTGCAGTAAATAGAGTAGGACGCATTGACTTGATGTTACTTTTTAATAGTCGTGGAAGATTTTATTTTACCATTACAAAAGAAAATGAAACGTCAAATAGTAGCACTAACCTGAAATCATAGTTGAAGACGTATCGGATTCGGACGGATATTCGGATTCGGACGGATATTACTGTTACCATATCCTAACCCATATTTTTTTCTCCGGATTCGGTACTAGTCGGATTCAGTGCCGGATCGGTCGGGATTAACCCGACCCGTTTTCACCCCTACCTGTATCTCAACACGCCAACCATCTCTAAAAAAGGCAGACTACCAAACAACCTAGCTTAAGCTTAAAAGTACCCTGCTTATAAGCTAGTTAAGCCAAAAAGCTGGCTTTCAGCTATAAGCCAAAAAGTCTAAGACTAAACAAACAGGTCCTATGTCTTAGGTCAGAGGGAGTCTACACGTAAGGGGAGTGTTGAAGTATAAGTAAATTGCTTATTTTTGCTTATCAGCTTAAGTTTTTGGGCGAACTGATTGGTGCATGAAACTCAATAGAATTTGGATTTGAAAATTTGTGAAGTGATAGAATATATCATACCCAATCTATGTAATTTTGTTTGGAATTTTTCATAACTATTTGGACCATTTTTTGAGCAATTGGAGCACCGATAACGTCAAATATGTTGGCAGCACAACAAATGTTTTCGATAGGTGGGTAGGTGCATAGATAGACAGATATACACGGACCTCAGTTAAGGTAGGTGCATAGATAGGCAGATATACATGGACCTCAGTGCTTGCACTCTAAATTGGGAATGAAGTATATCCTTAAGGGTGTAACAGGATTGTTTCTTTTCAGAAATTAAGCAGTCCGTGTACATGAAGAAAATTAGCCCGGGAAACACGTTTCGGAATGGCTCCAGTCATCAATAGCCGTATGCAGACATAAAAATACTCCAGATTCCACATCTTTTATTCTTACCTACCATACGATCCGTTCTGGACCAGGAGATAGAATACCCAACTCTATTCTCTGCTCTACAAGTCTATTGTGCTTGTGCCATCACCTGTCTGTTCTATTACCTGGTGTATCGACAAACATGTCATCTGTTGTGGCATAAAGACTTGTCAGGGTACTGCCAGAGATGAAGCTATCATGGTCCCCTTCAACGTATTCCAGCATTTCCCATCCCTGTAATAAAAATCCACTGCAAAACAAAACACAATGGGGACTGAAAACTGAAAAGGTCAAGCCTGAATGCGTCAGTTGGTACTTTGGTATTGTACACCGGCAACAGTATTGCAGTAGTAGGTACCATGGACCATTCAGCCCATGCCTGCTCGTGCGGAGTGCGCAAGAGAATATCACATTCTGTTATAGATTGTCAGCCTGATGCAACAGTGCCCTAAGAAAAGTGAGAGCAAATTCCGCTCGTATAAAGATGCAAGCAACTTTTGTTTATTCTAGTTGCGACATGTGTGGCACTGAATTTTGGTCTGCTGAATAGAATCGTTGGAGCAAATAATTCAGATGGAGAAGTTACGACAATCGAATCGAAGGAAGCAATGAGCGCCGTTCTTTCTAGGCCCTTACTGAACAGAAAGCGGACGGATCATGGGTGTCAGCATGCAAGATTCAGAAACAATCGCCACGAAAATCAAGTAAGTAGGCTTTGATTCAGTTAGCTAGAATGATAATCTAGTGAGCGATCTACCGTTCATTTCGTACGGCTTGGCATACTGTTACGTCACCATTAACACATTAACGATCTCCTGTACTAACTCTCTAACTGTTGCAGTATTCCTGTATCCATAGTTCCATACTAATCTTATGCCAATTGATGCACTGTTTATATATTATTACTAAACACCCTCCCTCCAATCTTGTTTCAGATCTCATATTCTGAAGAACACACACAGCTTAACAAGGCCGTTGGCGTCTAGCTGGTCAACGACTCTGGTCTAGGCTGGACAGTTGGCCTGCGCAAGGCTGTCTTGGTCCAACTTTCAATGTGGAGCCGGACCAGGCTGACTTGACGGGCCCGTCCAGGACGAGCTGGGCCCGGTCCGGAGCTACGAGCCCTCGAGAGTCGGCTCGCCAGCAGCGCCGCGAGCCAGATTCGCTGCCCCACCCGCGGCCATAGCTAACGGGCCGCACCACCCACGCGTTCGCGTTTCCAACGGTTAGACGCAACGGTATCGGCCCGCACGCGTAGCCCGCCGCGCAACCCGAGCCCCGTAAGTTCGGCCCTTGCAACCTGCTGTGGGCCGTGGCTAATGCTCCTCCAACGCGACGCGATCGTCGGAGAGTTTCGAGACGTGGCGGCTCGCGGCTTTATCCAGAATTCAGTGAATGCTAAATATCAAACCATCCCTTATACATGGCTGGTCCTTACTGAGAAGGTGAAGGTAAATTATGTCCATATCCGTGATTCAATTGGAGTATCAGATTCCATACTCATCTTGTTTAGGTTTCCGTTGCAACGGCACAAGACTAGTTTTTTTTTAAAGGTGTGGGCTTGGAGATTTGTAGTCTGAACTGTAAAAAGAACATAGGAGGAGGTGTCTTTAGAAAGTACATACAGTGCTAGATACGTATTATTTTCAAAAAGCACATACGATTCTAAATACATATTTTGAATACAAGGTACTCTGTGATTTGTCCTGTGCAGATTCTCCGTTGTCCAAACCTATTCAATGGTCCATGCTTGATAGGTGAGTGACCATCATCAGTGTTGTATTTTATGATATGAATCTATTCGGATCCGACCACTTCTGGTCTTTCCCACCACTCAAAAAGTCCGATCAGTATTCGTTGAAACAATGAGAGACTGGTCGAAAGTTTTGATCCCACTTTTGTGATCTAAATTTGATCGGGTCTGACCACTACTGGTCTTTCCAACAGCTCGAAGAGTCCAATCAGTATTCGCTCAAACAATAAGAATTGGTTGGAAGTTCTGATTGGGATCATCTTCGTGTTCATGATGGACTCTGCATCAACTAGAGTCAGATGTGACTACTCGAGACGTTTTCGACTACAACTCTACACCATTATCTTCTGAGATTCTCTGAGCAGGGTGTTCTTCTTGTCTCCAAGAAGACTACTATTCAATTTTCGAGTAGGTCCCTATTTTCGAGCCTCGTTTAGGACTCTTGTTCTAAGGCTATTTATATCCCTATAAGCGGCTTGGTACAGGCAAGAAGTAGAATAAGTCATATGTCAAGAGCGTTCTGTAATTTCTCCTCATATAGTGATTTGTCGATTGTATCTCTGTGGCTTTTCACCCAAAGGTTTTTTCACGTTAAATCTCTGTCTCGTGTTCTTCATTGTTTCGTGCTATCTTGTCAATTTCATATTTATTTGATTCTAACAAGCGATATCAGAGCTCAAAGTTTGAGTTCAAAGTTGTTGCCCGGGGAGGAGACTCCCAGGGTGGCCGTTGTGCGGCATCAAGAGTAACATCCAGGCGGTTATCATTCTCAGTGATTCGACTCGCCTCGACTCAGTTTTGCATTTCTACTCTGACTTGGCACCAACATGCGCCATACCAAATGTCAACTAACGCTCTATCTCAGCGACTGTTCCAGTACCAAGTTTTGCCAACATCATTGCAATTCAGGCCGTTGTGCTTATTATCAATGGTCTGTCGTATACTAGGGTTACTGCGGCAAGATTCACACGTATAGAGTCTAAGATGGAATTATAGGTTCTCAACACAATAAGTTAATTTGGGCTATGCTTGATTGAGGGGTCCCTAAAGAAGAAATAATGTCAATTGTAGGGACAACTAAAGTTGGTATTTTGTTTATCATTTGGATATATTGTAATTTGGGTCGTATGAGCGACCACCATGGAGGAGTTTATTGTATTCTTTTTGCTACATGAGGAACTCCACTCTAGGCGGAGATTATTGTATTTTGTGATCCGAAATTAAAGTCAAGTTCGACCACTGCTAGTCTTTTCGGCTGCTTGAAGAGTCCGATTAGTATTCGCTCAAACAATGAGAACTAGTTGAATGTTATGATTAGGATCATCTTCGTGTTTATGATGGACTCTGCACTAACTGGAGTCAGATGTGGCTACTTGAGACACTTTTAACTACAACTCTACACTGTTATATTCTGAGACTCTCCGAGTGGGGTGTTATTCTCGTCTCCGAGAATGTTATTATTCTAGTTTTTGGGTAGGTTTGTTTTATTGCCGACTAGAACTATGTTCCTTTCTTCGTTAATGACTTTGATCCCTAGCCTATATATGCACTCTTGTAGTAGCACGTTTGACACACGCAGAAGTTTCCTATGCTTGTAATTCTTTTCATATAGTGAATTCCGGCTTCATGCGTTCATGATTTTTTCGTAAGGATTTTTCATGTAAAATCTGTGTCTTCTATTCTTTTAATCTTCTATTTTCGCCGTGTGTTTTCTAACAATCAGTAGTTTGTTTGGTAACGTTTCTGGATCAGCCTCTCAATGTGACCCCGGAAACAAAGCAAACGCTGCCATTCTGCCTTCTAATCATGGTCTAATCTTATTGTCCTTTATCCGACAACAGCAATGTTCAGGTCATGCCTTCCACATGAATGGCAGTGATAACATATCAATTTTGCTGTCTAACTACTGGTTTGATTAATACCATCTCAAATTATAGGCTTTCATGCACCGAATTAAGAACCTGTCTTGCCATCTCGAAACGTCCTCAATCTGCAAGTGTGAAGTCATTATCAGAAGGGTAGGTAGCTTAGCCATGATGATCTCCATGTGAAGAGGTAATTCAGATGCCACACGGCCAGCCGGCCAACCAGACACAATCAGGTTCGCTTCACTTTGGCCGATTATCATATGAAAAGATATTGCACCTAAAATTACAAAATAGCCTCAAAGCTATAAAGGTGTCTTTGATGCGTATCTCTTTCCGAAAACAGGGAAGTTCGATCTGAGCCACCCGTTCCGCGTCCACTGTTCCAGTCTTCCAGAATTGTTTGACCATCTGTAATAAAAAAAGATGATGAGTACTCTAGAGGAGTTAGATTTACTCTGAGCATTTTAGTCAGAGAAAGGGATGAGAAAAGATCGTGCTAATTCTACGAACTCCCCGCGAACGCTGATTAGAAGACGAACTCTACAGGGGCTCGTTCTTTTAGTATATATATGTTTTATAGCTTTTATCTTAAATTTTTGAATTTTGATTGTTCACGAGAGAGATGATTGCATACGATTTTGGCCGATATTGCTGAGATCGATACGGTGTCTACTATAATTAACTTATAAACCTTATCTTATAAAGATACTTTATTTGAAAATTAGTAACTAACGTAAGCTATAAATCAAAAACTGAAAAGAGGACCACCACAATATATCAATGTCGCTAGCTGATCCGAAGTCCTGCCATCACGATGGAAACTTGTTCTTCGAACTTAATCATGAGAATCTAATCGGGTGCTGGCATGAACAGCCAGAACTTGGACGGTCCGTTGCTCTATTCATCAAAATGCGTTTCATTTCCTAATAGGTAAAGCGGCTCGATACATTCCTTCCCACACATGGAGTGAAAGTCACTTCACCACCAACTCCCCCGTTGCAATCGATGCTGTTATATAAGATTATAAGGCCATGCTTTCCGTCTCTCTTCTTCTCACAGTGCAACACCCTCCAAACTTAACGCTACCATCTGTAGAGTTCTGCTCGGTTTGATCGCAATGGCTTCCTACACTTCTTGCTTGGCCTTGCGCGCGCTGCTCCTCGTGGCCTGCGCCTCCTCGGCGTCCGCCACCAGCTACACCGTCGGTGACGGGTCCGGTTGGACGACCAGCGTCGATTACACCACCTGGGCCGGGAATAAACCATTCAAAATCGGCGACAACCTCGGTAAGTGCCTAGCTACTTCGCGCATGCATGCGTGCGTGCATGCATGCCTGAATTATTTTTGACGAGATCGATTGGTTATCAGTTAAGTCTGTTGAATTGTACTAGTGTTCAACTACGCGAAAGGGCTGCACACGGTGGTCGAGGTGAGCGCGGCCGACTACCTGGCGTGCGCGGCGGCCAATCCGCTCGGCTCCGACAGCAGCGGCGCGACCACCGTCGCCCTCAAGACGGCCGGCAGGCACTACTTCATCTGCAGCATCCCCGGCCACTGCGGCGGCGGCATGAAGCTCGAGGTGGACGTCTCCGGCTCTGGCTCTGGCTCCGGCTCCTCCTCGCCATCGTCGCCGACACCGACCACGCCGTACACGACCCCGACCCCGACCACGCCGTACACGACGCCGACCCCGACCACGACCACGCCGTACACGACGCCGACATCTCCATCGTGCTCTGGCTCTGGCGCCACCCCGGTGACCCCGGGCACCACGCCATTCATGTCGTACTCTGGCACCGCCGAGCTCGCGCCGTTGGCTAGCTTTGGCCTGGTTTGTGTTGCGATCGTGCAACTAGGACTGGTGTAGACTAGCTCGTGGCCTATATAGGTCACGTACGTGCGTCATGTGTAATGTGTTTGTTCTTTGTTGTGGTTGTTGAGCTAAGGTTTTATTAATTTGGATGAAGGTAATTAATTGGTGTTTCTGTAGCATCGTCAATGTAAATTATTGTAATTTACAGCTGTAGCTTTTGCCTTAAGTTTACTGTTCTCTGATCATTCAATCTGTCAACACAATAAAAACACAAAAAAAAATACAGCAAATTTTTTTAAGTACTATAGCAAATAAAAAATCTGTAGATGTCACTTTCATCGGATGATGCTGCGTTGAATTTTTCTCTAATCCCCATACTATAGCTACACTAATTTTGAAGCCAGGACGGCATAAATCAGCACCTTCACGTACGTGATATTTTGTGTATATTCGGCAGCGCTGGGAAGTCCTGGAATGAAGACAAGCACGGCATGGTTGATACGCGCATCCTCTGGTCCTTGCCTCCCTCGACGTGACCAGAGATTTGACAACAACACCTTTGCCTTGCTTTTCTTCACGCGGTAATGTACCTTCGCCTTCTTGATCTTCACGTAAATCTACCGGTCCTGATCAATTCGGCTTAAATTTTTGACTTTTAACTTATTTTTTACTATTTATAAATTTCATTTTTTCTAAATTTTTGGCTTTTTTGTGCTTTTTTACCGGTTCTTTTTTTGTATTTGTTTGTATTATACTAATAGGCTAACATATTTTTTAATTTTTTTAAATTTAATTATGCTAAATAAACCTCTGTTAGCTACAGTAGTTTTTTTCAGCCAGCTACAATGCTTTCAGCCATAAGCCACCAAAAAAAGTCCAACTAATCACCACCTTAAATTTTTGATTTATTTTTTACTATTCATAAATTTTCTTTTTTTGTTTTTCAGCTTTTTTGGCTTTTTGCCATTTCTTTTTTCTATATTCGTTTGTATTACACGTGATAGGATAACCTATTTTTTAAAAAATTTAATTATGTCTAATAAGCCATCAACAGATACAGTGTAATTTTAACCAGCTACAGTGCAATTTCAATCATAAGCCACCAAATTTTAGCCCAAATAAGCGGGCTGCAAATCGAGAAAAGACACGGCTCGCTGCTGTGGAGTTTCGTGTGAATTGAGTCGATGAAGAAGTAGATGTCACAGAGCTCAACAAGATCATCACGCAAGGACGACATGATGCAAAACCGGATCCCAACCAACAATAAAACCCAATGAGAGCTATGTGTCCAGATGAATTTTTTTAATAGATGTAGTTTAATTTTTGGATCATCATGTTTTTGTGACTACAAACAAATCCTAACACAAATATTACATCTATCAGTCCTAGGGTTAGCCCTAACCGTATCTTTATTTATAATTTAACGAGTTCTTATCTAATTATGATAAATAAGAAACCTGAAACCCTTTCGTAACACATGTTTTTAACTTTTGCCATGTGTCGTAGCCTTTGGACCGCTCATCCATAGCTCCAATATGTATCATCTATCTTTGATCTCCACGCGCCCAATTCGAGCATGACTATCTCCTACACCATCCTTGACCCTCTAAACCATGATTTTGCACCACGCCATCTCCCGGTTCTTTCCATAGACCACGATCGTCTCCGAGTTATCCCGCACATGTAAAGACCAAAGCAACATATTTGCCCAGCATAAGTTTTCTCTAACATGAACGACATGAGTCCACACACATCACACGCCTCAAATAACATTAATAAACAATATTATGAATTATTCATTATCATCATAAATATTCTAGACCTAACCACATGGTCTAACAACATCCCCATTGATGAATACATTAACAACACTTGAAAATAACATGACTTCCAACAAATCTAAGTGAAGAACTTAACCCGAAAAAGTATTTTAAGCCACAAATCTCTCCCAAAGCATAATGAAAAACAATTAGCATTTATGCTCTAAATCTCACAAATCTCTCTCTCTCTCTAGCAATATAAGCATCAAGGCACAAAAGGAAGAAACAATAAAGAGAGCAAGTATCATTGACCAAAAATGTTTTTGTTAAAAAACACACCATGAAACTGTAAAGGATCATTTAAACCAATTGAATTAATGTGTACTACATCATGCTCTTAAAAATCTTGTCTGATCATAAGCATGTATATATATATATATAAATAAAGCAGACCAAAAGAAGTTTATATTGTGATTAAGGAAATTAATGTACATGGCAGACCTTCACAAAAATAACCAATTAAGCTAAAAATCTCACTAAAGAAGATAGCCATATAAAAATACAGATTTAAATCTAGATGCTAGAATCAAGAATTAAGTGAGCCACAAGTGCAAAACTGAAGTACAAAGCTTAACATAGATTTATATAACTCAACACATAGCACTTTTATTGACAGTTGATTATGGCTTAACTCAGTAAATCATATCCTAGAATGGGAGCCATCTACAATAACCTCTTGAGCTTCAGTCCAAATTAATTTCATTACATCTATAATGGTCTTTTTGAGCCAACTTGAATCACATTTCATTAATTCTAGCTTCAATCCTTTCTTTTCAATGGTGCCAAGCCAAAAAGCTTAAGGTTTCATGATCTCGGTTATACAAAACTCCCACTAAGTTCAAACCTAGTTCAATGACAAGCAGTCTCGTGGGAAAAAATTGTTGAGATGCATACATAATTAGTAATTTCACTACAATTTGCCATATGTATTTCTAGAAAAGCTAAAAGTGATTCAAGAAGGAACTAGAATGACTCAAACTTAGACTTGACCTAGAAGTGGGATTCAACTAGGTATTTAAACATGATACATCTCAAGAAGTAATCACTCTAATCAAAACTAGTCAAAGAATTCAACCTTACCATGTTGTTTGTTCAAGTTGACAAAATTTAATAAATAGCTAATTATGGCCTTACTAAGCTACACATGTAAAATCGTAATCAAGAAAGCTCGAAATACACATCATAACTTATTTCATGATTCTTGGCTTAAATAATAATTCAAGTTCTCAAAAAGAAAATAAAAGCAAGCCTTTACACTGATATACAAAAGAACTCCTCCTCAGAACGACCCCATTGGATGGCGTACCCCTAACTCACTCCGTAAATGAACAAACTAAGAAGTATTAAGTGGCTTAGTAACAATATTAGCAATCAAAACAACGTCCTTGAGAATAAATTTATCATTAATATGTATATACCTTTAGACATCACAGTACCTATTAAAGCATTCCTAAAATTGATCAACTCATCACATGATGCCTTAGTGAGGGAGGAGAACTATCTTGAATCACCGATTATGTGTCTGAAACAACCTGAATCCACTAGCCATATGTTCCCCCTCCTCATTAGTTGTACCTACATTACAGGAAACATCGATATCATAGTACTTGGGTTAATGAAATAAGATTTAGGAATCAAGTACTGAAACACACGACGTGGAGGAACAACAATAAAGCTAGAACCAAAATCATGAGCATATGGGCGATGAGAACGCCAAAAAGAATGTGGATTTGAATTATATCACAATTTAGCACGTGAAGTAGATTTAAAATCATCATAAAAGTTATATAAAAACCTAGCTTTTGCACTAGTTCTAGGAACAAAAGATGTTTTATGTTTTTATCTTAGAACATTCAATCTTTCTTTCTTCTCTTTCGTAGCACATTTAAAGCAAAATTTCTGAAAGTGTCCATTTCTTCTACAGTAGGTGCAATGAAATTTAACACAATTAGAATTCTTTTGAGATGATTAGTTAGCACCTACAGCATTATTCAATGCACTTGAGTTGAGGAAGAAGCTCATGTCGTAGAGCTCAACGAGATCGTTACGCAAGGATGACATAGTGCGAAACTAGATCTCAATCAACAATGAAACCCAATGACAACTATGTGACTCGATGGATTTTTTAATAGATCTGATTCAATTTCTGGATCATCATGTTTTTGTGGCTACAAAATGCCCTCCTAGCACCCCTCAAACTCTAACACGAAAAGGGCATCTATCAGCCTTGGGGTTAGCCCCTAACCCCATCTCTATTTATAGTTTAAGACCCAAACGAGTTCTTATCCAATTCCAACAAATAAGAGACCCAAAACCCTTTCGTAACATGGCTTTTTTAACTTTTGTCACATGTCATACCCTCCAGATCGTACCTCCATAATTCCAACATGCATCATCCATCTTTGATCTCCACGCTCTCCAACTCGAGCATGACCGTCTCCTTCAACATCCTTGATCCTCTGGACCATGACTTTGCACTAAGCCATCTCTCAATCCACGCCGTAGACCAGGATCGTCTTCGAGTTATCATACACATGCAAACACCAAAGCAACATATTTGTCTGGTACAAGTTCTTTCCAACTTGATCGACATAAGTCCACACAAGCCACATGCCTCAAATAACATCAACAAGCAACATTGTCAATTATTCATCATCATAAATATTCTAGACTTAGTCACATAGTCTAACAGTTTTTTCCATTGAACCGTGATGTTGTCTGCAGTCTACTATCTAAGCTCGCTTTTTTATACTCTGATATCCCTCTTTCTTCATAGCAACCCTCGGATAGGATCACAATTTGTGAAATATGGCATGAGAGACAGAGCTTAAGAAAAATCTCAAAAGGGGCCATAGGCCAATTTGTGTCTTGTGCATCACCACAACGACGAGTTTGGGATAGCAGCTAGCAAGTAAAATGGTGCTGGAGTGCTGGTAGACTAGTTGACTAAATCATAAATGCAAACATCAACCAATGGAGCACTATTGCACTAAGCTAAAAACAAACAACCTGTTAGACCATGTGGATGGCCGTGAATAAAATGATGATGAATAATTGACATTTAGATTGCTTCGGATTTGCATATACGAAAGTTTCAATCGATTATAGTTAAAGATTTAGACTCGACTCGTGGTTTTGGTATGCTTCGAGTGGTTTCAATCTGCTTAAAGGATGTTCGGACCAGTCCGATCGGCTAAGTGACATTAGATAGTTGTCAAGTAGCGAAGGAGTATTGGACAACATTTTGCTTCAAGGAGGTTCAAACCAGTCCGATCGGATAAGAGGCATCAGACGGCTGTCAAGTAGCAACTGAGTATTGAACGCGTCCGAGTGGTATTGGAGGACTGGACGACATTCGAGTGCCATCGGAAGATAAAACTTAGACTTTGACCTTGTCCGACTTCAACTACGTCATTCTTTGACCACGGCAAAATGGCCATAATAGGTAATTGTAGATTTCGACCTCAAACAGTGAACCAGTCATATACAAGTGATTTAACTCTTGCTATCTTCGAGTACTTGTGTTAGGCCAGCAGTAGGACTAGCTGGCGCTAATCGGTAAACAGTATTTGGAGGAATGGTACTCAAAGTCGAAAGGACTCGGTACTTGATAGTCGTAGCGATTAGTACTCGCCAGTCGATACTCAATGGTTCTCGGTAGTCGATAGCGATGGTTGTTATTCCCGAGTACTTGTGGTTTTTGAGTACTTGTTAAGCTAGCAGTCATAATATGTTGTCTGATGCTGAGTTTTGGATAGCGATAGAAATTGTGGTTGTGGACGACCTGGTTATTGATGATGGATGGTGAAAGGTATGGTTTACGCATGTGTTAATGACGGTCAAGTTGGAAAGAACTTGTGTTGGAAAAATATTTTTTTAGTCTTTGCATGTGTAGGTGAGTGTGGAGACGATCATGGTCAATGACGAGGAGAACAGAGACTAAGAGGGGTAATCTAAAGTCCAGACGGTCGGGATGTCATATGAGATAGTCGGGCTAACACTGGAGCACATGGAGATCAAAGGTGGTGATGTGTGGAGAGGCTACGGGCGGTGCAGTCTTGGAGGATTTGACATGGAGGTTGATGAGGCATGATGAAGATACGGGAGGTGCGATCCTGGAGGCTTTATCACATATTGTGTTTGGTATTGTGGATGAAGTCCATAACGAAAATAATAAAGAGTTTGAAAGAAAACCCGTGTACGGAAGAGTTTTGAGTCCCTTAATTTGAGATAGAGATAAGATTTTGTGTTCGTGTTTAAGTCAAACATGATTTAGGGTTCTAACATATAAATTGCAATCTAAAAGGGAGAAATGGTATTCCACTACTCGCATTTGGACTTTCGGAGCTCGTCGACTGTATTATAGAACGTGAATAGCACCAACGGGAAACGTGTACACCAATTATCTTCTGAATTGTTCAGTGCACGCAGTATTGAACTACTGATACTGGCTTCTTCTGTCTTTTTTTCAGAGGAAATTACCGATGCTAGCTGCTCCCAGATGTTCGAAGAGTTATCAGTGCATGGCTGCATGCCATTCACAATTTCACAGAGGTCTAACCGTGGCCGAGCTCGAGCATCTTTTGGGCTAGGCCGAACACACTGCTTTCAGTTTGGGCCTAACTGGGCTAGTTGAACGCGAAAGCTGTATTTCAAGTCAGTCTGATCAGGGCGCAAGCCAGCTTCCATTTGGCCCAATTAGTACAGTACTAAAAACAGAAAGCTGGGCCAGGCCTGCTTTCCCGTTACGCTGTGACTCCACTTTGTACGCGCAGCTCCGAAGAGCACCAATGGCAAAAATGTGGCAACTTGTGCCGTCCGCCAATCCCATGCGCTGCCTGTCAAGTTACTGTTAATCTGCACGTACCACGTACCCGATTGCTTGTCGGTGTTACTGTTGATCTGTTGTACTAGAACTATTCACACTGCGACACGCATGGCGGTGCGAGCCAAGCATCCACCCATTATCGCGGGAGTCTCCATTACTATCTGTCATATCTATATACACGTTCTTTTTTACTTCAGTTTATAACTTATTATTTTACCTTATAATTTTAGATTATATATAAGAGTACTATTTTGATTGTTATAATATATATTAGAACTAATTTAGAGATCTCAACTTAAAAAGGTATTTTGTTTAAAAATAATTACTATAAAAATTTAAAAACAGGTTTTAAAAATTAAGAAGAGACCATTGTTTGTGACGTACGAATGTACGATGAGGTTCTAGGCGCGCGGTGCCAAATCGGAACGCACCGCCACGGCGGCACCGACGCGGCATGTCTCGCGCAGAAACGAAACAGCAATAAAAAAAACGGGAGCAGTTGCGTCGCTGGATTGGAGATTCTTGACCCGTACGTACGTCCAGGTCACGACTGACGAGCTAGCCTAGGCAGGCTTGTGCGCAAGGACAACGCAGCACGCAAGTACGCGACGTCGTACGCCCGCGCCGCCTCCGACCGGATCGGGTGCCAGGCAGCCTCGCGTGCCGCGCGCTGGTGCTTCACGGGCCCGGCGCACGCGCGGCGGCGGCGGTCCGCGCAAATTAAAAGGCCGCTCGCGTGGCGTGCACGGCGGTGCCTGTGCCTGCGCGGTCAGCCGACCACCGCGTAAAAAAAAAGGTTTGTGTTTACGGAACCCATCGCATAGGTAGGGATGCTATTTTTTCCAGTGGGGAATTTCTCTGTCGGTGTGGGCCGATATTCTCTACGGAAGCATGGGCGGATCGTCCTCCCGCAGGACTTTAAGACCTGATAAAAATAAAAAATTATAATAAACTATAGTTTTTAATATAAAAGATCGTATTCTTTTCTTATATATTGAAATAGCTCGAAAATTTTTAAATTTTTGAAAATTCTTGAATTTCTTTCGAATTCGGTTTTCTTTCCTAATTTGGCAAATTTCTTTGAATTACCGCCTTTCCCATTTTGGCTAGTTGCTTTCCCCTTCTCTCCGGCATCTTCCAAGAAACCACCTCCTCTCCTCTGGCACGGTTCAGGAAAGCGACGGCGTCTTTCGTAGCACTGACCACACGGCCATCTGTGCTTCGTTGCTCACACCGCAGCTCAGCACCATCGTTTACACTGCGCCATGCCTTACCTCCAGCACATCGCTTCACTAGTGGTGAGTCGCTGCCACACCCCTGCCTCACCCGCCGCCGCTCCTCTGTAGCTCCCTGGCCACGCGGCTACCTCTGCTTTGCCCTCACCGCAACTGACCTTGCCGTTCACACCAACCACTACCAGCTTCGCCACGCGTCGCCTCACCCTTGGTCAGTCGTTGCCTCGCCTGCACCCTGCTGGTTTACTCAAGCTGACTGTCACGGCCACCGCAAACTAGCGCGCCATGCGACCGACGTGAGCACACCTGCCATGCTTCGTTCCCATCAGCCTGTGTGGCACTGTCTAGGCCGTAGTATTACCCCGTCACTTCACCCGTAAGCCAGTCTCGCCAACTGAGCCCGACCGTCACCAAGTCCGCTTCATGCCAGCGCCACCGACTTCGGCTTTCTATTCCCACCGCCATCCTCCTGCTTTTAAGCCTAGCTAAGCACCCAATCTACCTCGTGAACACATTTAGTACCTCACCAAATCACCCAATCGCCCGCCGCCATTCTACCTTGCCGTCATCTCTCTCCCCTGCACTGGTAAGCCTCCCTAGCCAATCTCATGATTCAGTTAGTACCTCTTCAATTCGTAGCGACCAGAGGATCTTTAGGCTACTAGGAACCCAGAGCCTTGCCTCGGTCTCATCCTCGTCGGCGGCGTGTACAACCGCCATGCGGGAAGGGGGTCGCCGTGGACAACCCAACACATGCCATCCTAGCTAGAGCCACTACCGCCACTGAGTTCGCCTTATTCTGTAGATGGTTAAAACTAGCGCTCCGCCAGAACTCCACCAGAGCCGCCCTGTGCAATGCCCCTGCCTGCGGAACCACTTCTCATCGCCAGCCAAAACCACCACCCCTTAAGCCCGGCCAACCTCAAAAGTGGAATCCTCGTGGCCTCAGGAACCCACCCATGGTCACCAATTGTTGTTTCGACCACGGATTCTCCGACCGCTTCACCGCTTGAACTCTCCGATCACCTTGTAATCGAGAGGAGCTTTGACCACTCGCTTCGAGTTTTGAGCAAAATCGCTCGAATGCCGTCCAATGCTCTTAAACCGCTCAAATGCCATCCGATGCTCTTAAACCGCTCGAACGCCGTCCGATCTTTTAAGCCACTCGGACGCAACACAATCTCCGCAACCACTTGGACATCGTCTGTTCTTTGTAGCAACTCATACACCATCTGATCTCTGCCGACTTCGCGCTCGAAGACAAACTTCGACCGTCCACCCGATTTCGTAGTCGTACTCGAGACCACCCGAGTGCTTGTAATTCATCTGTCCTCTGAGTATGCAGCGATAACCAGATAAGGATTAAACCTGCTGTGAATAGTAAAATCCAACCTGTCACTATTTGAAGCCGATACTATGGCCACCAGATCTGTGATGAATAGTGTTGAACCTGCTACTGTTCATCTGAAACCCTAATTTGCAAAAATACCTCGTTTTGACAGTTTCGACCCTGCGAATTCATTTCTGACCTTTGTTTTGCCAAATCAAGCATCGATAAAATTCAAACTCTCACTATTTTAAAATCAATCCTCCACTTCCAAAATCCATCCAACCTATTTACACCACCATTTCGACCGCCTTGAACTCGTCTAGCCCATTTCTAATTCTGATCAGCCAACCCATACACCACCTAAGTCCTAACCACCTAAACCTATTCTTTATGTCTTTTTAGTTATTTAGATTATATTTTGTTCCCAGCTTGTATTCTGCAAAGTAGAAACTTATTTGCTCTCATTTTCCGCGCTAGTGAACGGACCAAGAAAGTTGGTCAATAAAAGAGTTGCAAGAGTAATTGAAGTAAGTTTGAAGCCGATAAAGAAGACCAAAAACAACAGGAAGGAGGCAAGTCACATGTTTTTTGATCATGTTGAACCTATATTATGTTAATTATTTACTTAACAGTACTTTCATTACCTTTTATTTACGCTCTGATAATTTACGTACAATAAATGCTTAGAATGACATGATACCTAGTTATATTCTTCCACTGAAAAAGCCATGTTTACTTTGATAGCTATATTCACCCTAACAAGACTTAGTAATGTTAAATCTACTACTTAAATAACTATGGTAGTGTAGGAAACTTAACTATTTATACTACTATTTAGCATATCATTTTGCCGATAATTTTGCAAAAGTGTTTCTAGAAAAATGATTATCATGAGAAACTATGTGTTGGTTGGGTAATACTACCGCTGAGCATTGTGATATGGGTTTAGAGATAGGAAATATCTCGGAGTAAAATAAGGACAAAGCTCGGAGAAAGTAAGGATGACCTTATGCTGAGTAAAGAATATAGTGATCGCTCAATTACAAGTTTTGACTCATAAACCTGGTTTAGTAGTTGCTCAAATCGATTGAATCTCTACAGGAGTGAAGGAGCGTTGGTATGAAAACGGTAAAATTATATTGAACAACGGTAAATTCCTCTCAGAACGGGGTGAAGATATCTGACCGAGTCGGTGCATACCCGGGTTTGAACTGGAGATCTACCGGGTAGAGCCTATATAAAGGGTCTGTTCTTTGCGGCTTCTAAAAATGGCTTTTGGCTTTTGCTATAGTACCGAACTTTCAAGCTGAGCGGAGTATTTTCTCAAAACGGAGTCTACAAGTTAATTGTAGTACACATTAAAAACCTAACATTTGTACCAGTCAAAATCACAAGCGAGTATCTCTCTCCATAATATCTGTAGTGAACAGCCAAAATTCAAAAATTTCAGCCAAAAGCTATAAGCCGTAGCTATAAAGAACAAGCCCAAAGAGATGAGCAGTGAAACGACCTTATTTTCTTAACTCAGTCATGAGGGTTAAGAAATCTTGTGAGTAAAGCTGGGTAACTCTACAGAGTAATCACAATGGTTTCTCGAATACGCTGTGCTTTCGGTAAAACAAGCTATGTTCAGTGGGTGATTCCAACAGCGAAGCATAAGTAGATTTGGTTGATTTGAAAAATGTTGATGTCTGTTAATTAAGTCTTGAAACTCCAAATCCTTTAGTAGTTATTATTATTACGTGTTTAAACATATTTACAAATAAAATTGTATCCACATATCATAATGAAACAACTATATCCTCATCACTTAAAAATACTGACAAGTAGCTATATAGCATTTCTCCATGTGACTTGTTGAGTACTTTTGATTGTACTCAGTCTTGCTATAATTTCCACCACATCAAATACCAGAAGAAGAAAGAATGTTGCAAGATTTAGTGTAGGGGTTACGACCACACTTAATCGTTCATGTGGAGTTTTCTTCGGTTATTTTGAATGTAAGTTAAATTTTGGATTTGAACGCCTGTATTATTACTAAAGTTGACCGTTAGGACATATTTTAATCAAATTAACTTCTTTTAAATATTTGTGAGCAGGTATGATACTCCTTCTATCCGCAACTGAATTCCTGGGCTGCTGTAGATTGTTTGATGTGCATGTTCCCAAAAACGGGTGTGTTGCATATATTTAGACTAAAACTTGAATCTATATATTAAAAATATATATTAACACTATATTAAAAAAGACATCTAAACAATTATAAAATAATAGAAAATCACATTATTATTTTTTAAAAATACTTTAGCATTTTTTAATCCCTGTGGAGTCAGGTCTTCGCGAAGACCGAAAACATGGAGCGATCTCCTCCGTTTAGCCTAACGGGGCCAGGGCAGAGTGAGGCCAGACTAGCAGAGATCAGGGGGGGCAACGGGAGCCTCCCCCAAGACCCTTTGGCCCTATTGCCAGCCTCTCCCCAGACCCTCCGACCATATTGCCACCCCTACGCACAAGCCAACTAGGTATCCAAATTAGCATCAATCCATGTCAACTACGCGTGCTAATGGATTTCTCAGGTTCTCGTGGAACCACGCCTCGCGTCATCGCTAATGTTTCAGTTCTACGGCTAATCAATGATGTAAGCTAAAAACAAAAAAAAACTCCTTTTAAACCTTAATTGTAGCTTGTTAATAATATAGCGCGCGGCAGAAATTCATCCACTTTAAGAGCAACTCCAAAAGATTAGCCAAAAGAAGTATCTAAATTTAGTGATTTAGCTATTCTCTAAAATGAATCTCACCCAAAAAAACAAGACTACTCCAACAGGTTATCTAAACTAGAGGACGCGCGGTGGGTCGCGTACGCGCGGGAATGGGGCGCAGCGTGCGGGAAGGAAACGCCGACCGCGCCAAGAGGCTGGATGGTGAGCGAGGTAGGCTATCCAAAAATAGAGAGCGAAGGAGGAGGGATGGAGAGCTACTAAATTTAGAGAGTCATTTACAGAGTCTATTGTAGACGTTTTTTCTCCAATAATAGCTAAATTTACCTTTAGAAAATGATTTAGCTCTTCTCTTGGGAGGTAGAAAAGAACTATGGAAACCGTAGCAAACATTGCCTCGTGTGTGTGCACCCAGACACATGAATGAATAGTACTTTTATGCTTTTCGCTCCAATAAAAAAAGCATTAATCTCAAATCACATGAAGAGGTAAGTAATCACTATCCACCGTTCAGTTTGCTTTAAAAGTTATGCAAATCACTTTGAAAAAAAGCATAAAAACACCTCCTTAAATAAGTAGTATTCTAATCAGCAAGTTCATAATTCATACCACCACAAATTCGTGACACGAGTAAAAAAAAACTAACTTCGATCTCGCTTGTCTTTAGAATTTGGACTAACGGCGCAATTTTCGGACTTCGGTCATTCATTGTTGGCCTCGTTTTGTGCTTCCTTAGAACCAGGAAACTGTCAACCAGACGTCAGTCCATAACAGAGGACCAATTCTTCAGAAAACATCAGGGCCCCTTCCACGTGAGAAGACTATAGATCAGATCGAAACATTTCCGCCGTTTTCGCGGCTGCTTCGCGACCTCCTTCGCTGTCCCCGACGTCCCTCCAGTGACGAAAAGATGCCGGGTTGTGCTTGTGCCCAGTAAACAATGACCCTTTTGTACCATCTGCGTTTGAACCTTTCCACCAAAGGCGAGATTAGCGAGATCAAAATGTATTTTTTTTAGGCTTAGCTCCTCTTTTCTTTCATTTTTTCTTTTCCAAGAGCTGGTTGGCAACGTTGCAACTTTCTCAAGAGGTAAATGCCTACTTCGCTTTGATCCTTTTGGGAATGTTGAGAATTGTTACCACATAAGTAGATCTGTGCCACTTAGGCTGTGATTGTTTTGTCTTCAGCTTTTAGCTTCTGGCTTAATTTTTACTATTTATAAATTTCGTCTTTTTCTGAGCTTTTGGCTTTTTGTTGAGCTTTTTTGTCGGTTCTTTTTTCCCGTATTTGTTTGTATTATATGTAATGGGCTAACATATTTTTTACATTTTTTTAAACTTTTTTAAATTTAATTATGCTAAATAAGACTTTGTCATTCTGATGTTTTTTCAATGATTCTGATGCTTTTCAGCCATAAGCCACCAAAAAAACCCAAATGAGCACCATTCGGACCAAAGATGAGCCGTGTACAAATTAGTTTATAGCCAGGACTCCTAATCCCAAGAAGGTTCGATATACTACTCCAGCCCCCAGTCTGGAAAATTTTCAAACGCTTAAAACTATGTTAACAACATAAGTTCATTTCCCCGGCGCAGAAAAAAGAAGGCTACTCCTAGCTATGCTTCTCCAGCGCTCCGTCTCCATCATCTAACAACAGTTCCAGGCTTGCTACCTACATGTGTAATAGCACACAAAAACACATTCAATTATTGTCATGGTACAATCATCAGACCTATAGGGCATAGGCCTTGATGACTCTAATGATAGTAATAGATGATAAGATATGAGGCTAAAAACTAGATAAAAAGTTAAAAAGAATAAGTTCATATTTAGAGCCAAAGGAAAAAAGCACGCCAGTACATGACGTTGTACGCCCGTGCCGCCTCCGACTGGATCGGGTGCCAGGCAGCGTCGCGTGCCGCGCGCTGGTGCTTCTAGGGCCCGACGCACTCGCAAACGGCGGCAGTCCGCGGAAATTAAGGTCGCTTGCATGGCGTGCATGGTGTGCCTGTGCCTGCATTCTTTCTTGCATTTTATAGTTTTTCATATGAAAGATTGCATCCTTTCTTGTATATTTACACTAAAACTCGGATTTATATATATTAAAAATATATTCTTTTGAAACTATATTTTGAAAAAAAAAGTATACCTAAATAATTATAAAATAATAAATAAAAGTTACATTATTATTTTTAAAAAATATTTAGCATTTTTAATCCCCGTGGGGATTGGGGACGAGGAGCGATCTCCCCTATTTAGCCTAACGGGGCCATGGCTAGGCGAGATCGGACTAGCGGAAATCGGGATAGGGCCACGAGACCCTCAAACCCCGTTGCCACCCCTATGCACAAGCCAGCCAGGTATCCAAATCAACGTCAGTCCATATCAATTGTGCGTGCTCGTGGATTTCTCAGGTTCTCGTGGAACCGTGCCTCGCGTCACTGCTAATGTTTTAGTTCTGCGGCTGATCAATGATGTATGCTAAAAACAAAAAATCTCCTTTTAAACTTAAACCTGTAGCTTGTTAATAATATGGGCCATTCATATTGGCTTTTGTTTCTAGCTTCTGCTTCAAGAAGTAGAAGCTAATATGAACTTATGAATGCCTCAGTTACACTGTTCTTTTTTTACATGATACACTACTATTCATCAGTCACTATTATTCATCAGTCGCTTCTATTAGACATTACTATTCATCAGCCGCAGCTAAAAGACATTAGCAAAAACTAATATAAGCAGGCCCTATAGCGCACGGTAGAAATTCATTCACTTAAACAAGTTCAACCGCAAAACTTGTATTTGGGAGGTAGAAAAGAAAACTATGGAAACCGTGGCAAACATCGCCTCATGTGTGCGCGGACACATGTATTCTTATCAGCAAGTTTCATAATTCATAACACCACAAATTCGTGACACGAGTATAAAAAAACTAACTTCGATCTTGCTTGCCTTTAGAATTCGGACCAACGGCGCGACTTTCGGATTTGGTCTATCATGGTTGCCTTCGTTTTGTGCTTCCTTAGAACCAGTAAACTGTCAATCAGACGTCAGTCCATAACAGAAGACCAATTCTTCAGAAAACGTCAGGGCCCCTTCGCGTGAGAAGACTAGATCAGATCGAGACACTTTCGCCGTTTTCGCGGCTGCCTCGCGACCTCCTTCGCTCAGTAAAACGATGACCCTTTCGTACCATCTGCGTTTGAACCTTTCCACCAAAAACGAGATTAGCGAGATCAAAATGTATATTTTAGGCTTAGCTCCTCTTTTCTTTCACTTTTCTTTTCGAAAAGCTGGTTGGCAACGTTGCAACTTTCTCAAGAGGTAAATGCCTAATTCGCATTGATCCTTTTAGGGATGTTGAGAATATTGTTACCACACAAGTAGATCTGTGCCACTTATTCGGACCAAAGATGAGCAGTGTACAGATTGGTTTATAGCCAGGGCTCCTAATCCCAAGAAGAAGGTTCAATATACTACTCCAGCCCCTTGTCTCTAAAATTTTCAAACGCTTAAAACTATGTTAACAACATAAGTATATTTCCTCGTGCAAAAAAAGAAGGTTATTCCTAGCTATGTTTCTCCCGCACTCTGCCCCCATCACCTGATCAATACAACAGTTCCAGGCTTGCTGCCGGCAGGTGTAATAGCACACAAAAACACACTCAATTAATGTCATGGTACAATCATCAGAACTATATGGCCTAGGTCTGTTCTTTTGATTATATGATTGATGACTCTGATGATAATACTGGCTGATAAAATCTAAGGCTAAAAACTACTGAAAGCCAAAAAAATGAGTCTAGGAAAGCAACCCCCAACAAAAGGCGAGAATGAAGCGAAATTCCCTAGAACCAGGATCGGAAGCTTCCAAAAAGATCCCTTCACGAAGGAAAAGAAAAGAGAAACAAGATAACAGAAAAAGTAGAAGAAAGAAAGGAAAAAAACAAACGATTTTTAGCCGCGCAAGGCTAGTACTGGTACGGCGCTAGATGAAACGAAACAGCCCGGCCCGCGCGCACGCCGCCAACCCGGACCTAGCCAAGCTCCGCACAGGCGCACAGCCAACCAGGCTACAGGGGAGAAAAAAAAGTCCAACCGGGTCGCAACTCCTCCACAAGTCGGCTGCAACATCCGCGAAACTCCCCGCGCGCTGCAAGCCAGCCGACGACCCACGTATATATGCCCGCGCGAGCGCGTGCCCACACGCACAACAACAACATGAACTGGTAAACGATATCCTCTGATCCGATTGGCACGGTGATGGGCAAGAAGTCGCGCAAGGCGGACGGCGAGCGGTGCCGGCGGCACCGCCGGCAGGTGGCGGGGGTCTGCCCGTTCTGCCTGCAGGAGCGACTGTCCCACCTCTCGACGTCCGCGTCGCTGCCGTCCGTCCTGCGGGGTGGCAAGGTAACGGAGGAGGAGGAGGAGGCGTCATCCTGCTCGGAGGCGTCCACCATGTACTCGTCCACGGAGGAGTCCAGCGGCGCGTCGTCGGCGTCAGGGTCCGCCACCCCGTGGGCGGCGGCGTTCCACCACGAGAAGAGGCGCGGCGCCGCAAGGCTGTCGCTGTTGATGAGGCACGAGCGGGTCGTGGCCGTGGACGGCGACGAGGTGATGGGCGTGGTGATGAGGAGGAGGGAGAGGGCGAGGAGGACGAGCTTCTGGGCGAAGCTGCTGCATGCGACGTCTCGGGAGGAGGCAAGAAGGACGGGTGCTCGTTGGCGCACTCCAAGACGCTCGGGCCCGAGAGGAGCACCGCGGCCAAGTGGATCCTATTCTGATCTCGCCATGCATGCAGCTAGCAGTGATGCAGATTTGTGTGCCTATGTCGTTTAATTTGTTCTTGACATCTTGCTTGTTAGATCTAATTCTGTGTGGTATTTTTTTTGGTTCATTTCATTGTTGGTTTTGGTCTGAACTCTGGATGCCAAAGGGACAGCCATCCTAAGCTAATTAATAAATTAATATCAATGTTTTGTACAGATTTCAAGCAAATAATTTACTTGATTGATATTCTTTGGTTATCTCTTGCTTCTGTATGCTCCCTCTGTCCTGCAATATGAGTCTAAAGTCCATCATACATACAGATCAAAGAGATACTAAATATAAAAAAGGTTAATATCACTGGAACATAGATACTTTTATTAAATGATATATTACAACTACTCATCAATTTTTTAATATTAAAAATTGGTATATTATGAAAATATTATAATAATTATATCTTTAATATCTATAATAGATTTATATTATAGAACGATTCATTCTGATAATGAAGACCATCTTTGGGACGGAGTATATGACACAAGTTGTTTCTGATAACCTGATTATACCCCTGAAGCTAAGCTCATACGCCATGATGTTTGTTTAGTACTAGATCTTCATGTGTGTTTGGCACGCCATTAATTTGTTGAGTTCGCGCTACATCTAGGCTGAGCCCCTGATGACTGTTGACACGTGCGGGCAAACAAATATACAAAATATTTGTAAGACTCCGTTTGGAATATGGGACTTTGAAGAAAAAAAATCCTACAGGAATCGATGAAAAACCTGCATTCAAAGAGGCCCTAAATTTTAGTTAGACTAGTATCAAATAGAAATGGCTCTTTATAGATTCTAGTAGCGATTTCAAAGAGCCCCTAAATTTTAGCAAGACCAGTATCAAATATAAATGTTTTTTTCTTGATTTCTATGTATGTGTTTATCACTATGCAGTGGCTTTACTTTTTTTTTCTATGTTATTTCTTACGCATGTGCATGTGGTACCTTTTGGTCGTGCTTGTGCGATGCGAGGACCAAACATAAAGAACTAAGTAAAATCAGCATATCTTCAGTCAGCGAACAGAACATGCACCGGTGACGTTTACCACCAGATAATACAAGTCAGAGGTTCCGCCACACAAAAACACCGGTGCACTTTTTTTCAATTAATACTTTAGAGTAGTCACATTTTTTTCAAGACATGTTACAGTTTATACTCGTCGGCTCCGAGTACAAATCGGTCATCTCCAATACAGATTTAACATTTAACAAGGAAAAAACATGTCAACAATGCCTATTACCTGCATACTACGTGTAAAGCAGAAAAGTTTCATACTCCCATGATCTCTTGTTGGGAGAATCCACTGTCCTTTCTGCAGGACCTGTCATCATGTCACGCTTTCATGTTTGCAGCTTTCCAGACGGGCAGGCATCTAGAGCTTCCACGAAGCACACCAAAACCATCATCTAATCTATACACCCTGTATCTTCTGTTCTGCATCTAATGCTACCAAATCTTTTAATTCCTGAGTTTGCATACTTTCTTCTAAAAGAATACCACAACCTATCTCATTGATCCTGGAAATGCAGGATCCATGTCTCCAGTGTTATCATCATCGTCAAGGTAATCCACAGGCATATCCGCAGGGCGCCGTTTTAACCTCTGGAAGATTTCGTCAAGAGATTCAGGCGAAGAGGCATTCGAGTGTGGAGCAAATCCTGGATCTTGGCGCAAAGGAATAAACTTCTTGGAACCCATATTCGCTTTGAAGTTCTGAAAGCCAATCTTCATTGAAGCCCATGTTTGGGAAATTCCAGCAGACGAGCCAGGTGGGAAACCAGCATTGGACCGCTGTTCAGAATTTCCTTCTTCAAGCAAAGATACAGATGTTGATGAAATTTCCTTTTTAACTGGCTTCATTGACTGCCTACTCTGTTCTCTAATAGACGAATACTTGTTGGAAATAGTTTCCCTGTTGTTAGCATATTTCGATTTACCAACCGTTCCATCAACTCTGGAAGTAGTTGCTCCTGCTTTCATCTCCACTGTATTTTCAACCTGTGTATGACACACGATAAAGAATGGAAAAGGGGGGAATACTAGTTAGTAACAACAAAAAGAGATAAAATTCAGCCGAAGACAATAGAAATCTGGAAATGAGTACAAAGACAAATAATGTATTAAAGATCATGAAATATGGAGTAAGCATGCTACGCACCAATGGTACTTTTCCAGATTCAATATCTGTGTTCGCACCATTGAAATTTCTTGCCAATGGAATAACCTGCTCGCCAACTTTAGATCCTCGTTCAATCCAAGATCTCTCTGCAGAAAAAAGAGTACATAACTTAATTAGGCAGATCCATTCTTTTGAAAGAACCAAAGACAATATTTGCACCACATTTTACAGAGTGATTATACAAGTTTGATCATAATGATCAAATAAATCATCATTTCCAATTAAAGCCAGAAGCACCCAACAATCTTAGATTAAGGGTGTGTTTGGTTTATGCCATATCCAGCCCTACCAAAATCTTGGCACGCCCATGAAAATTGGCCACCGTTGGACTACTACCAAAGTTATGGCTCGCCCAACCAAACTTTGGTTGCGCCCATTCATTTTTGGCCAAAGCATTGGCAGCTTGAGGGTTGCAAAAAATGTCCACCTGAGAATTGGTGAGCCAACATTCCCCTGGGATTCTATCACCGCTGATTCTCGTCCTTGATTAATGCCTTCTTAGCTGGATTAATTAACATACTTCTTTTCAAGCATACATTACTTTGTACTACATGTCAACGAAATGCATCATACACGATTTCAACGTCACAAAGTTCACACGATTTCGTGTTTCATACTACATGTTTGCCAAGTGATTGGCTTCAAACCAAATGGAGGCCTAACTATCTTGCCAAAATTTTGGTAACTAGTATAGCTACAATCCAAACAACCACATCCTACCAAATTTTTGGTAGGGATAGTGTAATATTCCGGAAATACCCTTTTGAGGACCTATATATGTAAATAGAGAAAAGAGGATATATGAAAATAACATGTGTGAAATTTTAGAAGAGGGTTTGGTTCCCTGGAACGAGTCGTTCGATGAGTTAGAATTGGCCCATGTAGCCCATGAGGCCCATGTAACAATGTGTATGTGTGTGTGTATAGTATAATTAAATGGGGCACTATGGTGCCTGGACTCCATGATCGATCTTCTATTTATGATTAAAAATTTCCATCAATGATTAATTTGGCATGCCAAATCAATGACTTCCTTTTCAAATCGATGCATTTCCCAATTAATGAATGCTAATGGATTTGCCTGATATATTATATACCATTACATTTGCACGTATCTAAAAGCAATCCAAAAGCAAGGAGGTCTGGTGCCCAAACACCATGGTACCTCATTTTAACCTACATATATATACCTCTCAATAAATGAATAAGTTGCATAGTTATAGTTATGAATAGAAAAACCCTGGCCTTATTTTTCTAACAAAAAGAAAGAAAAGATATCCCACAGACAAATCTGTGCAGTCCTTACCTTTTTGAAGAATAATCATTCCAGATGGATCAAAACCATCCATATTCTCTTCTTCACGCTGGAACTTGAACATTTTCCAGCTTCCAAAAAAGTCAATCACACGTCCAAAGAAGTTACTAGCAACCAGTAGCGTATAAACAACCATAATTAGTGGATAGATCCTGTTGAATCCTCTTCCAAAGAAAGGAACTGCGTCATCAATGTTCCCCATTCTCTACAACATATAGTTTGTTCTGCGGTTAACTAAGAGTTATTTATCTGATAAACAGTGAGAACAGTAATAAAATACAAAAGCTAATGCAGCAGAACTGTCACAACTATCACCTTCTCAAAAGTAGTTTTAGCATTTCCACCAAGGCGAATGAGATTCAGGAAGTTATAAGAAATAGGAGGCGCATATCTTGCAACCATTCTGCAAAATAGCATTTTGTGCACATCCTAGAATGAGTTGAACAGCTTCGGAATAGAAGCACATCAACATGAAAGAAACAAAACATTAAAAACTTACGAGCAGATCATAAGCAAGCTGACAGAACTGGTTTGTCTTGGAGTTAGAGAATAAAACATTAACATCCCAATCTTAAATAGTGAATAATATGTGCAAATGCACATATACATCAAAGGGACAAATGCAGCAACCTGTAAATAAATAGAAAATTTGTAAATCATTAAGAACAAGGTTGATATTATACAATGAATGTACAACCAGGTGACAGGATAGGTGCACTCCATTGTTTAAGAAGGAAAACTTATCATATATGAAATATAACCAATGACAACAGAGTGAATGGGTAGCATGTGTTTGGTATACTGAGAGTCACCTGGTAACTATATTCACTTATATCAGTGTACATGCATTTAAATAACCAATAAGTGACAAATGCACAGGATTGATGTGGCATATGCGAACAAATTATCTAACCTGTCCCTAAAAACACAATATATTACGCATTGCAAAAAGTAGTCAGTGCCATAAGTATAAAAACATAAAAACTTTCCTATAATTTGGACCCAAGGTAGAGATGCATTTTCAATTATTTACATGAAACACCCAATTTCTTACCTGGACTAAAACCTCTTGCTTTCCTACAGACTTTATAAGAATAGAAAATAGAGATAAATCAACACCACTTGGCAGCAAAGTGGCTTCGGCCAACAGTATGGCAGCCGACATGCAGCCAAGAATGACAGCCAATGCTTTCTGAAGCTGCTTTCTCAGTATACAGCGCCACATGAACTCTGATAATGCAAGGAAAGGAACATTGAGTCAGTTCTATCAATGATAAACCAGCCATAGGCATTAACCCGGACTTACTAAGAGTCTCTGCACTGTCAAATATTCTAAGTTTGGTTATTTCATCCAGAAGAACACTGTAAGGCATTTTGACTAGTAAATATACAAGGACAAAACCAGTAAAATAGTTTGTATAGGTCAGAAGAAATACCCATAGTGTCCAAAAGGGATCCCAATGTGCCTGATCGACATTCCCTAAAACTCGAGACATATTTCCTGTTTAAGAAAAGAGAAGAAATTAAATCGATACCGCTTATGGTTGGATCTCTCAAAGGATTTCAGACAAGTATAACCGGTTTGCAGTACACTAGTACATATTGATGAAGTTTTTTAAGCAAATTACTAAGGCATGTTTACAGCTCATGTTGACAAGCATCTATAATGGCAACGTGATTATTCAGCCCACAATCAGTATTCTTGGTCAGTATCATTTGTGCAGTAACGACCAATGGACTATTCTAGCCAAACTTTTGTGGAACAATTAATAGTCCTGTTTGTAAACAATTTACCCCTTTTCTTTTAACCAGCCCAATAAAACCTCCTTCAGCTTGATAACATAACTCTTAGTATCACTTATTTAATAGATTTATCAAGTTGCTGTAACATTGTGCAGCATTACAATACCAAAAAAAAAGGTCCCCCAAAATACATTATCATGAAAACAAAATTGAATGGGATAACAGGATTCATTACAGTGCCTATAGGATAGTTCAGTAAAGTTGTGACTGCTATTTTGTGAAGATTGAAATATTCCTGATGCACATAACAATTTTTCAACAATGAACCAGCACAATTGATTTCCAATAACTAAAAAATCAATGAACTCACCATCCATTTGCATCACGCTGCTCATAATTTTTAATTGTGTCTTCTAGTTCAAGAGCTTCCATGACATAAGTCGTATATTCACTGTACAAGCAGAATAATAAAGTTAATATTTAGCAGTTAAATAGGGCAGCAACAGCAACACCTTCAATGTTGTTGGTTCTACACACTAGGATTTATTACCTTTCCCATTTCCATCCAAACTGTATTGCTCATACTCAACATCGTTAAAAAGAACATTAAAGTAACTATTATCATCTAATGGTTTTTATCGTACAATACCTTTTACACCTGTAGTACTCCTCATGGGCCCTCCTAAGTTGACGTCGAAGTGCTGCCATTGTTTTATCATCAGTATCATAGTCCATATCATTTTCACCTAATCTGCCACCAGAAGGCTTGAAAGATGGATCATCTCGAAGCTGAAATGGACACAAAATCACAATTTATTGTGTATAATCGTAATATTTCAAATTCAACTTTAAGTAGAACTCCCGATTGCATTGGTACCATTTGAGCCAACATTTTGTCAATAATATCCATATAAGGCCTTAAAAGGTCACGCTTTGACATTTGATTTGAAGTGGCTTGAGCAACCTGGAAAAGGAACAACACTTCAGCAAATTGCAACAAGTGTGAAAAGTATTATTTAAGAATACAGAAAAGTACTTACAACAATTGCATTCGAATATTCTTGATGAGCATTATCAAGCTTTACAGCCATCTTTGCAACTCTATGAGAAAGTACTTTTTGGCGGTGAGTCCAGTCTGCATTTCTCCAAATGTTTCTTGGAATTTCGCTCAATCCAAAACCAAGAAGAAAAGCACCAGTCACCAGTCCAAAGGTATTTGAGCATGCCATTGCAAAGCCCACGATTCCACCATCCCTGTCAGAAACATTTATTCCAGGTCATGAGTCAAGATTTATCCCAGGTCATGAGTCAAGACTCTACATGATAAAAGTGTAATTGACAGCCAATCTCTGAAGAAATAATTTCTCAAGGACTCAAAGCAAAAAAAAGCATTTATTGGGAATAAGGTAGTGTTTTGTTGGTAGTAATGATTATATTGTTTTTCTTTGCAAATCAAACATGACTCGAGCCTAGACATAATGTTTGCATACCATTTCAGTGTTGAAATTTCAGAAAGATGTTTCAAAAAAATTTCATAAATTATTTGGCAAGAACACCATCAATAAAAGCTGTAATTACAAAATTAAAATGACAAATAAAATTTCCAAGACATTACACAAGGATATATGCAAATATAAGATGGTCACAGAACATTCAAGCTCAAGTGAAGATTGAAACATACCAAGCTCTGTGCATCACTAAAAGCAGTATGAGTCCAAAGAGGCCAATAGCCCCCACAATTGAATAAAAGAGTAGGTTCATGTGAACACTAGTTTTCAGCCTTTCTTTAACAGTGAAGTCTCCAGCATCTTCATAGCCTTGAATGGTAGGAACTACAGCCCTGTTTAGAGATATAAACATAGGCCTGGTTTAGAGATATAAACACAATTGAAAATGATAAGAACAAACACTGGTGCATCCGATACAAATTTAGATATTCTAGCAAATCCTAACAAATACAAATGTATAACTAAACTACTACCCCAAAAAGACATTGGGCTGTCCAGCTAGATAAGCAACCGTACAGGAACAACAGCAGCGTAATGTTATGAACCTTAGTTCATAGGGGGTAAACACCGCCGAGAGAATGGTCGGACTACGTCGACGTGGTTGAGAGAGAGGAGACTATAGATAAGAATGATTTTGTTATTTCTTGCTTGGTTCCAATAGCACGTGGCATTCCCCTTATATAAATGGGCTCCCCTAACAGATATAATCTAATCTTAATATATCTCTAACAAATAGAAACTAATATCATATCTCTAATAGATAAAAACTAATCTCTAACTTCCTTATAATGAACCGTTGGGCCCAAGGCCCACACCCATGACATTACACACCTCCTAGATATGCAGCTCGTCCTCTAGCTATTAGGCGGCGGCCATGGTTGCAATTCCACGTCGACGAAGTGTAGCACTTTCGGCTAAACGGTGCATGCAAGAGAAGATATTATTTTTTTTTTTTTTTTTTGAAGGAGCCTCTCTGTTAACAGAGGCTGAACGAGAGGTCGAATGGGTTATCTAGATGGGCTTCGGCCCGGGCGAAGGAAGGCGCGTCGAGCGGCGCTCCGTTAGAGGCGACGTTAGGTGTCCCTCCGACAGTGGCGACTTCGGACTACTGGGGCTTCGGTCCGTGTCGTCCTCGCGACGACGAACGGCTGGTGGAGGCTGCCCGTGCGGAAACAACACCGAGAACAACAGCAGATTGAGGAGATCTAGCCAGCCCGGGCGAAGGAAGACGCGGCGGCGGTGCTTTAGTAGCGGCAGCGACGGGATCTAGCGGCAGATGGAGGCGGCTAGCCGTATCTAGGCGGAACCAAGTCGGCGGGGTCCGGATCTCGTGGATCCGAGGCGCGGGCATGGAGACGGCCGATGGCGGCCTGATCTGGGCATGGGCGACGAGGATTCGAGCGGTGAGCGCTTGATCCAGGCCGGCGAGTGCACCAGTGACGGCGGCACAGGAAGAGGCGACCCGGCGGTGGAGAGCACCGGATCTAGCGGCGCAACCACGGGATGGGCTGGTGCAACTACGGTCCAAGACGATGGCAGAATCTAGTGATGGATGGAGGCATAGAGCCCCGCGGCGGTGGCGGTGGCGATGCAGTCGGCGTTGGCGGCCGTGGATCGGGTGAGGTAGACAGCGAGCGCGTCGGGGACCTGCTGCCGTGCCTTGTCGATGTTGAGGTGGAGTGTGACGCCATGCCTTCGGAGGTCGCCAACGCAAATCACCGACAAGAGGAGCACGATGCAGGGGGTCCATCACCAGGATCTTGTACGCCTCCTCTCCCTCGCTGCCGCCATCCAGCGACAGCTGTTGCTGGTTCAAGTGCAGCATCTGCACGATCAAATCGAGCTGCTAATTGCAGAGGCTGAGCATCATGGCAGTGCTCCGACGTGGATTGGATATGGGATAGAGAAACACCGGCAGCTGGCAGGGAAAGCTCCTCCTTTGCCATGTTGCTCGCCTCTCGCTACATTAACTTCTCCTTAATATATCGTTTTGAGGTGGTCCTCCCATGTCTTCAATGTGGAAGGCATTGAAAGTAACTCGATCGCAAGCTGACAACAACCGTTGTAGATGTTTCGGCCTTGCAACTTAGTGAAAGCCTTTTCCGCAGCATGGTCTGCACCATATGTGATGAGGGCCACAACCCTTGATTTTCCTGGAAGTATTTCAATGTTCTCCACAACTCCATAAGGATCGAAGACTTGATGAAGCACATTCTCCGTCATAGGATAGAGAACATGATGAATTGTGACGCAGAGTATTCTTCTTGACATCTCCTTGGCAGCGAAAGCCATGGTGAGTGACTGTGATAGCAAGTTGTTATGAACCTTAGTTCATATGGAGTAAACACAGCCGCAAGGATAGCCGGGCGGCGTCGGCGTGGTTGGGAGAGAGAGGAGACTATAGATGAGAATGACTTTGTTATTTCTTACTTGGTTCCAATAGCATACAGCAGCTCCCTTTATATAGATGGGGCTCCCCTAACAGATAGAATCTAATCTCAATCATATTTCTAACAAATAGAAACTAATATCATATCTCTAATAGATAGAACTAATCTCTAACTTCCTAATAATGAACCGTTGGGCCCAAGGCCCACGCACATGACACGTAAGTACCTTGAAAGACCAAGCAGGAAATAGAAACCATCAAGCACATGTAAGAGGGCAGGATTTTTCCTGCGTTTTGCCATTTTCAGACCATGTGTGACACAATCAATGTTTTTTTCAAGTATGGATCTAGTTGGTTTAGTTAAAGCCAAAAGAGTTTGGTAGATGCCAAAAGAGTGCTTTGCTAAATCACTGCTCTGCCATCTGAGGAAGCAGCATACAAAAAGAAAGAAATTTGCATTTTGAAATAGTACTGACATCTTGCTCTGAGAAACATCTATTATGCAAGCGTATATGCATCAATTGTTGTTATATATGCCACTAAGAATCAGGAAAATTGCAACTATGGGGAAGGTTAAGCAAGACATTTAAATAATGATAGTGGCATACCATGTTAGGATAAATGTGCTCCAATATGACCAGCTCCAAAAGAATCCGATGCCACCCTTCTCACGGCCAGTTAATGTCTGCAAGTGTGATGATGTAAGAGTTTAGACCAAATGAATAGATGAAGACCATTTTCCCGTCCATTGCATGAATAAAGTTTGCCCTACAGAGACTGAAATATTTATTGAACGGATATATTTGTCAATTTATTGGGAGTTGTAACTTCTAAACATATAAACATTATGAGTTGATTTACACCTAAACCAATGTTGTTAAATAAATAGGCTAAATGGCAGGCTTCATGGGCCTCAGGTTTGGTCATAGGATGAAAACATCTGACACGTATGCGAAGCAGTATAGTAGTCCATGATTAATACCCTAAATGAGCATAGCATCAATGGGACATATATCTACATTCTACAAGATATTAAGACATGCTAAGGTAGTTAATCTAAACATTTCCACTGCTCCTGATCTCTATGGCTGGTGGAACGAATCTAGTTCATGTTTGGCCTTTCTGTAGCTACAGAGAGGAGGTCAACAAACAGCACCAATGCTTCCATAGCGTTCACACTGAAGATGCTTGTAAAGCTGGAATATTTATTCTGAAGAAGTTAATTGGTTTTTTTTTTTATGCCAGGTTAAACCTATCGTTTGGTTCTTAGTTTCTTTGTGTTTGATGTTGCTGCTTGATGGACGGTGCTCTGTTGTAAACCCTCACCTAGTGGGATGCTCTGCATATATTTTTCCCATTTTGTATGTACCGCGCTAGTCTTCAAGTTTCTACAGTCGAAATTGGAAGGAGTCCTATTTTCAACAGAACAAACTTTGAGAGTCTCAAGCTGTCTGAACCTAACAATGTGGTGAATGTCATGTGCGAATTGATGATTTATTGGGTTAACTCCTCAACGAACAGTGGAAGATGTTGATGAAGATGTAGCGGCAGGACTACAGATGATTACTACGGCAACTAGCTGTGAGGGGTCAAATAGTGCAGAAGGAGAATTGTTAATTGGGGTCGGGAAGGCCATATGCACTTCTCTTGTGGTGCCCATTTGCCTCGGATTCATTGTCTATGCTGCATTTGTAAGAACTACGCAATGAACTGGTGACCTCTCAAATGCATGACTCGCCAAAAATTCTCTCCGCAAGCGCCCCCAAACCCCACGCCCTAACACGCTTCCCAGTTAAATTTCGGTTTCAATCCGCTCATACAGCCTAAATGGCGCAAAAGTGAAACAGGTAATTAGCTCAGCCCGAGGCGGATCTAACCGCACCAACGGCGAAAACGTGGGATCCCGGACACGGCGAGGATCGTAATCGAGGGGGAGGGGCGAAGGGGGGATCGAGAGGCACGAGAGATCTGACCGTCCAGATGTCGGCGGGGACGAGGATGATGAAGGAGAGGGAGCAGAACCAGGCGTAGCCGACGGTGGCGATGACGTAGCGCGGCACGCCCGGGCCGGCGAAGTAGCGCAGCGTGACCGTGACCATGCCCAGCGTCAGGGGCAGCGATATCAGGTAGAACACCCACATCTCGCCGCCCTCCGCTTCGCCTCGCCGCGGCGCCGACCGGTGGAGGAGTGGGAAGAGAGGTGGGTGAAGCGGATGTGGTGGTGGTGGAGTCGGACCGGCTTGGAAAGTTCTCCGTGTCGCGGCTCGCGCGTGGCCGCGTGGGTGGAGGCGCGGTGGGTCTGGGAGATCGTGGTCTCCGGAGAAATGGAGAAGCACACGGCCGGGGAGGAAGGGAGGAAGATGGTGGTGGTCGGCGTGCCGAACAGAAATCGTTTGTTAGAATATGGAAATGTCTGTCCGATGGGAGTAATCCGCACGCAAAATTGGATCCGTGGAATAAAATCGACTCTGTTCGGGTGATTTTAGAGGTACCGTTCGGTTAGGCTAAAATAAACTGATTTATGATTAAAATTATATTATAGATAATAATAACTTATTTAATATAATTAAATTTAAAAAAATTAAAAAATAGAAAAAAAACAGATTAACCTATCACGGACAATGCAAACGAATACAGAAAAAGAACCGACAAAAAAGATAAAAAAGTCAGAAAAACCAGAAAGAGACGAAATTTAAAAATAGTAAAAAATAAGTCAGAAGTTCAAGCAAAAATGAATGGGGGCCTTTAGCTTATTTCAAACATTATAAGAGTTTATAGGCAAAAAGTCTATAGGCTTGATCTTTTTGGCTGAGTCTTATGATTTTTGGCTGCGGCTTGTGGTTTTAGACTGTTCGTGTAAGAGATTATAGAGTAATAGAAACTCACGTATAGTTTTTGTTGATATAAATAAAGTTAGTACAATAATATTATAATTAACTGAATAGACTTTATCTTAAAAAGATATTTCATTTAAAAACTAGTTACTATAAAAAAAATTAAAACAGAAGTTAAAATCTAAAAAAGAACAGAACTCACTCGTAAACTTTGATGAATGCGTCTACTTTACTCTGCACCATAAAACCGAGTATTTTATCCTTGATCTTTTAAAACTGGTGCGAATAACCCCTAAGTTTCAAAGACGGTTTTGGCAGCTCAGACATTGGCACGGCGATGATATGCCACCGAATCAACAAATCTAGTTCATGGAAAAAAATTTACACATTATGACCCACGTGTCATTGAGTACTGCTCCCTTCTCCTATACTTCCCAACGCTCTCTCTCCATCCTCTACCCACGCTATGCCCACGTCGGACACAAAATAAACAAAATTAAAAGGTACATCAATCAGCAATCAGTGAAAGCGCTCCATGAGCCCTCGAAGCGATTTCTGGCACATTAATATTGGGAATTGGCTAGCTGAGGCTTAGGCGACGATCGTAGTGATTTTTACTGGTTATTTATAGCTATAGTTTATAGTTTTTAATTAAAAATAAATAGTAATAGTTGAAAGAAGTAATTTTTTAAAAAAGAGGACGAGCGGTAAAAAAATAAGGGAGAAATACGTGCGTGTGACGAGAGCGGGATTAGTAGGGTATGTGATGCACCTATGCCCCTGCCTTATCTCCGGAACGATACGGTAGCGAGAGGAGTGGAGAAACCACTTCGAAAAACTAGGTATTTGTATTCATTTTTTGTTTTTTTAAGTAGAAGTCAGAACCAGAATTCAATACAAATAGGGCCTTATTTCCTTTAGTAATTCTAAATGTATGCATAGTTTAATCAAGTGAAGGGAAGGTAATTTATAAGGTGGAGTTCTTTTCACTCTTTGGAACATGTGATACATGACATGAGATGGCATAAGAAGAACTTTGGTTAAACACGTGTGTACATATTCGCGTACTTTTGCGCAAAAAAATCACGTGATTTGCAACTTTGCGATGAGCAACTGCATCATGTGACATCTAGGCCTAACAACAAATCGATTTTTCTTCTCCATTCTTCTCCCTCCTCACTGAAAAGTTGTACTCTAGTGTTAAGCAGCTGAACCACAATGAACTCCCTCCTTAGCGTGCACCAGGAAGGAGGGTAGGTGGTATCTCTAAGTCGTTGCTGCAAAGAACAACTGCACGAGGCCGCAATAAGGTTTCTAAGCAGCGCATATCTGCATGACCGCTCGCTTCATTACTTCATCTACAATGTGTCGTGTGATATTTAGGCCTAACAACAATCAATTTACCTCTCCATTCTTTTTCCTCCTCGCTGGAGAGCTGTATTGTGGTATTGAGCAGCTGAACCTCGTTGACCTTCCTTGGCGTGCACCGGGAAGAAGGGTGAGTAGTATCTCTGGGCCGTTGCCACAGGGGACACCTGCACAAGGTAGTAATAAGGTTTCTGGGCAACACACATATTTTAAAACTCACGGGTGGTAAAAAATTTTAGAATATGAATACAAATATGTTCTAAAAGTTTTTAAATCTGTCAAGTTAGTCGAAAGCTGTCGATCACACCTCGGGGTCATAAGTCTGAAGACATCGACCACACCTCGTGGTCGTAGGTCGGGAGCCCTCGAGCACACCTCGTCGTCGTAAGTCGGAAGCTGTCGACCATCGTGCGTGATCGTAGGTTGGGAGCGGTCGACCGTCACTGGTGGTCATAAGTTGGCAGTGATTGACGATCGATCGTGGTCCTAAATCGGGAGCCTTCAACAATGGCTCATGGTCATACATCGGAAGCCAACAAACATCGTTTGTGGTCTTTAGTCGAAGCTATCGAGGATACCTTGTGGTCGTAAGTCGGAATACATCGACCAACGCTTGTTGTCGTAAGTTGAAAGACATCGATCACACCTTATTGTTGTAAGTCGAAATACATCGGCCAATGCTCATGGTCGTAAATTAGAATCCGTCGATCACACCTTGTGGTCTTAAGTTAGAAGCCATCGACCAAGAGCGGTCGACCATCGCTGGTGGTCGTACATTGGCAGGCCTCTGGTGTCCTTGTGCCCAGTCGCCCGACTGCCGGCGCCAACCTGCTCGGCCTCGACTTCGACCACGGCTTGGAGTTCGACCACGACCCTTCGACTTCGATTACGGCCTTTTGACTTCGACCACGGACCGACTTCATCTACAGCCCTTCGACTTCGACCACTGCCCTTTCAACCAATGTTCCGTTCGACCACGGTTTAGACTTCGACCATGGCCTGACTTCAACCACAACCCTTCGACTTCGACCACAGACCGACTTCATCCATAGCCCTTCGACTTCTACCACTGCCCCCTTTGACCACAGCCCTTCGACTTCGACTACGGCTTCGACTTTGACTATGGATCTTTGATTTCGACCACAACCCCCTTCAACAACGGCTTCGACTTCGACCACGGCCTCTCGACTTTGGCCATGGCCCCTCGACCACGGCCCCATTCAACCATAGTACCGACTTCGACGACCAGCTTGGGAGACCAAAATCGCCAAATAGCACAATAGGCTCCGAGCGAAGAGCGAGAGGAGGTAGAAAGGCTCACCGGGCGAGCGACCGTTGGGCGGCAGGGGGAGAGCCTCGTGGGCTGGCGTAGTAAGAAAAGCCACCGCCATCGCTGAGTGCCCTTCTCTTTGATCCACCGACCGCTGTCACCGAGCGCCATTCTCTCCGATCCACCGGCCACTATCGCCGAGCGTCGTGCCACTGGTTGGAGGGGCGATTGGAGATGGAATTGGTGGCGGCGCCCTGGGAAAGTTGGAGGGACTGCGACCAGATGCTGCCGTGCGGGGAAGGAATTGGTGGCGGCGTCGAGGAAGAGGAGGTGCGACACGAGGGTTTAGGGGAGAAGGAGGCGATAGTTGCGGGAGGTGAAGGTGGGGAGGCAGCGGCGGGCAGATGGGGAGAGGAGGAAACGGGCAAATGCATTGGGGAGGCGACGATGAGGGGATGCGACGTTGCTGGGAGAAGTTGGGGGACTGCAACTAGACGCTGCCGTACAGGGAAGGAATTGGTGGTGGCGCTGAGGAGGAGAAGGCACGGCACGAGGGTTCGGGGGAGAGGAGGCGGCGGTTGCAGGAGGTGGAGTGGTTGCGGGAGGCAGAGGAAGCGGGGGAAGAGAAGAGGAGGAGCACGACCCACGCATCAACCCGACCTTTTCTATGAGGAGTGAAAGAACTACCTACATGCGGATTTGGATAGGTGATCTTTGATCGGACGGCTGAGAAAAGAGGAGAGAGAATGGACCGACGACCACCAACTCATATTTTTATAATAGTACAGATATAGATTTCTTTCTCCAACTCTCTATTAAGAAAAGTTGTCTTGACATCCATTTGATGGACGTGTAGACTATGGGAAGAAGCTAACACATTGAGCACTCTAATAGTGGTTAGTCTAGCAACATGAGAATAAGTACAAAAATAATCCTCTCTTTCTTTCTGGGTATAACTCTTGACCATAAGTCTTGTTTGTACTTGTCAATGGTACTGCTAGGCCTCATTTTCTTTTGGAAGACCCACTTACATCCAATAGGCTTGTATCCACTAGGACGATCAGTGATCTCCCAAGTCCCATTAGCCATGATGGAGTCGATCTCACTATAGACTGTCTTTCTCCAATACTCAGCATCAGGTAGCGCATAAGCCTCTGAAAGAGTTTTTAGCACATCATCCATGAGGTATACAATAAAGTTGACGCCAAATGTTTTCTGAACCTTTTATCTCTTGCTATTGTTATCCTCCTCAAGATTATCTTCTACGGGTGCTATATCATTCATTTGTTTAGAAATTGAGACAGGTTCATAATTATTATTATCCTCAGTTCGTGAAGTACTACCTGTAGGTCTCATAGGATAAACATTCTCAAAAAATGAAGCATATCTAGACTCCATTATTGTGTTAGAAATAATATCAAGAGTTTCTGATTTTACTACTAAAAATCTATAAACCGTGCTATTATGGACATATCATAGAAAAACACAATCAATTGTTTTAGGTCCAAACTTTCTCTTTCTCTGCAATGGTATATTAGCTTTTGCTAAATACCCACAAGTTCATGGAAAATTGATATTAGATTTTCTCCCCTTCCATCCTCATATAGGGTACTCTCACTTTTTTAGTGATTACTCTATTTATGACAAAAATTGCTGTTAATATAGTTTCCCCCCACCATACCTTAGGCATACCGACACTCTCCAACATGATATTCACCAAGTCTGTTAATGTTCAGTTTTTCCTCTCAGCTACCCCATTTGATTGGGTGAAGATGGTAGTGTAACTTCATAGACTATTCCACGTTCGGAACAAAATTGGGAAAATTCATGAGAGATATACTCTCCTCCATGATTAGACCTTAGCCCTTTTATTTTCTTCTCTAGTTGATTCTCAACCTTAGTCTTATAAATTTTAAATTATTTAAAGCTTCATTCTTAGTTTTTAGCAATTACACATAGTAGTAGTGTGTTGCATCATTAATAAAAGTTAGAAAATATCTTTTGCCTCCTTTTGTCAACAATCCATTCATCTCACATAAGTTAGAATGGACAAGATCAATTGGTGCCAAGTTTTTTTGTCTTCCTTTAATCCCTTAGAGGTTTCAATGCTACTTTGCTTGCACACAAGATTGTCACTTTGATCCTTTGATAGTTTTATAATTTAGAATTAATTCTAATCTGGATATTCGAGAAATACTATCAAAACTAATATGACATAAATGAGAATGTTAAATATTAGCCTTATATTTATTTAAACCAGTTGCGACATTCAAAATATAACAAGTCTCTAAATTACTTAGACGGAATAAGCCTCTGTTCTTATAGCCTTTACCAACAAAGTTCCTAAATTTAGATATTACAACTTTATTTGACTCAAAGACAAGCTTATAACCATTCCTGCATAGAAGAAAACTATTAACGAGGTTCTTGTTTATTGTTGACGTGTGCTATGCGTTCTTCAAGTGGATAATCTGTCTTGAAGTAAGCTTCAGATCCATTATGCCAATACCAAGAACAGATGCATGTGACCCATTTTCCATCAGGATGGAGAAAGCCTTTACTGCCAGATAAGATGAAAACAAGAAAAATATCAAAACATACATGAATATTAGCACTGATATTAACTCACTAATAAGTGGATTGACATGCTGAAAAGGCAGCAGGTGAATTACCATACCCTCCTGAAGTCTAGGCCTCACCTATGATCACGTTGATAGCCTTCTTCTTTGGCTGTTCACCATCCCTGCTCTTGCAGAGCTACATCCTTTTGCCATATAATCTTTTTCCACACACAAAGCAGGTGATGTCCCTCAACTTATTTTTCTCATTTTTTAAATCTAGTTGTCTTGTTTGGTTTAGAGCCTTTGTATTTCTTGCCATACTTCTTCAGTATGACATCAGCATTGTTTCGATTGTTCTGGATGGAAGTGTTTGGTGCATCTTTTGCTCTTGCCTTCTCTTCCACATTAAGGGTGGCAATAAGATGATCAACATAAATTTCTTCCCTTTTGTGTTTCAAGCTAGTGATAAAATCCCACTAAGAAGTAGAAATTTTGGCAACAATACTTACAGCCACAAATTTAGAAGGCAACACACAATCTAAGTGCGCAATCTCACCAACCAGTAGCTGGAGGTCATAAACTTGTCCAACTATTGACTTAGCCTCATCCGTGCTAAAGTTGAAGAATTGCTCACACATGCACAGCAAACGACTAGCCTCTGTCTCTGCATAAGCTCTAGTGCATCTCAAATCTGTGATGGACTTGTAGTCTATGTACAGATCATAGAGCTGATTTGATAGAATGGTCAAAATGTAACCAGGAGTAGTGTTATCCATATTGTTGAACTGCATGTAATGTTCAATCGTATTGCTGCTCGTGCAGGTGTTCTCTATGGCATTGGCTCGGAGATACCACCCACCCTCCTTCCCAGTGCACGTCGAGGAGGAATGCTAGCGCGGTTCAGCTGTTGAACACTCCAACACAACTCACTAGAGAAGAAAGAAGATGTGGGAGAGGAATAGAAAATTTTGGTTAGTGAATCTAGACATCTCCCGGTTCTTTTAAAGACACATGTCAATTACTCTCCATTAGTTAACGCTATTAATCACAAGTTAAACTTCATTAACTGATGTCATTAATCACAAGTTAAACCAAATTAATTCAACTATTTAAAATCACATTCAAACAAAATTAAGAGAGATAATGCATGATTCAATAAGATAAATGGTAGATTTAGGGCCTGTTTGGTTCATGACCAGAAGTTGCCTAGCCACAAGTTAGGCGTGCCACAGTTTTTAGGTAGCTGTTTGATTCACTGACATAACTGTGGTATACCACACTTTCTTAGCACCCGGCCCCACACGTCATAGACTCAGTTTCTTGCCAAACTTTGCCACAAGTATGGCTTCGATTTTGTTAGCCACACTTTCTGTGGCAGCCATATATTGCCTAAGTTTAGGCATGGCAAGGTTAGACACCAACCAAACAGGCCCTTAATGTGCCATGAGACACAATTTTTCACGTGAAAATATGTATATACATGTGCATGTGTTTAGCCAAAGTTCTCTTTATGTCATCCCTCTTGTTATGTGTTACATGTTTTAAAGAGTGGCAATGATAATACCTTATAAATTGTCTTCCCTTTAGTACTCAACCATATATGCTTTGAAAAAAGTCTTAATTCATTAGCAGAACCCAACAGTTCCTACGACATGGTGCACGCCACCCTCAGCCTCAGGAGGCATCCCTACCCCTTCAACCGAAACCTTGAGAATGTGGTGAGGCCCAATATGGCGTTGCTGAAGCACTGCGGTCTATCTTCTTGTGATATTGCCAACGTATTCCTCCGTGCGCCGATGCTGCTCGTCATGGAACCAAAGGGTATCAAGGAAGTGGTGGCGCGTGCGGAGAAGCTCGTCATGCCCTGCAACTCGGCGATGTTCAGGCACGCCTTGGAGACCGTTTGCTGGCTCAGTACGTATCATGAAGATCAATGCAAAACTGAAGTTCTTGAATAGGGCTCCTCGATGCTCTGAGGCCGACCTGCCAACTACGGCGCGTAACAGCGTAAGTCGTCAAACATCTATCAGAGGGCAAGCTGGGCCGCACGGTGGAGTCCCTGAAGGTGGAGGTTGGAATGGAGCGTTGGTACATCGTGCACAGACCGTCAATGCTCAACTACAGCATGGAGAGGCGGCCGATGTCTCGGCATTATATCATAAAGGTTCTGAAGGAGAAGAGGCTGGTGAAGAAAGACATTGATTTTTTCACTGTATTTTGTTTAACTGAGAAGAGATTTGTTGAGAAGTTCCTAGAACATTGCAAAGAGAGTATTCCATGGATTGCAGACGCTTATATATGCTACTGCTTGTGCAGGGAAAATCCTCCCAGGCTCCCACTGAGAGAGCTTCGAATGGAGATGTCGAAGGTCCATTGTGATTTCCATGCTCTGGTGATACTTTGACATGTCAGATTTTTTTTCACCTCGGACAATATTTTCTAGTGATCTGATCACCCATCTTGTGATTAAGCTTGTACCTTGATATATCTGAAGCATTTGGATTATCTAATTTTGGTGCTCTACAGTTCTTCCTTTCCTGCTTTACTGATTATGCTGCTAACATGTTTCACAGTTGATGAATCTATTTGGAGGTGAGTACATATTAACAATTTATACAGACAGGACTGCTCATTAATATTCTCAGTTTGGTATACTTATCCTACTTTGGTAAGTGAATGGTTTCGTTACTTCGTTGAAACTTGAGGTTACACCAGAATTCCATGTTTAGACTGTTACAAGAGAAGAGTAGATTTGCAGAGAGTTTTGGTTGATAGAGCTCTAATTCATGGAATAAAATTGAATTATATTTTATGGGTGATTTAACTATTCTAAATTTTTAATAATTAGAAGGACTTATACATGAATAATGACGACAGGCAGCAAGGCGCGCGCGCTCAATGACGGGAAGACCCACCGACGGAGAATTTAATTTTGGAAAAATAGATATAAATCCCGGATAATTATAATATTGTTATTTTCTCGACACACACACACACACACACACATATATATATATATAGTTGGAAGTTAAAACATTTCAATCCAGTTAAATGGTCGCTCATGTAATGATACTAGCCTCATAGGCGCGGCGCGATGCCGCGCCAGCCACCGTGTGTACCCAAGTAAAAGAGGCGAGAATTCGTGAGGAGTTTTCAAAAAAAAATCGAGGGCATATGCGTATTTCCAAAAAAGCTAAAGGGTTTTTTCGTAAAAAATCGAGGACCTGTACGTAAACAAACGAGGACCCGTGCGTAATTTAGAAAACCGCGGGGCGCTATCCTGCAAAGTGGAGGGGCTAAAAAACTGGCAGGGACCTTTTCGCGATAACCGAGGACCTTTACGTAATTTCGGGAAAATGTAGGGGCTTTTTTGCAAAAAAAAAGGTCTCCCGACCGATACGTAAATTCCGCGGCCACGCGCCGGGCGACGGAGCGCTGAGGGGTGACGTGGAGGGCCTCCACGCGCGCGGAAGCCGCGGGGCGTAATAGGTTGTTATATGTCTGTAGTTTTATGCTATTTTAATAGAAAACACAAAACAGTGTTACATCGAGGCAGAGATTTAAATTTAATAAAAACAAATGTAATCTTGTAGCAACTGATTTTGCTTAAATGAATTACACGTCGCGCTCTCCATCAAGACGGTATTTCTGTCGAGCAGTACACATGCCGCCACTCGAAAAAAATGAAATGCACACACAACAAACTGGATGAGAAATGAAACTCGCGACTTGCCGGCCAGGCGCGCACGCGCGCGGGTCACGGCGATCTCTGGTGCTGCCTCTGATGCCGTTGGTTCTCACGAGCAGCGCGCACCTGGTCCATGACAAGCTTCTTCAATCTGTCGTGAACGCGGGTGACATCCCGCCGGGCCATTGCCTCCTTCACGGACTCGTCCTCCTTCCGCCGCAGACTAACCATTATCGTCGCCAACGCTAGGTCGGTGCGCTCGCCGTCCTCGAGCGCCTCCTGCATCTCTTTCCACCTATGCTTGTACATGTACTTGAGAAATTCTCGGCACTCGCGGCTAGGAAAGAGATCCTCGAAGGCACGCCGCCCATGGGAGCTCGACGACGAGGCACCTTGAGCGCGTTCTTTTTGCAGTCTCTCCGCTTGTCTTATCGTGGCCACCAGCTTGGAGTACTCGGTCTCGAACTCCCACGCCTTCCTGAACGCCACGACGTCGTCGTCGTCCTGCGCCGTAGGGCCGCGGTACTCGGTCTCCGAGCCGTCGATGAGGGCGTGCCGGTTCTTGCGGTCGTCTTCGCGGAGTTTTTTGGCCCTGTTCGGCTTGTCGGCGTCGGCTGCGACCGCCCTAGGGGCGGGCTTGCGCTTCGACGTCCGGCGATGCTGTTCGGGCGCCTCTTCTGCACTACCTGGCGGCGAGTCGTGCTCCGTTGGAAGGAACTCGGCGAAACCGCGGAGCAGGTCGCTATGTGCCGGGCCAAAAATTTTTTCGGCCCGTGCATAGACTTGATGAGCGTCCATACTTCCCTCCATCTCCACGCGGGATAGCTCAGCGAGGACAGCGTCGTAAAGCCCGGCGTCCGTGTGCTTCACCAGCTGCAAGAACTGTAAAGCTCTGTCGAGCGCGCCGTCCCGCTTGTCGGCCCGGCCGTACAAGTCGGATCGCGCCTTGGCACGACCGGCGGCGACGGGGCGGCGGTGATCATCTTTCTTGCCGAGCCGCTTTGCCGCAGAAATATTTTCGTCGGTGAGCTCCATTTTGGGCTTGGGGGCGAGGAATGCGTTGAAACAGGCGATGAGATCAGGCTGGCCGTGGAGCAACGTCTCCGCTCGGGTCACGACGGCGCGGAAGTCAGTGATGTCGCCCTTTCCGAAGCCCGTGAGGAGGGCATAGAACTCCGCGTGGACGGACGGCTGCGACGCGAAGCGGGCCGTGACCTCTCTCAGGAAGGAGACGGCGGCTTTAGCTTCCTCCACTGGATACCTCTCCGGCGGTTGGGTCATAGCGCGCGACTTGCTCGGCTCGGCCAGCGGCGCCGAAACAAGGAGGTGGTTCGCCATCGTGTTTCGCGCGGAGTCTGCTTATTTGTGTCGCGCGGATATAGCGAGGCGAGTTTGATTACGTGTTTGATACTGATACGGACACCGGAACTAGAATTAGAGTCCGATTACGTGTGCCCGTCGCATTGTTGCAATACGAAATCGGATAGTACCAGATCAACAGCGGTTAATTAACCATAATTAATCACCATGGATTTAGCAAAACCACCGCATCTAAACACGCAGGGGCGGAGGGCCGATAGGGCAAGATATGGCCCAAGCCATACCTTGATTTTTTTCTTCCCCCACTACCCCAGGCCCCAATAACTCTTCGTCTGCTCCCACTCTCCGTCCGCGTCCGCCCCCTCTCGCACTCTCAGTCTCGCCGCCGCCTCTTCCTCCTCCGCCCCCACCGGCCACCGGCCTCCTCCTCCGCCCCCAAATCCGCCGCCTCCGACCGACCCAGACGCCGACCTCCTCCTCCGCCCGCACCCGGTCGCCGGCCTCCTCCTCCCCACCCCGCCGCCTCCTCGCACTGCCCCGGCCGTCGGCCTCCTCCTCCCACCCCCGCCGCCTTCTCGCCCCAGATCGCCTCCTCTGCCGCACCGGCCGCCCTCCTCCTCCGCCCCACCCGGCCTCCTCCTCCGCCCCAAATCCGCGCCTCGATCCACCCAGCCGCCGGCCTCCTCCTCCGCCGCACCGCGCGCGCCTCCTCCGCCCCACCCGGCCTCCTCCTCCGCGCCGCGCCGGCCGCGGCCTCTCCTCTGCCCCTACCCGACCGCCTCCTCCGTCCTCGCCGCGCACCGGCCGTCGGCCTCCTCCTCCGGGCGTCGTCATGGTTGGAGGCGGGCGGGCGCGGGCGGCAAGGCGCGGCGGCGTGCCGGCGCGGCGGGCGGCGGACTCGGGAGGCGGGCGGCGCGGCGGAGGCGAGGCGGCGGCGTCCCAAATCCCGATCCCACCGCCTCCCAAAATCCCGATCCCGGGCTCCCACCGCCGCCTCGCCTCCTCCTTGCGGCCTCCGCGCTGCCTCGCCTCCTCCGGCTCCGCCTCCTCCTCGCGGCCTCGCCGCGCCCTCGCCTCCTCCGGCTCCACGCATGGTCGCCGCCTCCTGCGCTTGATCCAGCTGAGGTATGTGGTGCACTGGTGCTCATTCCTTTTTCCCTTTCTCCATATACTGTCTTGATGGTCTAATATTCATATTTGAATGCTAAATTTCCATGCCAATTTCTTGACCTAGTTACATGCTGAAAAAGCTGTTTTCTGAATGTGAGAAGTTGACTTTCTTGTGTATTGGGTTCTAAATCCTATTATTTATAGACATATTTGTGCAGCTGTGATTATTGTTGGCAATATAGTATATCCTTCACTGGCATTCTCTTGTTCTTGAGAAAGGGCACAACAGAGGTTTGCATTCGTGGGCGGCGGGAGGCGGGCGGTCTGCTCTGCCTCTCGATCCGCCCCACCTTATTTTTTTCCGTCCTCCGCCACTGTAAACACGGAACTAGCAAAACAAAAAAGAGGGGGGAAAACTTATCTAACGCATCACGCCTAAGTGCTTATTTGGTACCAAAAGAGAGTTTGTAATTTCGTGCGACGCGCACTTTGACTTTTGAGTTCCTACTTGACGTCGACCTGGAAGACGTCCCTGCGCTGCTCCTCCTTCACCTTGGGCACGACCACCTTGAGCACGCCGTTCTTCATCTCGGCCTTGATCTTGTCCATCCTGTACACCTCCGGCGCGAGTTCGATGCGGCCGCTGTACCTCGGCGGAGCAGCCTCCTCCTCCTCAGAGTCCTTCTCGCCCTCGCCCTTGATCACCAGGCTGTTCTGCTCTGCCCACACCTTGACGTGCTCCTTCCCCAGGCCCGGCATGTCCACCCTCAGGTGGAGCGCCTCCTCGTCCTCCTTGGCGCTCCATCCACGGCGCGCCGGAGCGGCACGGCCGGACGCCGCCATGTCGTCCATGAGACTCAGCAGCCGGCCGAGGTTCTGCGGCCCGCTGAACGGATCACGAAACACGTCTGTATATTGGGACAAGGAGAAGTTAGTGCTGCCGCCATCTTAGCTTTCTGCTATTCATTTTACGGCGCTTGATCGAATCCATCGGCGTAAGCGAGAAATGGAGCGAACAATGACGACTACCTGAGAAGAAGCTGGGCACGGTGATGTCGCGCACGCGGCGGCGGCTGTCGTACTCGCGGCCGCTGTCGTCGTCCGACTCATAGCGGCGGAGAGGCGCGCCAGTTTCGTAGCCGCGGATGCCGCCTGCGACGGCCACCGGCCTGAAAGCACAGGCGGCTTCGGGGGCGGATGACGCGGCCAGGAGCTTCTCCACGGCGCGCACTAGCGGGAACCTCTTGGAAGCCACAATGGAAGCCATGCTCTCTCTCTCTCTCTGCGTGTGTTGATCGGCTGTTCTTGGATTCTTGCGGTGAGAATGACACCGCGACGGGGGAGGAATTATATAGACGTCGCGAAGCTCGGCGATGAGTTTAGAAGGTTCAGGAAGGTGCCCTGCAACAGGAACATTCCAGAACGCACGGGAATGCATGCCTTCCGGTGTGATGCGTGGGCCCACTCACAAGGTCCTCTCATGACCGCACGAATAGTGAAAGGACACGTGTAGCCGAAGCGAATGGCCCTAGATCCACGGCTTAATGGAAATCCAGCCCACTCCGTACTAATCTAATCGATCGAAAGCCCATAGCCCAATCAAAACATCCAGCCCAGTCTTGGCCCACCCGCTCCCTCGCATCCGCCCCTTGCCACACCCCGCACCGCGGCGACCAAACCGGATTGGGATCCAAGAGGCAACGGAGCGCACTTCCACGCATCCCGGTGGACGGCGACATGGACGGCGCCGACGTCGATATGACCTCCGGCGGAGACGACGCAGCAAAGGTAACCCCCCTGTATCCCTCTTTCCGCGCTAAACCCTAACCCTAGGTCCGAGTCTCTGACCCTGTTGGTTCTCGCAGCTGCAGGAGCTCGACGAGATGAAGCGCAGCTGCGCAGGCTAAAGGAGATGGAGGAGGAGGCCGCCGCCCTCCGCAACATGCAGGCCAAGGCCGCCGCCCTCCGCAACTGCCTGCCTAACTTTTGATGCTTGTGCTTTTCTTGTTGCGATTTACCATTGCTTAGTTTGGATTAGCTGTGTTCGATCGATTTCGCTAAATCTTGCGAGGATCTGTGCGTAGAGTAGGCATGAAGCAATTCGATAAAGTAAATGTCAGTGCCTGTAAATTTGTCTAGATCCTTGATTTTGTTAGATTAACTCGGTGAATTGTAAACGTGAAACTATCGTGGATCTGCTCAGTTGGCATGTTCGTTATTCTGCTATCTGTCTCAATCTGTAGTTTAGAGTAGGTAAAGTAAATCGGGCAAATCATGTCTTTCACTTACAATACAAATGCGTGAATCATGCAGTACATTTTAAGTTCTTTCTACACAACTAGGATTACTGATTTTAATTGAGCGGGCCCTATGGACTTGTACGGAACTTGGGTTAACTTTTGCTTATTACATTACATGTAGAATCCAATCTGATCTGGACTCTAGATATCCAATTTCCCCCATGTTTCTTTTTTGTGTACAATGTCCTAGTGTAGCAAGGATATGCACATCAAGAACAATTCTCATGCTAAAATTTCAAATTGCCAACCACCCCCCACCCCCAAAACTCCTCCCTTGGTCTTGTCTCTTTTCCATCGAATTGGGGGACCCCTGCTCTTTTCTCTTGTATGTGTTATTTGCTTATCTCCAATCATCCTATTTCTTCTACCGATTACTTTATGTCACCACCAACAACAATGAATTTAGGTGCATGCAATGACAATAATGCTTCCATTGAAGTGGTGGTGTCATGCTTCTGTAGTTGCACACTTGCGTCACATGTATTGTGTTTGTTTTGGCATGGAAGCCTCTTGGGGCGTTTCTAAATAGTTTTTTTTGTTATGCGAGATAAAGTTTATGACTCGTAACAAAATTAGGGAGCAGGCTTTCACATGATTCCTTCTTGTTATGTATGTGTATTCTTGTATTGATCTCTCTCTCTCTCTCTCTCTCTCTCTCTCTCTCTCTCTCTCTCTGTGTGTGTTTGTGCGCGCGCGCTCGCGTTAAGGGTTTACTGCATTCTTAACTTGTTAGTACTGAGTCTACTGACATCAAGTTCTCTAACACACCACTTGGTTTGGTTTTTATCTGTCTTGACATACTAATGTAACCAGAAAACATCTTGCTGAGCCTTCGAGATTTTGTTCAGGGTTTACTTTTTTTTAGCTTTCTGATTTAGTCTGGTACTCACAGCAAGTTCTCTTAGTTACTCATTTTGTTTTGTAGGAGGAGATCCTAGTGCATCTACAGCTGAGGCTAAGGAGCAGGTGGATGCTCGCTCTGTGTATGTTGGAAATATAAGATTTTATAAGCTCTCTCTCTCTCTCTCTCACACACACACACACACGTGAACATTTCAAGTGTTGGGTTTGTAGTATGGTAGCTGTGAAGGATTTAGTTGCATTGCAAGGTATTCTTATAGTTTTTGTGCTATGTTGTTGTAATATTATAGAACAGTAGTACAAATCCTACTAAGTTCCTTTGAAATTTCTTGTTCCGCCCTGGTAATCGGTGTTGTGCCTTCACATCTTCGACGTATGTGATTTAGATGGCTCGGGTACTCATATGAGATTACATCACATGCTTGCTGATCTAAATTTATTCATCATTCATTCTTGGCAAGTGGATTCAGCTAAATAAGAATCATCATCCATTCTTGACCTGTACGTGATGAGCTTGTTGAAACCCACGGAAGAGAGATCATCTAATCTGCATGTCCTCTACCCGGAGAGCTAGAATGTTTTCGTTGTTCCTTCGCGACTGGTATACCTATATGTTGTTGTGGCACTCTTCACCTGCATGTCTCAGCTGCAATGAAATCTGGCGGCTCCAGTTTTACTCTTTCTTTGTCAGAAAGCAGAAGCCAAACAGCACATGATTTCGCTCAGAATACCGGCCCTGCTCCTGTTCAGGCGAGACCTTGTCCCCTCGTTAAACTCAGCCGATATCTTAGATCCGATCTTGCTTGCAGATTGCCACCTAGGTACGGTTCCAATGGAGTCACCGGCAGCGTGTGGCAACAGCAACGCAACAGTGTCGGCGTCCAGCGCGTGCCGGTACTCGTCAGGGCGGCCGGCGCTGGCCCGTCGCCGTCCGGCCTATCCGTTCTCTTCTCCGATCCCGACCACACCATCCAATGAGGCAGCTTGGTCTCAAGCCTCAGCCAGTCAAAACCAGCCTGTGAATTGAGAATCTATGCTCGTGTTTACCGCGGGGAAAGTTGATTCGCTGTTAGCGTAGGGCCGAGATAAAGGCTCTGAATTTCACTATTACAACCTTTTTTTTGTCACATGGCCCAACGCAGATAATTATGGTTGGTCGGTCTTACAGGCCTGCTTCCCTGAACACAAACACGAGAGGATAATGGATCAATGGCTGGATTTCATTACAAAAGTATTCAAACCAAGCGGTTAGCAAGTGTTACAGTGAGCGTTACAGAAGCAGCAATAAGTCGATATAAGCTTTAGATATAACTAGTAAAGTGGCCCTCACGCTTGCGCAGGCAGTTTTTGTATTGAATTTTTTTTTTGAAAAAATGAGTCTGTTTGAGAAATGCATATGTGATTTTTTTTCATATTATATATTTTTAGGGAGAAAAATCCTAATTTTGTTTTTTTAATACCTGTCACATGTAACTGAAATGTTATTCCCTAGATACGTGCATAGTAAAACAGTAAAACTATTTTGAACATCATCCTTATAGGTTTTTAAAAAGACTTGGCACAGTACATATTACATATGTGATTTTGGATTTTGAAAAATAAATGGTTACGAAACTCCATTTGGGCTTTTTGTCATCGTGAGGCTTAGTTTCCTATAATGCTCCTATTAAATTTACTTATCCCATACTTGGTAATTTTATATAAGTATTTTCCCGAGTTTGAGAATAATGCAGGTCTGCTTAACATTGCTATTTTACTTTTTTTCTTTCTTATTTTGTATTTATCCTGTATTGTTATTTATTTATGGTGATTTGGCTTCTCTTTCTCCATTTCTCTTCTCCCTTTTTTATGCTTGTTCGATCCGTCAATTTCCATGTTCCCTCCCCCAGCCATCCATTCCAACCACACAAACAAATTCGTCTCCGGCTACAACTCGATCATCTCACTGGTGTTGTGTGATGGCGCCTTCGTCAGTACGTCAGCACCGACATGCAAATCCTATTGCCACCCTACTTGTGCAAATCCCAGATAAGAGCCTTTCCCTAGTAATTAACCTCCTAGCTCCCATGTTAATTAGTTGCCAATTAGGTTATGTATTGTGTTCATGGCTACTCTCTCGGCTTCCAACTCACGGGGGACCAACTCACGGAGACCTGTTAAGGACCACTTCCCTAGCCTTCCGACTCACGGGACCGCTTATTCGGGTTTCCGACTCGAAGCTTCCAATCTGTATTCCAGGTAACAACCCTCCTATTTCTCTCAGATTAGTTGTTAATTGGATCTGAATTTTATGTTGTTGTGCATGTATTAGGCAAAATCGAGATGGATTTGAAGGGGTTGTGAAATGGTTTTATCATTGCATAGATGAGCTATTGTCTTTCTACAATTTCAGTGTAAGTATCATGTTCTTATAGTACGATTAATTTTCAATTTTAGTCTACCACTATGGGACCATGCGGATAATTGATTTAAGAGATAAACTTCAGCATCATATATTAAATTGTAAGCATATATTACAAAATATTCACACTTTGTATCGTAAGGAGGCGCATAGAATGTCATTCATTAGCTTTTAGCATTGAAATGAGGTACATATCATAATGGTACTCTATATATAAATTAGGTACATATCATAATGGTGATCGGTTGGGCTTCAGCTTTTAGCTTCCAGCTTATTTTTCACTATTCATAAATTTCGTCTTTTTCTGAACTTTTAGTTTTTTGTTGAGCTTTTTTGCCGGTTCTTTTTTTTCCCGTATTTGTTTGTATTATATGTAATGGGCTAACATATTTTTTTTATATTTTTAAATTTTTAAATTTAATTATGCTAAATAAGCCTCTGTCAGCTACAATGTTTTTTCAGCCAGCTACAGTGCTTTTCAGCCATAAGCCACCAAAAATAAGCCAGCATTACAAATTGCAGGTAGTAGCTCATTAAATACTATTTGTCCTCATGTCTTCTATAAACCTTGAATATGTACCTGCAGATCAAAGTTAACATTAATGTAGGAGATAAAATGACTAATCTCGAGAAAACATTTAATGTATAATTAATTTGCTATAGGAAATAATTATGTACCTAATATGTGTATTCTGTGGGTGTTCTCCTAATCCTCTTTGATCTATATTGACTGGGTTGTTCCTCTGTGACCAATGGTACATTGATGAGTTGTTTGTCTTCTTTTTTTATTTTTTCTGACATGATACTTTATCTCTTTTGTTTTCCTCATAGTTTTTGTATTGCATTCTTCATCAGAATCATGTGTTATGATTCTGTTGTTGCTATCATCGTCTATCTCTTCTGAATTAGTGTTGCATTCTTCCTACAAAAAACCAAATCATTGTTTCTATCACAAAAATCGTCATTGACGGAGAAGAAATATGATATAATTGTACAGTTAAGTACCTGATGGTCTGAAATATCAATTTCCATTGCATAATTATTTTTTGCCTCTTTAACCTATGGCAAACAATTTGTGTTACAAAATACTAATTGATAAATAATATGATGCACGTGTTTGGAAGAGTACCTCAATATCTGAGTCTTTTGTTTCCCTCATAGTTTTTCCTTTTGTTCTGCAAGTAAACCTGTTACTGTTCTTTTGATCTTTACCCTCCTCTTTTGCATGTAACAAAGTGTCCTGTTATTATTAGAAAAGTGCAAAACATTGTTACTTTATAACTAACTCGTACATAATTTACATGCAAAATAATTTTTTATTCAATACCTCATTATCTAAAATTATTCTTACCTTCACATTTACTTTCTGTTTTATGCTACTGATCTTTTCACTTTCGTATCAGTAATCTTTTCCTTGCATTCGTCATCATTGTCTTCCTCTTCTTTTTTATTCTTTCTGACAAAATCCGAATCATGTATGATGATGCTATCATTGTTGTCACCATCTATCTCTTCTGAATTAATGTTGTGCTCTTCCTATGGAAAACCAAATCATTATTTGTGTTACAAAATTATACTCATTATATGAAACTATTTTATCCTTAACATTTTCTTTGTTATTTCTACAAGAGATTTTAAAAATCATGATAAGGAATATGAAAAATTGTACAGTTAAGTACATCATAGTCTGAAATATCAAATTCTATTGCATAATCATTTTTTTGTCCTCTTCTACCTGTTCCAAATAATTTCTATTGCAAAATAATAATTGATAATAAAATGGTGGACTTGTTCGGTAGAGTACATCAACATCTAAGTCTTTTGTTTTCCTCATAGCTTTTCCTTTTGTTCTGGTAGCGAACTTGGAATTGTTGTGATCTTTTCTCTCCTATTTTGCATGCAACAAATTGCCCTGTTAGTATTAAAAAAATACAAAACATTATTATTTCTTTATAAATAACTCGTAGATAATTTACATACAAAATAATGTTTATTTGAATAACTCTTTATTTGAAATTATTCTAACCTTTACATTTTCTTTGTTTTTTTTTTCTGTGAGTGATCCTTTTCACTTTTGTAGTAATAATATTTTCCTTGCATTCGTCATCATAGTCTTCCTCTTCTTTCTTATTCTTTCTAGCAGAATTGTTTATCTCTTTTGTTTTCCTCATTGTTTTTATGTTGTATCATTCGTAATTGTTGTGCATTTCCTATGGAAAACCAAAACAGTGTTTGTGTTACAAAATAATAACTGACAAACAAATAATAATAATACTCATTATATCAAACTATTGTAACCTTCATATTTGTAGTACTACTATTTATACTGCTGCCATCTTTTTCATCCTCTTCTACCTGTACCAAACGCTTTCTGTTACTAAGGATTATAACATACTCTAAAGTTCATTTTTTATAGCATAATTTATGTATATACTCAATTCATAGATAAGAAAAATGATACACTTGTTTGGTCGAGTACCTTAGTATATATTTTTTGGTCCCTCACATCTTTTCTTTTTTGCTTTGCAAGCAAACTTTATACGATTCTTGCTATCTTTTCCCACCTCCTTTACCTGTAACAAAGTGTTACTGTTATAAATAACATTCTCATAAATCTAAGATAATTTAAATGGGAAAACTGTTTTATAGAGTACCTCATTATCTCAAATAATTGTTACCTTCATAGTTTGTTTGTTTTCCCTGCCAGAGATATTTTTTCACATTTGTAGCACTACTCTTTTCCTTGCATTCTTCATCAGTATCATCTTTTATTACAATTAAAATTTTGCTCTTTTCATTCTTTGAATCAGTGATGTACTCTTCCTACAAAATGCAAAGAATTGTTCATGTTACAAATAACCAATTAATAAATACAAAAGATGAAAAAATTGTTCACTACAATACCTTATTATCACAATTTTTTGTTTCCATTAAACCATTCTTGTTTCTTCTTTGATTAACCTTTCTCTGATTACTTTTAGATCTTCTGCTTGATTTCTCCCTCTTTCTTTTTTGTAGTTTTTTTTATATTGTAAGATGTACATATTTTTGTTTCATACTCATCATTGTTGTCACCTTGTGGCTCCTGTTTCACATGATGACAATAGTCTTGTTCCTACAAAAATGCGAAATGTTGTGATGATATTTCAAAATATGGTAATTTTCAAAATAGAATTGTTTCTTCATCATAATACCGCATTTTCTAATTTTTGCAAATTGTCTCTGGATATAGTTTTCCTTGGTTATCTAGCATGTCCTGCAAAATTATATACTGTGTTAATTTGTACAATATTTACCAAAAATGAAAGAACGTAGATGAACATACCTCTTCAGCTTTTTCATCCAGATATTCCATCTCAAGTTTTTCATTGGGTGCAAAAGTGTAGTTCACTTTAAAATTTTCTTTGCACTCTTTCAAATTTCTTGAAGTCAACTTGAATCAGAATATGAGTGTTGTTCCACAAATTTGTTGGATAATATCTGGTATTGTGCCAGTTTCTCCATTGTGTTCCTTAAGCATGCTTGACGCAGACTTAGGGTGCCTTTGGTTGAGCTTTTGGAAGCTGCTTTTGCTTCCAAAAAGCCAAAAGCCAACCAAAGGGGTGGAAACAGTCGCTTTTGAAGCGACTACTTTTAGGTAGTCTGATTTGAAAGCACCTTGGACCTCGCTTTTGGCTTTCGCTTTTGAAATGATGAAAATAGAGAGTTGTTTCACAGTTGTTTCAAGGAAAATAGAGATAGGAGGTAAGTTTTATACTTGTTTGAACCAAACAACTTACACTTTTCCACGACCCATAACCTCAAAGACTTTTCCACATTGACTCCACAAAGAGACTTTTGAAGCCACAGCTCAACCAAACACACCCTTATTACTGAGCATTCTTTCTGCTTCCTCGTTGAATATTGTACATCTTGTCATTGCATTGTGATCACTTATCCTGAGTTTGGTTAGGTACCTAATATGATGTTGTGTTACTATGCATAAGTATTACAGTATGAAAAAAAACACTAAAGGAAAATTAATGCTTAGCATACTCACCATGGTTCTGGATATTGTGCTTCTTTATGACATGTCTTGCACATGTAATCATTAGATTCCTTTTTAGTAGTATGCTTGCAAATCTTGCAACCCATGTACCACTAACCATTATTTGCTTCAACCTCATCAATTATTGCTTTTACTGTGCATATAAATTCCTATTTTTTTGGAATAGTGGGTAAATTACATAATGTAACAAAATGAAAAAGAAGTTGTGTATTAAGGTCAAGGACAAACCTGCTTTTTTATGTCACTGTACCACAATTCAATAATTTCTCTTAATATTTTTCTGTTGTAAAACATGTGCATTTCAATAGTTCCTTGAGTACTTTGATCAACATCCATCATTATAGGTAAAACATGTTCTGTACAATACCTGTAATTTGAATGTAATATAATCCACACAATCTAATAATAATATATACTGAATTATATGGTTATAGATCAAACCTGCCGATTATATCCGTTGTCTCAGGAATTTTCATGTCCATGTAGATACATGTTGCACTTGTGCCTAAGATAACACTACTCAATTTATTCAATTTAACCACTAACCTTGTATGTTAGTACAAATAAAATAGAAACACTATTGATCTTACCTTGGAAATCTCTGACCAAATTTGAAGTGACAATCAGGACGATTTGTTTGCCAATTAATTTTTCATCTACCATATCAGCTAAGATATCTCCCCATAGAGTTATCTTAACCTTTTCACCACTTACAAAGTTAACATACAGAAGTTAGTACAATTAGTTAATCATATTTTTAAAAATTAAAATATAATATAAAACACTTACTCTAATAGTATAATTTCAAGCTCACGGATGTTATAAATTTGCTGATTGCTTGTATTCTTGCCCAAAACTCTGTAACCTTTTGGTTTTATTAGGCTAAGTAGCCCAATAACATATAAAGGAAAAATAGGTTTAGTTCTCATTTAAATGAAAAAAATCTTTTTTGTGGATGATGTACTTACCTGAGCATTGTTCATCATTTCCTAACCTGCTCCTTAAGGTATCACTGTCAGCAAATTCAAAGTAGTGGTCCAAAAAATGCACAGATTTTTCGTCAACCTCCTCTACTGATGTATTGTATAAGAAATTGATTTTAAGGCTATTCTTCTATAGCCAATACTTTTCATACTCCCAAACTTTGATGTTCCTTAATATGTAAATGGATTTCTCCTTCATTTTTGACTTAAAAGTGTTGACCAATTGCTTTCCAATAGAAGCATGAATTGCATTACCCTACACAAAAATAATAGGATTTAAAATGTGAAAAGCTATTGGAAGTACATGTTTTTAAAAGTCATACCTACTCATCCAATAGAATCATGTCGGTTTCGTACAATTCATTGGTGGATTGATTAATCGAATCCCAGAGTCTCAATACTTTGAACTTGATTGTCCATGTGTCCTTTTTTGTTGTTAATGCACTTAGTGGTGTGGCTGCCATATTAGTTGTAGCCTGGTAAATGCATAGCAAAAAGGGTTACAACGACTCTGTGTATAATATACCTAGTATGTACTTACAATTTGCTGATCTGGCATAACAATTGAACCTAGCAAATCAACTAAAAATTTAAGAACTGATTTCATATGTTACCAGTTTTCGGTTTATGTAGAAGGGTAAACAATCCTTTTATATATTCTATATTGGGTTTTTACATGTTTCTAAGAACTGCTTTCATATATTCCCAGTTTTCTGTTTATGCAGAAGTGGGAGCAGTCCTATCATTTATATCTTCTATATTAGCCTTTTACATGTTTTGCTAGGCTGATGGAACTTGGAAACGTCAGCTTTATAAGGGTTTTTAGGAATTCAAAGCTCATGTAAGGAACATCGCTCGAATAATTTTGAGCATACTCTTTCTTTCTGCTCCCGCTATGATGTTCTACTATTAGCTTTTTGCTTCTATTGTGCATGGTTAAGTACTTACAATTTGCTGATTTGACATACCTGTTTGTGCTATGGCATCTTAGTTGCGTGCCTGTTGTAGATGCGTTGTGGAGATGGCCGCAACAACAGGATGCTTGATGTTGCCGAGAAGGATGAAAACTTTGTGCGTTTGATGAGAAACTTTTTTTATTATCAAGAACAATGAAAACTTTGTGTGATGGATCAGAAACTTTTTTTGTTGTCTTTAGTTTATATAATACATTACATTTGGGAGTTCAATTCAATGAAGACATACATATGACTTGTCCTTTGGTGCGTGCATGTACGAGTTTGTTTTCTATACGTGTCTTCTAGGATAGGAACTAAAGAGACTTAGATTTTCATACGTATGTGCAACAGCCTCTTCGAATAGGATTGTGCTTAAAGATATATTTCTTAATTTAGAAGAGACGCTTCACCGGCGCATGCACCGAATAGGATTTTGATACGTGTATGCAACAATTTCCAAATAGTTAAAACATCCACGTCCTCCGAATAGTTAAAATATCCACGCCCAAGAACCAAAAACAAATACAACTCTTAAACATAGTTAAGAGATGTGCGAAAGGCAAACGTCCTTTTCTGCGTGCGAGCCGAATAGTCTATTACTAAGTTCCACAACATTAAGGGTTGTATGTTTTGTTTTTTCTGATAATTTTCAGATATTTCTCTCTCTTTTTTTGTAACGACTCTAAAACGCTTGTCATCGACTTTTAGTAATAAATAGATAGGTGGGTTCTTTTGGCCTTATGGCTTGACTTTCTACAGTAATTAGGTTTTAAACGGAGTGCCTTTTTAAGACAAGGTCTACAAGTCGATTGTAATAGACATTATCCCGACTTCATCTATATCGGATAAAACCACATATAAGTATCTCTCTCCATATTCTCTCTCGTGAACTATTAAAATTCAAAAATTTAAGTTAAAAATCAAAAGCCACAGCCCGAACCCACCCATTATCGTTAACTGCAAGTTCCAATAAAGAATCTCGAAAAGATAATAAAGCAAGGGGACAAAAGAATGGCAGGTGAGGTGAGGGCGACACATGGAAAACATAAAACCGAAAGTGAAAGGAGCATGGCTTGGGTAGCAAGAGTACATACATCCCATTCAGAAAAATCACATTAAAAATCCTAATGCCGGTGTTCATTGCGGATTTCCAAAAAGTTTACCCCTTTTCCATCCTTTTGATACCACCCTAATCAAGAAAGATCTTAACAGCCACTGCACAACGCCATATTTTCCAAAGATGCCACTGTAGCAGCAGCAGTATATAATAGTATCGTTCGTCCTTTGTTCGATGCACGGATCCTCAACAAATACACGCTGCCCTACAGCCAAAATGCAAAAGAGGCATCCCTGGTCAACTGATTCATCAGCACGGGATCATACTACTTGATACAGTAGACAATCCTGATCCGATGATTTCAAAACTAGTACAGGATCACAGCCAGAAAGCATAAAATATTTTTGCCGGAGGTATCCCTTCAGACCTGACCATACCTCAAGGTAGATGTTAATAAGCTGCTGCTGGCATGGGAATTGGAAATAGCCGGCAGAATATAGTGTGCACCAAAGTTGCAGAGATGCAGCAGATAGTCACAGGGACGCATGGCAAGGTCGGGCCTAACCTTGCCTTGAAAGAGACAATCGACTAGCCCTGGAAGTGATCCCCATTTTCTCACTCCATTCTGAAAAAGATCCCGCTTTATCACATGATTTTAGGGCAAAATTTTAGTATCTCTGCTCCGGTGGTCCTCGTGGTCCGACCTGAAAGTGGAGCGGCTTTTAACTGTTTGTTTATTTGTCCTGAGAGTGCTGCATTGACGTGTAAATAGAAGCAGGGTACTCTTCTCCACTGCTCTCCCTGGCACAGCGGGCCACGCCTGCTGCACATCTTGTCCACTAGATGAGGCTGCAGAAGCTCGACGGTTCATCGTTGTATCGGCTGCGCTTGGCTCATGGCTAATAATAGTGTCGGTGTAAACGAAATGAATGCCGATAAGTTTATGAATCGTTTTAAAAAAATTGTCTTGATAAATTATTTTAAAAAGACAGTAAAGAAGTAGTACTGTTTATTTATTTGAAGAAAACCATAAACCATAATATATAAGCTAAAAAGAAAGGTCTCCAACCGACAAACACAAGATCACAAACTGGTAGTACAATGTATAGTAGGATGACACTTCACAGGAGAGTTTTCACCATATGGATTCATATGCTGCATGTAAACACCAAAGTTTACATCCAGATGTAATAGTAGTAGTTCACATATCTGCAAGCTAAACGACGATGGATGACACAGAACAACAACGTATCCGCAACATATAAGGGGATCGAGACAGCAATAGCAGCAAGAAGATGCAGGATTTTTTTAAAGGCAAACACAGCTCTCATGGCGATGGTGGCCAATCGAAACCAGCATAGCTCTCACTGAAACCACCACCGTAGAACCTCACCTCCAGGTTCTCGAGGCCCTGGCCGTCGTCCCATACGGCCTCGTCGTCGCTCCCGACGGCGTAGTAGTCGTCGTCCATGAGCTCCCAGGAGTAGATGGAGGAGTCGGAGTAGTCGGAGCACTCCTCCCAGTAGTTGTTCTCGAAGCAGTCGTCCACGCCAGGCCCTAGAACCTTGAGGCCGGGATGCCTCTCCTGCAAGAACTTGTCGTCGACGCCCCAGCAGCCGCGCAGGTCCAAGAACTTAAGGTCACGGCACTGGCAGAGGATCTCAAGGACCGCCTCCGTCGTGATGAGCATGTAGCCCATCTCGAGGTGGCAGAGCTTCGGCATGGTGCAGGCGATGGCGTGGGCCTCGTCGTGTTGGCAGACCTTGCCGGCGACGTCTGTGGGGTGCATAACCCGCCGGAGACCGACCAGGGATTTGCAGTGCTTGCCGAACGCCTCCAGGGCACGAGCTCCGATCTTTGTGCAGCTGCTGATGTCCAAGAATGTAACGTTGGATAACCGCGGCGCGACGTGTTCCACTATGGAGTCGCTGACCTCGCTCCTTGGAATCTCCAAGGTCCTGAGAGCTCGTGCACTTTCAGCAGCAAAAAAATAGCATCAATCGATGAAATAACATCAATGTTTACTGGTAACAAACCAAATGATTAACCATTGATTTATACTTCTGTTGGAAAAATGTAATTTCTGAAAATGGATGAGAACACATACATGGTGTAATTCAGTAAAACTATGACAGTAACAATATGTGGACCAACGGAATCTAAGATGATATAGCAAACAGGACGCTGCAGGGGAAGATAGCAATATAGCAATGATAGAACGGAGCATAATCCTCTGGAGTGCATGGGTGTATGCATGTGCGCGCCAGAACTTGTATTTGTACTTGTGCTTCCAGTATTATGTGTGACTGATAAACGGTGATATGTTCGAAATAAAGAGACCTTTCCGGTATATTATCTTCACCATTTAACCATTGACCAAACATCTAATGCTGATTTTTTTGTTTACTGTTGATGCTGATATATGCTCTGCTAGTTTGTGGTGTAGAAAAGGAAAGCAGATCCTAAACAGACCAAAACACACCCTTAAAAAAACATTTTGTTTTTGTTTTTTTAATGAACATATGAATTGGATGCATCATGCTGCCAATTCCATATATTTCCATGCAGAAAACACATCAAAACCCAATAATATTTACAGAAAACGAATGCTGAACTAAACAGTAGTTTAGAATTAGAGGACATATGCTCTCTGCCAAAGTTGATTTGCCTTGTGCTTAAACTCCAAAGGTCAAGGTTTCAGAAGATATCGAACCATTGAGAAATGATGGATACACAGAATTAACTGTCTAATCGAATAGATTGATCCACCTGTTCTATGCATCCAGACAAGCCCATTGCAGGTCACACCGCTGAGCCAAGCAGCAGCCTGAACCATTCTTGCATATGTGATGCAGAACTCAGGATATCTTGACATGTTACCCATTTTAGCGTGTGTTAATTCTAGTATGTGGAATGTGTTATCTTCTCATGGGCCATGAGTTTACGGTAGAATCAATATGCTAGAATTCCAACCTAAATATGCTAGAATTGCAGCCTGAATTACCCCAGACACCCCAGTGAAGGCACGATGCAAAGTGGAAAGAACATTGCCAAAAAAAAGAAGATATTCGGGCTTACTGGTCTCCGATAAACGAGAACAACGAGTCGCAGGGCAGCCCGGAGACGCTGATGCGGCGGCAGGAGCCGCAGCTGCGGCTCACCAGCATCTCGACCATGCGGACGAGCTGTTCCGGCTTGCTCTGCTGCTGGCTCCACTCCTCGATGTCGATCTCCTGCCAGCAGTACGGTCCAGCGACCACCCGGCTCCACGACTTGCAGACCCGGGGCACGACGGTGAGCACCTCCTTGAGGGGCAGGTTGCGGAAGATGAGGCCCATCGCGTCCGGGAACAGCTCCTCCCAGCACCTGTACTCGCTGCACTCTCCCATCCCTCTCCTGCTGCAGTGGAAGGACCGTCCTTACAATCCATACATTGTGTGTGCTTCAACTACCAAGATCAATTGCAGCAACTCAGATTATACATGGAAGGGGGGCAGAAAGCTACGTCGTTTTTTATTCTGTGAACAAGTAGTGGGTTAGAACATCACAAATTCACAATCTTAGAGTTATGTGTTCTTGGCAAAATTGGGCTAGAGACCCCCATCTTTCATCGAAGGAGATGAAACAAATGTAAATAGAGCAGATCATAAACACAAATTTAAGCCCACCAGAAAGGACTACTACTAGCAAATAAAAAAAATCAAAGGAAGAGTTTTCCACCCAGGAGCCATGAAAGAACACAGATAGCCTGAATTTCTTGCTCCAACCAAGAACGAAAAAAATCTCACTTCTACGTTCTAGGAAGTGGGGGCTTACCTTGGAGATCACTCAAGAGTGGGAGGTGCAGCTAAAAGCAGCAGCTTCCTTGGAGAAAATGGCTGGTGTATACTATGACCAAACCCAAATGAGGAAACCTATCCAAGAACCAAGTGAGGAGTAAGATGTAATCATCATCCAAAAGTTGGCAATAAAAGGAGCTTAATTAACACACTAACTACAAACTCCAATCACAGAGTACCAGGAAGAGCAAGGCACAGATCTAAAAAGAAGGTTTCTTGCAGGGATGGAAATGGCTGGCGGAGAAGTTTGTATGCCAATTGGTGCCCATCCATATACTATTCCACACACAGCCAAACAAAAGGTGGCTCTGGATAATTGTGGGAAAGAACACAAAAGCCTCAACCATGTTGGCCCAAAAGTTAAAGATAATAACTGGGGAGAATATATATTTTTTCTCCTACAAGAATTTGCAAGAAACAGTTCTAGGATTAGGAGTGCTCTGCACATTTTACCAGATTGATGAGGGGGAGAAGAAGGTCCAACTTCCAATTTGGATCTGCAGGAGGGAGCACCTGGTGAAGGGGAGAGAGACTTGGAAGGGTGATAATGGAAGGAAGGGAGAATGGTCGGTACAAGACTGATGAAGGCTACGGTTCATGTGTTGTCGAGAAAGAAAGAAAAAAACGTGGAGGGGCGCGCAGTGCGTACGCATGTGTCCGTGTCCATCTCGTAGAGCATGAAGATTTTCAGTGTCTTTTGGGTATATTTTTTGTTCTTTAAATTATTCGAATTTTTAACCTTGCAATTTACATCATGATTCGTGTGCTTGCCCACCTCCATTTCTGTCTCCAGCAAGTTCATCTTCATTGGCAGTGACGAGTTAGAGCTCCGTGTAGCGTCTAGAAATTTGAAGGGTCCTGATATTTCAAACCTGACAGAACCCTAACCAGTCTTGGGCCTAATCTGGGCTTTAGGGCTTAATAAAAAGGGATGAACCTTCCTCCCGTACAGCAGCCATCATTTTTTACCCAGGTTGCTCTCTCTCCTACCCTAGTCAATTAATATCTTTCTCTCTCTCATCTTCTCTCTCTAAGGCGACAGCAGGGGCGTGCCTGGAGGCGCGGTTGACCGGAGGCGGGCGGCTAGGCGATGGCGTGCCGGTCGGTGACGGCGTTGCCAGGAGCCAGCGCCAAGGGTGGTCGGGCGAAGCCGCACGACCGGGCGACGACGGCGGGCCAGGCGGCGCGGCTGGTCGGCGCATAGGTCAAAAGCAACATGGCCAGCAGAGGGCCGACGCATGGGAGGTGTGGCCAGAGGCGGCGCAGCTGAGGTGGTGGCCCGGCTGGCCGGCGCGCAAGCCAAGAGGTGGCGGCGCAGGCCGGGTAAGGCCAGGCAACGGCGAAGCAAGCCAGGTAAGGCCAAGCGACAGATGGATTGTACTGACAATCTTTCACTCGATCACATTTCAGTTTCGTCGAATGTCTCTTTCGATTTGTCCCTTTCGAAATCATCGATTAGCTTCTATTGGACAAGAACATCCTTCACCACATATTTTCAAACACTAAAATTTCTTCCGCTGTTAAACTCTCTACTTAATTCCACATCGTCGACATCGATCTTGATTTTGTTCGGCCTAACACTTTATCGACCTTCTCATGAATTAAATTAATCTAGTCTTGGCTTTAATACCACTTGTTATACTCTAATACCCCTTCTTATGTGCAGCAATGTCTAGATCAGATCAGTTTATGAGATACAGCATGAGCGTGTATGGTATCAAGAACAAAGAAGATGAACCTCGTAAAGAGAATCAAAATAAGAACGTTGAAGCAACTATGACGAAAGAGAAAATATTTGGTGAAGCTAACAGTAAGTTTTTTAAGTACAACCTCAAAAGAGTATAAAGGATTATCACTCTCACAGCTCTCTTAAATCTTTTAGGACCCTCGAATTTTGCCCTATATAAGAATTTAGTACTAAAGAATAACTTAACCTCTAATCCTCTCATGTACCACTACCTCTGAATAAGTGGCCTTTTTGTTTTGTTGCTTGGGTTCTCCATGACCACTCTATGGATTTATATATCACTCCTGGCCTTCCTTCAAAGTATTGTAGAAATTCTACTAAAACATAAAAACACTAATTCTATTAAGACTTATCTAGAACTCTTTATGACACACATTTTCATATCCTGTAATACTATGATCCGAGCGACCAAACTCAACATTGCCTGCTCCCGTGGAACTACGTGGATGTCCGGCGGCACAGGAAGCGCACCTGTGTGCACCACGTGGACGCGGTCACTACCCTCCTATACTCCGCATCGCGGGACCGGAGCCTCAACAACAAAAACATGTGGAACCATAGCTAACGCAATGCAACCATAGGATAGCTGCCAAGACAGCTTTGGGAAGAAGAGGATGTGGCCCCTCCACTCACACCATGACATAAGGGATGACGCACCAACCAGCGATAGCTTGCCTTAGTCAGGATCCAGACCAAACTGCACACACAGGGGCCCCTACAATGATCAGCCCGCTCTAGGACATGATCAAGTCGCTCACTCCTCATGCCTCCTCAACGGTCGGCCTGCTCAGGACAACGACACACAACATGCACCCCCCAACAATGGCAGAAGGATTGGTCCTTCCCAGGATTGCACCCCACCACAATCTACGCCACACCTACGGATCGCCGCCCACGGCATGCCAACACCGCCACGCCGCCCATTGAGCCATCCTGACATCAGGCCAGCCTACCCCGATCACTGTCGTGACAACCACGGTACCTCGTTGAACACTACGGGCTTCACCACTAGCGACTAACCCGACAATGAGGAGGAGGCGACCTAGCCAAATTGAAGGAGGGACAGCATTGTGTCGCACCGCTAGTGCACGTCACGACCACAGACCTGCCAACTACCATGAAGCCTTGCTGCTGTCGCTGCCACGGCAGTAGCTATGACAGCAAGGAGGGAGCATCCCTCCATCACAGCCTAGGCCGGAGCACGACCCTAAATCTGGACTCCCTGACACATTGGCTTCAAGTCCCAGCAGATTTGTGAGCCATCAACTCCATTGGCTACCTCAACGTCCAGACGGTGGCCATGATGTGGAGCAGCACGGTGGTGAGCTACGTCAGCGACCGAGCACAGGGGTTCTCACACAAGTTCCACATGCGCTGGTAGCACGTAGCCTCCTCTCTCCCGAAACGACGCCGACAAGTCCCTCCACCCCTGCTAACCACCACTAGCTAAGCCCCAGCACCCAGAAGCAAGGCACCTAGATCTGCGAGCTCTGAGCGCGGGAAGACAGCAGAACCGAAAAGGGAGATGGAGGGAGGAGAGGCGGTGGCCCTAGGAAATGGCAACGGCAATAGATCCGAAGCACAAAGGGCGAATCTGAGAGAGAGGAGAGACGGCCCGAGAGAACTACACAAGAGGGTGTTTCATCACTTGTGTCCTGAGTCTAGTATTGTCTGGCTTGTATTTGTTTCAGACTGTGTGGAACATAACATTTGGTAAGGCTCTTACAAAAACTAAATTGCACAAATCTTAAAGATTATTGGTAACAATGAAGCAGTGTGTGATTGTAAACCAGACCATGAATAGGCTTTAAAATTCATTCCTTTCAATCTTTTTTAGGGAAAGCATGCACAAGGTTAGAAGTAAACCTTGTTCACCAACCAACCTAGTCGCTAGCGTGCATGTGAATGTGTTTGCAGGATGAGTTGGATTGTTGATTTTGCATGGTGAGATGCCGATGCATGCTAGTAGGACAAGCATGGATTCCTCTCCTGCTGGAGTTGAATTACAAGACCGTGGCACCGCGCTCCTGTCGGTTGCACATCCATCAGAGAGCCCTAGCCTTCATTGTAGCCTGCAAGTAGGCTACTAGTGCTCATGAGACATCTTAGTTTCTTATTTCAAGGCACATTTTGCATGAGCAGAGCATGGATTGTGTATTGTCCAATGTACTAAATAGCATTGGTACCGCTTGTAATTGTGTCCATAGTAGCGATAGCGGGTACAAATGCTATCAAATCGAAGTATCATTCAAAAATAATGGATTGGAACTTTGTAGCCGATATAGTTCTTGTCAGAGTGCTATTGCAGCAGCTATTTGTAGTCCGCTACCGGTTGAATGTTCCATGCTACTGAAATTTGAAATATGTACAAATCATTAGACTAATGTGCAAATAGTTGAAAAGACCTAGCCAAATTAGTTGTCCTTGCCTATGAGATATAGACATTTTGTGTGTTGCCACCATTACCATCTTGCTCGATGGCGGCCGATGCTCACCCTCCATAACTCCACTATGATTGTTGCGATACATTCGCAATTTAGTACCTTGGTATTGTCCTAAAGTACTATGCAGATATTTTTTTACCTAATTAGTTCTGCATATATGTAGAGAAAAATTGGACTGTGCTAGGCCCTACTCCAATAGCTTTAGCTTCTGGTTTTTTTTACTTTCGGCTTATTTAAGTCAGAAGCCACTTGGGACACATCGATTTCTAATTTTGGCTTTTTTGTCTTTTCTTTTTTCCTCCTTATTCCTTTGCATTGTCCATGCCGATATAATAGTTTTTCTTTTTTTTCTTATATTTTAATTTTCTTTTAATTGAATAACTCAGAAAAAGCTAACGACTGCGACAACGCAATTTTAGCCAACAGCTAAAGCCATAAGTTAGAAGTTTAAGCTCTTGGGGTGGCCCCTTAAAAGTAGTAGGTTGCAAAAACTAGGACCATATATAATTGTTTAGAATGAATAAGAAAACAACTTGATGAAATGGATCAAATTTGTCTTATCAAGAAAAGTGGTTGATGTGCCGGTGTTTATTGCTATAACATATACTTTCTTGTCCAAATATTTGCTACAATATAAGTGCACTGAAACTCTTCTTGTTGTAGAAGCATATTATTCAGTTTCAAACACACCCTGTGATTGCAAGCTTGCTTGCACTTCAAAGTACAAACTTCAGCAAAAGTAAACACTATCACTATAGGATCGGTTACGGTAGTTAGAGGGGAATGAATGATTCTGACAATTTTCCCCTAGGCATTTGGCAATCTTTTCGCATCAATAGCTATAGAGAGCTAAAAAGATCAACATTGAACTTGCTATTAGTGGAAACCAACATGAGCAAACAAAATTAAATAAAAACAACAAAACCTACTAGGTCGGTCTGATCACCACTGTCAAACGATTGGACTGGTGGCCGATGTAACCAGCAAGGGCCAAGTGTAACACCCCACGTAACCATATGGGATATTACTATGGAACGTCATCGCCAAAGGAAGAATACATAAGTACAATAAAAGAAACCACAAAGAGTTTAAAACTTTATTAACACTTTAATAGAGAACCAACGGAAGCTGGAATAAATATTTAAAACATGGGACCGGTCCACTTCTAATAAAATAAAGAATGAACGAAACAACAAAAACGGTGGCAAATCACGGTGCTGAAAACTCGAGTGCTCCCACCCATGCGTGATGCTATCACCCCACTGACCTTTTACCTGAGACTGAAAAGAGCAAGCGTGAGATTTGGAAATATCAGCAAGTACCCAACTACGGTCGCAACACAAAAGTAAGACAGGCGATGCAAACATCTGAAATAAAGACATGCATGACAAGTAAGTAATGGACAAAAGGCAACCAACGAGCAACTGGTATCGGAGATCCTGTCATGATTAGGATACGGATATTATGAGAACTGTGTATTAAAGATATTTGTTATGTGACAAGTTATAGCAAGTTATAGCAAGGGTGCCAGCGACCTTATCCCACATACCCGGTTATACGAGAATAGCCAGGCACAACCTTGTCCTCGATCAGATAACCGCAGACGGTGTAATATCACGTAACGAGAATGTACGGCCCCCCGTACGTTACCAGGTTGGGTGGAAATGACCCCTATATGTGGGCAGCCCCGGCGTGATAACCCTTAGTTTATTATTTAGCGAGTTATCCATGATATAATTAGAGAGTTGTGATTGAATTAAGATAAAGTTATGAGAGTAATGATTTAATCCAATGAGACCGTAGAGACATAATTGGTGAAACTAGGTGATAAAGTAACCGATACATTATGGACAGATTAGATAGAACAAAATTAGGGTAACCAAGAGATGGCGAGGATAAGGCTGTAATAAGGTTATGAGAAGTGAAAGGATGTGCTAGGGTTGAAAATGGAAAGATATAGTTTCTGATAATAGGGCGATGTGGGATAATGATAAGATGATATTGATGTAGTAATCAACCTAAAGAGATATTATAATGTAGCTCACACAAGATTATCAAACAATCAAGTTTTATTATGTGATAAGTGATTATTAGTCAGATTAACAGGTTTAATACATACATCCTCATGGTTCAAATACAACATCATACGATTATTGGAACATAATATTAGAACTAAAACACAGCAGCCCTAACATCGAAAGAGTATCAATAATTAAACCTAAATTAAACATATTCATATGCTACCCCCCATTAACGATTTAAGTATAGATTCTAAAACACTCTTTTAAGGTATGAATTCTAGAACATTATTAATCGAGCATTCTAATAAACCTAAAAGCATGTGAACAAATTAGCCCATAACATCGTTGCAAGAATGCAATACTAAGAGTCTAAAACTAAGCAAGTATGAACGATATGATGATAACCAAACAAGCATTGGTGATATGTTAATGACTAGGTAATTTTAGTGATATGATGCTAGCCAGATACTTTGGTGATATGATAATGGACAGGTAACTTTAGCAATTAGCCAGGTGACTTAGCGATATGACAATTATTAAGTAACTTTAGTAATATGATAATGATAATCAATTGCAAGGTGACAGGTATTCTGGAAACACGTGATATGCGAAACGTAAAGGTTACAGCCGCGAGGTACTTGCCTTAAGCACGCTCAGTGGATATGTTGCACGAAGGATCTGGAATGCACAACTGCACGAACGCTCCCTCAACAGCTGTGTGATATCCCCATGACCAAGCAAAACGCCTTTAGCAGCACGAATAGTCGTTCGGTAGAGCGAAACGCCATTCGACCATGCGAAACGACGATCGGCCGCGTAAACGGCCGTTCGGCCACGCGAAACGGCGATCGGCTGCGTGAATGGCTGTTTGGTCGATGGCCGTCACCGCCGGTCGCCGGACGCCACCGCCGGACCGCTGCCATTGCACCACCATGCAGCCGTGCACCCGCACCGCCGCCTCGCGCCGCAGTCGCCATGGCCGCCACGCCTTCGTGCCGCCGTGCCTCCTAGCGCCGTGCAGCTGCGCCGCCACCGCCATGGCTGCTGCGCCTCCTTGCGCCGTGCAGCCGCGCCTCCTAGCACCGCCGCCGCCATGGCCTCCGCGCCTCCTTGCACCATGCGGAAGAGAGAGATAGAGGAGAGAAGTATAGAGGAGAGAGAGGATGGAGATTGCAACTGGGAAAGGAAGAACCGCGTGATGAGAGGAAAAGATATGATCCACTATTTACGGTAGGGATTAGTTAGGGTTTTGGATTTATAATTATTTGCTTTTATTTATTTATTTATTAATTATTTTTTTTGAGTGTTACACCAAGCTACCTGACCTCTCCCCTACAGATATACCTGAAACAACATGATTTCAAATCCACAAACATGAAGCTGCCTGACCTCTCCCCTATAGATATACCTGAAACAACATGATTTCAAATCCACAAACATGAAGCTGCCTGACCTCTCCCCTACAGATATAACTGAAACAATATGATTTCAAATCCACAAACATGAAGCTGCCTAACCTCTCCCCTACAGATATACCTGAAACAACATGATTTCAAATCCACAACATGTCTAACTTATGATATATTGATCTAAAACCATCCAAACTTGAAACATAGCTTTCCTAGGATGTCAAGAAATTTCAACTAACAATCTCAAGCATCATTGTCAAAGTTACAACATTTATCCATTTTAGGGAAGAGAGCTCAAGAATTGGGCAAAAAGGAGAAAAAGTGATCTACTCAAGCTCGTGCGATCTAGACTTCAAAGATGATCCTAGATGTTTCCTACACATCCTAGATAGGGATGGAAATGGATCGGATAGATCGAATAGTCTCAAATACGAATACGAATCCATATTTTTAAAATGAATATGAATTTGAATATTCTCAAATACGGATATGAATATTCTTGAATACGAATACGAACATTTTCGAATATGAATTTTCTCATATACGAATATCGGATAAAATGGATTCCCAGTGGTTTTGCTGACTTTTTACCAGTTACCGGAATGGTTACCAGTTTCAAACTGAACAAATTCAAATTTCGAATTGCAAAATTCGCCCAGTTTTTTCTAGGGTTCCAACAACGGATCGAATACGAATCAAATAGTCTCAAATACCAATACGAATACGAATATTCTCGAATACGAATGCAAATACAAATATTCTCAAATACGGATACAAATGTTCTTGAATACAATATGAATATTTTCGAATACGAATTTTGCTTACCATATTCACGTTTTCTCGGATACGAATATCGAATAAAACGGATTATTCGTTACCGTTTCCCACCCCTAATCCTAAGAAACCAAATCACACCATTTCTACACGTCCTAGGTAACCAAATCACACCATAAATCAACATAGAACAAGGAATTATCAAGAACACCAAGAAAGGAAGAAAACCAAATGATGAAGAATTACAGCTACTCCACCTAAAGACAAAACCCTAAAGGCAACACCTATACATCCTAGTTTCTCTCTTGGGGACTCAAGTGCAAAACTTACCCCCCCCCGGCGCCTCTCTAATGCCTCCTTATATAGTGGAGGCTCACATAAAATCCTAACCTGGTCGCAATGTGGATACAATCCACCACAATCACCTATGGGAACTCGTTAACCCATTACACAACTGGGTTTTCACTCAACATGCTCACACATGCTTTTCAAAGCGTCGTCTTCAACCTTGGTTCCAATAGCCTGAACCATCGTGTCTTGTCCTCCTCAAACTCTCCTTGACCTTATCCACTTAGGCCTTGCGTCGCGGTTTTTCAAACCACTCACTTTTCCAGTTTTAGGGCAAATGACCACATTGCTCCTCAACTGACGTTTCCCGATTCCTTCACCTTGAAGCATCGTCCATGCTTTGTCACCTTATATATGGCCCCAATGACTTTTTGCTAAGCCTCTTATACGTCTAGATCCACCAAACCGTCATCACTTGTAAACAGGCCTAAATTACTTGGTCCGGCACATGTCCCAGTTGACCTTGATCACTTGTGCTTTCCATGATCTTTGTCCATCTTGTGCTTGATTGAGTCCAACCATCTCATTAGGCTTCCACAATCACACTGGACCTTGATTCTCCAACCAAGTCCTGATCCTTCTCATAGTTGACCATTATTGACTACAGAACCACCTACACAACAATAGACCAAGCAAATTATTTTTAGAAATAAGTTTATTCCAACCTGATCTAAGTTAGTCCATAAATGCATCATATAATACATATGCAACATTAATATAGACCTAGACCAATTTTCGAAGAGATTCTCAACTTTTAGCATCAACACACACAACAACCGGTCTAGTTGTCATTAAAGGACTGGTCAAACCGCCCAACGCTAGCCTGACGGCTTGCTCCATGACGGTCAGACTGCACCTCACTCCTCTCAAACAAAACCTTTTAAAAAATTTCAAACTCTATCTCCTTACAGCTCAAGTCTCTAAATGTAATGACACAAGTACGAGCATATCCTTATACGTATAGGAATACATGATTTTTGCCCAATCTAAAAAAGGTGCACCATCGATATGATCGCCCGTACCACAACGGTCTAGCCGTCATGCAACATCTGGTCAAACCAGTTAACTTGACTGAAAAACACCCTCTCCATGTTCGCACTTAAAATCCTATCTACTTTCGGCTCAATATTGAAATTGACATGAGATCTGTACAAAAATACTCACAAGGCACCAGGGAACAACCGAATTTTGCCTATTTGCCAACCCTCCCAGAGTCGTTCCAACCTCTCGCCAGAAGTCGATCAGGCCTCTTGTACCGGTCAAACCGCCTAGCCCATGACAGTCTGACCACATATGCCTAAACTCCTTGCCTTTTTCTGAATTTGGATTTCAACAACTCAAACAACCTCAATAGTGTCATATACTCATCACATCACTACAAATATCCTGACATAAAACTATAATGGTCCCGTTCTTTTCAGCTTATGATTTACGGTTTATCGTTTTTCTAAATAAATAAATAAATAGGATAGTTTCTTCGTCGCTGTTTCAAAGCAGCTTATCGGGACAGTCTTTACGAAGCGGCTTATAGGTATTTGATTTATTTACACAAGTACTCGTGCTATGACCAAAATTCATGAGCCATAGTCGAAATGAACGAATCTAACAGCTGGCTATTTTTGGCAACACAAGGGTACATGATTTTCTGTTTGGAGATCAAATTCAAAGGCTATTTACGTCACCAAAAAGGAAAAGAAAAGACCTCATGCTTGGATGATTGTAGCTGGCAGAGTAGAGCTGCTGCGAATCATTGTCCTTCCGGTGACAACAAGTACTGTTATATATGCTGCAAAGCACGCATTGTAGGACGGTGACGCTTCGTTTCTTCATCTAATTTTTCTCCGAATTGACCAAAACGAAACGGCATTGCAAGTTTGGAGCCATCCGCATGCATGGGGTCCTCATGAAATAGCTCACTACCTACTCCATCTCTTATTTCTCTAAATTAGGTTAGGTCATGTTATAAAGTGCTATAGTTTTTGGTTTTTAACTTTTGCGTGTTGGCTTTTAACTGAAATGATATTGTAATGACTGTAGTTTTTCTAAGATATTCAATTAAAAAATAAAATATAGAAAATAAAATAAAAAACGTTGTTACGTCTTCACAGATAATGCAAAGAAAAAGAGAAAAAAGTGTTTAAAAAGTCAACGTATTTTAAACAACTTTTAACTTCTAAAAATCATAAGCCACCGCTCTTTAGAATAACGCTCTACTCATTTCAGCTTGAGATTCTGGCTTCTTTTTCACTATTCTTAAATTTCATCATTTTCTGCCTTTTTTGGCTTTTTTACCGGGTTCTTTTTTCCTGTATTCGTTTGCATTGTCCGTGATAGGCTAACCTATGTTTTTTCTAATTTTTCTTAAATTTCATTATACAAAATAAGTCATCATCAAATACAGTGTAATTTTAACTAATTACAATATAATTTTAATTATAAGCTAATTTATTTTAGTATAACTGAGCGACACCTATATCTTTAGATTTGCCTCTTGCTCCACATGGAACTGCAGCTTTTTGCCCATAATGATCTGCTTGATGCATTCTTCTGACCCTAACCGGCCAAAAACTTTGACAACTACACAATAATTATCGGTTTAGCGTGCACGTAAAAGCATGCTACGTACTTGTGCAAGCACCGCAACCGGTGAAGGCGAAGCTTTTTCCACATGTACGTGGAAGCAGATTCTCTGCCTCGATGTTCAAATGGCAGAGGACTACAGTAGGTTGTCATTCCTCCTTCATCAGCCGTCGGGTAAAAAAACGAGTGACTTAGATCAGATGCTACAGTGATTTGTTACGGTACCTGTTTGTTCACTTTCAGTAGTTGTCTGTAATTTGCTGGTTTCATCATTCATATCGTGGCTGGATGTAGGACACTATCGTTCTGTATTTATCTCATCGTTCTCATGACACTATCGTTCTGTATTTATCTCGTCATTCTCATCAACATATCGCCCTCAGTGCATCAAGGAATGATCTCATCTCATCAGCAATAGATTAGCACTACTAGCTCCTTTATAAGTGACTAATGTAGTAATGTTACACGCATGTGCAGTAACTTATGTCATGGCCGCGGATGAAATGGAAGGAGCGAGTTGTTAGTGTTTTACCTTCGCAGCATGCTAGCAGAGTAGCAGTTGTTACTTGTGACCTGTGAGGAATACGGCCGAGGAGTAGAGGTACACATCAGTACATGCGCACAGGGAGATGCCTCCAACCTTTTCATTTAGGGGCGTTCAATCCGGCTCTCCCTTCGGTCTTTTAACTACCGGTTTTTAACTAAAAATATACTATAATAGTTGTTAATTTTTATGAGTCATTTAATTATAAAAAATAAAAAAGCACCGTTATATCTCTATAGACAATACAAAAAAAGGGTAAAAGCAAAAAAAGGCAAAACAGAAAAAAAACAAATTTAAGAAGCCGACACGTTCATTCCGTCTTCTAGAAACCAAAAGCCAAAAACCCAAACCAGATTGAACGGGGAAAGATAACATAAAACCCTATGTTTTGCAAAAATTTCAAAAACCAAAGGTTTTTAGACTAAATGTTTCAAGAAACCTCAGGTTTGATCTATCACGTTCCATGACTTCCATCCGATGGGATATAATAAGTGAGACCCACCTATCAGTCAAATTAATAAGTAGGATCCACTAGGTAGCCCCATGTGCCAAATCCAGACACCTGCCAGCCCTATTTCTCCTCTCTATTCTTAACTGTTTCTGAGACTAACAATCAACAACAATGTAGGCGGGCCCGCGAAGAATGGTGGGGTAGGGCTGTTAGGTTTTTGACCTAAGGCCAAACGGCCGAGATGAGGGAGACGTGGGGAAACCCACGTCCGGTTTTTCAGCACCCTGATCGGGGGTGCCTAACCAACTTGTGGTTACGGTCCCCGTTGCAACAGTGCAATATAATAGAAGGAGTTCCGGCCTCTCCCGGAGACGTTCATTCCCGTGAGAGCCAAAACCCCGAACAAACCCTAAAGTTACCCGATCTATTGAGCGCTGTCAAGCAACGGGAAGATCGCCGCCGCCGCTGTAGGACATCGCCGGCGACCCTCTCAACCGCAAGGCTACTGCGACCTTCACCGACTCATCCCCACGCCTGCATCACGCAGGCACGAGGTCTTCGCTCATGGCGTTCATCGGTGACCGTGAGTCTCCCTAAATCCCCTTAATCCTAGGTGTTCTAGACGCAGGTTAGTGGATAATGTGATGCACTTGATGATTATGAAACTCACAAGGGCTACCAGGTATGTCATACTTGTATGTTTGGTATTCATATAGGTTCCAGTTGTCATATATTGTTGGATGGAATGGAATAGAGCAAATCTCGGTTTTTTTAACTTTTAGCCTAAGAACATGTTGTTTCTTGAAATTTTTTGTAAAACATAGAATTTTATATTGACTTTGCTCCAAAATCTAGGGTTTTATGAAATTTAGGTTGTGCTCCAACTAGCTTTTACCTGAAATTGCACTGAAGCGGCCGTTAGCTTTTTTTGGAAAAAGGGAAAATATAAAAGAAAAAATTGAAAAAAAAACCCGTTATATCGTTATAGATAATGTAAATGAATAAAAGGAAAAAATGCAACAAAAAAAGACAGGAGTTGAAGTTGTCCGGAGCGGGCCTTACTGTTTTATTTTATGGATGCTTCGGCGCTGTGGAGTGCGGACGTCTCGCTGGTGCAGGCCCCTCTCCTTCCCCCTCTCCGTCTCACTGCAGCTTGAATCCAAGATTGGGACACTTGCTAGATGCTTCTGCAGTGGCGAGGAGAATTAAATGTGAATTGAACTACTGGCCAACCCACCAAAGCCAGAGGTTTTCAGGCTTCAGCAAGTACCCTCACCACGTGGTGTGTGAGAGCAAGTACCCTCACCCGTCCCTCAGCTTCTTCTGCGTTCAAAGGGCCCAAAGTTTGAGTTGAATCTACTTTGAGGAATTTACGCCTAAACAGACTTGTGACCTATGAAGCTAGCTTGAAAGGACTAACAATATTTTTATATTAACTTCTGGTTCTAACTTCTGTTTAAAAAAAATCAGAAATCTAGTTTTCTACCGCGATTATCCCACTTCTCACAATTTTATCTCGCTTTAGGGATAAAGTATAGGATCACGGATGTATTACGCACCTACTCCTCTCGCTCTTATCTCGCACACATTATTTTTTCCACCGCTCTACCTCTCCTTTTAAAACCATTCTTTTAAACAATGCTACTTATTTTCAACCCATAAGATCATCCTGATCGATGACACCTTGTTGCTGATATTAATTGATTGATTTACCCATAAGGGGGCACCTTTTGGCAACTTGTGACTTACTAAACTCATCTTAAGAACACAATTACATAGAACATCCTCAAATAGATAATCTTGGACTTTGGGCATCATCTAACATGTGATGCACCACCCATAAGATCATCCAGATCGATGACACCTTGTTGCTGATATTAATTGATTGATTTACCCATAGGACAAGTTCCTCGTCTGAGCTCCGATCACCGACGGGCTGCCCATCCTCTTGCGGCCGCCGCGGCGATGGCCTGTCGAGCTTCGAGCCCGAACCGTCAAAGCCCGTGCTTCCTATCGAGTCGTCGGACATGAGGGGGTTTCACCTTGTACATGTGGGCGATGGAATCCATGACGTCGATGCCGCCGTCCATCATTGGTGGTGCCATCTGAAGCTGATCCCTCTTGGCCTGCTCGTTGTCGTCGCCCCATATCATCGGGCTCTAATACCACTTGTTAAAACTTTGATCTAGGAGAAAACACACACATCACAAATAAACTGAAAGAACACAGGAGAATTTCTAAATTTCTCTATTCTCTTATGTACTCCCTTTTTTCTTGCTTTTCTTACAAAACTAGCTACAAACCTTCTCAATATGTAGGCTAATAATCTCCCACTAGCATATATATTTGGACTTCAAGATAGACATAACTTCAACTTAAGTTACATATGAAGATGAACTCTACTATATCTTAAAAACTAAGTTAAGGTTATTTCCAACAGTAGCCGTGGCAGCCAATGGCCAAACACGTCTTCAGGCGCATTGATTTGTCATAGGGTACAACTCTGCAGCCTGCAGGTAGAGCAAAGCATAATCACAATGTTAGGATACTACGTTTGTGCGCGTTATGTTGGTGCTCACTGGTACAATAATTGTCCTGACATGTGTACAAGGAAAGGAGAAAAATGTACCCAAAAAAAAAGGTCAGTACAGTGAGCAGGAAACCATTGAAACACAATTTTCTTGGAGCTCAGAGAAGTGCCTGTTTCTTTACTGACATGCAGCATGGAGGTAACCCATCTAACTACAAGGTGGCTCCTCTAATTGGGAATGACAACGCTGGGGCCAATTAGCCTAGCCCCCCTGGGAAATGCAGGACTGTGATTAGAATTCAAAGATACTCTAGCGCAGTGCGTATAGTAGTAAAAGTTCGTAACACAGTAGAGCACACATGGTAAGTCAAGCATAGTCCCGTAGAGAGGTCTTTTATCTAATCCACAATCACTAGCTCTAACTATGCCTAAAATATCTCAATGGATCAAGTCACCTAGAAAGTTAAAAAATGCTTCCACTGTTTGCAAACAAGGGTGACAGGATTCACACGACAGGGCCTGAGGACCGAAGGACTGGACATGCAATCATGCATGGTACTTAACTTTTGTAGCAGTGCAGGCAACGAAACGCAGCAGCGCTTGGAGGCAGGGATCGTCAGTCATGCCGTCATGGGCGGTGGCCGACGGCTCGCGGGAGCGGCACGGAGTTGCCGTCTCGTGCAGGTCGCGGGAGATGGGCCAGCCTGGGCTGGGTGCGGCGCTCCGGAGCTTGTTCTCTGGATCTATGGCTATGGACTGGGCTGATGTGTGGAGTGAGTGCAGTTTCGAATGCGGAGTGGGCACTAATCGGGCCTTCCACGATGTTCTGTGGGCCTCAGCTCTGTACGGTACATCAGCTGCTTGCCTGCAGTTTGGGCTGCTGCAAACGAACGGCCCATACTGCTCAGCCAATTGTCCTATTTGCAAGCCGATTGCTGAGGTATTGTTGCTGTTCATCGCATGATTCGCATCTTACGCTCAGTTCAAGAGCTTTAGAAGGTTTTTTTATTGTAACTGTAGACTTTTAGATGAAATAAATATTATAGTGATTATTAGTTTTTGGCTGATACATTCAATTAAAGAAAAAATTAAAAAATGTTACATCTCAACAAACAATACAAAAAAAAGAAAGAAAACATGTTAAGAAGACAACACATTCAAAACGGCTTTTACTTTTGGATGAAATAGACACTATAGTGACTATTAGCTTTTAGCTAAAATATTCAATTAAACAAAAATAAAAAAATTACACCTTTACGAATAATACAAAAGAAAATGAAAAAAAACTGAACGACAGTGGTAATATTCCGTCAGAGAAGAAAAGAACAACTGGAACATTCAACCGATATAGCACCTTGGTCATTTAAAAAAAGTTGTAGCACCTTGGTGGAGAAAAATATGGCGACTAAAAAATTCCGACCTGCCGGATTCGAACCAGCGACCTAAGGATCGTCTGCACGGACTACAGTCCTCCGCTCTACCAACTGAGCTAAGGTCGGTTTCTGCTCTATGACAATACTGTAAATTACTTACGTGTTCATTATCTTATCAAATGGAAGAACGCCCTGCAATCTGCATAGAAGTCATCGTAGTATATTTACACAATGCAAGCGGAAACTATTTCTTGAACAGGTCAGGCATTTCATGGTGTCACCACCAGAAACAGCGTGACATATTTTTTTGGTGAACGTCGTTTCGGTGCTCTTGACCGTATAATGCCGGATACGAATACATATATTTTTAGTTACGAATACCAAGCGAATACATATCACTCCGAATACGGTTAGTTTCAGTTACAACTATTTAATCGGATAATACGAAAAACAAATTTCACATGATGACAAAGACAGGTTAAACAACTAGTAAATTCTAACTAGCAAAGTAGCAAGTAAATGATAGAGGCTAGTTAAACAAGTCACATGGTTCAAAAGTACGAATTGCCCCATAGCCAAATAGTCAAGTACATCACTGGTTCATTTAACTTCATTACATTTAGCAAATGATTCCACAAGACCTTCATATCCAGTATCCGGTATTCGGAGAGGCTAGGTATCCGACTCCATTTCCGTATCCGGTAACTATCCAAACAAATACCTGGATAGTTCCATATCCATCGGATAATACTTTTTCCGAATCCGTTTTCGTATCCGACAAAAAATATTTAACTTTGTTTCTGTATCCGACAAAAAATATCCGACTCTATTTCGGTATGCCAATCACGGCAATTGGTAATAGGTTCGCCGAAGCGTATACATTCCAGAAACAAAACGAGACGGGAATTGTAGGGAGATAATCCTCTGCTTTGCCACACTAGCCACCAGTGTTTATTTCTGACACCCTCCATCCATATCCTACAAAACCATCCAGCAGGACACAGGCTAACGAACTGCCAGGCAGCCGGTTCATGTGGTACTGTTGTTGGACGTACGTGAGGAAAGGCTCTCTCACGAAGGCCTAATGTGATCTAGTGTTATTGGGCCGTTTGAGCTCTCTGCGGCATATTTTCCCGGTGTTGTCCGGCCTCATTTCCAAGCTTAGTTCTCACTTTTCAAACCCCTACGGTAGAGTTCGCATTGTGGGATATGTTTGATGGGTTTGGGAGTGGGTTATGAGAATTGCTAAGGGATATGCTGGGGTGGGTTATGGACTAGGATATGAGATTTTTATCCCATTATGACTCGGGATGAAAACGGATTAGATAGGACCCAACTCACATAATGCAAATACGAATATAAATCCAAATATACTCGAATAGGAATATGAATCGAATATTGTAACGAATATGAATTTGAATCGAATATTTACTTAATTCAATCGAATCCGGATATACTCATAACTTATGTAGTATGAAGACATTAATGATATTTTATCCTCGTACAATCATGCTTAATCATTCTAATTCATTCACTTCATCCAAAGAAATGTGAATTCACGTTCAATTAAAAAAAGTTGTCCAACTAATTAGTCGTATTGTAATAAAATATGCATATTGCTTCGTCGAATCCGAATACAGATACAGATATCCCGGATAAAATAACATTTCATATGGTAAAAGTCCATACCATATTCGCATCCATATTTTTTATGCGAATTCGAATACGAATATGATAGAAATTGCTAATTGGATACAAAAATCTATATCTATTCGTATACTGTCGAATACGGTAACCAAATAATACGAATAATTTGTATCCATTTTTCACCTCTAATTAGAACGTTTGGATATACTGGGTTTGGGATTGGGATTAAACTTTTATTAGACCAAAATGCCCTTTGCCATAATTCATTCAGTAAAGTGAAGCAAAAACCATCACAGGAAACGTGAAGGCACATATGCCTAACTAGTTTCTCTTCCCCTTTTCCATTGCTTCGACTCTATACCATATGTCCGTAATCCCATCTGTTTTGGTTACTTATCAAACAACATATAAAGAGACTAACTAGAAAGAGCCAGCGACAGGAGGAAGAATACTCATGTGTAAAATGAATGATCTTAGCCTTCTTGCATCTTCTTTTGGGAGTTTATATATATAATAGGGTTAGGATAAAAAATTTCTCTATTACCCTTTGATTATTACAAAAGATGAAAATACATTAATCAAGTTGAGCCACCCTTACAACACCACCAAATCAAAATTGATTAGCAATAGCTGTATAGGGGATATTTCAATCACGGAAGAAAGGCAATCGGTCCGCTCAGTTGCCAATTGAAGTCTTGAAGAGTAGCAATCGAAGGAAACACGGCAAACAAAGCAACGGAACAATGTCCAAGGTTGGATCACGGGAGGCAGCTAAAAGCGGCGACCCCAACAGCAGGCTTGAGCACACATGACTGAGAGTGAGGACATACTTGCACATTTCCCAGTTCCCATCGCACATCAAGATTTTTTTCTGACAACTGGGATTCTTTTATGTTAGCTACTCCTCTTGATATTCGTGCAGTCTGAATATGCGAGCTGCACGCACGTGACACCTCCACGCATTTTTCTCATGGGCCTGCTTAGAATAAGCACGAAATTTTTGATTGACTGTCACGATTGCTAGCGAAATCACACCGTACGAACAAGACAAGTGTAAATATAAAACGATGCTAACGTAAGTTTCGGGAACTAATTTTTTTCATCGAACAAATGAAAGAATCTCACCACCACTACAGGTACAAACTTAACTTTAGCCGCGTGGAACACTCTCCACGGTAGTAACACCACAACTATAACTACAGTAGTAGTAAAATCCTACGAATCTACCCCACGGTGGAGCAGGCCGACGTGTCGGGGTCCACGAGCGCGGGGACCAGGTATTTCCTCCCATGGGCCCCGTTCACGTTGTAACTGGCCCCACTGGCAGGGTCCACCAGCAGCGACCCCGCGTAGCCGGGGTACGCGCCCTTGCCGTACACGCCGGCGCACGCCGTGGCTGCCTCCAGCGGCGCCTCGGCGGGGCCCTGGAAGAAGCCGTTGCCGAACGGGTTGGTGACCGTGCCGACGATCATGGACGCCAGGGACACCACCATGCCGTCGACGCCGACGTCGCCGTTGGGCGGCGTGAGCGGCGCCGCCTGCGGGCCGTACACCGGCTGGTGGTACGGCCACGCGCACTGGCCGGGGCACTGCGTCGCCGGGTTGCCGACCCACACGTACGCGAACCGCCCGGCGCGTGACCGCGCGGACGCGCCGTGGGTGCCGCACCGGCTCATGCAGAACCCGTCCACGGCCACGTCGTCGGCCGTGAGCACCACGTTGATGGCACGGCTCGGCGAGCCGCGTGCGGCGAGCCTGAGGAGGTCCTTCCCCGTGAGCCGCTTGCCGAGGGAGTAGGACTGGTCGAGGACGTGGGACCCGAGGGCCAGGGACGGGAAGTGGGCCTTGAAGTTGGCGTAGTACTTCTGCGCCGTCTTGAACCAGGTGCCGACGGAGGGCTCCGGCTGCGGCTGCGGCGCCGGGGCCGTGGACAGCGACGAGACGAAGTCGGTGATCACCGCGCGCTGCGGGGCGGAGAAGTTGCCGTACCAGATGAGGTTGACGGCGATGCGGCCCGAGAGGAGCGCGCCCTTGTGGTACGTCATGGTGATGGGCTGGTCCTGCACGAGCGCAGCGGGCTGCCTCGCCGCCGCCACGAGGCGGCTGTGGAACAACAGCGCGCACACTAGGAGCGACGCTGCCACACAAGTGTGGGAAGCCATTGCCGGGATCTTGGACTTGTTTCTTGGTTTTGTCTCTGAGGAAGGTGATGGGGTGGGAGGGGAGCAGCCGGGGTTTTATAGAGGAGAGTCGAAGAGGCAGTGCAGTGGGAAATGAGGGGCCGAGGGGGTAGGGTACCGCGTGACGTATGAGGGAGAGCGCTGCTTTCTGAACCAAAAGGGTCGTCCTTGGCCGGGCTGCCCGAACGGTCACTGACAGCTAACCTTGCGTGCCCTGCTTGCTACCAGCTGTAGTGGAGTGAGCATGTTACCGTTTTGCCCTGCGGTTTCAGCCTCGGAGACTGTACGGTCTGCGTGTGACACTGCGGCTAGATAGTAGCCTGGGTGTAAATAAAGCACGGGCAGTTTGGGAATTGCGGGAGGATAGGGTGGGCACTGCGGGAGTGGGTAAAAGCAGGTTGGCTTCTCGAGGAGCTTGAAACCTGCCTGCTTGGGGCAGGGGAATACGAACGTTGGTGGGGAGGGAAGGTGGCCCGGGCCATTTTGAGTTTTTTTGAACGTTGGGGGTCACTGGTTGATGGGCCCAGCGCTTAGTATCGGAGGCTGGCTTGCTGTAATGGCAAATAGTAGTAGCACAGTAGTACTCCGGTGAGTTGGGTGGCGTTTGATTCGGTTGGATTTTCGACTGTTGGTTTTTATAAACTAAAAGTTGATAAAATAAGAAGTTAAATTAAATATAATGATTTTTTGAAGTGGTTTTTTAAGTATCTTTAACACATTTGATCATTTTCAAGTGTGCCTGCCCATTCTCCAACTGAGCCCTCTCCCATGCGTCGTCTCCTCCGTGCACCGTGGTTGCCTTCCCTTCGTTGCTGCCTCCTCGTCCGTCTGCCTCCTCCCCTCTTGGCCGCCTCCTCCCACATCAGGCGCCACCTCCTTCCCCGTCCATCGCCGTCTCCTCCACCCCTGTTCGTTGTCGTCTCCTACTTCCCCATCCGTCGCTACCGCCCTTCTGTCCTCCTCCCCAATCGCATCCCTCCCGCATCCACCTCTCTCATCGGCCTCGCCTCTTTTTGCCCTACGCCCACCATTGGCCTCGGCCCCGTCTTCGGCATAAGGTATATGCGAGGGAGTGTGACTTGTTAGATTTTGTTATACATGGAACTAGCACTTTGACAAATTCCTTGTTTCATTCTTTTTTGTGCAATACAAAGTTGTTACATGCTAACTTCAATTGTGTATGTACGAAGCAAAATCTGCATGACTTTCGGTGGTAATTATGTGTAGTTTTCATTAGATATGTGTTGTTGTCTTTGTTCGGTTACATGGTTACAGATGGATAACTCTTGATCATAAATTGCAACTTGGGATGTATTTGCAATAACAGTTTTGGTAGAGATTTGTGTAGAGGAAGTGAACACGAAGAATAGACCAATGGGATGTCTCAACAATAGATGGTACCAAAACTTAATGCAAAAGTTCACAGAACATATCCGTCGGCAGTACACTCATAAGCAACTGAAAAACAAGTGGGATAGCTTGATACTCAACTACGCCAACTAGAATACTTTGAAGCTAAGAGCCTTTGGTCTTGGAATTGATCCCAATACCGATATCATTGATGCTGGGGATGCCTAGTAGGCGGACCAAGAGAAGGTAAGCAGTCTTGGGTAATCTTGGTCGAGTGGTCTGATCAGCCATCGTGGCGGTCGGATTGACCAACTATCAAACTGAACCCCGTGTGGGCGAGTGGACCAACAAGGACTGTAATGACTATTTTTCTAGCTATTGCAGAGGAGGGTGGTACACTCGGCCATTAGTTGGTGGTAGTACTAGCCCCAGGAGTTTTTGCTGGAATCTTGTCTTAACTGCTAGTTTTTGGGTGGGGATATAAATACCCCCTTGTGGCCGGTTGAGGATAAGGCGGATGCATCCTATTCCACTCTTTCGAGCTAGTGAAATCTTCTTCTCTTAATTGTGCATATGTTGCACCTTTGAGTAAGCAGAAATGTCTCTAGTTGCATGTGTTGTATCTAGAAATAGATTGAGTATCCACTTGTGCATATGTTGCACTTGGTGAGAGTCAAGCAAGAGGCTTGGTTTTCTACTCTTAGAGGTTATCGACTCCTAGACGGCTTGGAGGTATAAGAACCGTGATCTCTTCAAGAAGATTATGAAGAGGCCTGATATTGGTGTGAAGGTTAAAGCTCACCTACTCAGAGTAAAAAAAAGCTATCACTAGTGAAATCGAGATGTTTGGCTTAATTTGTGGAGCCAGTCTAATTCGTTTGGACCTACCTCAACGTGGATTAGGGGAAACTGGCAAGTATCTGTACACCACTGTAAAAAGAGACTGTGTCACTTTATTTAAGTTGGTTTCCTCTCTTGTGCTTTGCATTGTGTAATTTATATTCTTAGAATTAAATTGTTTGCTTGTTATACTAGGATTGCAAATCTTGATCTCGACTCAAGTTGTTGGTGCACTTATTGAAACTAGTTGATTTAGCTCTTAATTGTGGAAAATCGTTTTGATTTATGCTTTCGTATATAAACTATGGTTTTGGCCAAAGATATTTTAAAACCACCTATTCAACCCCCCCCCCTCTAATTGCTCCCCTCAATCTTACAGATGCAATGATGCTATGTCAACTTTGAGTGCCTTATTCACACTCGTGGTGTGTAGCGCTTTTGGTTGTAGCAATGAGTACGGTCGAGAAGAATACTTGAATTGAATGGAATATAATGGGTGGAGGAGAAACTCTGTAACTCACATGTTTGCTACAACATGTGTTAGAATGCGAAGGTCAGTGTCCCCAAACCTACATGACACTTTAGTGGAAAATTATGGTTTAAGATCATCTAGGGAAAATGTGTTTGAAAGAAGTGTTGGGCCTAATTTTATGGATTTATGAAGCGCCACAATCTAACAGAGGAGTGGAAACCGGTTCGCTCATTCCTGGCATACCGTAAGTCAAAGTTTGCTCAAGTTTTGGAATCATATGCCAGCTTGGTATTGACAACATAAAACCTTTAGACCCAACCTTTAGTAATGTGCATCCAAGACTTATGTAGATTTTACCCGCATTGGGGCTATAGACGAGACGCACGTACATGTGATTGTGCCCACAGATCAGCAAGCTACACAAATTCAACCGACATGGCTACATGAGTTAGAATATGTCTGCAGTTTGTGATTTCAACATGAGGTTTACTTTCGTTTGCGCTGGGTGACTTGGTTCTGCTCATGACACATGCATACTCTTCGATACGTTGGTGATGTACAGAGAACAGTTTCCCCACCCTCCAGAAGGTACGTTCCCCATTTATGTTTCGATAAATTGTGCTTCTCTTAAGCTGGTGAATTGTCTCTAAGCTCATGTTTTGTTTGCACTGTAGGCAAGTACTGGCCTATTTTTGTACCCAAGTTCAGGAATGGTGGTCGCCTCATCAAAATGAAGAGACCTTCAACTATCATCACTCATCACTAAGGAATGTCATCAAACACACTTTTGGTATTTGGAAGATGAAGTGACATATCCTTCTCAATATTCCAAGCTACGGTATGGAAAAGCAGAAAAAAATTATTGTAGCTATGATGGCTTTACACAATTTCATTAAGAACAGTCAGTTGCCTAACCAGGATTTTGCAAGGCTCGAATGGGATAACGATTGCATTGATGGGGATGGCGACCCTGCTGCATCTAATGTTGCTGCTTCTAGGGTCAATGCAAGTATGGACGAGTTGTGTGATGCTATTACAACGACTTTGTTATCGTGATGTCTGTTGAAAACTTGTAATGTAACACATCTTATAATGTTGTGTTCCAAGAATGGACAATATATTTCAATGCTCGTGATGATCAACTGATAATGTGAAGTTGTGAACTTGCAACATATGTATCATCACCTTATTGCCGTCACATCTCGTCATGGCATATACCTACATTATCCATGCATCCTTTTTTTGGTTACATGGTTTTTTGTTGCTTGGTCACCTGCTCTGCTTTCTTTTGCCCTTTGCAATTTTGTCTCTTTAAAATGCAATAAGCATCTTGCATTGTATCATACAGGATCATTGAAAAAATGAATTATTCTAACGTAGGCAAAAAGATAAATTTGAGTTTGATAAACACCTACAAAATAACAACAAAAATCTAACGTGATAAAAATAAGCAAAGTAACATGACTATTTTGATGGTGTTTGAATCAGGCTGGCTAACAAAATTTAAAACTCTAACTAAATTAAATATCTCTTATTTTCAGCATTTTTAGCCTAGCCAAAAATGAAAACTTTAGCCCGTTTACCCATGATATAGATTGATAGGTGATGTAGCAATAACAATATCTCTAATTGCTATTGATTGTTATAAACTTTTGCATATCTCTAATTGTTATTGATTATTATAAACTTTTTTGATAGCTATTATATTTCCTGAAAATAGCTGTTACTTATATGTATCTATTATTAGTTCAACTCTCAGATGGTGACTCTTAGTTCGTAGGTAAACGAGCATACCCACGGGTGACGGGTACTCGCGGGTGATGGGTATGGACGAGGTTCTTCATCCGTCGTCTTTCGTAGGTATACCTGTGGGTATAAATCGAGATCACGAATATAAATTTAAACAAGCAATATTTGTACCCGTTATGTTGGATTGCCATCCATAGGGGGACGTTGTAACAGGGTAAAAATTAGTGGGAACTAGCATCTGAGTACGTGATCCCATCCACACGGGATCACGTATAGTCCTTCCAAAATCTTCCGGCACTACGGCATCTATCGCGTCATCTCCTACCGTACATAACTGACTTTACACCCATGCAAGGCTAGCTGTGGCCGACAGCGATATATAGTGGGGTTAGAGGAGGCGGTCCCGTAAAGCTTCCGATTTATAAGACCGGCCGCCCAGTATATCGTCGCCATGCGTCCTCGTTACCTTCATCCAAATCACATGCAAAACACGTCGCATCCAGGCCCATCAACGTACCACGGTACCAGGAGCCAAAAGCGAGCGAAAGTAGCGTCACCCAACGTTGCCCTGTTGCCCGGTGGGCTCGCCGGGAGATCCGCGTACGGCGGGCGCCATGGCCAGCGCCAGACGGCGGTGGTGAAGCTGCCACGCGCGTCGTCGCACTGCGACACGCACCCTACGGTACGCCCCCACGACGCGCTCGTGAGCTCTTACTATTGCTCGCCCTCGCCAACCAGTCCACCACACCACACCACACCAGCCGCTAGCTAGCAGCGTACTGGCAGCAGCCCGCGAGGCGCCAGCTGTCCACGCGTGCGTACGTACATGGAGAGGGAGAGAGGTAACGCAAAGCCCAAGCCGGGCCCGGCCTTATCCGAAAGATCGCCTGGGTGACCATGCGTCGTCGGATCTGGCTGATCAAGACCAAGAAAAGACAGGTATCATTTTTAAAACACTTTTTTAGTTGCGGTTTACGACTTTTGTCTTTAATATGAGTACTCATATGAACGAAACAAAAGTCGATAAGCTGTTTTTAAAAGACTATCCTAAAAAGCCATTTCAAAACAACAGTGGAGAAACTATCTCGTTTGTTTATTCAAGGGAAGTTATAAACCATAGAACATGCTCCCTTTAGTTTATGGCTTATAACTTTCTTTAAATAAATAAAAGGGGCGATTTCTTCGTTACCGTTTCAAAGCGGCTTAACAGGATAGCTTTTTAGAAGTAGTTTATCGGTTTCGGTTCGTTTGCACAAGCGCTCGTATTAGAACTAAAAACTATATACCGTAATTATAAACCATAACTGAAAAGAATAAACTCACTTTAAGGCCTTGCTCATTTGGGCTTGGGTTTATGCCTTCTAACTTATTTTTCACTATTTCTAAATTTCGTATTTTCCTGACTTTTTGGCTTATTTTGAGTTCTTGTGCCGGTTTTTTTTGTATTCGTTTGTATTATACGTGATGGGCTAACCCTTTTTTCTTAAATTTAAGTATACCAAATAAGCCACTATCAATTATAATATAATTTCAGCTAGCTACTGGGAAAATTCAATCATAAATTACCAAAATTCAGCTCTTCAGCTCAACTAAGTACCAACTAAACTAAAAAGAACAGCCGTTTAAATGGCGAGTTAGATGGCTCCATTTATGATGTGTGTTTTATGCGTGCGTGAATGCAATGCATGCGGACTAGCCGTGCCCGACCGATCCATATCTTTGTTCCCTTTCATCTTTGGGGGACGTGTTTGGTGGAGTTGGAGTGGTAGTAGTACTTGGGTTCCTTTGATGCAAGCCGGCTTGCCGAAGCTTCCGAATACAGTTGGCATTTGGTGTGCGTTGAGCCTCTGAAAGCTTTTTTTCCCTCGAAAAATCATGCTCCGAATGCTTTAGACTGGCTCACGATCGGATTGCATCGGAAGTTACATGTTCTGGCCTTCCAGTAATTGTGCGACAGTTGTTAGTTTAACTGTTACTAACACGCATTGGTAATGACGTAATGTCGTTTATGATCTCCGCCCATCTGTGACTTTGGTCTGGTTGCCATGCCACCGGCCATGCAAAACTTTCCCAGTTTCTCACTCCGCCGCACCATCGTGTCATTGGTTATTACGTATACTACCTTGTTTCACCTTCGGTGGCAGCTGATGGTTAGGTTAATATATACGGTCCCATTGACACCGTAATGCGTATACACGTAACTTTTTTTTAGATGAATAGGACATCAAAAACGATGCCCCAGCTCCCCTAATTGAAACTGGATCACAGTTAACAGCCCAGGTTTATATGCAGCTCATTCAGCTGTTACATCCGGAATTCAGTTCATGCATTCCAGGAAATTAAACTACGGGGTGTTTGGTTGCCAGTCACAGTTTACCACACCTAAGGTTAAGCAAGTTTGACCAACTTTGGGAGCTGTTTGGTTACAGCCACAGTTGTGACAAGATTTCCTTCCAGCAAACTAGGTCCCACGCGTCAATGACTCAAAAAAGTGTGGCAAGATTCCCTTAGACTTGCTAAGATATGGCAAAGAATTTGAGCACCTCAACTTAGACAAGTATGACAATTTTTGTTGGCAAAATGTGGCTAGCAACCAAGCAGCCCCTACATCTTGCCCTTCAGCAGAGCGCTGATCTTGCAAACCCGCGCATGGGGAACAGTACAAAAATCAAAAGTTACTCATACTTTATTTGAGCTAGCACTGATTCGCCTTGATCTTGACCCCCTTCAATTTTGTTAGTACTCCAAAAAAAAATGATGACATACTGCCGTTTTACAGTCAGCAACAGTCTAGCATCAAATTAGGCCAGCCTCCAGTACTCAGGTATGCAAGCAAGCATTAGCCAAGTAATTGTAGTACGTGGTTTACTAGAACTATAAATGGTTCACTAACGTTAACTTTTCTTAGTTTTAGTACCTTTTACTATGTGCATATAATAGGCTTTAAATTTATATTACGGGACGGTAAGAGAAAACATCAAACAACTCAATAGTTTGTGGGGCATAATCCTGTAAAATCGAAACACAAAAGCATATTTCCTACTGGTTAGAAGGAAGTGAGCCTTAGGCCCTTTTTTTTTGCTCCTTCATAAATCGAAAATCTAAACTTCGAAATGAAGTTGCTTCTTGAAATTGATTTTTTCAAACAGCTTTTCAAGCTTAAAATCATATGTGTCATTTTTATTGGTGTCTTCATCATCTATTACTGTATAAAAAAACACAGATAAAAATCATCGACATAACTAAAATCATAAACTGCATCCAAAACAACATCCTTTAGCTTTATCTGAAAGACCCCTTAGCTTTATCTGGAAGACAAATGCGACGTTAGTTCATCGTATCAATTGTACCATCCAACCGTGGTTGGTAATCAAATTATACTGGTCAGAAATCCGAAACAAGTCACTAAATACGAAATAATGATACGCGTAATGACGCTTATAATTAGGTACGAGTACGATGTCCGGGAGCGCATACGGCAGCTGTTTTACTCTGCTACAGTCAGGTAGGACAGGGATTTGGTGCCCAAGCTGTCATCTTGTACGACGTCTCTTTGCCTCGTTAAACCGGCAGCGCCGTGTCTCGCGCTTGTCGATCTCCCTGTCCTTTAGCTTCCGGATAATCTTACCGGATGGGCACTTAACCGGCTAAGCTGCACTGCAGACGATTGTGAGGCTGTTAGGAAATTGATTAAGACACTACTTAAGTTAGCTTATGTTTTTAGTTTTTAGCTTATAACTTTTTAATTTCTTTTTAAGCTTTTCTTTTTTCATATATTTCTTTGCATTGTTTGTGATAAGATAATTTGTTTCTATTTTTATTTTTTTATAATTCTTACAACAGCTATGGTGAAAAAAAAGGCTCAAATAGTACTAAATAAACCTAAAAGCTGAAAATATAACAAAAAAAATGAGCACACCCTAATCATCACGCGATTTTTTTTCTAGAGAACGCGCAAAGCGCATCATTGCATTAAAGAGGGAAAATTAAGCATGACACAATCATATAGTAGGCTAGTAGCAGTACCCAGGAGAGAGAATTGTTCATGCGTTGGAGTATAAAACATGTTGATTAAGAAATGGTTCGCCGCTGAATGAGTACTACTTCTACCTAGTTTTGCAGTTGTTTCCGTGTTAAGGAACCGGATAACCACGGAGACACCGCATTCCACGGGCTTTGGATCAAGTGTTAGTGCTACCTCCAGATACTAGCTAGTTAATGGTCGATATCAATTCTTAGAGCCAAGTTGTCCAGACTCCGGATCCTTCAATTCGCCTTGGGATTTCGAGCATTGCGCGCAGTCTGCATTCTACCACCTGCGGGCAAAAGGATTTTGAAATTTGATGGTATTCTGTAGGGCGCAAGAGGTATTCTTGCTCGATACAGAGCGAACCATTGGTAAGTAGCCTTATCGTGTAAAGGTGTGCAAAGTGCTGGAAACCAATAACTGCTGCTTCCATGAATGGAAGTTCCCTGTAGGCTGCAGCTGCATGGACTTGATCTGTTGATCCCTCGCAGAGCAGGACTTCTGGACTTGAGAATTTGAGATCAATGCATGCATACATTGAGCAGAAGAACGGTATTCTACTGCTTGCGTTATTGCGAAATCCTGTGAGTGGCGAGGAGCCTCTCGTCCGTGTTGCATGGGCGGTGGACGCATGGCGCGGCTGGAAGCGACCACACAATCAGCGAGCGTCGCCCTCGGTCCAAACGAATCCAGCTGCCTCCCACCGAGTCAACTCAAGGCCAGCCGAAGCCGAAACAGAGGCAGACCAAGGATGGATGGCAAGGAAGGGTGCACGAAACTGCCATCCCATGCAGAAAATCGCACCTACAAGTACCCAAACCGATCGCCATTTACAAACCACACAAGAACACCTAGTACGTCTCTCGCACCAACTCACCAGCTCTGGCTGCCAATTCCACTCGAAGAAAATGGCCTCACCTCGTAGCATCTGCAATAGCTCTCACGCGAGCCACGTTGCACTTGCACTTGTCGCAGTACTGCTGTTGAGCTCTGCACATCGCTCCGTGGGAGCCAGGAGGCTCATGGAGCTGTACCAGCCACAGCCCAACGAACTCCTCACGTACCACAACGGCGCCGTGCTGCAGGGCGATATCCCCGTCTCCGTCCTCTGGTACGGCCGCTTCACGCCGGCACAGAAGGCCATCGTCTCCGACTTCGTCCTCTCGCTCACCACCACCTCGCAAGCGGCCACCCCGTCGGTGTCGCAGTGGTGGAACACTATCAACCAGCTCTACCTGTCCAAGGCGGGCGGCAAGAACGCGGCCCACGCCAAGAGCACGCAGGTGACACTCGCCGGCCAAGTCTCCGACGACGGGTGCTCGCTCGGCAAGCGTCTCAAGCTGTCCCAGCTCCCGGAGCTGGCGGCGAGGCCCGGGCCCAGGAAGGGTGGGATCGCGCTGGTGCTCACCGCGCAGGACGTGGCCGTCGAGGGCTTCTGCATGAGCCGGTGCGGCCTGCACGGCTCGGACGCCAAGACCGGGACGGCCTACGTGTGGGTCGGCAACTCCGCTACGCAGTGCCCAGGCCAATGCGCGTGGCCGTTTCACCAGCCGGTGTACGGGCCTCAGACGCCGGCGCTGGTGCCGCCCAGCGGCGACGTCGGGATGGACGGCATGGTGATGAACGTCGCCAGCATGGTCGCGGGCGCGGTGACCAACCCGTTCGGCGACGGGTTCTACCAGGGCCCCAAGGACGCGCCGCTGGAGGCCGCGACGGCGTGTCCGGGGGTCTACGGCAGCGGCGCGTACCCCGGCTGCGCCGGTAACCTGGCGGTGGACCGCGCGACGGGGGCGAGTTACAATGCCAATGGGGCCCATGGGAGGAAGTACCTGCTTCCCGCGCTGTTCGATCCTGCCACGTCAACCTGTTCAACTTTGGTGTGAGGACTGAGGAAACATGGTTTAACGATATGTAGTAGTACTGTACATACACCAGAGTGATGAAGGATTATATCTGTAGTTATGATTATTTAAGAAGATCGATAATAAAAAAGCCATGTTCTGTTTTGAAAATACTCTGTTCCTTGTTTGTGATCTTGGCAGAGCTGTTGCCGAATTGGATGGACACTAGAATGGTAGAATCTGCGATTTTATTTCGGTAATGGTACGCGTCGTGCATATTAAGAGAGCACTCCACACCGGACGCTTGGCTTAAATTTGGACGTTTCGTTCCCTGTCATTCGCAAGCTATCCGGTATAATCACGTCAGGGTATCTGACGCTTGCTATTCCTCCCGCTCCTTATTCACTACTCTAATTTTTCTTTTCAACCGCTTCCCACTGATATACCCTGAGGCTTGCTATTTCTCCCACACCTTATTCAATATTCTATTCCACTTTTTCAACCACTTCCCATGTTACTCTTCATCTACTCATCCATCTCTCAACCATTCCATCATAGCACATAGTGTTAGAGTTAGTAATCTTGTTTTTAGTTTGATGGTCAGGTCATGGTCGTATACAAGTTGATGGTCGTAGTCATGTACAAATCGTGGTCGTAGTCATATTTGAGTTCAAGTCGGATTGTTGAGTTTATGTTGTAGTCGTAGTCGTAATCGAGTCTATTTCTTAGTTGTAGAATTTGGGTATAAAAGGGCAGAGCAATGCAGCGAGGGAAAAAGGTAATGATCGGGGTGATCGTAGCGATTGGTGTGATCAAACGAGAGAAAGAAATAAAGAAGAGAAGAAAGAGCGGTTTGGCTCTGGGAAATTATCGAGTATCGAGTTCATCGTGATCGCAGACGTGGTCGTAAACAACTTACGACTACGGCGAGCGGAGGTGTCTGCAGGAGCAGAAGACGTGGTCATAAGCGACCACAGCAGGAAGATGTGGTTGTAAAGCATTACGACCATAGCAATTGATAGAGCCTTCAACGTGGTCGTAAGTCACAGTGTGGTCGTAATCGAGTTACGACTACGATGATCGACCTTGGTCGAAGGAGCGGTTACGAGGAGCGTAGCGCAACATCAACGTGGTCGTAACTTTCTCAGCAGAAGTTACGAGTACGCCGTCGAAGCTGGGAGGCGTGGTCGGAGCAGCTACAACATGGTCATAGCCGACAACGGAATGGTTGTAACGACTCCAGATGTGGTTGTAACGACTGATTGAGTGGTCATAGACTGCAACACATAGCATACTAGACCTTTTGATCTCCCAATCTCCACTTCGATTCCTCCACCTAGAGCCATGGTCATCCCTCTCCTTTCTTCCCTCTCTGCTAGAGCCACGGTCATTGCAATGTTCAGGTCCAACGAGGAGAGAGCATGGAGCGATGGCACTGAACAACAGTCCAGGGAGTCAAGGTGACAGGCGATGAGCAGAGACCTGAGGCTGCCAATCTATCAAAGGACAAGTGCTTATCTCAAATGTTGAGAAATTTGGACACTGTTGGACCCTAAAATACCCAAAATTCCGTTTTTGGCCCCCTGTACAAAAAAATTCCACTTTTGGACCCCTTCCCACCGCGGGATCGCCCAAGCCGCCACGTGGCTCGGCCGTCGCGGCCGGCGATCGCACGACCGCTGCGCCGCCCCGACCGCGCCATTGGCCTCCCGACCGCGCGACTCGCTCGCCCGGTACGCGATTCGCTTCGCCACCGCGCGATCCGCTTCGCCACCGCGCGACCCAGCCAAGGCGTCCGGTCCCGCGGCCGCACGAGCGTTTGCTCCCGACCGCATGTCCCCGATCGCAATACTCGTGAATATTTGTATGGTTTCGCAATTTTGTAGTTATAAACTGAGAAAAAATAGATAAAATTGCAATAATAACTTATGTTCATTGTTAGTTGCGATGTAAAAAAATTTGGATAATTTTTTTTAAAAAACGATTAATCATAGAACGATCGTTTCGTAAAGTGGTAAGTGATATTTAGGGTTTCGTATGGTTTTTAGGTTTGCAATCACTATGTTATTTGTATGTTTTGTCAATTTTGTAAATGTAAACTCGGAAAGAATCTGACCAAGTAGTAATAAAAGTTTATATTCATTATAACTTGTAGATGCCAATAAAATTTTGGTAAATTTTTTTTAGGAACAATTGACCGTAGAATGATCGATACAAATAGTGGTAAGTGACTTTTAAGGTTTACTGTGTTTTTAGGGTTTGCAATCTCAGTGATTGTTTTCAGTTTGGCAATTTTGTAGTTATAAACTGGATAAAAATCAGATAAAGTTGTAATAAAAGATTATGTTCATTGTAAGTTGTAGATGCATAAAAAATTTTGGTAAATTTTTTGTAGGAAAGATTGACCGTAGAACGGTCGATACATAAAGTGGTGAGTGATATTGTGAAGGTGAGTAACATGGAATGCCATACATAAATTTTGGTACATTTAATATTGTTAAATGAGGTGCTACGTGAATCATGGAATGCGAAAATACTAGATATTAAATTTCATAATACGATTGGGAGTAACATGTCGCGTAGATTTTTATTACATGCATAACATATAGCATGATATGCGACTAACCCACCCAACGCAAATGACGACCTCATCTGTGTGGACCGGGCCACTTTCCCTTCCTTGCCCGCTCGGCGTTGAACTCCTCCGCGCCTCTTTTGCCTTAGCCGCAATTTCCCTCTTTCTCTCGCGCTCCATCTCGCGAGCCTCCCGATCCTACGCTGCGCACGCTTCAAGATGAGCTTGCGCCTCGCGCAGATACGCAGGGTGTGCTCGTGCTTGTGGCGCTCCTCCTCCAAAGAACTCCTTCTCCTTTGTGACATTCCACTCCTCGAAGTCGAGGGTCCATTGGTCCTCAGGGTGGATCTCAAGATCGATCCATTTGCGGTAGGCACATAGGGGCTCCGGAGACTGTAAATAAAAGAGAGATATTGTTAGTGCGTGTTGTGAAGGAGAAAAGGTACGGGAAAATGGTGCATGTGGTCGTTACCGGCTGCCGATAGGTTGCGGTGTCAAAACGGCGGTTGGGGTAGTCACTGGAGTAGTTTGCGCAACCCCAGTACCGCATACCTAGACTGATGCGGTGCTTAGACTTGAAGAACTTGCACACGTCCCCGCACCAACAAAGGGGAGGTGTCTCCCCCTCAGGTGGTAGTTGTGGCGAACGCTCGGTGGGGACGTCCGGGATGGGGTTGTTGCTACGCGGGCGCTCTGGGGGGGACCTTTCATCGTAGCACGATGGGCTTGTTCTACCGGCCTCAGACGCCCTTATTTTCTCATCGCGGCGCATCGCGGTGCGGTGATCGTGCTATGTCACGGTCTCCTCCCAATCCTTCACCATCTTGTCCCATTGCTTCTTCTTGCCTTTGTCCATCCCGGTTGGGTGAGGAAGCGCGATGGAGTATGGGGTTTGGATGTGTAATGTTCATTGGGAAATGGAATGCATACCAATTTATAGGGGCTGTTTTGTGTCTACTCGTGCGTGTAAAGATGGTCCGCGTGGTCGTAGCAATGAGTAAAGATGGGAGTGCTGCGATATCACCAAAAAGGCCCCGCTTTGTCATGTCATCGCCAAAGCCGCATCTTTTGTCATCCCACCGAGCAAAGTGACCTCTTTTGTCATATCACCGAGCAAAGCCGCCTGCTTTATCATGTCATCGCGCAAGTCGGCATCCGTTGTCATCCGATTGAGCAAAGCCGCCTCGCTTTGTCATGTCTCCGAGGAAAGCCGCCCGCTTTATCATGTCATCGCGCAAAGCCGGCATGTGTTGTCATCTCACCGAGCACACTGCCCGCTTTGTCATGTCTCTGAGCACACCGCCATGTTTTGTCTTCTCACCGAGCAAAGCCGCCTCTTTTGTCATTTGACCGAGGACAATCGCTCTCTTTAGTAATGTCACCGCCAAAGTGGCATCTTTGGCATCCCACCGAGGACAATCGCTCTCTTTAGTAATCACGAATTGGCTATACTCATGCCTTTTGGCATTGTTTAGGTGTTTAGCTCTCGCCAATGGCCTCTTATCTCTAAATACTGAGCATCGGTGCACACTCACCACCCAAGCTAGAAATGATGTCCTCCTTATTCAAGCCACGGAACCAAGATGATGGCCTCATTCGGTAAGAGGTGTTATTTGATCCAATATTAAAATTTATTTCATTGTCAATATTATGTACATCTGTCCCAGATGCATGTTATGCTTTCTTATGTAATGCCTTTTGAATGTGATGTATCATTGCACTTGGGACTTTCAGGAATGACTTATTGTCTTTGACACTAGCTCGTGGACCTAAAATGGATAATTGATGAGATAGGCTCGTCCCTCAAGACCGCAGAATTTGTGCATTCACTCTCTTACGTGTAATGTAGAAAATTGTACCACACGTCATTTTGCCAAGTTAAAGTATTAGCCTAATATGTATATGTCGAATGGCCTAGCCGAGTCATCAAGCACTTCGGTGGCGGTAGCTCAACAAAGACCCATTTTGTCTAGTCATTGAGCAAAAGCGACTGCTTTGTCTAGTCACCGAGCAAAAGTCGACCTCTTTTGTCATGTCACCGAGCAAAGCCGCCCTTTTGTGAGGTCACATCAAAAGCGGCATGTTTTGTCTCTCACCGAGCATGGTGTGGGGTCAAGATTTGTGTTGTCTGTGGTCTTTGTGCGTGAGGTCGCCCCACACACCTTATAAAACGGAGCCATCCTCACATACTCCCCGCCATGTTATCAGTCACCTCCGAGTAAGTTGTTCACAATCTGTAGTTTTATTTCGTGCTCACTCCCCAATACTAGGCAATGAGTCACCAAGACGCCTTCATGGGCACCCACGGTGATGTGTCCAAATTGCAACTTGGTGGTTAGACGTAGGACATCACAGACGGCCAAGAATCCCGCGACACTACTACAAGTGCCCCAATCACTCGGTTAGTCATATTGTTTCGGTTCATTCAAATCGTGGTGGTATGTTTAAAAATCTTCTTGTCATGGAATCGCAGAAGCTCATGGTGGTTGCCGATTCGGGTGTGGGAGGATGAAATGGGAAATAGGAATGACAAGTGTTCGCCGTGAGAGAGTTGTCGTGGGGTTGCGACCCGTCGGATGCAACATCGTTTCGACAGACTAGAGTGGAAGATAAATTTAATGTTGTGTGCTATTTTGTTTCTTGTGTTTATTGTTATCCTCAAGTTGTAGTGCCGAGGTTCTCCTCGTGTATGTTCGCAATGTTTTATGCTATCTTGTCGTCAAGCTCTTTTGCTAAAGTTTTTGTACTGTTGTGTTGTATTTTAGTTCTTGTGTAGCCTTTTCGTGCATTTGCAGAAAATGAGTCCCTATCGTAGCCTCTGTTGTCATGTCATCGAGCAAAGTCGTCATCTTTGTCATCTCACCGAGCAAAAGTCGACCTCTTTGTCATGTCATCGAGCAAAGCCGGGCCGTCTTGTCATGTCCCCGAGCAAAGCTGGACTCTCATGACATCTCACCGAGCAAAGCCGCCTTTGTTTTTCACGTCTCTGTGCAAAGCTACCCGCTTTGCTATAAGTAGCACGGTTGGGCTCCATGACATTGTAACTCGAACAAAGAAGTACCATCTCTTTCGTGGTGAAACATACCATGCTCGGGCCGAGGGGCGATGGGATTTGGGTCACCAAGGACGACATTCCCTTAGAAAGGAGGGATATGTTCGGTCCACGCATCGATTGATACCAAGCCGGCGTGCTCAACCAGCGTGGCGAAATGCGCATACAATGAGTACGCGGTCGTCCAGATCTTGGATGGCCCGAACGATGGCGGGCGACGTTTCTTCGATGCTCACGCTCGGGTACAAATTAGTAATATTACAATTTTTATTGCTTATGGACCCTCGGTTGACCGTCCTTTTTGCAGATGGCAAATGCGACTTCTCCCGCCGGATCGACCCTCCTCATGAACGGTATGTTGATCGTTATGTGGATACATTATGGGCTCGAATATGGGACTTGGAGTACCAAATGGAGAGTCTCACCGAGAGATCAACGACCTCCGCGAATGCATGCAACGCGAGAGGCAACGAGGAGGTCGTGAATATAGGAAGCTCTTATGATCCCACATGTTGCCGCGCGAACCCGAAGCCGCATATGTGCATGCCACTACCACGACGGCCACCACGCCCGAGGCGACCCCTCAAAGAATTCTCCATGTGGGTGCCACGAGGCTCGTTTGGCATGTAGGTAACGACGGTTATGGTTGTGTCGTATTTTAGTTCATGTATTTGTTGATGTGTTGATGTTTGTGGCGGTAGACCGTTATCCTCAAGTTGTAGTCTTTGAGGTTCTCGTCATGTATGTTCGCAATGTTTTATGCTATGTTGTCGCCAAGCTCTTTTGGTAATGTGTTATGTACGGTTGTGTTGTATTTTAGTTGTTGTGTTTGTTGGTGTGTTGGTGGTTGTACTACTTGCTACATGTCATGTACGTGAAATGTATGAGTTGTTCGTGTTGTCATCCCGTGTTGTCATCTCTCGCTGGTTGTATGCCGTACTAAATCAAAGAACTTAGAGCAACCCTTTATACTTTGAAACCATCTTTGAACATCAAACCATCAAGCACTTGAAAAACATCACAAATATTACAAAAGCACAATTTGAAATATTCATTCATCATCTCGTGGGCGCCGCTCGTACGCCGCATATGATCCTCCGAGAAGGTGAACCTACTAGGGAGCGGGGTGCATCGCGAAGATCGTAGTGCGAGGGTGTGGCCGAGGCGCGGTGGGTACAACTCGTGGGCGATTGACGGCGGGTCAAAAGCATAGACCTCACCCAATCGGAGGTGGTGCCTACGCCCCGCTAGATGGTACAACCGAATTAGACAATGGAAAGTACGAATTGTTCATAATGAAATACACATGTTTAGTGCATACCGGGTATGTGGTCGGTGAAATGAGGATGTCGACGGAAGTCCCCATGTACTCGTGCGATGTCATGCCTTGATAGGTCGGCACAACCCACCTATCCCGGTCATATAGGTTGGTCCGCACCGCCGGGAGATACGAGGGCATCGCCTCTGTTGGTCCGGCGAGTCGTGGGCGCTGTTCGAGTGGGCCCCGTCGTCCCGGAGAGCACGGTCGCCGTCCGCCGCCTCCGTGATGACGATGCCCGCGACGTGCTATCCGCCGCAATTGCCGCAAGACGAACATGTGGTTAGACATAAATGGTAAATGAGTGCATGAACATGTGTTGCCCATTGTCGAACCGCGGGCCGGCGCGTGGAGGCCGAGCGACCGTAGCTTGGCCGACTTCGGGCGTCCCTCGTTGGTGCGGCGATGTCGACTCGTGATGACGCCGCCTTCGTAGTCGCGTGCTATCTGTTGCAATTGCTGCAAGTCGAACATGTGCGTGACATAAATGGTAAATGAGTGCATGAACAAATAGTTGCGAATTGTCGAACCGCCGGGCGGCGCGTGGAGGCCGAGCGACCGTAGCTTTGCCGACTCTCGGACGCCCCCTCGGTTCGTGCGGCGATGTCGACCTCCGTGATGACGCCGCCTCCGTAGCAACGTGCTATCTGCCGCAATTGCTGCGACACGAACATGTGGTTAGACATAAATGGTAAATGAGTGCATAAACAAATAGTTGTCAATTGTCGAACCGCCGGTCCGAAGCGCATGGAGGCCGAGGATGGGCGTGCTGATCCTGGTGCTGACGGCGGCGCGGAGGGAGGTGGTGGTCCCGCCACGCCCGCCACCGCGTGTATCAACAACGCCATCTCGCGGCTACCACAACTCAAGCCCCGTATCGCACTTCTTGCCCTTTCGCCGATGCTGCGCAGATAACTTACCCACCGAGACTCGGTATTTGACTTCCTATGTCGTGTTGCCTCATTAGCCTCGCTCGCCGATACGACGAGCCGGACCACCCGCAGCGAACAAATAGTCGGTTCAAACGTAATCGCATCGCCATAGTAATGACACAAGACTCTCGTACATCGCTCGTCGACCGCGCGCTAGATGACGGCCTCGACCTTCCCTGCATGTACCGCCCGTGAACGAAGATGAAGTGGAGGTCGGCGGCTCCCCGTAGTAAGCCTCGGCGGGTGCGTGGAGCGTACCATTCAAGGTATGCCTGCAGCGCGGGTCGGCGGTGGTCGCACGGCCGTGTCTCATCCACAACCATCGTATGCGCATGGTCGGACCACATGTCCGCCCACGCCCGTGTGTGGCTCTCCGCTTTCGCCGCCGCCTCTCTCGATTGCTGCAAGTCCATTCGACATTACACTATCGACGCATCGACATTGACACTAATGCGAATTAAATTTGGGGTGTCTGGACATACCGGTGGAACTCCTCCGCTAGAGGGCGTCCCGCCATGGGAGGGACATGCCGGTCGTCATCCAAGACATGTGATCTCGCCCAGACCGATATGACAACCCGTGGGGCCGTGTTCTCAATCGCTGAGACCATGGCCACCGCCCACGCCGCCAAACTCGATCGCTCGAACCTCCGGTGGAAATCCGAGCACGCACGCCTCTGGTGTCTCCCCGCCCACCTCAACCGACCATGCGCCCAACGTGTACCCATTGTGGGCGCATCAACGGGTCGCCGCCACCATACAATCGCGGGATGAGGTCATAAGGGTGCACACGACGACCAAAGTCGGCTCGCCAATGGGTAAGTGTTCCCATGACCACAATCAAGGAGAAGGTAGCGGCGGCTAGGATCGGCTCGGCCGCGCGCGACGCGCGGCGTCACACAAGCCTCGGTATGTGGAGCTAACCGCCGATCCCCGCCTATACTGTGGCTGCCGACCAGCCACCATCCGCCAAGGACTCGCTAGCGGTATGTAGCTAGGTCGCACGGAGTCTCGATCGTGCTAGGGAACAAGACGTGCTCCAACAGATATAGCGGTATGCAACGGCGCGTCCGCACCGCGACCTCATCTGCGTCGCAGGACGTGTCATGAAGCGACGGCCATCCATGTGGCACCCGGTGCGTTGTCTCGGATCGCATGACCGAACCGGTGACCTGACGGACCTTCCAATCTGCCGCCGGGGTGGCACCAAAGCGCACCACGGAGGGGTAGACCTGTAATCATCGTGGCGCCCCGCAGCAGAATCGCCATCTCCCCACCGGAAGTGGAAGGTGTGAGTCTCCGCCTCCATCGATCAACGAGTCGACAACGATGGCGCATCGTCGGAACCCATGCGGTAGATCCAACATGCGGGCAATGGGCGCAGACCGGTGTCCCGTAGTAGTGGGATGTACCGAGGTCGAGACGCCGCTTCTCTGGGCCCCTAAGGGCGAAGCAAGGAGGCCCTGTGCGGTGCCGACAACCACACATGGCATCGGTGGTGCTCGTCCCAACGGGCTCTAGCACTAACGCCATGTCTCGCCAAAGAAGGATAACAAGTTAGTGTACATTACAACAAAATGTGCAACAAATAACAACATAACTCACAACAAATGTTATGACAGGAAACGTACGGAATGTACAAAACATACGTAAAATGTGCACACGAATATGACCCACACGACAAGGAAACATATGGAATGTGCGAAAATATACATAACATGGTAATGTGCAATACATAGCTACACCATCGAGCCAACAATTAGCGTACACCTCTGAATAATACATTACATATGGATTGTGGTTGGTACTACGAGCGTTGCTTGATGCCTACTGCTTGGGCAATCGACCGAGGAGTGGCCAAAGGTCTTGCAAAGCCTACACTTCGGCACCGAACACGATCCCCTCGCTGGCTCTCATCCATGTCGCTATGGATGCGACGGCTTTGTCGCCTTCCACGCCCGACATGCTTCGTGCATCGTTGGGCACCCACTTTATCTCCCGCCATAATTCCTGTAGTGCATGTCTACCCCGTAGGAATTGAACTCTGCACTCCGTGTTGCATACAAGTCTCGCATGTCGTAGTACTTGGAGATGTACCGTGTCGACGCTGGTTCCATACAACGCAAGCCGCATACACATGGGAGCATGGCTTGTGCGTAAGCCGGGCTTGTTGCGAGTGCAAGATGCTTCATCACCAAGCGTGCATACCGCTTGCGCTCCCTCTAATGTGACCCATGACATACTTCGCCTTAGGCGGACCTCAAACTTCCTCCTTAAGCCATCAATGGGTGAGCAATGTGGGTTCGAGCCTTCTCCATCTTCCCGTCCATGAAGGCTCGCATGACCTCACGAGTATTGCTTGTTTTCCTCAACGTGCTTCCGCGCCATCCGGCTCTATTCACAAAGTACCCGAGTGCGGTTCCTGTGTCTCGCCACAATTGCCGTGATCGGCAGGATCCGACGCCTTCAATACACCATTGTAAACCTCGGACATGTTGGTTGTCATGATCCCATACCTCGCCCCACCGGTGTCGTGCAACAAAGACCACATTTCCAAGTCACCGCATTGGATGAACCCATTGTGAGAATACCCGACTCGTGGAGCCCTCCACGCCCCCTGCCGCATGCACATGCTTCGTAGCCTCTGATCGAGCCGCCCGCAAGGCGCCGAACTTCCGCTCGTTCTCGCATGCATAGCTTCTTGAACATCTTCATGAGGTCCTTGCTACGGAACCTTCGTGGAAGTTCGCGCAATATGCCTCATGCACCGCGTTTCTTCACATCGATCCACGGGGCGGGGCTCGCGTCCCATCTCGCAACGTTACGCAACGCAGACATCAAGCTCGCATTGCGGTCGGAGATAAGGCACACTTCGCCCGTCTTGCACTACGGCATTCTTCAAATTGCAAAGAAACCAAAGCCGCCATTCAGATTCTCGCTTCCACAATTGCAAATGCCATCGAGTAATCGGTCATTTGCATCACCGCAATCGCGGTAAGGATAGTGCCCTTGTACTTGCCGGATAGGAACGCCCCATCTACGTTAGCACCGACGGCACCACCCGAACCCTTGTATCGCTCGATGGAAGGCCCGAACACTCTCGCCTGCACGAAATCGGGCCCTCCGTAGGATGGACCCTCTCTCGCTGTTTATGTAAGTGCAGGGTTTGATTGTGCAATTTGATCCAGCATTCTTGGGACCGTGTCGTGCGCGCCTCGTCGCCCCATACATACCGTCGGCCTTTCGCCGCGCCACACCTTCTTGTAGCTCACTTCGTAGCCCGCCTCGCTCGCCATCGCGCCATCGAACCTTCGGGTAATTGACACATCCGCTCGGGCGAGGTGCGTGACCACCTCCGCAACATAACGTGATGTCATGTTGCGGTGTCTATGTATCGCCCCGCAAGCTCGCAATCGTGATCTTGCAATACACATGGGAGCATGGCTTGTGCGTAAGTCGGGCTTGTTGCAGTGCAAGATGCTTCATCACCAAGCGTGCATACCGCTGCGCTCCCTCTAATGTGACCCATGACATACTTACGCCTTAGGCGGACCTCAAACTTCCTCCTTAAGCCATCAATGGGCCGAGCAATGTGGGTTCGAGCCTTCTCCATCTTCCCGCCCATGAAGGCTGCATGACCTCCGAGTATTGCTTGTTTTCCTCAACGTGCTTCTGCGCCATCCCGGCTCTATTCACAAAGTACCCGACGGTGCGGTTCCTGTGTCTCGCCACAATTGCCGTGATCGGCAGGATCCGACGCCTTCAATACACCATTGTAAACCTCGGACATGTTGGTTGTCATGATCCCATACCTCGCCCCACCGTGTCGTGCAACAAAGACCACATTTCCAAGTCACCGCATTGGATCAACCCATTGTGAGAATACCCGACTCTGTGGAGCCCTCCACGCCCCCCGCCGCATGCACATGCTTCGTAGCCTCTCGATCGAGCCGCCCGCAAGGCGCCGAACTTCCGCTCAGTTCTCGCATGCATAGCTTCTTGAACATCTTCATGAGGTCCTTGCTACGGAACCTTCGTGGAAGTTCGCCGCAATATGCCTCATGCACCAGCGGTTCTTCACATCACCCACGGACGGGGCTGCGTCCCATCTCAGCAACGTTCGCAACGCGACATCAAGCTCGCATTGCGGTCGGAGATAAGGCACACTTCGGGCTCTGTCTTGCACTACGGCATTCTTCAAATTGCAAAGAAACCAAAGCCGCCTATCGTATTCTCGCTCTCCACAATTGCAAATGCCATCGAGTAATCGGTCATTTGCATCACCGCAATCGCGTAAGGATAGTGCCCTGTACTTGCTTGATAGGAACGCCCCATCTACGGTTAGCACCGACGGCACCACCAACCCTTGTATCGCTCGATGGAAGGCCCGAACACTCGTCTGAGATGAAACAGTTCGGGCCTCCGTAGGATGGACCCTCTCCGCTGCTTATGTAAGTGCACGGTTTGATTGTGCAATTTGATCCAGCATTCTTGGGACCGTGTCGTCACGCCTCCTCGACGCCCCATACACTGCGTCGCGGCACCTTTCGCCGCGCCACACCTTCTTGTAGCTCACTGTAGCCCGCCTCGCTCGCCATCGCCGCCATCGAAACCTTCGGGTAATTGACACATCCGCTGGACGAGGTGCGTGACCACCTCCGCAACATAACGTGATGTCATGTTGCGGTGTCTATCTTGGCCCGCAAGCTCGCAATCGCGATCTTGCAAAGATCGTTATCCGAACTCCGTGCCAACGCCTTGTACCGTTGTGCACGGACTTTGCCACCACATGACCCGCCCACACACTTCACAACGTGCGTGTCGGCTTTGACTTGTGGACCCGATCGTCCGGCTTATGTTGACGGCATGTCTAGCAATAGCTCTTCACGGATGCAGCACTCTTATTACTAAGCACCGCCCGTAAAGAGTGCGCCTCGATGAACCCCATTCTCCTCCTCCGCCGTGGCGAACTAGGGTCGCCGCTGTGATGTCGTCCATCCGACGACACGTCGCACCGCGTCGTGGTCACAACACGACCTACCACCCCTCGGTTGCACCTTCGCCGTCTCGTCCTCTCCGGAGCTGCTGTCTCAACCTCCTCATCCTCCTCGCTGTCCTCTTCTTCCACCCGGTCCCCAAGATACTCATGATACCAATACGGGCGCCCACCACTGCCGTGCACACCTTCCGTTCGCTGGAAATTCTGCGCGACGCCTCGCCGCTTCATCACCCACTTCCTCGCCCACATGTTCTCCTGAAAGGGTCTTCATGACCGCGGCCACTTCATCTCCACCAGCGCATCCGAACCAACCATGCCTCGATGATTCTCGCTCTCCACGAACTCGACATACACCATTGGCCTCCCATATATCGCAGCATCGTGGTTGCGCACGACCTCCATGTAGTTCGCCCATGACGCGTCATTGGTCACCTTCGAGTTGCCATATGCTCCCCCCGTCATCCACCATTGAGGCATAGATCGCCTCGATCCGTAACTTCTTCCTTGCGGTCTCTCGATCGAACGCTGAACGGACACACCTCCGTAGCTCGGACAAGCTCATGGCGCTCGGGCCGGTGCCGGATCACGATCCGCTCGCAATTTGACAGTCCGCCCCATACGCCCATCACGCACGAGACCACTCCCATAAAACACCATCAATTGTTCAATGCCACCATTGCGTACCTAACATAAGTGCATAATCAACCATTTTAGTACACAAAGATGTAACAATCGTACCATTAAAAATTTCAACATACATCACATTACATATTCATTTCATTTTTATTTTCATTGGTATATGTTTTATTTTACCTCAAACTACCCCATTGTAACATTAATAATGCAAGATTTCATACATCTTCGTACGCCTATAAAATTGATTACTATATGTTTTGTATTTCTGAACCTACAATTTATTTTCACTACAATACATCAAATTACTTATTCCTATTATCTACAATATCGATTAGTAATATTTTTATTTCTCAATCTATGCTACTACTTTGTATTCCATGTTTTTCTAATTAATGCAAAAACCCTTTACTCATTTTCCAACATTTCTTTTCTAACCTTTACTTAATACATGCTTTATTCATTTGTATCTGTAACTTTGTATTATCAGTAATTGCATTTTTATTCTAATTTACCAATTTTATTTCCAATTTATTTTTACCACCTACCGTGATTGTATGCACTTTCTTCCTAACTATACTACTTGTATGTTCCTAATCCTGCTAATATTGTTATCATCTACAAATGCTCTACAATAAATATGTACTTTCTCAACATCTACACATCTGCAAGTTCATATTTTCGCACAACATTAAACTACACTACAATACGTATGTTCACAGACAACATTACATATACTACAATACATCATGCCTAAAATATACAAGATTTGCTACAAACACATACCGCACCAAACATTGACATCAAATAACATTACCAAAACATGGTTTGCTTAATTATACACTAATGACAAATATAAATTTATAGTTGCATGGGCACAAGACTTACCTCTTCTTGAAGCTCACGAGACGATCTACAACTTTTGTATTTGCAAAATCCGCAGATTCCGAACGAAAACAACTCAAATCGACGGGTTTTCACTCGTCACTTTTCTTCACTTCCTCACTCTCTTGCTCTTCGTTTCACTTGTGCGAGCTTCCCGGTTGGTGAAGCACTTCTGCTCCCTCCTTGCCCTTTTAAGTTCGCATTTCATTCACCATGGAGAGGGGCCGCTTGGGCTCTGGCGCGCGTGCGGTCGGTCCAAGAAAGCGCGTGGGTGCTACTGCTGCTTTATTTTGCTTTCGGCCGGACGCGACGCGACGCGACCGTGCGGTGGGGCCGAGATTCGTGCGGTCGGCGACTCAATCGCGCGCTCCAGCCAGGCGATCGCGCGGTCAGGGCGGGAAATCGCGTGGCGGGAGATCGCGCGGCGGTGGCCGGACGGTCCCGCTCGGCCGCAGTGATCGCGATGGGCGCGACGGTCGCGCTTCGGCCGTGAGATCGCGGCGCGGCGCGCGCGCGATGCAGAGCGCGCGCACCGAGATACGTGGCAGACCACCGTAAACGCGCGCCCGAACGGGTCCAAAAACGGAAATTTCTTCGCTCGGGGGCCAAATCCGGAATTTCGGCTGTGCATAGGTCCAACAGTGTCCAAATTTCAAATGTTGACACTAGGTAAGTCGAGTTGTTGCAGCAGCTGTTCTAAATGTTGCAGCATAAATCATCAAATGTTGCATATGTTTTAATGTTTTCTTTGTTGTTACATCAAGGTTTAAATTTTGTTTCAATATGTTTTAATATTTGTTACCCTAACAGTTCAAATTTGCTGCACATTTTTGTTTGTGGATTTCGTGTTTGTTGCAACCGGATCAAAAATTTGTTGCAAGCGGTGGAGAATTTTGTTGCATATTTGTTCCACTATTTTTGTTTGTGATTGATTGTTGCAACTGTGGAGAATTATTATTTTTAGTTTTTCTTAATATTTCATTGTTATTGTAAAATTTGTTGCATATGTTGATTATGAATGATTGATTGTTGCATATAGTTTTTGTTTTTTCTTAATATTCCATTGTTATTATGAATGATGATGATGATGTAGTATATAAAATATTGTTAAATAAAGTGCATATTTTCTCTTATAATATATAATATTAAAATATCACAAATATATTATTGTAACAATCTTTTTAAAAAAAAATCAAAATTACATATGTATTGTATCATCGTTCAAACATGCTTTTTAAGGACGATGTGCACGCACCACCTTGCTATTTTTCTTAAAAAATAAATAGGAAACTTGCGGGTATTGCATGTTTGCGTACCACACTCTCTTGGGCTCTTGGCTGATGCCTGACAAGAAGTACCAATTTGCCTAGATTTCATTTTTTGCCGCACATATACAAGTAACTCTTCTCATTTACATGGTTACACCAGCACGAAATGCAATCCATCATCCGTCAGGAACTGCAGAGTGCTGAATCCTTATCCGCACAGGCCATCATGCGTGGCGAGTACTTCTGCAGAAGATTCCTCAGCCACACGGAGTATGATCAGATCGAACATTTTGACTTCCCAAAACAATGGCCTTGGATTGGATCCCATACAGCCATACCATCCGCAAATGCTACATATAGCCATATGGTGAAGGCTGCATCCCAGGAAGGACGGCACTAATTAGTCTCTGCAGATTCTCGCGGTTGATGCAACACACGAGCGGAAACGCCGAAGTGCCGTTCGTTGAATTCACCAGATTATTCAGCCTGCCGCCGCACGAAAGGCAGTAAGGCACAGGCCGCGCACATACAGACAGCAACGTGATCCATTGGCTAGATCGATCGCTGGAATTCCCTGGTCCTGAGAAGATAGAACCTTCCTCCCGCACATGCAGCCTTTTGCCTGCTGAATGAACAGCCGGGAAGGCAAAACAGCGCTTGTCGCCCATCTCTGCTTTTGCTATAATCCGTTGACCTGTACTTTGTTTACGTTCTAGTCTCACCCCAACAGCTCAGCAAGCCTGAAATTTCAAGGTGCTGCAACCTTGCTACGAGTAGTAGATGCTAGTTGTCCCTTGAGATCTGCATGCAATATTAAACTGCTGGTCGAGGGAAGCATCCGGGAACGTACTAACGGGTCCGGTGACTGGTGATGCCCTGTCCCAGCCTCACTATAGATAAGCGGTTCTCCACTTCACCTGGCTCATCACTGTTGGAAGCCAGCACATCAGGATCTGCACACCCAAACTTGAACAAGTGCTCTATTGTCGAACGATGAACAGAGCACCTTTGATCTATTCCTATGACTACAGTGGAGAAAAACAGAGGACTAGAAGAACTAAGTCGTAACGAGGTGAAAAGTGTTTGGAGGCAATTTTTCTTCCTTTTCTTCACCCTCAAATTACACAGGGGTTAAAGGGTATATATAGACACCAGAGCCACACAACCCACTCACTCACTAAGACTATGTTGCTTCCGCTGCGCTCAGCCGCCCATGACTGCTACAGTGATCGCTGCTTGCCCATGCCGCTTCGCTCAGCTCCATGGGATTGCTTTAGCGACCAGCCCATGATGACCGCTATAGTACCAGCCGCTTGCCCATACAGAGTAGGTAGCCGATCGAGGACGACCCGCGTCACCCACGACCACCCGTGCTGACGCTTGCTATCAATTGCTACAGTGTTGATGCACGACCACGACCGTTGGCTTCATCCTCGGCTTGTCTTCGATCACTGCACTAGAGCTTCGACCACAGTGCTACAGTTACGACCACTGCAGACATATGCACCAAGGCCCCGACACTTATGACTACCATACCGATCGTTACGACCACACACAATATGGTCGTAACGACTACGTACAACCTGGCCGTAACCGACCACGCACACCATGGTCGTAACTGACTGCGCACACCACCTGGTCGTAACGACTAAACACACCAGTCGCTTCCGACCATACACGAATTGTGGTCACTTCAACCACTCGCAAACTGCGGTCGCTCCAACCACACACAGACCACGTACCACCACGGCAGCTTGCTCAGCGGTGACATCCCGGTGTCCATCCTGTGGTATAGCAGGTTCACGATGGCGCAAAGGTTGATCATCTCTGACTTCCTCCTCTTGCTCACCGCCATGCCGAACACGGCCACGCCCTCGGTCAGGTAGTGGTGGGGCACCATCGGCCAGCTCTACCTATACAACGCCACCACGAATGGCCCGACTGCCACGCATGTGCTCCTCACCGAGCAAACGAGCAGTGCTCCCTTGGCATGTTGCTCACTTTGGCCCAGATCGAGCAGCTCGCGGCGTGCGTCGGCTGCAAGAAGGGCGGTATCGCGTTGGCCTTCACAGACGAGGACATGACCGTGGAGGGCTTCTGCAGCAGCCGGTGCGGCACGCACAGGTCAACCCCGGGCACCGAGTCTACCCACATCTAGGTCGGCAACTCTGTGAAGTAGTGCCCGGTGCAGTGCGCATGGTTATTCGCATAGCTGATGTATGGACCGCAGGGCGCGCCCCTGGTGGCTCCCAGCGACGACGTCAGGATGGATGGCATGGTGATGGTCCTCACCATGATGGTGACTACACGGTGACCAACTCGTACGACAACGGGTTCTACCAGGGCCCCAAGGACGCGCCGCTCGGGTGTCTATGGCAACAGCGCGTACCCGGGCTACACCGGGAACCTACTCGTCGACCCCACCACTGGGGCCAGCTACAATGCCAACTAGTAGTGGACCTAGAACCAAAATTTAGGGGGGGGGGCTAGTGGGACTTGCTCATTGGTTTTTTCTGAATACCGAGTTGCCGGTCTGCGGTGCCTGCCATATTGCCGGTGAGAGATAGAAAAATGTTATTACGTCTATAACGGGCTATCTCCATTACAAACAAATGAATATATATGTTCTGTTCTTCTCCATCATTCTTCCCATAGAACTTACCGGTTACATCCTCCCGCAGACGGCATGATCAAGCTGGGAGGTTCAAGAGTGCCGTGCAGCGGGGAGTTGTATGTAGGGCTGTAAACGAGCCGAGCTCGAGCGAGCTCGGCCTTCCAGGCTCGAGCTCGGTAGAAGCTCGAGCCCCGAGCTCGAGCCGAGCTCGAGTTGGGGTCCGAGCCTGAACCTGGGCTCGAGTAGGCTCGAGTTCGGCTCGTTAAAGCTCGATAACAATTAAAATAATTTATTATGCACTATTTTTCAATAATAAAAAAATTTTAAGTTCGAGCTCGGCTCTAATAAGCTCGATAACAGTCAAAATAATTCAAATACACACTAATTTTTAATAATAAGAAAAGCTCGAGCTCGAGTTCGGCTCGAGAAAGTTCAGTAAGAATTAGTATCAGGGGCGGAGCTAGAGAAAAATTGAGGGGGGTGCGGTACTTCCTTCATGCCATGTATATGTATACATACGTACAATGTTTAAGCGTAAAAGTTTAGAGGTTAGCACTGATTTCCGATTTTCACGTGGGTGCGGCCGCACCCACGGTCATCTACGTAGCTCCGCCCCTGATTAGTATATATATTACTATTTAAGCTCGAATCGAGGCTCGCGAACTATTCGAGCTCGGCTCGGTGAAGCTCGCGAGCTCGAGATCAAGCTCGAGTTCGGCTCGTTTAAAGTTCGAACCGAGCTCGAATCGAGCCTAGAACGAGCCGAACTCGAGTAGCTCGCGAGCTTCGAGCTTTTTTTACAGCCCTAGTTGTATGTTGTGTTCCAGTATTCGTGACATTGGACAGGTGAGCTCACACAACGCTGTTGCGAGGTGGCTACCATGTATAGGTTGCATGATGAGCTGCAAGAGCCATGCATGCTCAGGATTTAGGATGCACGATGAGAAGTAATTGCGCACGAAGTGGCGACGCAATCTCTTGTTGAATGGCTCTGCACATACAAACGTTGCTGCCTTTTGGAGATTATTAAGAACTAATCATGTTTCATCAAACAGTAGTGTGGACAATTACTGGAAAAATGATACAAGAAGTCGCAAGTCAATTCCTGACACCTCTCAATCCAAGCATCTGCATCACTGCATGGCAGGATCCTGTTATCCTTGTTGTTCATATCCTTTCAGTGTTTCTAAGGAGGTGTAGTCTCATTATGTTCGGTGCACAGGGGGAGCCCCAGTCCGACTAGGACGAGCTTGTACCTGGTCTTCCCCTCCTTCAGTCTCCACTAGCTCTCCCAGGTATATGGCTGATTGCCGACGGTAGAGAGGCTGACGTCCCAACTCCCACCTGACTCACCGGTGGGTCTGCCTCTAGTGCCACCGGGAGGAAGTACCTGCTCCCGGCATTGTACAACCCCGCGACGTCCTCCTGCAATACGCTGGTGTAATCCAAACTGTCGGGCACGTACTTACTTTCTGTACGCTTGATGGGAAGTTGTATACACGAGTTGGAAGAAATGAAACTACTTTGGGGGTGTTCGGCAAGGCACAAGCTGGGCGGTTTTTGACAGCCGCTACAGTACTTAACTTTTAAACGGAGTATTTTCTCAAGACAGGGCCTACAAGTTAAACGTAGTACACATTAAAAACCCAACATCTGTACTAGCCAAAATCGCAAGTGAGTATCGATCTCTCCGTAATCTGTACCATAAACAGCCAAAATTAAAAAATTTCAGCCAAAAGCCAAAAGCCGCAGCCAAAAAGAACAGGCAGTTTGTTCGTTAAAACCTTAAATTGCTTGTGCCTGGGCCTAGATGTGTGCTTTTAAAAGCCCATAAAAATTCGCTCCTACGTATCGAAGGTAAACCGGCCGTGGCCTATGATTACTAACCAAGTTCGGCCCAAACAGATACTGCTACCAGCTCGGCTTCTCCACAACCAGAAACCGCCCTCTCAAATCTGGCCGCCGTGCGTGCACGACAGCAAAAGACGTCCCCGACGAGTCCCCACAGTACGCGAAGGCGGCGGACGCGCCGTCGCCGGCGCCGGCGCCTTAGTTCATCCGGTAAGGTATCTTGCCTCCGTTTCAATAGTCCCGTTGTTCGCTTCCGAATTGATGCTTCAGCCATCAGATTCGTCGTGCTCTAATGACCTGGAACTTGGCACGCATAGCAATTCTCTGTGGATGTAGTAGCATACCCGTGCTATTTTGTGGAATTTTGGGATCTTTTGGATTTTTGACATGCATGATGATCACTCCTCAAAAAAAGTATCTCTCGTCTTTTCTAGAAACTTGATTTATCTTCTTATGATCCAGTGCTTTTGTGGGTTTGTGACACAACTATTAAGCAAAGTAGCACAGCTACCACTACTTAGCGCCTTTAACCCTCGACTGTAGTAATCGGTTGGGTGCAAACTAATCCAGATTCTCCAACTCAATCATCACACATTACAAAACCGGTGGTTGCTTCGTGTTGTAGCTATCAACTAACTAGATGATGTGAAGCTGGAGCCCAGTCTAATCGAGCTGTATTGTCTTGCAGCTCACCCAACTTACGAACGAGCTCTTGGTGAAAATGGAGATCAAAACGAACATCCAAAACCTGAGGTAAGCCACGTTGTTGTAATAGTTCTCCACGAGTTTATAGTGCCAGAACTTGTAAGAATCATTGGCTACTACCGATCGATGAGATCTTGACCAGTTAGCCAAGGACGTTGGAGACTTGGAGCTCATCCAATGCACCAACTCATCTCTTAACCCATGATTAGACCACTGGTCCTAACATTTTTCTCTCAACTAAATGATTCTACAATTGAGATCTGCTAGGATCTCACGGTTCATTTTACCATGCCGCACCTGGTCACAACATCCCGGTCATGTGACTCGAGAATTAATGATACGGGTACCAAATTTGGAGTGGAGCGTATGTTGCCTAGCTATAGGCGTACTGCAAAGTATCCGATGAATATACATGTACTGCCATCGTCCTTTTCACCAGCCACTAGTAGAAAAATTTTAATTACTGGGGGTAAAGAATCTTTTTGTAAGGTTAGAACTCAGAAAATTTGGTAGATCAATGAGAAAGCTCAGAAGGTTCTGCAGTATCCTACCTAGCTTTCCATAGAGGCTGTCAATTTGGGAGTTGTCAACTGCCTTCTTCGTTCAAGCGTCCCATCCATTTCCCTGTCATCTTGCGATCAGCATCCCTGAGGTCCTGATTTTGTTTGCCTATTCTTAGTGGTTCTAGTGCAAAATATTACCCATCCTTCATGAAACAATCGAAGAAAAGTGCAGTCTTTCGTTATTGATGCTATCCCAGGCACAAAGAACAGATGGCGTCATGGCGAATTCAATCCATTGCTCCATGAGAAAAGGCTGAATTCGTTGAACAATGAACAGTGAACACCATGTCAGAAACTGAAGTTAATGGATTCCTTTTGACTTATAGCTTTTGGCTTATCTATTGTAACTATATTTTAAATGACATGTCTTTTCAAGTCAGAGTCTACAAATCAATTGTATTAGACACCGTATCAACTTCATTTATATCGGTCAAAATCACACGCGAGTATCTCTCTCCATATCCTCTCTCGCAAATAACCAGAATTAAAAATTTTACCAAAAGCCATTGGGTCTGTTCTTTTTTGTTTCAGTTTATGACTTTTGGTTAGCTTATGACTTTTGGGCTATTTGTAAGAGAGTATAGAGCAACTGGAACTCGCATACGATTTTGACTGATATAAATAAAATCACTACAATGTATACTATAATCAACTTGTAGACTCTACATTGAAATGATATTTCATTTGAAAACTAATTACTATAGAAAACTGAACAACAGATTTTAGAAGTTAAAAAGAAGAAACCCACAGTCCAATAAACCCACCCAATGCCTTCCCGCTGTGTTCATAGGCTCCAAGTGAAAACCATTAGACTAGACCACGTGCCATTGCTGCAAACTGTTGTGGCTTAAACACTGACCGTAAAACAGGCGACATCACAGGCGGGATCAGCCCAAGCCTAAGCCCTGGGCTGGGTCAGCTGCTCTTAGGTTAACTTTGTCTCTTTTTTTATGATTTTTCATAAGTTTTATATGGGTTTTAGTTGCCAGGTCTCGGGTTACAGTCCAGATAGCCTAAGGCTTGGTTCTGCCACTGGGCAGCATGGTTAATGGCTTACTACAATGCATGTTGTGCTAGGTCCTGTTCTGATGTGTTTTATTTTTTGTTTATGATTCTTAGTTAATTATGAGAGAGATTGAGAGACTAAGAGAACATTTATGTTAAAAATTACTCTGTTTAAAGTGGCTCTTATAATAATTTATATAAACAACTTATAGAAATTACTGTTCTTAAAAATAGACTTCTAAAACTGAAGTCAAACTGTTTGAAACAAGAGCTAGTCTCGCGACCTGCTGATGCACATTCCTCATTTGCTCGGCGTGAGCTGCGAAAGAGCCGTGGATCCGTGTCGTCGTTCTTGTTGGAGACCGGGCGCTACAGAAGCATGGAACGCACTGATGGAAACATTTGACGTGTGGATGGATGGAACTACGTACGGCTTGTACGTACGTTGACTGTCTTTTCTTTCGTTTCTGCCACACTTTCCAGCTCGCGCCCGGCCCTCCTCTTGGCTGGCCGGCCTGTGCTGCCACCAGGATCTACTCGCCTCCGGCCTGCCGACGTACCAACCTCGCTGCTGGCCTACACGATTCCTACACCACGAATGTTTGACCGCAATCGATCTGGTGGTTCTTTCCATCGTACGACTTCATCATCCTCGCGAGTAACTTCTGAACTCTTGATTCTTAAGCAGAACTCCAACGTTTTTGACCAGCAGTACGGGTAGCTCAAAGCGTCTTGATGGCCATCTTTGATGCATGATCTACCACCTGTACGGAGCCTACATTCTATTGCATTGTTACAAACCGATCACGGAAGGATGGGTTGTTTTCGGTGCTTGAAATGTCAGTCTACTTCGATCTTGCTGCCACGGGGAATTTGGACCATACATTTCATCAGAGGAGCGTGGATGTGAGCTGTTCTTTCCCCTCCTATACAGGCTTCCCATCTGTCCTAGCTGCCATAGCTATTATCTGCTGGCAGGCAGCTTCGGTACTCTTGAAACAACAGTGAAAGCCCGCCGCTCCTTCGCCATCAGTGTCACCCCACTAGCGAGCTCGTCGACCGTTCCTTATCCTGTAAGGTGGCCTTGTTCATTCGGCAATATAGCTTTCATTGTGACACGCCAGTCAGTCAAAAGTGTCAAACCCGGCCATGTTCCCAAAATGATAGCGATTGTTGTGGCGCCATTCATTCATTCATTCAATTCCTTTATTCCGAGAAAGCAGCTTAATTCCTCACAGGGAGAGAGGAGCTAGCCAGTAGAATGTCACTAGAATAGAAGCCGTGCGTTTACACCAGTGATAGGTATACATGTAGCAGCGAGGGGTGGTCACCCCCCTGTCCTCGTTGTGGCCTCCATCACCCCCCCCCCACCCCCCCCCCCCCCCCCTCTTGTACATATGCCCGTGTCGTCTCATTCCCTCCTTGTGCAACTTTGTTCCTCATAGGTCACCGATCCTGTGGCACCATCACTGCCCATCTGCACTGGCCACCTTAGCAGCTCAAGAACCACCAAGTAGCTAGATTCTCCTAGCTGCATCTTCAGCAAGGTACGTAGGCTAATGGAAGAACCTATACAGAAGGGAGGATAGCTTTCTCTTCAATCTCACTCCAAGAACCTTCTCTTAGCTCCAAGAAGCTTCTCTTTTCTTTGCTAGCTCCAAGAAGCTTCACTTCTCGTTAGCTCTCTCTGCACTCCCATACACAATACTGGTTGTAATGAGATGGTCCAATGGCTGTGAGCTCACCTCGCCGAGCATTTCTCGCGGCCATGTTTCTGAGCTTACTTCTCGGAGCTGCAACCGGCGTCCGCACCATGACGCGCTCCTCTTACCAGGTATGTACGAGAGAATATCGCATCTCACATAACTCATTATGCGTAGCCTCCTGTACGTCTAAAGTGCACTGCATTTGTGAGCAGAACTTAGCGGAGGACAAGTCGCGGTTGGGCTCGACGCCGCCGAGCTGCCACAACCGGTGCAACACGTGCAACCCCTGCACGCCCGTCCAGGTGGCGACGCTCCCGGGGTTTAGCCGCCCGGTCCGCGTCCACGACGACGAGGTTGCCGGCTTCGCTCAGTACTCCAACTACAAGCCGTTGGGGTGGAAATGCCGCTGCGCCGGCCGCCTCTTCGACCCCTAGTACATAGTTAGTCGCTGCTTAGCTTCTCGATGCTGTAGTGGCCTCTGAATGTACTATATGCTACGGTCGAGATCAACAACTTTGGTCAGATTTTGGTTGTTGATCTGCTCCCGTTCCTTCATCTCTTGTGTGCCTTGCATCCTGGCTTCACAAGCATGTAAAGGGTGAATTGGGAGCGGTAAATTCTGTGTAGTGTGGTAGCACTAGTACTCTGGTCATGACAGGTTAAAGGCGGGCCTAGGCCTGCGCCTCTGATGAATCTGAAACCCTGAATCTATTGCAAGATTGCGCCCACGTACAGTGGCGACCTGATTAGCGTCATTGACCGAGTCTCGATACACGTTACCAGGAGTGACTGAGCAATGGGCCCATGGTCGAAATGATTGTGTTGGGTTGGGATGATTGCGCTGTAAATCGTGCATGTGGTGTGTGATGAATGGAGGCTGATGCATTTTTATTCTGGCGAATCACATGGCGTGATCATATCTTGGTACGATTCCGATGGTTGCCATGTGCTCATTTATTGAGGTGTCCACCCCGGGCTGAGCCGTTTGTGTGGGAGGGTCGCAGTGTGGGGCTCGTCGCGCTGCTCAGTTGCCGGAGCAACTACAGGTGCCGCGCGCGCGGCAAGCAAGCTAAGTAGCTAACTACGTATATCTGGTTTATATATAAAAAAGCTGCATATCTGTGGTACGTGATACATTTTTTGTTCTATTTTTTCTGGTTGAGAGATCATGTACAAAATCTAATATATGTTTGTGATAAATAATTGATATTTTGATTAAGTTAAATTTGAATTTTGCAATAATATCAGAAAATTCAGATTTGCTATCAGTGTTTCGGTCGGACCACTAGGAGAAAATGGTTTGACTGGTCATTGAACGGCGGTCTGATGTGACTGGATAATGGGTGATGATCAACTGGTGGCTTGGTGTGACAAGTACAATTTGTTATCTGTCTCATAATTAAATGATGATGGTTTCGATGCGAGCTTTAAGAGGAGTGCAGGTAGGCATGCTGAGATAGTTGCTGCTTCACATTCGCCTATTACAGTGGTCATAACAGATGGCCTAGATTATCTCTTGCACATGAACATTGTATATTCTAGAGTTCAATCAGCAGTTGAGAAATGGTATGTTCTAGTCATTGTTAATGATTACTTCAGATACTCTTAAGTTTACTTTTTGGTATCTAAGGGTGGGGCATTTGATTATTTTAGAGACTTAGCCCCTAGATTTTTAGTTGACCTTCAAGAACTCATCATTCTACACTGAGCATAGCCTAGAGCACTAGTTTTCCTCTTCTAGAGTCTCCTACCAAAATGGTGTAGTTGAGAGGAAAAACATGATTTTAGTTAAGATAGCTAGGAATATGTTAGATGAGCATGTCACTTCTAGAAGGTATTGTGCTGAGTTCATTTTCACTGGCCATTATGTGCCTAACAGGGTATTCTTGAGAGCTTCATTTCACAAGACTTTCTATGAGTTGAGATTTGATCGTATGCCTAGTGTGTCCCACTTTAGACAAACGCAAGTTAATTTTTCTGTGGTCCTGGAGATTTGCCGGTCTTCCCTAATCCACGTGACCACATCAGAGGAAGCTGGAACAAATCAAGCTGCCTTCGTGTAGAAGTGAGCATTTCATTAATCCACTAGAGGTAGCTCTTTTTCGTGTCTTGGTATGTGAGCTTCAACCTTCACACCTATACTGCGCCTCTTTACAACTTTCTTGATCACCTGAGCTTATACCTTCAAGTCATCTAGGAGGTGGCAACCTCCAAGAGTAATAAGCCGATGGCACTTGCTTGAAGATCCTCAAGTGTCACATGTTCAATTAATGGATGCAATACACTTGAATGCTCTCAAAACAACCTCAAGACGATGATCTAAATGCTCTAAAATTGAAGAGAAGGTGGCAAGGGCTCAAGTGTATTTAGTGAGGGTTCAAGAAAGTACCCTTACTATAGCAGGGGTACTTATAGCCACTAACCACTCAAATAGCCGTGGGGGCTGAAATCCTTAATTTTCAGTCGAATCAGTACTACCGCAGATATAAGGCCGGTCGGACTGGCACTCGGTGTGATGGTAAGAAACTATATATTAATTGCACAGTAACTAGCCGTTACAGCCTGGTTCGATCGGACTGCACTCACAAAATTCGGTAACACTGGACTGGTGAAGGTTGATGCCCCAAGAAAATACCTCTTCTAAAAAAACAGCTACAAATTAGTAATCAGTAGCACCATGGAATCGGTCACACCGGCGGGTAGTTGGTGGTAGCACCAGCCCACAATTTTGATAGAAGACAAGCAAACACAGGGGTTTGAGGAAATATACTGGCATATGAAAATCGATAGCACTGCCAAGCCCGGTCACACCACGACATCTATGGCAGTCGCATCGCTGGGAAATTATAGGCGAGATACTTAAACGTCTGGTCCTACCGACAAAAGAAACCCAGTAGCACCGTGTTTCCTGTCACACCGACCTTGTGTTGGCGGTAGCACTGTTTCATAAATTTGACCGAAGTTATTGAAAACACCTGTTCTGGAATTTTGGTACATGCATCTAGAACCTAATGGTACTGCAAAATCGGTAACACCAGAGTTTACATGAAGGTTGCACTGGCTTAGAAATTTCATAAAACCAACGATACAAAATGCAAGTCCAAGAGCTAGCATGCACAAAAATTGAGCTATGTGATATCAAAGCATTGCCAAGCTACTAGCTAAAGACCATCTTAATGGTATGGCATTTATTTTGGCAATCCGGTCTTAAATCTCCAAACACAGAGATCGGCAAAAGCTATAAAAAGTCCTTAAGAATTTTACCTTTGCCTTGAGTTAGAGCCATCCATTTTCACCTATGTATCCTTTCACATTCTCTTTTCCACGGTCAAGACTAAACCTTTTCTTGTCATCTTACAAATAATGTTAATATCTTAAATATAATCATTATTAATTATCAAAAAAGTTAATTAGATGCCTAGATGCTTCAATGGGTGAACGGCTTTTTTTTTTCCTGGAAAGACTTGTGGAACAACAATTTGATGTTTCCAGTTCTTGCTGCTCCATTCTTGGACTTGAAAAATGGGCACATGGAGCACTCCGCATGGCTATATCGGTACAGTTGTTGCTATGGCTTGCGTGTCTTGAATTGGACTGAAAGGCACGGCTAAGTGGCTAACGGATGGTGCTAAATAATGTCGATCAAAATAGGCGTGAAAGATCAGATCGACTCTGCTGATCACAATGTGGCATTCATTTCTTTATCTTGGAAGGTTACTTCTGTCTAGTGCTGGTAAGTATACACATATGAAGTCAAACAGTAGGATCAAGCTGATCCGACTGTGCTATTAAAATTAAACTAGAGTCTCAAGCCATTCTTGAATAAAGGGAAAATATTTCTTCTTTGCCCTATGGATAATCATGGCAAACTCATGCTTAAATCCTTTCCAAGCCTCATCCAAGGTTGTTCATCTTCAAAACCTTGTTATTCCGAGTTGTCCAAATGCACCAACAAGCCGGGATGATTATTTTCATGTAAAAAGGTTTCTGCAAACAATTTCTAATGTTATCAAAAGCCTGGAATATCGGTAAACCAGGCAGTCTAGTCGGAAGAGAACTCCAAACAGTTTGCTGCCAAAGGGCAATGGAGAAAAACAAACACCACCGTTTCTTCAGCTGCTTGTTGACACGGCACACAATAAGTTTCTTGTGTTTAAACGATCCTTGATTAACAACAAAAAAACTCTGTGGTTTGGCTGACAGGAGCTTTCCCAAATTCTGAGGAACCCAACTTGTTGACTACCCATTAAAATCTTGTACACTTTCATAGAGGAATAAAAAACTGAATTCCAAATATATGTCCAAACATCTCGTTCTTCAGTAATGTTCCGAGTCAGCCAGCGGCGTCTGAAGCTGTTGAAGTTGATTAAAGGCTGCAACTGACAGCGGCAGCGAGAATAAATCCAACAGATCATTCATGACCCATCACTCTCGAAACAAACAAAATTACAAAGAAACAAACATGATACTACTAGAATTTCGATGGAAAGAGCTAGTTCTTGGCCAGGAGCACGTCGCGGACCAGCTCGTCGAAGTTGCGGTGAGACGAACCGCCGGGCTTGGCCGCCTTGACCGCCTTCTCCCTCCACTCCTCCGCATTCTTCCTCATCTCCTTCCCCTTCTCCCCCTCCATGAGCTCCGTGATGAGGCCCGCGACGGCGTCGCGCTGGACGTTGCTGTCGATCTCCATGCCGACGCCCCACTCGTTGCACTGGTACAGGCAGTTGGTCTGCTGGTCGGCGAAGAACGGCCAGCTGATGACGGGCACGCCGCCGCACATGCTCTCCAGCGTCGAGTTCCACCCGCTGTGCGTCAGGAACGCGCCCACGGCCGGGTGGCTCAGCACCTCCTGCTGCGGGCACCATGAGGCCATGAGGCCGCGCTCCGCCGTCTCAGCCAAGAACTCCGGGGGAAGCACGGCCGTATCGCCCTTGACGAGGTCGCGCCGGATGATCCACAGGAACTGCCTGCCGCTGTTGGCCAGCCCCCACGCGAACTCCACCAGCTGCTCGTTGGTCATGACGGTGATGCTGCCGAAGTTGACGTACACGACGGAGCCGGGCTCCTTGCCGTCGAGCCACTGCAGGCATTCCTCCTGCTCCTTCCACAGGCTGAGGCTGATCGACGAGCGCGGGGTGGGCGGGTCCTCCCGTGCCAGCAGCGGGAGCGGGCCGAGCGTGTAGACCTTGGGCAGGCCGAGCGCCTCCATGGCCACCACCGCCTCGCCCTCGAGGTTGCCGAAGCTGTTCAGGATCACCGCCGACGCGCCCGCCACGCGCTCCGTCTCCTTGATGACGTAGTGCACCATGAACTCCTGCGGGTCCGTGGTGCGTATGAAGCTCGGGAAGTCCCTGAGCCTCATGCTTCTCAGCCCCGGCACGTCCTCCACCGGCGTGTCAAGGTATCCATTCGTCAGTTGCTCGACATCTGCACATGGACAAACTAGTACCTGTTAATTAATGTCACTCTCTTAGTGCGTACCTGCGTTGAAAGATGGAGGGTTCTGATGTTGTTACGATAAATTATTGTAATTTGAAGAGTTTGTAATTTAAATTTGTTTTTGCTAGAAAATTATAGTGTATAGGTATCATCTGGATGTTTCTTCCAAATAATCATCTAAATTTCGGACCATTGGATTAGAGATCTAACGGTGTCTTTTTTTAGAGGGGGAGATTTTTTTTGGAGGGGGAGATATTTTTTTTGGAGGGGGTGGGGAGAATTCGTGAATGATAGTTAGAAAGAAAACATCCAGATGACGTTTATCAATACCCAAAATTAACACCTTGCCTGTCTGAAAGAAATGTTAAATCAATTGGGCCGGTTATTGAGCTGCAGCCATGCATGCATTGATTAGTAGCAGGTGCCGCATTAATTTAAGAAATTCATGTATATGCCATGCAATTGAGTAATCAAATCAGTAGCTATGGAAGCCCATTGTTGAGGTCGGTACAGAAGGCATTATTTAATGGCTTGCATGCCATGTCCTTGGGTTTAGGTGTTGAGTTGTATGTACGTGATACGAAATTAAAAGGTCAACTTTGATATAGATTTATGTAATCCATGTATGATTATGAAATAGACTTCTAAGACCTTGAGTAAAATATGTACAAAGTTTTTCAATTTTTGGATCATTGGAACAAAAGATACATGGATTTTCAATTAGCATCGATGTTAATTTTCTTGTTCATCTTGAGATTACTGTTTACTTGCTTAAATTTACTGTTCATGATGGCCAGATCGGCAGATTGAAGCGGTTCGACCTCTAGGTTTTGCCGGTTTGATTTTTCGGTTACTTGAGCTATTTGATATAAGATAGCACCATCCATCTTGCTTTGGCTCTGTTGCCTTTCGATCCTATATCCTATATGCATCCTCGAGACTTCACGTGTGCCGAGTAGAATGGTTGACGCACGCGTTAACGCAGGAAAGAACTGTACCTTTGAGTGGGGCAAGGCCACGGTCGATGAGCTGGCGGTAGAAGCGGTAGCCGAGGAAGCTGATGGCGCTGGCCGTCCAGAGCTGTACGTAGGGGAGGCCGAGCTCCTTGGCGGCGTCCATGGAGAACCCCATGACGACGTCGGAGACGACGCATGTCACGGGCGGGTGGCCCGTCGCTGGATCGTTGAGCTCGGCGAGGAGGCGGCGGAAGGGCCCGAGGCAGGTCTCCGTGGTGGACTTGCACAGCGACGGGATGTCCTGCGTGACGTCGTCGTCTTCCGACGGCGGCAGGCCATCGGGGATGGTGGCGAAACGGAAGCCCGGGACCCCGGCCACCGCGGCCGCGCCCCGCGTCCGGACGAGGCGGGCGTGGTTGTACTCGGTGTTGACGAAGGTGACGTCGAAGCCGCGGGCGTGGAGGAGCTTCGCCACGTTGAGCATCGGGGTGATGTGCCCCTGCGCCGGGTACGGCAGGCACACGGCGTGCGCCTTCTCGCCCGCCGCTCCCAAAGAACCCATTTCCTGCAAGCTTTTTAGGTGTTCCGAGTCTGAATGGCAAGGGCTTTACGGCGACGTGATCCTTCTGTCACTTACTTGGTTGTAACTTGGCCGGGGATGGTTTGGCTTTGGCACGGGCGCTGGCATTTATAGGCATGGTCGGGTATAACAGCATTGACAAGGATCACAAGGGCGAGGACAAATATCGTTGTGTGAACAGAGCAAGCGATGATGCCTTTGGATTGGGACCATTGGGTTTTTTTTAGTGGTTTATGGCTGAAAAGCACTGTAACTAGCTGAAAGAACACTGTACGTGACAGAGCCTTATTTAGCATAATTAAATTTTAAAAAATTTAAAAATAGAAAAAAAAACATATTAGCCCATCACGTATAATGCAAACAAATACAAGGAAAAAAGAACCAGCAAGAAAACTAAAAAAAGCCAAAAGTTCAGAAAAAGACGAAATTTATAAATAGTGAAAAATAAACCAGAAGCTAGAAGCTGAAGCCGAAACGAGCGGGAGATATATTGTTTGTTTCTTGCTATATCTCCTTAGGCCAGTCTCAATGCAAGATTTCACCTCCCAGTTTCCAAGATATAAAACAAAACATGAAACAAGTCTTTTCTCTCAGTGTATAGTTTCATTGCGCGGTTTCATAGGTTATTTTAGCCTTTCTGTGGTCCCCTCTTCCTTCTCTTCTCCAATCGAAGCACGCTCATGCGGAATGAAACCCAACAAGACTCTCAGTGGGGATTTCACACGATTACCAACGTTTTGGAAACAACGCTCAAAGGTTTCATGGGGATGAAACGTTTTCCTTCTCTCTCCTCCTAGTTTCATGCAAAAAACTTCTTTTAGCTGATGTGGCACCGTATTTAATGTGCATGAAACTCTCTATGAAAGTCCATTGAGACTGGCCTTAGCAGCCGATATAGTCAAACTCCAAGAATGCCGCTGGGACCGGATATTTCACAGGCCAGCGTGCTTGTCGGCACGCGCGGTAGCAGCCTTGATAGTCAACTCCAGAATGCAGCCGGGACGTGATAATTTTACGGGCCGGCGTGATGTCGGTACGCGCGAACGGCTGCAAGTGCGTGAGCCCGCTTCGGCGCTTCGGCTAAGTCGGCCAAGTGCTCTGCGTGCGCACCGCGTGCGAGCGGAATGGCAATTTGGCAATGCGCTCTGGCCTCTGGCTCTGCCATCTTAGGTACGGCGTAGTAGTGTTTCTACCATCTTCGCGGTCCATCGTCGGCCGTCAAACGAGGCTGTTCAAAGGTCAGAGGGACGTTGCCCAAATGTGATACGTAATACGAGAAGCACGCTCGTAGGGCATTGACCATGCATGCTTTGTCTTGGTGATTTACTTAGACTTTTTTTTTTGTGGAACGTACAAAAGATTTGCACTAACAAGAAGAAGCAAGGACGATACAACTCACGAGAGTACTAGCGTTGCCAATTTGAGAAAGCAAGCAAAGTGTTACAGTATGTTACGTCTGAGTTCTGACATGACGTCGAGTAGTGCTTGCGTTAAATAGTATCAGACGTGATATCAGCAGACGTATCCAACTCTAATTTAGTTTTAGTTAATCTTGTATCCTAACATATATATATATACACACACACATACACACCTTTGTAATCACACCATTTAGATACACTGAAGATTCTTTATATTTGTAATCTTTTCTCATATGGTGAGTTCATGTTAAATCCTAGTCTTCTATTTTTTTTATCATCTATATTTGTTATGTATTTATAATAAATGATATTGAAACTCTAGATTTTCTCGAAAATCGCTGCCTCGATGGGAGTATTCTCGGTTGCCAGGGCGGCCATCGCGCGTCACCGCGCACGGCATCAGGGCGAGCGAGTCGTTGGATCGCTATGGTTTCGTCGAATCGACGTCTCGGCCTCGTTGACTGCTTAGCGTTGTCGGCATCTTTTCTGGAGTCACCGAATTCGTAACGAATCATGACTCTTCAAAACCGAAGCCGACTTGAAGAATCCAAGACAACTGTTCCGAAGTAAATAAATTGAAGTCCATTATCGGTCTTTAAACTTTTTTATGCTATGTCATTCCGGTCCATAAACTTTTAAAGTATATCATTTCGGTCCTTAAACTTTCAAAGTGTGGTAATTTCTTTTGAAAGTCTATGGACCGGAATGACACAGCATAAAAAGTTCACTGCTACAATTACATAGGATATTACCACACTTTAAAAATTTAAGGACCAAAATGACATACTTTAAAAATTTATGGACCAAAATAATACAACATAAAAAATTTGAATATCGGTAATGAACTTTACACAATAAATTCTGAAGCCTTGTCCAGACTCCAGAGCACCAAAAACCCAAGGAGAGAAGCAACCAAGCACGTTGCAGTCCACGTGAAAAGGCGTAGGCAGCTAGATCACGTCCACACGCAGCAAAACCAAGGAACAGCATACTAGAGATTTGTTCATGACCTTTTGTAATTCCCGGATTCTGCTACAAGTACACAAAAAGTGTACCACGAGGTTCGGCGTTCTTTTGCTTGATGTACTCAGTAAGGTTTCAAATATTCATTGCTTCATGTACATATCAGTGTACCGAGAGATTATTAAAGTAGTGTACCAAGAGATTCTCAAAGATCAGCTCGGTAATTTTGGCTCACCTCGACTCCGTTCCGCACCTCGACTCTAACTTGGCGTCAAACCACGCCATACCAAGCATCAACTGGCGCTCTATCTCGATGACCGTTTTTGTGCCAAGTTCACCAGCATCATTACTCGCGCCACCCAACACCATGCCTTGGTGTCATACTGCACCATATCCATCGTCGATCTTATGCCTCAGTCGATTATCATCTTCCATCAAGAGACTATGTTGTCAGCTCTGCGTGTTTTTGTTGGAGGTAAAGTTCATTGCAAATTAGATCATTCTATTTATTATTGGTGGTATCTATAAGGGATTAATCATTGGTGATTTTCTCGATGATCTGTCATCTACTACGGGTTATTGTGACAAGATCCGCACATATAGAGTTTAATGTGAAGTTGCAAGCTTTCAATACAATGAGTTAATTTGGGTTACGCTTGATCGAGGAGACTTTGAAAAAATTCAATGTCAATTGTGGGGACAACCGAATTTGGTGTTTTATTTATTGTTTGGATATATATTGCAATTTAGATCACTTGTGTGAGCATTATGAAGGCTTTGGCAACATTCAATTTTATAAGTTTGATGACACCCTAATAGTAGCTAGCATGATGCTCTTTGGAGTTTTACTGTTTGAAAGTGAAGATTCAACTCTAATTTCAGTTTGAGACGAAGGATTTAAGTGCAATATAGAGTTTAATTTTTTTTCATGGAGCAATTTAAACCGTGCCATGGATTTCACTTACTTTTACAGTAGGTAATTTGATGCATGTGATGGCCACATACGCAAGTTGCTCTTTCAATTAGCGTTGTTTACTGAGTTTTGTATTCTGTATGGAGCATATCAGATTCCATGATATAAGTTTTTCGCAATCTATCCAGCGCCACATGTGATATTTTGGCTTATGCCATTCGATAGTTGAGCATTTATTTTATAAGATCAGTTGCATAGATTCAGACTTTGTTTGAGTTATTAATTATTAAAGACTTAAATTTGTTTATCTGCTTTATTAATAGCTGTGTTTTTGAACTTGTCGGTTGTTTGTCCAATTTTGCTTCACAAGAAGTGCTTGGACAAGACCGTTTCAGTCTTATTGAGATTAGTCCGATAGACTTTGGAGACACAAGAATTTTTTTATGAAGACTTGCTTTAAGGAGATTTTCATATTTTGGCTACAAGAGAGAATTTGTCTTAATGTCAAGATTGTTAAAGTGTGATCCAAATTTTTTTATCGTGTTCATGTTGGACACTGCGCCAGACGTGGGACCGAGCGATTCATGCGCCAAACCGTATCATACGTGACACTAGCAGGCATATTTAACTCTGATTCGTTTTTCTTCTCCATTAGGGACTCTTATTTCCTAGCATATATATGTACCTATGTAGTCGCACGATTTAGATACGTCAAATTTTCTGTGCTTATAATCTTTCCTCATACAGTGAATTCCATCTGCGTGAGTTTGTTGTTTTTTCACATTAAATTCAAAAGTGTAGTTATTCGACAAAAGCTTGAACTGAAAGTGCACCTTGAATGTCACGAACCCATGCTTTTAGGTCAAGAAGTTGAGCCGTATTTGCCCCCACCTCACTCAGAAATATTGAGATTGGCCGCCATGCACACGGAATTCCAAATGAGACCCCTGGCGCCCCCACCACGCCACCCCCTGGTGTGCGCCCCACCGCGCCACCACTCTTGGCATGGTTGCAAACAACACCAGCCATCCTAGCGCCACCCACCTGCACCACCTTCTTGGCATGCCGCTCACCCACGCCGCCACCACCAACTCAGCCGGCCCCCCTTCCCCTCCACGCACGTTCTCCAGATGGCAATGTCGGCGCGATCGACCCTCTTCCCTCCCCCTCCGCTAGTTGTTTAAATGGTGTGGGGATCCTCTTTACAAGAGGCAGGAACACCATTTTGTAGACGAGCGAGAAACCAAGAGAGGTAGCAAAGAAGAGAAGAAGTAAGGCCGTTCAAGCATCAGATATTCGAGTGGTTTTTAATTTTAATTTCAAGTTTGTATATTTGGAAAAGTTGCATGTCGGCGTGTAAGCATTCAAAAAGGTAATTTTCATTGACATGGGCTAATTTTTGTAACAACATTATTATCATGTAATTTCAAAAATGGTGGTTTGTTAGTATGAAACGGTGGTAGTTAGGCTTGTGTAAATAGGCTAATTTTTTATGCATTTCGAATGCGGTCCTGGCTTCGTGCATGCCGGGAACAAGAAGAAGGATGTTGCTTTCGTAGCTGTAGACAAATTCAGTGTAGTACAATATTGGACAACAGAGAATGTATTCTAATTCACGTTAGGTAGATTGATACAGAAAAAGAGAACTTGTGAGGAACCCAGGAAAAATAGTAGCTAGATTATACAGGGTAATAGCCAGCTCCAACTATGCACTGGATAAGTAAATAAAACCCGCCGCTTCGTAGAGCATTTCGACAAAACAGATGCATTGTATTCTCTGCCAAATTTGCGTATTCCTGTCCACATCAGTTTTGGACAAAGGCGCCATTTCAATACATCAACAGCTTTGTTATTGTCAGCCAATCAATCCTAGAAGAACCTGGCCTTCCAATCACTCCCATATTTACTTCAGTAAAAATGTTCAGAACTTCAGATAATCAAGAAGTGTGAGAAAATTCCGGTAAGAACAGAGCCGGAAATTCCTGGTTTTGGTGTACAGTGCACGTATTCCGGTATTTGCAAGACATGGACAGATCATGTTGAAAATATAAGCACATGTAGGTTCAATTTATTTCATAAATTAATCATAATATCATGCACGCAAAATAACAGAACCATCACAGGCATAAAAGATCTAGACATGTAAACCAGGAAACTATACATGAACAGATCTAATACGGAGAACATGATCAGCATGCATCGATGGTTCTGTTCTGACCGGTCTGGCGATGTTGACACTGCAGGCACGGTGTGGATGACACGAAGTCGATGACGATTCGCAGAAGCCGAACGACGAGGAAGACGAGCCAGAGCTACAGCGAGCAGTCGCGCAGAGCGCTTCCCAAAAACCTTATCCGCCTCTCCGGTGCGGGGACTTGGCGGCGGTTCCCGAGACTGCTCTCCCGAACGACAGTGCACGCCGGCGGACGGGACGGAGTAGACTACGTGGGACGGCGCAGCACAATGGAGGAGGCAAACCCTAGATTGATTTTCGCATCTACTGTATGGAGGCGACGACTCGGTATTTATAGAAAAACCAGGACGCGTGATCAAGACGCCTGCACGTTCTCCATAACTCGTAACCGAAACGGATTAGTTACACGTAACCGATCCGGATTCATCGCCACTCAAAACAGTAAAAATAAAACTGCAAAAGGAAGCCGCGTCTGCGCAAGCACCTGGAGCCGATTTTGGCGGACCATTCACGCAGGTGTCGTGCGCCCGCGCCCCCCGACGAGGCGAGCGAGCGCGCGCGTGTGATCCTCTAGTTCTCTCCCACACATGCCTCAAGTGGCTAGGAGTGCACCATCTCTTTTAAGGTGATCTTCCTCTCCTAGAACTAGCAATGTGGTACTAAAGTTCACATGCATACCTCCTTTGCATGAGTGGGCCTTTGAGATTTAATTTAGGAATTATTGTATGAGCTTGGCCCACATACCACATAATACAACAGATCATACCTGCGGGCGGTCGCTACACGCCAGGCCAGAGACCATGCATCTCGAATCCTGAATTATATTGGCATAAGTCACATGAACCCTTCGTTTTATCTATGATTGCATGTTCTCAATCACTGAATGGTTGCGCTAAACTATTCATGTACTGTTCAGATCTGACTTTAGTAAAGAAAACCTAAAGATTCTTGAGAAAATTGCAATTATAGGACAGCAAACAATGCGCTTCGTAATTATAGGACTCCAAACATCGACTTCGTTAAAATGACCCTTGAAATGTTGGCTTCTTTTTTTTCATGACATTTGGTGTATTAAGTCTCTTTTCTCATCTAAATACATATAGAAGTTTGATACAAAGGTTCGTTCAATTGAGTTCACTTGGCTTTAAGAAATATACGAGGGTGTTTTAATCGGCTATAACTGATAGCTTTGGGTAACAAATACATGTATTTAGATGAGAAAAGAGATTTAATACACCAAATGTCATGAAAAACAAGAAGCTAACGTTTCAAGGGTCATTTTAACGAAGTCGATATTTGGAGTCCTATAATTACGAAGCGCATTGTTTGCTGTCCTATAATTGCAATTTTCTCAAGATTCTTAGATCCAGATACATATCTATGTCTGAATCGATAGTCAGGATTTAAAAGGTACAATGTTTGTGCATAATATAATATACAATAGTACCTTAAAATTCGGAGTCGCAGAATTTGCCGTGAATGGAGAATATGGCTGGGAAAAATAATGAAAACAATGCAACTTCTTAGTACCATCTGTCTCGCGTAACAGACTATTCGATCAAATGCAAGCCAGCTATACTGTTCTGCACTATCTTAATCCTCCTTAATATTATCATCTGGAGATTTTTGTTTGCTAATCTCACTAATAATTCCTTGTAGTCAACGGACAACCATGTTTTGAGACATTGAAGTTTCAGTTGTTTTCATCAGCGTTCTCGCCATTCGCCACATCCCCTGCTCTTACCGATAGACATATACAACAAACAACAATGCATTCTGTAGTTTTTGTTTTCGAAAATGAATGCGTTCTGTAGTTACCACGTCCACCGGGAAAATTCACTTCTTTAATAATTGACCTGACTAAACCCAGCATCCTGTCTGAAACTACCGAAATGTTCAAGTGTGTGTGCTCATATGTAGTTACCATCTAGTTTCGACCTCCTGAGACAGTGAGATCAATGTTCCTTTCGCGATAGTTTTGTCGCGGTGTTCCACGGAAGGGGAGAAGATCCAAGGAGCAACGCAACAGCTGAATACGTAGATTCCAATCCCTTTCACTGAACCAGTGAGCCGATCGATCGATTTCTTGCCGGTGTCGCCATGTCGCTCCGAGATCGACGGAGATACACATCGTCTACGCCGTCGAAACCTACGGCGTTGAACTTGATCAGAAAACTACCGATCGCTTGTTGGAAGAGAAGAACAGTAGAACAGTAGAAGGTTATAGCATTCCTGATTTTTTTCCCCCATAACGAGGTATACCCGGATTCCATTAGAGCATAACGGATTCTAGCATTCCCGATGGTGGTTAATATCGATTGTACCTTTCGTTTCACAGAATTCTTGCTGTCCGTTCACGAATCACGAGTGTATTTTCACAAGTCCTCAAGTCGTCCGTCTTTACCGTTTGCAATGGATCTAAAGTCATACTTAAGTGGGAACTGCAAGGTTTGTGTTCGTGCAAATCTAAACTAATAATTCACCAGTTAAAATTATCCTACATCCACCCAACAATTACTTGCTCCACAGTCATGACCTTAACTACGGTCACACCACAATATGCACCCATAATTACACCATCCTAAAAACGTCCGCACCAGATTAACTCTCCTCCATTCTCTCTCCTTACCCAACCATATCCGACGGTCATCCTTCAATGGATCTGCAGTACCCTCCCCATCCCGCTCTCCTCTGCAGTCCGCGTGGGCCTCCTCACGAAACCGCGCTGCCTCCTCCCACCTTCTCCCCCGTCTCCCACGTTCTCCTCCCTCCTCCCGTGCTCGCGCCGCCTCCTCCTCTCATCCGCCGCGCCGCCGCCTGCCGCCGCCTCCTCCTCCTCACCCCGCGCCGCCACCTCCTCCTCCCCCACTTCTCCGCTCCACCGCCACCGCCTCCTCCTCCCCTCCTCCCATTCTCCGCGCGCCTCCTCCTCCTCATCCGCCGCGCCGCCGCGCTGCCGCCGCCTCCTCCTCCTCACCCGCGCCGCCGCCTCCTCCTCCCCGCTCCGCCGCCGCCTCCTCCCGCTCCTCCGCTCCGCCAACGCCTCCTCCCGCCACCCTCCGCTCCGCGCGCCTCCTCCCACCCAGCGCCGCCGCTCCTCCTCCCCACTCCTCGCTCCGCCTCCTCTTCCCGCTCCTCCACTCCGCCGCCCTCCTCCTCCCTACCACCCGAGCTCGAAACCCTAGCTCGAAACCCGCCACCCGAGCTCAAACGCGACCACTGATCCGCCCGCGCGCGCGAACCAAAACCCTAGCTCCTCCGATCTCTTTCGTCGGTTCGTCGCGTGGCGGCGGCCTCTGCGAGCGGTGCGTGGATCTGAGTGCCGTGATGGCAAGGGCGAGGCGAACCGAGAGCGGCCGGTGCGGCGGCGCTCGGGGAGAGCGGTGGCGGCGCCTCTGTGCTGCCGTCGGCGGCATCGCCGGAACGTGCCGTCGGCGCTCGGCAACAACGTGCACATCGAGGAGGTGCTTCGCGCGCCAAGAGATCGAGATGAGGACTCAACCGTCGCCAGGATTCGTAAGCTTCGATACCTTTTTTGTTCCGCTGGGCTCGGGAGCAGTATGGATTGTCGCGGCTCTAAATACAGAATTAAGTAGCTACCTCGTCAGTCTTTACAAGGCTTTGCTACTAACTATTGTTTGATATCCTGCTCTTCACCTTGTGTTTTGAACAAGAAAGCCATGAATTAATTGTAAATCTTACTTGCTATTTTTTGGCGAGGACTTACATTGTTTCTCTGAATTAGCTATATCGGACCATGAGACCATGCACTTGCAAAGTCAGTAATCCTTATATAGAAGTACTACAACTATGGGAGGTATCGGTGCAAACCTTGACCAACTCATAGCGACGTATGATATTGTAGGATCTGAGCATGATCCTTGCACATATATTTCTAATCTTAAAATATTTTAGCTTGTTGAGACATCAATATTTTCTCTATATATTCGGGTTTCTTTGGAAGAGTGCAGGCAATTACATATGACAATTTGAAAGTGGTCCAATATGAAGACGAAAATGCACATAGAACATAAGCTGATATTTCATATTTGAGATAAGGGTAGTTGTTATCTGCGGGGAACATGCTCAATGCTACCATGTCCTACTCTGCCAACCAAGTTTCATGGTCAGTATCTGGTTTATTCTCACTAGCTTGGTCTGATTTGATTATATCCAATGTTTTAGGATTTTTCTGCTCACTTTACTTGCTTGTAAATAAGAAAAACCTTCTTACCTCTCTTGATTATCTTCTTTTGTTATGAGAAATATGCGAAAATCTTTGAGAACAAGTTGGATACATGATCACATATAACATTTTTATCTTGACTGCTTTCTTGCATCTGTGTACCTATATACCAATCTTTTGTCTAAGAAATCACCACATCCTATCCTTTGTTTAATTAATTTAGAAACAAATCTTTCCAAGTTTCTATACATGTTACAGTTTCCATAATACCACCCTTATTTGTTCTTATTTTGTTTCATTTCGTGGTAATGAACTTCATAGCCGTGGGCGATATCACGATGTTCTTTGCCAAGTACAAGCTTGTGAGTTTTGAACCTCACACCTTCTTAAAAAAACTTCTTGACATGCTTTTCAAAGACCTGCGATTTGTTATATATATGTTCTTTTCGTGACTGTGCAAAGGATAATGTAAAGAACGTACAATCGCAAATAGGCAAACTCTTCACCGCAACGCACCCTTAATTTAATGTCTTGTTACTGAAAACAGGAAGTTTGAGGAATGCATAAATGAAGGTTCAGAGGTATGTTATAGGGATCTTGTACAATTTTGATTAGTTTTCCATCCGAACTCATCCTAGGAAGAGAGATCATTTCGTTTTCCAATAAAAGATGCGATTTGTTACTCTCTTGTTTTTTTGGGTCTCTGTCATGAGCTTACCATTTTAGTGCTAAGATGCGGTGGATTTTTCTTTTATGTTGGTTTGTCTGTCGATTGAAGTTTTACATAAATGATATGAGTATCTTGCCTTAGCAACCTTGTGAGATAAAGAGCATCTTAGGTCAAGAAAAGCAAGTGCAAATTCTCTAGAAAGGAATTTTTTGCTAACTTGGTAGCCATATGCACAGATGCAGCTTTATACCCTTTTGAACCAAGAACTGTGTGGCTACACATCATAGGGCTGCCATCATCTTAAATGCAATCTATTTCACTTGTTTACATGCCACCTTTGGTCTGAAATGGAAGTTTGTAACTCTTTTGAGTTCAGTTTCTTTGAAGTTATGTTATTTGTTGAGTTACCCAAAGAATCTGCAGCTCTTCTTTTATCTGTCATGATGATCCAAATAGCAAATGAACTACAGGTTCTAACTTACGATTCAAGAAATGTCAAAGCATACTACAAGAAGGGTCAAGCATACAAAGAACTGGGAAACCTGAAAGTAAGCTTTATGTCCGCTTGCCCTTTTTGGCATATGTCTCTTGGCTTATTGCAAATGTCTTTTCTGCTTTTCTGAACTATACTTGATCGGAATAGTGCTGAAAATGCATTCAGTCTTTATTCTTGACTTGAGTAAAGCCCATGAAATTTCTCCAGAGGATGAAACTATTCTTTGAGGTTACGAGGTATGGTTTTCCTTTTGCAAAGACAAATATATGCATCTTGCTAACCTTATTCCAAATGTAAAAAAGTGTTCATAACTTTAGTTGTCACCGCTTTCCTCTTGATATATTACATTCATGATACGAGAGACACGGAAGACAAACGGCGGTGGAAGGGGAGGAACGAACTGCCAAAAGGTAGCTTCATTGATATTTATTTTTCGAGAAGCAAATTATGCCGACATTTTTCATTTCTGCTATTTGTTTTTACACCAAATCCATGTCTTCTGTAGTTCAACACTTCAACTTATTGTTGCCTTTGGATGTAATATTTGTGGTTGTAGGACTTTTTTAAGAGTGGTTATGGGTTTTTGTGCATATATTTGTCTTCTTCTCCGGGATGGAGGCCGACCACGTCGAGCCCAACGAGGCCACGCTCACGGCGTCGCGCCTCGCGCCGCCGCGCGACCCATCCATGAGGAGAAAGGAGTCGATCGCTCCACAAGGAGTAGAAACGGCGACGCGTCCTCTCCTGTCTGCTCCACCGCCGCATTTCCCCATCCTGCACGACTTTCGCGATCCGATCCCGACTCGCTCTCCGCTCTCCGAGATCTACCGATCGACCCCTCCCGCGCGATTTTTGGCGGAAGCTTTGGTTGCCATGGGGATCTCCCACCCTCTGTCCGACGAGTTTGACGCGCCCGGCGCGCGTCTTCGCCGCCGGAGAGGACGCCGCCGTCTGCTGCTCGGGCGACCAAGACTACAGAGCACGTGGTTTCGGGATGGACACGCTCGCCGCATCGCCATCAAGTCTGGCGTCGAGGTAATCCACGACCTTTCGTCCAAGAAACTCCTCTCCCCGATGGTTTGGTTGGTGCTGCGTGCTGGCGGGCATGTGGTGGGTAAAGCCGCTATCTTGGATTGATCTTCTTTGGGAAATGGTAGTGCAAGATGGTAGGGTAACACTATATGGTTAAGTTTCATCTTTGCATCATCTTTCGCTAAATGCAAGGAATATAGTTTATGAAAATAATTCCATTGCGAGGCCACAACTTTTCAGGAAAAATATTGGTGTTCGTGTCTTGAGGCAAGTGTGAAAATATCCAAATTTTACCCGTATTTTCATAGTCATGTAATCATCTGATGTGATGCAACATGTTGACTTTTAACATCACAAATCCTGCTCTCCGGAGAGTTGATGAGAACAGTTACATGATAAAGTATTTCCATTGCAAAAATCTCGTATTAGTCAAAGTAACATGCTTGATTGGATTTTTATATATCTAACAAGTTGATAAATTTTAAGTGAGTTCGATTATTGGGTTAAGATTACTCTTTTTTGGTAGATATCTGACATTAAGAGGGCAAATTGTTTGGCGAGTGACAGCCAGATGTTTGCACACAAGACATTGCTCATACCTCTACCAGGAAGGCCAATGCCATCCTCCGTGAGGTTGAATGGTTCCGGTCAAAGGATGGAAAGGTACATATTTCCTCATGTTTGTCTCTGTGTTTTTGGTTCCTTTTGTATTCCATGTTTGCCAAGATACGCCTCCTGCTGTGTAATGCAGGGTCCATAAATTTAACTGTTGTTGGTTTTAGTTAGTTACATACAAAGCTGAACCTTCTTTCTCCTCGATGCTGATTTTATAAGATCAAACTATTAACATGTAAAGATGACTCATTTAGCTATACCTTTTCAAATTGGTTGTCACACTAACTTCAGTCAAGTGCTGAGCGATGTATTGCTCATTCAGTCAGCTATTAGTGAGAAAATGAGTTCAGAGTAAATTATGTTTTTATTGCTCAGGAGTTATGTTTAGTAGCAATGGTTAAGAAGTTCGAGTCAGGGACTAGAGAGTTGGGCATCCCCACAATGATCACTTTCTCATGTTAGTATTCCTTTCTTCATTTCATTTGTTAGATGTATTGCTTTCACATTCTTATGTGGGCGCTTGGTTCCGTAAAAATGCTAATTATCAACAAAATATTGCCCATACTTTTATAATTTAACATTGGGATAATTAAAAAAAGATGTATATGGACTGCTACTTCATTATTTTGCGAGTGCATGTTGCGCGACCACGTTGAGAATGGTCGGTTTCAACCACGTTATGAGTAGTTTGTAACGATCACGTTACGACCAAGTTGTGCGTCGTCGGTTTCGACCACGTTGAGAGTGGTCGATAACGACCACGTGAGAATGGTCCGTTTGACCAGCCGTGAGTGGCGATGCGACCACGTTGTGAGTGGTCGGTTCGACCATGTTGTGAGTGGTCGTCATGACTACGCTCAAATATCCATCTATAAAAGTATAGTATTTGCATATTTATGAGTTTACACACGTTAGGTTGCGTCCTATCACCATAATGGTACACGGTGCTCGACGATTTTAAATCCTCCAGAATAATAGGTAGCAACGTACAAGCCTCTGCGAGTTACTTTTATCTTGAAGAGAGAAGATTGTAATGTTGTTTGCAATTACTTTCTTCCGATCTCGACTATTGGTCAATGTATACTAATATCACCACCGTAGCAAGAATAAGATTCAGTAGCGAAGTTCATTTTGTGAGATTCAGTCTGTAATTTTGAGCCAATTAGTTCATGTTGTGAGATTAGTAGTGATGTTCGGAGGCTAGGAGCTGGTATTTGCTATAACTATATTAGTTTTTACAAGCACACTACGGATTATTATTTTCATTGTATTAGGAAAGTTAGTTAACTATAAGATGGATATGATATAAATCATGCATGTCTCACGGGACTCTAAGGCCACGCACACATCCAAGAATGATTTAAACATGAAACATTAGTGAATCTTCTTCCTACAATGTTACTCACATGAATGCATGCATTAGAGACCAAATATATCAAAAATTGCATGACTTTGTCAATGTTTCTTGGTTTGCTTAGCGAGAAAAACAAGTGAAAAACTTGAGCATTAAAGGATGTGAAACCATACTTGCTCTCTTTTATTCTATGCTTGTGGATGCTCGGGATGATGATTAATGATTGCAAGTTGATTTACTGATGCCCAAGCTATGCGGTGATGAAAACTTTATAAGCTTGAGCTATATCCATGCTTGATGATGTATAAGTTGGGCTTGCTCCGAACTGACTAGCTATTGAAGAGAGTTTCAAGCTATTTAGTTGAATCAGTAGTATAAATTATTGTTGACATTGTCACTAGCATACTTTTTCAAACAATGTACATGACTGGATTTAATATATCATATATATGCTTATGTGATAAAATAATCCTACAATTTTATTCCTAACAAGACCTAACAAAATTAAAGCTACATAATAGTCAATGTAGGCTCTCTGCCGATTAACATCTTCCTCTTTTATTTGAATCACCTCAACACACTCAAGCTTGCGCTGAGCCATTTTCCATACCGCAAAGGGGCACATTAGTTAAACTTTTGCAATTAATTTTCCTGTGGTTGATTGCATTTCCTACCGAATAGATTTGTCACCGATCCACTCAGAGATTTTCTCGATTTACGATAGTGCAAAACAGTCACCGCCTTCTTGTGCTCTTTAACCTCTCGATGATTCTTGCTCTTTCGCTCAATGGTTTTGATTCGAAAGAAAGGAAAAGAGGGGTAAAACAGAGTTAAATTTGAATAGTACTCAGCGGCTTGCCGGGAGATAATAATCTGTAACTTGAAGTAACTCCTCACCATCCATGTGAATGATGAAAGCCTCCTAAGAGATTCCCATGAACCCTCCGACAAGTTCATCAACTTTGCTTCCCTGAAGTTAGAAAAAAAATCACTTCTTGAAAATATATTGCTTTGATCATTCTTTTGTCGCACACTTCCTACTTATGACATATAATTGCCACATAAATGTTGAACCTTGCTCAAGCATCAAAGCTTGTAAGTACTTGTTTAAGTATGTACATAAATGCCGCCGTAGCGTTAGCACGGGCACTATACTAGTTACATATAGCTATACTGAATTGCTGTGGCAAGTACTACTGTTGCAACAACCACGGTTTCTGCAAATACTAGTAAGATGTTCGTGCGTTATAATAGAGTTTCAAAAGAAGTTGATACATATCATCAAACATGATCCAAATCATATAATGAACATTAAAAAAGAGGGAGGCATCTTATCATCAAGAGTTAGGTCGGTGCAGCTAGACCGTTGTTATCAAGATCGCCGCTTCGAATCAGCACTTCCTGACCCCATCGGCATCGTGGTTCATCCTCACTTCTGACGGTGTACACCTTGTCCGAGCCGATGTACTTCGCCTTCCTGTTCATCGTCCATGTCGATGTACTCCACATCCCGGTCATTGACCTCGGTGGTGTATACTTCTGTTCCGTTGTCGTCCTTGGTGATGTACACCAATGCCTTGTCATCCGCACCGATGTGCTCCTATTCTTTGCCACTGAGTACCGCACTGCCTGTCTCATCTTCTTCGCACGTCCTAGTGCAGCAATAGCTTGGCAGTGCATGGGAGGAAGGAGTAGCGGAGGGACCAAAGGGGTTGGGCTAAGGGACCAAAGGGGCTAGCCGCGTCATCGTCTTTTCATGGTTGTGCCATCGAATTGAGATCTAGTGGTTAGGATCAATTGAGTGACGTGATTGATCTAGATGTAAATAAATAAACATGTCCGACCCCCTCTACTTCCACTCGACGCCATCTCCTCCCCTTCCTCGTCTCCCCCTACCAGCGCATCAGCGTCGTCATGAGCCAATACTCACTGCGCCTCCTCGCCGATGGCTCCTGGCAGCGGCACCACCTTCTAGCCTCCCCGGATCCACCATCCCCGAGATCACCGCTATTAGATGCACCATCTCTGAGGTCACCATCTTCGGATCCGGCTGGTACACCTCCGCCTCCACCTCCACCTCCAGTACTCCGCCGATGTCATCGTGCTCCTCACCGATATCCGCCCAACCCTATGACTGCTTGATCTCAGGGTCATCGTCCTCAACACCGGCATTGTCCACCCTGGCGTGGCAGCTTCGATGGACCCCGAGGTTGCCGCATTTGGATTCGGCGTCCTCGAGGTCACCTAAGTCGGATCTAGCTGTCCTTGCCTACACCGCTGTCAGATCAGGTCGTCCTCACAACGAAACAGTGGAGGCTGGCAGATCAAGAACATGAAGCCGTATCTAGAGCCGGCTGACCATGCTGGTAGAAAAGGAGAAATGGAAGGTGTCGGCGCTGGTGGAGGAGAGAGGGAGAGAGAGGTCTCTGTGGCCAGACCTAGCTATCCCTGTGTCGTTGCCGTTGAACACGAGGGAGAAGCTGAAGTCCGACGGATCTAGTGATCCCTAACCATCACCCCATTGGATCCGGCCATCCTCAACCCCGATGTCGCCAAATATGGCTATGCTCGATCCCGAGGCCACCATCTTCCTCCTCCCCTAGTGCCATTGTCTTCCTCCTTCCCGACGTCGCCACCTCGCTTACCGGTTCACACTGTCGTCTCCTTGCTCACTGAGCCCAGCCGCCACTTGGCGATGGCTGGCTTGTCGTGGGCATTAATCACCAATGCTTCTACTCGCCGCGGGTCTGACCTGCAAAACTAGCAAGGCACTAGTGCAGGGCATGAAAGAGGGAGAGGATTAGAAAATGTTAATCGAAGTAAGGAGAGGGGGAGACACTAATTAGGACGTGATATAGTGAGTAGCCAGCGGTTGGGGCCTCAAAGGTATGCCCGGTTAGGACGGAAGGCCGTGAGCAATTCAGGGAGGAAGCCGATTGACGGCATGGGCCTATATGTTGGCATATGTCAAGAGGAGATACTGGAGTGCACTGCAACAGGAAGAATGAAGGGGGTGGTGAATGAACAAACTCCCTTTTATATTAGTAGAGATTTAAATAAATTTTCAAAATTATAAATAAGTAATAAAAAATGTTTCCAACATAGACTAAATGCCAAGAGCAAAAATAAAATAATTGTAAGATCATATAATACTTAAATTGTTATTTATTGTTCGTGCTATTAGATGTTAGAATGCTCTTGCAAGAAGAGACTGGCACTAGCACTAATGTATACCGATTACCGAACCAGCGTAGTCGTGTAGAAAAAGCTCCTCCTATCTGTGGACAGTGGCGTGTGATGCGTAATCAACTAATTATGGGTCATTCTGGCGGGACAACGAGCAACTACTCTTGTCTCCTTTGTCTATTTTACTCCAGGAGAAAAGCCCCATTACAAGGCGCTGCCGGCCGTCGTCTTTCTCCACGGCAGGTGGGCAGGATAAACAAAACCAGCCATCACCGTCACGCGCCACTGCTCTGCCACGGCGCTTTCAGAGAGGTGTGAGCAACGGAGCCCACGTTTCACCTCTCGCCACCGACGAACTAAGCTAGCTTCCAAGAACAGGGCGTCCGGATCATCTGCGAACACTCGTCGATCGCCGGTTCAAGCAAGTCAGGCCGGAGATTGGAGGAACGACGATGACCTCCGAGGGGCACAAGCCGCACGCGGTGCTCATCCCGCAGCCGGCGCAGGGCCACGTCACGCCGATGCTGCACCTCGCCAAGGCGCTGCACGCCAGGGGCTTCTGCGTCACCTACGTCAACTCCGAGTACAACCACCGCCGCCTGCTCCGGTCACGCGGGCCGGGCTCGCTGGCCGGCGCTGACGGCTTCCGGTTCGAGGCCGTGCCGGACGGCCTGCCGCAGTACGGCAACGACGACGTCACGCAGGACATCGCCGCGCTCTGCGTGTCCACCACCAGGCACAGCGCCGCGCCGTTCAGGGAGCTGCTGGTGAGGCTCAACGGCACGCTCGGGGCGCCGCCGGTGAGCTGTGTCATAGCCGACGGCGTGATGAGCTTCGCGCAGAGGGTCGCCGAGGAGATGGGGATCCCGGCCTTGGTGTTCTGGACCACCAGCGCTTGCGGCTTCATGCCGACGGCGTGATGAGCTTCGCGCAGAGGGTCGCCGAGGAGATGGGGATCCCGGCCTTGGTGTTCTGGACCACCAGCGCTTGCGGCTTCATGGGGTACCTGCACTTCGCCGAGCTCATCAGAAGAGGCTACGTACCACTGAAAGGTATGAGGCGTCGACTAGTAGTCTAGTACTACTTGACTTATTACAAATTTGCTTGATGCATATAGGAATTACTCCTAGTTAAGTTCATAGATGACACCAAATGACGGTGAAATTAATCAGCCATCCCCACTCGAAAGATTAAAATGGGTTGACTTGTTTAGTTGTTTTTGTCGTGGTTCACTCCATTTGTGGTCTTTGTTTCGCCTTTTCGTTCTTTTGCCCCTGTCCTTGACTCTTCTCTCAAAACATCCGCTTTATAAAACTTGTTGGCTAAATGAAAACACTTTTGCGAAAGAAGAAACAAATACATTTTCCAGACGAGAGGCTCGGTTAACGAACGAGCCAAAATGGCTCGAACTTAACAGATGCACATTCACGCACAATTCACGACCTGAGCAACGGATACCTGGACACTGCAATCGACTGGATCCCGGAGCTAATGGCAGGCATCCGTCAAGCCAATTGTCCACCCCTACTCCTAGTTAAGTTCATAGATGACACCAAATGACGGTGAAATTAATCAGCCATCCCCACTCGAAAGATTAAAATGGGTTGACTTGTTTAGTTGTTTTGTACATTTTCCAGACGAGAGTGACCTGAGCAACGGATACCTGGACACTGCAATCGACTGGATCCCGGGAATGGCAGGCATCCGTCTCAAGGACATACCCAGCTTCATCAGAACGACCGACCCGGACGACGTCATGCTCAACTTCGACGGCGGCGAGGCACAGAACGCGCGCAAGGCCCGCGGACTCATCCTCAACACGTACGACGCGCTGGAGCAGGACGTCGTCGACGCGCTGCGCCGCGAGTTCCCGCGCCTCTACACCGCCGGCCCGCTCCTCACGTTCGCCAAAGCCGCGCGAGGCAAACTGGACGCGATCGACGGGAACCTCTGGAAGGAAGACACGAGCTGCCTCCGGTGGCTGGACGCCCAACGGCCGGGCTCGGTCGTGTACGTCAACTTCGGCAGCATCACGGTCATGACGCCGGCCCAGCTCTCCGAGTTCGCGTGGGGCCTGGCGCACTGTGGCCGGCCGTTCCTGTGGGTCATCAGGCCCGACCTCGTTTCCGGCGAGAAGGCCATGCTGCCGGAGGAGTTCGTCAGCGAGACTAAAGGAAGGGGAGTTCTGGCGAGCTGGTGCCCGCAAGAGCTAGTCCTTTCGCACGTGTCGGTGGGGCTGTTCCTGACGCACTGCGGGTGGAACTCGACGCTGGAGAGCATATGCGCCGGCGTGCCGATGGTCTGCTGGCCGTTCTTCGCCGAGCAGCCGACGAACTGCCGGTACGTGTGCGCCAAGTGGGGGATCGGAATGGAGATTGACAACGACGTGAGCAGAACGGAGGTGGCGCGGCTCGTGCGCGAGGCGATGGACGGCGAGAAAGGCAAGGAGATGAGGGTGAACGCGATGGCGTGGAAGGAGAAGGCCAGGGCGGCGGCGGAGGACGGTGGGTCCTCGAGCGAAAACCTGGACCGGCTGATCGAATTCTTGCGTGCAGGGTGTGATGATGCTGCAAGCTGAATTGGTTTCAAATCATTTGTGTTAGCTCTCTCTCTCTCTCTCTCTCTCTCTCTCTCTCTCTCTTCCCCTGCCCCTGGGAGGCTGGGATGTCAGTTCGTCGTGGAGAATTTGGTGTCTCATTTCTCAAGAACAAGAACTGTGTTCATCTCAGGGTGGACGAACAAGACAGAATAAGGGGATGCACTGGCATCAATCTTAAGATAATCCTAGATAACTTCTTCTAAGATTATGTCACTTAGCACTTGCATCAATCTTTGGATTGTGCCGCCTAGCACTAGTACTAATCTTAAAATTATTAAGATTGGTACTAGTATTAAGCGATACAATTCAAAGAAATGTCCTTAAGTATTAGATTTTTGAGTCCTCCCCTGTACAATTTGTTTCCTCGATGGTGCGCACGTACAAGCTTGCATCAGGGCATGTGTAATAGTATGATAATAGTCGTTATAAATTTTGTCACATAGAATTTTTGCTGAGATAGGAGATAGAGAGTGTTGACTCAAGCCCATAAAAAAGAGAGACAAAAATCATTACATAAGTTGATGTGTCTAATAAACATTTTACATATAAAAATTAAAAGATTGCGATTTCCTGTAGAAACAAATCAAAAGATAACATGTTATAGCAGATATCTTTAATTTTATAACTAAATGATATAGAGAATGTATATATAGACAAGTCGTACGTATTGTTGCAGGCAATCAGCACCACAGCGTACCGTAGACAAAATAGCACACATACAGTTTTGACCTTTTTTTGCAGAAGCCACGAGCATTTCCTGTCTGTACTATCGCCGTCGTGGACATCGCCCCTGCCCCGGGCCGTTTCTTCCTGTATTAGTTGGCAATTTATGTGACTACATGAAGATCATTCTATAACGTGTGATGAGTATTTAATTTTGATGTACTAGTAGTGTGCCCGTGCTAACGCTACGGTAAAATACAAAACAAGATAAAATTTGTAAAAAATAAAACGAACAATCAGATTCATTAAGATTCACGTCTCATATATTGTATAACCAAATATTTTTGTCACCGATGGCTATTGTTTATTCCGAGGGCTATTGGCTTCACCAGATGGCTCTAAAGGTTTTTTTTGCCATGAAAGATATGATATGAAATAGCTGCTTTTATTATGGAATGACAATTTTTTTGTGATTCTACTTACAGTATATGAGACATCAAGAAGTGGACCATGTGCTTTTGATGACGTGGTTGCAATGGGTAAGGATGCCGGCCATGAACTGAAAGCAAAGGCTGGCCCCGGCTTCTTTGATAGCTTGCAATGAAAAAACTCCACAGCGGCCCAAGTAGAGTGTTGAGTGGGTTATTTTTATTTCCTTTTCTCCTAGTTCTGCTAGAGGCTTGTACCACATATTGAGATGTCGCATTCAAATTTGTATCTCTAGTTCTTTTAGCACTGTGGGTTAGAGCTTAAAATGTGGATTCACGGCTTGTAATCCCTCGTATTTCCATCGAATTCTGGAGGAGGCTTCTGCGCCCAATTATGTTGTAACATTGTATTTGATGTAATTTTGCAGATATTTAGGCCCAAGAAAGAACCTGCTAATGGCTAATCAATAAGCATGATTTTAATAGCTCCACCTTTAGTAACCAAGCATGGTGATAGCCTAGTCTTACCAGGAGGAAGGATATAACAGAAAACTGAAGGCTGCCCACAAAAAATTATCATGGATTCAACAAAAATCAGTTAAATAGTATCCAGTTCATCATGTTTATCAAGAGTCATAAATGTGATCAATTCATAAACCTATAGGATAACATTATTTATGATTATTAACCTATGTAGACTGGTCTTCAAATGTACTTCTCATATTTTTTCAAATTTTAAACAGAGTTGCCAATTGCTCCATAACTGAAGACCGGCACATTCTTTTGTACTATCAGAGAGACATCAACTGATAATGTGGTAGATCTCCTATGGTAGAAGGCAATGACTCTTAGACTTTGCTCATTCAAACCACAATAACTGAACCTTCTTCATGTTAATGTTCTGCACTAATATATATTTGCAGGTTGCTATAACTGAAGCAAAGACACAAGCTGGCGTCGCCTTTAGTCGTGGCCGTAAATGAAAAATTCAATATGGTATTCCATCGGTCATACAAATTTGACATTTAAGGTCCATGAAAAATTCAGTTTATCCAGACCCAAAAAAGCAACATGTTTAGCACAATTAATAAATTGACGGAATAACGCTTTCATATGTCATATAAATCAATCTTCTAGCACTGGTTGTGTTGACTACCAGGGTCTAGGGCATCCAATGGTCTTGTAATGCTAGTAGGTAACTTGACATTTGCTAAAACGTTAAAAACAAAGCCCTTGCCAGTGAAATTGTGCAATTAAAGGGGAAAGATGAGATTATCATTCACCTGCAGTTTCTTCCCAATATTTCTTCACGGCTATATTCTGTCAATTGCAGAAAACTATCGGACACAAATATCTGAAACATTGGCCAAAGAATAAATACAGATTTAATAAAAGGTCATATCTATACCAATAAAAAGAACAGCAGAGTCAGAGGTACAAGAGGTCCCAGTTGAATCTTACAATGGGATTATCAGACAATCTTGGGTCAGTGATGACAAAATTCTTTTCAATACGTTCAAGTGTAGTAGCCAAGTCTATAGCCCTTCTCATTTCTTTCCTCCTTAGCTCATCATCAAAGCTCTCAGGTCTTTCATCATCACTGTCAAGTAGTGGATCTTCATCTCTTGGTTTGAGCATGTTCTTCTCTACATTGCCATGGCCCATACCAAGAAAACTGCATGTACAAATTGAATAAGACAAAATAAAATCAAGGAACAGGAATTGTGCAAGTAAATTAAGAAATAACATGCTGCAATTCAATCATTTGACTTGTATGAACCTAGTGTACCCCATAAATGAACGCAGACCAGATTTTCTAGTTTTATTCCCTCCTTCAGGAACTTCACTGATCTTCTGCAGTGAGCTTCTTATTTCAGTATGAGAGTTACGACAGGATCCACTTTCAGAGCTTCTCTTGCCAGGAACTTCACTTATCAACATACCTAATGATTTCTGCGATTTTCTTTTTAAGGTGCTATTTCTTGATTCTAACAGTGACCGTGGATTCTTCAGAGTCAACACAAGTTCAGATACTGAGCTACAAGCCTGATCCTTCTGTCTGGCTGCAAACATAACATTTTTTTCAGTTCGAAACTAATATTCTGAAAATTCAAAGACTTGATAGCTAGAACAATTTGGAACAATAAGCTAAATCAGCAGTAATACCATCATATTTGATGAGTGATTCTGGCAGTCCATTTGGGCGGACAACCGTATCCTTGTTCCCTTCGGTGTATTTACTCACTTCCACTTGCATCCTGGAATAGCAACACAAACGATTCACAAGGGCGGGCACATCCACAGGGCGGGCAATGCTACGTATTTGGTCCATGTTCTTTAACTCAGGAGATAAACCCCCATGCATGCACAAGATCTTATCATCAATAAGTGCAACCACCGGGAGGCAGATGAAACAATCGGTGAAAACCTTCCAGAATAAGCAAAGGCAGGAACTTCACTGTCTGCATTCTACTGGAGCATGCTCTGCTTATAGGAAGTTATTAATTATTAAGCTCTTCCTAAAAAACATATTTATCTAAATAAACGTTGAAATTTGTAAATGTGCTCACCAATACAGACTTAGTCCAGAAGGAACAGAGAGCGCAAAATAACCAATAAGCAAAGGCAGGAACTTCACTGCAGCTTGAGCACCTTGCTGGCTAGGATCATTGCTCTGCAACACAATGATACAGCAAACAGTAAGTTGAAATACAGCCAAACTTTATGAGCTACTGCCTACTGGTGAACATTGGCATCATACAGCAAAGAAATTGCATGGCCTACTTACACCTTAAGCACATTTTACGTAAGATACCAACTAAAAGGCCCTGATTAAAGGAAAAATAAAACGCAAACAGAGCTGAGAAACAGTCACCTGCCCTAGGACCAAATCTACACATCAACATTCGCCAGGACCAAATCCCTCCACTGCAATCAAATACTTAACTCCTACAAAAACTACCAATTGAATTCATTACATTTGTCAGCTTGGTGCTACCAATTGAATTACCAGTATAAATCAGGCACGGTTAACCATTGGTACGGCAGAGACAGATATTCAATCCTTGCCACCATACATTTCTCATGGAAAAACACCCAATCTCATTTGATCAGGCATTCAGGTTGTAGAAGAATAATAAAGATTGGAGACTGAGAAAATAGAGGGAGAACCGAAGTATGATCTATCTACCATATTGTCCACTGTGTCACAATTCCCGTTGTCACTACAGTTTCAATTTAACCTAATATATTTCGGTTTCAATTTGGAAAATACGACATCAGCGCACTTCTCCTATCATAATATATTTCAGTGACATGATATATATTTCACACGGTGATTTGCACATCATCCAATATATTAGACTTACGTGCCATTTGGCTCCAGAGTCTACTACTATCTGACTTGCACTTGCCCACTAAAAAACCTAACCATAAAAAAGTTTCTTATTATTTACCTCAGTCCTCAGCTTGAACAGATGCTGTCTTGTGACCTTGAGCTTCTTGTTCCAACTACTCCTTAGAGACTCAGATGACTGCCAATCACAGAGGGAATACACATTCACATTAGAGAACGCGTACAAAACATAATCGACTCAGAGCAAAAGAAAGCCATCGTATCCTCACATTTCGCCGGCTCCTGCGCCCTCCGGCCGACGTCCGGCTGTCCCAGCTCAACCTAAAAAGAAGCAAAAACTTTGATCAGAACATTGCATCGGCAACAACCAAAAATTCAATTCCTTCTCCACCCGCTTGCTTGTCGATATCAACCAACCTGTCGTTGTTGCCATCTAGTGAAGAACAGAGCCTGTTCGACCCTGCATTCAGAAACTCAGCCGACGAGAAGACCGACACTGGCGGGATCCCAACGTCGCCCTCGCCCTCCTCCTTCCACGGCTGCAACCCAGGCAGCGCCCAGGACCCCTCGCCGGCCCGACCGGCGTCAGAGGTGGCGCCGGAGATGGAGAGCAGGCTCTCGAAGAACTCCTCCTGGGACGCGCGCAGCGCCTCGCGGGTGGCCTCGCGGCACTTGTCGAAGTCGAACTCGCCCCCTCCGCTCACGCCGTTGCGCCTCCGCCGCGCGCCCTTCTTCGCCACGAGGAACCGCCTCTCCCGCCGCGCGCCCTTCTTCGCCACGAGCGGCACGGAAGCCCTTCGCCCACGGGTCCTCGACGGCGGCGCTCGATCCTAGTGGCACCTCACCAGTGATGGCGGCGGCGTCGGTGTCTTCATTGGCGAAGGGGTCCGGATCGCCCGACTCCGTCGTGAAGGCCCATGGCTTGTTGGTGTCGTCGTCGCGGCCGGTGGTGGAGAGGAGCCGCGGCGAGAGAAGGCGGGAGGTGAGGGCGGTGGGGAGGCGACGAAATAGAAGGGGGCGGAGAGAGGAGAGGAGGAGGCGGCGGTGGCGGTGGTTGTCGTAGTTAGGGTTTGGAGACCGTGGCGGAGGTGGCGGGAGGAGTGGAATAGGCGGCGGAGAAGCATGGTGGTGCGCGGAGGCGCGCCCATTCGTGGAGGCGGGCGCGCGAGGGTTTGGGGCGGAGGCGGGCGAGGATGGGGAGGCGGCGCGCGCGCGAGGAGGAAGCAGAGCTTTGCTTGCGGGCGCCTCGCCTCGTGTTGAAGCCTCGCGTTGAAGACTACGTTCCATCCAGCCGCACGATTGGGTTAAAGTCGAGGAGAGTTTTTTTAGCCCTTGATTTTAATGAAGACAATTTCTTTGGTGCATTTTGTGGGGCACGAAGGTTGGTGCTCTCGTGAGGGATATTCTTGGGTGGACCGAGTGTAATTTCAATTGGTCAACTATAGTAGAGAAGATATTATCAAGTTTAAATTTGATTTTGAAATATTTTAATTTTAAGAGTTGCTATCAGGTTTAACCAGACTAGCCTAGCAATGACGGTCTAACTGGCCAGGCAACGGTGGTCTGACTGGTGGCTGTAGAGCAATTAGACTAGTTATGTGACCTTTTAAAAAATGGACACCAAATGCTTGTGTAGGTGTGTTTGAGTATGTTTTTACCTACGTGTTACTCATTTTGGAGATGATGAGGACTCACACCTACGGATATAAACAAATCTTCTCAACCTAAAGCAATACAATGGCCAATTATAAGGGCACATGCACCACAACTAAATTATCAGAAGAACTCTTTCCTAGGAATGCATAACTATGTAGTGGAGAATAGATCTCTACCGGATGCATGTAATGTTCTTCTACTCAGGAACTTAGGAGCTGATCGAGCGCAAGGAGGAGTACAAAATAAACAGAAACATGTGCAAGCATGGTACAAAAGTCTCCACATCACTCTAATACCAACTGATGAGAGAATTTTGGCCCGATCTTCCGATATGAACGATAACTCGATTGATTGATATGACATTAACTATGAGGCTACTTGACTGAAATGACTAAATCCGTCCTGCAATCACTACACCACACCCTTATCGTTATCGACCGTACCAAAAACGCTGTTGACCTAAACAAGAGATTCAATTCCTACAAGTAATCGAAGAACAAGTAAAAATAAGACAAAGAGCCATCTGAATATTACGAATATCAATGAGGAACACAAAGAGTTGAGACCTGCAATCACAGTTGTTGGTCTAGTCGACACAAGAACACATGATAAAGTTTCACGGTGGAAAACTAATCTAAACAAGCCTGAATCTAAACAAGCTTTGATACCAACCGATGAGAGAATTTTGCCTGATCTTTTGATGAGAACAATAACTCGATTGATTGATATAACATTGACGATGAGACTACTTGATTGAAATGACTAAATCCGTCCTGCAATCACTACACCACACCCTTATCGTCATCGACCGTAGCAAGAACGTTGTTGACCTAAACAAGAGATTCAATTCCTGCAAGTAATCGAAGAACAAGTAAGAATAAGACAAACAGCCATCTGAATATTACGAATATCAATGAGGAACACAAAGAGTTGAGACCTGCAATCACAGTTGTTGGTCTAGTCGACACAAGAACACATGATAAAGTTTCACGGTGGAAAACTAATCTAAACAAGCCCGAATCTAAACAAGCTCTGATACCAACCGATGAGAGAATTTTACCTGATCTTTTGATGAGAACAATAACTCGATTGATTGATATGACATTGACGATGAGACTACTTGACCGAGATGACAAAGTCCGTCCTGCAATAGCTACACCACACCCTTATCGTTATTAATTGTGCCAAGAACACGGTTGACCTAAATACGAGGTTCAATTCCTACAAACAATCGAAGAATAAGTAAGAATAAGATAAAGAGCAATCTGAATGTTGCAAATATCACTGAGAAACACAAAGAGTTGAGGTCTGCAATCGCAGTTGTTAGTCTAGTCGACACAAGACCACACGATGAAGTTTCATGGTAGAAAACTAATCTAAACAAGTCTGAATTATATGGCCAATTGAGCCTCTATTTATATGAGCATGCAGGCTCTTGGCATATGGAAACTTTTTAACACGTGAAAACTAATCAAATGATATCTGATTCTATCTTTATTTCTAAAACTGAAAAATTGTTTTGCTGATTTCAATGTGCACAGAAGGAATTTCTTGCTGCTGCCTGCCTGCGTCCAACCATCGGTCTTAATTTCTTGCTGGTAACCGGCCTGCAGCCTGTAAACTATTCGACACACACTTGCGTATATAGTCTCCAACTATCGAGTGGCCTGCCGGCAGACAGTGACCAGCTGTACTATACATACTCCCGTAGGAGTATATAGCTGTACACTGATAGCTTGGAGTAAATCTTGATGTCCAAAACGACTTTCCGGAGGGAATTAATCTTGATGTCCAAAGAATCTTCGCTTATCTCACATATATGTACGCACGTACACGGAGAGCTCGCACCATATTTATGGTATAACGGCTTCTTTCATTTTTCTTTTTTTCTCTCATTTCTTTATATTGTCCATAACAATAACGGTTTTTTATTTTTATTTTTTCTTAGAAAAAGTTAATAGTTGCTACAGTTTAATTTTAGCTACAAATCAAAAGACATAGTTATAAGTTTAAATCATGGGTGGGTTCTTTTAAACCATAGTTTATGGCTTAAATTTTTGAATTCTGGTTATTCGCGAGAGGCAGTACGCAGAGAAAAATAGTCGCATGCGATTTTAGTTGATACAACTGAACTTAATACACTTTTTATTACAATCTTTCTGTTAATCCTACCTTAAAAAAATACATTTTGTAAAAACTAACTACTATAATTCATACAAACCAAAGCCAGCTAAAAATCAAAACGAACCCACTACAAACTAGTTGGAGCACCACCAGACCTCTTGCACAAACCTTTGATCTCGATTTGTGCCATTGACATGACATGCCGTAGAATTTTGTTCAATAATCAACGAAAATGCAACTCGGCCAATGTCTTTATGTGCAGTCCATCCTACCATTCCAAGGAAACAACACAGCCAGGGGCGGAGCTATAGTAGATGTATAGGGTACAGTTGCATCTCCAAATTTTTTTAAAAAAATCTAGTATATCTTAATTAGGGATGGCAATTGTGCCCGATTACCCATGTACCCGTGGGTAAATACCCTAATGGAGTTAGGTATGGGATGAATTTTTTACCCATAGGTAGGAAAATAGGAGGAAATCTCTGCCCATCGGGTAAACGGATACGAGTTAGCTCTACCCGTACCCGTCTCGCCCGTTTACCCGTGAAATGGACTGACAAGTGGGCCCTCCTAATCCAGTAAACCCTAACATCTCCAGTTCACCACGCCTCCAAGGCTCCAAGATCTCGGGCGCTCCTCAGTCCTCCCACGCGACCATTCCACCGAAACCTCCCACGCGCCACCTCTCCTCCTTGCGACCTCGCCGACACACCAAATCTCCGCCCTCGCCGCCCCCTCGTCACCCCTCGTTCTGCCGCTCCTAGCCGCCCCTCGTTCCGGCGCTCCTCCACCGACCAGATCCGGCGCTGCCCCTCGTTCCGCCGCTCCTCCACCGACTAGATCCGCCGCCGCCCCTCGTTTCGCCACTCCTCCACCGACCAGATCCGGCGCCGCCCCTCTCCGCCGCGACTGCCAGTCCTCCGGTCCTCCCTTCTTTTTTGCACGCTTAGGTGATGAGAACTGCTGCTCTGTATGGATGTTTTCTTGCTCGCAAGAAGCTTGAGGTCACATCAAGCCCTGAGCAGTGGAGGAACAAGTGAAGATTTTTTATTACAAATGTTGAAGCTAGATGATGCAGTGAGATTGCACTAGATGGTGATTGTAGTTCTAGCATAGTGAGGTTGCATGCGCAAAATTTATGCGATGGATGTAATGTATGCCTTTTTAATTTGTGTCATGAGATGTACCGAAGCCTTTACATATGTCAGAAATGTGCAAGATTTAGCTGGGAACTTTGTTTGCAAGTTTTAGCCGTTCTGTATGTATATGCTGTCAGTGGCCAAATAACTTGTTAGAATGTTTGTAATGTTTGGAATGTTTGTAAGCAGTGGCCCAATAATTCGTGGGTAAACGAGTATGCCCGCGGGCGACGGGTATGAGCGGGGTTTTTACCCATAGGCGGGTATAGGTATGCCCGTGGGCGAAAAATAGGGTCGTGGGTACGGATATGGACGAGCACTACCTATACCCGCCGCGCCCTATTACCGTCCCTAATTTTAATACATAGAGTATACACTAGGAATACTAACAAATATCAAATAATTTCTGGCCGCCCAGCCCCACCCAGCGAACCCAAGTCAATCAAGCCCAGCCAATAACTCATCTGAAGTGAGCATTCCAGGCAGCGGCCCATTTTGCCATCCCCGATTCGGCGATTCGCAGGCAGCCGCCGTTTCGCAGGAGTGTGTGCGCTCGTGCCCTAGAGCAGCTCCGCGCCGCGCCGCGCCCGCGCGACCACCAGCTCCGGCGTCCGCGCCTCGCCGCGCCCGCGCGAACACGGACCACCAGCTCTCCTCCAGTCCTCCGCTCGACCGCTCCTGGGACCTAGGCTCCGGCTTGGCTGCGCAGGCCACGGCGACGACGGCGTCCGCGCCTCATCGTCTCCACCCCTCTCGTCGGCTCGTCCTTAGATTTCGAGGTTTGTTGATTGTTCTCCTTTTAGTTTGAGCCGACTAGCGTAGATTTCAAGATTTGTTGATTTTTCTCTAATCTCTAGTGGTCCGATTTGGAAACTGAACCAGTGAAACCAGGCATTTCTCGCTACAAATGGTTGAAGGCCTTTATTTAGTTGTTTGAACTTTGATGCGATATTGGATAGGAGGGTTACGACTGTGTGCAGTGTGCTTGATGCAGTGTGTGCAGTTAAATTAGCCTTCATTTATTTTGATTAGGTAACCTGAGCTGATTTAGGCTGCGATCAGAAGAGCTGCGGCTGCGGGCTTTCCGCAGCTGCTACAGTAACCTGAGCCGGAGCCCTGTCCTCGCGCCGAACCCGTCCGGAGCCAAAGCCGGCTTAACCTCAGCGCAACAACCACGGGCTGCGTCATTTTTCCCCATTCTCGAATGGTCCTCTCCGCAGGCGAGAACGCGCGATTGCCGGCTCTCCGCCCCCCGCCGCTGCCCGTGGGCAGTTCCGCCATCCCTCGGTCTCGGCGTAGCTGCCTCCCCGTGCCCATCCGCTGCGGCCTCGTCGCCCGTGAAGCCGCGATCTGCCCCAGGGGAATCCTGCCACGGATCCGCCTTCGCCGGCTCCTCCGACGAGGGGAGGTCCGAAGCTCGCAGCCCAGCGTCTGTGCAGTTGCGTACAAGCGGCCCCGCTTGAAGCTCTGCCCGAGCTCCGCCCGGATCTGCGCAGCAACCAGCGGCGGCTTCCGCCCCGTGACCGGCGCGGCCAAATCGAGGTATGGCCATATCCATAGCAAATGTTTGATGTAGATTTTAGTGATGTAGTGAACCCAAGGTTTGCTTACATTCAGCCATTGTATTTTATTCAAATGGGTGTCCTGACTGAACACATTCCATGCCTGCATGTAGTACTGTTTTCCCTGGCACCTTTCTAAATCTTGAAAGAGCAAACATTTTTTATATACTTAGTATGTGTGATTATGATCTGTGAACAGATTCTGCATTACCTGTTAATTGTCCTGAGCCCTAACACATGATAGGATGTTGTGAAGGAAGAAAGGGCATGGCCACCCATTAAGATTCTAAAGCATTCCTATGTCTAATTTAGTATTTGTAACACATTGCCTACAAAATGAGTTAGATCAGCCTTTTAAACATCAGCACCATTAAACTTTGTTCATTACTGGTTTAGCTGATTCCCCCTTCCTTCCTGTTACATCTGGGAAAGAGAAAGATGGTGAACATTGCTCGAAGCATGATTTTTATCTTTATTTATATAGAAAACATAGAAGATTTCTGTTGAGCCCTACTTCTACAGTTAAGTATCATATTCACAGAGGTAAATGGTCATGATGGAACAGATTGAAGCATTATCTGAAGAAATTCAACCTTTGCGCTTTGTACTTTTGGATGCATACCTGCAGCTAATGTTGTATTTTTTTTGTTTAGGTCCTCTCTACCAATCTGATAAATCTTATTTAAGCTCTTTTGTAAGGCACTGCTCTTCTGAGAAGAGCTAATCTGCTTTTACCCTTGTTGTTGATAGCCAGGCTAGCTGCCATTTATGGGCATAGTTTTGGAATGATCAACTGTACTCTTGCAATGTGTCAGAAATGCTTTTTTCAGTTCAAAATATGAATGTTACCTAATAATTCTGAACATCAAAATTGTAGAGAGCTGACCTGTTGCAACATTATTCTGTGTACTTTTGCAACGGAAGATGTGAACTCACATTATCCTAAGTTGTCAAATGCTTGCAATTCTTTCTTGAGTATACCAACACTTGCAGTTTTTAGCTGCGTATCAAATGCAAGTGCATACCAGATTGTTGTACATGAAAAGGAAATACATGGAAAACCATTTTGCCCCCCTGCGTTAGCAGAGTTAACCTCCCATGACTATGATCTAAGACAAGATACCTATAATTCTAGTATAATCTGTTCTGTGATTCAAAAATTTACCTGGTTGTTTGCCAATTACTCATTTTCTTTAGCTGCCCACCGCTTAACGAGGAGATGCTCCGGAAATCAACCCGGTGACAAAATATCATCTCTACTAGGATATATGCATTAATCTAGCTAGTTTGAATTGAAAGTACTCTTGAAGTTACAATTAATACATTGTGGAGGCTGAGATGGTCGCCTTGCCAGCAGATGGCCCCGGCGACGTGACGTCATTAATCCAGTCCGGAAGTCGAGGCTCTGGCACGAGTGTGACATCCCCTACGCTAGATCCCGAAAGGGAAGACTTCCATCGATTGATGACACTGGTGGAAGAAGCAGGTGCGCACGAAGGAAGCGATGAGCACTACTATGCTTCACAGCTTTTTATGAATCCCCAGTGCCGCCACAGCTTCTCCGTCATGTGCACGAATGAGGGTCGCCTCAGCTGGATCAGGCGCACTTGGGAACGACTTCGAGAGAAGATGTGAGGAGTACGGACGACCGTGTTCAACGAAAGCATTTGAGGTTTTTTATGCTCCTAACATCTTAACATTTCGGTGTGGTGATAGATAATTATGATTCTCGTTATTATTAGGAATAATTCTCTAAGTTATCATATGTTGGTTCTTTGGTTTTATTTCATGATTCAGTTCCAGTGATCACATGCTAGCTGTTCCTTATTCTGGAAGGTAATTATATATGATGCCAAGTGTGTCAGTGTTGATTATTCCTTTTCTTCAGCCAGCTGTAGCCTGTAGGTAAAGGATCTTCTAAGTAACACTTGTCAAATAGTTTGATCAGTGAGACTACTCTATCTTCTACATAGCAACTCATCAATTTCTGGAGTAAAGTAAATAATTTATGAAGGAAATGTCTTCTCCAAGAGGCAGGAAAGGAATAGTTTTACTTGCTTAAACATGATGTGAATAATTGCAGCAACCCTGTTAGATCATCCAATTTAACACCATTTTTTTTTGTCAAACAGATATGAGATAACTTATTTTCATTGAGCTCCCCAAAATAAGGCCTTTAGTTTTATCTAACTATGATTTTATTATATTTATCAGTTTTGCTGACATAGATCCGAGACACATGACCTGTGTCTTGTGGTAAGACCATAAGAGAATAAGAGATATTACATGCTTGCTAACGTGAGAAATGAAGATGCCTTTCAGTTTTTACTTATATAGCCCATGCTTAGAAGTTGGTTATGATAAAACTGCCCCAAATTCAGGGCCTTTAGTTTATATTTGATGAATTTATCGTTTTGCTTGACATTTGTTCTGATTTCAAGGTTTTGCCCTTGGTTGAAAAAGGTTCTGATTTGAAGGATAACATATTGGTATCATAAACAGAGCAGACTATCTAACTGTGCTAGTTGGAGCTGATTAAAATAGATTACACTTTGCAATATATTGGATAAAATTTGCAGGACATTTATCCCTGATTGTTTATTTGTTTAGCTGGCAATTTCAATTATAAGCTTATCCCTCTATTAGGATGTCTGAAACTCAGCATATTCTTTGGCTGCAGCGTTCATATTTCTGTTTGATTCGTCAAGATGTTGCATCGGTTGGTAATTGTTTGAATACTGTGAAAACTAGCTGTGTGTTGTCTCCTCCAGCATGCCCAGGTAGTTATACAGCGTGTTGCTTTAGATGAGAAGTGGCCCAACTTCGGAGCAGCTTGAGCCATGGTGGCTTGCACCACAAGCCTGCTAGAACATGAGAAAACACAGGCAGAATTTGGATAGTATTAAAAATTTAAAATTGTCCAAGTTCAGTCGGTTCTCATTGTTATTTGTAACTTCGAAACGAGTGGTTGTCTGTAGCAGTTGTAAGCAGATGGTGCGCTCTTCATAGCACTTTTACAAATGTGAGATTACATGGAAATGTTAGGCAACCTGCTTTGACTTGCCTCTTAGTAATGCATCCTGAGCTAATTGCTCGTCAGAGGTGGTTAATGATCCTAGGCTTACTTTTCTGTGTGCATGGTTTTATATATATATTTTTGTGCTGCAGCTTTGTGTGGTCATTCTAAAAGGTGTCATTGGGTTCTTTATTTTGACCACCCGCTCAATTTGATGCAGTTGTCCTTTGTTTTGGGTATAGTCAGCAAGCACCGTCACTTTTCAGTCCTGTGTTTGCTTGGTTATTGTGCGTCGTGTTCTACTTCGTTTCATCTTGTACATATCGTGCCCCATTCAAAGTTGGAGTTGGGGGCAAGACCATGCATTGCTTCGGTACTGTTCTGCTGATTTTACGGCAGCTTTTCATAATATCTTTAGCTTCCAATCCTGTTTGGGAATTGGGCACTGAGCCGAAATTTGGCCACCCTTTTGACTGCTCACGTTGAATGTTTGGAGAGAGTATTAAGTCAGTTGTGCTTCTTGACCTATTAATCATCGGCGATACATCCATATTTTGTTGGATTGATGTTGAAGTGCTGGTACCGGTATTTCTGTGATATGGTTCCGATCTGAACCACACCTCGCTGTCATCTCAGCCCATGTATACAAAGATGACTGACTCATTGCTGCCTTGCTGGTAATCCTTCTGTTCATTGCATTACCTTGATTCTATTTGCTGCTACTGGTAAGCCACCAAAGGTGTGAACCTGTTTATTTTCGCAAATTGCAAGTGGAGAAAACCTCCCGTGTTTGGTCCAAACCAACTAGTAGTATACGAGTGGAATTATTAAGCGCTGGTGACTGGTGTTGTGTTGGCCGCATCCCACATGGATATATAAAGTGGCTATCTACCAACCTATACTGTTTGACATTGACGACCATTTCAAAATCCTAGCTGTTCTGTCGTCTCCACGACGACGGATCCAGTGCTCGTCCATCCTTTTCAGATCCGTGGCCACTCCTGCCGCTCTCCGACCCAAACGCGTCTCGAACACTCGATCCATTGTAAATCTGTACCGGCAGGGGCGTGGGCTCGTTCATTCTCGACTGCATTTGCCACGAATCTCGTTGATACTAGGTACTGTATGCAATAAAATCCCTGAAATTTAATCTGACACGTTGTAGAAGGGATGTGACTATGGACACATCTTAGTTGAGTACTATTTCTGATTCAAATGGACAGGCAGCAATTCGTGGGTCAAGTTTTTCCTGCCGAGCAGAGTGAATTAAACGGACAGGCAGCAATTCGTGGATGTTGGGCTATGTTTTTTTAGTCTACGTCTAATATATTTTGTTTATGTTTTTTGATACGACAGCAAATAGCGAATATGTCATGTGGTTGGCACATAAGAGTTTAGGCAGTCAGGTGTTTGAAGAATTCGCTTAGAGATCATCCTATTTTGATATTTAGTTTTTTTGACTTTCTAAGAAGCTAAAAACTAAAAACAAACAAGAATTAAAAAAAAAGAACAGGAGGTGTTAGCCAATGTGCGCTGCCAGACAGAGAACCAGTACGGGGAGAATCATGGCTGTACCAGCGGAGTGCTCGGGCGAACTCTATGGGGCGCTAGAGCTGGCAATTCTCACCGACATACATATCCATCCTTGGCCATGCTGCCCCCACACACAAGCGTCGTGTTGCATACTTTGCATGTTGTTCTTCCCTTCCAATGTACTAAGGAACACACACAGAGAGAGAGAGAGAGAGAGAGAGAGAGAGAGAGAGAGAGAGAGAGAGAGAGAGACCTTGGTAGAGAGAGAGAGGATGTAGCAAACCTTAGAGAGCATTCCGGATGTAGCAAGAACCATTCCATTGCCTGCGAAATTCTCGTGAAAACGCTGCGCTTGTGGAAATTATCGTGACGACATAACCGGAGATTTCTGGCGCTTCCCGCACGTCGAGATCAACCCCTGATCATCGCCAACGAACTAGCTCAACTTGAATTCCAAATTGATAGGGTGGGTTCGAAGGAGTTGGCTTAGGTTTTGGCTTTTGTTTGCTATAGTAATTAATTTTTAAATTATAAGTTTTTTAAAATGAGATCTACAAGTAGATTGTAATACAAACTGCATCGAGTTCAGCTATATCAGCCAAAATCATATGTAACTATTTTTTCTATGCGTATTGTCTCTCATGAGTAGTTTAGAATTTGAAATTTTCAGCTAAAAGCTATAAGCCTACACTCTAGTGATGGATGGATGAGCTCACAGCATCTAGTTCCCTACACACGTGATGTAGGATTCGGCTAATTGCTGCACCCACTTCCGGAAGGTCGCCAGTTCGGAGGACAACGCCATAGCTTAGCTTTATGGAGGCATCACCGACGCACTGACCCCGGCTGCGGTACAGCTCGTCCTTCATTAATTAACCACCTCCTTCAACCATACATGGCATCGGCAACGTACTGTCAAACTAAGCAGCCATATTAAACTAGCTGAGAAGAGATGGTAGCTAGCAACTACAGTGAGTGACCCATGGTCGTAAATGGGCGTCACCATCCATCGAGAGGGGGAGGTTGGCCGGTTGGCTCACCGCCTCACCGGTTGGGTTGGGTGCGGGGGCATCACACAAAGCTGGAGTGGCCTCTCATCACTCGTCAGGCAGCCGTTTCGGGGGGGTGCCCACCACGGGACGGGCGGCGGGAAGGTTCGGCCGCTCGTGGCCGTGCGCCGGACGCCGCCGCCTCGTGCCCGTCCGTCCCACGCCCGCCGCAAACGCGGTCCAGGAGGCGCCAAAGGCAGCCAACCGGTCACCTTTCCAGCCGCACCAAAGTGGCCATTCCCTCCAAAAGCCGGCCAGCCACGCGCTTTCGTATCTTGGCGTGTAGGCCCCGTCGGCAAGGCCCGCCCAGCACCAGCAGGTCGCAGCTTGTTTGCGGTCGCGGGACGAGCAAAATCGGCACAGGCGGTCTGCTGCAGAAGCTACGGCTAGTAGTTTTCGCTGAAAATAATTGTAATAGCGGGAAGAAAATGGCTTTCACAAGAAAGACCGATTGGTAGAAAATGTAAGGGAAAATACTTACGCAAGATGGGAATAAGAGAAATAGAGTGTATAATATTTCTGTGATTCACTATTTTATATCTAGAGCGAGATATGAGCTAGGGAAATTATTTTAAAAAGCCGAATATTTATATTGATTTTTGTTCGTATATTTTCAACTCCGATTTGCAAAGTGAGTAGTTCAATAATACCAACAGGTGTAGACTGCTCCAATGATGCATAAAATTTAGCCAGCTGTCACTTAATATCCTAACTGGAGCAACGCATTTTCTATTCCATTTTGCCAACCAAAACAAAACATTCTGGTCCGAACACAGCAAAATAAAGGGTGTGTGTATCAATTGCGGCTAATAGTATTTAGCTGTGGCCGATGTCTTTTAACTAAAAGGGATGTTTTGCTAGGTCCTGCTCGTTTGGACTTGAACTTTTGGTTTCTAACTTCTAGTTTCTTAATTTTATTTTTTCTAGCTTTCTGATTTTTTCCTTTATTTCTTTACATTATTCATAATAGGTTAACCTATTTTTAAATTTATTTACGTCAAAAGAATCAATCAACAACTATAGTATAAAATAAACAAAATACAATACCAAACAGTAAAAAAATAAACCAAAATAATCACTTTCCTCCGAGGGCAATTGCCCTGTTTGTTGTCAACTCAACTGTAGCAGTCCAGTAGAACCGTGGCAACTGGCAACCTCGTAGTAGTACTAGTACACATGCAGAACATTTTTTTGAAAAAACTCCAGTCCCCGGGATTACACATGACATGCGGCGACGACAGTGGTTTGGGATCTAATGTCCAGCCCAATTATTATCTAATGAATCGACCGATTCTGTAATCTCCCTTCCTCAGAGATTAAAAAATTCAGCAGCACTGCGCCGCCCTACGAGCACGTCCAGAAACACGGTATTGTCACATTCTGTAGTATCACGAGCTCGACCGGTCCAAACACGAATCAAACCCGGTACACCTCCAAAACGCCGCGGGCCCCGCCGCCCATTAATTACCAATTCCACTCACGGCACCAACACCTCCACCCCGCACCCTCTCTTCCACCGACAGTGGGCCCTGTCCACTCTGCCCCACCTGTCACCCTCACAGACCAGCCTCATTAAACCGCACCTCTATTTATACCGGTGTTAATCGAGTAAGCGGGCGTTGCACACGTACAGATACAGTGAGGTACTCGAGTCCCGTCCCGTCCATCTCTCCCCTCCTCCCGTTCCGTTCTGCGACGCGAGAAGCCGAGGACTCGCACGGTTACTGCTGCTCGGTGTGGTATCATTGCGCGCGCGCTCCCTGTCTCTTCCTTCATTACTCGGCTCGGCTGTGTGCAATGGTGAGGCAGTAGCAGTGGAGTGGGAAGCGCTGGCCATTGCGGAATTGCTCGCTCGTGCCGGTGGTGGTCCGCGCCTCGCTCTCCATGCGGCTCTGGTGCGGCCCGTGAGATCCGCAGCAGCAGCATGTCGCGGCCGCTGTATCGGGGGCTGTCGGGGATCGGCGGCAAGGCGGCGGCCGACGAGGTGTACTACGACCCCAAGGAGCCCAGCGAGAACGGCATTGGCGCGTGCGCCGCGCGGGGGCGGAAGCGGCACCTCGCGGCGGCGGTGGTGAAGATCGGGGTCCTCGTTCTCGCCGCGGCGGCGCTCGTGTGGTCGGTGGCGTGGGCGGGGTCGCTGTACGCGGGGCGCGGGGCCGTCACCGCTGCGGCCGCGGCGCACCGCGGGTACCGGCGGCTGCAGGAGCAGCTGGTCACGGACCTGCTCGACATCGGTGAGCTAGCCGGCGGCGGGGTCCGCGCGCGGGAGGCGGAGGTGTGCGCGCCCGAGTACGAGAACTACGTGCCGTGCTACTACAACGTGTCGGACGCCGTCGACGTGGCGGATCTGGGGGGTGGCGTCGTCATAAGGTACGAGCGGCAGTGCACGCGCGAGGGTAGGGTTGCGTGCCTCGTCGCGCCGCCGCGGAGCTACCGGATCCCCGTGCGGTGGCCGAGCGGCAGGGGGTTCATTTGGAAGGACAACGTGCGGATTAGCGGGCAGGAGTTCTCGTCGGGGAGCCTATTCAAGAGGTGTGTGATCAAATTCTTCTTTTGGGAAATTTTGAGGTGGTGTTTGGTCTATTGGTTGTGAATTTGGTTGTTCCCGATTGTTGTAGGATGATGGTCGAAGAGGACCAGGTCTCATTCCCGTCGGACGCACACATGGCCGACGGTGTGGAGGATTATGCGCATCAGATTGCCGAGATGATTGGGCTGCAGAATGAGTTCAAATTCAATGAGGCTGGGGTGAGTTGTTGCCAAATTCCTATGTTTTAACTTATGCTTGTAACGACTTTGTAGTTTCATAGCCAGTGTATGCATGACTGGAACTAGCTAGTAGAACTAAACCAATGACATTCCTGTCCGTGAGGTGCTACTCTTTCGTAAATTACTGAATTTAATTCTTGGAAAAGGCACGCACTCACTAGTGCTCAACATCCTAGGAATTCTGCTGGCTTCTGTCGAGATTTTCCATCTGGTTTAATTGTATCAAGATATCTGTAGTGGCTGTATAAGTTATCCATTGAACATTTGTTTTGGGTTAGGTACTACTACCTTTGACCTCATTTAAAAAAAAAAGAATCAGGGAACACGTTAAAGCACATAATGTTTGTTCAGTATTTTTCGATATATGTATTTCATTGGTGTTTCTTTGGCGCGGTGATTTGTTATCCAGCAGCACTGGTCCGAGGTGGTCTTTCCACTAAACATTCCTTTAGAAATTTTGCATGGCGAGTGGGCTGGCTGGAAAGTGCTGGTCTATTTCTACTTAATCTGACCTTTGGAAACTATGTATGGCCAATGCGCTGCAAAGTGTACATCAGGGTTTCCTCTACTATGCTGCAGAAATTTTCTTGGTAGGACCGTAGCACATCCACTGTGATCTATTATGTAAACAATAGTTGGAGATATCTTGCATTGTCCTTTTTTTGTCAAGTTGATATGATGTTTTCCTCAGCTGCTATTTGCTAGTTCATTAGCTAGTCTGCTGCCATAAGTCTTGGGATAATTGTTGAGTTTACAGCAGTTATTATTACATGCCTTTCTGATTGTGTTTCTTGGCATGGCATTCAGGTTAGGACAGTCCTTGATATAGAATGTGGATTTGGTACCTTGGGAGCACATCTTTTTGAGAAAGAGATCTTGACCATGTGCATTGCTAACTATGAGGCATCGGGCAGTCAAGTGCAAATCACACTAGAGAGAGGAATTCCTGCAATGATTGGTTCATTTGCTTCAAAGCAGCTTCCATATCCCTATCTCTCTTTTGATATGGTGCATTGTGCGAAATGTAATATTGAATGGGACAAAAACGGTATGTACTTTTGTTCTTTCCAGTGTCTTAGCTCTCATTGTTTGAAATGGTTTTATCTAGTCTAGTTCAGTGCAGATTGTTTGGATTAACAGCCATTAGTGGCTTGCACTTGTGCCATCTTAGTTTAGCATCTACATTAGGTTGATGAATAGTTGAGGACCAAATGTTCAAGGACGAACAGTTCGCTACCAAAAGTGAAAAGACACATTTCCTTTTTAGTTAGCAATAAATGAACAAATTATATTCCAGTCTTCTTTCTGGATTGCTTCAGTGAACTTCTAACCCTTGTCACTACCAACATGCATTTGTAGAATTACCATACAGATGCATTTAAGATCATGTGGTACTTTTGGATGAAAATCTAATGTAGTTCTCTTACTATTTGTAGATGGTGTTTTCTTGGTTGAAGTGGACAGGCTTTTGAGGCCTAGTGGATACTTTGTCTGGACATCAAATCTGAATACACACAGGGCTTTACGTGACAAAGAAAACAAAAAGAAATGGACAACCATTCGTGACTTTGCCGATAGCCTCTGTTGGGAGATGCTGTCACAACAAGATGAGACAATTGTGTGGAAAAAGACAAATAAAAGGGATTGTTACAATTCTAGGTATTGTATTGCATGGTTGTCTTGCTCATGTTTTGAATTCAACTGCTTACTATATTTTCCTCAATAGTGATTTGCACAATTTTTAAAACATGATGAGTGATGAATAGATGTTACCTACCTCTTCATTTGCTTTGAAATTAGTGCTACTTTTGTTAGAGAGGGAAGTATAGAAGCACTGCTCCTACAAGTTCTATAGCAGACTACAAGTTCTATAGTGGAGATAAAGGTTCAGATGTATGATGAATTTACGCTCATGTTTACAGGAAATCAGGGCCTGTGCTTTGTGGTAAAAGTCATGATTTGGAATCACCATACTACCAACCATTAAATCCCTGCATAGCAGGAACAAGAAGTCAGCGTTGGATTGAACATCACACAACATGGCCTTCTCAAGCTAGACTGAACTCAACAGAACTTGATATACATGGTAAGTATCGAGCTACACATCGCAGCTGGAGAAAACAAAAAAGCAGATAAATAACACTGAAGATGTGAGCATTTCTATGTTCAAATGTTTGTCTGCCTTGCATTAAAAACCTTCTAAAATCGTCAGGTGTGCACTCGGAAGTCTTTGCTGAGGATACTGCAAACTGGGACTCCATGGTGCGAAACTACTGGTCTTTGCTTTCTCCGCTTATATTTTCTGATCATCCAAAGAGGCCTGGTGATGAGGACCCACAGCCACCATTTAACATGCTAAGGAATGTTCTAGATATGAATGCTCACTTCGGTGGATTTAATGCTGCTTTACTCAAGGCTGGAAAGTCTGTATGGGTGATGAATGTTGTTCCTACAAATGCCCCGAACTATCTGCCGCTAATTTTTGATCGAGGGTTTATTGGGGTTCAACATGACTGGTAAGTGATTGCTCATGAGTTTTTCCTGTGATTTCTTTTTCCTTTTTGTTTCAGGTGCATACTGTCTGCTTATTCGATATTCCCAATTGTCTTTCTTGCTAAAATTTCCATACTATACCCACATGTACATGCGCATACAGACAGCCACAACTCGCAAATGTCAATAAACAACAACCTTTAGCATGCTTATGGAAACTACTTGTTTTGCGGAAGGACTCTAACTGAAATCACAAGGAGATAAATGCATATGTAAACCATTTTTTTGACAGTTCCTGCCACACGGATATTCTGATCACTTACCTTCAGTTAACTAATTGAATGCCAAACATGTTTTTAGGTGTGAAGCTTTTCCAACTTATCCGAGAACATATGATATGGTGCATGCTGATGGCTTGCTATCACTTGAGAAGTGCCACAAGCATAGATGTTCTACCCTTGACATATTCTTGGAAGTTGATCGCATACTACGACCAGAGGTAAGCAAGTTTTGCTTATTATACTGATATAGAAACTGGATCATTCAGTTATGAAATACATCTCAAACTAACTTCTAGAGGTTCCTGGTGCATGTGGGACAATAAAACATAAGTAAAATGATCCATATGTGTCATTGGTTTCATTTGAATAAAATGGAGCTGGGGTGTTTTGCCCTGTGTTTCTAAAAAGGATGATTCATATGGTGCTATTCTAGTTAGTTTTGTTGTTTAAATATGCCATATGGAATGGAGTCAGGGAGACAGGGACATCCACAAGATAAGTATTAACTTGGTTTAGTTCCAAAAACGTCAGTTTCTTGAAAGCTTTGCCCTTGTTTGGCCACTAACTGTGGCAGAGCAAATTGCAAGGATTCTGATTACGATCTGTTACGATATGCGAAGCAGTACTCGCATTAGTCATAAGGTGATTTGTACTTAGTGTGTTAGTCAAAAATTTAGCTATTTGTTTGATGTCTATGCAGGGCTGGGTTATAATCCGTGACACCGCTCCTCTTATTGAAGCTGCAAGATCTGTTGTTACTCAGCTCAGGTGGGATGCCCGTATATTGGATCTTGACATAGCAAGTGATGAAAAATTACTGGTGTGTCAGAAGCCCTTTCTCAGAAAACAATGAGCATAACAGACAGTGACACAAGATATGAAGTTATTCTTTACCCCCCTACATACTGTTATAAGCATTGTCCGAGGACAACTGAGAACAAAGTTCAGTTGGAACACTGGAGGCATGTGTCAGCTAACTCGTCATGAATCGTCATGGAACCGCAAGGTGCCATGAGACTAATCGGGCAAGTGCATGCTGCAGAGCATAGGCTTGGTGGCTAAGCTTTCCAGGCCAAGGCTTACTGCCAGGATACAGAGATGAAGCCATCAAAATTATTTTGTAGCAAAACCATGTTCAATAAAGGGATGCTGCTGCGATGTACACAATCGCGGCCATTGTGCCATATAGGTATAATTCACTTTTTTCCTCATTACATTCTTCTTTTTTGTAACGGTAGTCATTTTGTTTTTTTGTACCTTGTCTGTAAATTTGTTGGTATCCATATTGGTCATCCCAGATAGCCCTGTGAAATGAAGATCACTAATTCAAGATGAATGATAAGCAAAAGCAAGACGGATTTCATGCAGCTAAACGTTTCCACCATTTCTGTATGTCTTGATTTTGTATGTCTTTCAGAACATGATAAATCTGCATTATTCATGAAGTCTACCTGGCTACTTGAATGGCTGTGCCACTCAGTTTTCTTTGTGATAGTTTATTGCAGCTTCTAGTGTAATTTTTACTGCTGTTGACCGTTAGCCGAACCAATTGAGGTGAATGGGTGATGGTTGCTCTATGGTCTCAAGTCTCAACGGCTCATCCTCCCAGTCCGGAACGTCTAGTTCATCATGGTTGTTAATTTTTTTATTTGCCAGCTGCCACAGCCAGATAGGCAACGATGCAGTGATGGTGATACGCCACCCTAATTCAAAGGAATTGGCATGTCAAGTGTGTCATTCTTCCATGATTCCATCCAAGGCTCCCTTAGTTCTTTTCTGCTAGTAGTAGGTCAACTCTGCTAGTACCCCAGTACACATAAAGGCCAGATCCTTTTGGGCTTCATACTTATGGTTTTTAGCATTATTATAGTAAGTAATTTTTTAAATTGTATGTCTTTTTTTAGACGGATCTAAAAGTCGATTGTAGTAGATATTATATCGATTTTAGCTATACAGGTGAAAATCACATATGACTATCTCTATACGTCTACTCTCTTATGAACAGTTAGAATTCAAAAATCATAAATAAAAAACTATAAACCACAGTATAAACCACAGTCTAAAAGAATATACTCAAACTCATTGGATAACAGGAACAACAGGTTAGCGCACATATCATAAGAAAGCTATAAGCCAATACTCCCAGCTCGGCTCCGGCACAGCGACTAGCAATGCAAATTTTGTTTCTGTTGTCTATGGTTGAAACTGGTTGTGGTAACAAAGACTTCGCTTTCTAGTGTCAACTATGCAATGCACACTCGGGACTGCTCATTCATACTAGATAATTCTACTATTATTCGCCAGTTGGCACAATCTTATTCGCAATTGTAGTGACAGCGACAGGCCATCTGAGACCAAAATGATTGGTCCTTTCATTCCTCTTCCCAGGGTTCAATCCACACCATTAACCTGCAACCTTAACGAAATCTTCCTTAGTTCAACTCAGTCTGATACTCTGATTGTTCCAAAACGCAGCCAATTGGTGGTATAACACAGTATTATCTGGGTATTATAACAAGGGTATTATTGTAGCAATCAATTAGGAGCATTGTGGTTTAGAACGAACGACGAGGACTGCGTGCTACTGTAGCTTAATCAGGGTTTCGTTTAGTTTATCATATGACTACCAATCACAAAATGAGCATTTTGTCGTAGAACGAGCAGCGAGTTGCATAGATACCATTCTTTTAAACTGCGATTTTTGACTACAGCTGATTGATCTGATAAAATAATATTGATTAATAGAAGCTAAAGCTAAAAATTAGCTCAAAAGTCGGGAAAAATGGTAACTTTTAAAAAGCCGAAAAGAAGAATCCCGTTCTCGCGTATCCAATTATTCGTGACGCCAAAAGCAAATCGACTATCTCACCTGCAATTCTGCATCAACCCGTGCGGATTTTCTATGGCAGCCTGTGGCTACAGCCTATACAGCACAGCCTCCAAACCGCGTGCCAGGCCCGCAACTGACAGGACGGCCCCACTTACATGGAAACTGCCACGTGGAACCCACCGCAGCGTCTCATCTTGGTCCACGTGGCATAGTCTACACGTTGTAGCAATCACAGATATCGTGATCCCCTACTGCAAACTGGGCCCACGCAACCCGTCACCGTATGCCGGGGCCCGCACGTCATGCTCTGGAGGCGACCTCGCGTCCCGCGGTCCAGACTGGCTCACGCGAGAATCCGTACCGTGTGATCATGATCGGACGGCCGGTTGGTACCCGAACCCGATAAAGCGACCCCCACAACGCAAGCCTCAACACACCACCAAACCAGCCTCCGCACCCATCGCCATGGCCGCCGCGCCCTCCCGGCGCTGAGCGCTAGCATACGCGCCACCGCCGCCGAGCTCAAGGCGCCCAGATCTAGGGTCGAGCCCTCCTTGCTCCACAGCCCCATGGCGCCGCGATCGCCGTGGTGGGCGGTGCTGCTCCTCCCCATCCTCCTCGCCGCCGTCAAGCCCTCCCCCGCCGCCTCACCGCCTCCCGAGGCTTGCCCGGTGCCTACTGCCGTGGAATCCATCCTTGGGCATTCCAACACATGCTCGCGGCTGGATCGCCGCCTTGGCGACCCGGTCGGCGTCATCGAGGTGAGCTATTGCGACTCTGTTATTAAATAGCAACAGAAAATTTGTTTTGTATGCAAATTGTTCGTACCATGTTCAGAGGTACCGTGTAATCGTGCTATACCGTCTAACGGAGATTAGCAAATGATTGATTAGGAGAATTGTTAAGAGTGAAAAGTTGGGGGTTGTGGAATTAGGAAAATTTCTAGGGTTCATACCCATTTTCGGTGGTGGTTCTCAGTTTATGAATAGTTGTTTCTATCCTATTGATTGGTTTAGGCGTTTGGCGACTTGCACTGGTAAGTTGTGTATGTATTAAGCTATGAAAAAATTGTGCTTATGCCAAAGCAAGCGAAAAGCCCGTTTTGTGTTGGTTTCAAATTGCCTGCTTTGGAGATGTGACCCTGAAATTGCCTGCTTTGGAGATGTGACCCTGAAACCTTGCCCCTACCTATAATAACATGGCGTACTTAAGTGTTGTGTTCTGTATATCTTATCAATTGATGTGTCATGTTTGTGATTTTTTAATTAATCGGAAAAACCATGTACGTTGGTTCCAGTCTGGTTGCATAAAGCCACAAACCTGTATTTTTGGGTTATAAAACTTGGAAGTTAATGGATCGTTTGATTTAGAGCAAAGAAAATGTAATAGAAAATTGGAAATAGTCTTTCACTCTGGTCTCTTGTTTATGTCCTCACAAGCGGAGCTAGAGGCAAGAACATAAAATATCCGTCGGATGGCTCTCTTCTTCTGTTTGCATCAAAGTGGGTTAAAAATAGTTTGAGAACTACTAGATAGGTAATTCTATTTTCTATTATTCCCATTTTCTCTTCTTTTATTATAGTTTCTCTTTGCCCCTCTCACCTCCATGAGCACAAGGATATTCCATATGTTGTAGTTGTAGTTGTGAAGCTGATTCTTAATCTTTAACATTATAGGGAGATGAGGCTACATTGGCGAGGGCAGTTTATCTTCTTCACATGAACAAAGATGACTACATTGCTGTAATTTTCTATGCCTCTTGGTGCCCATTCTCACAAGAATGCAAACCAAATTTTGAGACATTGGCTTCCTTATTCCCAACTATTCGTCATTTTGCGTTTGAAGAATCTGCAATTAGGCCAAGGTATGTATGCCTCTAAAGAAAAATGTATTTCTTAGTGTGACACATTTTTTGGTGAAGTATTAATTTGACATTGGAAACTGCAGCATAATATCAAGATATGGGATTCATGGTTTTCCAACACTATTTCTCTTGAACTCAACAATGCGAGTGCGGTATCATGGACCACGAACTGTGAAGTCCCTAGCTGCTTTCTACAGTGATGTTTCAGGTGTGCTAATTGTTCCATGTGAAATCTTGTTTTTTTTCCCTTTAGTTTTGCTTGCATGCTTATCATAGTTCATTCTTGTACACTGAGCAACTGAGCTATGAGCTTGTATTTCTCCAGCTTGTACACTGAGCAGCTAATATCCCTGACTCCCTGCATTTGGACTTTAGAATTTCTTATGCTTAAAATATCTTTGGTGGCTGCATTAGTTCTTGTAATTGATTTGCTAATTGTGAATTTGTGTGATATAGGTATCAATGCTTCAGTGAAGTCAACCACTGGGGAGGCCATGGTACATTCGTTAGATGAAATTGAGCTTAAAAAGGGTGCTGAACAGGAAAATTGTCCATTCTGGTGGGCACGTTCGCCAGAGAAAATACTTCAGCAGGATACCTATCTAGCATTGGCAACTTCAGTTGTACTCTTGAGGTTGCTGTATCTTCTTTTTCCAAAGATAGTTTCCTTTGCCAAATGGGCATGGAGGCGGCATACTCTTTTTGCAAACTTGATGGGTGTGCACGAATATTTCTTCTCCTACCTTGAGCAAGCAAGACAGAAATTCAATAGGATATACCCTTCAAAGCGAGGGAATTTACAGGAGGGGGCAAGGAATGCCACTGCTTGGGCTTCCAAATCATTAGCATCTGTATCAATGGGAGAACCAAGCACTATTGGAAGGACGAAATCTACAAATGAGCTAAGATGAAGTGTTAACTTTTTTGTCCGCAGGGATATATAATATATTGTAACATCCTCCTTAGAATAATCACTTTTACAATTTTTTATTCTTATTTCTATTGTCGTTATAGCCTTGTCTTGAATAGTTGTTGCCTAAATTCGTATTCTTGGAGGGAAATGGTTTCTGGTGTATTGAACAATATCTCGTGTTATGGAAAGTGTATGTATGTCCTCTGATTTCCAAAGTTCAGGGTACGTACTAGAATTTAGGAGTATGGGCTTTGTCTGCTGTTTGGTCCAATTGTTTACTGAGAAAAGTACGAGTACTGAAAGTTCCCAGACTAATGGAGTGAGTTACAAGTGCGAAGCTGCAAGCCTGCAAGTAGGTGAAGCAGATTCCCAACTACTATGTATTTGCATGTGCTGAGATAAAAAAAGAACAATTGCATTGGTCTGTTTTCTTGCAAGCTATGGCAAGACAATATCCAAGTTATGTGAATCCACGGTGTGTAATTCCCATGCACAGAGATTGCTATTCAGTGAACGTTCACTAGTTAGCTTGAACACCTTTTTTTTTTTTTGAAATATACATACATGCATACACAAGGAACTCATTCGGGTGCAGTACAGCTTCGCGTATGGTCAGCAGCGCTTCTCGGACAACCGCATCCGGCAGTTTCGTGCGCCCAACGTACGTAGTACTGGTTTGAATTCACGTGTTGTTCTACCGTAGGCCGCTGCGATTTGCGAATACAAGAGGGATCGTACTCGGTTCCTGGGCCAAAAACTGTTGGCCCAGCCCCTTCACTCAGGGGGAGAAGCCTAGGAAGAGAGTAGAGAAGGAACAAAGAAAATACAGAGTAATTTTTTTTTCATCTCCAGTGACTCATGCCATCCACGACTTCTATTCGCTATATTTTCAAACTCTCACCAGCTCTATAAACTTTACGTGCTTTTAAATAGATCTCACGCACATACGGTTACACCACCGCACGCACCTACTACTACTACAACTCTAATGGTCACTACCTGCCCATGCCGCTCCGCTCAGCCACTTGCTCAGCTCATGCCAACAGCTACAGTGATCAGCCGCCTACCCATAATGGGCAGTTAGCCGACCGCGGACAACCTGCATCACCCACGACCACTCGTGTTGACGTCTGCTACCAACTGCTACAGTGATCGACGTACAACCATGACCGTTGGCTTCATCCTTGGCTTGTCTTCGAGCACTGCGCCAGCGACACTGGTCGTTACGACAACCACACAACGTGGTCTTAACGACCACGACTTCTGGGATTACTGGCCTTCCGACCACGACTTCCCTTCGACCACTTCATTGACTACACAGGTCTTTGAGCACTGACCGTCTTACGGTAGCTTCAATCGTGGTTTCGACCACGGCATCGACCATGGCTTCTACCAGGCTTCAACCATAACTAGTGCACACGACTGTCGACTTTAGTAGCTACGACTACCGACCATCGATCACGGTAGTTACGACTACCAACCATCGACTACGGTAGTTACGACTACTGACCATCGACTACGATAGTTTCGACTATCGACCATCGACCACGGTAGCTACAACTACCGACCATCAACCATGGCAACTCCGACTACTGACTATCGACCACGGTAGCTACGGCTACCGACTATCGACCACGGCAGCTCCGACTACTTACTATCGATCATGGCAGCTCCGACTACCGACCATCGACTATGGCAGCTCCGACTACCGACTATCGACTTTAACCACACCTTCAACTGCGGCATCGACCATGGCTTGCGCCTTCGACCACGGCTTGTCAACTGCGCCTTCGACCATGGCATCGACCACGGCTTGTCGACTACACCTTCGACCATGGCTTGTGCCTTCAGCCATGGCATTGATCATAGCTTGCACCTTTGACCACTGGCTACGACCATCGGCTATGACCACTGTACAGTACCCGACACATGAGTACAGTTTGGCTACGAACACTTTGGCTATGACCACTATACCGTACTTGATACACGAGTACGGTTTGGCTACGACCACTATACAGTACTTGACACACGAGTATGTTTACGACCACTGTACTCAAATACACCGAGTACGCAGCTATGACTACATACAACAACAAGATTATTCCCAACATTCATCCCCCTAATCTTGTTGTCAGAACTTTGATACGTTCAACCGCACCGTCTTGCCGCACGCAGCAGCTTCCTTGCGCAACTCACGTGCCTTTGACCGTGATGATGGCTCGACCACCATCCTTGTCCACAAGCCGACTTTCCTCACGGCTCATCCGCTCCAATGCCGTTTGCTGTCCTTTGTTGCTGGCGTCGCCACTACGCACATCGCGTGTGACATCGGTACACAACCGGTCTCACCATGGCCACACAGAGTTGCATCGTTGTGTTCTTGGGTGCTTGGTGCTGCAGCCGGCTCATCGCCGTCGCACTATGCACCTCCGTCCGATGCACATCGCTACGTGCGCCTCCGACCCGAATGCACGTCACCATCCGACCAACACACGGTTGGTTGCGGTAGCCACCACTCACCTCGGCCCCTCGAATTCGACCAACGCACGGTCAGTTGCAAAAGCCTTTCACCTCGGCATCATCTCCGACTATCCGGAATCGCCAAGAATACTTCTTCTCCGACTTATGAAGAACAGCTTTGGCTTCTTCTTCGACCACCCAAAGATGTTTCTTTGGCTCCTCCAACACACAGAGATGTTACTTCGGCTTCTTCTCCGACACATGGAGAGCACATGCACTTCTTCTTCTCCGACATATGGAGAGCAACAAGACTCCGACTCTCTGACTAACGGGAGTAAGCGAGCTCTGATTCTCCGACTAACGAGAATCAGCGAGCTCTGATACTCCGACTCACGGGAATCACCAGAGAGTCTTCTTCTTCTCCGAACAGCTTTGGCTTCTTTTCCGATACATGGAGAGCACATGTGCTTCTTCTTCTTCTCCAATGCACAGAGAATAACAAGGGCTCTGATTCTCCGACTAATGGGAACCACCAAGCTCTGATACCAATTGTTAGCCAGGCCCCCCACTCAGGGGGAGAAGCGCAGGGGGAGAGCAGAGAAGGAACAAGCGAGACACAAAGTAATTATTTTCTTCGTCTCCGGTGACTCACGCCATCCACGACTTCTATTCATTGTAGTCTCAAACTCTCACTAGCTCTATAGACTTTACATGCCTTTAAATAGGCCTCACACAAATACGATTACACACCGCACGCACCCACTACTGCTACAACTCTGACGGCCACTACCTGGCCATGCCGCTCTGCTCAGCCACCTGCTGAGCACTGTCAATTGCTTGCCCACGCCACTCTACTCAGCCACCTGTTCAGCCCAAGCCGACTGCTACAGTGATCAGCCGCCTGCCTATACCGGGCAGTTAGCCGACCGAGGACAACCTGCGTTACCCACGACCGCCTGTGTTGACGTCTACTACCAACTGGTACAGTGATCGACGTACGACCGCGACTGTTGGCTTCATCCTCGGCTTGTCTTCAACCACTGCACTAGAGATTCGACCATAGTGCCAACGACTACAACACTAGTCGTTATGACAACCACACAACGTGGTCGTAATGACCATGGCTTCTGGGACTACCGGCCTTTCAACCACGGCTTCCCTTCGACCGCTTCACTAACCACATAGGTCTTCGAGTACTGACAGTCTTACCATAGCTTCGACCGTGACTTCAATCACGGTATCGACCGGGCTTTGACCATGTCTTCTACCAGGCTTCGACCATAACCAGTGCACATGACTATCGACCACGGTAGATACGACTACCGACCATCGACAACGATAGCTACGATTACCGACCATCGACTATGGCAACTCCGACTACCTACCATCGAGCATGGTAGCTACGACTACTGACCATCGACCACGGCAGCTACGACTACCGACTATCGATCACGGCAGCTTCGACTACCGATCATCGACTACGGCAGCTCCGACTACCGACTTCAACCACGCCTTCAGCCGCGGCATCGACCACGGCTTGTTGACTGCGCCTTCGACCATAACATTGACCACGGCTTGTTGATTGTGCCTTCGACCATGGCATCGACCACGGCTTGCGCCTTCGATCATGGCATCAACCACTGGCTATGATCACTGTACAATACTCGACACACGAGTACAGTTTGGCCATGATCACTTTGGCTACGACCACTATACAGTACTTGACACATAAGTACAATTTGGCTACGAGCACTCTGGCTACGACCACTATACAATACTCGATACACGAATACGTTTACGACCACCATACTCGAATACATCGAGTATGCAGCTTTGACTACACACAACAAGAAGATTATTTCCAACAAAAACGACCACCACCATAACGGCGAAAGAAACCCTAAAGAAACAAAGCATTAGGACTAGGAGGATCCCGCAGCGGAGAGAAAGGAGGCAGAGATGGCAGGGGGAAAGACCAACCTAGCTGATTGGGCAAATGATCGTACCGGGGCACCATCGACCATTTCAAACAAGCAAATAGCCTTTAAATTTCATATGCTTACTGTAATGAGCTAGATTAAACCGATCCAAGCTTGATTATACATTTATACTTATTCCAAATCCAATTAATGCTTATGTTCCTAAAGACAGGGTTAATTGCAAATTTGCACCAGGCCTGCGGATCTATAGAGTCCAGGGGCAAATAAAATGCAGGATACACAAGTCTATGATGTGAGTTGTCACTGTGAACTTTCCATTTGTCTGTAACACAGACAAGCTAGCAACTCAACCGAGCAGCCTGCGCGACTCCGCGTACCAGCGCGTGTAGCAGCTCTCGAGGTTTGGCCAGTCGGTGTCCGGGCACGCCGCGAAGTGGTGCAGCCAGAGCACCAGGATCTCCTCCTGCTGCTCCCAGCTGAGCTTCTCGATCAGCTCCTCGAGCACGGTCACCATCTCCGTCCTCTCGCTGCTGCTCAGCACCGGCGCGTCCGTGCCGTTGCTGCCGCGGCAGAGCAGCGGTAGCCACGACCTCAGCATCGCCGTCCGTTGCTCGGCGATGGTGCTCTTGTCTTCCTGCCCTCCTGCGCACAGCTCGAATTCTCTCGAGTTGGCGTGCTTGAACAGGAACACTGCACAGGAAACGGACGCTCCTTTCAGCAAAAGCTTGAAACAAATTTGTCAGCTTGAAACAGGAATACTCTAGATGTTTGATTGTGCCACGTATGCATTGTCTTATTTTCAACATAAATTGCACTGAACTGGCAAATTTGTTGTCCCTGCATTTTTGTTGACGGAGACATCACTGGATAACTGGAGCAAATGACAGATAAACTAATTCTGCAGACGGCAACATACCAGTTAAACGGTATTTTCATCTAATCCGTTGGAAAACTACTAGTTGTACACACCGGAGAAAGATAATGCACAATCATGCAGGCCATTAACAAATTAATGTGGTTCTTGTTTCCTTGATACTTCGCCAACCGACTAAAGCGGATAGGCATATAGCTAAGCTAAGGAAAAAGTATATTTGATCCTTTAACTATCACAAATGTTCAGATTTCAACAGATATTTACAAAACCAGGTAACCGATTCTCCTCAATTATCAATACCGTACAAATGACTCCTGGCAACAAATCCACCGTGGTTTCGCTAACATTTATATATGTTATATTTCCTAGTGGTGATATATGCATATCACCTGATATGGTTTGATGGTGGGAACATCAGGGGGTTATCGTGTTATACTGGGGCGCTTTGGTAAGTGCTCATGTAACACGCCGTATTAACAGCAAACAGATATTTAGTCTTTAATCTTAGGAAAAATTTCTTGTATGCTACTGAATAACTATATGATTTCTCATATATCACTTATTGTGAGATTGATATGTGGATCCTAGACACACATATCAATAAGACATCAGTGACATATAAAAAATACAGGCAGTTATTTACTGGCATCTAAGAGCAATGTCTCTTAACTTTATGATAATTGGGTTCACGGCATCCTGGCCCAGCGAAAATTAGAGCCAAATAGGCCACCACCAGTCTTTTGGCCCATGGTCCAAAGATAAAGAACACATAAAAGGCAGTCCCAATCTCTTTGTTCCCCCGCCGTCGCCGTCCCAATCTTCCTGCTCCAGCGCCTTGTTTGTAGATCGGCTTCAGTTAGTTTGCAGCAGCCTCCATCCGGTTAGATCGAAAGGCAATATCTATTCCTTTCATCCGGTTAGAACTTGACAGTGATGCTGTTTTTTTAGAAAGTGATGAAGATGATGACGTTAATAACCTCTCTCTTGGTCACTTATGTGGTGATTTGATGGAGGAGGTTGTGGATGACGACAGTGATCACCTAAGTTGTGACTTCGAAACTGTCTTCAAGAAGAATAAATCTATGTCATCTTTTAATAAGAAGAATAAAAAAATTGGAATAGTTAGGAAAAAAAGAAAATCAAATCGATCAAAATGAAAGTAATCTTTTGGAATAGCAGAGGTCTTAGTGACTTGGCTAAATATAGGTTCCTTTCAGAATTATCTAGAGAGCATAAGCTAGACTTTATTGCTCTTGTGGAGACTGGGAAGAAGGATTTTCCAAAAGCGGCGTTAAACAATATTTGTGGTGGTCGAGATTTTTTGTGGCACTGGTCAAAACCTCATGGTAGGTCCGGTGGCATCCTTCTTGGGGTGAATCTAGAAATTTTTGACGTTGGTAGTTTTGATGAGGGGGATTTTTATGTTAAGTTCCACTTAAGAATTAGAGGTGATGGTTTCCAATGGGTTCTTATAGCAGTTTATGGGGCTGCTCAACCTGAACTTAAGGAGGCCTTCCTTGCAGAGTTGGTACAAACATGTGCCAAGGAAACACATCCGGTTCTTGTCGGAGGTGATTTCAATATTATTAGGAATCCACAGGATAAGAACAATGATAGGTTTGATTATAGGTGACCCTTTTTATTTAATGCCATCATCGATCGTTTAGATTTAAGGGAGCTTGAATTATCTAACCGAAAATTCACGTGGGCTAATTCTAGGGATACACCAACTTATGAGAGACTTGATCGGATCCTTGTTAGTACAGAGTGGGAAACAAAATTTCCGCTATCAACGGTTCGGGCGTTGACTAGGGAAATTTCGGATCACACTCCTCTGTTACTAGATATGGGAAATGGTACTCGTTGCAAAAATCAATCTCTGTTCAAATTTGAGCTCGGTTGGCTGCTTCGTGATGGCTTCTTAGAGTTGGTGGCGGAGGTGTAGAACAAAGAAAAGATGGGAAAAACATCGTTACAAAGATGGCAATTTAAAATTCAGAGACTTAGACAATTCCTACGGGGTTGGGCTAAGAATGTTAGCGGTTCATACAAAAAAGAAAAGGAAGAATTGATTCGGAAGGCGAATGAATTAGATAAGAAAGCTAAGACTCAGCTTCTCAGTGTTACAGAAAATGATTTAAAGCATTATTATAAAGAGCGGTTAGTTCATTTGTTGCGAGAGGAGGAGATAAAATGGTACCAAAGAGTCAAAACAACTAAGTTGTTATTTGGCAACTGTAATACTAAGTATTTTCAGTTGGTAGCCAATGGAAAACGTAGGAAGACTAGGATCTTCCGCCTCGAGCAGGAAGAGGGGATTTTAGAGGGTGATGAGAACCTTAAGAAATACATCACCAATTATTATAAAGGTCTCTTTGGGGCGTCAGAGAGAAATAATTTCTCAATGATGGAATCCTTTAGGGATGATATACCACAGGTATCAGAAACTGAGAATGAGATTTTAGCGTCCGCTTTCACAGAAGAAGAGGTTAAAAAGGCTATATTCCAAATGGAACACAACAAAGCCCCTGGGCTCGATGGTTTCCAGTGAGTTTTACCAAGCTTTTGGGGTCTCACAAAGGAGATCTTATGGCTCTTTTCTCTAATTTTCACAAAGGAAACCTCCCACTTTTTAGCCTCAATTTTGGTAGAATTACATTATTACCAAAGCAAAATGAGGCTACTCAAATCCAACAGTTCAGACCCATTTGCCTACTTAATGTTAGCTTTAAGGTATTTACTAAGGTAATGTCTAACCGTATAGCACTAGTGGCTCAGAAGGTTATACAACTATCTCAAACAGCTTTTATGGCAGGGAGGAATATCATGGAAGGGGTTATTATCCTTCATGAAACCATACATGAAATGCATAGGAAGAAGCTTGATGGAGTGATTCTTAAGCTGGACTTCGAAAAAGCATATGATAAGGTGAAATGGTCTTTTCTTCAACAAACATTGAGGATGAAAGGTTTTTCACCTCTTTGGTGCAAGTGGATAGATCAAATTGTTAGGGGTGGTAGTGTGGGCATTAAAGTTAATGACATTTTAGGGCATTATTTTCAGCCAAAAAAGGGACTTAGGCAAGGTGATCCCTTGTCACCAATCCTCTTTAATTTAGTGGCAGATATGTTGGCAACGTTAATTGGTAGAGCTAAGTCTGATGGGAGGTTTCAAGGAGTTGTTCCACATCTTGTAGATGATGGCCTCTCGATCCTCCAGTATGCAGGTGATATTATTCTCTTCATGGACCATGATTTACTCCAAGCCAAAGACCTTAAACTAGTGTTAAGTTCCTTTGAGCAACTTTCGGGGTTGAAAATTAATTTCCATAAGAGTGAGCTCTTCAGTTATGGTAGTGCTAAGGATTGCGAGCATGAGTATGCACAACTTTTTGGTTGCAAAACCCGGGCTTACCTTTTAAATATCTTGGTATTTCTATGCATCATCGTAAACTCTCTAACAAAGATTGGGCAATCATTGAGGAGAGATTCCAAAAGAAGCTCAGTGCTTGGAAAGGAAAGCTTCTTTTCGTTGGAGGAAGGCTAGTTTTGATCAATTCGGTCTTAACTAGTTTAGCTATGTATATGCTTTCTTTTTGAAGTCCCTAAGGGTGTTTTACAAAACTTGATTTTTACTGCTCAAGGTTCTTTTGGCAAAGTGATAGTCTTAAAAGAAGTACAAAGCTTACTAAGTGGAGTGTACTTTGTAGACCAAAGGATCATGGCAGTTGGGTATCCAAAACCTTGGGATTCAAAACAAATGTCTCTTGAGTAAATGGTTGTTTAAACTTATTAATGAGGATGGTGTTTGGCAAAATCTTCTAAGAAGGAAATATTTGACCAATAAAGCCATAACTCAAGTTTATAAACGACCGGGTGACTCCCACTTTTGGTCGGGGCTAATGAAGGTCAAGGATGATTTCTTGGCTCATGGTTATTTTCGAATTCAAAAGGGAACTCAAGTTAGATTTTGGGAGGATATTTGGTTAGGAAATAAACCCTTAAGGGATGTCTATCCATCTCTCTATATAGGGCTGGAAACGAGCCGAGCCGAGCCGGCTCAAGCCAGGCTCGGCCGAGCTCGCTCAAAGCTGCGGCTCGGCTCGGCTCGGTTCGTTTTGAACGAGCTACGCGAGAGGCTCGGCTCGGCTTGATCGTTCGGCTCGAGCCACCGCGAGCCCGAACGAGCCAAAACGACTCGCCATTGCGACCGAGCCAAAACGGCTCACACAGATGCCACCGAGCCAAAACGGCTTGAACAAGCCATTTGGCTTGAACAAGCCAAAATGGCTTGAACAAGCTTGAACAAGCCATTTTGGCTTGAAGAAGCCGAGCTCCTGTTCCTCGCGGACCTCCTCCTCGGCCGACGCCGCCGCCGAGCAGCTTGGCGCGGCGATGGCGTGCTGCACTGCTGGGAAGGTGTGGAGGAGGTTCGAGCTTCAGCCACGCCGCCCGTCGCTCTCGTCGAGCTCGCGAGCGCCCCGCGCCATCATCGTCCGCCGCATCCGCCGCACGCTGGCGGGCGGACCCGCCGTCCGTCCGCTGAGCGCCGCGCGCCGTAGTCTAGGGCGGAGAGTTGCCGCTGGCGAGATCAAGCGAGTTGGTGTAGGATCGGGAGAAAGGGAGATGGGGCGGCCGCGGCGGGAGAAACGGCGTGGATTGGGGCGGCGGATCGGTGGATTTGGAGGCGGATCGGTGGATTTGGGGCGGCCGTCACGCATCGAGATGTGAGAATGACCGAGAAACGGTGGATTTGGGGCGCTGTCACGACTTAGATGTAAGATGTGCGAATGATCGAGGATTTGGGGCGCGGATCGGTGGATTGAGGAAATGAGAAAGAGGATTCGGCCGGGAATCGGTGGGATTTTCTTGCGCCGCCATGTTGTTGGCTCGATCAAGCCATCGAGCCGCCGCAGCGCTTCGCTCGGCTCGTTAATGTAACGAGCTGAAAACATGGCTTGGCTCATGACTTATGAGCCGAGCCCGAGCCGAGCCGAGCTAACTCGAGTCCGAGCACTCACGAGCTTCAAGCTTTTTTTCCAGCCCTATCTCTATAGGATTGTAAGGAAAAAGAATGATACTGTGGCTAAGGTTTTAGCTTCTACGCCACTGGATGTGGCATTTAGAAGAGTTTTGGTGGAAAGTAATTTGACAGCGTGGTACGACTTAGTCTCTAAAGTTGTGACAATTAACCTTACAAATGAGAAGGATGTGTTTGTTTGGAACTTACATAGGAGTGGGTCTTTCACGGTTCGCTCTATGTATTTGAATTTGATTCAAGAGGGAGTCTTACCTACGAAAAATCCACTATGGAAAATAAGAGTGCCTTTGAAAATTAAAATTTTCCTTTGGTTTCTTCAAAAAGGGGTCACTCTTACAAAAGATAATCTAGCAAAAAGGAATTGGCAAGGGAGTGTCAAGTGTTGTTTTTGTAACTCTTTGGAGACGATACAACATCTTTTCATTGATTGTCACTCTGCTAGATTTATATGGAACACAGTGCACATCACCTTTGGAATTCATCCACCATCTAGTATATCGGATATGTTTGGCTCTTGGCTTCATGGCATCGGGGCAAAACTCAAAAATCAGATTTTACTAGGTGCTGCAGCTCTCTGTTGGGCAATGTGGTTGAATAGAAATGACGTGGTGTTCAATAATGCTAAAACCAACACTTTTCTCGCAAATCATTTTCGTGGCAACTTATTGATCCGGCATTGGTCCTTGTTAAGTGAAGAAGAAGAAAAAACAATCATCAAGAATGGATGCCAGATTTTGAAGACGGTCATCATGGAGGTCTTTGCAAAATTTGGATGGAAGTTCCGGAATAGGATTGAGGCGTAGTGTCTGTTTTTTCATGTATCTTGTGTCTTTTGTTTTGTGTTAGTTCTTGTGCTTGAATGCTCTTGGTTGTAATCTTTAAGCTGCGTACGATCTTCGGATTGTAGAGGCTGGGACCTTTTTCATTCACTTAATGAAAGTTTCCCTTGATCTAAAAAAATGTATGTGATGTTTGTAATACTTTGCTGGTCGATTCCTACCTTTGACGGCACCGCTGCAGGCGAGGCGGCTATAAGCAATCTGTGATCTACGACGCCGGCTCACACTCCCCCAAGCTCAACGAGCCCAAGCTGGACCACATCTTCTTCTCCATCACCAACGACGACAACGCCGAGCAAGCTGACAGCCGGCACGACCCCCCGGCCGACCAACCCGCTGACACTGGAGCGCCCGACCTGCTCTGATGTCCTCACCTACAGTAGCATCACCGGGATCAGGAGCGTCTACGACAACAACACCTGGCACGGGCACTCCCTCCCGGCGCCGCCCTATGTCGACTACCCTGGCTAACGGCGCACCCATGTCTGCTCCTACACGGTGGTCGATGGCTCCACGATCTGCATATAATCGTCGTTATCGTTGTCGTCCGTGGAAGTGAAAGGCTCTTCAGTTACCTACACTTGGACACAGCAAGCGACGTGTGAATCTTTGGAACTAATTTTGTTGTTATGTGTAGTCGTGCGTCGAGTACTCGTGTGGTCGAGTACTGTATAATCGTAAGTCTGAGTATGTGTAGAAGTCAGAGACCCCGGAGTTGAAGAGCAGTCGGAGGCTGCGGAGTTGAAGTCCGGTAGTTGCTACAATGAATTGATCCTAGCTATAGTGAACTGATCATAGCAGTCGCAGTCATGAGTCAAGCTGTATAGTAGTCGTAGCTACAGTGAACCGGTTGTAGCAGTCGCAGTCGTGAGTCGAACTGCGTAGTAGTTGTAGCTACAGTGAACCGATCGGTAGTCATAAGCTATAGGAACTAATCGGTAGTTGTAAGCTACAATACCCGGTCGGTGCTTAGAAGGCATGTGTGGTCGAAGATCGGCAATATCGGCTCTGTGTGAGCGGTGCTACTAGAGATGTGGTCGAAGCGCCATGGTCGGAGATACGGTCGAGACGCCGTGGTTGAATTACTCGCAAGTCGAGTAGCAGCCGTGGTCTAAGAGCCATGGTCGAAATGCCGTGGTTGAGACATCAAGGTTAAAGTGCCGTGGTCAAAGGACTCGAAGTTGTAAGAAGACGACTTGATCGGGTCTGTGTGTGGTCGTAAGCATCTGAGTTGATCTCAACAGGACCGATTCTTGCGGGTAGTGTGCGGTGTACGCCCAGTTGTAGGGAATCATGGGTGGCAAAACTGGATCATAGGTAGTCTAACTAGTGGAGTTAGTGATACGTGAATAGGTCAAGTGACCGTGGGTGCGTGAGGCTTATCTAAACCATATAATCTGTTGAGCAATTTGAGGAGTTGTGAGTGGATAACAAAGAAGGAAAGTAAGGCATGCATCGCCGTAAAAGAAGTCCTCTTTTTGTTCGTCCTCACTATTTGCGTGCATGTGTCGTTCTAAGGGAGAAATCATATGTACGTTTTTTTTCTGAAGAGTAACGATTGGAGCTGATGAATTCAGTTCCAACAGTGTGGAGCAAGGCTGGCGATTGGGTGCTGTAGTTCGACGGCAAAGCCGAGTAAGTCCCGGAGCTCAACCTCTGGTTCGGCCTCTCGGCCTGCAGAAGCAGCCACTTGTGCTCCTCGGACCTTTCTGCCATGGACTTGTTGGATTATGTGGGCCAAGCCCATATAATAAGAATAATTCCTATTAAATCTCAAAGCTCACTCATGCAAAGGAGGCATGCATGTGACCTTTAGTACCATATTGCTAGTTCTAGGAGAGGAAGACCACCTTAAAAGGGATGGTGCACTCCTAGCCACTTGAGGCATGTGTGGGAGAGAACTAGAGGATAACACGCGCGCGCTCGCTAGCCTCGCCTCGCCGAGTCGGGCGGGCGCGGGGCGGGGGGCGCGGGCGCACGGCACCTGCGTGAATGGTCCGCCAAAATCGACTCTGTGTGCTTGCGCAGACGCGCTTCCTTTTACGCTTTATTTTGCTGCTTTGAGTGGCGGTGAATCCGGATCGGTTACGCGCGACTAATCCGCTTTGATTCGAGTTATGGAGAACGTGCAGCGCGTCTTGATCACGTGTCCTGGTTTTCTATAAATACGAGTCGCCGCCTCCATACAAATATATGCGAAAATCAATCTAGGTTTTGCCTCCTCCATCCTTTGTGCCGCGCCGTCCCATGTAGTCTACTCCGTCCCGTCCGCCGGCGTGCATCGCCGTCGAGAGCAGTCTCCCGTAACCGCCGCCAAGTCTGCACCGGAGAGGGCGAATAAGGTTTTGGGAAGCGCTCGCGCGATTCGCCGCTGTAGCTCGCTCGTCTTCCTCGCCCTTCGGCCGCGAATCGTCATCGACTTCGTGTCATCTCACCGCGTACGCGGCGTCTACATCGGCAAACCGATCGTAATGTAATCATCGATGCACGCAATGGGTCATGTTCTCGTAGATTAGATCTGTTCATGTACGCTTTCTGGTTTACATATCTAGATCTTTTATGCTCGTGATGGTTCTCGTTATTTTGCGTGCATGATGTCATGATTTATTTATGGAATAAATTGAACCTACATGTGCTTATATTTTCAACAATCCAAAACCTTATTGTAGGCACCGTGGTTTTACTATGGCTGGATTTGCCGATGCACTAAGGCCGGATAAGTTCTCCGTGTGCACTTTAAGAGATGGCGATCAAGGTCACTCGTGGCTTATCGCTATGAATGTATTCGGGTTAGTAATGGCAAGTCCAAGGTGTTCTTGATGCTTGAAAAGCGTAAAGAATTCGAGACCGCCACTACTCTCTTTGTTGGATGCATTCTTAGTGTTCTTGCCGACCGTCTGGCGAGGTGTATATGCACATGACAGACGCGAAGGAGTTGTGGGATGCATCAATTCCAAATACGGTGCTCTGATGCCAAGAATGACATGTATGTCATGGAGCAATTTCATGACTACAAGATGATTGATAACCGCTCAGTAGTAGATCGGGCTCATGAGATACGTGCCATTGCCAAGGAACTCGAACTCTGAAGTGTGCCTTACCCGACAAGTTTGTGGTCGGATGTATTATTGCGAAATTACCTTCTTCATGGAGGAATTTCGAACAAGACTCAAACACAAGAGACAAGAGTACTCTGTTGAGAATCTGATTGGGTCTCTTGAAATTGAGGAGAAAGCTCGGAAAAGGACGCTGTGTCTAAGGGTGATGGAGGGCGCCTAGTGCCAATGTGGTACGTAAACCCTCAAGCAAGAACAAAGGGAAATTTGTCAAAGCCCAACAGACAACCAACTTCAAGAAGAAGAAGAACAACAACAATCGGGATGATAGAACTTGCTTTGTGTGCGGTGAGCCCGGTCATATGGCCAAGAAGTGCCCACAACGCAAAGGAAAGAAGGCACCAGTAGGGATGGACTTCTAAGTCCATCAACGTGACCATTGGCAAGACGAGATGGGACTGGTATGGTAATTTACCTCATCGTTCTTTCGCTTAGTCAATCTACCAATTGATGGATTGATACAGAGCTAATGTACATGTGTGTGCCGATATTTCGTTGTTTTCTTCTTATCAGTCGCCCGAGATTCCTCCGTCCCTAATGGGGAATGGGTCACATGCTACTGCTCATGGTGTTGGCACGGTAGATCTGAAGTTTACTTCGGAAAGATCGTGCGGTGAAGAACGTGCAGCATGTCCCTTCTATAGACAAGAATCTCGTTAGTGGCTCCCGCTTATGTAGAGACGGGCTTAAGTTGGTATTTGAGTCTAATAAAGTAGTCGTGTCTAAACATGGATATTTTATTGGTAAAGGCTATGAGTCGGAGGCTTGTTCCGTTTTCCCTTTCAGATTTCTGCAATAAGATCGTGAACCATATTTGTGGTAGTGTGGATGATGAGGCTAATGTTTGGCACTCACGCCTATGTCATATTAATTTTGGTTTGATGTCTCGCTTTCAAAGATGAATTTAATTTCAAACGTTTCCATCACCAAAAGTTCTAAATGCCATAGTCTGTGTGCAATCAAAGCAACCTCGTAAGCCTCACAAGGTCTGAGGAGAGAAACTTGGCACCACTAGAACTCCCGCATTCAGATCTTTCGAGATGAATGGCGTGTTGACGAAGGGTGGAAAACGATATTTAATGACATTGATTGATGATGCAACTAGGTTCTCATATGTGTATTTATTGAAAACGAAAGATGAGGCTTTAGACTATTTTAAAATCTATAAGGCGAAGTTGAAAACCGCTTAAATAGAAAGATAAAAGACTTAGGTCGATCGTGGTGGAGAGTATTTCTCAAACGAATTTGACTTATTTTGTGAGGAACATGACATTATACATGAGAGGGCGCTCCTTATTCTCCCGAGTCAAATGGGATTGCTGAAAGGAAAATCGCACGTTGATCGACTTGGTGAATGTCATGTTAGACATCGCGACTTACTTAAGGCATGGTGGGGGGAGGCTTTGCTAACGTCTAATCATATATTAAATAGAGTTCCTAACAGAAATAAGAACAAAACACCATACGAGGTATGGATTGAGAGAAAACCATCACTTTCTTACTTGCGTACATGGGGGTGCTTGGCGAAAGTTAATGTGCCAATAACTAAGAAACGCAAGCTTGGACCTAAAATCGTGGATCGTGTCTTTCTCGGGATATGCTAATCATAGCATTGCCTATAGATTTTTGATAGTTAAAACTGAGGTACCTGACATGCATGTTGGTACAATTATGGAGTCTCGAAATGCAACATTCTTTGGGAATATTTTTCCAATGAAGGATACACATAACACTACAGTCAACCTTCTGAAATAATTCCCAGTTCAATCACACCACCTGAACCTTTTGAACATACACATGAACTTGTCAATGAGGAGGATGACAGTGGAACTTCTAGAAGGAGCAAGAGACAAAGGATATCCAAATCTTTTGGTGATGATTTCACTGTGTACCTTGTGGACGACACTCCCAAGTCTATTTCGAGCGTATGCATCTCCCGATGCGGACTCTCTCGGAAGGAGGTCATTCAGAGGAAATGGATTCCATTATCGCTAATGGAACTCGGGAACCGACAGATAGACCTTATAGGTGCAAACCCGTAGGGTGCAAGTGGGTGTTCAAAAGAAGCTTAGGCCTGATGGTACTATTGAAAAGTACAAGGCTCGACTTGTTGCGAAGGGCTATACTCGAGAAAGAAGGCGAAGATTTCTTTGACACTTACTCACCGTTGCTAGACCGACCACAATTCGAGTACTACTTGCTTTGGCTGCTTCACATGGTCTTCTCGCTCATCAAATGGACGTTAAGACAGCTTTTCTTAACTGAGAGCCGATGAGGAAATTTACATGGAACGACTGATGGATTTGTAGTAGAAGGTCAAAAAGGCAAGGTGTTAAAACTGTTGAAATCTTTGTATGGTCTCAAACAAGCCCCTAAGCGATGGCATGAGAAGTTCGATAGAACACTAACATCTGCAGCTTTGCTGTCAATGAGGCGATAAATGTGTATACTATCGCTATGGTGGGGTGAGGAGTTATTCTATGCTTGTATGTGGATGACATCCTGATTTTTGGGACAAACATCAATGTGATAAATGAGGTCAAATCATTCTTGTCTCAAAATTTTGATATGAAAGATCCGGGAGTGGTGATGTTATTCTAAACATTAAATTGGTTAGAGGTGAGGATGGGATTACACTTTTGCAATCTCATTATGTGGAAAAGGTCTTGAGCCGCTTTGGCTTTTCCGACAAAGAAGCCTTCTCCAACACCTTATGATCCTAGCGTGTTACTTCGTAAGAATAAGAAAATTGCTAGGAATCACCGGAATATTCTCATATAATTGGCTCACTTATGTACCTAGCTAGTGCAACAAGGCCGACATCTCCTTTGTCGTGAGCAAGTTAAGCGGTTTACATCTAACCCGTGAGATGATCACCGAAGGCGCTTGAGCGAGTGTTGCGCTATCTCGAAAGGTACCTCGAACTTTGGACTTCACTATACCGGTACCGTCGGTCTGCCGGAGGGTTATAGTGATTCCAACCGGATCTCGATGTCGATGAGATCAAAGCCACTAGTGGATATGTTTTCACTATTGGTGGTGGTCTTTGTTTCATGGAGGTCTTGCAAATGCACCATTTTGACGAGGTCAACCATGGAAGCGAGCTTGCGCACCGCATAATCAAACTGTTGAGGCGTAATGGCTACGGATCTATTGATGGATCTACCTACAGCGGAAAAGCCGCGCGCTATCCTTATGAATCGTGATAATCAAACCGTTATCGCTAAAGTGAACAGCTTCTAAGGATAATATGAAATCATCTAGGCATGTCAAGAGACGATTGAAGTCTGTCAGAAATTGAGAAACTCCGAGTTATAACCTTGGATTACATCCAAACAGATAAAAACTCGCGATCCCTTTACAAAGGGACTATCACGAATGTGATAGATAGTGCATCAAGGAGATGGGTATGAGACCCATGTGAGTTATCTATGGTATTAACTCAACCTATGTGATCGGAGATCCCGTGAATTAAGATATGGGAAAACAAGCCATTAGTTAACCGGAGGAGAGTAATTTCAACCTCTCTATGTGAAGATGCAATACTTTAAACCGCAAGGCGAGTTGGTTAAGGCCTTAATGTGTTCCATTGGCTTTCAAAAGCGAAGACGTTATCTCGAACGTTCTTGAAAGAACACACCTATATGAGCCCGATCGTTAGTCGCAGCTATGGAGATCTTGGGTAATCTCCTACTAAGCTCATGAAGAGACCAAGGAGTATGACTTATACGCCCAACCGAGGGGTAGCCTCATCGCGCCTAGTATCGCTTAAGTCTTTAAGTGAAGCTTGCTTGCACCAAACTTGCAATTCAAGGCATAATCCATTGTTCAAGTTGTGAGTAAGTGTAGCTTGGAGTTCTAGGTGGATGTTCAACTTTAATCGGTCTCCATCAAAACACTGATATATAAACAAGACATTGGAATTGTGCAAATCTCGTGGGACTTTGAGATCTCATGGGGGATTGTTGGATTATGTGGGCCAAGCCCATATAATAAGAATAATTCCTATTAAATCTCAAAGGCCCACTCATACAAAGGAGGCATGCATGTGACCTTTAGTACCATATTGCTAGTTCTAGGAGAGGAAGACCACCTTAAAAGGGATGGTGCACTCCTAGCCACTTGAGGCATGTGTGGGAGAGAACTAGAGGATAACACGCGCGCGCTCGCCTCGCCTCGCCGGGCGGCGCGGGGGGGCGCGGGCGCACGGCACCTGCGTGAATGGTCCGCCAAAATCGACTCCAGGTGCTTGCGCAGACGCGGCTTCCTTTTGCAGTTTTATTTTGCTTGTTTTGAGTGGCGGTGAATCCGGATCGGTTACGCCGACTAATCCGCTTCGATTCACGAGTTATGGAGAACGTGCAGCGCCTTGATCACGCGCCCGGTTTTCTATAAATACGAGTCGCCGCCTCCATACAAAGATATGCAAAAATCAATCTAGGTTTTACCTCCTCCATCCTTTGTGCCGCGCCGCCCCACGTAGTCTACTCCGCCCCGCCCACCGCGTGCACCGCCGCTCGTGAGAGCAGTGGTTTTGGGAAGCGCTCTGCGCGATCGCCGCTGTAGCTCGCTCGTCTTCCTCGCCGCTTGGCTTCGCGAATCGCCATCGACTTCGTGTCATCTCACCGTACTGCGCGCGTCTACATCGGCAAACCGATCGTAACGTAATCATCGATGCACGCAATACCATGTTGTCCGTATTAGATCTGTTCATGTACAGTTTCCTGGTTTACATGTCTAGATCTTTTATGCCTGTGATGGTTCTGTTATTTTGCGTGCATGATGTCATAATTTATTTATGGAATAAATTGAATCTACATGTGCTTATATTTTCAACAGGACTACTCAGCCATCGACGTTGCAGCACATTTGGGAAGATGATCTCGACCCGCCCGAGGACTGGTTGCCAATGAAGTCCAACCTGCTGTACCTGGGCTCCGGCAGGTTTTGCATCGCCAAGTTCTACAACATCTTGGAAACCAAGTGTGAGTACGACCCAGACATGTCGTTTGCTGGCTTCACCGGTGTGGAGGTGGAGCGCTGCGACGACGACAATAAGGCTGGGGCAGCCAAAGGCCAAGGGCTCCGGATGATCAAGCACAAGTTCAAATGTTACAGGTTCATCACTCATAGGATCAAGTCGGTGCTTTGAATAATTCTGCAGTCGGGAAGCATACTAATCAAACGGCTCTTTCATCTAACCACTTGCGAAAGTACTAGTTGTACATTGCAGAGAGATAGTAACCAATAACCTGCAGGCCATTAACAAATGCAATTCTTGCTTTCTTGGTACTCAGCAACCCAGTGAGGCGGACATGCATGTAGCTATATCATTACTATTATAAACAAAGGCAAATGAGTTGGTGGTTATACGTCCTTTCTCTTTCAACTGTTTTATTCTCAACTTCTCACCACTCTCGACATTTCAACTGATCAAGGTAGCCTTCTTTCATAGTATGATCCTCTATATATCTAATAAATTCCGTTGTAATGTATAAGCAGATAACTAGTAGGCTAATACATGGAAGCTCACTAATGGATAGTCTCAATTACCGCGATCCTATGGTACACCTAGGTCGACATCGAAGAGAAGTCGAAGGCAACGACACTAGCTAGTACTGAGTGAGTAGCTAGTTGCTACCATCCTCTCCACGTTTGCATCCCTCGCGACCACGGAACTGCCGTCTCTCCTCGGAAGTTCGGCACTTGTCCGCCACACGCGCACGGCACTTCGCCCCAAAGATGTGCGCGCACGTCCAACCACGTAGCGTTTCACCACAGAAGCTCTTGAAAACCGTCGCGGTTCACGAAAATGAACCGCACTAGTACACTACGGCCTACGTATGTACGCAGTGGCGGAATCACACTCCGATCAAGATAAGTTTCAGTTCAGTGTGTAAAAAAAAATCTAGTATATAACTTAACTAAATTCAATTTAACTTAAGTAACATTTTTATAGTTCAATTTAAATAGTTTAGATCATTTTATCACTAAGTTTGAGATATAACTAAATCTTGATTCCGTCACTGTATGTACGTACTACCACCAGGTTTGGGTCGGAGCAAATTTCGCAGTGCTAGCCGCGGACTGTCCAAGCTTTGACGACTAGAAAACGAAAAATTAGGGTAAGCTCATCGAAATGGCTGTAATATGCCGAGTTTTGCACGTACCAGCTAGCCGAAGCAACGCGACCTGGAGCGTCGGTTCTGCAACGAGCGCGCGGCTCCCGAGACGCGCCGCGGCGCCGAACTGCACGGCGGCCTCGCGGGCCGCGCTGCACTCGGCCATCTTTTGCCCGAGCCAGAGCAGCTCGGCGGCGAGCTTCTCGGCCGCCGGGCCGCCGAACCCCTCGTCCAACGCGGCAGCGGCCGTCGGCCTCCACCACCGTATCCCTGTCCTCACGGCGCGCACGGCCAGCTCCGTCCCGGGCCACTCCCCTCCCGCCGCGGCCTCCAGCTGACGCAGCGTGCGCGCGAACGCCCCCGCGAGGGCGGCGCGGTTCACGGCCACGACCCGCGCGCCGCCGTCGCGCACGTTGTCGTCGAGCAGCCGCTCCGCGAGCCCCCGCACGAGCTCGTACTTGCGGGAGGCCACGGGGAGCCGGGACGCCACCGAGAGCACGTGCGCGAGCGCGCGCCCCACGCAGGTGGCCCCCGCGGGGGACCCCGGGTCCGCATGGGGCAGCGCGGGCGCGAAAGCGGGGGGCGGCAGCGGCGGCGGGGGAGACAGCACGGAGAGGGACACGAAGAAAAGGGAGACGAAGGCCTGCGTGGCGAGCAGCAGGAGCCGGCGGAGCACGGTCAACACGCGCGCCGCGGCCACGGGAAGCGGCAGGAGGAGCACCGTACACGACGTAGAGCCCTGCGGCGACGACGGCGGCGGCGAGAAGGCCGAGAAGAAGCTCGCGGCGAGGGACGCGAGCGGGTCCATGTTCGTCCGGGGCTGGTGGCTGCTCTGCTGCGCCTCCATGCTTCTTGGGAGAGTGACGAGGAAGCAGAGGAGCAGAGAAGTCCAAGGCTCGGGAGCCAACGAACGATCGGGGGTGCAAGCAGCGCGCGCCTACTTTATCCAGCCAGAAATGATAAGCAGTACAGCACAGGCCGCGGCTGTTCACACACACACACGCGTACGCGCGGAGGAAGGAGGCGACAAACTGGGTGGTCTCCGTCGGCCGCGTGGACGATTCGCCAGTCCGGTCGCGTCGAGCTGGCGTTAAGCCGTTAAGGCGAGCGTTTGTTCGTCGGGCTGGGCTGCTCTGCTCCGCGGGGAAAATCCTAGTTCATGCGTTCGGGGTCGGGGCTGCGTGTTTCGTGCTGTCTGGCTGTGAACATGTATGTGACCGTGGATTTGTGGTGTTCTGTGACTACCATTTCCTTTTCTGCGGTCACGTTTTTACGGATTTCTCGTTCATGTGGCGGGGGATTGTTTTCGTTGGCCAGATTTGCGCGGAAGTACTCGCCCGGGATACGACGGTAGGAATTGAATTGCCAGGTTCTTTACTAGTGGTAATATCTCTATATGCACATATAGTCTGATATATAATCTGATATGATAACTCTTAACAGTGAGTAAATAATGAACTATTTTACAATACACAACATCTAATATGAACCGTCTATTCTTTTTTATTTAATGGATTAGATTAATTAGGATTTAGTTATATTACCACCGAAAGTATAAGTAGGAGAATTCAGAAAAAGATAAAATTCAGAAAAAGATAAAATGGTACAAAGAATACATGATATAAAAGTAATTTCTGCAAGCCTAACGGGCTTAAAGTTTGCTCTACCTCCTCCCACGCACAATTGCCTCCCCCTCCCACATACCTCCTCCTCCTCCTCTGGCCTCCCCCTCCCCCCTTGCGACGATGGTAGATAGGCACTTCTCTGTCTCATAGAGATCACCCTTAGCTCCTTTCCCGTCTCTTTCACCCATGCCGCCCCCTCCTCGATTGATCTATGGGTTACAATTCTACATGGATTGTGGTGGCGCCAACACACACAACATTGGCACGGAGCGAGTTAGGCAGAGAAGAGCAGAGAGGTGCCCATACCCTCTATGTTGGGCTGCACCGCTTTCTCTAGTGTGTCGGTGAAGCATATAGGCCCCTAATTTAATGTTGGTAAATTAATGGCAATCGTACTTAGGGGACAAACATGATTTCTAAGATGATAAGAAAAGGTTTAGTCCTGTGAAAGCATGCATAAGATGGAAATTGATGGTTATAGCTCAAGGCAAAGATAAAAATAGTTAAGGACTTTTTCATAGTTTTTGCCAATCTCGGTGTTTGGAGATAGGTTGGATTGCTAGAATGGATGTCATACTATTAAGATGGATATTTGGTTAGTAGCTTGACGTTGTTTTTGTCACATGGCTCAAATATTTGGGCATGCTAGCCTTTGGACATTGCATTTCATAAGTTAAGAGTCTGAAAATTTTTTGGGGCCAGTGCAACTGCCAAACAACCTCCGGTATGACTGATGCAGTGATACTACTGATCCCATATTACTGGTACACATTTTCCAGAACGCCTATTTTTGAGGTGATTTCTATCTGTATGGTTAGCGATACCACCGCCATTTCCCTATTAGTCATACTAGAGTATGGTGCTACCGATCAGTAGTAGCTGGTATCCTTCCGTAGAAAGCCTCATTTTTGGGCCATTCCGTCAATCTTGATCTAGTTTGATACAAGTTGGATTTTTTCAAAATCGACATTGTGTACATGCCTACTACCATTTCGGAGCATGAGGAAATCAGATAACACTAGTTTGGTTCCACGGGTGATGTCTTTGTTGTGTCTTCACCAAAAAGAAGATAATATCCAAATCCTAGTTGTGCCCCCAAAAAGAGGCAAAATCATAAGGTAAAAAAAAAAAAACAAATATTAGATCTTAAACTTGAGCAACCTACAAATCCTACCGGTTTCATGTTTTAGAGATCCAACATATTAAACAGTCTCCTAACCTGATTTGACTCGTGAGGAGTGAGGACCGACTCCCCACGTTTGAGGCGGCGGCGGCGTCCCGTAGGTGCAGCGGTGAGGTACAACTGCACCACGACATCGTGCAACACCGCGCGTAGGACTGTAGAAGACGGCACTTGTAAGATAGGAACCGTTGGTTTAGTCAAAAGTCAATAATACCCTCATGATAAAAATTACGACTACAAAGACAAACCTATTATGCCTTTTAATAATTTAATGATCATATTTAATTTCTATTGAGATAAGCCTATTATGCCTTTAATAATTTAATGATCTTGCTTCGAATAGAGTCATAATCAAGTAGTACTCTTGTTGGCTGAAAACCAAGCTGTAGTTCAGCCTTTGTCGATGATCTTTGGATAACACGAAATAAAGACGGGAACAGACTGTGACACAGATATTGCACCAAAAAAATAATGCACTCGCTGGACTTCACTAAATCAGCGTAATTTAGGGACTCTTTTTGGCTTTTAAAAATTGTTTTTAACTTTTCTACAGTAACTAAGTTTCAACAGAGTGTCTTTTTAAAACGAGATCTACAAATTAATTATAATACACACTATAGTAACTTCATTTATACCGACCAAAACCGTATGCAAGTTTCTGCAACTCCGTGCTTCCTCTCACAAACAACTCAAAAGTTATAAACCACAATAATAAGCCATAAACCGTAGCAAAAAAGAACAGGCTCTAAAGCACCAAAAAAAAAAATAATGCACTCGCTGGACTTCACTAAATCAGCGTAATTTAGGACTCTTTTGGCTTTTAAAATTGTTTTAACTTTTCTACAAGAACTAAGTTTCAACAGAGTGTCTTTTAAAACGAGATCTACAAATTAATTATAATACACACTATAGTAACTTCATTTATACCGACCAAAACCGTATGCAAGTTTCTGCAACTCCGTGCTTCCTCTCACAAACAACTCAAAAGTTATAAACCACAATAATAAGCCATAAACCGTAGCAAAAAAGAACAGGCTCTAAAACATGCTCTTTTTAACTGCAGTTGATAATTTATATTTTTTCTGTAATAAATATTTATATAAACGAACCGAATACCAATAAGCTACTTCAAAAAACTGTCCCAATAAATTGTAAAAAAAAAGCAAAAAAACTATTCTATTTATTTATTCATAAAAACCTATAAGCTAAAAAGGAACAGAGACTTCCGCTTGCCGTATTGAATACTCCCTCCGATCACATTTACCCACCACCTTTGACTATGGTACACATAGCAAGAATTTTTTGTACGGATAATCCATTTTTTATTCGAAAATACATAAATATACCCGCGACAAAATTTTTTACAAAAATAGTCTCCAGTCGCCCCCCCATTGGGCGACTTCTTCCTTTCGCCCAACCGGCAAGCGACACAAAGGAAATGTTTGAACCGTAGGGCGACTGCAATTGATGTCCACCGACTACCGCCCACTACCCCTCATTCTGCCAAACAACCACATTTCCCCCATACTGCGCAGAGAGCCAGAGAGAAGAAGAAGAGAGGAGGAAGGGGAAGAAAAGAAGAGGAGAAGAGAAGGAGGGGAAGAAAAGGAGGGGAGGGGAGAAGAGAAGGAGGAGGTGGAGGAAGGAGTCCAAGCTATTCTATCGATTTGGATCCAGGTATTTTCGTTAATTTGGTTGTATTTACACTATTATTTAGATGAAATATTAGTGTTAGTACAAATTGTAGATGTAGTATACATTTTGTAGTATGGAACATTTTGTAGTATAGAAATTGTACTACTCTTTTTAGTATAGAAAGTTTAGTGTAGTGTTGAACGATGATATTTGACATGTCGTAAATTTCAATCATACATGTAGGCGTACATCATTAATGGCCAGTACTACATTGAGAGTGTATTATGGTGCTGGAATGATTCGTGAAAGTCCGAATGGTGTGGATTTGAGCGATTTTCCGCAAGCCACTCTCGTACTTCCGGATGACGAGAATGCTCCAATGACAGATGTGCGGCATTGGTGACCCGAGTCTTTCATTGGACCCCGAGGTGTGCAAATCGTTGTGCAAGGGCTTTGGAGCCGTCTCCCACTCACATCGGATGGGAGTTGAAGACATTGGTGCGCTCTGCTTCGTGGAAGGGATTTGTGCAAGGGTGCCGGCGCCGTGGATACGAGTGTGTCCTGCTTGTGCAACCGTGCTCACTACAAGCAGCTGCGCAAGCTCGTGTGTCCGCCTATGCTTCGGGAGGTGCTAGCACTCGGGCGGCAGCACGATGGCGGAGCCGATGAAGTTGCTCATGATGAAGGCAATGCGGTACATGGAGGAGAGTTACACCGCCAAGCTATACAGGGGGAATGGGCAAGCCGATGCGGTATATGGAGGAGAGTTAGAGCCGTCAAGCTCCGGAGAGAGAATCGGGCAAGCCGATGAAGGAGAGTATAATGAGTATATCGTGCGGCAGATGGAATCGATGACCGAGAGGGCATGGGATGAAGAGCAAGTCGTAGAGGACGACGAGGAGGACAATTCGATGATGAAGAAGTTCCTATCCCCGTGAATGGAACCGGTTTAATGCGAGGGTGTTTCACATATGATGAGCATGAATCACCATGGGAGTATCATGAGACAGAGGTTCGGTGCATGCTGTTTTTGCCGACAAGGAAGCGCCGCAGATGCCATCAAGCTTTGGGCCCTTTCAATGCAACGGACATTTCGCGTCGTCAAATCAAGCCGGAGCAAGACACATCGTGAAGTGCGAGCAGTGGTTGTCCTTGGAGGGTGCACGCCAGAGACCCAAGTATGACACTCATTGGATTGTGTCCAAGGTGGAGCCGCACTCGCATTCTCAACACCGTCTTGGCGAGGCATCGAAACCCGACGTCCGGATTTATAGCCAATTTGATGTACGGGAGATAGTGGAGAAAAAGATGTTGCGCAACACATATTGTGCTAGCTATTGAGAATAAATTCAAGTATAAGATTAGCTACGCTGGCGTGGCGTGCAAGCAAAAGGCGTTGGAAAACGTTTTGGCACTTTCGAGGCGGCGACGACAACCTTCCTCGTATGCTTAAGGTGTTGCAACAAAGAAACCCGCACGTACATCGCCGTGCACGAAGCCGTCCGTAAGTCCACCAGATTTGCGGTGTTGCGAGAGCATTGTTTGCATTTGGTGCTAGCATTGAAGCATTCAAGCACATGCCGCCGATGATCTCGATGATGGGACCTTCTTGACAGCAAATACAAAGGGCGCTCCCGACGGCCATAGGCGTTGATTTGGTAATAATCAAATATTGCCGCTATTGCATTTGTGGAGAGTGAGAATTATGAGAGTGGGCCGTGGTTTCTAAGACATGTGAAGACTGGAGTTGTAGGCACCGGCCCGTGTGTGCGTAATCCATGATCGCCACGCCGGTATTATAAAGGCCATACGAAAACTTCAAGAAGACCCCGAGGAGAGCGCCTTGGCGGACATGAGGAACCGGTGGTGCGATCGTCACTTAGGGGCAAACTTTTTCAAGCAATTCCGAAACAATCTTTGATGAAGCTATTCAAGAGGCTTGCTAGGCGTAACCAGAGAGAAAATTTGATGCTTTATGGGGTTGCTGGATGAGCACACCAGAAGAACGTCGACGAGAGGAGCAAGGGGCGGTCACTCTGGGCGGCACAACCGCAATGCTTGCCAAAGAATCGATGAGTCTAACCCAAGTGGTGCAAGAAGGAGGAGCGCGCGAACATCAAGTGCTTCTCGCAGTGGATCGAGGGGAACCATTGGAGAAGTGGTCTTGTTGCACGACACGGATGGCGCAAGGTACGGAATAATGACAAGTAACCTTGCCGAGGTGTACAATTGGGTTCTCGGGGTCTCCGCTCACCCCTTGTCGCCATCATGGAAGGTGTTCTTCACAAAGACAATCCGCTACTTCGTGGACAGACGCGAGTGCCGCACTTCATGCGCCAATCCCGAGCCCATCAGATTCGTAAAAATTACTGCGACATGGAGACGAAGGCACGTAAGGCTCAATTGCACACATGCATTGCATGGGCAACAGGAGCATCGCTTCGAGGTGATACTCCGTGATGAGCCGGATTTGGGACATCTCGCTCACTTATTACTCACGAGGTATGCCTTGGAGATCATGCAAACAGACCTAGCCGCACATGCAACAAGCTTGTTGTTACACGTGCCATGCTCTCATGTCCTCGCCGCATGCGGAACCGCGCGCATTGATCCTTCCAACTTCATGTCCGAGTACTTTTCAAAGAGAGAATACCGCAAGCTTGGTGTGGGAGCTCCGGGTTCAGGCGGTGGGAAACTTCACCACTTTGGACATTTCAGCGAGGACCGGGTTCGGATATTAACATGCTGAAGGGTGGGAAGGGTCGGCACAGAGCCGACGTATTAGAAATGACATGGACGAATCACAAGTTGGAACATCCGTGCACGCGTTGTGGCGATGCGGTCGAGGGGCACACACTAGACGATGCAATGCATGACCCGATCGAGAGTTGGTGTTGTAATGCATGCTAAATGTAATGTACCATTTGTTAACCTTGTATGTTACATCCTTGTATGTTGTAATGGACTTATTCCGTGGACATCCGTGAAGTGCGAGCAGTGGGTATTTCATCCTTGTATGTTGTAATGGACATCCTTGTATGTTGTAATGGACTTATTCCTTGTATGTATGTTGTAACCTTGTATTTCATGCTCGATTGCTTGTGATAACAACTCCACGAAGATAACAACTAATCCATCACATGCTTAACACCGAAGTTTCAACGAAGGTCACAGAAAATGAAGGCGCACGCACTTATAACACGAAACAACACATACATTACACATACGTAATTTATGAAAAGTAGTACACCCAACATTTTAATTCAACACAACAATCCTACCGCCACATGCCAAACGACACAAATTCTACATGCCAACACATGAACAAATACATGAACTAAAATACGACACAAGCATAACCCTCCCTACATGCCAAACGAGCCTCGTGGCACCCACATGGAGAATTGCCGAGGGGCCGCCTGACGTGGTGGCCGTCATGGTAGTGGCATGCACATATGCACTCGGGTTCGCGCGCAGCAACATGTGGGATCATAAGAGCTTCCTATATTCACGACCTCCTCGTTGCCTCTCGCGCTGCATCCGTCACGGAGGTCGTTGTTCTCTCGGTGAGACTCTCCATTCGGTACTCCAAGTCCCATATTCGAGCCCATAACGTATCCACATAACGATCAACATACCGCTCGTGAGGAGGGTCGATCCATGGGAGAAGTCGATTTGGCCATCCGCACAAAAATGACGGTAAACTTCGAGGGTCCATAAGCAATACAAAATGTAACATTACTAATTTGTACCCGGAGCGTGAGCATCGAAGAAACGCCGCCCCATCGCTCGGGAATCCAAGATCCGGACGACCGCGTACTCATTGTGTCCGCATTTCGCCACGGTGGTTGAGCACGCCGCTTGGTATCAATCGCATCGCGACCAAACATATCCCTCGTTTCTAAGGGAATGTCGTCCTTCGGTGACCCAAATCCCACCGCCCTCGACTTGGACATGGTATGTTTCACCACGAAAGACAGGTATACTTTGTTCGATTCACAATGTCATGCGACCCCAACCTCGCTACTTATAGCAAACCAGGGCAGCTTAATGCAAAGACCACCAAAAAGAGGCTTTTGCTCGGGGACATGACAACACGCCCAGCTTTGCTCGTGGACATGACACAAGAGGTCGCTTTGCTCGGTGAGATGACAAAAGAGGCAGCTTTGCTCAAGGACATGAGAAAACGGGCAGCATATGCCGCTTTGCGCGAAGGACTGAGTAGGCCTTTAGCCTTGTACACATATAGGGCGTAGGTCTTTAGCCTTTACAGAGTAGGCCTTTAGGCCTGCACACATATAGGGCGTAGGTCTTTAGCCTTTACAGAGTAGGCCTGTAGGCCTGCACACATATAGGGCGTAGGTCTTTAGCCTTCTAGGCTTTGAATGGTCCAATCTCTGAAAAGGCTACAAACTATGAATTTATTACGAGATTATAGTCTCTGAAAAGCTTGTATAGGGCCATTTATTGCTACACCGGAATCCAGAAAGCGAAAATATCCTCTCCATGGACTATGCCCATCGCACTGCATAACCCGCCTACATAAAGGCCTCCTCCTATGTCTTCCATACCACATCTCCTCCTCAAGGTATCACAATACTACTACACAACAATGTCTTCTCGGAGGTCCGACCCATTTGGAGTGCCGGAGTGGCATGAGCGCCCAAGTGTCATTGCGGCTTTAGGACGATGTTGGGAGTCCGGATCGATCGAGTACAACGAGCCAAATACGGCCGTAGGTTCTTCAAGTGTCCCGACTGATGACGACTTCGTGGTAACGACCATAACTAAATCATTTCTTTTCCGTTATCGCTTTTCAACTTGATCCATGACATCTACCATGCCACACATAGGCTTGCGGGTTCATGGAATGGGTGGATCGGTGCCGCGCATGGCCAAATAACCAGCAAAGGAGGTGGAAAACAAAGGACAATCTCGTGTCAAGATGACTCGGCTCGCGAGGTAGAACGACATATGCGGCTTGAGCAAGAGCGCCGCGTGAGGGTGGACCAAACCGTCGAAGGGCAAGGAGGATGAGCCGCAAAGGAGGCGGAGCAACTAAGTCTGCGTGAAGCGACCATCAAGCGTCGGAGGAAGAGCTTCAAGCTCGTGAGGCGACCCTCAAGTCCAAGAGTGACAGAAGAAGGATGCAATGAGCCATCTTCAAGGCGCGACAAAAGGGGAAACAACCACGCTACACCCAAGAGACAAAATGTGGCGAGAAAGTGGCCCCGGTCCACACAAAGAGGTGGTACGAGCAAGGTGGGTTAGTCGCATATCATGCTATATGTTATGCATGTAATAAAACCGTAAGCGGTATGTTACTCCCAATCAGATTATGAAGTTTATTTCAATTCACATAAGGTTATTATCTCGTGTGTTCGCATTGAATGATTCAGATAGCAAATCATGTAACAATAATTAACATACCAGCTTTTCTTCAGACACTAATTCTTAGTAACATAAAAATATCACTTACCAATGTATATATCAAACGTTCTACACCAATTGTTCTTAAAAATTTCTCACAATTTTTAATGCACGTATAACATACAATAAACATAACATTATATTACAACTACACCATATTTTTTCCGCTTTAAAACTACAAAATTAACAAAACTCTACAAAATCACGGAGTCGTAAAAGTCGCTCATCCATTGGGCGATCGAGTTATAAGTCGCCCATCCATTGGGCGATCGCATGTCGTCGCCCAATTGTAAAGCGACTACTTGCGCCGCTCCAAGAACCAATGATCGATATTGTGTCGCTTGTTGGTTGGCGAAGGAAGAAGTCGCCCAATGGGGACGACTGGAGACTATTTTTGTAAAAAATTTTGTCGCGGGTATATTTATGTATTTTCGAATAAAAAATGGATTATCCGTACAAAAAATTCGAGGCAAGACAGTCAAACTTTTTTACACAGTGATCGAAATGCCATTCATAACTACTCAAATTGGCCGTAAGTCCACCATGTATAAGGGGAAGATGGAATAATTAATAATGATAAAATAGAAAATAATTCATCAGGAGATGTGAAAGTGACGAGTATTTGAGAACAAATAAAGTGGTAAAAAAATGACAAATAAACGCGAACGAAGGGAATAGCATCTAGTAAATGGTACAGCTTTATCCAACCTTATTCAAATGTTGCTTGCGGCATCACCTGGCCTACAATATTTCAGTGTCAGTTTCTGCACTCGGAGATACCAATATCTTTTCGAATTCGTGATGAGAAATTTATGAATGGCAACACAGCAGGCAAGACCGTTCAATAGCTCACGAATAATTCAACTCTCAGACAGCACAGGGGCTTCCTTTCTTTACAAGTAATTGATCAAAATTGCCTTCAACCAGGGGCGTCTTTCAAAAATTCACAAGTTGGCGAGCTCCTCAGATCACTTGAGGAGTTTTTGCAGTCTTCTCTCTGCTGCAAGGCCTGCTTTGTTCTGTGGTTCCAAAGCTAAAGCATGCCTGAAATCTGCACATGCAATGGATTATGCAAGGTACAAATATGGTAAGCTCTTCACAGAATATTATCTTCAAAGCATCTTCGAGACAATTGGATACATAATACATAGTTTGACAACTAGTTTGACAGCTCATCAATAATGAAATCACTGGACTCTTCCCTCGATAAGAAAAGAAAAACCAACCAACTCAACAATAAGACCCATTCTTCATTTGTTAAAGGTGAAATGGAAGGAAACCATTACACAAACTGAGTACTCCAAAAGAAGTACGTATATTTGATTTGAGTGAATCTGACCAACTTAAGATATGCTTACTAATTACTACTACCTATAAGAGAGAAGGTTTAGATTACTACTATCTATAAGAGAGAAGGTTTAGTGTGGAAGAAAATGTAGCACCTAGATGCTGTATCAACCTTTAGGATCATAATCTGATAGTAGAACATATGAATGGCAACACAATTATGAATTAGCAAAAGCATAGACTGGCAAAGGTGTCACGCATGATCACTCTTCTTCCTAACTTTCGTAAATGCAAATGTATTCGCCAACAAAAGGGTTTACTTCTAAAACTGTTGAATAAAATATCTTTGGCCACGAAATATTCCTTTTTCTATATTTGAGTGACGCTATCTGCACAGTTCCCATCAGGTCCCGGGAAGCAGGACAAGACCAGCCAGGAGGAGCAACTTGGTTTTGACGATGTACCCTTTGTAGAATATACTGATGATATTTGCTAAATGCTAATTACATGGGATTTACCCACTGCATATTGATTATTGAACATTAATTAACTGAGATGGTTTCTAGCAAATATGACAAAAGAATGCAACATCCATTGTGCTTTGTTTTCCAGCCCTAGAGAGGTTTTTACACCAGTCTGAGCGATTTAGCATCAGTACAAGCGGTTGGACACACTATTTTACCAACCTAATTAGCCACACTTGCCAATAAAGCTGGCTTCAACCCTTTACCAGCATTATCGGATGCAAGTAATTAGCAACTGACAGAGTATTATGAAAGGTCCATTTTTGCTTTTTGACATGTTAGTTGAAAGTAATGCCACGCTAGAAAATTGCCACACCTTGGAGAGCTTCTTGGTAATTCAAAACCACTTCTCTTGCAGTACCTCGTCGTAGATATGCTTTAACGTTCTGAGACAACAAAAGAAGAGATCAGGATTTTGATGTCACCATTACAGCACAAGATGGTAATGACACCAGAATCATGTACAACCATCCAATGAAAGTATTTATTTCTTTTGGTCAAGAGTTAAGACAGCTATGGAAATGTACACAACCTGAACTGTTCATTAGGCATTCATCATCATCATCCACTGCATTGCATCGGCACAATACAAGACGTTCTCTTTCTTTTTCTAGAATATTTAATTGACTTAAGTGAACTACTCCGTGTGAATACTTAATGAACAGATGGCGTTCATACTTGATGAAGAGATGCATAGGCAACCACAGCTAGAATTCCTTTCAGTAAGGAAACTGAATAAAGGTTGCATTGATTTAACTTAGGGCCTGTTCTTTTTGACTGCGGCTTATGGTTTTTGGCTGCGTCTTGTGGTTTTTAAGCTGTTTATACAAGATATTACAGAGTAATAAAAACTCACGTGCAGTTTTTGCCGATATAAATGAAGTCAGTAAAGTATGTACTACAATTAACTAGTAAATCCTATCTTGAAAAAAAATACCTCGTTTAAAAGCTAGTTACCGTAGAAAAGCCGAAAAGCAGCTTTTAGAAGCTGAAAAGAACATGGCCTTAGATCTACTGTTTTTGTATCCATAAAGTGTCATCATAGGTCAATGAATTCAAATATGTAACATTTGTGGGACCAGATGATCCATCCATACCACATATATGTAGAATGCTAAAAAAAAATTCGTATGAGACATTGTAGGAAGAGTTGGGTGAAATTAGATGTATTGCATTGAGCCTCTCGGGCGGTGTTGCCAGTACCGAACGTACAAGGGAGAGGGCCCCAACCAGCGTGGTTGTGCTGGACGAAGAAGAAGCAGTGCGGGAGCGGACGCTCCTACCCGGCGCGGCAGTCCGGCGACGCTCGGGCGCTGGCGCGAGCGCCCCGACGCAAGGTACGGCGGCGGCGTAGCGCTTCGATGTCGGCGATGAAGGCCCGACAAGATGACGAAGACCATGTGCGCATGCAGATGGCGCACAAGAGGTTGCGTAAGCGCGCCGCCGTCGATACAGGGGGCGGCGATGTAGATGCAACGGCGAGGACACACGCGCGCGAGCTGCGCGCCCAAGGAGGCGACACGCCAGCCGCCCCGTTGCTCGGAGAAGATGCGCGTAGTACTCGGCGATGGACGCCACGGAGCGTGGATCGCGCACAATCGGTCGATCGATCGAGTACACGCGGCGCGGATGACAATGGAAGAAGTCGGTGGGCGTCCCGACCGTGGTGGCGATGACGAACCGCGATGAAGACATGCGGATCGATGACCGAGACGCGACGCGCGCGCGTCCTCGACATCGCGTGCGGCCCGCCGCATCCAAAGAGGTAGAGGCGGTGTAGTCGACGCCGATGTCGAGTAGAGACGCGCGCGAGGTCGACGGGCGGTGGGCGACTCAACCCCGATCAGTGATCGGGAAAAAATAGAAGATACAGCAGCACAAAATAGCACCTCTTTAGAAAATCCTCAATTTGGTGTGGCTGCCTACCCCCATAGCGGCATAGGGAATAAATCCACTCGTGCATGCAATGGCAAATGGATCTGGCGGATTGGAAAAGAAAACTCAGCAACGCGGCCGACCATCGCCCAAACCGACCTGCAAAGGCTCACCCGAAGCGAGCAAAGTGAGACCGACGCGGTGCAAGTGCGGTGAGATCGGCGCACCGAGCGACGGATCCGGAGGAGGCTCGGGAGAACGACCCAAGGCCGCCCGAGCGAGAGCAACGTCGCGGGTTCGCCAAGCGAGAGCGGCGTCGGCGGCTCACCGAGCGCGCGGTCCAGAGGTGGCATGAGGCGGTCGTCGGGGTTCCCAGCGCGGCGGCGACCTCTCCAGCGGACAAGGCGGACGAGGCGAGGCGGATCTGGCGCGCTCCTTCTCGGCGGGGGCGGAGGGCCGTCGCGAGGAGATGGGGCGGCGGCGCGGCGCCGACCTGACGATCCGGTGGCGGGAAGCCCGACCGCGCGGGAGGCCGGGTCCAAGCGGAGGAGTTGACGGCGGCGGCGGCGAAGGGACCGGCGGAGGAGCGCGCAAGAGGAGAGCGCAGTGGTCCAGATCCGCCACCGGCGCGACGCTACGATCGCATGGGCGCGCGTCTCGCCCCGCCGTCACCATGGCGGCTCAGACGGCGCGGCTTAGCCCGCCGCCACCACGCGGCGCGCGGCGGCACAAAGCGCCACCTCCACGGCGGGGCGAGGATCTGGAAGGAGGTGACGGCGATGGCCCAGCGACAAGCCTGGGGAAGTGACGGCAGTCCGACCGCGACGAGGACGATCGTAAGGAGGTACGCCCGATCTGCTGCTTGACGACGACGACGACGATGGCGGCCGGATCAATAGGATCTGTCGCCTAAACGGTGGCGCTGCCCCCGGCGGAGATAGATCTCCCCGAGGGCGCGCGGTGCGGAAGCGAGCGGCGGCTAGGGTTAGGATCTAAACCTAGACGTCTGATACCATGTAGGAAGATAGAGTTGGGTGGAATTAGATGTATTGCATTGAGCCTCTCGAGCGGTATATATAGAGGTACAAGACTTGGGGGGCAAGACGGTACATGGGATTGTAATCCCAATTGGACTCTATCCTACCAAATATGTATTGTACTCTAACAGACATCTTATCAACCAAAAGAACGTAAAGCAAAATATAATCAAATACAGAGGTTGGATTTTCGAGCGAGCAGAACCAAAAAGTGATATGTACTAGAAATCATTATACACAGAAATATAATCGAAAAGTCTGCGCATTATTAAAAGGGACCATCTGTACATATGATGATAGAGAGAGAGAGCAAGCCTTCAAAAACTGACAAAAAAAAACTTACCTTTTTATCCAGCAGCAAGGCCTTGTCACAATCCACTTCAGCTTGCTTAAAACTGCATAATATTAAAAATGCCTAGGTTTAAAATGCTGATTTTAGACAAAACTTGAGCGGTCCAAATGAATGATAGCAAGTATACCGGCCAAGTTGCAGGTAAGCAGCTGCTCTATTGCAGTAATATGTTGCATTTGTGTCATTCAATTGGATTGCCTCAGAATAAAATTCGATCGCTTTGCTCCACTCTCTTCTTTTGTAAGCACTATTTCCCTGTCGAAGGAAGGCAAGAGTCAATAGTAGATTGGGGGAGTTTTGAACAAGTTAGATTCAAAGTTCAAACAAGCATGTGCTCAAGACATGAAATCAAGTGCTTTAACCAGGTGACAACTTGAAGACATAACCTAACTACTTGTACTTCCCCAATTCTAAAAAGCATTAACCATTTATACTTATAATTTTACCTTGCATGTGATATTCTAATTTGGTCCAGTGTAAGTATTTGTACTTTCTACGTGGTGTGCTTGTACTTCCCCAATTCTAAAAAGCATTAACCATTTATACTTATAATTTTACCTTGCATGTGAATATTCTAATTTGGTCCAGTGTAAGTATTTGTACTTTCTATGTGGTGTGCTAATGCTGCAAACCATAATCATATTGCCCCGCAAGACAGCTTCTGCAAGATTAATGGTACACATACCAAAAAAATGGCATTATCACACACTGTTCCCAAATAAGCCCTTCTAGACTTGGGCATAAGGATTACCGCATGGCCTAAAATCGCCTCCTTAATCCTATTGTTTTCTCCAAATCTCTATTTATTAAGATAAATAAGTAATTGCTAGGATTAAAAGAAGGGTATAAGGAGAGAGAGTGTGTGAAAAAGTCTTCTAATAAAGGTAGCAAGACTTGTAGTTAGGAATGCATTACTAAATTTGCAATTAGCCTGGAACATAGTACTGGTGAATTTTTAACATTGGGATTCGGGATTCAGGACTAGTCAGAAGGTATCAAAGAAAACCTATGTAGAAATCAGGCCCTATGGAATCTTCCCCGCCCAACCCATCTTTCATCCCCCCATATAACCCCCCCTCAGCAAAAGATACAAGGGTCAACAGATTGTTCGTTGAAAATAGACCTTTTCTTTCAACAACTCTGATGCATTAACATCAACATCACCATTGGTTACTGGTGCGAGTACCGACTTGGATGCCAAAACTACTTGTTCTTGGATGAGAGAATACATATCCAAGATAGTATGAAGAAGTAGTTTGTCTGATCCATGTGCTGCTACAAATGAAAGAGATATAGGATGATCATTGTGATTTCCTAGCGGAATAGTGGCCTGCAAAAGTGAAAGGAGCCATACACTGTTTTTAATTTTTTTTTACAAGAAAATAGAGAAAAACTACCTGAAAACGGCTAGATAAACTACCTGGCAACAGCCTGAAAGTGCAGCAATCCCTACAAATGCATACATTCTATCTTCGAACTCAGATGATAGTCTCTGTTTGGAGTTTCTCTTCAGAGGATATCCAGCTGTGGTTGGCAGAACTAAAATTCCAGTATCCTACATGGCAACATGTCAAAGAATGAGTTAAGTGCAAAAACTTCATCAACAAACCCTTCACATAAGCCAATGATAAACTTTTGGTAAGACAATTTTGATTTTAAATTTACCATGAATTCTAGCAAAGAACATTTTAACGTTGTCAAAGTACCGAACAGTTCATTCCCTAATCACTAAATATTAAAGTATGAACTACAAAACAATATATAGTAGCTGCTTCACTTCTAGAAAAGGAGCCAGTAGAATGAGCATAGCTGAGTACCTGTAGTTAAATAGTCACAACTAAGAAAATATTTAAGCAGAAGAATACCTTTAGAAGATTCTTGAGTGCAGTTCGCAATTCATTTCGTACAATGTAAAAGATTTGATGTTATCATGTGTGAAATTCACTGCTTGTAGTACACGAGTAGAGATATCAAGGCCAAGCTTGGGTTTTACAGTGTTAACCCAATCCTCGTGGTTTGTCTTGAATTCATATCTGAATTGTTGATTGACATGTAAGTTCCATAGCAAGGTTCCAAAAACCGGAACCGGAAGAAATCCCGGTCGGCGGCCGACCGACCGGTTACCGGAAAAACCGGTCACAATTTGAAAATCAAAATTTGAATTTTGAAATGTTTTGAAACCGGTAACCGGAAAAACCGGGAAAAAACCGGCCAAAATTCAAAAATAAAAAATTCATACCGGCCGGTTTTTCGGTTACCGGTCTCCACCGGTAAAAACAGTAACCGCCGGGATTTTGATCCCTGTTCCACAGTACTCATTGGTTCATGTTGAACTATAAGCAATTAAGCAAAAAATTCCACTACTAAAGGAACACCAGATAGCACCCTGAAAGAAACTGATTTTGCTTGCATCAAACCATTGAACATTATGCATGCATTTCATCAAAACTAAAAGCAAATTTAGCTGCTTGGAAAGTGACATGTAGTGCTAGCTGGGAAAATGGAACAGATAATCCACTCAACAGAACCAAAAGTTTTGTTGTTAATCCTGCAAAATCAGTCATCATGGGGGATAAGGTCCCCACAGCCACCAGTAGATACTAATCAGCAAGCCAGACATCAAAGAGTTCACAAATTATGGAAACTTATTAGCACTTTATTCTTACTAGGACCTAACAGCTAAGAACTCAATGCATAAGATACAATGTAATTACCTGACATGATGTCTAGTCAATTCGGTATGTCGAAAAATGCAAAGTTGACTCATTAGTCATTACACATCAATCAGACCACACAAGAGGATATTAGTATGATCGGTGAGTCATCAAGTTTGATTAATTCCTCAAAAAATCATCATGACATTAACAGATGAAGATATCACTACTGTAACCTAAATTTCTAACACTTGATATTTTCAGCCTTCAAGGTCGTTTACTTAGTGTACTTATTTGTGCCATTTTCCAGAGCAAAACAATTTATCATTTCATCGTGTACACTGGAGCAAAGAATTACTCAAAACAAACCTCTGTAATAGCAGCATAACTGTGGGGAGAGCTTTCAAGGCCGATATTCCTTCTTGCAACTTCGTGGCATGTTCACAAAACTCCTTCAGGCTAGGTACATTTGAACTAATATACTGGCCAATATTGATGTGCTTAGGTGGCTGATCTGCAAGCAAGATGTGGAGTTGACTGTGGCACATCTGGTTGTGTAAAATAAATATATATAATCCCAGATAAATTCAAGAAAAAGGGACATGAGTATGGCTTACATCCGGGTAATGTACGGACAGCATTTACTATGACATGCACTGTTTTCTGGTTGGGGACCTTCAGCAACTGAAAGCAATCATCAGCAAAAAATAACTGCCTTGTTTGCTTAAGTCCACCTGCAGCAGCAGGTAAAAGAACATCTCCAACATGATGCAGTATACGGGGATCTCGTGCAAACCAACCTAACAAGGTCCAGAAAGGTCAGTGAAATAAGAAATAATCTACATGAATTTCCAATGAAAAAAATATATTGCCACTTGACAGTTGGCAAATGCCTCTTAGTTCTGAGTGGAGGCTGGTCTTCTAATGTATTATGATATTCTGTAAAGATGGGGATTGAATCTGGCACGCAGAAATTATTGTGCATAAACAGTACTCATGTGTACTGTAGCAGCAGGCCTACGAGGAGGAATGCTTCTTCCCTACCAAGTCATCTATTTCCTAAATGGTTTGATTGGTTTCCTAAGATAAGGATTAGTTATTTGGCATCATATCTATTAGTTAGGAAATATGTTATTTAGATTGATCTTATCCATAATTATTAGAAAAGCCCTCTATATAAGGAAGCCTATTGTAATCAATGTTCTCAAGGAAGAAAGAATGAATCAACTTCCAAGTATCTCAAGTCTCCCCTCCTATCCAAGTCTCTCCTCCTCCCAAATACCCTCATTCTCTTAGTGCTTTCTCCTTCAAGCCATGCCGTTTGGCCTCTTCTAATGGTAGTTATCCTCGTTGTGTACCAACGTAACCTCTCTCGATCTCTGGTATTTGAGATAGCCTCAAAAGTATTTGCAATCAATTATAACGCAAAACAGACAACATGTCAAGGGGGTTGAATCAGAAATCTTGTATTGGTTTATGAACATATTAGTTGTTTGGTTACATATTTTGCATCACCAGTATCTTCAGCTACAGATGATCTTTGTCTGTCAGGTAGTATGTAATATATGCGTCATGATGGCTCATTGTGATTGTGAAGATAAAGAGCTATATGTTTTTTCTTACTGAAAAATAATGGTACACTTTACTTATGAATGTTAGTATGATTCTCAATTTAATAACACCCCTCTGTTTTTTTAAACAAGGAATCCACCTTTTTTTAAAAAAAAAAGTCCCATTACTTCTTTCTACAAAGGGAGATAAAGATTTCAGATCTGTTCTAACATGGCCTGTGAGGCACATGCACATGCTAGCGAGGCAACTTGTGCCATAGAAAACATGAAAATGATTGTTGTTGCAAGTAATAAACATAACAACATAAATCACTGGTAAGGGCAAGAAAATACCAATTGTGTCTAAACTTTGTGAATTTGCTAAGGTCCCAAGAGTAGACACAACCCCATGAGAGGGCCTGAAACAAAGTACACCACAGAAAGATGCCGGAAGTCTTACATCACCAATTGTATCGGTACCTAAAAGAGTTTCAGGGCTTAAAAGGTCAGGAATAGCCAACGATAACAGAAAAACTTAGGGAAATTTGAAAGAGCAAAACATAAGAACCAAACTCATGGAGAAACAAGTATCACTACGAAACATGCATGACAGACCTACTCTTGGAAAAACAAGTATCAGAATGCATAAAAAAGAATAGACAGAAGACAGAATTAATAATCACAAAGATGGAAGGATTTCTCCAACATATATAGAGAATAAGTGTAGTGGAGATGAGGATGCTGCGGTGGATCTGTGGTCACACAAGACGGAATCGCATCCGCAATGATGATATACGTGATAGGATGGGGATAGCACCAATTGAAGAGAAACTTGTCCAACATTGCTTGAGATAGTTTGGACATCTCCAACGAAGGCCTTCTGAGGCACCGGCAGGTAGTGGAATTTTAAGACATACTGAAAACGTAAGAAGAGGCAGAGGTCGACCAAGACTGACGTGGAAAGAAGCAGTTAAAAGAGATTTGAGAGATTGGAATTTATCTAAAGAATTAGCTTGAGATAGGAGCGCATGGAAGTTAGCAATCCACGTACCGGAACCATAAGAAAGTTAGGGGCAATTTTTAGGCTCTCGGCTCAGATAACAGGATGTACGGCTTAGGGTTTTAACATTGTAGGTTTTATTTCAAAACTCTCATTCTCATCTCTTTGATCTTGAGCAAGCTTCATTCCTAACCTACTCCAACTTGTTTGGGACAAAAGGATTTGTTGTTGTTGTAATGATAACAAGCAAATAAGTTCATGATATACCATGGCGAAGACGGAACATTCTAGACAAGAATTATAGACATAAGAGTCAAGGACAAAACCTACTATCCAGGAGCTCATTCTGTAACCCAACAAGATACCGTCACATAGTACAGTACACACTACACAATGCTCTTACTGTAACCACACCCACATTGAACCCGCAAGGTTCAAAATTAAGAGCGTACTTCTAATCATTGCTGGCTCTAAATGACTTGATAATATGCCACATGCAGATAACTGTTAATCCTATACCCATATCCTAATGAGACGTTAAACAACACGCCATTTGTAGTGGAAATATACTCATAAATAATATTTCAAAATGGATGCAAGAAAGAAAAATAACTAAACGTAATTGAGTACAAGAGAACACCTGTATAGTAAATCTAAGCATTACCGCAGATACAAAAACCATTATCACACATGAAGATAGCATGCTCTTCATGAAGCAACAAAAGCATATCATCGAAAATGTTCCATTTACATGGATAAGTGCGAAATTATAAGTGGGGGAAGTCTCTAAAAGTCTTTGAAAAATACCAAGAGCAAAGTCGACAAGTTGTGCAGAAACTGCCACAGCAGACCCACTGCATGACCCTCCAGGGACAAGTGATGGAGATGCTGGGTTTATTGGAGTTCCACAGTGTAAATTTTCTCCAGTGACACTGTCAGAACATGGTAAATGAGTTAAAGATAAACATATTTAAATTTGCAGTGTCAGAATGCTTCAATTATCTAATGCAGAACCCCCTATAGATAGATGTATGGCAAGTTTTAATTTAAGCTTGAGGCTTGTTCATGGTTAATATGATTATGGCATAAAGTTCATGTTCACAATATTCAGGCTTATGATGTGTAGAAGCCTAACTTCTAGTGAAGGCCCATAGATGTAGCATTTTTAATTTTCAGATTCACTTTTGAGAGCTGCTGACATCATCAATTTTGGTGCATATGTACTCTCTTACAACTAGGCTAGTTGCATACATGTGCTAACACAGCGGCTGAACTTTAAAGTTTAAAATTCAAATTTGATCCGAACTATGTGAACAAATTCGGTCTGCATGTGCAATTTGGAAAGCAAGGAATAATAGGATTTTTCAACAAATCGTCCCAGATTTCGCAGGATGGAGGAATATTTTCAAGCATGAATTTGCCATGGTTATCCATAGGGCTAAAACCATTTACAAACCATTCATCATGGATTGGTTCAATAATCTGGACTGGTTCAGCACATGGACAATGCATCCGAATTCAATGGTTAGAAAAACTAGCCATTTCAGATAACGAGATTTCAAGAGGATAGCATAGGTGGTTGGTGCAAAACTTAAGGAAAAGCCAAATAAAATATAGTTCATTTAGTATTTACTATGACTAACAGTCAAGTGAGAATTATTCCTGTGAATACGAAACCCCCAATGTGACTGGTTAAGCAACTTTGATATCTCTTAAAAACGAATTGCCACCATCAGCTCTATACTATAACGGAGACGGGTTGATTATTCCTAAGAATTCTTTCTTGCATCTGCTGAAAGTTGGAAAACAGTCACCACAAAAATCCTTGATGTGCAGCGTCTTCCTGTAGGGGTTAACCTATTCCAAAACCTCAATCAATAGGATAAGAAGATCCTATGCAGTTTAAGAAAGTTAGGTGCTTCCTCAAGTCCCATAGGTAGTATGCATCAAGTTCCTAAAATTAACAAACTTAAACAAGCGCACCTCACAAGTGAAAAAAAGGCTTGCCTCGGTTTTGACTTTTGAGCATCTTAACATTATCTTCAGAAGTCACCCTAACTCAACTAAATGGACAAATGGTACATTGAACTGATCATACAGTTTTCTGCAACAAAAAACTTTAGTTCTATTGATGTTTGCGCAAAAGCCCTTAAATTTGTAAAGATTTGTAAGGATCTGGCCTCATAAACTATGTAAACCTTGAAAGGTAAACTTTTTTAGTTATAAATTTATAATTTGCCCCATAGGAATGATTTTTAGAGACGCCAGTGCATTTTGGAATGCTCCAGTGCATTCCCAGTGCAAGCAGCAGAACTCAATGTTTTTTTCGTAATATTTTTTTGTTTCCGACTAATGCAGAGGAGATACTCTGCACAAAATATAGAAAATGTGAATTGCATTGGTATCCTTCAAATTCATGATTTTACTCTCAAGTCTCAACTCTCAACCATTTCTTGTCCTTTTCCCCTTCCATTTTCGATACACATCATTAAGCTGACATCCTAGAGCCCTCTAAAATTAGTCACTACTACAGCTTTCAGTAACCTGGCACCAACAACTCACTATAGCAGCAATCATTCCAAATCAAACAAATCAACTCAATTTGAACGAACTAAAAGTACAAACCCAAAGCTGAGTTCATCCATGACCGTCCTCCCGACGAAGGTGGCCCCCTGCTTCCGCAACATCGCTATGGCCACCGCCGTGCGGCTCGCAGCCTTGTGGGTCCTCTTCCAGTCCGGGTTCCCAAACCCAGCCACATGGCCCTCGATCTCGAAGCTAAAACACGAAAAAATGGATGAAAACCACGAAAGGAAACCCGCGATCGCGCAAAATAGCGAAGCAGAGCTGGGAAGCTTCAGAAGCTCACTTGTCGCTGGCCGCGAAGGTGAGGCCTGAGAGTAGGTGGTGCACGGCGGGAGGAGGCGGCTGCGGCGGCGGCGCGAGCTCTACGCGGTCGCAGAAGGCGCCGGAGTCGGGGGGCGCGCCGGACTTACCTCGCAGCCACCGCCGGCGGCGCCGCGCGGCCTCCGCGAGGACGATGACGCCGGCGACGGCGATCCCCGCGACGATCCAGACGCGAGGGTTGGAAACCCCCACGACGCCGCCAGCGCCCGATCGCGCCGAGGAGTCCATGGGCGAGGCGGAGGCGGAGGGGAGCTAGGGTTTTAGGAGGGTATAGAGAGTACTAGTTGTTACCAGAGAAGCCACGGGGAGTGGGGAAGAAGAAAGAAATGCTTGGATGGTGCGTCCAGCTCCCACTTGTTTTTTCCTTCTTCTTTTTTGCGCTTTTCCTTTTATGGGGCCCGATGTCAGTGACACGTAGATTCGCTTTTTGGCGAAACGAAATAATTTGTTTGCTTGTTTGACAAGTCAATGCAGACGGGCGGTTCAATCCTGTGGGTTCGTCGTGGGATTGGGCTGGAAGATTAAACAGGCCGTGCATGTCTCATCGGCCCAATGAAGCCCGACCACAGTGAATGCTGAGCCCACATGGGCCCATGCCAAAATAGACCTCTCAGTTTCTGTTCCTCCTGACCGACAGCTCATCGACTTGCAAAGTTGCAATTATCGAAGGCAAAAGAGACAAATTAGATCTAAAAATGCCAACGACCAACAAATAACAGTGAACACTTGTTCTAAGCTAAATTCAAGTCAAATCATAGGCCCTCTCGTAGAAAGAATAATGCATCCTACGTCCTACAAGGCTACAACTACAAGCCCCAGCCAGTGCCTGCACCATATTTCTTGAGAATCACATGTCCTGTTTCTTTTCGACTGCGACTTATAGCTTTTAACTAAAATTTTTAAATTTTAGCTGTTTACGATACAGATTACGGAGAGATAGATATTCACTTACGATTTTGGCTGGTACAGATGTTAGGCTTTTAATGTGTAGATCGTTTAACTTGTAGACTTTATCTTAAAAAATACTCTATTTAAAAGTTAAGTACTGTAATAGAAGCCAAAAACTGATTTGAAAAGTCCAAAAAACAGACAGTTGCTGCTGAAGTCGTACCAGAAAAACAATTCTGCCCTCGCTAACTCGTGTCCCAGTCTCGTCCTTTATAGCGTCCATTAAAAACTGAGCGGGTTGGCACTTGGCAGCGCTAGAATGGTAAACGCAGTGTGCAAGTGGGGCTTGTTTTGTTCGCCGCACACTCACTCCCATGATTGTAAGTCACACTGCATGCAAGGCAAACTGCCAATGTCATCAGGGATACTGACAGATAAATCATCTTTGACAATGCTAACACTCGCTGCACACCAATTTTTTGTTTTTTTATTTTTGCCAAGAGAGACAGGGGCTTTGTTTATCATAACTCAACATCGGTCCTCCCGAAATTGTGACCAGACCTGTGACACATATGCTAACTACACGACTCAGGTAAATAAACTGTTCTGTATTGAAACCTGAAGGCAACGAGGACATTTTAGTGAAGCTCAAATCAACTGCATTGTCTGCATATATAGGTACTTAACATATACTGAACTTTCTGTATGTTAAAAATTATGATATTTTAGTGAAGAACTCTGCCATATTTTTTTGGGCTTTTGGTATCTCCGAAAGTCAAAACAAATAGTGGTGGCTTTTTTAAACGGATTCTCTAAATAGCTTTCCGAGTCTAAAATCATGTGTACCGTCCGCGTCAGTGTCTCTGTTGTCTGCTACCATCTCAAAAAGTGCAACAAAAAACCATCAATCAGCTGCAACTCAAAAAAATATGACAAGTGTTCTGCAAGTAATGAGCATCATTGGTAGGGCAGCAGAAAATTTAACTATCAAACAAAATGGTCCGCAAGATCAACAGATACTGATTAAAATGGCTAGAGCTGCAGCCACTTCCCAGAGAAAACAGTACTGTTGATGACAAGTTAGGTTCGAGTTTATTGTCACCTTCAGCAAGTGGGCTACAGAAAGTAGCAGTTGCAGCCAGGACAGGGACTGAAACTGTTAAATAGTTGGCAGTGTGTGGACACTGGGCAGCGTCGCCAGCGAGTGAAACGAGAAGCAGGCAGGATCGCTTTCCCGCGAGGTTGGACATAACAGATGGGAAAAAACTGGCGCCGAGAAACTTGTCCATCGCGGAAGGGGCACACGTCTCTGAATGCTATGGGCTTATCTGCATTTCTTGCACCATAGGAAAGCAACATATTAACAGCCAGGATGGGGGTGTGCCCTTAATGCTTTTGCAGAAAAACATGAGCAAACCTTTTTGAAATCAAAATGGTGTGTTCCAACTCTCATGTAACTGCAACAGCTTCAGAATTCATACTTAGTTTTTGTTGTAATACTACTACAGAAGCATATGGTGGCTGCTTTTCAGTTATGCCACAATAGTAAGCAAGAACACTGATGCCGTCACTCCATATACAGACATGTCCTTGCTCAATTGTCTCTAGTGAACGTAGGACACTGTAGCTCTCATCTGATGATTTGCGTCTCAATCTCGTTGTCTGTAATGTGATGATCTGATGGATTCGTGTTCAGGACTCTACCAGTGATTTAGACAGTGTGAGGGCTCAAGTCACAACCACTGAGGAAGCTGGAGTTGAACTAATCATCAAGGAAAGCTCCGCTAAACTTCGCCTGTTATTTTCATTGTGGAAGTACACGCCATATTATACCATTAGACAGTTGTTGGATACAATAATTTAGTGTGCTCGTTGTCGTTGATCCGTGATGGATGACTGAGATATGGTCCACGTGCATTTCGAGCTATTTGTATATGTTCTTCACAGTCCTTGAAAAAATAGAGACAAGGGTCAGGTAAATTTCAGATAGTACAAAATTCAGCAAATTGGCATTAATCTACTTACTGATAATTAGAAGGTTGCAAACGGCCATACGATTAATTAAGACTTAGCTGTATAAATACTTAGGTGACGATGTCGTACTTCGTCGAGGTATAACCATATAAGGAGTTGAAAATGATACAGCAAATAAAAGACATCTCTTGAAGAACAGAAGAAAACAACAGTTGATTTGTTCCTGCACTTCATTAACCTGATGGCAACAACAGACAGTACTGCGACATATGATTTTACTGAAATAATTACTTATGGCACAGTTAGAAAACCATGTCCATAAGAAAACATCTTTTAGTTGGACTCAATGATGAACATCCATATCACCGAAGATTTATGACATGGGAAGACCTGCAAGTGGACACAGATAAGCATTTGATACATTTGTTAATAGTTTCTTGCATTGTGTGTGTGGGGGTGGAAAAGTATCAGAAGCAGCCTTTCGTTTCAGAGAGCAAGAAGAACCTTTTGTTATTGGTTAACTTGTTGTCAGTGGCAAGTGATGCAATTGTACAGAGAACAAAGGAGACAAATCGCACAAGACATGAGATGAGGAAAATTAGGGACCAAGAATCCTCTGTCTCCTTGTGTTTGTCCTCTTCCATTGTTCCACTTCCATCTGGCTCCGTTGCACATGGTTCTGTGCACATTTACCTTGTAAATGTCGGCCTGCCATCTTCTTTGCACAAGGAAGACCGGGTCTAGGAGAGGAATCTGAGGTCCTGATAGTCGATGATGCCACGAGATGGACGGGCTCATGTTGGAGCACATGGAGGTCAAAGGTAGATAATATGTGGAAAAGTTGTGCGGTCTTTGGTCTTTGCATGTGCAAGTGGGTGTGGAGATGATCATAGTCCATGATGAGAAAAACCGGGACTAGATAGGGAAATCTGAGGTCCAGGCGGTCGAGGATATCACGCGAGGTGGTCGGGCTCACGCTGTAGCACGTAGAGATCAAAGGTGGTTGGTGCATGGAGAAGTTGTGCGATCTTTGGTCTTTGCATGTGTAGGTGGGCGTGGAGATGATCATGGTCAGTAATAAAGAAGACCAGAACTAGGAGAAAGAAATATAAGATCCAGGCTGTCGAGGATGTCACGCGAGGTGGTCGAGCTCACACTAGAGCACGTGCAGATCAAAGGTGGTTGGTGTGTGGAAAAACTACGGGAGGTGCGATCTTGAAGACTTCAACACGTGATGACTTGAAAGAGTTATGGAAGGAGTCCATAACTGGGAGCGATTAGAGATTATGGAAAACCCGTGTTTAGAAGGGTTTTAGGTCACTTGATTTTTGGAACAGATAGAGTTTGGTGTCTGTGTTTAATAAGGACACAGTTTGGGGCTCTAGTATATAAAAGCAGAAAGAGGCTAAGTGTGGAGACATGGCTTTTGGTGGCTTTGATGGCTGCTTTTGTGCTAGGGTTAGAGGGGTGCCGTGAGGGCGATTTGTAGCCACAACATGATATATAAGTAAAATATCAAATCTGATCTGAACGAAAGAAATCATTGGCGACACCATCTTGTTGTCTCAATCGAAGTGTGGTGTCTTCTCTAAATCCTCGTTTGACGTGCGTTGAGTGGTGGATGTTGTCAACCGAAGCACAGTAACATGTGACATATTCAATTCTCGATCGGCATCATCGTTCCAAGTACGAGAAGCGAGCACCAGTGTCCTCAGCTTCTCACGTGTTGGCACATGTGTTAGGTTCTTGATTGAAACACCATCGTGTTGCTTTGCCTCAATTGTTTGTTCTTGTTTTTACAGGTTTTGACAACCAGAAAAGAGTGGGGTTGAGAAAAGATGAAAAAGCTTCCGCTAGGCGCTGCAATCATTAACTCCCCTCTGATTGTTGTATTCGATCCTACGCGCATCATCCAAATCGAGTTGTGCTAGAAGAGCTCGTATCTTGATTCGCCACAGAAAAATTTGTGTGTCTCGGTCAAGCAGCGAAATATCATACTTCATTGTTGTTATGTCAAGAGTACCCTAGATTGATCTGGGCAAGGAACATGGTTCACTTTTTAGGATTGTATATATCACTTGTTATGTAATCAACAAGACAAAGCACAAAACCAATAAAGAAAATCAAGAACAAGAGATAGACATTTAACGTGAAAAACCCTTTGGGGTGAAAAACAACAGATGCACAATCAATAGAATCACTACGTGAGAAGAATTACAAACACAGGAAACTTCGGCGTATTTCAACATGTCTTAACCGTGCAACCCTAATGAAGCAAGGAACAGAGTCATAGTCAACAACAAAACAGAGACCTATCGGAAACTGGAATGGTAACCTTCTTGGAGTTGGGAACAATAGCCCACTCGAAGAGTATCAGAAGATAACGATATAGAGTTATAGTCAGAAGCACCTCAAGTAGCCACGTCTATAAGATCGAGGAGGACGACTAGAGGACGGGTGAATAGGTAGTCTAAAATTTTTTCTCTTTTGCAATTATTATCAAATACTGTTTGTCTAAACCAAGGTTATAGAATGCGAAAGTTTAACTCAAATTGGCTTAGCACAATAAGGTCTAAAATAATTATGTTCACCTAAGTGCACCAATAAATTAAGATTATGGCAAGGTTTGCAATCCAGATAAGACAAGTAATCAATTTAATTCTATGAATGTAATTGCTTAAATGTAAATTAAGCACAACAAAATGAACTACAAATGACACGGTTGTTTTTTACCGTGGTGTTCGGAGACTTGTCGATCTCCCCTATTCCACGTTGAGGTAAGCTCAAGTGAAATGGACCGGCTTTATGAATTAAGCTTCCACCTCAAATCCACTAGTGGTAACTCTTTCATACTCTAGGTAGGTGAACTCTAACCTTCACAATTCGTTGGGTCTTATCACAACCTTCTTTGAGAATATTACCATGCATGACACCTCCAACGTTGTCTAGGAGTCGGCAAACTCCAAGAGTAATAAGTCAAGCCCCTCGCTTGACTCTCATCACGTGCAACGAATGCACAAGCTCAAGTGGATACTCAATCCACCTCTAGATGTAATATAAGCAACCTAGAGCTTTCCTCCTTACTCACAAAGTGTAACACATACACAATTGAGAGGAGAACCTCACACTAGCTCAAAGGAGTGAAATAGAGTGCCAAAAGTCTTACCCCACCAATCACAAGGGGTATACATACCCACACCACAAAAACTAGCTGTTGGAAGCAAAACACTTGAGAAAATAGGATTTTTGAAAGTACTGTAGGCAAAGGTCTGGTACTTCCGCTCCCATATGCAACGATCAGAAAACTAGCCGTTATCAGCGAATTCTAGTAATTCTGAAAGCTAGAGTCCAGTACTATCGATAATTGAAAGTACCACACCACACAAGCGGAACTACCAATTTCCTCATAGATGAAAAGACTCCATGAATATGTCTCTCTGGAATAACTGTACCACTACACAAGCCGATCGTTCCGCAAATCGGAAGTACTGCTCACACAAAGCTGGTAGTACTACTCGCTGGTCGAACGCTCACACAGAGCTAGAACTTCTGATCGTTGACTACCCTGATCCTCGACCATGTCAGATAATTCGACCACTCAGGTCTCTAACCACGTTGTTTGGTTCGACCACACAGGTCTCCGACCATGCTATCCGAATCGACCACACAGGTCTCCAACTTTACTGATATCCGACCATGCTGGTCTCTGGTTACGTTGTTCGGTTTGACCACATAGGTCTCTGACCACGCAGGTCTCCGACCAGATTGGTTTTGACCACAGAGGTTTTGACCATGTCGATCGATCTTTGATCACATAGATCTTTCACCACCACATCGATCTTCGACCACATTGTATCAATCATATTAGTTCTACCACGTTGGTTTTGACCACACAGGTCTCGACCACTTTGGTTCTAACCACGTCGGTTTGACTATGCTAGTCTTGACCACGTTGGTTCGACCATGCTACTTTTGATCACACAGATCTCGACCACGTCGGTTTTGAACACGCTGGTTCGATCACGTCAATCTTCGACTACATTTATCTTCGACCACTTTGGTTCGACCAAGTTGGTTCCAACCACTCTGGTTCTCGACCACGCAGGTCTTCGACCACCAACGAATACGGTAGTTCCGTGATTACAATGCCAGTAATTTCGTTCAACGGTAGTACCATAGAATACACTGTACTAGTTTTGATTTCCTTGAGAAGTACATGTACTTCAACAAATTTTGCAAAACACATTTGCAAACTACAGTATCATGCACATAAGAATTATCCATGATTTCCAACAAGTTACAAAACATATTTGCACACTTTTAGAATCATGACACAAGGATTATATATATGAGTTTCAACAATTTGCAAATATAAACCTCATACTACAAAGAATGGAAACATAGATTTCAAACACCTGCAAAACATATTTGCAATGTATAGTCTCATGTTACAAAGATTCAACACATGAGCTTCAACTATTTGCAAAATACATTCGCAAATACAAGCCTCATGCCAATGAGGGCTAGAAGAGGTGAGGTTGAGCTATCAACACATGATGAGATTCAAGCTATTAGACATAACCCTCTTAATAGTACAGCAATATATATTAGCAATCCAATCTTTCAACCAAACTCCAAGACCGATAAAACACTAAAAACACATTCTTAGCCCTAACTAGTCATACATTTGCCTTAGGTCATAGTCTTGACATACATCAACCCATGATGCATCCTTTACTTCAACTCCATCAACATATGATGGATCTTTACTTGACTTGATAATCAGCACATGATCATCTCCTCTTGGACATGCATCAACTCATGATGCATTTTCTTCTTGATGACCTTCAACTCATGAAGTCATCTTCTTTACATCTTGACTTAATGATCTTCAACACATGAAGTCATCCCAAGTCACTCTTATTTATGGAACCTAACCTATTCATCCAACTCATAGAAAATGTAGTTCACAGATCAATTGTCATCAATTACCAAACTTCACCATTAACTCATAATAGAGGGATTAGATTATACAATCTTCCCTTTTTGGTAATTTATAATAATCTCAACCCATAAAGAAATAAAGATTAAATTGAGAGTATACAATGTGTACACAATAAATGTATACTCTAGAGTACGCTTTCAAAGCAAAGTTTACACATCCGATTGTTATTGATCATTCAATCATTAACATATAATGAAGGAATTAAATGACAACTCAATTATGAGTGTGTGTGTGTGTGTATACCCAAGGGATATGGTTCAAGTAAAGATTATTAATATGTGGAAAGATGAACATGGATCAAAACTAATGAATTCTCGAAACATAGAGTGAACTCCTAAATGAGTGCATACAAGAATGTATAATGAAGACATATGCACATATTCAAGTTAGACTATTGGTGAGATTCAATCTATATTTTGAATCTAATGAATGCATTAAGACATAAAAATATGATATAGAATGCATACCTTCATGGTTATCACTTCTTCATTCAAGTGAGACTAAGTAATATCATAATGAATAAATATGTTAGCTTAACAATTGTATTTGTCATTTTATCCAAAACCATTTGTCATTATCACATTCAAATAAAACTAGGCAATATCATAGTTAATAAATAAATTTAGTATCATAATTGTATTTATCATTATCACCAAAATCAATTTAATGAAACTTGAACTTACAACGTCTGACTCCAGTTGGTGCACGCACCTTAGATCACCATGTCTGATGCAGATCGGTGCAGAGTCTATATGGATTCGAAAATATTTTTAATCATAATATCTGATCAGTTCGTATTGATTTCTAATCAAACTCTTTAAACAATCAAAAAGATCAGCGGTGATCGAATCCAACCAAGTTCAAATCACAAAATACAATGGTCTCTAACTATCAACTAAGGCATTCCGATGCCCTTTTGGATGCATGCTCATTGTGGTTAAACCTCAAAGTGAGCATGGTCTGAGGCATTTGGCTTGTTCTGACGATGACGGACTGCTAGCTTCAAGAGTGTTAGGCGGGCAAAGATCGTCATCAACAATAAAAGGATGTTCCGGATGGAAGCAAATAAATACTTGGAGGTGTTCTTGGTTGTTGGCCGCACCAACTCTCCCACATATGTCAAACAGGGTGTCATCACTTGCTTGTCTTGGAGAAAATCTGGAGAGAAAAATGAAAAAACATTGATGTGAATATTCTGTTCGTAGTTTGGATTTTGTTTTGTGCCTTCTTCATTCAAGTTATTTTTCGGAGGGCTCGATGCTCTTCTAAAAGTAACAATCAAATGAGAAGCTTCTTTTTTCTGATTTGTAATTAGGCGATACTAGGAAACGCTGCATATTTTTACTTCAATAGAATCCGAGTGAGCCATTTGAAAAAATGAAACAAGTGTACATTCCAAGCCTTGTGCAGGGTCACATTGTTGTTCAACATTAATCTAAGGCTGTAAAAAAAAACTTCGAAGCTCGCGAGCTACTCGAGCTCGGTTCGTTCTAGGTTCGATTCGAGCTTGATTCAAACTTTAAACGAGTCGAACTCGAGATCCGTGAATTTTACTGAGGCGAGTTTGAATAGTTCGTGAGTCTCGATCCAAACTTAAATAGTGATATATATTAACTTTTACCGAGCTTACTTATCCGAACTTGAGCTCAAACTTTTGTTGTTGTTGAAAATTAGTGTATATTTAAATTATTTTGACTGTTATCAAGCTTACTCGAACTGAGCTATTGAAAATTAGTGTATAATGAATTATTTTAATTGTTATCGAGCTTCAATGAGCTAAACTCGAGCCCAGGTCCAAACTTGAACCCTAACTCGAGCTTGGTTTGAGTTTCTACCAAGCTCGAGTTTGGAAGCCCAGGCTCGCTGAAGTTCAGCTTGTTTATTACAGCTCTAACCTAACTGTTGCTTGACACAACTATGATAGAAAGTAAACTGAATGCAGTGATGAGTCTGATCTACAAGCTAGGGAGCAGAATTACAATGGTGTGTTGTGGTAGTCTTTGGGGTTTGAATTTCCATTTCTGAAATTTAGCAAAGCCATGATTTGAAAGACTGAGGTTCTGAACAAATACCTTCAGTGTATCCACAAAACTCACTCTCTCTCTCCTAATCAGGTCCAACACTCATCTAACTGGTCATAGCTTAGCTCCTAGTTCCCATGCAGTAGTGTCCTAGGATTTGATTACATGCATGAACAGCCTTCGAACCGTCTGCTTTTAGTTTTGCTTGTTTTTTAAGCACTGCATGGTTGAATTCAACTAGCAGTCGATCCAGCGTCAGCGAAGATCTCAGAAGATCACGGGTTAAATATTCAGCCTATAAGAGAACGAGTCGGTGAGAATTTGAGGCTGTCCTTTTGTGTGCGTTGGACCATGCATGACTCATGCAAGATCTAAGGATATTTGGGCTTGGGTGCTGCTCAATTGGATTAAAATAAATTATTTTATAATTGAAATTATACTAACTGAAATTATATTATAGTTGATGGTGACTTATTTGGTGTAATTAAATTTAAAAATAGAAAAACAGGTTAATCCATCACGAACAATACAAACGAATATGGGAAAAAAGGGCAAAAAAGCTCAAAAAAACAAAAGGCTAGAAAAGACGAAATTTAGGAATTGTGAAAAATAAGTCAAAAGCCAGAAGCTCAAGTCAAAATGAACGGGGAGGCATACATTACAGTATTACACACATGTATACATGGCTGTTATCGTTTGTATACAGGGCTGCTATCATTTGGATAATCCTGGTTAATAACACTAATGCTAATGGAATTTTTCCCTACATGCATGCTACAAAATTATTTAGGATAGGTGCAGCCCATCCTCCATCAAAACTCGAGTATTCATATAGCAATACCCCTTCACTAGCTAATTCTAGACACTGCTAATCACATTTGCCAACTGGATAAGTAATATAAAAATGCCTTTGACAACAATATAAGTATTTATTAAAATGCATTTTTCAACTAGATAAGTATTTAATCGAATGCATTTGCATGAGAGCACTACTAGCATTTTGTGTGTCTAGGGATGATTATTGGTATGAAAAACATCCCTGTGACGCATCTTAATTCTTAATTAGGTTCAGGATATACAAAGAACAATCAAATATAATAAGAAACCCCTAATACTGTACACATAAAAAGGGTTAGCAAAGGGGTATAGCTGCAACTTAATTCTCATTGTTGAGACTTTGTACTAGTACTACCAATATTATATAATACCCTAGTATCAGCGGGTTTTTTTCTTAGAAAAAAAAGAACAACTAGTGTCAGCATATCAGCTCCTCTTCTTCTTTTTGAAGGCTCCAGCGTATCGATTCTAATGCAGAAAAATCAAGAAGAAGCATATGCATGCATGCATGAGAAGCGATAGACAAACGATTGGATACAGTGGCAGATCCAGCCTAAAAATCTTGCTATGGCGGAGTCTTTGAAGACAAACTAATGAACTAGTGGTTGTACTATTAAACCCAAGCAAAACCGATAATAAATCAAACCGCAATCACTAAATTGTAACAAGAAGATAATAAATAGAAGAATACCTCCGGGGAAGAGTCTACAATGGCAGCGGCAATTGCAGCGGTTCCACTAGCACCAGTGCTCCGGGTGGTTGAAGAAATTGTGGTGAAAAATTTCTTCAATCCCACATCTATTCATGAAGCAATAAAAAATTATCACAAATGGCCACATCAATTGCATAGTAGCAAAAATTATCACAAATGGCCACATCAAAATCCCCCTTACTTCCTGCCGACGACGCCAGCGCCGGCCAGCCGCCGCCCTCAGATTCTCGCCGCCACCGCCAAGATTTCGTCCGGCGCGCGAGCGCCGTCGCCCTCGCGTTGAAGTTCGACCGCGCCGCTGTCATCGCGCCGCCTCGCGCCCGCCAGCCGCTTCGCTCGACCGCCGAAGTGCCGCCGCCGCGCCGCCGCCAAGGCGCCGAGCCGCCGGTGGAGCCGTGGAGGTGGAGCGCCAGGCCCGGGCCGAGCCGCGGAGGAGGTGGAGGCGCCGAGGCCCGAGGCCGAGCCGCCGGTGGAGGTGGAGGCGCCGATCGCCGAGGCCGAGCCGCCGGTGGAGGCGCCGAGGTCGAGCCGCCGCCGGGCCGAGGCCAAGCCACCGGTGGAGGTGGAGGCGCCGAGCGCCCGAGGAGCCCCTGCCGCCGGCCACCGGCTGCCGCGCCGCCGAGTCCCCTTTCCCCTGGTCGTGCGCGCGGATCGATCCAGCCAGAGCGCCAGGAGGCCAGGCCGCCAGGGTGAACCCTAGAAACCAGGGTGGGCTCTTTCCTCATGGGCTATTATGCAATTTGGCCTATTTCAACAGGGGTTAAGGGGTATTAACGCCAATGGTTTGTTATGGCAGCTGCCATAGCATGCCATAATGGTAGATCCGCCCCTGATTGGATATAAGCATGTCTGTGTACATACTAGTTTACGATGGCATGCGCAACATGATATGTACCTACGTACCAAAGAAACAAATTATAAAACTCAAAACTTAAACTATTCATGGGGCGCACGCGCACTTTTAAACTATAACTTATAGTTTTTTATTATACGTTATTAATATAATAAATAGTTATTGTTTAAAGAAGCTGAAATGATTGTGATCGTTTCGGCTTCAGCTTCTGGCTTTTGGCTTATTTTTCACTATTCATAAATTTCGTCGTTTTCTGAACTTTTGGCTTTTTTGAGCTTTTTTGCCAGTTCTTTTTTTCCGTATGTGTTTGTATTATACGTAATGGGCTAACATATTTTTTATATTTTTTAAATTTAATTATGCTAAATAAGCATCTGTCAGCTATAGTGTTTTTTCAGTCAGCTACAATAATTTTCAACAATAAGCAAAAAAACCCAAATAATTACCACCGAAAAGCAGCCGGCCGGACTGACAAGAAGAACGAGACCATTAGGCAATCGGACACATTAGACGACGAAAGCTTGAAAAGGTGCCATGACCAAACAACCTTGACTGGGATTCGCTACATTTAAATAATAGCTAACCTACTCGAGAGAACAAAAAAAAAGCATCACCATCAAACCCTACTGTACAAATTTCTAGAAACTAAATCAAACCTATAACACCTCATCAGTACACCAAAATCAACTATGAAAGGGCAAAGATCATAGCAAAACGCAAAAATTTCTCAAGACTGAAATCGATCGATTCCTTCTTGTCAGGCAAAAACACACATCTTCTTCAGTGCAAACACACGCGCGCGCACATTTTCATCAGAAACAATTTTTTTCGCTGAAATTCGACAACGGTTTCGCGACGAATTTAACCTGAACTGGATACAAGCTGGTAACTGATATGGTAAACAAAGGAGCTGTCACAACTTCAAGGGACCCTGAAAGCAGCATGGAAACATTAATCAACCTGCATTATGCGTTTGTTTATGAGCCACGGGAAGGTGGCTAGAGAGGGTTGACGACGATGACAAGGGCGCTTTTCCTTGCCATGCTAACGTTCACGTTGCGTGCATGGGGAGGCATCTCGGCCCCACGTCGCCGAGCACGTGGAATCCGTCGACTCTTAGGGGCGGTTTTTTTTGCTGCGGCTTGTGGCTTTTGACTACGGCTTGTGGTTTTTAGGCTATTTGTACGAGATATTATAGAGTAACAGAACCTCACAGGCGGTTTTTGCCAATATAAATGAAGTCAGTAAAATATGTACTACAATTAACTAGTAGATCGTATCTTGAAAAAATACTCTATTTAAAAGTTAGTTACTATAGAAAAATTGAAAGCTGAAAAGAACACACGGAAATTTCCATGGCGTTGGAAGCTAGCTAGCTAGGTGACGATGAGCAAGGAGCAGTTCAGACTTCAGGCATGGGCTGCCTGCCCCTCCATTGCTGTGGAGCAGGAGGTAGTAGTAGACTACTAGTAGAGTAGTACGTAGTACTGTATCAGGCATATATACTTAATTTCCGCCCGAGTCTAAGGATCTAAATGTGATGTTTAAAGCTCTAGTTGCAGAGTATTTTGCTTGCTATCCGTGCAGTTGTTAGAACGACGAGCGATTCTATTGCGAGATCTGGGGCTCACCATGTTTGGATAACTTGATTGCAGTTCAGCGGCCTGACGATTGGTCAATTATATATACGTACGTCTCAGCAAGTATGGATATGTATGCCCCCGAGTTGCCATATACTAATTATGATTAGTCAACTAGCAACCGTTTAGTTTCTTGGCTACTTGTCGAAATGATTGCACTGAATGCTAGATCTAATATATGTCTACTCCCTCAGAGCTTTAGTTCATGTTACGAATTAGAATATGGCTTTTCCACATGTATATATATGAACATCCATATACTATCACCATCGTCAAATGGCACTAATAAGTCATAGAAATAGGAAAAGGACTATGATCTTGATGTTGGTTTTTGCACCAAGCTGCTTCACTCATGAACAGAAGCTCAGTCGTGTTTCTTTTGCAGTTTCTCTTTTAATTTATTTGAGCTATTTTCACTTCAGTTCCCAGTTGAACTAAGAAATGCAAATAACATATGAGTAGCACCCACCTAATCAAGGCTTTTACTTTTGGGGTGTAAGAAGACCTCATACGCAATTCCAGCTGTGGATCATTTGGTATACTTCTACAATATTTTTCTTTAGGTTCTTTGTTAGGACTATCTCGCTTCAGTTCCAGATACAATGCACATATAGGCAAGTTTCTCAACGGCAGGTCCCATTACTTGAGAAAAAGAACATATGGCCTGTACTATGATATCCCACGAGTCTACATGTTGACATGCAAATGGTATATATGCTGCGATATAATATTCGAGGTGTGTTGCCAAGGAGAGAAATTTTCCAGTACATTCTACTAGTAGTATGGGATAATAGTTAGAAATTAAATCTAATCATTAAATTGTTAAAGGTATAATAGACTTTTTTTGTAATTGTAATTTTTATCGTGAGGGTATTATTGATTTTTCACTAAACCTACTGTTCTTATCGTACGAGCCCCGACGGCTCCCTATCATACGAGCGCCGCCGCCTCCATTTCCTACGTGTGGCGCTGCGCCGCCGCTGTACCTCACCGCTGCACCACCGGGCCACCGCCGCCGCATCTGTCTCGTATGCGCGGACAATATTCGTCCTCTCGGTTCTCACTCCTCACGAGTCCATCAGGTTAGGAGATAGTGTTTACTGTTGGATATCTCCGAAACCTGTAGGACATGTAGGTTGCTCGTGTTCAAGATCGGATTTGTGTTTTTTTTTTTTTACCTTACGATTTTGCCTCTTTTTGGGTATTCTCTTCTTTTTGGTGAAGACGCAACAAAGGCATCGCCCAGCACCAAACTAATGTAAACTGATTTCTCCATGCTCTCATATGGTAGTAGACATGTACACAACGTCGATTTCGAAAGTTTCAACTTGTATCAAACTAGATCAAGATTGATGGGATGGAGATTTAGGAAGCAAAGGACCTGTTTGATACGGCTGTGGTTTTTGGCTGAAATTTTTGAATTTTTGCTGTTTGCGATAAAGATTACGGAAAGAGAGATACTCACTTGCGATTTTGATTGATACAGATGTTAGTCTTTCAACATATACTACAATTAACTTGTAAATCCCGTCTTGAGAAATGTCCTGTTTGAAAGTTAGGTACTGTAGCATAAACCAAAAGCCGCTTTTAGAAGTCGTTAAGAACAGACCCAAAAGGTGCATCCTCTTTAAAATGCACCTCATGACATTTTTGCACCAAGCATTTCCTCATGTTCTTTAGATGAATCAGGTTTGAAAGGATGGAGATTTAGGAAGCAAAGGTAGAATCAGGTTTGAAATGTTCTCCAGATGAATGAAAAATACTAGTCATGAGATTAATGTGAAATTGAGATGGTGCATGAATAGTGTCATTTCTGTTTGAATCTTCATCCTTGCGGTTCTATTCCTTAGTGATAACTTACATCATGTAGAGTGTTCGTGGTTCACTAGATTTCTTCTAGCTTGTCAAATGTCAATTTAGGTAGTCACGGATCATATTATATATTGTTCTTGCAATACTAAATTCGAGCTCCTTTTTCTTAGGGCTTGTTTGATACGGTTGTGACTTACGTCTTTTGACTGAAATTGAATTTTTGCTATTTGCGATAGAGATTACGGAAAAGAGATACTCGCTTGCATTTTGTTCATACAGATGTTAAGCTTTCAACATATACTACAATTAACTTGTAGACCTTGTCTTGAGAAAATGCTCTGTTTGAAAGTTAGGTACTATAGCAAAAGCTAAAAGCCGCTTTTAGAAGCTATTAAGAACAGGCCCTTAGATGCTGCTAGCTTGCTACTTGTAATGTTACCATTGCAAGGATCGGCCTCCTGGCTAGCTGCAGCCTGCAGGGTGTATGAAGATGCTGCTGCTACAACCAAAAGAACTGTTCGGGCAAGCATTTTTTGAACCAAGCATTTCCTCGTGGATACTGTACAAGAACATCTTCATATGAAGTGTTCTCCAGATGAACCAAGTTTGAAATGTTCTTGAGATGAATGAATGGATCAAGTGGGTATCTCAGCAATAAATTTTTTTAAAAAAGAGCACCTTCAGCCATTTCTTTGCATGAAAATGAAAAATTATTTGGGTGGCAGAGTACCAAAGCTTGAATCATGCTCTGAAGTTTGAAACAGGTCGGGCATGTTTGATATGGCTGCAACTTATAGCTTTTGGTCGAAATTTTTGAATTTTAGCTGATTACGACAGAGATTACGGAGAGAAATACTCGCGATTTTAGTTGATGCAGATGTTAGAATTTTAACGTGTACTACAATTAACTTATAGACATCGTCTTTAAAAAATACTCCGTTTGAAAGTTAGGTACTGTAGCGAAAGCTAAAAATCGCTTTTAGAAACCGTTAATGATGTCTCTATCATGTACCAAAGCTGATCTCTCCATCCTAGCCACATCCCTGCGTCTCTCCTGTACAGCAACCTTGGTCCAGCCTCCCACCCTCGACAAGAACAAGGCTCAATGAGTCCCCGAGCTTGTCAACCTGCTGAGCACAAGGATACATCAAAACAGGACAGCACTGCTCCACAAGAACAAAGCATGGAAATCAGTTTGGTTGTACGATTCTAATAAAATTTGTTTGCATGAATTGTATGAGTTAAATGTGCAGGCAGATTCTTGAGAGGTTCATGTAATGCACAAACTTGTTGTATTATCCCTTTATGTACTGCTTGTTAAATTGATTTCTGAGTGTTGGAATATCACGAACAATGCTAACTTTCTTTGTCTTGTGATCGAATGAAAATCTAGAACATCAAAAATGGTGCTGCTCCTAACTGCAGCCCTTATCAATCATGCACATATTTTCAGTAATAGCTGGTAAACTCAACTATTGCAAAATGATACATTTAATACAAGAAATTGATACTTTTGAAATTACAACAATAACAAACTGAAAATTACAATATGTCCTAGTACAACAATATACCCAATCTGGAACATCAAAGCTGAAGTAATATTTCATCATCAATCGGAAATAGGGAAAAGGCAGATCAGCTTCAATACTTGATCAACTCCGTGTACATTAGTAGCTAGAATGCAAGATGTCTTAAGTACATGATTAACAAACTTCAAATTCTTGCTATTACACACGCTATTACAGAAGCTACAACTCTAGTACAAGACAGACAAAATTTTAAGTTATTGCCATAATGGGGAACCAAATGACGCCTGCTTGGAGCAAAGCAATATGATCATGTGAGCTAATTCACCAAATGGTGCCTGCTTGGAGCAAAGAAATATGATTTGGGCATCCCTTGCTTGAAGCCTAGAACGGCATGATGCAGTCATGCAGTGTGGTGAAATCGCATTGGCGCAAGAGGAAAAACGGAGAAGGTCACCGCAGGCTTATGCTGCCAACACCTGGACCTGCTGGTGGCACCGGCGTGGGAGGCGCCGGCGCACTAGGGAAAGCGGTGCGGGTCGACGGAGAGGGCATGGGAGGCATCGACCTCCGGCTACAGCACATGTGGCCACCTCTCTACTCTTTCCTGCCCTGACCCGCTCCGTGCCAGCGATATGTGCGTCGGCGCCGCCGCAATCCATGTCAACGCCAGCCCAAACTGCAACCCACGAATCAATCGTGGAAGAAGGGCGGCACGGGCGAAAGAGAGAGGGAGGGAGCAAAGGCTGGCCTCTGTGAGATGGAGGCGTGCGGATTTGCCATCGGTAGCGCGGGGAGGCGATGGTGCGTGAGAGGACGTAGAACAAACTTCAAGCCCACTAAGGTTGCGGAAATTACCTGTATACCATGTATTCTCTTTACTATTTAGCCCTTTTGCTTTCTGTGGGAAGAATCAGTTAAAAAAGACTTGAGAGATTAAAATGTATCTAAAAAATTAACTTTGAATATGAGTGCATAGAAGTTAGCTACCCACGTACCGAAACCATAAGAAAGTTAGGGGCAATGTTTTTAGACTCCCGGCTTAGATAATACGATGTACAGCTTAAGGTTTTAGCATTGTATATTTTTATTTCAAAGTTCTCAACTCTTTGATCTTGGAAAAGTTTCATTCCTAGTCTGTCCCAACTTGTTTGGAGTAAAAAGCTTTGATTGTTGTTATTGTACTACTATTAGACGTTGGGTACCGTAAAAGACCTCGATTACGAAGCTATTCCAAATACAATCTGCACAAATTTTGGAAGCAGTTGTATCTAGATCAAAACAAAAACCAACTAATGATGGGATAATCTAAGACTACTATTAAATAAGAGTTGTTGAAACTGCACCATTTGTGTTTGGAATGGTGTAACACTTCCCAGGAATCTGCTTTTGAAATTTTTGCTCATTTTATTTGGAATAAAGCGGAGGCACACCCCCAGCAGGTAATAACAGTATATGCTAGGAGACATCACATGACATGTCGAAATGAGTTAATGGTCACTTGTTAGAAACAATGATCTAATGATGCTCTGTTGAATGCCAATATCAAATACAAGAGAATAATTACAGAGAAATGCAAGGAAAACAAGATAATTAAAGTAAGGCTAAAGGAGAACACAGGATGGGCAAGTTCTTTTTAACTGTGGCTTATAATTTTTAAATTCTAGTTGTTCACGGAGAGTATAGAGAGATACAGTCGCGTGTGATTTTTGCTAGTATAGCTGAAGTCGGTACAGTATCAACTATAATTGACTTATAGACTATGTCTTAAAAAGACACTACATTTGAAAGCTAATTACTATGGCATAAACTAGAAACCAAAAAGAATGGGGCATGGATATTTCAGTGATTGCTTGCCCAACTAGCAGCTATAGCCGCCTAGCAACTTAGCAAGCACCCTCAACCTGGCGTCAACAAGAAGGATCAAAGGCCCATATTTTAGTTTGGACACCAAGACCCTTGCTTACCCTTGGGCGATGGACATGTACGTCGCATACACAAATGATCAAAGGGCAGATTAGTCCTTTGACATGTACGTCGCATAGACAAATGATCAAAGGTCAGATTAGTCCTTTCTCCTCAAATAAATTATGTCCAACCTGGGTTTAAGGCACGGGGATTCCTGAGTCTTTATATAGAGGAAGCCGTGTTCTGGTGACCAGCCATCTTAGACACAGGAAGCCCCAAGGACAAAGGGAGGCAGTTTGTCTCCCCCCTTCCCACCTGCATCACCCTACCCCAATACTTCTCACCACATCAATGGGGAGGTCTCCTTGCTGTGATGAGAATGGCCTGAAGAAGGGCCCTTGGACCCCTGAAGAAGACCAGAAGCTGATGGACTACATCCAGAAGCACGGCCATGGAAGCTGGAGAGCACTGCCTAAGCTTGCAGGTATGCAACACACACCTCCCTTTCTCACTGTCTCAGGGACAAAATGATGTAGCTTTCGTCCAAAATGTAGCTCATCTGGTTTCCTCTCGCAGGATTGAACAGGTGTGGCAAGAGCTGCAGGCTAAGGTGGACTAACTACCTGAAGCCAGATATCAAGAGAGGAAAGTTCACCCCTGAGGAAGAGCAGACCATCCTCCAACTCCACTCCGTTCTTGGCAACAAGTACTGTGCTAAACCTATCAAATCTCTTGCATATATGTTCCTGGCATGCATTAACTGGCCGGTCTATATGTCAATCTAATCTTCAGGAAGCCATATTTGACATGTAAACTGTCATCTTGATCAAACCAGGTGGTCAGCCATTGCAAAGCACCTCCCCGGACGGACGGACAACGAGATCAAGAACTTCTGGAACACTCACCTCAAGAAGAAGCTAATCCAGATGGGCTTCGACCCGATGACGCACCGACCAAGAACCGACTTCTTTGCGGCCCTGCCGCAGCTTATTGCGCTCGCCAACCTCTGCCAGGTCGTGGAGCAGCGACCATGGGACGACCACACCGCCAGGCTGCAAGCCGAGGCAGTCCAGGCTGCAAAGCTCCAGTACTTGCAGGGCCTGCTTCAGTCTGCAGCATCCATTGCGACTAGCCCCAGCTCCAGCAGCATCAACACCATACCCAGTGACCTGGAGCAGATCGGCCTCCTGAGTCCTCCACAGATGTCTTCCTTGTCTTCGTTGCCTTCTCCAAGTCTCCTGGAAGGTATTAGTGGCCAAGACTTAGTAACTGGACAAATGCCTGACATCCAAATGCCTAGTAGCTCTTTCTTCGACCAGCCCATCATCAACGATATCAACCAGAACTCAGACTACACTGCAAAATGCGGCGAGGGGGAGAATGGCACCCCGAAAACGCTGCTGCTATCAGAGAACTCCCTTCCGCCGCTCACTGACTTCCCCATTTCCAACCTTGGCGATGCTTCCAGTACCTCAAGCTGTGACGGCAACAACACTCAATTCCCTATTTGGTCGGAGCTATTTGATGAACAGTTCATGAGCGAGTTTGCATGAGTATAGTTCGAAGTGTGTGCTACTCTTTGGTTTGCTTTTTCAGTTTTAGTTTTCTCCTCTTGTTACCTCTTTTTTTGTGACATGTTCTCTAGTGTGAGTTCCACTTTAGTGTAATAGTTCCCGTCGAAAAAACTTAGTGCTCTAGCTTTTCGCATGCATTGGTAATTCATAAAGAATGCAATGCAATCTCCTATGCATATACAGCATACGGCAAAACACTTGTACATACATGTTTGCTCCTATATAAATTTTCCAAGCTTGGATTTTCAGTGTCTTATCTTGCTGCAGACTTGCAGTGTCCTAATTGTTTTCTGGAAGACTGGCACCCTGGTGACTTAACTAATAAAATATTGTATCGATGTAATGCCGTGAGAATGGCAGGCATGTGAATATAGTATATAATTGCATGTAACACGCTAAACATTTCCTTAATGCTCAACCTGTATTAGTTGAAGGTGTGTGCACCCATAGAGATTAAAAAAAAGGAATGATACAACTTAAATTATATTTCACTACCATATTCCAGAACAGACTCGTATCGAGATTTTGCTAATTATCAGCAAACAACAGAGTTGCAGAACAGCGGATCCCACATCTAACATGCCACAATTTATATAAAACAAATATATAAGCTCTGTGATCTTTTTCCAAAGAAAAGCTTGTGTTCTATGCAAGTTATAAATGCTTTCTTGGAGAAATGCTATGAGTATGAGGTGATTCGCAATAGAAGAAACCTTCCAGATACTTCTATTAGCAGTGTAAGATATGGGAAAGAAACTTGTCTTCTCAGGCAGTTATAGGAAGTTGACTAAAATCTCTCCTGTCAAAAGAGCGACAGGAAGCAAGTAGCAATGATAGGAAGGATCCAAACACCTAAAACATACGCTGCTGTCACCAGTAATATTTAATTACACTAATCATGCATGAATTATCAGCTTTTCTGAAGCACTGCTAGTGTTTTTCCTTAGTTGTCATCGTGTCCTTGTCGGATATCAAACATCTTAGAGCTCGAAACTATTTACAGATTAGTTTTCTATGCTTTCTTGTGAGCAGGTAAGAGTTGATGCCTTTTCCTCCAAGACATTGACGGCTAACATTAACAAACTCAATTTAAATCTAACAATAACAGCACAGCTTTATTTCACACTGACAAGTGTCAATTGTCAGACTTTTGATATCACTGGTCGAGCGTTTTGTACATAAAGGTGTGAATAGAGTGTGGTTCAATTTTGGTATAGCCGAGGACATTTGGAACAAGTAAGCAAATCAAGGTGCTACCTAATTTATGATGCCACAGGTTGGATATTGCATTAAGCTCCCTATGTCACTGAAAAATTGAACATGGAAATGAAATCATAGGTAGAACACTATTGGAAAAAAAATCCAATATTACGGAGTAGTTGGAACTGGAAAAGAAAATTGCATAGAAGACAAGTAGACAGCCCATTCTAGTAAGGTTGTACTTGTACTGTGTTTAAATATTTGAAACAGTCTACTGAATAAGTCTTCCTACGATCTTCATGTTTAATAAAATATCACATCTCTGTGGAATTTAATCACAAGATCATGGTTTAAATAGAGGTGATTTATGCGAATAACAACCTTAAATCACCTTTCCTGATGTTATCAACAGGTCTTAACATAGATTAAATATATAATTATGAGATGTGAAAGTAATCTTGCAATAGTAATCTGATTTTGATCCTTTGTAACACAAGCAATTTCCTAGTTAACCTTTAGCAAGTAACACTGTTTTTTGCTAGTTCTGCATCTGGAGGCACAGTCAACAATCTATAACAGGACGATAAATAAAAAGCAATGCTAAGAGTTTGTGGCTCTAGCAACTTGCAAATGCAACTTTTTAGACTACCTTGCAACTGCAATAGGCATTCGTGTTGGCACCAGAATCTGGATTGCTCTCAGAGGAGCAAACAAATTTCCTTTGGTTCTGTTTGTGTCTTAGCAGCTGACAATGAAAAAAATTGATTTGCATTAGTCAGCATATAGCACTGCAAATCCGCAATATACTAAAACTAGTTCAGCATAAAATTTAGATGCCCACAGTTTTGATGTGAGGCTATAAAAACTGTCTAGAATAAGAAATAACAGTCATCCTGAAAAGCTTTTCTCATATGTAACTATAACTGGTTCATACAGGGCAAATTAATTTTGGTAATTAAATACATTAGCCTATTTAAGAGGTGGTGATAATAGGACAAATTCAACTGGTGGAAAATTTTGTTTTTGCCATTGGCTTCTCTCACTGATAGCGGGCCTGGACCCCACCTGTCAGTGAGAGAGTCTTTTTACAAAATAAAAACAGTTGAGGGCAGGCCCCCTCCGGTTTCTATTATTAGAAACAAACAGAGCTCGGTGAGAGAGTCTGTGCCAAAAACAAAACAAGGACAAGGCTTAGTGGTGAAAATTAACTGGGGCTGATACCTACTTCACTTCATTTCTTATCTACCCAACCAATTCATCAGCACATCACTATTGATTATTGAACCATGATGATGTGGAATTTTTCTCAAAAGAATTGCATGGATGTTACCTTCAGTTGTCGGCATATCAAACAAAGTCCAAGGACAGTACTGAGTGTTGACTAGACACTGAGGAGAAAATAAGAACAAGTATTGACTAAACAATGCCTTGTTGTGAGTGAAGCCCCTCCACCATCTCAAGTTATGATCTTACGAAGGAGATCAGAATGACAACTTTTGGCTGAAGGGCCTGGTCACCTGGGCCTACTCATGAAGCTGATGATGGACCTAGCCTGATTCCCAAGCTGAGATATCTGCAACATACTCTGGAGGCAAGATTTGAGGCTAATTCTACTATTATATTGAAATTGAGCAAAACAAGGTTTTGAAACTCCAACAAAACTATTATAGATGTTGTCAATTTTCTAGTTTCTTTCTTTGGATTCATGTATATTCTTCATTTAGGTAAACCCTTTAGCATTGATACAAGAGTCCGAATCAAGTGAGCAATCTGGACAGTGCCTAATATGATCAATGTTTTCAAAAATGGTACAAGCAGCTTCTTAATCAGCAAGTGCATACTCGCACAAAACTTATGAAAAGTGAATGGGATAAGCAGTTTGGACGCTTAAGCAGATTGAATAAGCAGCAAATCACCTGCTTAAAAGGTTATTTGCCCAATTAGGGCGCACTCAACATATTTCTTCTTATTTTTGAGTTTTTTTATATTGGTGGGTTAAGTAAGCCTAACTATCATTATTTCCTTGTGTTGGGTTTAACAAATTATCTGTAAAAAAGGGAATATTTTCGTGCCATAGCGAAGATTCAAAATCATATGCAGTGTTGAGCAATTGAGCATAGCTACAAGGAAACAACTAGTGATATTCATGTAGTCGGTAGAGCTTGAAGACTTGACTTTGAAGGCAGTGTCACCTCTCACTCCTTCCATCTCATTCCCAGCCTCTGTCTCCGAAGCTTAACTGACAGAGTACCACTAGTGGTCAGTCTGACTGATTGACGTAATAGAATTTTGGAGGTTGGCAACACTGTTCTTGTAATCCAGCAATCTAAGTTGCATATTTACATAACAATGGTATACACTACTAATAGCACACAGAGTTTATATTGCAAGACTAATCTTTTCCCACTACAATCAAGGTTGAAATGTTATTAAATTACACTGATTTGATCCCACTGAGCATAATGAGAAAGCATGTAGTTCAGGTATAGAGAGCTGCCGATTCTTGACGTCTGAATAGCATACACTCATTATGCTCATTTTCATATGTCAAGCATATAAGAGCATATGTGGATAACACATAGAGAAACAGAAATTTCAGATAAACTGAAATTTACAAAAGGAACTGGTAGCAGAACTTCTGGTTTGACAGCAATGACTTAGAAAACTGTTAACCTTAATTACAAAACAAACCATAATAGGGGATGGAACCACAGGGAGAAAGAAACCTTCCTTCAAGACATGCATGAAATGACTTGTTCAGATTGTCTCCTTTTGCTGCTTTCTATTCCTCCTTATTCTCCCTTAGAGATGGTGGTGGTCTAACCACAATGCTCTGCTTCCATTTCCTGTCAAGTTTCCTAGACAATCTCTTGTTGATTCCTTGTTCAATTTCCCGCTCTCTTTTCACAGTCAGCATACGAGCAATCTGATGTAAAGATGACAACACAAGTCACCAATCAATTTTAGAGACATGCTGCTATTGAAACAGGAAGAGCAGGAAGTGGAAAAAAATATATATTAACTCGATAAATTCCTTTCTGAAAATACTAGAGGATTTTCTGGAAAGGCCACATTAGAGGATCCAGTTTCCAAATACTAGAGGATTTTCTGGAAAGGTCACATTAGAGGATCCAGATTCCAAGATACGGATTACTCCGCTACTAATCGTTTGTTCTAGGTTCTCCTCATCCAGAGATGAAGGTTTGAAGCAGGTAATGAGTGTAACTTAAAACTTTTGTACTTGTGGTCTCTCTTGTTCTCTATCTAAATGAAATGACATGCAAGTCTTCTGTGTGTTCGCTGAAAAAAGCAGGTGATGAGTATAATTCCAAATTAGCCTATCATCAGTCCCCAAGAAGACCACCATATACACTGACCATAAATTAGTTCTCGTCTACAGAAAATTATGTTCATCTAATATTCTCAATTTCTCATATTCTGACTTGCTAAATCCTTCTGTATGCATTTGGATGTCCTCAGAAACAAGGTTCTATATCCACGAGAATCCAGCAAACAATACTTGCTTTTGGACATACAAAGATTAGCATTTGACATAGCCATGAAACCAACCTATGAAAAAAAATACTTGCTTCGAATCATACTATCATCATACTGCATACACCAATACTAATTCCGTACGGAAATACAGTGCAATTGAAAACAAGTAAGCTTTTAACTTATTATTCAAAAACCACCAACAAATTGGCAATACACTACCCACTGAAATAGTATCAGAGTCAGTGCTCCAGTCAGCAATCAATTCATTTTAAACTCATGAGCATTTAAGAATATAGTACAATCCAATGGAAAATGGTGTTAACCGAACGTATCGAGCAAACCATATGACTAAAAATATAAAAAAAAATATTCCTAATTTACCATATTTTCGCCAAAAAAAAATGCGTTTTCCCCCAAATATAACTGCAACACCGCATGAAGTCAACAACTTCATAACCAATCTCAAATAGTAAGTTACTAATCGAGGAAATGAGGTATATACCCTCCTGCGCATGCGGCCGAACTCGCTGGACTTGAACTCCTGGCGTGCGGAGCGTTTGAGGCGGAGCAGGAAGAGCTCCCCCTTCAGGTCCACCACCTCCTCCTCCAGCTGTTCCGTCGTCATGGCCCGTATCTCCTCCAACTCCTGCTCCCTCTTCGCCATCCTCACCGCCGCCGCCTCGCCCCTCCCCGCCGGCGGCGGCGCAGCCGCCAGTCCTGGAAACCGCGCCGCCGATGCGCCACGTATGCGGAGGCCGAGGAATGCCGTGCGGGGCGTGGAGGTGGCGAGGAGACGGGGAATGCAGGTGAGTGGTGAGGCCGCGGCGAGGGACATAGTCGCCATCTTCGTGCTCGCGTTTGCGCTTGAGCTCGAGGATAAGGGGGTGATGCGGTGATGGGGGGTGGTTTACTGGTTTATCTGGTTGTCATGTGGGCTTGGCGGCGCGAATCTTGAAGCCTGATCCCAGGGCTACGGTGTGGTGCCACTTTGTCATGGCTCGAGTGATATGTGCTCGGTTTCGGCGGTGGCTTAAGCAAGTAGTCTCTCTCCTAAGATTATTTGTAAAGTTTCTATCTTACTTAAAAATAATATTAGAGATAATCTTTTCCACAGTAAATTATTACTCTAACCATTTTATACTATTTTTATCGTAACTTTCTTCCTCACACCCTCTTATTGTTTGTATTGATTTACAGATTCAAATCATCTCTTATATAAGAGACAGTATATTATCTCTTCTCACTTTCTCTCTTTTTTCCACAGTAAATTATTACTCTAACTATTTTATACTATTTTTTATCATAACTTTCTTCCTCACACCCTCTTATTGTTTGTATTGATTTACGGATTCAAATCATCTCTTATATAAGAGACAGTATATTATCTCTTCTCACTTTCTCTCGTCTTCACATACATTTTTATTTATTTAATATAATTAAGAGAAATCTGAAATAGCACATTAGAGATGTCCTTATGGATCTACTACTACTGATCACCCGTCCAGCTCAGACAGCATAAATGACGGGGCTGCCTGATTAAAGAGCTATCAATTGGTGCAAAGATTGACAACAAATCCGATATGTTTTGTTAGACGATTTAATAGCATTTTAAAAATCTTGCTGCTTCCATTGTATATATTTTTATTCAAGGAGTGAAACACAGAACCACGTATTTATTTTTTACTATCTGCGCAATTCTTTTACGCTAAATTTATAAAAAGCCCAAATGTTTGTGTATGAAATAGACGATTTTCCTCCCTTCTGCTTAAAAACCCGAGGGACATCAACACGTGTAGGAAGAGAGATGCTAGCCCACACGTGTAGAAAGAGCATCTATCTTCGTCGTCTTATCGTATAGTTCTGGGTGCTCTGTGACTAACGGCCTGCTCATTTGACAAAAAGAAGTGGTTTATGGTTAAAATTACAATTGAAATTATACTGTAACTGATGGTAGCTTATTTAGTGTAATTAAATTTAAAAAATTAAAAATAGAAAAAATAGGTTAGCCAATCACGGACAATGCAAACGAATATGGGGAAAAAGAACCGGCAAAAAACCTCAAAAAAGTCAAAAAAAAAGACAAAAATTATGAATAGCGAAAAATAAGCCAGAAGCCAGAAACTCAAGCCAAAATAAGCGGATCCTAACATTGACTCTACCACTATTATTCACCTACTTGTGACTTCCGAAGGTTCGCGCAGTCAAGGGGCTTCCGTCTTTAGTCCCAGCCTCCCAGGCTACTTGACCAGTGTGGGTTCTTTTGGTATATGTTTTTGTCTTTTGATTTATGATTTTTAAATTTTAGTTATTCATGATGAAGTACATAGAGAAAAATAGTCGTATGTAATTTCGGTCGGTATAGTTGAATTTGGTATAGTGTATACTATAATCTATCTATAGACTCCATCTTAAAAAATATATCGTTTAAAAGTTAGTTACTGTAGCAATCTAAGCATAAACCGATCCGAGGGCAGCCCAGATTGGGCGAAGGGTGACTGTGTATCCTTGATGTATTCATCAGTCCGTCCTTTAATATTTTATTCTAGTGTGTGAAACCACCTGTAGTTTTAAACTGGTGGATTCATACAGATGTTCATGTTCGATATGTTGCTTTGTTACTTGGGAAAAGGAATAACACTATTGAGCTCTAGTTTAACAGTAAATTGCATTAAAGCCTCTCTAAATTGGTAGGGTTGTCTAACCTAGTTTTCTCAACTTGCATTACTTGTATTTTACTTTGTTAACCCTTAAACTTGTTCCTGTTTGCGCTACTACTCCTTTCAACTGTTAACTAATAGACTAATTGGGGTGGACCATCTACATGTTATACAGTCAAGCTACAGTGACATGAGAGGACCGAGCCTTATTTGGACGGTGTGCCTGCCACCGTGCAATCTACCCGCCTGGGCTCGATCCCAAGGCGTCTCATTTTCGGAGGGTGCCATCATATAAACAGTACTCTCCTAAATACTATTCATATAAACAGTGTATCTCTGAATACACGGGTACGTGAGTGCGTTCAATGGTCAAAGTGCGTGTCCGCACTCCGTGAGGCTTTAGGGTCTTCGCCTTATCTTAACATATGCATTGGACGCACCCATGTGGGTGTGTAAGTGCGCGTGCACGTGCACGCATGAGCACGTCCTTGTGTACTCGTGAATAAAAAAAAGCTACATTGACATAAAAAATCTAACATGTCAATTCTTCTTCCTCGCCTCTGCCATTCGGTAATGGACAGAGCAAACGGAGGCTGCGGCCTGCTATAGGATGCTGTCCTCCATGAAGATCGATGACAGGATGGAGAGGATGGAGTGGGATACCTCAAGTGACAAGCGAGAAACCAAGGTGGCAGAGAGGTTGGCTGGTGAAGAGGAAGACGACCGTGCGGCAGCAAATCTAGTAGGGCTTCATCAAAATTATTTGAGGAATAGGAGTTGCTGGGTGGAAGGAATTGGAATCCGGTGGAGTGGATGGGGAGATGGTCGCGCGCAAATTGGTCCATCGGGACCGGGGGAGAAGGGCATGGTACCGACACACGCTATGCTCGTGCAGGTGCAGGGGTACTGCGAGCTCTTGGTGAAGTATGAGAACGACTTTGTGCTCACCGCTTACCCCACCCTATGGATTTGGAAGAGGTGTTGCAGCATGTAGCGATCGAGGGCAGAAGGAAGGCAGGTGGCTGCAACTGGTGCTCGCCAACGGTTGCAATGGAGGCGGAGCGTGTCCACAATGTCAATGAAGAAATCCTTGCTGTCTACGCGTGGGAGCAGGCAGAGACTGGTGGCGGTGAGCTTGGAGTGGAAGGCATCTGCACAATTTGCCATGGCATGGAACATGCCCACGAGGCAAGGATTTGTAGTGTCAGAGATGTAGTCATCGAGGATGAGCACCACATCCATCTGTCCGTAAATGTCCTTGGTTGTTATAAAAGCACCATGCCATTATCATTTTGATGGTTGTATAACGACATCTCTATTTCTCTATTTTCACCACATCCACCTGTCTGTAAATATCCTTGGTTGTTATAAAGGCAACATGCCATTATCATTTTGGATGGTTGTATAACCACATATCCATTTCTCTACTTTTTTTTGTTCCACGAAAGAGAGAGACTAGGGAAAAAGTTGCCATCCAGTCTTCCACCTTAGGGTCCTACGTCGCCAACTCAGACTCATGGGAGCCACATCAACAGAAAGTGGTGGCTAATAGTGAAAATTACTCGTGGTGTAAACGGAAAACAAGAGTTCAACATAGTAAAATACAAGTTGGAAGAGTTAGATGGGACAACCATGCAAGTTTAGAGAACTCTAGTACAATTTTCTCTTTGATGAACATGAAGTCTCAAATAACTCTCCATTTGTGCCTTTTAAAATCTCGACTTATTCCGTGACAATATGAAATATAAGCTGAATTCTTTTTAACTTATGACTTATGATTTCTCTCAAACAAATAAATAGGACAATTTCTTTGTCAACATTTCGAAGCGACTTATCAGGACAGTCTTTGTGAAACAGTTCATCAGCATTCGTTTCGTTCACACAAACACTCGTAATATAACAAAAAAAATCATAAACATGCTGGTACTTTTTTTCTGTACTGTCTGTTATCAGGTTATTCAATGCAGTTGCAGTTTTCCCTTTGTATGCATCACGTGAGCCAACTCTGTGATGAAAGATGCTAAATAGGGTTTGTTCATTTTGGTTACAGAAAATGTACCCCACAGCTGCATTCTAAATAGATTCAGATAATTTGGATGGCTTAATCATGTTGCTTAATGGTGGTGTAATGACTACATCACAGCTTTTGATGTCATTGTTAAACCACCCGACTTGCCATTGCGAGTGATTTGATGTGATTTCGCGCTCAACGGTTCTTGTGAGGACATGGGAAGGTGTGTACGTTAATTCTGTAACAATGTTCCCTTAAAAATGACAACACTGAAACAACATCCAGTACGTCCGTGTTTCCCTAGTAGTAGCAAGAAATTACACAAATCTGAGCAAACTCGCTTGAGAAAGGCAAGTTTCCTGGCACTCCTACTTTGGATCCTGCGCACTAGAATTCTCGTGAAGTCTACAAAAACTGTACAGATGTAGCGGACATAGGTTCAAGTTCAACCAGGGGCGGAATTAGGCCCATGGCAAGGTGGGCTCTAGCCCAGGGCGTGAAAAAAAATACAGCCTATAGCTCAGGTATTTTTAGCCTAGCCTGGGGTAGCATTTTAGCATTCAGCCAGGTATCCCAATAGCCCGTAGCTTCCCGCCAGGCCGTCAGCCCGTCTCCGCGCCGCGCGGCCCATCACGCTCTCGCTCGGCCCAATGGCGCAACGGCGCTCGCCGCAGCCGCCTCGCGGCCTCGCCGCTTCGTAACCCTAACCTCCCGGCCAAAACAAAGCCGCAGGCTCGGCCGAAAGCGACGCCGACGCCGCCGCTACACCGCCGGCGCGGGCGCGTGCTCGCGCTGGTGGTGTGCTCCATCTTGCTGCCCGTCGCCTTCCTCTTCGGCATCCACCGCCCCAGTACGGTACCTCACTAACCCCTAATTAGCTCGGCAGCGCCCCTTCGCCTCGGATCTGTGCTGATTCCGTGCTTGCTTTCTGCTTCTGCCTGCAGGGTACGGATCGGAGGAGCGCGCCGCGGTCGTCATCAGCACCGTGAGATTTTCACACCAATCTTGTTAACTACCTTCCTCTTTTGATGCTGCATTTTTGGAGTCTTCCTATCTCTCTACTCTGTTTAGGAGTTGGGTTTTGGGCCGCATTAGTATCTGGATGAGAGGATGAAGCACAAGCTGCTCAAGGTTGCTATTCTTTGTTTTCGTATGTAGTAGTAAATAATTGCAATTTTGCATGCATTCAGCATAATGTGGACAATTTCGAAACAAGACGGTTGCTTTACATTTTTAGGGCGTTCATGCACCCTGAATCAATTTATTTTCTTTACAACCTCTAAACGAGAGAATGTTGTCAAAACTTGTAACCATTGCAGGGTCAGTTGCCCAATGGACTCATGGTTGCCATCAAAAGGTTGGCTTGCGCCAGTTCATCTTTGGTATGTTTTTCCTATGGCTAGTTATTTTTCATGATATGCTTCATTTAATTCCTTGTAAATATGAGCATTAATTCAAAACAGTTATGATCAAATGAAAGGCTAGCACAGCTCCAGTTTCACTTGATTGTTTGTTTGTTCTTATCATAGTTGATTTGGAACTATTCTCATTTGATCTAGAATAGCATAGACATTGCAATTATGTATTTCATCTAAAAGAGGTTTGTTGTTTGAACTTCTTGCAGACAAAACAAAAGGACCGTTACTAGACTGGTCTAAGCGATTTAATGTAATTAAAAGGGTTAGTGGAGGGTCTTGTTTACATGCACAAGCACTCCATGTTATGGATTGTCCATGGGGACCTGAAACCACATAATATTCTTTTGGATTATAACATGAACCCAAAGATTTGTGATTTTTGATCAGCTAGGACACTGAGTTCAGACGTAGTAGAAGAGCGTATAAGCAGGATTGTGGGCACTAGGTATGAGCCGCATGATATATCAATCATTACGGTTAGCATCACTTGTGTCCCGGTGTGCTAATATTACAATTTAAATCTCTCTTGATTTCAGTGGTTACATAGCTCCGAAGTATGCATCTCGTGGAGTTTATTCAGTGAAGACAGATGTGTTCAGCTTCGGCATCTTGGTTCTTGGTTAGCCATGTTTTTCTTATTATGCTATATGTTTACTTATTTAGTATTGAACTCAAATTTCATATCAGTAATGCAATTAGCCAATTATGATATACTGTTGCTATATCATGGTATGGATATAAATTGGCATTAGTTTTAGATTGTTAGAGTTCAGCCCGGGGCTTAGCTAAATTCTGGTTCCGCCACTGGGTTCAACAACTCAAAATGACCACCAACAGTTACCGTCGACAAATTCCCGGATTCTCAGTACGGCAGAGCGTGAGCACCTCCTCGTACTTGGAAGGATAGACGAAGCCCCACAGCTGCATTGTACAAGAAAACAACCGTTACATATCTGCTTCCCTAAATCGCAGAATCCGTGGACATCCACACAAACAATTTTTATGGACTCAGCAAAACTTTGCTTCAAGTTGTTGATAGATCTTGTATGCCTAACAAATCTCAATGTTCCTCAGATCTTACGATTTCAGCTGCAACCCCAGTTAGGCTACACATGCTACATTCAGCATGCAGCTTCTTGATCATATGGATATGTATGAAGTATGAACAACTCCTCTTCATTATTACTGTTATCATGTTGAGTAATGTAGTATGTATTGAGCTTAAGTGCCCAGAGCAAGCTTTTAGTTTGTTCGTGTTCAGTAGTACAATGCAGTCAATCTCACGCACATGGCCCTGGGCAAATTTAAATTATCTATTGATTTCCAGGGAGGAACGGGGATGTACTAGAAGGCCAAAGGACACTGCAGCTGGGATGTGTTAGGTGGTGCATTAGTGTGAGACAGAAGAACAGCATGAGTCAGAACAAAAAATGTCCCTGAAGTTCAGGGACAGAGGGTTTGGAAAAAAAACACGATATTGAAAAGGGAATGATCAATCATGCAGCTTGCAACTCCACAGTGTGTATTCTGGAGCAGTATGGAAAGGAAAGCACACTTGCTTCAGTATTTTAAATACCTCAACATCTTTCACCGCAAAGTCTGGGGAATGTGATAAACACTGGTTGTTGAAAGTCTCTGAATTGGAACTTGAACCACTCAAACTGCAAAGAGTAACCCAGATGAAAAGGTGAGGGCAATTACAATGACTTAAGCCAACAAAAGTAGTAGCTGTAAAGGCATGATTGTATGAAAGATATGGTTAAAAATATGAGGAAGAGAGAAATTACAGGTCTGCGTCTAGATAAAGTGCGAAATGACCACCACCTCCTAGTGCCAAATAGTCAGTGGAGCACACCGTGAAATAGTTATTAGCACCTACAGTAATACAAACAAGTATAAGAATGTATACTTAGGACCTCCTTGAGTGAAGTTTTTGCTGCTTGTTGGCATAAGGCAAATAGATCATAATTCTTAACAATAACATATGCTAGTGTAAACAGGAATCCAGGGACAAAAAACAAGTAAGAAACCATAGGTCATTGCAGCACTGATAAGCACATCTACTAGCCCAGAGGTACAGAAAATAATGGAGGAAAATGTCTTGGCCAGCTTTTGATGTTATTATGCAAAGCCCATGAAAATAGATAAAGTAAATATTACCGGTTGGTCGATATATAACAGGATTGCTGTGTAAATTAGTGAAAACAAAGCAATTATTGATCCCCTGCAACATTGAATTTCCATCATAATCAGTAGAAGGTAAAGAGATGACAAAAAAACTATTATCAAAATGTGTGCACGGAACCTGATATTTCTTTGCACTGGTTGGCTGCAATGGAGACTCAACTAAACCACCAAAAACTGCACCTTTTTTATCCCCAACTACCTGTTAGAGAACACATCAATAAATGAATAATAGCAAATAGCAACTAATGGCACAAAATATATATTTACATAAAACATTATGTAGACTCATAAGAAATCCATATTGTCAAGAACATAGTATTTTATCAGAGTAAAATAAGCACTATAACTTAAGTAACAAACTCTTTAGAACTATATAACATTGATTGGTACAACTGGCTGCTGTCTTTGAAGTACCGATGAAACTATAGCAAAGTGAACAGCATCAAGCTGCTTACAATACATACCAAAAGCGAGTAACCAGGGCAAAGCATGCTCCTTCTATATAAAGTAGATAAAGATATTCCATGCCTCCATGTGCTGCACAGTTGTGAACATAGTCATAAACATTAGACAGTAGTCGATACATATAGTCTGAACATATTAGAGTGGCAGACATGTTTTAAACCTGTATAGCAAGACCCAGTTCCTTCCTTGGGCAAGAACAGGAAAAGAGGCATAAAGTATGGATCGCATCATTTCTGACAAAAGAACAGATGGTTCCGACATAGTTGGCAAATTATTGAAGGAAGCAACTTCCTTTGATTCTTCAAGCTCTGATACTGGTGCAACTGATTCAGAACGGTTTTCCATCTCTCTGTCAACTTTAGGCTCCACATTATGTTTGAAACCACCAATCCCAGCCGCTTTGTTAATGATTTTTCCAATAGAACGCTTCCCTCTACTTAGCAGGCCTGTCCTTCCCTTCAATCCCTTGTTTGCCTTCCCCACTGGTGTTAAAGTTGGGTAACCCATTTCGCCGTTCTGCTCAGGAATTATCTCCATTGAATCGTTATTAGAGCTAGATGGTGACAAAAATGAGATCAAGAATGCTCTAAAGGAAGATGTGTCAGGGCCATCAGGAATGTCTGAATTTTGCTCAGAATCTTTATCATCCTCTGAATTTTTCTTGCCCTACGTCCGCCTACTACAAGATTGAAATAAATTCAAATGTGGCATTTCTAGAACATGGTTCAGTGACTAAAATGATTAACAGTAAGCGCTACTACCGACTGGCATCAATCAAGAACATGTAGTTACAGTTTATTTTTAACAGCTAACAGTAGAAACCATTCTTAAAATTTCACTGAATGCAAAAGGTTACACCAGGAAAGACAAATAATCAAGCACCGGAGTGGATAGCTTCCAAAAGAACAACGGAGTGGAGCTATTCCCTTCTTGAGACTAGGAGAATGTTCCAAGAGAACAACAACTTTCAGGTACTTTACTATTGCAGCTACAACTATCACATCCTAAAAAGACTAACTTTCCTGTAGTTTACATTCAACACTGCATAGAGCTCGCATTCCTGCCAAAACCAGAACTTATAAGCACGACATGCTAGTATAGGAAATACAAGACCACATTGATAAAATTAACCTAGTTTCATGACTTCATGTGTTCTCCAAACAACGTAGGCAATCCAAACACTCATGACACGTAAATTATCTGCGAAACACAAAATCCCCCAACCTAACGAAGCGCACTATCTGCCAGGAAGCTCCCAATTCATCCCGATAGCTGTACCGAGAGCCTCCGAGTCGCCCGATCGCGCGAATTGAAGAACACGAGCAACAACCGAATTCAAAACCGGGCCAAATTGACTGCATCACAAGAGGACGGGAGAGGAGGAGGAGGAAGGGATCTCGGGTCTCACGGAAAGGTAGGAGGAGGGCTCGCGCTCGGAGATGGGGTTGAGGATGACGGTGGTGAGGTCGGACACGACGTGCGCCGCCTTGCTGCCCAGGGACGGCAGGTACCCCATCCACGCCACCCCACGCCCGGCGCCTATTTCTGGAGCGGCCGCGCGCGTGCGTCCGCCTCCGTGCCCTACACGGCCGCCAAATTTAGGGGTGGCGCCGCGAGGTCGTCTGCCTCCGATGCTCCCGGAGCCGTTCGGATCGGGGATTCGTGCTGCTCGGGCAGCGAATGCGGAGACGGCGGAGTGGTGGTGGGGAGTGGGACGAGACGAGCCTTGATCTGGACTAAAATTTTTTTCCCCGCACTTCTACCGTTCGGTGGCGAGTCCGCGTTGGAATTTTCTGCAGCAGCTTTCGTGGCTTTGTCCTCGGCGGTTAGTGGGCAGCGATACCCTGGATACCGTGCGCGGGCAGGCGATTGGCGGGGGTGGCGGCAGGTGGAAATGCCATGGGGTTGATTTTTGGACGGGGTTCTGCTTGTCAGTAGCTTTCGGTGCCTGGGGCTAGGCACTTTGGGCCTGCTTGGTTGGAGGTTGAAAAAAAGATGTCTGAGCCAGGCATACATCCTAGGTGTTCAATTTTGGATGCCTGGGGTCAGGATGTGTTGCCTGGCAGGCATTTGACTGCGAGGCCTCCAACCAAACAGGCCGTTTGTGCGAGCGTGCATGTCGACGAGCCAACTACACGGTTCTTGAGGACGTGCACTTACGCACTCTAGGAATGCCGTCCGTTCGTACTCTACGAATGTCGTCAGTCCGATTTTCATCAGATGCCCCAGATGAATGTGATGGCTTTTTGCAAATAAACGCCCGTCACTCAAGTTTTCATCGCAAATCAGTCCCTCGATCGATCGATCCATCCTGTTTTCCCTCCCTCCTCTCTCCAGACTTCACACCTGCCTGCCTCTTCTCCTACTCGCACGCCTCCACCCCTCATCAACCGCCCTTGTCCCTCTTCTCCCCCTAGCAGTCGCCCGCCCCTAAGCCACCACCAGCCCCCGCCCCTCTCCACCCCCGAGCAGCCGGCCGCCCCACCCCTCTCCTCCCCTAGCCACCGCCCGAGCCGCCGCCCGCCTAGCCCCCGAGCCACTGCCTGCCGGCCCCCGAGCAGCCATCCTCAAGCATATATAGGCTTTATTCTTTTCAGCTTCTAAAAGCTGTTTTTTGGCTTTTTTTATAGTAACTAGTTTTTAAACGAAATATCTTTTCAAGATATGGTCTACTAGTTAATTGTAGTACATACTTTACCGACTTCATTTATATGGTCAAAAACCACACGTGAGTTTTTATTACTCTGTAATCTCTCGCACAAACAGCATAAAAGCTAGTAGCACGAAAGCTGCTATTAATAAAGTACTACCAAATATGGTACATAGGTTGTGTATGTGGCATGTCATGGAAAAGATGGCTAAGAAAGTTGGACCATTGGTTGGAGAAGACCCTAATTTTTGGGTGAGACTGAACTCATATGTTTGGGGTTCAGAAACCGCAAAGGAATTTGAATCACAATGGAATGTTGTCATTTCTAACTTTGGCTTGCAGAGGAATGAGTGGTTGGTTAACAGGTATAAGATTCGTGAATCGTGGATACCAACCTAATTTGTGGACATATCTCTTGCAAGCATTCTCAGAACCACTTCAAGGTCAAAGAGTGCAAATTCTTTTTTTAACAGGTTCATTCATTGCAAGCTCACTTTCGTTGAGTTTTGGCTTAGGTTTGACACAACATTGGAATACCAGCGTTAGGAGGAGTTGAAAGTAGACAATATCAGCATCCATACAATACCCCGAGATTGTGGGCGGAGGAGGGTGGTGGCTAGGAAGAGAGGAGGGGCGGAGGCGGGTGGTGGCTAGGAAGAGAGGAGGGTGGTGCCTCGGGGGCGCCTCAGGACGGAGACGAGCGGTGACTGGGGGAGAGGAGGGGCAGTGGCTCGGGGAGAGGAGGGACAAAGGTGGGTGGCGATTGGAGGGAGATGAGGGGCGACAGGCGGCAACTCAGGGGAGAGGAGTGGTGGAGTCAAGCGGTGGGTCTGGGAAGAGGGTGGGCTAGGGCTAGGGTTCGATCCGGGGTGGCGGTGGGGGGAGGAGCAGAGGTGGGCGGCTAGGGGAGAGGAGGGACGGAGGTGGGCAACAATTGGGGGAAGAGGAGGGATTGCGGCTCAGGGCAGAGGAGGGGCGGGTGCGGGCGACGGCTGGGGGAGAGGAGGATGCAAGCTGATTTGCTTGGGGTGAAGCTGATTTGCAAAAAAACATCACGTCCATCTGTGGCGTTCGATGAAGATCATATGGGCGACATTCGTGGAGTGCATAAGTGCATTGACCTTGTTGTGTGCGTAGGTTATGTCCTCCAGTTCGTTTGATCAGGAGTGCCTAGGTACCAGATCCACGTAGCAGAGTTTCACTGCTACGCGACCAGATCAAACATGGAAAGCATGACCTCATTCTTTGCTCTGTTTGGATATTGGGCTGGTGTGGTTCCTTCAAAATTTTATATGATATTTTTTGCGTTCCAAATATTTTCTTATATTGGCACTGAAATGCAGACCGGGTCAATCATGCCAATCCGAGGCATGGTACTATTGGTCCAACCAAAATATGGTATAATATGAATAGTAAACGAGCCGTGTTGGCGTGACCTAACCAAGAGTGCTGTGCTTGGACCAAAATCTCGACACGGTGGGCCTATCTAGCTTGGCACGCACAGTACCATGCCGAGGCACAACCCGGCCTAGTTTGGCACGCCATTTATCTCCCTTCCAATCCTCACAGAAGGCCAGGTCTACTCAAAAAAGTGCAGTAATTTTTCTTATGATAGTACAGTAAAATTACTTGTGTTAGGGTTATAGCACTCTTCTAAGCACATATGGTGACTTAGTAGTAAAATTACTTTCGATTGGTAGTAAATTACTTATAGCCCGTTAAACTAAGCGTACCCAGATTGGCTCGGCAAGGCCTGACCCCTCTCCGTACTGTGCCTAGGGTGAGAGAGCAGGCATGTGGCTAGCACGGACGATTAGGGGTGTCAATAGAATCCTAATTATCCAAATTATCCAACATCCGAATTTGGTTGTTAGCAAATGTGGGAAGTGTAAATGCATTCGTATTGTAAAATGAATACGGATCCGACTAGTATTGGATTTCCCCCCAATATAAATTTGAATGTGGTATGCGAAATATAGTGCTAAACTAATACGGATACAGATACAGATATTATCCGGATTCTAATGTGATACACGGAATACTTGACGTATCTTTTGCATTTGATCTCCAAATTGGACATATTATATATATATTTCGATCATCTCGACAAGCCCATCCTCATTGTGGACTTTTATTTGATATTTTATGTTTTTCATTTCAACACATCCCCCGATAAAGCTTTTTTGTGTGCTCTTTTTAGCCAAATTCGATATGTTTATAACCGATTTATTTGCAATATATTTAGAATTAGTTAGGATTAGTGGTAAAATGGCACCAATGATTAATGATTACGTGATAAGTTAGAGAAAAATGGACATAAATATTACTATAAAACAGTGTCAATACGGCAGGTAAACGGAATTAGTGGGAACTCACAAGGCCATGGAATAGAAATAAGAAGCATATATTACCTGCTTCCATGACTTCGTTTGAAAGTTGCATATCATTAAGTCGGAGGCTTTTTTATACTCCACGGCGAATCATAAATCTGTTATGTGCGGGTTTTTTTTTTTAAAAAAAATGTTATGTGCGTATGCTAGAAACCGGACCAAGCCTTGTTGGTTCATGGACGTGGCCCGACCGTCCACGTGAGCACGGTGACATCAGAATCCTTCCGTGCATTCACACATCCAGATTCCAGACGACGCGCTTGGAAAGACGATCAACCCACCAGGCCGCCGCCGCCGCCGGCGGCGCGGCACCTCACGCACGCCTCGATCGCGTGTGGGCAGGGGCACTCGGAGTCGGAGCGTCCGTGGGCTAGCGCTCCAGCCAGCCTTAGCGATCCAATCAACCTGCCCGTGATCTGCCGTGCCTACTGCCGAGGAGATTGAACGGCGGCATCCCCTTTTCTCCCCCCGAATCCGCCGGCATCACGTACTTGACATAGCAACAGTACGTAACCAAGCTCGTAGGTGAATCCTACGCAAAGCAAGCTCCAGAACACGAATGCGATGCGTGCACCAGTGGCCATGGACAAAACTCCAACGAGCAAAACTCTTTACTCCTCTGAACAATACACACTGCTTGTATTACCCAGTCGTATTGTACCACTATATATATACATGCATATACCGGAGCCGTAGGAGGAAAAAAAATGCCTGGGCCTAGATGGATCAGACATGGGTACTTAAAACTGTCAAAAACCATATTGCATCAGATGTCATACACCAACTTCACAATGCAATACAAATGCCGTGCGGTTCTGGGACCAATGCCGAGAGGCGAGTCAGACGGGGTTCATGTGATGATTTGCCTGGCATGGCAGATGTGCCAGACCAGTCTTCTGGTACAGAGGTTTCCGGAGAAGCAGCTCTGCTACTGAGTGATCCATAGCATTCGTCTGTATTTCGGTCCATCTGTTTGATTTGAACCTGTGATAGATACAAAGAACACATTCAGCACCTCAAGTGACGAATCAAAGCGCGGTAATTCTAAGCATAATAGAAGATCGCATCCAAGAAAGGTTGCAAAAGTTGACATGCATGTCACGCCTACCTCTTTGATCCTGATGATTCCACAGGTCCGGTTAATAGCTGGTTGACACTGTCAGTTGTGCTAGCAACACAATGCCTTTGTTCGACACAGCTGGCCAATCGATATAACGCATCTCTTATGCACGTTTTGGTTGCCACATCCAACTGCGAAGTATATTAGAAGCATACAGACAATGAGCACATATCATGAACAAATATGAAGCATTATACACCTGAACACAATCATGAACACGTATGAAGCATTATACACCTGAACACAATTACTTATCACACGAATAAATGACAGAAGGATGCTGCACAAAGAGAAGGGTTACAAAACGGTAAGCAATTTACTGTGACTACCTGATTCACGCCATCCTGAAGCTTTTGGAAGCCGAGATCCTTTACTGGCACAGCTTCCAGAATCAACGGTGAGCAAGGATTCTCACATAATTCTGCAGAAGTCCTTCCCTTTGAACAAAACCGCAAACCTGCGCTGTTCATACCATCATCGCCTCCAAAGTCTTCAGGAAACTGATGCATTTGTGTTGAATTGTCATTCAACAGCAGTTCAGGCTGTCCATATGTTGTCGATGGAGGAAAGTATATCTGTAGTGGATTTTCAGCCATTCCATCCAGGATCATATCTGGAGTCCCATTCAATGGATCATGTGACTTCTTCGTAGAACGAGAAACATAAACTGCAACAAGATCTGGCCCTGAGCAAGTAGATGAAGATAGAATTTCATCATTGCATATGATGCTAGATGATGTTGGGACTAGCGTGCCCTGGTTTGAGCAAACAATAGCTTCTAGCCCCTCGCAGCTGCTGATGTGTGTTGTGTTTGTTACATTATCAAAGGGGCAGAAAAAGTCAGCATCTGAATTCTGTGAAAAATCTTCGATTTTCCTGGAAGAAGAACATGCATGTGCCTCACTATTCAAAGGTGTCTCCCTTCCTTCATTCCTGGATGGTTCGATAGGATATGCCATATTAATCTGCAGAAGATGAACATAAAAGTTAACATGTTCCTACATGGAGCCAAGATTCTTATAAGGAAATTATGGTCTGGAGGTATGTTGCATATTGAAGAACGCAAAGATCTGGACTCTCGGGATGACAGAGAAGCTACCCTCGGGAGGAATTCCTTTGCATCATCTAACCTTCAAAATAGGGGGAAACTAATTAGGAAGATAGAGTATGGAAGTACCTGATCAAGGAATACAGATTCAGTACTAGAAGTATCAGGAACTGAAACTGATGATTTCAATATAGCATTAGTCGTTCTCTCATTTGGAACAGTTGACAAATTGCTATTGTCAAAGAGGCAGCTGCTTGGTACAAGCTGAGCATCTGGTGACCAAATTGAAGAGCATATTGGATCCTCAAAATAATTGCTCCCTATCTCAAACGTGGAACCTAAATTTCTTCAGAGAATGAAAGAAAAAAAGTTGGGGCCTCGCTAAAAGTTGACATTGCTGGTGGTAAAGACACATGCTCAAGGCAGCAAGAGATTACCTCAGGTTTGTTTCGAAATCCTCTAAGGAGTCCTGTTCAGGCCAATCACAGTAAAACGAATCTTTTCCAATGTATTCATCATCAGAGAATATGCTTGCTTCTGCACCTGCACGCATTTGATGTAGATAAGTTTACATGACACTAGTCACCATAAAAACTGGCATGTTATCATAAAGAAGGACATAAACAAGATAACATACTCATTTGCGCAGTGATATCTTTCTTTTGAGTTTGTGGGTAACCGTTTCTTTTTACACAGGATTCACTGACGGTTCTACTGTTATTGTAGCCACTATTGTTTCCGATGCCACCTCCCTCTATGGGTCTTGACTTTGTCGAAAAACCAGCCGGATAGATCTTTGATTTGTCACGGCCTTGAAGTAGTACAGTATGATCATTGGTTAGAGCTGAGTCATTCACCACAACGTGGGTGACCTGGAAAATAAAATCGATTGATCTTAGACGAAAACTTGAATCTTACAGTTCGAGATAGGTGTATTAAGTTCATAGCAGCACCTATCATATTGTGATATATTTATCTTGTGATAGATCATTTTTCTTTGTACTGCTACACTACTACTACGTATTTTTAGTTCCATGATGGCATTCATCTTTGTTCCCAGATTAGATCAAAATAAAAGTCCGGATAATCCACGCCATAACAAACCACAGATTAGGCGCAACCTATAAATGAAAACTCTTTTTTTAACAGGGTCAGCCAGACTTCGATCAAGATGAGAACAAAGTGCATCTACGGATCAAACAGGTGGAGATTCTTGAAGAAGCAAAAGCAGACAGTAGACACAACGAATAAACAAACAGCAAGCAAAAAAAAGGATATCGGCAGAGATAAAAGAAAAACGAAACAAAACAGTACCTCGGTGCAAGGCTCAGACCCTCTCCTCCTTCCCACCGACGCATGCATTGATCCAAGCAGACAACCCAGGAACACACCGGAGACCGATGGATCGTAGCGCAATCGCAAGGGGGAACCGAAGCGACAACCCGAGCTTGGATTGGATGAACAACCGAAGATCACCAGACGGACGGACCGATCGCCGTATGTAGCAGTAGCACAAGCAATCGGGTAAAAACACTGTTCACGGCAAGGCAGGAACAGGGCTAGTGGGCCTTATATCATGGCGCGCTGCCGCGCCGAACACCCGGATCGAGCTAGCCTAGCTTGCCATGCCAGGAAGCTAAGTGGGAGCGTATTTGGAAGCTACTGGCTAGGCGACGAGGCCGAACCATTCGGTGAAAAGAGTTAGGCACGGCCGAACGTGCCAGAACGCTTGTCTAGCTCGGGGAGAGGAGACTCTTCCCCCCGTCCGAGAAGAGCAGCTCGGCCCAACCGGACCCGCGCCCTGAGGCCGACGTGACGCGGGGGAGCACGCCGGAAACGGCAAGGGGCGGCCGCTCTTTTTCGGCATGCGGACAACGACGCGACGCGCCCGGCTAATCGATCGACCAATGCGTGGCGTCAAATCAAGCTCAAGCTCAAGATCGGAACGCCCTTCCGCCGCGTGCGCTGGCCCCGCCCCGCCCCTTCGCTTTGTTTCTTTTGCCTTCGCTGCTGCGCTGCTGCATGCCTAGGCCGAACTTGCTCTCGCGTCTTCCGTGACAGCGGCGAGCGGTGATCCGGTGACGACTCCTCGCTCGGCGGTGATCTTGACGCATGCCTCGCGAGGAAGGCATGAATGAGGCGTACGTGTCGATCGTGCATGCTTGCCTTTGCGCAGTTCGGCCCTGCATTTTTGACGTGCAAATGGCATTTCACATGACAACTCGAGAGGGAGCGTCACGGTGCAACTTCTCTGACTTTACGACTTTACTTTGTAAAGCCCCTCCATCCAGTGATCAACGTCCAGGATTTTTTTCCAGCGTTTTTTTTATTTTTCTTACTTCTAATTTTTAGCTTTTTATTTTTTATCTTTTTCTAGTTTTTTCTTTTTTTTTCTTATATTTTTATATTATCTGTGTTAAAATAATCTATTTTTAAAATTAAAAATATGTTATTTTAACACAGATAATATAAAGAGATATAAGAAAAAAAAAAACTAGAAAAAAATAAAACTAAAAAGCTAAAAATTAGAAGTAAGAAAAATAAAAAAACGCTGGAAAATGGGCGTTGATCGCTGGATGGAGGGGCTCGTAAAGTCAGAGAATCTCGCTCGCACGGTGCGGCGCGCAGCTGTGGAAGCTAAGGCGTATGTTGTGCAATCCGCACGACGCTAGCGTGGACGTGACACGTGAATAGCTAGCAGCTAGCTTGTTGCCGTGACTCGTCAAATTTTAAAGGACTTGTGGCGTCCGTACACCGCTAGAACCAGTCACGTACGTGCATGCTATAGCACAATCTGGAATTACATTCCCTTCCAATTATTGATCTGGATTCTACAAACTTTTTGCTCTATGGATTCTACAAGCTTTACTCGATCTGTGACGTCTATACGCATCAAATGCCAACCGTTCATTTCAGTCCAAATCTACCAAATTCTGAAGCGATCCGCATGGATGCATATGTATGTGGGTGGAAAGGTTCGGTTCCACTTCAATCTGAAGCAGGCCACCAACAAGAAGATCTCAGCTTTATATAATTCTTTTTTTTTCTTTGTCCATGCCTCTGGTGTACCGTGTACGTATCAGTCAGGACGATCGATATCTTGAGGGAGCTGACATGCCTGTTCGGGGGCTGAGTTGGCTGCTGTTATTATCCTCAGCTCTTACAACAGTTTTGTCACTTTGATACATATATATCATCCACTGGTTGAGTTGTTGTTGTTCGAAGATGTTAGTATTTGGATGGCTTAGAACAGTCAAACCTAAAATGGCCTAAATAGCAGTATCTTTTACCGATACCTTACACCGCACTTAGGTCTCCAGGAGGAAAAACTAACTTTTTGGTAAGTAAGATTTTTTTAGCGATTGCTCATCTATCTATTATATTATTAAAGCAAAGGCAAAGTGAGGCACCATTGCTCTCAAGGTGTAGAAATTTCCACGTTAATCGGAGGGAAAAAAGATATACACCGTTGATCATGATAAGTCCAGATTATAATGGTCTAGATAAAAAAAAGAGTCAATATCAAGTACAATCCAAAAAAAACTGAATTTCAAAGTAAAACATAAATTTGGCAATTTGGTTTCAATATGATTCCTAAGTAAAATTAAATAAAAATAATTCAGAATAAAAAATAAGCAGAAATTTACAATAACATTTGTATATTAATTCCAATAAAAAATGAAATTCGGAATAAAAAATAAAATAAATCTAGCAATTTGATTATGACACAAATTCTAAATTAAAATATCTAAATATCTATAAATCAAAATGAAATTTAAACAAAAAATAGCAATTGTATTTGTGTATGAATTCCAACAAATAAAATTGAAATTCGGAATAGAAAACAAAAAATTTAATTTGATTTTCATACAATTCCAAAGTACAATCCTTATATAACTAAAATTTAGAATAAATTAAATAAAATTAGCAATTTAGTTTCCATACAAATTCCTAATTAAAACCCATAAATAAATATAATTCAGAATACAAATTAAACAAAAATTAACAACTGGATTTGCATATGAACTCCAACCAATAAAATTGTAATTCAAAATAGAAAACAAAAGAAAATTTTCAATTTGATTTCCACACAATTCCAATGTAAAATCCACAAACAACTAAAATTCAGAATAAATTATATAAAATTAACAATTTAGTTTCCATAAGAATTTCTAATTAAAATCCTCAAATAAATATAATTTACAACATAAATTTAAAAATATTATCAATTGGATTTGTACACCAATTCCAAAAAAAATAATATAAATTGGTAACAAAATATAATAAAATTATCAATTTGATTTCGATGTGAATTCCAAAGTTAAGTCCCTAAATAACTATAATTCCAAAAAAACTAAATAAAAATTATAACTAGATTTGTATACAAATTTTAACAAAAATAATTGAAATTAAAAGTAAGTAAAATAAAATTTGCAATTTGATTTTCATACAATTGCAAAGTAAAATCCCTAAATAACTAAAATTCAATATAAATTAAATAAAATTAACAATTTAATTTGTATATGAACTCCAATAAAACAAGTAAAATTTTTAATAAAAAATTATAACAAGGACAATACGAATGGTGATGGAGGAGACCACGAAAAGTGCAATGGTGTCGATTATCCAACAAGAAGAAATTGATCCACCGGGAAGTGAAGAGCTAAGGCGATGGCAATGGAGATGAGTACAATGTCGTGCTACTCACCTTAATAGTTCGACAAGGACAATATTGTGTTACTCGCCGAAGTCATTGAGTCAAAGGAGCCAAGGGCCATGACAACGAGTGATGAGTATCAGCATTGTTGAAGAAGTTAGTGTCAAAATAAACTCAACAATAGATAAGCTTTTGGCAGAGAGGAGATGAAGCTTTTGCATAAATATAAGCTATAATGATATGGTGCCATCGGGTAACTAGGAGTATGCCATCGATGGTAAGAGGCACGACGTCACCTACGATAACAAGAAGATTCTCCATATCGTTAGACAGCAACTCAAAAAGACATACCGATATCAATGAAAATGTGAGACCACCACAGTTAGTGGGGAAATCATAGAGTTGAGGTGGCCAATGTTGAAGAAGAGGAGCAATCAACATGAGAGGAGGGACATTGAGCATGTATAATATCATACATGTATATATACATGCTTGCATATGTACAAATAAAAGCACAGACATACAGAAGCAGGGGAGCAAAGAGCTTGAAGTGAGAAGACGTAGCCATGGGGAATAAATTTAGGGTTACTCGAGAGAGCATGACGGGTGTCCCTGATAGAGATCAATGATAGTTGCAAGTGTATGCATGTTTGATATTACAATGGTCAGCATTAAGCAATAATCGAGAGAAGTAGAAGATAACTATATGGTGGAGTATTGTATTGGAATGGGTAGCAGCTAAAAGATTGTATTGGAATGGGTAACAGTTAAGTGGGATCGATCAAGAATTGGGCGTGCTCTTGGAGGTTGAAGTAGAAAAGGTTGTAATAGCGAGAAGGGATAGAAGACACATGGTTTGGTGGGGCAACTGGTGTGTGAAGGATTATAAGTTCAAGGTAGATTGCGCCATGGTGCATCGGTGAATGCGTGAACAATATACTTTAATACCATTTAAACTAATAAGATTGCCGCACATATGATCAACGCATTTCTTGATATTAAATAGAGGTACATGTGCATGCACACATTTTCAAAAAATAGTAACTAATGGAGGAAGAATAGGAGCGCGCAGCTACATGAACCATGCATATGGAGAGTTTTTAATTTTTTTAAGAATCTCAATCCATTAAACTCATACTTCAATTATATTTCTCAAGTTACGTTTTCCTTCAAACTTATATTATTATTTTCAATGTTTACGATGTACTAGAATCCTAAATAGCTTACAAGATATATAAACATATTCTTAAACATTTAAGATATATCATTTGATATTAAAATTTTAAAATAAATCTATCTGTGTGAATATGCGGGCCACCCTGCTAGTTTTGTTTATGAAATTGCACCAACAAGTCACAAGTCTAAGAAAGCTAGCGCCGAGAAAAATAATAGCATTCCTTGTCCATGCACATGCAGCACGGCTTCCACAATGTTGGAACTAATCTTGTTGTGTTGTTGTCGTAGTCGGTGTCGAGTACTCGGTGTGTTTGAGTACTGAAAAGTCAAGTGTCAAGTACTTAGTGAGTTCGAGTACTGTGTTGTCGTTATCGAGTACTGAGATGTCGTTGTGTGTAGAGTACTCGGTGTATTCGAGTATGTTGTAGTCGTGTGCCGATGCAGTCGGTACTCAAAGGAGTACTATAGCAAGTGGTTGTAGATACAGTAGTCGTAGCAGTTGTTGTAGCTGCACAGTGGTCGACGGTCGGTACTCATATGCTACAGTGTCTCGGTCGGTGCTCGAAGACTGGTAGCACCGTCTGTGTGAGTGATACTACCGGAGATACTGGTTGACAAGTTGTGGTCGATGAAGCGGCCAATGAAGCCGTGATCAAATATGTGGTCGACAAGCCGTGCTCCGTGAAGCGATTGAAGACACCATGGTCGAAGGCAACGTGGTCGAGGGCATCGAGTAGCCATGGTCGGTGGTGTAGTCGAGCAACTATGGTCAAACAGTCGTGGTCGAAGAATACAAAGTAGGACTTGTTGAAGGACTCGAAGCAGAACTCGAAGAAGATTTGCGTGTGGTCGTAGACCGAGTCAGGTAGCAGTTAGTTTACACGTAACTAGTCGTGTCCACTAAACTGAATGAGTTGGTTAGTGGAATGAGTCATTCGGGTAGTGGGGAGAGTGCGAGTCGTGCGGATTGTGACCGAAGACTCGGGAGTTTTTATTAGTCTTTTTTTGTGTGTAAACTAACTACAAATACAATCGAAAAGTAGAAAAGCTGTGCGAATTGATGCAGCAGAAAAACTTTTGTATGTCTTGAGTTGATCAGAGATATTTATGTATATTACGATTATCAAGTATGTGCGTTTTGATCCGTAGCTAGACCAACAGGCACCGTGGTCTAGCTCACCGCGCGCCGGCGTCGCGCTTGCGTTCGGCACGGTGATCCATCGTCCACGCGTTGCCCTTCTCGACCTGACCCTGCGGCGGTGCCCCGCTGTGGACTGTACGTGCTAGAATGGTGCCATTTTGGAGTCTTGAAGGCGTGCGCGTCCGGGATATGATGGCCATGCATTATTGGCCGAGTTGGCAATAGCTGGGTGTTAGCAAGGCAAGCTGCTATGCTAGGAGTCTCATAAAACGCTAACACGTATACTAGGATAGTAGTCGGATCATTGCATTAAGTGGTGCATTTGTTCTTCTCTTTAGTGTTATGTACTTCCTGCACATAATTAGGCATGCTCGTATGATCATTTGAGATGCGACAAAACTACCATCGTTAACCAAGTGTCCCTGACGGTAACCCCCCTCCCCCAACACAAACATACACATATATATCATGTAATACTTAGGATATTTGCAATGATATAAACAATTTCTGTCTATAATATTCTTCATATCATTTATAGACAACATTAAAGATGACTCATATAATAGGTTATCTTTTTTATATATTTATAGACAGCTTCTTTGTAACATAATATGTCTTATTTATTATGTTATAATTGACTACTGTATAATAAATGATCTAATTCTTTAGACTTTTTTTTCTCTTTTATATCATCTTATATTCTAAGGCCAGTCTCAATGCAAGATTTCACCTCCCAGTTTCCAAGATATAAAACAAAACATGAAACAAATCTTTTCTCTCAGTGTATAGTTTCATTGCGCGGTTTCATAGGTTATTTTAGCCTTCTCGTGGTCCCTCTTCCTTCTCTTCTCCAATCGTAAGCACGCCGCACGGGATGAAACCCAACAAGGCTCTCAGTGGGGATTTCACACGATTACCAACGTTTTGGAAACAACGCTCAAAGGTTTCATGGGGATGAAACGTTTTCCTTCTCTCTCCTCCTAGTTTCATGCAAAAAGCTTCTTTTGGCTGATGTGGCACCGTATTTAATGTGCATGAAACCCTCCATGAAACTCCATTGAGACGGGCCTAAACGATAAAATTTATAGGTAATTGCCATTACTATACTGTACGCGGCCTAAACAATTGCGCTGCCGCCACCCTTCTTCGAAGTAGGCACCACCAAAAGCACCACTGGGCTACTGGCACACGTGGTGCCTCTTCGACCGTTAATTACCACCGAACCCACGGAAGCTCTCGTCAAGAGCTCTCTAATTGTTGTTGTCGTCACTCCTCCAACCGGCTCCCACCTAGCATAAGGTGGCCACCATGGAGGCATGGACACGTAGCGAAGTCGATCGAGGAGCAGGTTATGCGCGGGCCCCGAGTGCCAACCTCTCCGCCGGTTCGGGCCCTTGCATGCCGCGAGGCTGTTGGTGCATGTGGCGCTGCCCGGCCGGCGGACGCACCATCCCCGACCGCGTGCGCGGCACCTTTCCTCAACCACCCCGCCGCAGTGACTTCGGCTTCTATTTTTCTGACTTCCAACTCCTTCAAACCAGAAAACATTTAAAATTTTGTCTTTTTAGCTCTTGTTTTTTCCCTTTTTAATCTCTATTGCCTTTGAAGATATAATGATATTTTTATGGGTTTTGTTAAACATTATCTAGATATTTTCTTTCTAACTATCATCCAGATTTAGAACTGTTGGATTAGAGATCCAATGGTCATGAATTTTCCCCTCTCCCCCTTGAATTCTACCATATTCTTCTTTAAAAAATCTTCCCCTTAAAAAATAATGGCCTCTTAATCTCTAATACAATAGTCACAAATTTAGATAATAGTTAAAAAAAGATATCCGGATGATGCATAGAGACTCTATTTTTTCTTTAATTAAATAATTTATAAAAATTAAACGTCTGCTGCAACATAATTCCACTCGCCACGCCCCGTCCGCTCGGCCTACACTACACATCATCCCAACCCATTCCCACATCCCATCGAGGCTGAGGTCGCGAGAGAGAGAGAGAGAGGACCACCGAAACAAACCAACGACCAATGGCGACGCTCACCGTCCCCGCCGCCGTCCTGCCCGTCGCCGAGGACTGCGAGCAACTCCGCAAGGCCTTCAAAGGTGATCCCTCCGCGCCATCTCCACTCCCGTGCGCGCATTTCGCTGCGCGCCCGGACAGCTGACGCGATCTGTCTGCTTCTGTTTGCAGGGTGGGGCACGAACGAGAAGCTGATCATCTCCATCCTGGCCCACCGCGACGCCTCGCAGCGCCGCGCGATCCGCCGCGCATACGCCGAGGCGTACGGCGAGGAGCTGCTTCGCGCCCTCAACGACGAGATCCACGGCAAATTCGAGGTGGCTGATCGGAAAGCACGCGCCGATCGGGTGCTAGGCTAAGTAGCTATTAGCTAACCGGCCCCTTACTGTCTTTCTGCCTGATTCCGTTCGTGTGGCGATTGGTCTCTGTCAGAGGGCGGTGATCCTGTGGACGCTGGATCCGGCGGAGCGGGACGCGGTGCTGGCGAACCAGGAGGTGAGGAAGTGGCACCCCGGGAACCGCGCGCTCGTCGAGATCGCGTGCGCGCGCACGCCCGCGCAGCTCTTCGCAGTGAGGCAGGCGTACCACGAGCGCTTCAAGAGGTCGCTCGAGGAGGACGTCGCCGCGCACGTCACCGGCGACTTCCGCAAGGTGACGGCTCTGGATCTTATCACGTCGTGATGTGTGTTTTCGTACCTCGAGGTCTTGTCTGCGTTGGGCAAAATGTGATCTTGATCTGTTCAAAATGCAATCTTGATTTTTTTCTATTTAAAATTTGATAGATAGCTATCTCTGGTCAAAATTACAGAAACATTAACATTACGCTCAATGTTATGCTTCCTAGGTCTCGATCGGTTAATGTGTGAATCTTAATTTACATGGTATGTTCGTTCTATTGAGGTGGAGTTTTGTTTTGGTGGGAAATTTTTGTGTTCGTCTCATGATTTAGATGACTTATTAAGGATCTAATCATCCTGTTAATTTAACTAGCCTAATGCAATTTTGCTTTTCCATTTTCTCTAGACATTGATAAGGTAGTTGGAGACACACGAATGCGATATTCCCATCTGAGAAGTTTATGCAGCTTCTACTTGCCAAACTGTAAACTTGGAGTTGTAATCCCACTCGCATCATCCCTCCCCCTGCTTTTCTCCTTGCCTTTCGGGGCACTCTTGTACTATGTTTTTACTCCCCTTAATAGAATGAAACACTCCTGGCGTTTTCGATTTTGTTTTGTAAAATATGATCATCACTTTTATTTTAGGTTGATTGGGCCATTTTATGGTTGTAAACATGTTACTCTTCAATTAAACTTAGTATAATGATATGCATATTTTTTTAGATACACTACTGATTCAGATCTAAAAAAATTAGTTAAAAATTCTGAAATTCTAAACTGCATATAGTAGTGTTGCCAAAAGAACACCCACAATTCCCAATTCAAAAATTTTATTTTCTTCACCCCAGCTTTTGGTGCCTCTTGTAAGTGCATACCGCTATGATGGCCCAGAAGTGAACACGTCGTTGGCACATTCTGAAGCTAAAATACTTCATGAGAAGATCCATGAGAAGGCTTACAGTGATGATGAGATCGTCAGGATCCTCACCACAAGGAGCAAAGCTCAGCTACTTGCAACATTCAATAATTACAAGGATCAGTTCAGTCATCCAATCACTAAGGTGAATAATAACTACTGACCTGTTACATATAGTTCCTTTTTCCATTCAAATTATGAAGGCAAACACACAGCCAACTACTATACTCTTGTCTATGTTCTGCCTTTGTTGAACCATATAATGTATGATGATTTTGTCAGGCAATCATCAAGGCGAATGATTTTTTTAAAAAACTCCTTGAACTGAAATTTGATTCATCATTAACATTGCCACTGTTATTGCTCGCCCTGTACATATTTGTTGGAATTCAAGTGCTTCTACATTGGGAAGAGTAATTGTTTACAATTTGGTGATAAATTGTTTGGTCCTTCATAATGCTGTTTTCTGAGCATTTTTTTTCTGATTTTTTTGATCCAATAAAACCCTGCCTGCTAACAAACCCAGCACACTGACAGGATCTGAAAGCTGATCCCAAGGATGAGTTCCTTGCGACACTGCGGGCGATCATCCGATGCTTCACTTGCCCTGAGAAATACTTCGAGAAAGTCATTCGATTGGCTCTTGGAGGAATGGGCACTGACGAGAACTCTCTTACAAGGGTCATTACTACTCGTGCAGAGGTGGACCTGAAGCTGATAAAGGAGGCTTACCAGAAGAGAAACAGTGTCCCATTGGAGCGAGCTGTTGCTAAAGATACAACTAGAGACTATGAGGATATGCTCCTTGCCCTCCTGGGGGCAGAGTGAGGCGTGTATCTGCTCCGTCTTATCTGATCCTTCTTGTTTAATGGGAAAATAAAACTGCATAGAACTGCGAAATATTTTGTTGGAATGATAATAAGTAAGCTAGCCTGCATAGCAGTGCTCATCCAATAAAAGCTGTCTTGCGTGTTGGTTTGCCATTTGAGCTGCGGAAAATACTATTGGTCTGTTGCGATAGTTCCTTCCGGATGACTAATGGGTGCTTCTGTAAGCGTTAATTTTTCGTGGAACTGCAGAAAATACTGTTGTTAGCTTGCCACGCCACTTACGTTGGCAACTTGGCATGGCTAAAAGGCTTTTAAAGTTGGGCTGAGGAGTCTTTAATAAAAATAAATTAAGAAAGTTAAATAACAGAGTTTTTTTTTCAAAACCACAATACTATTGTCAAAACTATCACAAAACCATATTTTTAAGGACATGTATAAGTGTTATTACTAAACTACATCTACATGTCTATACTTACATCAATTGTTTCACAAAACTACATTTTCTTGAATCCAACGAGACTGACGTCTTAGATCCACTGACCAGTCCCACATCCTCACAACTCCACTGCTTACTGACATGAACGAACTTGCCATGCAGCGACATGTAACTGCAACAAGCAGGGACACCTACAGAACATGCAAAAAGCTAAGGATAGATCTAGCGCTATGACTTTGATGGTGATGCAATATGAGGCTTGTCCTTTTTGCTGTGGCTTTTGGCTTAGACTATTTGTGTGAGAGATTACAAAGTAACTAAAACTTACGTACGGTTTTTATCGATATAAATAAAGTCGGTACAGTGTGTACTACAATTAACTTAGTAGACTCTATCTTAAAAAAACACCGTTTAAAGAGCTAGTTACTATAGAAAAGTTAAAAGCTGAAAAAAAAAAACAGACCCATGTTCTCTAGAGTGATTTACGATTTTCAGAACAAATCCCATTAGAAGTTAGTGCAAACATTCTAACTATCTAGAGCAGGCCAAGTGATGTGTCGCAAACGTGGTAAGTTCGTCCATATCAACTAACGGGGGAGTTTGTAAGGATGCGGATGATAAGTGGGCTCAAGATGTCAACCCTGTTGGATTCAATGGAACTTAGAAGTTTAATTTTGTGAAATGATTCGTCAAGAGTTTAAAATAAAATTGGTCGTGAGGATGTGGGACTATCATCTTGGCTCAAGATGTCAGCTATCATTGGATTCGATGGAACTCGAAAGTGTAATTTTGTGAAAAGATTAGTGAAAGTAAGTTTTATTATGTGATGTACGTCCTTAATGCAGATAATTTTAGCAATTTTAGAGTTATTTTGCGAAATTTATTTTTTTAAAAGATTCCTTATGCATGACAAAATCTTCATGCACCGGACTGATCACGTTTTGACACCTATCGTGGTCGTGGCTCGCCGACGGCTGCTTTCGCCAAAGTCGCCCACGGTGACTTCGCCGCCCAGCAGCGGCGGATCCAGCGGTGGGGTGGGGGCTCGAGCTCCTTTACTGCTATCAGACCCTTGAAGTCTCCCTTAAATTTTTAGCCATAGATGTATAATGTAGAAGAGGTTGAGATCGAGCTGAAGGTATTTTGGCCCCTCCAAAATTTTTTTCTAGATCCGCCACTGCCGCCCTGGAATCTACCTCACCTGCGCCGGAATCTCGCATGCCGCTGCCCGATTCGTCTACGCCGCTGCGTCCTAGGAGCCCTCGCCGCCGGACTAGTCGACTGTGGTTCCAATTAGAGGAGATCCCAACCGCCCCCTCCAAAACGGACGGCCCAGATTGCACCACGCCTACTCCTTTTCCCCTCAAGGCTTCGACACACTCCCTTAACACACAATGCTGCAACCATTCCAACCGCTCGCCCGGAACAGCCAAAGCACCTCACGATGCCTCGACGGCCGTGCCGGCGTGGCGACCTCGCCTGCCCGATGGCTATTGCGGTGGCTACGGCGATTGCAGCCGCGGGAGGAGACAGCGACGCGGACTTTGACTACCGGAAGCTGTCGGGGATAATGATCCCGGGATTTGCGTCGACGCAGTTGCGCGCGTGGCCGGTGCTGTATTGCCCCTGCTCGCCGTTCGACTTCAACCCCCCTCGACTCCGTCTGGCTCGACACCGCAAGGTTGAAATCCTGACCCCTCTCGTAATATCAGATTACTACGCTAGTGCTAGTCATTCCTGTTGTTTGGGGATTATTGCGCGAATTTGTTCCCCTAATTGGATTTGTCTGTTCGTTTGTCCGCGTCATGTCGATATATTAGGAGGAATTTGTGGAGAAAATTGGATATTTGCCACCGCTAACAGTGGGCTTCGCAAAACTGCCATCGCTATTGTCGACTTCGCAAAATTGCCACTCAGTACGTGTGTCTCTCGTATTCCCTACCATTGCACCCCTTTTCCTCATTTTCTCATTTGCCTTATTTATTTGCCTTATTTTATTTTCTCGTCGGACGAAAATGTCGTGTGACGCCTGGGGCATTTTACGACGATGGCGCCGTCTCTTCCTCTCGCGCGCGCGCGCTTCCTTCGCTCGCGATCGCTGCATCGGCCTGACAGATCAATTGGTTGAGAAATAAACACTAGTACGCCCGCGATCGCGCTGCGCGACGATGGCGCCAGACGTACTGCCGCCACGCCGGACGCCCGCGCCATCGTCGCCGGTGGCGGTGGCGCCGCAGCCGCAGCCGCGCGCCCGACGCGATCGCCAGGCATTTTGGTCCGAGAGAAAATAAAATAAGGCAAATAGAAAAGAAAATGAGGAAAAGGTGCAATGGCAGGAATACGAGAGACACACGATCGAGTGGCAATTTTGCGGTCGACGATATAGCGATGGCGCTTTGTGAAGCCCATCATAGCGGTGGCAAATATCCAATTTTCTCGAATTTGTGATGAGTCGCGTGCATGCTTGTTTTGTGTGATCATCTAGTTATAGATCTGGAGATTGGAACAGTTTTTGTTGGGCCCGGAACAGGAACATCCTTTCAGAAGAGTTTGGGTTTGTTAGTTGAGTAGATGGCCAATGTGAACCGTTCCATTGATTTCTGTGTGGCCTCAATAGTGCCCAGGATGAGTCTACGGCTAATTTTGTAGCGCCTTAGGTGTGTTCAACATCTACCAATTCACCTACCGCTTGGGATTCCATCCTCACTTCCCAAAACTGAAAAGGCTTAACGCGAGTTGGTGTGGTCAGTTTACTACTCATAATGTACTACTCTAATGCCACCATAAACAGCCATATGTGATTAATCTTGTTAGACGACATATGTCCGGCCGGCCCTTTGGGCTGCTCGGCTGGTGTTCCCATGGGCTTTGTGCCTGCACGTGACCAGGATAGTATGATTGAGTCATTATAGGCAAGGATCACCGTTGATTGGTTGTATTCTATAAGCCATACTCTAGGTCATCCTTGCATATATATATATATATATATATATATATATATATATATATATATATATATATATATATATATATATATATATATATATATATGTAAACATCCACCCTTCATAATCAATCTACTAATTCCGTGCCATATACTTTCCTACAAATCTCATCACACGACAACTCCTTGATCGGGAAAACTTGGCCAGGGTATTACAATGGTGTCCAGCATGTTTAAAAGAACAAGTAGTGTGCTGTGTAGAGGCTATATTTGCTCCACGTAGATGATTAGGTACTTGACAGGTTGCTCCCAAATTGATATTTTATCAATGTGAGATTTCTAATTTGGTCTGTTCAATATGGTGCAGCTTTTTTCCACTGTAAATTGCTGCCTTAAATGCATGCTGCTCGACCCTTATAATCAGACAGACCATCCGGAATGCAAGTCAAGGCCTGATAGTGGTCTTTCCGCAATTACAGAGTTGGACTCTGGTTCTATGACAGCTAGACTATATACCTTAGTTATTTTTTATTATTGCCTTTTGTAATTCTATGCATGAGTATATGGTACACATCATCCGTATGGCTACTCCTTCGGTGAGTGAGTGAAATGAAGTTTATCTGACATTTCCTGTTTCTTTTCTTTCCTTTTTTTGCCCTCCAAACTTTGAGCCCAAGCGACCAAAGTCATGAACAGCAAGTGTAGCATCCAATGATTAGAGGTGGTATGGCACACCACAGTACTGGAATGGCCAGTTGTAGTCAGTATCAGTAGTCACTAGTCAGGGACAGATCACTTAGTTCTTGTGTAAGGTAAGCATTGAATAATAAAATTTGAAATTCTTTTGCCTCCGCAGAATACTTATCTTAGTGCAAAGGAGAAAAGTTTGATCGTCTATTGGCGCAATTGTTCTTGTTCAATATAATACAGATGAGATGGTACAATTGACAAAGTAATGTTCCTGGTTACTCGCAAAAAAAAGAGTAATGTTCCTGATTTGGTAGTTCCTGAGAATGAGACGTTCTCAAGCCTTTGTACATTATTTCTTTCTTTGAAAACAATCTATGTGCATCTGTTTCCCAAATAGCAACTGCCTATTTTACATCACCATTGGCATTGCATTGTAATCTTTCCGAGTTAGCAACTGCCTATGTTTACATCACTCATGTTTGTTAGTACATTGTGTGACCATCCATCTTATTCCTTCATAAGAAAAATAAAATAAAATGAGAACAAAAAAAAAGATCTTATACTAATGTGGTTTTATTGGGCAAGGTTTCAGGTCCTCTTTCTTCACTATGGAAAGAATGGGTCAAATGTTGTGTAGAGTTTGGTATTGAAGCTAATGCTATCATCGCTGTTCCGTATGATTGGAGGCTACCGCCATTGATGCTTGAGGAGAGGGATCTGTACTTTCATAAATTAAAGTGTGTAATCCTTGACTCATCTTGTCATGTAGCAACCAATTCTCTCACTCTCAATTGGTTTCTAGATTTTTTGGTGTTTTAAAAGTACATGGGTAAGTGACAGTCATTTATACTGTAAATGACCTTACATATCTTCAATATGAGCATGCCCCAGCTCACCAGTATTGGTGAGAACACTTCTAAATTATATGCATCATAGTATGCTTAATTTCATGACCTTATCATGCCCACAACTGTTGAGCCTACTTCTAACATAGCTGTTAGCAGGGAAAATTAATTCGGCCGGCAAAAAATTTCGTTGCCCAGCGAAATGAACGAAATCCCGAAATTTCGTTCATTTCGGCCGAAATTTCGGATGAATCATTCAAATACCACTTGAATTTTTGATAGAAATTAATAAAAATTTAAACAAATTTTATACAAATTTTAAATAGAGATAAATTCGGCTAAAATTTAGCCGAATTACTTGCCTTTCGTCACCCACCGAAATGGCCGAAATTTCGGCATTTCGCCGAAATTACGGCCGAAATATTCAACCCTGGCTGTTAGTAGTACCCAGTAAGAACAATGCAATGCTGGTTGTATTTGGAAGGTGCAATTCCTAAGTGATAAGCTTTCATATGCCAATTTTCACTTTATCATATCCTCTCACATCTCTAAAAATGATTCTAGTTTTATGTAAGCACATATGGTGTTTCTGATACAATGAGAAAAGAATCCATCTCTGAGCATAGCTGTCCAATAGAAGGGGTTATATGTGGAGAGAGCTTGGTATTTGATGCTCATATGTCATTTTTTATGCAGGTTAACTTTTGAAATTGCATTGAAACTTTGAGGAGGGCCATCTTTGGTTTTTGCTCATTCCATGGAAAACAATGTTTTTCGCTACTTTTTGTAATGGTTGAAACTAGAAATTGCTCCCAAGCACTACATCCAATGGCTTGACGAACATATGCATGCATACTTCGCTGTTGGTATATCAACCAGAAGGAATCTTAATTTATTACAATCATTTTTTTTCTTTTCCTCACGCTTTCCGTTTTTCCGTTCTTTCAGGTGTTCCTCTTCTTGGATTTACTGAAGCAGTTAGAGCTGCTCTCTCTGGGATAATGTTGGTCTACCAATCAGTATCGAGGTTCCTACAATTCGATGTTCTTTGTAGAAATCACTTCCCCGCTTGCAGTGATATTTAAGACTTTTCTTCCACTAAGCAGGTCTACTTTTTTCTTTCTTTCCTGTTTTGTACTGACAGATATGGATGCATACCCATCCGTTATGGATATTACTGCGAACATAACATCCAGCATGGAGTGTGGAAAGCCAATGCTCTTCTCATTTTCTGCTAGAGAAGTTTCAGATGGTACTTTGTTCAAAACTATAGAGGATTATGACCCTCAGAGCAAGGGGCTTATACATCAGCTTGAGAAGCCTGTTGTCTCCGAAATAAAATACGGTGTTGCAGGCTTTGATATACTTATCATAGAGAGCATGCACCAACCAGTCAACCACCAAACAAAGTATAGCCTTTAAGCAAAAATAGTATCTAAGACCTTGTATTTTAATTCGTGTTGATCTCAGGTACTACCAGGGTGACCCAGTTCTCAATCCTCTCACACCCTGGGAGAGACCCCCAATAAAGAATGTATTCTGCATTTATGGGATCGATTCAAAACTGAGGTATCATTGTAGATTATTCTTTAATTGCAAATGCTATCACTATACCTTGCTTCAAACCCCATTGTGATTCAGTGGTTCATGGCTTAGCAGGTAGGATACTATTTTGCACCAAGTCACAAACCACATCCAGATATCTGGATAATAACTGATGCAATTTATGAGTTTGAAGGGTCTCTACTGTCAAGGCAGGTATCGTAGATCTTCATTGGAAGAGTCTTCAGCGCTCATTTCAGTCAGTACCCATTGTCTTTCTTTGTGTATGGCTGCTTCTCTGAACAGATTTCCCTAGAAGAGTGTTAACTGCAACTTGTTTCATCTAGTGTGTCCAAATGGGTTCTTCTATAGATTTACTAGTCTTAATCATAAAATTGAACAATTGGTGATATCATTGCTACTTTGAGTTATTTGTGAGGCATTGGCTAGACTTTTAGTTCACTCACTTTATTTTTTACATTGATATTTCCATATTTGTACTTCTCTTGAAATGTTCAGCAGAACTGGAGATAAAATAAGCATTCATTATATAAGGAGACTATTAGTTTTCAGACAGGTTCCTAACAAGTTTTCATGGTTGTGTCAGTTATTCACTGTTAATAGTTTTTCACGCTTTTTATTTTTGGAAAACACTTTCAAGTCACGATTTTTGAACTCTTATGACATTCTTGATCTTCAGAAATATTTACCTGGAGCTCTTTGTAATGTTATTTATCCTTACCAGATCAGGTAATTCTGTTTCTGGAAATCCTAACAATTCCAGCGGAGATGGAACGGTATGTATGACAAAATGACTTTCTTATTTCAATTCAACTTCTTTGGTTGAACAAATAAAATTGCTTTACGTAAGCAATTGAATATCTGTTTCATGGCAGGTATCCTAGAACTCTCTCTCATGGTGCAACCGTGCAAGAATTGGCTTGGGCCAAAAGTGAACATAACAAGGGCTCCACAGGTATTCTACTTTCTATTAGTGTCTCTTGTGCCTAGTGGTACTATTCTTAGTGCGGTGAACTTGAGGCCTGGCTGTTAATATCCTTGTTTTGGCTAATCAAACTGTTGTAGACTATTTTCTTGTAGTATATCACAATGTTAATGTGCCCTTCCTAGTAAGCCCTCCCTATTCCTTTCGCAGGCAGAACATGATGGATCTGATTTACATACAAGCATGTTGAGCACTATCATGGTCAGGAACTCAGGATCTATTTCCAACCATGACGAGGGCTCGACATGTGAAGTACATAACCTCCTACGAAGATGCTGAAAGTATTGCAGGCATGGTTGTCACAACCACAGCGCCTAAGAGGCACCACGACGCCATGGTGAGGCATACGCTACATGCATACATATACATGGAGTACATACAAGAGTGTCGGCCGGTCCCCCTCCTAACTCGTAACCTCTGCTTTCTCTCCCGCGGCCTCCTCCTCCCCCGCCCGCGGCCTCCTCCCCCCTCCTCTCCCTGGTGCATCCCCCCTGTCACCTCCCCTCCCCACCACCACCACCCACCCCGTCTCCGCCGAATCCAACCGTTGGGCGGAGCCGAGGAAGATGGGGGCACAGGATGGGAGTTGGGGAGGATGGTTGTTACGGCGTCGCCAAGTCGTCGCCTTGACCAAGGTGCAAATCTGGGGTTCCTTTCCTAATTTATTTTATAATTTGGTTATCGTGCTTTTCCTTGTACCTGCTATTCTGCATTCCTTTCCTATGAGGGATCTCTTTAGAAGTTTTATGCTTTTAGCATATACATGTGAGTGGTGTCCTCACATTCTTCATAACTGGCATCCAATCTTCTCCCAAAAAAATCTACCGCATTTTTTATGAAACACTAATACAAAAAGTTCTTCTCTTTTTTTAGATAACAACAGTTTTTCTTATTTGAACAGCAAATCACAGGAATATCGTTAGGATGCCAGTACTAATGCGTGAGTTGTGGCTTGAAATGTGGCATGACATGCACCCTGATTGAAAATCAAAATTTTGTGATGAAAGGTTTGCTTCAATGTCAACTCCTACGATACTGAGTCCTTCCCTGACTTGACTTTCAAATTTTCAGTTCGCTAACAGAAGTGCATAAATAGCTTTCCGAGATCCATTAAGAAACGAAGATTGCCACTGGGACTATGCAAAAAGTTGGTGTGGCTTTGCAGAACACTGTGAATACAGGTCTGTGATTTGGTCTTTCCTTGTTTTACAGTTAAACTTCCATTTTCGGTAACAATGACAATTTCTAGTCACTGTAAATCCAGGTACACATTTGGTGGCTGAAAAATTCATCAACTAACCTCCTTCAACAGTATCTCTGAAGTGTGTGGCTTTAGTGACGTACTTTTTCATTTTACCCTCTTTTGTGAAAACTACATCTGACATGTTTTATTGACCTGCTGCAGATTTTTTTTATTTAGCTGAGTAATTGTGTGGTATCACTCACGTGGGAATTATATTGTATTTCCTTCTTTTGCTTGGTGATGAAATTACTCGGCAGTGGGATAGAACAAGGATAAGTTAGGGCCCAGCCAAAAACAGGTGAAATTGTGCTGTTGCTCTTGTGGGCATTTTGATATTCTTCATCTTTGCAGCTGATGTATTCTGATTGAAGCGCCTCATTTTCATAACTATTTTTTTGGCTGAAGATGGAAGTTATGATATTTCCAGGACTGTACAGTGTTGTTCTTAACACCAAAATCTTCAGCCATGTGGAAGCCATTTGTAGCCGGGGTGTTTCGAACGTGCTGAAGTTTGCCGTGAGATCACACTGATGTGTATAGTAAACGGTGGTTTGGCTGCTTGGGCAATCAAGTGCTCACAATACATTTGTATCTGCTAGAACGTGATAATACGAGGAGCTGCCTCGCCATGTGATTTTCTCTACTGAAAAGCTGATTATTGATTGTCAAGTCTACTGCGGAAGTTAAAACAAGAATCTCATGGTATATTCTACTCATGACGAAACCAGTGACGAAAAATCCAGTGGTGCTTTTCAGCCTAGCTTATCAAGTATCATGATTGACCAAGACTTGCTACATTGTATTAAGCTTGTCACGTACAGCTCTTACATGGCACTCACAGGGTCACATCAAGAGATTACAGGAAGGTGGCAACCAGAGTACCTTACAGTTGTAAACTCTTTCGCAAACTTTCTATCATCAAATTGTCAGCCGTCGTATGAATCTCACGTGTCAGTGACTGTTGTATTTGTCCTTTTCAGTTGTTCGCATGGTGTCACTGGTGACTCTGATACGCCGGTTCTCTTAAACAACCAAACAAAAACACTGAATACTGACGTCGATTCCATGTGGTAGAAACATCCAAGTGAAAAGCCAAGGCTCCCTTTGGAACGTAGGAATAAGGAATATTTTCCGTTTCCTACACGAATTGAATTGACTCTTGTGAAAATATTGCATTCTAAATGGGGCTTATACCGTTATAACCATCGTGCAAGTATAAAATCCGAATAAGTCAACTGAGAATTGAGGTTACACAAGCATAAATGAATATTTCGTGAAAGCTAATTGAACATGAAGCGAAACGAAATTACCAAACCAGTTACCATCCTTTGATCCATCAATATATCTAGCCAATAAATGCTTGTTCAAAGGACAAGTCGGCCCACGAGTCCAACTCCGGCGAACCGAGGTCGGACAGCCCGTCAAACACGCCCGGCGGCGCACACAGCGGCTGCTGCATCAGAGGCTGCACGGTCGGGACGTCGGGGCTACTGTTGCCGGCAGTAGTTGCTGTGTCTGATGAACTGTGTACATACAGCGCACCACCGCCGCCGCCACCACTCGAACCAGCGCCACGCCCATGCACGGCGGCCAAGGGGTTGGCGGCGTGGACCCTACGCGGCAGCGGCCGGAAGATGGCTGCCTGCGGGAAACCGGTGAGCTCCTGCACCATGGCGCGGAAGTTGGACACGTCGGTCGCGACCACGGTGGTCGACGAGCGGCGCGACGTCGACGGCCGCGCCGCGTGCCTCTTCTTGGCGCGCCGTGGTCGTTGCACGGCCGCGGAACCGAAGGCCGGGACTTGACCGGGCTGAGCGGAGTGATGGAGCGAGCGGGCCGCGATGCATGGCTGGTAATCCGTACCGAACGCACGTGTGGCCGTGTGTTCTCGGTCGCAGGAGTACATTTGGTGTCTTGCAAGAGAGGCTTCAAGATGGCACGAGATAGTGCAGGACTGCCAAGGGAGTAGTTGAGTTTGATGTGTATTTATAAACTTCATTGGCTGGAATTAACTGACTGAAGTTGTCATTCTGCAGTGTGGCGATATTTTTGGGGAGCTATCTAATCAGAGAGGTAGAGGTAATTGAGCAACAAAGGTACTCGTCATCGTCTATGGAGTATATGGTATCTGGAGATATGTGCTTTAGCTAGAGTCGTGATTGTTTTGACTAACCCTGTGCAATCTATGACACCGTTAACTTTGTCTGAACATGCTTATAGCTATCAATCAGTCAGTATTATCATGAAATCAAAATTGCGCGAATTTTCTCTGAATGAAATTTTGCGTAAAACCCTGGAATTGCGCAATTCTTTGAAATTTCATATTTTAGCATAAAGGGCCTCGGAATCTGAATTTTGAATTATTTTTAGCATTTGAAGCTTATTTATTTATGCCATTATTATTCTCTGTATTTTCTGTATTTATTCTTGTTTTGGTTAATTGTAATTGTTTTAATTGCTTTTAATCAACAAATTAGATAAAATTATAGAAAATACATAGAAAATTCTGGAACATTACGAGAACCTTTTGTACCATTTATTTACCATGATGAATTATTTCGTGCATGTCTACCTCATGTGAGACTTATACACATATAGATGATCGGCATCACGAACCGAAGTTCGAGGAGTGGCCTGATGGCCAAAACTATCTCGACGAGCATCCGATGTCGAGATTGTGCTTGGAGTCGAGGAAGCTCATGCGACTATTGGGATTGGTGGATGAATGACGCCAACCCGAGCCTAAAGAGAATGATCAGCACTTCATTTTCTCGCACCACTTCTACCTCACTCTCAAGAATGAGTACATGGTAGAGAATAGCGCGCTAGCACTGGATTGCACTTAAGAAGCGGTTTGAGAGGCTAAAGTACACCATTCATTCTCAAGCGGTAAGAATAGATCGGTGAGGTTTGCCAACTTTAAGATCGGTCGGAAAACACAACTTGCCTTGCGATTTGTACCCAATCTGAGAAAATTGAGAAAATCCTTCCACCCCAATGCAGTATAATCCGCACGTAATTATCGTCCAAGACGGCTATGAGGAATATCTCAATTGATTGATATGATACAAGTTGTGGAGGTTTAGGACGAGTTCTCAGTAAGAACTAAGTCACTCGATCATCTGGAGCTCCATTGGCCGTGAAGCCAACGTCGGGAGCAACAAGGTGCGAAAGCCCTTGATAGAGAAAAAGGGAAGGAAGGGTAAGGCCGCAGCCAGAGAAAGCGAATCGGATGCTCCACGTGAGAATAAGGCTAGCAAGCCAAAATGGGATGGCAAAGGGCACCATGAAGCCCACTCATCGCATCGGTTGAGGGGCGCTTTGAGCAGACTACCGCTACCGATGGTGTTTGAGACCATTACAACAACAACACCTCTCTCGACCTAGAAGCGATCAACGCCATGATTTCTCTTGAAGAGAATGTCACCCGAAAGAATAGCGAAGAAGTCTAGTGCATGAATGCATTTAGACTTTAATTGTCATTTATTTTGTGTGGAAGAATATGCTAGAATTTGCATGGATGGTACTTAAGATTTGTTGTTTTCGTGATGGTTGGATGATTTTGGAAGAATTCATTCATTTATTCAGTTTATAATGGCATGACATGTTCGATATTGGTGTATTTATTTATGTGTTAATTGCCTTCTCATGCATATGAATAAAATACCTATATTAGAACAAGTGTAGCGCCTATAAAGGAAGTGTGCTTAGCTAGCAATGGCACAATATGTACCATCTTAAGAGAGACTAAGTTTTTCAAGTCGATTCGTGAGAGCTTTGGCGACCTTACGACAATCGCCAAAAGCGATGCATGTATAATTGGTTCAGAAGAGCCACAATGGGCACAACTTTGGTCATTGAAGAAGCCTCATTGTACCAGAATCGATTTGAACTCTCCTAAGTTTTAAAAATATTTGCGCCACCGGTTTCACGTTGAGACTGGAGCGAGCGGGCCGCGATGCATGGCTGGTAATCCGTACCGAACGCACGTGTGGCCGTGTGTTCTCGGTCGCAGGAGTACATTTGGTGTCTTGCAAGAGAGGCTTCAAGATGGCACGAGATAGTGCAGGACTGCCAAGGGAGTAGTTGAGTTTGATGTGTATTTATAAACTTCATTGGCTGGAATTAACTGACTGAAGTTGTCATTCTGCAGTGTGGCGATATTTTTGGGGAGCTATCTAATCAGAGAGGTAGAGGTAATTGAGCAACAAAGGTACTCGTCATCGTCTATGGAGTATATGGTATCTGGAGATATGTGCTTTAGCTAGAGTCGTGATTGTTTTGACTTGTGCAATCTATGACACCGTTAACTTTGTCTGAACATGCTTATAGCTATCAATCAGTCAGTATTATTTATTAAATGTACTATCTATAGTTAAAAGTCATTGATCACAACAAAAAAAAAAACAGACCAAAAAAAAAAATACTGGTATAAAGTTAGTGTTACAGTAAAAGAGAGGAAGGTGTTCTACAAGCTAGTCGATAGGGCAGATCAAACAGTTGTGGGGCGTTGCGAAATGGTGAGTGCGATCGGTATATCTGGGTTGGAACTTGGAATTGTAAGTGGTGCTTCGTCGGATCGGATAGCTTTCCGGCCGGTCGAGTAGGACGGACTCTGCTCTGCGTGCCTCTACAACGTATTTGTTCGCTTGTCTTTTTTTCTCTCCAGTAGATTAATTTCTGGTCACAAGTAACCTTCGCTGGCAAGGGAAAAAGGCTCGATTAGCTCGGTTGGATCGGCTACGGCGAGTCAACAAGGGACGAATGACTTTCCAAAATATTATCTTTGATATTAATAACTTAATGTAATGAAAAACTCAAGCCTACAAGCTATTATAAAGCCAAGAGATAAATAACATAAAGATCACTGAGGCAATAGCCTTATTGGTCTAACCGTCGGCCAGAGGCGATCGGACCGCTCGATCGGTCTGACCTCAAGTATCACATTAGTCGGACTAGTCAGAGTGGTCAGATCGCTCAAGTCATGGTGGTCTGACTACCCAACGAACAGAGGTTGAAAATAGCATGACACACAATAAAAAAAATGCTAACTCTTAAATCACTGATCTAAATACGATGAAACTTACAAATCCTCTCTAAGATGTCAGAAACCTATTGCAATCATGAATCGTAAAGGTCAATACCAAAGTTTCAACCTTTATACAAAATAAGGAAGGTCCCACCAAAACCGGTCAAAAGAGACAAACCTCGATATGCTCTTGCTTGTAAGTTCTTGATAATCTAGATAACCTTAGATGAGTTCTCACATGTGATAGCAAACTAAATTATAGTATGAACTCAAACCAAAACACCTATAAGATAAAAAAACCCCAGAACTACCCCTTTCTTGAGTAAAACCGAATAATTACAAGAACTTTCTATAAAAAAAAGGTCTAGATAGATGTGATCTGATCTATAAGATATATTCACCCTTTATATTTTTTTGGTATCAAGAGAGATCAAATGGAGATAAAATCTATATGAGAAAAACAAGCAAATCAAAAGCACAAGAAGAATACATGTCACAACTTATTTGGAAGAAGTTTGGATGTTCATTCCACTTAGAGATGATTGTTTTATAGCCATTCACTCATGGAGGAAGGAACTCTAAGTCTAGAGTACACACAAAGTTTTCAACACAAGAAAAATCTATCAGACGGTTGTCTATCAGATAGCAAAACTAGAGATCAAAAGACACAAAATCAAACTAAAAATTTGACAATAAAATACAAAAAAATAATCAAATACTCATCAATAATATAAGATTGCCAACAGTTCACTAGCTATTTTCAGGATACTAGAGATCGCATCCACTCTAGTTTCCAACTTGCGCAGGCCATGCTAATCTTCTTGATTCTTCACTAATAACACCTCGCCGAAATCCATGTGGCCAGGTAATGAGGTCAAGCCCAAGCGAAGGTCAAGCTGAGGCGAAGCATTCAAGCACGATCGCGGTCACCGGTCACCCAAACTTGGGGAGAACTCCATGCTAAAACCAAATCAACTCTGTGCTACTGTTCTACTACATCGACGCATGGAAGAATCGTATCGGGATGTGTCTTCCGTACACACTTATAAAAGGAGATGCATGTGCCATAGTCCACAGCATGCACATATAAACCACGTGGATGATAAGTTAGTAGACACGTCACGCGATGCATGGGTGTCACTGCCCGACTGGTGTGAACGCTTGGTCTGCAAGACTGCAAGTATGAGATGAACATAGACTCGCTCACTTGCACACGCTTAGCCCCGCTAGTTTCAGATTTAGTTTCTGATTTTTAATTTTTTTAATTTATTATTTCTTAATTTTATTTTTTAGTTTTTTTAGCTTTTTCTTTTTTTCTGTATGTCTTCACATTGTCTATGATGGGTTAACATATTTTTTCTAATTTTAAATTTTTTTAATTTTAATTACGTCAAATAAATGCTGATACAAATAAAAAATAAATCAACTACGGTAGAAAACCATAAACTACCGTCAAATTGAGTACCACCTAATAAAACTGATGCAATTTTGCGTATTCTAGTGCCGTGCTTATGGGTGGGTTCTTTTGGGCTGATGGCTTATGATTTAAATATTTGAATTCTGGCTGTTCGTGAGAGATAATACACAGAGAAAAATAGTTGCATGTGATTTTGATTGATATAACTGAACTCAGTACTTTTTTACTATAATTTTTCAATTGATCTCGTTTTAAAACATATATTGTTGAAAAACTAATTATAGATAGTATAAATATAAGTTAGCTATAAACTTAAAGTCCAATCTAAATGTAAGTGGCAGAGAAAGTCATGCACGTGCGACAGTCGCTTTCAGAGAAAGGAAGCATATACGTGCAGGCTGCAGGCACTGCCTGGCTTCATCACTAAGCTAAGTGCTCACTAACATTCACCGATATTATACTGTTTTAGTACAATCCAAGGATAAGAAGAGCCATGATGAAATGAGTCCAGCTGCAGGCTGCTAGCTACAAGGATGCAGGCCTACAAGGCACGAAGTGGACTGGTTGGAAGGCAGATTTAGGCCCGGCTTATTTTGACTTCAGCTTCTGATTTATTTTTTATTATTTATAAATTTTAATTTTTTTTGAATTTTTGGTTTTTTTGAGTTTTTTTACCGGTTCTTTTTTCGGTATTCGTTTGCATTATCTGTGATGAGCTAGCATATTTTTTCTATTTTTAAATTTTTTAAATTTAATTATGCTAAATAAATCATCTTCAGCTACAGTGAAATTTCAACGACTACAGTGTAATTTCAGTTATAAACCATAGCTTTTCAGCCCAATCGAGCGGGCCTATATATCGTCTAACTAACAGTTAGGATCAATTGTTACTTAAGAGTAAACAGGCATGCATGTGGGTTTCTGCAGTTGAATGAGCATTCAACTTGTACAGCCTAAAGAGCCCACGTAGCGGCGAAGAAATTAGTGGAGGCTCGAAGGACTACACTATTTTTTATCCAGAAACTAAAGAGGACTGTATTAAATCAAGACAAACATAATAAATATAGTCTTATATAATTCAAATTAATATATAAATAGAAAAGAAACAACGTTAAGAGAAAAAATACAATAAAGATACATCGTGTAGGATTACGCCCGTGAATCCACATGTTGTTGCGAAATCTGGACACATTTGGACCCCTAAACACCCGAAATTCCACTTTTGGCCCCTAAATCAAAAAAATTCCGTTTCTGGACCCCTCCCGACCGCGCGTTCACGAGCTGGTGCCACGTGTCCCGACGCTGCGGGCGGCGGCGCGGCGGCGGGCGCGCGCGGCGCGCGCGGCGCATGCGCGGCGGCGCATGGCGGGCGGCGCGCATGCGCGGCGGCGCGGCGATGCGCGTCGGAGCGCGCGTCGCGGCGGCGGCGGTCGCGCGCGGTGGAGCGGGCGGTCGCGCGCGGCCGGGACACGTGGCGCCATCTCGCGAAACGCGCGGTCGGGAGGGGTCCAGAAACGGAATTTTTTTGGTTTAGGGGCCAAAAGTGGAATTTTCGGGTGTTTAGAGGTCCACATGAGTCCAGATTTCTGTTGTTGCATCTAACATTATACTCCCATTCGTTTCACAATATTTGTCCACAGATTACCATACGTATAGATCAAATAAACACTAAATCTAAAAAAATTAATAGAAAATGATCATGTATCTATATATATCCCTATTAAATGATATACCATAAATCACTTTATCTCTTTTAAAGCATTTAAATAGAGGTAGAGGGTGGAAACATAGTAATAAATGCACTTTTGATTTTCTCAATGAACAGATATTTTGAAACGGGAGCTTTCGAAATCTTTACTATATAAAAGAAGGAGTTGGTGGTTGGTGCGGCCTTTCCCATCTCTACTCCTTAAAAGCATCCGAACCATTCAATCTTACTGCAAAGCATCTGAACCATTCCTTGCTACTGACGCGGCCAGCCCAACCTCCTCTGCGCCCGCAAACCCCACGTTCTCCACGCATAGCCTCCCCCTCGACCCCATGTTCTCCAACCTCCCTGTCGCCCTGCTCGCGCCCACCCACCCCCGCGTCGCCCTCTGCTCCGCCTCCCACCTCCTCCGCGCCCGCAAACCCCCTAACGCCCCAATCCCGCGCGCCGCGCCGCCGCTCTGCCTCCCCCGGCGGTCTCCACTTTCCCTATCCTCTCCTATCCCGATCGCCACTCTCAATCCCATCCTGAACGACCAAACCCTAGAGGTCGCCACTGCAGCCAAGGTGGAGGCCGGGGAGGAGGGGATCTCGGCGGTGCTCGTGGGGAGGGAGTGGTGGGAGTGAGCGTCGCTGGTGTCGCCCTTCTTCTGGGGCACGGCCATGGTGGCCATGAAGGGAGTCATACCCAAGACCGGGCCCTTCTTCGTCGCCGCGCTCCTCCTGCTCCCCGCGGGCGCGCTGCTCGTCGCCTTCGCCGCTGCGCGCGGCAGAAGCAACCTTCTTGTTGGGCACTGGCGCCGCCCGCCTTCGGCCTTTGTTGACGCCACCTGCTTCCATATCCCTACCTCCTTTGGCCTCCCCGCCCTCTAGGGCGCTGCGTCGCTTTCGTGCTCACCCCGTCTCTAGCTCTCTAGAGGGATCTCGCTGGATCCAAGGTGGGTTGGGTCGTCTATGTTTGGTTCTTGGTTTGGTTTTGCGCGAGATGGTGATGTAATGATGCGTGTTCTTGTAGGAATTTGGCGGAGGGCGGCAGCTACTGTGGAAGCCATGTGTGGCGGTGGGCCATGTGGGCGGCGGCTAGCGGTGGTGTGGACGGCAATGGTGCACCGGCGTCCGTCGCCGGGCTTTGGCAATTGCGGGTCCTCGCGACCGCAGAGGAGGAGGCACCGCCGGCCTCATTGCGCCGCCGGCGAGGACCGGTCATGCGCGGCTCTCGCCATGGTGCTCGTGCCTAGGAGTGAGTGCTTGTTTCTTCTTCTTATTGCTCCCCCGCTCCTCCTCGCTTTCGTAGTGTGTAGTTTGCGCGATCAGGGGAAGCTCGTGGTTCTCAGATTTGGGCGAGGGCGAGTCAAATGCGGCTGTTTGTTTGGTTAAAGGAGGCGCTTTCCGGTGATTCGGCTCAATCGTGGGCTTAAATTGGCGATTTTGGCATAAATTTCATGCTCATTTGGGGATCTCGGGTTTGGATTGGGTGTAAACGTTCTGAATTTGCGATTGGTTCGTGGGATATGGCATGGCGTACTACAGTTTATCCCTTTGGTACCTCAAAGGAGGTGCCTTTCTAAACCTTGACCTAAATGTGAGTTCATATCCTATTTCCTCTGTTGCTCATGTGCTATATTTAGTGCTGATTCGGTAAGCTCAACGCTTAGGCTGGACTAGAAATAAACTTTGTAATTGGCGATGTGGAATGATCAGGGGATTTCTTTGCTTCACAGTTGGTTATGCACCCTGAATACATTTCCTCAGACATATGGCACATAATGAAATCAAATGTACGGCACTCGATGTGCCAAACTATCTCTAATTGATGTAGACTTCTACCAGTTATACAGCGAAGTAGATATTTGCAATATTCAAGCAACTTGTAGAGATGCATAACTAGAAGAAAATTGATACATCTTGTTGTCTCGACGCTTTTGTTGGCACTAGAGCTGATTAGGGCCTTGTTGCTTTCTGCAGGGATTTATAAAAGCAATGGATATCTACAAGTGACTTGCAATGGAGGCCTCAATCAAATGCGAGATGGGGTTTGTATTAGCTATAGTAACTTCTCGTTACCTTCTTGCCTGGTTATAGGCTGCGAGCGAGCACAACTATTCATTTTTAATTCGATTGTAAATTGTTTATGAAATGGTATCGTGCAGATATGTGATATGGTAACCATAGCACGCTATCTGAATCTAACATTAGTGGCGCCTGAATTGGATAAAAGATCTTTCTGGGCTGATCCAAGGTAAAGTTTTCCATATAACATTGTTTCAGTAAGATCAACATTGTACTTGTTTGATAAACTGTGTGTCCTGATTTGCTTTCTGAAAATACTCAAACATGAGTTATGATTTTGTGCTGTTGTAAAACAGCTTTCCTCTCCATATTTCAGAACAATCAAGGATTTATTTTCTTCGAAATGATAAATATCTAATGATTGTCTTCAAATGATAAATGCATAAGTAACACTATTTTCTTCTTAAATGTTGGTGAATCTCGTACATATAGGAATGTCTAGATTTAAATATGGTATTTTGTTACGTAAGACGATATATTTTGCTCCAACTTCATTAGTTGTGTTCTAAAGTTTTTGTGAAGCCGCAATCAGCAATACTTTACAATATTGCCAATATTGCCTAATCTACTGTTCATATGATCTAAAGTTCATCTCTTGCCAAATTATCTCAAGTTCATTTGAAGTGGCATTACATGTTTGACATTTATACAATGGCGTCTCACAAATACGTTGTTGATATTTTAAAACTGCCATGTGTGATCTACCTTACTGACATGTGTCCAATAAATTTATTATTCACTATTTGCTTTTAGGCTTTCAGAGAAGAAAATACTACATGGAAGATGGAAATGCAGAACATGCCCCTTGTTTCAAGGAATGTACATGACTCCAATGTGCAGAGAGGGGCTGGATAGCCTAGATACAAAGTCTAGCTGCAGGTTTTTTATGCCATTTTTATTTAGATGGGGTATTCCTAGTTTATTTTTTGTAGGATAGTAATTATTTTGGCAGCTTTTCTACTCCCATTTTTGCATAGATAGGTTAATGACATTGCACTGTGATAAATTTTCACTTGTGATGACGTAAGTTGCAGGTAGGGATTTGAGATGAAGGCACAAGATAGGGCGCTGGATGGACAGTACTTGTGATATAGATTTCTTGTTCTGTTCTCGTGAATGGTGATATCTGGTGGCATGTGAGATGCGAAAATATAGTGAAAACGGGTACGGAAGGAAAACAGTTGTGAGTTGTTTAGCTTTAGGTGGCTATGTTTGTAATGTCACATTAGACCGTAGAGTTTTTTTGAACTCTCTGTATGATGTATTTGGCCATTCAAATGGTATGATGTATTAGGCCATTCAAAGGTACGATGTGTTAGTCCATTCAAATGGGCCGCGAAGTTCCTCAGCCGGAAAAAACTCGGGCACCATTCAAATGCTTCACTAATATGATGCTTGGTTTATTTACGAGTATGAATATGTATACTTTGTTTGATATATGATATGTAAGATAAAATTAATATTTATTATTCAGTTTGAGATCATATTTGATAGTATGTATCACTTTTATTTGGTACTCCGTTGCAACGCATGGGCACCTTACTAGTCATAGATAAATATTACGGAACGGGGGGAGTAGCCAGGAACCGGCTCTTCAAATCTTCCTAGTTCCCGGCCCTATTAACTGGAAAATAGGAAAAGAAAAAGGAAACTAAACAGCCCCTCTTCCTGGGCAAGCCTTGCATCCCAATCCGTGAAGCCCAGGCGCTCCATGCCGCAAGAAACGAGCAAGCAGCTACGCTAGCCCACGTGGGTTGGTGAGGATGCGGCCCATCTGATTTCGCTGCCCTTCCCAGTAAGCAGCCTAGGAGGGATCCAAGTGGGTGGCCTGGCACAGGGTTGTAAAATTTTTGCTTTTTAGCCCAAAATTTGAAAGTTTTTTACATATAGACCCCTGAAGAAAAGATTTGCAAAAATGGACTCCTAGCATGGCGCCAACTCACATGACGCCCAGGGTACACGGCACGGCGCCATATGCTTTGGCGCCGTGCGTGGACACGTAGGATCCACGGTGGCACAACACGGCGCCAAAGAACATGGCGCCGTGCCATACACATATGGCGCTAACGGTCGTGGCGCCGTTTCCTGGGACTTAAGACCGAGCGCAGCCCCGCCCCCACCACCCCTCGCTCTCGCTCAACGCATGCAGCAAAGTAGCCTCTGCCGCCGCCTGGCTCTCCCCTCCCCAAATCCATCCCAATCCATCGAATTTTCTTGCGGTTTTGCTTCCAAACCGAGCAAGCAAGGTGAGCTCCCTCTCCTCCTTTGATTTGTCGCAGTAGATATGGATTATTTGAGGTACATTTCGTAGGGCAAAATTGGAAACCCTAGATGAAATTAGTTGGATTTGAGTCAGTTTTAGGTTCGATTCGCAATAGATATGCGTAATGTATTAGTAGTAATGTGTATAGATTCGTTTCTAGGGTTTGATTATTGTACGTAATGATTGAGGTATGTTTGTTTGTTGTGCTATAGATGGATAAGGTTGTGACTTTGCACCATGGTGGTACTGTGAAGAGAAATGACAATGGGGGTGTTGATTTGGAGGGCATGGAAGAGACCACATTGCTATTTAGTTCACGTCCGTCGTATGGTGAGGTCATTTATCGCTTGAAAGAGAGGTTGAGATGGACAGATGAGCATGGTGATGTCGTTATGCAAGGATTGATTGATGTTGGGTCATCAAAGGGGCCGCGTATAAAGACATTGGTTTCGATTGGCGGCGACGGTGAATGGGATAACTATGTGGCCATTATTTTCAACTCAGAGGTCAGAGCACCTGACTTGTTTGTGCAGAGGGTGGTGAGAGATCAATCACCTCCTAGGGCTGCATTGGATCCCATGACTCACCGTTGGTTGGGTCACCGGATCATGAAGAGGTCGAGGTGCAAGTTGTATCCTCGGCCAAGTATGTGAGGTTCCATTGAATCGTAGAAGTCGACTCGAGGATGTCGATGACCGCTTTGTTGGTGGATTCGACGAGGAGACAAGTGTTTGAGGAACCCATGGTTTGTGTAGCATCTAACAGGGTGGATGTACAAATTGCGTGAGACGAGGTCGCTTAGAGGATGCGAGGGTCGTGGACTCGATGATGATAGACCACCACAGTTTGACGCTCAGCGAAATTGAGATGCCGAGAAGAATATTTCCGGCCGTGATCCACTAGTGTCCGATTATAATGACCTAAGCAACGCACATAGGGTCGCCGCGATGGAGGGCAAATGCAAAGGGACGTACCTAGGCCCGGGCTAGTATCATAATTCGAAGGGTCATGTCTTTGAGGATATGTCGGCATTGAAGATGTGGTTGAAAGAGTACTCGATCGTGCACAACCGTCCATATCGGGTTAAGAACTCATACGCCAAACGCTCGGTACACCATCAAATGTGAGAGCACAGGTGTGCATGGAAAATCTGTGCTGTGAAGGTGAAGGGTACGAGAGGTTTAAGATTACAATCGTGGATGGACCGCATACCGGGTCTTTCGAGCCCAACCGAAATATTGTCGCTGACTTCTCGCTTCATCGCAACCCGCCTGCACTTCCATGATAAAGCACATGCCAACGATACGCTGCGGGCGCAGTGATAGAGGTCGTTAAACTAAAGTGACACTACACAATCAAGTATGGGAAAGCATGGAGGCGCAACAACGTGCTTTGAAGTTGATTTATGGTGATTGGGAGGAGGCGTATGAGCGCTTGCGCCATGTTGAACGCAATGAAAGCGCCAATGCAGAATGCAGATGAGTACGCGCCTAAGCCCGATGTATGGGTTAATGGAAGACATATTTTTTCGAGCATTCGGTGCTTTGGTCGGTGTGTCGAGTCTTTCAAACATTGTAGGCCTGTTCACAATTGATGGGACGCCTGTTGGGCAAGTATGAGGAACGTTGTTGATTTCTATTGGTCGTGATGCGACAACTCGCTTGTGCCGCTGGCTTTTGCTTTGGTGGAGAAGGAGGACAAATCTAGCCGGGCTTGGTTTCTACGGCTTGTACGGATCCATGTGGTTGGCCCGGGAGGGAGGTATGTGTGTTGTCCGACAGCACGCCGGGATCTTGAGCGCCAGTTAAGAAGTGATACCAGTGACATTTACCTGTACGTCATTGTTGGTGCACAAGGCCAACTTGTTCAAAAAAGATGGGGTAAAGGCCAACTTTGCACTTTTCGAGGAGGTATGTCGCCAGAGGGAGGTAAAGCTGTTCGATGAGAAGTTAGAGGAGTTGAAAACGAAAACTAATGCCGAGGGTCGTGATTGGATAAGGGGTTTAATGAGGGATGTGCACAAATGGTCAAGAGCTCATGACCCATTAGGAAGGAGGTATGGGTTCATGACTAGCAACATGGCAGAATGCTTCAACGGGCTGCTTAAGGGGGCACGTGGATTGCCAGTTACCGCAATTGCGGCATTCACTTTCTACAAGTGTGTTGCATAGTTTGTCAACGGGCACCGGAAAGCCTCAGACATGTTAAAGGCACATGCACGTTGGCCACCTCGTCCTCACGGCTTCATTACCAAAGCGAATATGCAAGCCAATGAACAGGAGTACCACTGTTTTGACCATGTGACGGGCACGTATGAGGTTGTTGAGGGTGGAGGGACAACCGAGAATGGAGAGCTCCGAGAGGCCTGAAAGCATAAGGTCGTGATTACATCCTTCACATGCACATGCGGTGTTCCCGACAAGTTCCATTTTCCATACTCCCACATGGTGACCGCATGTAGGGCCCGGAATGTCGATGTTGAGACCAAAATCCCGAGACTATTCAGCGTGGATACGTTGGTGAGGCCATGGGCCCCACGGTTCGAGCCATATCGTGATGAAAGCGAGTGGCCACTTTACTCGGGTCCCAGGTACATAGCGGACGCGAGGTTACGTTGGCACAAGAGGGGCAGCAGGAAGCGGTCAAGGTACAAGATGGACATGGATCGGATACCTGGTCACACCAAGAGGGGTAGGGCAAATCCCTTCGTTGAGGACCCACAGGTGACACACTGCAGTATGTGTGGTCTAATGGGTCACAATTTACGGACATGTCAACGTCGTTCCACTCAGGTTAGCGGCGTTAGGTCTAGAGAGCATAATTTTTAGATATTTTGTTATTCTTATCACTAACGTAATTTTGGATGCGCAGGATGGCGAGGTACCTACCGGTGGACGAGTTCTACGACAGAGAGCACCGCGGCAAGCTCACGATGATTCCCATACTGCGTCCTCCAACCCATGATGATGAGAGTTGTGTGTATGTGTATGTGTATGTGTATGTGTGCATATATGTATGTGTATGTGTATGTGTGCATATATGTATGTATGTATGATTTGAGATTTATATGTGAATGTATGCATCTAGACTTTATTGAGAGTTATGCGTATGTGTTTTATATGTGAATGTATGTATATGTGTGTATGTGTTTTGTATATGCGAAAAATGCATACTCTTTGTTGTTTTTTTTCAGATGTTTATGTAGCACGGCGCCAAACACTCCGGCGCCGAGGTATTGAAAAACGGCGCCAGGAACTTTGGCGCCAAAGTTTTGCACGCCGTAGTTCAATATCTCGGCGCCAGAGTGTTTGGCGCCGTGCTACTTACATAGGGCGCTGTGGTGTTTGGCGCCGTGATTACCGCACTTGCATTAAAATCGCAAGCTCTTAGTTGTTTCGCTCCATCCGCAGAAACAATACTAATTGACATTCACCAAATGAATAAGCACACCCAAAATAACATACCGAGTGCATACGCCCACATACATACATAGTCCACATACATAGTTTATAAATTTTCAGAAAATACATACGTCCGCATACATCAAACATTAAATATACATTGCAATAACCTCATCGAGTGAATCGAGGCCACTTCCCCTTCCTCTGAGCATCGTGGTATCGCTCAAGGGCTGCCTTGGCACGCCGCGCTCTCTTTAGCTTCTTCGCTTTCTCCTTGCGCTTTGCCGCGGCCCTCCTATGCTCCTCCTCACGGTGTTCCCTCGCGGCCTCCTCCTGTTTCTTCTCCCTTTCCCACATCTCCTTTCGTTCTTCATCCCACTTCTTATTGGCGTCAAGATATTTTTTGTCATCCTCGGCGATCGCAGTGTCGATCCACTGCTCAAAATCACAAAGCGGTGGAGGCTCCTGCAAATGTACGCATTCGTTAAACCAACAGAATTAATACCAATTCGATGAATCGACAATACAACATACCATCTTGCCGAGGACAACGGCGGCATGTGGCGGATCGAACGCCCAGTTAGCGCACATCCAGTACCTCTGCCTATATGTATCCGGATCATCCGACCTTTCCACTTTGCAAGGATCGCCACAATAACACATCGGCACGGGAACACCGGATGGAGGTGGCAAACGAGTGAAGCCCATGACAACCTAAAATGCGAAATGAATAAGATTTATAATTTTTCTCGTTTCTAACCCTAGGTTAGCTAGTTACCCAAATCAAACCCTAATCCAACTAATTTCAACCTAAAAACGGATCTATTACTAATACATTACGCATATCTATTGCGAATCGAACCTAAACCGAGCCAAATCCAACAAATTTCATCTAGGGTTTCAACTTTTGCCCTATGAAATGTACCTCAAATAATCCATATCTACTGCAAAAAATCAAACGAGGAGAGGGAGCTCACCTTGCTAGCTCGGTTTGGAAGCAAAATCGTGAAAAAATGATGGATTTGGGTGGATTTTGATGGGAGAGAGGCGGCGGCGCTGTTCTCGTGGTTCGGCCGACGAGTGGAGTGAGGGGCCGGGGCTGCGCTTCGGTCTTAAGTCCCAGGAAACGGCGCCACGACCGTTAGCGCCGTATATGTATGGGACGGCGCCATGTTCTTTGGCGCCGTGCTGTGCCACCGTGGATCCTACGTGTCCACGCACGGCGCCAAAGCATATGGCGCCGTGCCGTGTACCCTGAGCGCTATGTGAGTTGGCGCTGTGCTAGGGGTCCATTTTTATAAATCTTTTCTCAGGGGTTCATATGTAAAAAACTTTCAAATTTTGGGCTGAAAAGCAAAAATTTTACCACAGGGTTACGGCCCATGGGGGAATAACAAGAGGACCACTTGCAGCGGGGCTGCTGCCGTGGCAAGGAGGCGGATGTCGCGGCCCGCAGGCGAAGGCGCGGACGGCCGGATAGACGTCGGACGGATGGTCCCTAGGCCGCCTACGTGAGTTGTGCGACGTGCCGCGAGGCCCACAAAAGCGGGGCGGAGAGGCGGCAAAGCCCACGTCAGGATGAAAAGGGGGTGGGTCGGCCCGTTAACCCTCTGGCCCGTCCTCAACCAATGGATAGTGGTTCGACCCATAAAATTTGATGGGCAGCTAAGGCCATGACTCCCACGACCCTCGGGTCGAGCCGACCCTATTCCTTCTCGCAAAATGAACGAATGCATGGTACTACTTTCATTCTTTTCTATTTAACGCTTTTGATTTTTTACGGCATTCAAGATATAATTTTGATCATTATTTTTTATAACATTATAGTAACATATACTAATAAAATTATACAAGTATTTTAACTATAAATCTAATTATATAATTTTTATATAGTCAATCCAGATAGTTTTGAATTTATTAGTGGTCAAACTTTAAAAAGTTTGACAGTATATATTCAAAAAAGGTAAATAAAAAGTACGAGAGAGAGAGAGAGAGTATAAGAGTCAGGTTGCCACCCTATTTGATGGTGTAGGCCTTGTCGTCTATGCACTTGTGCGGTCTCTCCTCTCACGCCACCTGTAGTCTCGCACCAACGGTAGTTGCGCCATAATATCACACTGACGCAGAGGTGGTGCCCAGCTTAGGGACGTGCAACACGTGCCTATGGAGCGGCAGCCCCTAGTTCCCCAGCGAAAGCGAGAACATGCTCGACGAGGTGAATACTGTGGGAGATCGGAGGAGCCATGTGCACTAGCTGCGGCTATGGATTCGATTTGTATGTATGATTGAATCTGCATTCTTTTGGGGATTTGAAAAAGAGAATAACTTATGAACGGTATATTGTTTCTTCCTTCGTCGACAACATAGCGTAGCCTCCTCTTCCTCCTCCGCGCTGCCTTTGGCTCCGGATCTAGCGAAGCGCCACCATGACAATAGAGTCACCATGCCCTCTAGATGTCGAGGGAGGCCGGAGAGGCGATGGCCCGATGGTGGGTGGTGGCGGAGGGCATCGAGCGGTGGTGGACAGTGGTGGAGGGAGGAATGGGTGAGATGGCGGCGAGATTGTTGCCAGCCGAAAGTGGTGGAGGAGGGACCGGGGGGAGGCGGAGGAGGGGTGCGAAGCTGCTCGCGTCGGAGAAAAGAGGGAAATAGGAGCGACAGTAGGGGAAAGGCTGAGGAGCGACGGGGAGGGAGGCGGGGGAGCGACGGTAAGAGGGAGGGGAGGAGTCGTGGCCAGGTGGCTATCCCGTTGGATTGTGGTTTTAATGGGATAGCGTTGGGTAGTAGCCCTCTTTGAAGAATGGGATGAGATAAGGTGAAGGAGGAATTGCTAATGGAGCGATGGATCAATAGCATATTATCACTCAATTGGCGTGGGTTTACTGGATTTGATTTTCTTATTGATGTCATATGGGCTAGGGCTTGGCTTTGCATTGGCCGATGGCTTGATGCAAGTGCTCATGGCTGCACGAGGTTGCCGGTGTAAATTCCGCAATGGATGCGAGCAACGACAACAACGTGAGACTGCATTGGTGCATACGGACGCATGCAGGGATGTAGTCGAGATCACTGGAAACGATAGCGCTGTGAATTCTTGTGCTTATTATAGAGTCAGCCCCATGAACCTAATGGCACCATAGGTTCCTAGTTGGAAGTGGGTCGGGTCGATCTATTACCCTAACATTTTATAATGGGCCGCGAGGGCCATGTAACGGGCCAACCCAGCCCGGCCCCTTTGCATCCCTAAGCCCACGCGATCGGTGTGGGAATACGCGCGGCGTGCGCATGGTGAATTGTTGGTTGCGGTACGTGGTGCGAGTCCGGTAGAGGTTAGCCTGGATTGCTCGCGGTTGCGGCAGAGTGGCGCGGCTCGGCGGAGATCGGTTAGTAGTGCCTTGCGTTCCTTTTCTGCTGTGAGCCTAAGCAATCAATATGCACTGTACGTGTGGACTAACTTCAGACAGCACACGTAGCTGCTGGCTGCTTCTCGTTCTTTCTCTCTCTTTTACAACGCCTAGCTGTAGTCACAGTGGTTAGTTATCTCATTCCCGTCAACACATCGTTGCGCAATTGTGCTCACTATATTTGTATTTAAACGGTCGTTGTGCAGCAGCCGTTTGAGATATGGCGATCTCGATTAGGGAACTACCCGCCTGATGCCATCGAGTGCGACTTGCTATCGGCTTCGATTTGGAGGTCTCCCAGATATGACAAAGACGGCACACTTAAAAAGTCTTGCTGTTCCCAAACGAACGGTGAGATTGACCATTTATTCATATGATAAAATAGGGGAAATGTTTTTCGTGCTGAACTCCAGTTGCAGGGTTTGGTTCCGGAAACTGACACGAAGATGAATTCCCTTCAGGCCTGCCGGCGTGGATGCTTAACTACTTTTATGGCAGATACTGATCGTTCCAGCATTTAAGTATTTACTTGTTGGTGAACGGCTTATTTGGTCGGCGCGAGCGTCGGTACACCAAAATGAGCGTCGTGACGAACTCGTCAATATAGAGTTACAAACGACCATTTGTGTAAGCGTGAGCCAGTGTTACGCGGAATTGATTATCATAATCCACACGCACATCACGCGATCCTGATCTGGGAAAGTAGGGTTGACCACAGCAGCTCTCGTTCGTGCATGCCATATCATCAACGGGAATACTGTGACCCAAAACGACGGGAGACCAGCAGATGCTAGCTTAACCAACTAATAATTAATAACCCGTTAGTGTTGTGCCATCCTTGTTTAGCACGTCGAACACGTTTTGGAGACGTCGGTGCATGCACAAAGCACAATCATAATGGAGTGGTGCCGCTGGGTTGGACTGAAAAATAGTGGCTTATGGCTAAAATTATACTGTATCTAGCTAAAATTACACTGTAGTTGAATATGACTTATTTGATGTAATTAAATTTTAAAAATTTTAAAAATATGTTAGCTCATCATAGACAACGCAAACGAATACGAAAAAAAGAATCAGCTAAAAATCTCAAAAAAGATCAAAAGTTAAAAAAAGATGAAATTTATAAATAGTAAAAATTAAACCGAAAAACAAAAGAACGTAACGTAATATTACAGTATCCCCCACGACTCCACGAGCTAGCGATGGGTTGTTCATTGCAAGATCTCCCGTCCTACCGCGACCAAACCTTCCGTTCCACAACACCGAATTTTTCCAGCATCCCGATACAGCGTAGTACAGCATCATTAACGTAGGATAGGGTGCATATCAAGGAGATCAGAACAGGTTTCGCGCGAGCCCATAGATCTGAATCCAGGGGATCATTGTATATGTGTGAATACTGTGAATCGGTGAAGATCAAGCACTGAATTGGATGGAGGAGCAGCGCAGAGAAAGCATGATGTTGTTATTATTGGGGAAAAAACGCAAATAGAAAGGAAACAATGACGGCATTCCGTGAACACGGCCAGCATGTTCGTTCCATATACGTGCAAAGCACAATTCCATCTACTGGTTCTTTTCCTACAATTAGCACATACACTATTTTTCATATTTTACAATTAATCTAACCGATTGCATATTTTACAATTAAATGCTATTTTATACTACCACGAGAAGTCAATTTTACGGACGACAATTAGTTCAGTTTAATAATCTTGAACATCTATAAATAGGGTTTTGCAATTTAAATACTACTAGCAAAAATTAACTAGGTATCTAAACATGAAACGGGGTCATACTACAATACACAAACACAAATACTATGCGCGCACACACACTCTCTCTCTCTCCTCATCCACCCCTTCGGCTGTTGCCTGTTGGCTTGACCCATTCCCTTCCTCTCTCTGTATCTCTCTCTCCGTGCCTCTCCTCATTTTTTCTCTTGGCTTCCTCTTTTCTCTGGCCAAACTCCCCTTGCTGCTCTCTCTGCCAACTCCCTCTCTGGCATCGGCCTCCACTAGCTGCCCCTGCTTACGCCGACCACCTCCCCTCTGCTTACCTACTCCTCGGCACCTAGTTCCTACTCCGGTCGGCTCCTGCGCCCAGCCACCTCCTTCTTTGCGCCTAGTTGTCGGAACCCGGAGCAACGACTCCTATATCCTCTGTGTAAATCGTACTAGTCCAGGATCAGCTAGTGCACACAATACAACAAAGATAAATACCAAGCACAAATGACTGATTATATTAAATAAAAGGATACGGCATTATGGCCAAGTCTTACATCAATACCCATTGGCAAATATAAATAAAGAAAAGAACTGCGGAAGCAAACTGATAAATAGCGAAGGCCAAGCCTGCCCACAGGCAAACGATAGTAAGATGCGGCCTATTCGTCCAGATCTTCACCGTAGTCGACGACATCTTCCTCTGTGTAGGGGGTGCAAGGTGAGTACAAACTTGTACTCCGCAAATCACACGGAGAAATGCAAAAATAATGATAAAGGTTTCAATGGAAGGCTTATAGGGTTAGTTTGCATAAAATAGCATGTAATGAAATACATTAATAGATTGAAATTGCTGAATTTAATACAGTAAGTAAAAACGATACTTGTAATAGAAAATAATATCGTTAGTGCAGGCTTCGACCAAACACCAACCTATCCACGGGCATCCCACCCGGACCATCTTTTCCAAAAGCTCACGTATGGATTCCATCCATCCACACGTTTCCAAACACTCGTGGATTCCATCCATCCACAAGCTTCCAATCTCTCTCATGGGTTCTATCCACCCACAAGGTTTTCATTCTCTCATGGATTCCATCCATCCATAAGGTTTTCGAAAATCATTTTTGAAAAACAAAATCTAATCCATGAAAAACTTTTACTCAGCATGCCCATGACCGTAGGCACGGCTATCCAGGATAGATTATACACTCTGCAGAGGTTGTACAGCTTTACCCACAAGACACGATCATCCCATATTACCACCGGGTTACACACTTCCTTAGATGTGCAGCGAGGAGTCGTGATAAGGCCTTTACAATGCAAAGCCTTCAACCTGGCCAAGCCAACTCTAAAGTTTCACCCCAGTAAGGAATCCACTAGACCGGGACCCCCTCTTGAGCCTAGACGAGACTTCTCATGGCTTAACCACGCTCGCCCAAGTGAGACTTCACATGGCACCAACCACGCTCACTTTCGACCTACGACTTGACTCAGTTTGGGACTTCACAAATTATTCAGCCAGGGCTGTCCCATACCAGCCATGTGGTAGTACGATTAGGGCTTTGCAACAGTAGCTCATAGACCGGTCCTTAATCTGACTTAGGCCCAACCACATACTCCCGTGCACGACAATCAACCACCGCGGCTCCAACCAACAGGGCATGCCTGAACCCACCAATCTAACTAATTACCTAAGTCTAAACCAAGTTTGATATTTTGTTTTCAAAATATTTCATAACACTCCTTGACTCACCAAAGTCAAGAGTACATATCGAAAGCATATCATTTCAGGTGAAAGGTTCATCATTTTATGTGAAAGATATCCCAAAACCAAGATTATATCTAAGCAGGGCTAAGCATTTGATTAAACTCTCTAGCCAACACTAATGTATTAACTAGAGTTTGAATCTAGGGTGACAAGGTATCGAGAAATTTCAATATCAACGGAGGAATTAACAAGTAGGCAATAACTAAATTTAAAACTGAATTAAAATACATTGAATAAAAATATGCATGCAATATAATTTAAATCAACATAATTTTATTTTAAAAACTGGGATCAACGTGATCAAGGAGTGTGACTTTCCTTGCTCTTCAACTTGGTTTGAATCTTCGTTGAAGAATTTTCCCGAATCGTCGAAGTCTACACGTGAAAATAACCCACCAAATTCAAATAAACTCAAAATAAATTCAAATTGACTTTAAAAATTTGAATTGAAGCCATAAATAGATAGAGGAGAATTTTTGATGAATTTAGAAATTTGAATGGGCTCAATCGGAGTTAGGACAAAGGAGAACGGGCTCTGGAAAGTTTAAAAAGAGAGAAAATCCAAGATTTTTGTAATTATTTTCCTAAAGGAAAATCTGAATTATTGCATCAGCAGGTAATTTCTTTTTGGCCGAAATTATTTTTCAACGGAAAATTCGGATTAACTGCGCTAGCATGACGTCAGCCAGGGGAAGGGCCGACTAACAGTGGGCCCCTGGTCCATGGACCGAGTCCACGGTCCACACGGGGCGCTGAGGTGGCGGGGCGGGGGCGTGGCGCTCACCGAGCGAGGGGGCGCCGAGGTGGTGGTGACGCGGCACCAGGTGGCAGCCACGTGGGTGCCCGGGGCAACGCCGACCGGGGGCGACACTCGGACACGGCGGCGACGGCTCGGCACCGCGCGCCGGAGGAGGTGGAGGAGCGAGAGGCGCGGAGGAATGCGGGGAGGGTGCAGCTCACCGAGATGGCGGAAATGGGCCGACGATCGTGGAAAAGCGGCGGCGGTGCTCGGGTAACGGCGGCGACGGCTTTCCGGCGGCGGGGAGGCACGGCCGAAAGGCGCACGGGCCTGGTGGCGACGCGGGGAAGGCGATGGTGGCATCGGCTGGGCGGCATTTATAGGGGCGGAGGGGCAATGGGCGCGCGGGATTTCGCCGAGGACGGGTCATGGCGGCGGCTGCGCGCGAAATGGGGAGGTGGGCGCGAAAAGGCGGGAAGGTGGGCGCATGGGCGCGGGTCGTGTGGCGCACGATGGGACGGGGGCGGCGAACTCGGGGAGTGGGGGAGGTGCCGGTTAGGGCGGAGTGGCGCAACGGCTCGCGCGCGCGCGAAAGAGGAGGCGCGGTAGGGACGGTCCGACGCGTGGGACCGGGCACGAGAGAGAGAGAGGGAGCGGGGCGCGGCGGCGGTGATTGCGCCACGCAGGGGGCGCGATCGAGCGCCGAGGAAGGGGCGAGGCGCGACGCGCGATGGGCGGAGCGCGGGGTGGGAGATCGGCCGACACCGCGGCCCGAGGAGAGAGGGAGGCGGGGTAGTGAGTGATGGGGATGGGCCGGTGAGGGGGAATCTGGCCGTCCACGTGGCGGCCAGAGAGAGGAGGTGGGGAATTGATTTTTATTTTTGATTTTTAGAAAACACCAGAAATGCCTTTTAAGCTCAGAAAAATACCAAATAACTTCCAAAAATGTTAGAAAAATTCAGAGAATCTCCTGGGGACATTTTGGACTTAATAAAAATGTTTCCAACTAATGTTAGTACTTAATTTTTATATTTTAAAATACCTTTTTATTTCAAAAATACATTTTAAACTCCTGAAAACTCAGAAAACCAAATAAAATCCAAATAAATCCAAATCATTAATTTGAATTAGAATTTTTATAGAAAATCAAAATATCATTTTATTTAATAATAATAATTTTAGATTTTACACAAAATACTTTTTAAATCTAGTTTTTTTTCAAAAATAGAAATTCAGGGCAAATCCAAAATTTAAATTTAGGCACAAAATACTTATTTTAATTTTAATTTTATTTTAATTAATTTTTATTCATTTATTTATTTGTTTTTATTTTACTAAAAATCTGGGCTGTTACACTAGCTCCCTCTGACCCTAGCCCTTACTACCAGCTCGACCCCGGTCGGATCCACTGCTGGCCCTGGGAATCGATCTCTCACTCTACTAATAATTTCCCCTTCCTATTACTATTAGTTCATAATTTATGGTTGCTCTATTTTGTTATTCACGTTGATGTTTGGGCATGAATGGGTAAAGGTGGTGATGGCTATCCTACTTTAGTTTTTCATGGCGGGGCTCGAGGCTTCTCGCATGCTAGAGAGTACAGTGGCCATCGGGTGCACGTGGTGGGCCGATGGTAGCACGTCGTTGCCACGGTAATCTCACCTATGGTATATTACTTCCCCCCTACTCTGTTCCTCCTCTATGATGGCTCTATGGCTTGCTATGGTTGGATGATATGCTTGTGAGTTGTGAATGGTGATGCACGTGGTGTGGTTCCGTGATAGCGATGGCAAAACTTGAAAATGGGATGTGGGCTACCTTGTCGGTTGATGGTAGGTTTGAATCAGGAAAGAATTGGAGTTTGATCTTGGCGGTCACTTTATTGGTTTGGTAGTGCTGGTGGTTGGGTTGTGGTGGCTTGGTCGTCACCTCCTCATGGTGCTTGTGGCCTCCCGGTGGTTGTTCCTTCTCCTAATGCTTCCTTGTGCTCCCCTTAGCCTCGTTGTCTTGCTCTTTCTCTTCTTCGGCTGGATGGATGCGTGGTGGTGGGAATGGATCTGGGAGGGTGGGGAATGGTGGTGGTGTGTAGTCTTGCTGCTGCTATTGTGCTCGTTGATGGAAATGCTTTCTCTCTCTTCTTGCTTGGGCTCGGCCTTATCTCTTCCTTGTGCTCCCTGTGGGTTCCCTGTGTGGCCAATGGCTTTACTGTGCATGGGGGTTGGATTTGGATATTTTGGCTGAATGGCTATGAAATAGAATTTTGGAATGAATTTAGGTTGGTTTCTAACGTTGGATAACAAAATCCTAGGGTTGCGAGAGGTGTCAACTGGCCCAGATGGTCTGGTATCTTATTAAGCGAAATGCTGATGATAAGCTAGTTTTTAATTTTCTTCTTTTGTTCGGTCGTTTTCGATATCTTAATATTTAATTTTTCATAATTAGAAATGATGTTATTCTTGTAGTTCTGATTAATTGTAATTGATGTATGAAATGATCTCAGTTGTAATTTAATTTCTGCATTCAATGTATGTATGGCAATAGATGTAATAATATTGAGTTTCAATGTATGTTGTAAATTGTATCACTTTACCTTGCTGTCTTTTATTTAATTTAATTGTTGTACAATTTTGATAATTGGAATGATTGCGATGACGATGCTAATTACACAGCTAATTATGATGGTCGATGCGCAATTAGCGACTAGGGTTAGAGTAAAAATACAGGGTGTTACATACATCTTTCTAAGTTATTCTACATCAATTTCTTGGAGATCTATAAAACAATCGATTATTTCCAAGTCAACAAATCATGTTGAGATTGTTGTACTATTTGAGACGACTAAGAAATGTATATGGCTTATAAGAATAATTCATCATATCCAAGAGTTTTGTGGTGTAGAAGTGGATAAAACTGCCATAATCCTCCATAAGTATAATGCAGCTTGCATTGCACAGATGAAGAGTAGCTATGTCAAGACGCGTATGACAAAGCATATACTCCCTAAACATTTCTACCCATATGAGCAGCAAGATAATGGAGTATAGAAATACATAAAATCTAAACAAGTGAAAATCTTGTGGATTTATTTATAAGGCATTGACATGATCAAGTTTTGAGAAATTTATCCATGGTATTGGTACGAGAAGACGCAAGGAGTTGTTATCTTCAGGGGCAGATATATGATGTTCATATATACTCATTGTTAGATGGATAGATGTTGTACTCTTTTTTCTTTGTTTGAGTTTTGTCTCATTGGATTTTTTCATTCAAATGTTTTTAATGAGGCAACATGTGCAATGACAAGGATGCAAGCTATGCATATTTTCTTCTTACTATTTTTTCCACTGAGTTTTCGGAAGGAATTTTTAATGAGTCATAAGCATGTTGTTGGCAAAGTGTCCAAGGGGAAGTGTTGTATATCGGCCTGTTCTGAGGCTCGATTATGTGTGGACATTTTACTTAAATGAAAGCCTATTAGGGGGCTATCAGCCCACAAGACCCATTAGTTAGTTTAGTCCCATATTGCTTATCAAACTATGAAGGAGGACCTCCTCCACCTATATAAAGGGGGCAGGGGCTCTTATTGTGCATACAGACCTACGGGCAGAAAGACCAATAAAGAGAGAAAATTGGGACTATATCTTTGTGTTCTTGTCTACTTTTAATTCTTGTTTGCGAATTGAGAGTTTCGTTTGTTGACAAAGCTACCGTGAATATACAACAAACACAAAAGTTTTTTATTTTTTAAAAAGATGGGCATAAACAAGCTGCTATTATCTATTTCTAATCAGAATGTTTTTGATAGTCTGAGTAGTGGCCACCAATTTTTAGTGAAAATTAGGAGTGGCTTTCCCACTTATACATGGATGTCCATGTACCTTCCCCACTGGTGGATTTCGCTATGAGATTCGCACCTCTCTCCTCCACTCCCTCTCCTTCATGCCCACTCTGTCTTCTCTCACCAGACATCACTGGCTCCTCCTCGAGCCACACTACCGCCTCTCTTCCCAAGCCCGCCCACGCCACTGGACACGGAGAAGCACCAAAGCCAAGACTGTGCTCACCGGAGACCGTGCTTGCCAGAGGCTACGCCGAACCGAGAGAGGACAGTAAATAGAGATGGGAGAGAGAGGCACATATCTTAAAGCAAATTCTACGACACCGTATATACATGGACATCCATGTATATAAGATGTTTTACTTTTTCGCAAAAAAAGAGTAATCATATCTAAAATCAAGATCAAGTAAGGAAATAGGAATCCCCTACAGGATAGGGCCCTGTATAATTCAAATTCATGGAGCTAATAGCATTGCACAAGCCTTTTGGCTTGATTTATACACATGGCCTCACTCTAACGACCCTCTGGTTGGGTGTTCACACATCAGACCATAAACTAAAGAAAGAAAAAAGAGTAAAATGCATGGTTGGCACTTATACTTGTCACATCTAGGTCTCTAAACTCTCAAAATGCATATTCAAGTCACTAAACTTCTTAAGTGATTCATCTCTGATCCAAAACTCACCATGTTGGAGTGGATTGCTGATATGGCACATTGATTAGCGCTTAGGTGGCTGGTTGACCAAAATATGCCAAGGAGCCCTCCAATTTTTATTTGGTTTTCAATTGAGCTTCTTGTGTCATAACTCAACACCCACCTTGCCTAGCGATGAGTAGCATGATCTCACGTTCTCACCTTGTTGGACTCAACTATGGTGGCACAAATCTCGGCCAGCTTATCTTGGCGTCATTCACCACACATGACACGTTGACACCAGATCAGCGCTGCGTGGATGGCACGGCCACAGAGCGCGATGGGCACGTGGACTACAACAATGATGTTGAAACTCGATGATGGTGCACGAAAAGTAGCAGAATACGAGCTTAATTATGAAGGACCATGTGGGAAGGGAGTGATCAAATGGTTTTGCAAAGATTGCATCTGATTTGGATTGATTTTTGAAAGTTCCAAAAAAAATTGGAAGTATCACAGTTGTGAACATGATAGTGTCGTAGAGCGGTAGTACCACAAAGGTTTGTGTGGTAGTACCACAATATGGTAGTTTCGACTATGTGGTGGTATGTTTTCTAGAGAGGTCCAGTGCGGGTTTGTAAAGTGCGGTAATACCGGCATTATAAGTGTGGTACTACTGATCTTCCTAGAAAAATAGGGTTTTAGAGATTTGAGTCATGGATTGAGTTGGGATGACCTGGCTTATTGGATTAAGGTTGCATGATGCATGTCTCGGCTAATGTAGGTTAAGTTGTGAAGAACTTGTATCTGGAGATGATTTCTTTGTCTTTAGATGTGTAAGGTCGCTTAGAGTCAACTATAGTCAACAGTGATCATCGGGTTAGGCTCATGGAGGAGCTGAGGTCTAGAATGATCGAGGATGCCAGGTGAGATGGTGAGCTTAAGCATGGCACGAGAAAGGCAGGAAATATTTAATGCAAGTTCGAATGGCGGGATGGCGCTATGGGGCTTGCATGGGCCAAGTTAGCCGTGTTTCGGTAGAACCAGAATGGGAGAGACTTGGCGATGTGTGGCAAGCTAATGATGCACTTACACGTGGCAAGCATGGCGATTGCTTGCAGTAGTTGGTGATGACCGGGTCAAGGAAGGGTATTTTGGTAGTTTGACAAAAATACCGAAAACCATCTTGGGTCAAAACCACGTCGCATGGCGATGCATTGGAAAGTGGTTTAGGTCAAGGTAGAGCTAGTTTGATCAAGGTGGATCAAAGCTAAGGATTTAGCGGACACACACTTATGCGCTTTGAAAAGCATGCATAAGTGAACTTACGTGAATAAACCCGTATATGTGGGGTTAATAGGTTTTTCCCATTGTAATAATAGATAGTATCCACTAAGATAAATAGGTGCTAGTTGCCCACCTATAAAAAGGGGTTGGGATGGAGACATGTAGATTAACCATCCAACCCATCTCTTGTGCTTTCTTCTCTAGGTTTAGGGTTAGGGTTTGAGAGTGAGTACCTTGCGTGCTCTTTGTTCTCCAAGGTGGAGTGGTTGTAAAATCTACCTTATCAAGTAAGCAATACATCAATATTTGTGCAACTCTTGAGTCCCTTTTATTTTGATTGATGTGCTTGACTTTGATTGGTTTAAATCTCTCTTCTTCCTTCTTGTGATCTTGCTGTGCCAAGGATGTGTAAGAGATGAATATAATCTTTGGGAATATATCTCTACCCATCTAGGCACTTTGATAGCAAGATTTACGAGAAAACCCAGTTTTGCTTGACTTTGGCCTCTTTGGTCCATCTCTTGATCCGAAAGTTTTTTGCTTGGTTTCTATGTTGATCTAACTTGCTATAAGATATGGGAATACATCTAGACTTTTCTTGGTCACCGTCATCCCACGAGCAAGTTGTATTTACCAATTTCGGTTTTAACTTGATTTTGATGCACCTTTCCTTCAAATTGAAAAAGTTTTAACTTTGGCCATGATTTTCATGATCGTTTATTGGAATAGGTTTTTAATAACCTAGATAAGATTTCTGCAAAATTTTATATTATTTGGATATACAAATCAAAAGTTCTATCAATTTTAGTTTTTGAACTTAGGTTGATTTTACTATTCATCGAGAAAAGATAGTACCACAGTTATAACAAAGGTACTTTTGATTTTTCATAGTATCGCATTTATAACAAAATTACTTCCGATTTACTTGAGTTTTCTCTAGAATTTCTAATGTTTGTTTTGCTTGTTTGGTGTTGGTTTCTAATTCTAATTTTCATAGCTTTGTAGCTATTGGAGTGAATGAGTGTTGAATACTTGAGGGAAATTAGAAGCCACCATTCACCCTTCCTTTGTTACTATATTCGGTCTTTCAAATTAGTTCTATTTTCAGTTGTTGTTAATGTGTGAGAAGTGTCCAATAAAAGCCATACTTAAAGTAAACACGATCTATCGATCCACTAGGTCCGTTCTTTTTTAGTGACGTTCTAGTATATGTATAGCTAAACATTCTAAAGTTTGACTACTAATAATATATTTAAAACTTTCTAGATTGATTGTATAAAAGCTATATTATTAGATTTATTATTAAAAATACTTTCATAATATTATAATTTTTATTAAAAATTACAAAAATGATGTTAAAATCACATCTCAAAGATCATAACAAATAAAAAATATCACTTAAAAAGAACGGAGAGTAATGAATATAGGCTGCCCTTCTCGGTCAAATGGCCACATGTATTTACAAATTCCATGCTTAAACTATAGTATATGCATAGCATTAAGTTGTGCCATTTTGTCTAGTAGTTTTTCCCCAAGCAGCTTCGCTTTTGCGCGTGGGCTTCTGTTCTCGCACAGGACAATGTTGAAAGTATCGAAGTACAGTTCCAAAAACATAATAACAATTAAATAAAACAAAAACATTCGACCTAACCAAGCAGTTCCCGCCATGAATGCACCAACCATCCCTTGGTCCACGAAGGCTACTACCTAAAAAAGAAGGAAGAAAGAAAAATACAGTATATGATTGTAGCTTATAATTTATAATTTTTAAATTTTGGTTGCTCGTGAGAGAGTACGAAAAGAGACTTAGTTATATACGATTTCGATCGATATAGTTGAAGTCAGTATAATATATACTATAATTAATTTATAAATCATGTCTTATACTATTTAAAAGCTAGTTATTATAATAAAAGTCAAAAGCTATAAACACTAGTATAGTGCCCGTGCTAACGCTACGGTAAAATACAAAACAAGATAAAATTTGTAAAAAATAAAACAAACAATCAGATTCATTAAGATTCACGTCTCACATGGTTCAATACATTAAGTCAAGGTTGATGCAATCCATAATACAAGTAGAATTTTGTTTGTGAAATAGTTAAGACTGAAAACAAGACAAATAAGTACCAAAAGAAATGGCAGAAGCTGCTTAATTGAAAAATATGGAAATTTACCAGGTGTCAGTATAAAGCTCTTCGTCTCTCACAGCATGTGGTCTTCTTCCTATTGGTGAATCGAGATCAGCGTGCACTTGTCTTCGGTGAGACTTTTAAGAGTAGTAAATATAGATGCCCTCATGCCGTCATGCGTAGATGAGTCATATGGTTGTAATCGCAAGATGACTGGATCAATCTCTCTCTCTCTCTCTCTCTCTCTCTCTCTCTCTCTCTGCCATGTAAAATTTGGTTGTGATGGTTTCATAACATGTACATCTTTTAGTACCGTTTCTTTAACCATCAAAAGCGTCGTTTACTTGTTCAGATCATACAATTCAATGGTTTTTTAATCTTTTTGCGGTAGGGGTGACTCTTAACCATAAATCATCGCTTAATTGAGCACTAATCGTGCTACAAACCTGAAATAGAGTGGGAAGCTGGAAGAGTAGCTGAAAAAAAATTATATGGTTAGTGTTGAATTTGACGTCATGGATGGTTGACGATCTTAGCATCTCTCTTCATACCCAATTCTTATGGCAGGATATACACACTTCCCCATTTTCCTTATTTATTAAATAAATATATATCTCGAGAAAAAAGTGTTAAACGAGGGAGCTAACAAGATTTCAAAAATAGCACAGAAGTTACTGGATGCTGAAAATACAAAACAAGATAAAATTTGTAAAAAATAAAATGAACAATCAGATTCATTAAGATTCACGTCTCATATATTGTATAACCAAATATTTTTGTCGCATAATGAATGTCACATAACGACTGATCCTTTGAGGAGGTGACAACATCATTGGACTCACCCACCGACGACTTTCTCCATCCCCACATCATTGCACACGAATGTTTTGCGTGAGACTGCAAAGATAATCTTAATAGCCAATTCTTGCAATATTTCGATGAGATATTTGTTAGTGACCCAAGATTACATATCACATTAAAAGGTTTATTCTGGATATAACACATCGGTTCCACTACACATCCATGTGCGCCATACAGAATCACATAGAGTAGCAAAATATTTCTGGATATAGCATTTTATACCATATATACATTAGAGCATCACCAATCGTATCACATGCAGTCTTAAGTTTTCACATCAATAGTTTAATACGAACCAGAATTAACATATACAGAAGAGATGAGGTTGATGTAACCATCAAGTGTACCTAATTGCAGCCTAATTAAAAGCAAAATAGAGGTGCTCAATAAACGTAGAGGTAGCTAGATTAAGTAAACAGAGAGTTCTTTTAGTAAGATCCTATTGACATTTACCTTTTCATATCTCTTGGAGGCCTTGGCATACTTGCCCATCTTGAACCACACATTCCCTTCATCTTTCTTCTTGGCAACTGCTTCAATCTTCTCTGTATTGCTCTTCAAATCCCAAGATTCTTTCTCCTAAAATAAGTATAAATTTTAAACACTGTCTGATCAACAACTGAACACGAAGAGATCGCGGTATATAATCCGAGCATATGCAGGTACTCCATTGCAAGGAGCACCTCGCTACATAGAACCTGCAACATCAAGAGATCGAGTGTGCGCTTTAAGTTAAATGCTTTAGCAAAGCTATTCGAAGGTGATCGAGAATGACTTGATAGACATCAACATTTCATCATAACCACATATACCTTTTGCGACCCATGAAATCCAACAATGACCATAAGCATTTCTTAATCAAAGCATGGTAGAACTGCATAATATCAACATGCACCACGAAAGGTTTCAAGGACATACTACACCTTCCGACTATCGTGTGCACAATAAATAGGTTATGCGCAGCACTAAGATGTAAAAATACATAAATATGTCATATGCAACTTGACTATGTCAATACGAACCCAAAAAATAATGAAAGGATGTAGAAGAGTAGATAAGAGACACGATACTACACCTAGTAAACAACAAGAACTAACAAATTATTCATGATGTTGAACATATTATTAGCGTAAGAAAGTACATACTTTGTTGCTTGCTCAAAAATGTTTTCAGTGCCTTTGTCGAAGAGAGTGCGAGTCCTCTCCGGCGAACTCCATAACCGGACATGAAAATTTATCTGTCTCAAAGTGAGTATATAGGGTTGGTAGAAATGGATGATCCAGGACTGCAGATATCTCCGTTCAGTTTGTGCTCAAGCGACTTCTTCCGACTTGCCAAAGATGTTTTATCCATGACCTTCATTGCAAAATAACTCCTCGTACCACTCAATTCAGAGATATACACCGCCAATATCACGAACCTAGCTTCTTAGCGACCTAAATTGGTTCAAACCAACAACACCATCCTGGATTTGACCACTTGGATAGCTTCCCACCTTGAATCATTCCCTTTGTGCGGCTTCGTGGTGGCGCGCCATCTTCTTTGCACGAGCTTTCATCACTTATGTCGCCGCTTGTGCTTGCGCGCACATGCCGCTCTTCCCAATCAGAAAATCAGCCCGATCACTCATCTTAGCACTACCACTGGTCTTCCTCAAACAATTTGTCCCGTCACTCACTTTAGCAGAGGCAAAGCTATCACTTGTACTACTCTTTTGTGACGTCTTGTTTTCCTGATTCCCATTACAATCCAAGTTTTGGATCTCTTTTAACTCACCAGAATCTCCCTATGGGGCTAATGGCGCATCCTGGACCCCAGAATCTGCAGCGAGGCCTGAAGGTTCCTTGTCTATCATAGAAGCTGGAGACCCTTATGGGTGAGATGACATCTGATCTCGGAAATCTCCTCAGCAGCTGGTTCTTGCCTGTCATCTTTCCCTTCTTCCTTTGGCTTAGCCGCTTGCCCGGGCATACTTCGGGTAGCAGATTTGGAAGAAATAAACTGAGTAGTTGATCAGAAACACACAGACTCTTTATTTTTCTTTTCTTTTGAGGGAGGAGAGGCTGTGTTTGAGATGGTTCACTTACCTCAGCATAGGCTAGGTGATAAAGTGGAATAGTTGGTTGAGCCAATATTAGCTCCTCATAACAAAAGGCGACTTGTTTATACCGATAAATCATAAAATTTAGTATTATCACATAATCACATCCTATCAGATTATGTTGAATGAATCAAGATCGAATATCTCACATTTGTAAGGAAACATATATTTCAGCAAGTTCTCTCCAGGCATCGTGATCCGCCATAAATCTAACACAGGGAAAGAGTTATTATTTTACACCAAAAGGACAATTGAGATAACAATATCTAGTTCATAACACAAAGTGGATGCGGAAACTTACAATTCCAAATACTTTTTGAGATAATCGACTGACTAATGACATGTCGCCTCGTGCCTTTGCAATAGCAATTTTTCTCTTGTGGACAATCACCAAATACACAAGGGGTTTTGATCTTAGCACTTTTGTGTACACGGGACTTAGGTACTCATCAGGTCCTTAATTAGCAAACATGTCACATGTGCCACCTTCAATATCACTTCTTAGGTCATTGTGAGCAAACTATTGTTGGCCCAAATTGTAACATTTCATAAATTTACGTCTTGAATAGATGGTATCTTTTAAAGTTTAGTGTCGACTTTAGTCATATCTTTAAACATACTCTTTTCCATTTGAAAAATATTAAACCCTTTCAAAATGATGTAGCTTTCTCCACCACATGTTTCACATGTCGCATACAAGGTTTAAGATCTAGTAAGTTGCAAACTTCATGTCTATGTTCCAAAAGAACTTACCAACCTGCACTTTGCAGAAATTGCTTGGAGAGGACTCCCAACACAATCCTGCAAATCCATGAAAAGACGTCACTTCATCAAGAAATTACGATAGCAAATCCCCCAAGGTCTGAATTTTTCGATGGACCAAATAAAATCGCGCCAATCGAGAGAACAAGAACTGAACCACAAAAACATCACAAAAGGATCTCGTTAAGTGGCGAAAAATCTCACCTCTGCGACATCAAGACGCTGGCAATCCATGGCCGCTACTTTAAACTATGGGTGTTAAATGAGAAGTAGAAGACAACTGTACATCTTGCAATACTAACATATCGGTGAATATGGACGCCATGAATGGTTATAAATGGATCTGAAGAATTCATGTTCGATCTGAAGGATTTCGCTATCGTCCCTCTCCTTGAGTTCATTGACCATTCTCATCAATGTTTTCTTCCGAACCTTAGACAATCAGTAACACCAACGCAAAGATACCGAACTGTCAATAAGGTATCTTTTCTACAAGGACCTATGAAATCCCACAAAGCATTTGTTGAGTATGATAGCAGTACCTTCCCATACTGAAGACTTTAAGCGTCACGATAAAATTCAGGATCAGCTTCCTTTGCTTTATTGTATGCATCCATGTCAACTTCTATATTCTTGGTCCTCTTTTTGTAGGCATCGTACAAGGTTTTCTGATTGAAAACTGCAAGCATTGACACTTCACTCAGATACATGTAAAAGATTTTCTTTTATTAAAAAAGTTGCATCTAGATCCTGAGTTCATGACATACGGCATGTAGTTAATTGCAAATGGTAAATCCAAACCATTCTACCTTCAGACTTGAAAAGCATAGAAGACATTCAGAAAGCAAAAAAAATGAAGATTTAATGGGGCTCCCATTGCCATTGATGAATATTAGGTACCAAGTAAATGTCTCCATGCAATATAGAAAGACACGAGGAACATGACATCAAACATTTTATCCATTGTGCATACAATATAGACATATATTTTCCCTTTATTTTAAACAAACTTAACTTACTTTGCTGGTTCAATGCACATATGCAGGATGAACTGAGATAGACAGATAGCTATTGAATAAACTTGGCCAAAAAAGTACTATTAGTAACTTTCTATATTCCTCAGGAGTTATTTTCTAGCTTGAACCAAAACAGCTCAAACTGTAAAATAATTACAATTTATAAGAATTATCCAAAGAGAGGATCTACAGTATAATAGCAAGCCTGATGTTCTCACACAGTCCCACACTTACACTGCAATCTAGATCCTAATTTCAATGGAGCAGAAATTCACCAGAGATTAAGCAACACCCAAGTGGTGGTTGTCCAAAAAAACATAAAGTTGTACACTGTCGACTTTCAGACATATCTTTGCAATATAACAGCCCAGCCACCATGAACTAATCTTGAGCCAATTTGATCCAGAAAACCTAACCTCCGAAATAGTATGTACTAAAGTGGAATATCTTGACTTCTACTTTAACATTCTCGAGAATGAATGAAACATGCATCGGGTTAACCACGCCCGAACTGCGATCGATATACATTAGTTCCAAACTACTAATTGCCTTCGTGTTAGTGATGCGTGTCACCAAGTGCGCAATTAAGGGACCAACCCTTTCAAACATCTCTCTCGATCAAATCTTGATGAACACCTTTTTTCAAATTAAGAACGCAATTATTGGTTGCTACTGCGATTGACATTAGGCTCCCCACCAATCATACTTGCATCAACGGTTCCTGTCTATCTGAACCGACTATGTAGTCCTCAAAACATTATGAGTTCGTAACACACTCCAAAGGCCTAAAATTACACCTAATCTTAGCACTGGTATCTTGATCGGCTCGTACTACAAGTCTCGACCATTGTATCCAAATATCCCACACATATCCTAAAAAAATCCCAGCTTTTACTCATATGCAAGTCTAACTCCACATTTGAAGCCCACGTCATAACCAAGAAGGTGTTACTGGTGCTCTAAATAGAGAGATGGAGAGGGACAGTCTTGTACACGATCTACCAGCCAAGAAGAGCCAAACACTTAATTGAAGCTAAGACAGACACGCATTGACCAACCCAGACCCAAAAGGCCGAGCGAGACTTGCATAACATGGATCCCATCAAGAAATGGCTAACAAAATCTGAGAGAATAAGCTCTAAAAAATCGGGGAAGAGCGTGCGGCGGCGGATCAAACACAGGAGCAAAATGGAATGCATTCCGATTCGAGGAGTGGCGGTGGTGAAGCCAGTGGTGGTCGAGCGAACTCGTCGCCCGAGAAGGAAGAACGGAGAGGAGAGAAGCTGAGCCGAGAGCTCGGATGCGAGAGAGGGGATGGAAATGGCGGAGAAAACAGCAAGAAAGTAAAGCGGAGAATAAAAAGCGGGCAAAAGCCAACCGATGGTGACAAGGAGAGGAGCTTACGGCGCTGGACCCGGCGCGGGGCGTCGAGGAGGCGATCACGACGCCGTCGGCGTCGGTGCCGAGCCTCCGCAGCGAGCGCATCATGACGCCGCGTGGCCACGTAGAACTCGTGAGTCGCGGGCGTGCCCATGTACATCATCGCCGCACGCGCGTGCGGCGCCGGGCCTGCGTGCGTGGCGACCTCCGCGGCCCTCCGCACCGCGCCAACGCCTCCACCGCCACCCACGCGCGACGAGGCACCACAACCCTAGAGACCGCGGCAACCCCGCCCCATCCCGCGGGAACCCTCCTACGCCCGGATCTATCTACGAGTGGGATCGCCGATGGAAGATACCCCAACCCTCGCGCAGCTGCGCGCCACGCGCAGCGCGATCTCCGCCCACCGCGCGGGGTGGGGGGAGGAGGAGGCGGCGGCGGAGCGGAGGGGTGGGGGCAGGAGGAGGCGGCGGCGCGGGGTGGTGGGGAGGAGAGACGGCGGCGCGGTGGGGTGGGGAGGAGGAGGAGGCGGCGTGAGGGTGGGGAGGAGGAGGCGGCGGAGCGGGGAGGAGGCGGGGGAGACGAGGCGGAGGAGGAGCGAGGGCTGAGCGGGGGAGTTTGGAGGAGGGGTACTGCAGATCCATTGAAGGATGACCGTCGGATATGGTTGGGTAAGGAGAGAGAATAGAGGAGAGTTAATCTGGTGCAGACGTTTTTATGATGGTGTAATTATGGGTGCATATTGTGGTGTGGACGTAGTTAAGGTCATGACTGTGGAGCAGGTAATTGTTGGATGGATGTAGGATAATTTTAACTGGTGCTTTATTAGTTTAGATAAAAACCAAAAGAAGTCGGCCAATAACGACCAAGGAGCCCTCACGTAAAAGGGCCTACCTGATGAGCCCAAAAAAACACAAGGAGGTTCCTGTAATATTCCCCGTTTAAAAACCCCATGCTCCCCACATTCCAATCCAACCCCAAGGTCGCAACCCCGTCGATTGTTCGTTGCCAACCAGGAGCCAACGGCCGGCACCCTCCCTCCCTCTCCACTGGTCCGGTCCCTTCCCTCCCCTTCCCTTCCCTCCCCCACGCGCAAGGCGCACGACGCAACCGCCGAGCGGGCGCGGGAGGCCGCGAGCGTCGCCATCGCCATGACGGAGTCGCGCCGCCCGCCGTCCGGCTGCGCGATGTTCGGCATCTACAGCGGAATGTTCCGCCGCCGCCGCTCCGCCTCCATGTCCTCCCTCTCACGCATCAACGGGCCCCCGTCCGTCGCCGCCGACGCCGAGGCCGCGGCCGTGTCCGCGTCCGCGTCCGCGCCGGCGAACCCGGCGCACCGGAAGGCCGGAGTCCACGACGACTCCTCCCTCGTGCACCGCCCCAACGTCCTGCCCTTGCCGGGGCCGAACAACACCGCAGCCCCCCGCGTCCCGCCGCCGGCGAACGGTAAGGGCAAGCCGACCAAGGCGGCGAACGGCGGGGCCAAGACGGCGGCGGTGGAGTGCACCGGCATGGCAGCGGAGCTCGATAAGATGATCCACGACCACCAGAGGGTCAAGGGCACCACGCAGCTGGTGCGCGCAACCTCCGGCAACATGATGCTGCACCGCAACCTCGGGAACCTCAATGCCGGCTTGCCCGGCGCGTCGGCACGCAGCTCGCTGGACCGCAACCCGAAGGCAGCGAACGAGCGGAAGGCGCCGTACGGGTACGCGTTCTCGGGAATGGGGAACATTGTCAAGGAGGCGAAGGCGCCGCCGACCGAGCTGTGCCCGGCGCTGTCGCACCGGACGGACCCCGAAAAGCTCAAGGAGATGGGCAACGAGGAGTACCGGGAGGGGCACTACGCGGAGGCGGTGGCGCTCTACGACCAGGCCATCATGGTGGACCCGAGGCGGCCGGCGTATTGGGGCAACAAGGCGGCCGCGCTCGCCGCGCTTGGGCGGCTCATCGAGGCCGTCGGCGACTGCAAGGAGGCTGTCCGGATCGATCCGTCGTATGGCCGCTCGCACCACCGGCTTGGCGGCTTGTATCTCAGGTGCGTAGGACGTTAATTCCGTCATTGCCTCCGGGCATTGAACTGTTCATCCCTGATTGTTTTATTGCTACATGCATGCCTGTTTTCATCTGCTAGTTATTTGCACGTAATTTTCTATAATTGCCATCAAGTGGTGAATGGATTCTAACTTTTGGCTGAAATATATCGTGATCGTCACGATCGGCATTAATCAAAATTAAGGACAGTTTAATGTTGTAACGTAGTCGGGGAATCTTAAGGCTTTGTGGAACAGATGCTTTGTTCCTTTATTTTGATAATTGATTGCTCAACTTACCTTCGCATGTTTCGTTGAGAGCCACTACGTCTACATGGTAGCTAGCAACCAAATGTTAATGCTAAACGAATAGGCTGGATAATAAGATCATGGTCTTGGTTTGTGATGGTCTATTGAAGTTGGAGTATGACTAGTGGCATTATTCTTCCTTGGAAACCTCAACTTTTCCCCTAAGAAATGGAATAACCCTTTTTGTTGATTAGGGCAGGCATGCCTTAATTTTTGTTCTACATGTGCTTCTCTGAAACATTTGATTATTGGTTAATTTATCAGGTCAAGCCAAACCTTCTTCCTTTTGTGAACTTCTCATTGATGATTGGTGCTTTCAATAGCTAATCACTTCCTCAACAAGCATGCTTACCCCTCTTTTTCAAGATAATGATTGCACTAATTAAAATCTGCAAGCTGTCAGAGAACAAGTCCACACCCTCATTTCTACACTCCACTCTACAAAACTTTTTTTTTCACCACAGCTATCTTTTCCAACAAGTGAACAAAGAAATTCCTAATAAGCTTTGTTTATACCACGCCGTAAACGCCTTACAATTAATGATACTCAGTCACTCACTGGCTCATTGCGTGTTCCTCAGATTAGGAGAGCCTGACAAAGCCATTCATCACTTCAAGCAATCCAGGAAGGAATCGGTAAGCGCAGACGTTTCGCGCGCGCAGTCCGTCAGGAGCCGCATCGCCAAGTGCAACGACGCGCGCAAGCTCAAGAACTGGATCACGGTGCTGCAGGAATCGCAGGCCGCCGTTTCCGACGGCGCGGACTGCGCTCCACAGGTCAGCGCCGGGACCTACTCCATATCATAGTGGCATCAACGCTGCACGGTTAACAGTAACGCAACAATCTGATACGCGCCTCTCACGGTAAAACTCTGGTAGGTGATGGCGTTGCAAGCCGAGGCTTTGCTGAAGCTTCAACGGCACGACGAGGCGGACTCGGTGTTCAGCGGCGCGCCGAAGTTCGGCGTCGACGAGTCGACCAAGTTTTTCGGCACCACTGGGCATGCCTATGTCCTCATGATCCGATCTCAGGTCGACATGGCTGCAGGGAGGTTCGTCCCATACACGTACTTGCAGAACAAAGTTGTGTCCCAAACGGAGAGTAGATAGAAGCGAAACGGCTTATCTGATCCATGTGTTCCTGTGAATATGAAGGTTTGAGGACGCAGTGGCAACAGCGCAAACGGCGTGCCAGCTTGACCCGAGCAACAGGGAGATCGCGAACGTGCACCGGAGGGCCAACACGGTGGCGTCAGCGCGGCTGCGGGGCAACGACCTCTTCAAGGCCTCCAAGTTCGCCGAGGCGTGCGCCGCGTACGGCGAGGGGCTCGACAGGGAGACAGGCAGCGCCGTGCTGCTCTGCAACCGCGCGGCGTGCCACGCGAAGCTCGGTCGGTACGAGAAGGCCATCGAGGACTGCAACGGCGCGCTCGCCGTGCGGCCGGCGTACAGCAAGGCACGGCTCAGGAGGGCCGACTGCAACGTCAAGGTTCGCTGTTTACTTGCCCCGCATACGTCTGCACTCTCCCGTGCTGAAAATTTTACCCGGCGTTTGGTGCTTTACCAACGACGCGTGCGCTGCAAAAAATCCCATTTTGTCCTGATTTCTTTTGTGCGTTTGTGTGGTCAGTTGGAGAGGTGGGAAGCGTCCTTGAGAGATTACCAGGTGCTGATCCAAGAACTCCCGGAGAATGAGGACGTCAAGAAGGCTCTATGTGAGGTCGAAGCCAAGCTCAAGAGCCAAAGGAATGGGGGCAGATCTCAGCAGTGACGTCATGTAATTACAGCTACTACTAACAATTCATTCTTGTCATTGTCACGGTTTCTTACTTGGAAATCACCGTATTACTAAAGAAAAATGCAATAGTTAAGTTTGATCTTACATAGTGCCGAATCAGCCTTTCAAAAAAGTAGGTCCTAAATAGATTGCGAAAACATACTTCATGCTCTTGAAAGCCGCAAATTAAACAGGGAAAATACCCAGAATCATCTTCAAAACGGGACTGTTGAGTTGAACACAGTTGCTCAATTTTGCTACCGAGCAAACATTATGTAGATTGTTTGTATGCTGAAATAGAACTATTCTGAAATAAATTGCATACTTTCATCGAAGTCACTGCTACCACTTCTTGGACACTAATGATTTACTATGTGTCGGCTCTAAAAAACTTCAGCACTCTTTATCTACCTTAATTTTAACTAGTTAGGTGTTAGGACAACATTCGATGGGCACGCGCGGATAAAGAAATCAAAAGTGGTTTGAAAATTAGGCAGATTCCCTTTCCTGTGCATCTTGTTTAGATCAAAGCATTGGCATGTTAATCATAACACGGTTCTATTCATATTTGTAGGTTTCTTTATTCTATCGGCTACCGGAGAAATCAACTGCAAGTTCTGAAGAGGACAAGGCTTTCAACAAAACAACTCTGCATGCACCGTTGCACAGTTTGTTAGTACCAAATCAGTGTGCTTTTTCTTGGTTCACTATACACCAAGTTACAAAGAGAATTAAGTAATGGAACTGTACATAATTACACCAAGTTACAAAGAGAAAATGTGGGCTCCATTGTGACGTATAGTTAGTTTATTATTTGATTGTGTGATGTTAGTGACAGAGCCCAGGATTTCTGAAGATTTAATTTTGCCTCTCAAACAGAAAAAACAGAAGTACTGTACTCTAAAATGAATGTTCATTTCAAAAAGAAAACGAGTGACAACCATTTGAGCAAGGCCCCCTTTTTCTGAAACTATAACAGAAAACTTCATTCCTGTACCAAATTGTGAAGAGCATGCATACATCAATGTTGTGCCCTGTGTGACTGACTAGACTACAGGCTGTATCTGTATGCTATTGATGGTGTGTGTAGTATAGTGTAGTGTTTTTTTCTTTTTGAAGACTAGTGGAGTTGAACTGCTATCTATTGATTTCATCTGACTATTCAAGATGCAAAAGTTTGATTATCCAATTTAGGCCCCTTGATTTTTTAAATTGATTATCCAATTTGACCAATGGCTGCATATATGGAACAAGTTTTATTGCCCCCCAGATGCTTTCAAGTTCTTGCCTGACATTGTGTAGTTATGCTGCTGTTGCAAGTAGCATTCAGAGTTTCAGACTGGGTTTGTATTTTTAGGTTAGAGAAGAAGCTGTTATATTAGAGCATATGATAGGTACTGTCGAACGGTTGAGCAGGTTAATGCAAGTTGCTGGTGAAAGAAAAATGTGGGCTCTAGAAGTACCCTTCCTGTGAATAAAATTAGTTTATAAGAACTAAAAAATTTCTTTACGAAACAAGACTATTGAGAATTTATTAGTTTTTATTAAAAGAATTAGTGTTTTTGTTAGAAGTTAAATTTGGCCTATGGGTTGTGTTTGTTGATTTCAATCCCCAAAATCCACAAATGCTTATTTCTGCTGACTAATATCCTTTCATTGGTTTTTCCAACAACACATAAATTGATATCTTAAATTTTGGTTTCACTATAATTGCAAAAGGTTATGTTAAGGTTAAAGGTATATGAAATATGATGGTAGGGTGGAATCGCTTTTAGTAAGATTTTAAACTTAGAAAAGCGAAAATTTTCTGTTCTGCCCTAAACAAAATTTACACATTATAAAGAAAATGAGGAGGCCAGAGACTAATAAGTAGTGACACCAAAGGAATGACAGAGGAATGAACAAAGAATCAAGAAAATTGGAGTTCACACCAAAATCAGCTTTTTAATCAACCTACCTTGGCTTTTAGGTCCATCTGTCCATCACATAATAATAGCGACAGCGATTGCCGCTGGGCATACATAAGTACAGTTCTTGTTAGAACATGGCCTGTTCCGACAATACAAACAGTTGTTCGTCCAAAAAAAAGACAGAGAAAATTGCAGCTAAATCGGACACGCAGTGTTCATAAAAGAACAGATCCTGCCTTTTCTCACAGCTAATATGTGCTGAGCAGAGGCTAACCATGCCAGCAAATTATTCTGAGTTTACAAAATGAAAAACAAGATATTCTGAAAAGCTCATCATGGAGATTCCAATCAATCATAACAATGGCTAAAGCACTAGATAATTTTATCTCAAATCCAAAGAGATATTGCACTAGGAAAGGGAGCTAGACAGCTCATCATATATTACTCTCCTCGTTACATATCACAAGCAAAGTACTATTATTCACCACGTGTACCTTGATGAAGGATGTTACAGCACTATTTACAGAGCAGAAACTTGTTTTGCAGTTCTCAAAACCCAATCTGCCGCATGCTGATCGAATCCTTTACAACGAGCCTTACGTAAATAAATAATAATTCTCAAAAGGAAAGGAGGGGGAAGCAAGTAGTAAAAAGTTAAAAACACACATACATTGCTCACAAAACGATCTTGTCATCAACTCTTCCAGCTCCGGCAGCGCAAGATCGCGTCGTCGTCGCCGACGATCCACGTCTCCTTGGCTATGTCGACGGATAGCTTGAAGAAGTCGGGCGCGTAGCTCATGAGAACCAGCCTGTCCTTCTCCTCCGTCTTAGTGGCGCTCTTCACCTGCTCTGCCTCTCCTCCTAACCTCCTCACCAACCCTTTTGCCGGCGCCGACCGGCACCGCATCAGCATAAGCGCGTTCGCCGGCGGTGCCTCGTCTCCCTCCGTGTCCTGCTTCGCCTCCTCCTGCGGTTCTTGTTCCTGCTTCTTGCTGGAAATCTTCTTGCCTTCCTCCAGCACCATGAACCACCTGGCCAATGCCGCGCCGTGCTCTGTTTTCTTCCCCGCACGCTCCACCTCCTCCTCCTCCTCCTCGTCATCCTCCCCGGAAGTGTACTCCACGGCGCCGGGGAAGTTGCCGAAACAGCCGGCGACGTTGAGCCGGAAGGCACCATGCAGGGCGTTCAGGAACGGTAGGGCATCCTTCTTGATCCCCAGTGCCTGCAGCCACGTCGCTTTCTTGGGCTTCCCACCGCCGCTGCCGGGGCCCTTGGGCCTGGCAGGGCGGGCCTTGATCTGCCCCGCGCACGTCACCTTCGGTGACGACGGCTCGTCGTCCACGGGGACATCCACGGCGCGGCGGCTCGGGTTCATGCTGGCCGCTTTGAAGAGCGCGCTGGACGGCGGCGGCCCGGCCCGGCTCGTGCTGTGCCGGCGCTTGATAGGCTCGGAGGCGGACGGCCGGGACGGGCTGCAGATGGCCTTGGGTGGCATGAGGGCCAGGTGCGCCCGCGACGGGAAGCAGACGCGGAGGTCACTGGCCGCGCCATTGCTTCCCCTCCCTCCCTTCATCACGACAGCTCCGCGAGCTCAGAGCTGCCTCCTCCCAGCGTACGCCTCTTGGGAAGCTTCAGGCTGTGAGTGATCGATCCATCCGTTTAGGTGTTAGTTTTAAAAGCAGGTGGGGCTTCCAGCTTTCAGTTTGCACTGGCGCTAAAAAATTAAACATCTCTACTACTTGAAAAAAAATTGATAAATAATACATCTTTTTTTCCTCCCTTCCCTCCTCACACAACAATTCACACAGACATATGGATTATCCCCTACCCGCTTGTTCCTCTTGCCCCTCCCCCTTTTGGAGCACCACCGGGCTGCCCAGGGCCATAAAGGCCTCACTCAAGCTTCGTGATGATGCAACGCTATTGCTTCATGCGAAGCTCCCCATAGCACTTTTCTCCGTCCCCACTATCGCGTCCCTTACCATTGGCGACCCCGCCAACCTCTACCTCTCCCTTGCCACTGCCATCCCAGCCCTCCCCAACTCACTCGCCCCTATGCCGCCCGAGTCCTCTTCCCCCTCCCCCACACCCCGCACGGCCACACCCGATGGAGCACCACCCCGTGGAGCTTCTTATGCCGTACTCATCGCTCTCGTGGAACTGGATCTAGTGGTGGAGGTGTGAGGACGGCCACGGGAGGCAAATATGGGGGCAACGAGGCGGGGGTCGACTGATGAAGGATGGCCACAGCATCCATATGCTCCCTCGCCGCACCTGGCCATCTCATCCTCCACATGAACACCACCCCTGTTGTGTTCGTAGGCGTCGACAACGGCAGACTCACCAAGCCACCTCCCTTCTGCTGTTGCCCATCCCATTGCACAGCGCAGCCATCGCTCCTCCCAGTGCAGCGTTGCTCCTTCCCTCATGCAGCATCGCCACCACTGCTCCTCTCCCATAATCTACTTCGCCACCACCTCCCTTGCGCCACCACTCCTCCACCTAATCTCAGCCGTCACCACCGCTCCACATCGCGCCGCCCCCATCCAACATGTCGTTCTCCGCTTCCCCGGCGGCAGGAGATGGCACGGTGGAGGGGGTGGAGGTGGTCCTACGGTGGGTGCTTCAAAAAATGCCGTGTTGGTAAGTGGGTCTTGCTTGATCTCCAATTTCCTCACTCGATTCCTGTCTCTACGATGAACTACCTACTATTTTCCATGAACCTCCAACCGGATCCTGGAATCAAGTCACCACGTAACTACCTTATCCCATTCCTATTCATCTGGTTGCTCCTTTATCCAAGACTACTCCAATAATCTGCATCGCCTCCGTCTCCATCCTCGCAAGTAAGCTTGCGCCCCTCTTCCAACAGTGAGTCACCACCATCCTCCTAGATCCACACCTCATTCTCTCCCATCCATGTGTAGGAAAGGGCCAAGAAGAGGAAATGGTGAGGTGACATGCATGGTTGGGCAAGCTCGTTGGAGAAGACGAGGTGGGTGACTAGAGAAGACGAGGAGATGTCTTCCTTGATGCAAGACTAACACAATTGCTACCATCTACGGCAGGAGAGTGGCCAAGCAAGTATTTTTTATGTGATTTAAATAAGCAGTCTAGGTTATGCAATGCAATTTGTATGAATCATATGCCATACACATCTGAACCAAATTCAAATACTACCATGAAGGTAGGATGCTACATTCTTCATGAATTCATCAATTGGAACTTCGTTTATTAATTCTTAGTTAAAAAGAGATATAAGCATGAACTCATAGCTCCCCTCCGAACTTTCGTGTTCCCTGAGAATATATTCTTTCCTTAGAATTTCAGTATCGATGACAATTACACCTTATTTTTTTTGGTTTGCTCACCAATCCCGGTAGGATGCACAGAACTCGCTGGAACAAGAAAATTTTTAAACATTTTCTTAAAACTTACTAAAACTATATGAAACTTGTTAATATACTGTTACAATGATATACCGTTCTCTAGTCGCTTTCTTGAATTATTGGGATTTGGGAGACTGATTGAGGTAGTTGATCATGGGCATGAGTGTCCTTTATGTAGGCATTAATACTTTTTTATTGCTGTAGTGTACTGCCGCATAGTAGCAAATTAATTTGTGTCCAAGTGCACTATTATAAGAGGAGGCCAGTTTTGTACTGATGTTCTTTTGAAGAGCTCGGCTTTTGTGTTATACTCCCATCGAGATGGGAGCAGATGCTTAGAAATGTACAAGGATAACTTAATCTACTCTGTGACAGAAAACTACAAGCATAGACCGCTTTGGTGTACGTATCCAGCGATCAAACGTGCAAATGCAATGCTAGGCTGGCGTACATATTGGGTAGTAACTTCACCGTACTGTCATGATCTTGCGTAGATTTGTTCGAGCAAATTTTTGTACCACATCTGCTCGCTGTGATCTTCTCTGGGACAAGCAAATTATTAGGCCAAACCCTTCGGACGAGCAGGGAAATTGAAGGGATTAGGTCTAATTCTAATCCTTGTTCTAACAAGCCTGTACTAAATTTAATTCTTGGCAGTACTTTGTTGCAATTGAGATACGGTATTGTACCTAGATCCTCGTAAAGTCGTACCAGGGACTTTTATGCGCAATAATTGCAGGTTTAAGTGAGCATGCAAGTACAGTTCCCAGCTCCTACTGTGCGCAGTGCTGTACACGGTACACACCTACTGGTCTACTACTACTTCATACTGTGGTCCAACCCAAAGAATTGCGTGCATCTCCACAAGTGTATTTTTATTAGTGTGATCTTAGTTGTTTTTTTTACCTATATTAAATTAGTAAAATCTCATATAGAGAAGAGAGGTGATGAGAGATAATGTGTTCTTTTATGCAAGAGACGGCTTGTGTCTACTATTAGTATAAATAGTATAAAATAATATTTATAAAAATAGTATAAAATAGTGAGAGAGTGTGAGGCAGAAAGTTATGATAAAAATAGTATAAAATAGTTAGATGAATGATTTACTATTGGAGAGCTTGTCTCTACTGCTGTTTTTAAGTAAAATAAAAAATTTAAAAATAATATTGGACCTGTTCTTTTTGGCTGAGACTTATAGCTTTTGGCTGTGGCTTATGGCCTTTGGGCTGTTCATGCGAGAGATTACAGAGTAACAGAAACCCACGTGCGATTTTTGCCGATATAAATGAAGTCGGTACAGTATGTACTATAATTAACTAGTAGACCTTATCTTGAAAAGATATTTCATTTAAAAGCTAGTTACTGTAGAAATAGAAAAGTCAAAAGTTAAAGTCATAAGCTAAAAAATAGGATCATTAAAAGATAAACTATTGTACAGCATGAGAGGTCCAGTACCTCGTTACACTCACGGTCTCTCCGAGTGCAAGAGGCGCCACGGCGCCAAACCTAATAATTGGCATGCGGCGAAGTATGGATTATTGCCGCATCTATCACAAGCAATCCCCATGAAACTTCAAAGCAAACTAAACGAAAGAAAATGCATTAGATACACATACTTGCCTGACCTAGCACAATTGTTTTTCCCATGAGCCACAACCACTTGTTAATTCTCTCTAGCTGCTCGTATAATAAAGTTCACCAAATGATGTTCTCCTGTACCATTAGCACCGTCAAGCTATACTAATGAGGCTGCCGTGATAGTTTATGTGCGTACCAATGATAAGGGAAGGGTTGGTGTGCAACTATGCATGACTGACGATGATGTGTAAAGATCAAAGGGGAGGTAATTCCATTTAAGAAAAACGGGCGCCGTTCTTCATGATGAAAGGGGGGACGCACATGAACCGGAGAGCTGGATGGAGGGGCGGAGGCATGGAATGGGAGTGGTTGGCCGGCCCATACATCCTCCCCACCACTAGCTAAAGATCTGAAGCGATCGAATCGAGCGATCCGTCCCAAAGTGGTTTTGCTCGGGCGCGGTAAGGTTCTGCTCTTTTTGGATTTTTTTTTAATGATTTTTGGCTCCATCTTTTCTGAAAGTTCAATCAAACCAGATGATCTTTTTAAATAGTTTCTCTAAACAACTTTTTGAACTTAAAACTATGTGCGTCATCATTCATAATCATCTCGAAAAATCCAGATATATAAGCTACCAACTATAAGGGCATGTTCTTTTTGGCTAAAGTTTATGACTTTTTGCTGCGGTTTGTGACTTTTAGGCTGTTCGTGCGAGAGATTATAGAGTAACAAAAACTTATATGCAGTTTTTGCCGATACAAATAAAGTCAGTACAATATATACTATAATTAACTAGTAGATCCTATCTTAAAAAGATATTTCGTTTAAAAGCTAGTTACTGTAGAAAAACTAAAAAATAGCTTTTAGAAGCTGAAATGAGTAAGTCCATAAACCGTTTCAATGGAGTGTTCAACACTGGAGAGAGTTCACATGGTTTCTCCGCTGCCATGTCGTTCCCTCCCGCATTGCATGCTTTGATAGGCTGCAAGGGGGAATGAGATTCTACACATGATCTAGAGCATCGGAGTAGCTGAGCAGGACATCCAGATCATACCCATCTCGTTTTTGTTTTTTTTTTCCCCCGGAGAAAAGGAAGTTGAAACGAGAAAGGCATCAGTAGGGCGCAGCCTGCGTTGGGCTCCGTGATTTTGGGCCCAGGCCCTGTTCCAGTCTCGGCCTTGGCGGCATGTTCCCGGGCTTGTCAATGGAACTATGGGAACTGCGGGCCTTCCTGGCTCTGCTCCTTCCTTCGTTTTCCATTTTTCTGAGGTACTTCTGAATCCTATAAAAAAGTAACATCTTAAAAAAGACGAAAAGTGAGTGTGCAAAAAATGGAATAAGGGTCTATTTAGAATGCAATAATTTTGCAAGAAAGAGTATAAGTCCTATCAAAATCCAACAAAATTGCCGCGTTCCAAATGGGCCTTAAGATCGTACGTTTAGCTGGTAGGTAAGGAGCCAAATTTTCCTTTCTTGATGATCTCCATGTTACCCAACATTCTCAGTCATGATGGTTCTTCCTGAAACCATCTTTTTCTTAATAATACACGTAACTTTTTTCAAGAACACGCAGAGAAAACTAAATAGCACACGTAACACGTTTCGATGTTTTTTTTAACTCACCATCCCCATGCAAGACATGTCCTTCCTCTATGCCCGCCAGGAAATACGATCTGTACAAGATGCTTACGAATTTTCTAGATGGTTAACTTGTCAATTTCATATGGTATATATCAGACCCAACTTATTTGACAAAAAATGGATTTTTTTTTTGGTTCGTGGATTCATCGGGAATGCAGGATTTTGGCGTGTATGATAGTAGGGAACTGCTGATTAAGGTGAGGTTTCGGTGGTTGTCTACATGCCAGAATGCTTCTCGATGCTGCCATTTAACACCAAGAGAGGATAGAAGAAGATTTGATAACGCGAATTAACATTTCTCCTGACCAAAACAGAGAAAATTGATATTATGCCACTCCTTTGGAGTGGCTTCGATAAAATGTCACTCTCTAGATGGCAATTGTTAAAATGACATCCAATACATGATTAACTCTATGATTTGCCATTTTTGGAGGTTTTAGCCATTTCTTTTTCATTTTTTATTTTTTTCTCCCAAAATTGCATAGCAAATGTCCATTATACCCTCCCCTCCTTCCAGGCAGAGGGCTTCCGCCGTTCGACTCATATGCTGGAGAAATTGCTAGGCATTTGTTAAGGATGAGATTTCGAAAATTGTAAGTGCTTATTCTTTCTGGTATGAGGACATTGAAGTTTGAAGTAAAAGGGGAAAAGAATCCTGCAACCTCTCACGTAACAGCAAGCGGTCTTAACCAATGAACTAACATGTGGTTCTTAATTGCCTATACTCTAGTGAAGTGGTTAAGAATACATGTTTCATTTGTGGAATCGTTCATTCGTTCTTTCTGGACATTCTCCTATTCTTGTGAATTATTGGTTTTCTTTATCTGGATCATGTTGGTTCTTGTGATCGAGCTTCCTTGTGCTGTATCACGCAAATAAGAGTCAACGTTTCGGCTATCTTGGTAACAACAGGAAAAAAACACCCCAGTGCTTTGTCATGTTGTAGCCGATTGAGTCTCCAGCATATGAGTCGAATGGCGGAAGCCCTCCGCCTGGAAGGAAGGGAGGGTATAATGGACATTTGCTATACAATTTTGGGAGAAAAAAATAAAAAATAAAAAAGAAATAGCTAAAACCTAAAAAAAGGCAAATCATAGAGTTAATCATGTATTAGATGATATTTTAACAATTACTATCTAGAGAATAACATTTTATCGAATCCACTCTAAAGAAGTGGCATAATATCAATTTTCGACCAGATCAAGATCCCGACACCATCTACAAGACCACCACAACTACTCATCACACACACCACTTGACATGGCTCCCGATTATTTCACCAGTACGACTCTAGTACATCTCCACGTCGCGGCACACGCGGATCACGAGGCGGCACGGCCCACAGCTTATTACTACTCGTCACTAACCACACTCTCCTGGCCTGGTTGGCCGACTGCCTCACGCGGCGCCGGCGCCGGAGCTGAGCAGTTGTCGCGGACGGCCTCGAGCTTGTAGGGCGCGGCGTCGGTGGCCAGCCACTGCTCGACGGTGAACAGCTGCTGCGCGCACCCCCTGTGCGGCCCGGTGACAGTGACCTCCACATAGTTGCAGTACCAGCCGTGGTGCGGGCCGGTGCCGTCGGACGCCACCCTCATCCAGCAGGGAGGCTTGGCCATGCACGGCCCGCGGCCGCTGAAGATGTCGAGGTTGCCGCGCTCGAAGTAGGAGTGGCCCTGCCCCATCAGCCCGCCCCACGACGGCAGGTCCGTGATCCCCACGCTGTTGCCGTCCGCGCCCGCCAGCTCCAGCGTGATGTTGGAATTCGTCCCCGCCTTCCAGATCGACCCCGTGCGGATGTACACCGTGTACACGCACTCCATGCTGTCGCCGCCTACGGCGCCGGCGTCGGCTCCTCTGTTCAGCTGCCCAGCCGCAGGAGAACGACGAGAAGGATGAACAATCATAGATCCACGGACAAATGCATGCATGTCAATGAACCGTGAGAGACCGCACCTTGATCCGAGTCGGGAGGTCGCGGGCATGCCCTAGCACGGCGGCGGCGGAGGCGACGGCGAGGAGGAGGAGGGCGGCGAGCTTAGCCATGGATCCGAATCCGATCGAGCTGATGGCGCTGGGAATGGGATGGGGGTGTGCGAGCTGCGGAGACTGGGGGCTGGATTATATAAGGAGAAAATTGGTTTTTTTGCCATCCGAAACATTGGGCTTCGCGGTTTTGTCATCCCAAACATTGGTTTCGCAAATATGCCAGCCAAACATGTGCTTCTTGATTCCTTTGCCATTTCTGACTTTTCTGCCCCCAGAGCACTGTGGCAAAACCAATGATTTGCCATCAATGAGGAGTTTGCTCTAGGGACAGAAAAGTCAGAAATAGCAAAGGAATCAAATAGCATATGTTTTGACTGGCATATTTGCGAAACCAATGTTTAGGATAGCAAAATTGCGAAGCCCAATATTTCGAATGGCAAAAATCCAATTTTTTATTAAAGGGCGTTCCCAACAATGACACTATAGAGCAATAGCATTGTTTATAGATTGCTATCTTATATAAATATTTAGCTATTTAATTAATACTATAATTTAATATTTATTTTTAATTCTCTCTCTAATATATTGTTTAATATAGTGGCACATCCTACAATATGGTAAACATCTCTTTCCTCTTTAATAGATATCTTAGCTAATGTATTTATGATAGATTATATGCTCAAACAATAACTTATATGAGATACTGCTTTTCTTTTTTTTTCTTTATTAATTTATTATCTATCGCAGTACTAATTTTATATAATAATATTAATTAATGCTATATATTTTATTTACGTACAACATTGAGTGTGCCCTAGAATGGAAGAAGTTGATGAGGCGTGGCGCCTGGCTGTCATCGTGCTGCTGATCTGATGCGAAAGCTTTTTTTTTTTATTGTGCATCATGGTCCCGGCTTGTCTGAATCGTGCGTTATTCAAAGGTAACACCATGCTAGATAGGGACATGTCACATGTGCCACCTGCACCACTGGTACATCCGATCCGGACACGATTGGTCGTCCTTTTACTGGTTAACTCCCTCCGTTTTCGATTATTTGGCTTTTTTGATCAGGTATATACATTTAGGCAATTATTTTTTATTCACATTATAATGAAAATGCTCCAGCAACTAACTACTCTGGTGAACAGTAAATGTAAAAGTAATAAAACCATGTATTTTTTGCTACCTATGCAAGTACATGAGCAAAAATTTATGTTGAGAATAGCAAGGTGCTAAGTATTTGTGGAAGAAAAACTTGGTAAAAAAATGCCAAATAAATGGAAACGGAGGTGGTAAACAAGAGGCTAAAGTACGATTGCAAGAAACTGCATGCATCTGGACTTAGGGCACAAAAGTTGTTGCTGATGAGTGGACCGATGAACACATGCCAAGAGAATCCGAGAAGACACATGCCAAGGGAATTCGAGAAGACACGTACGGACATTGTAAACGGGACTTTTTGACACTTTCATCATTTTTTAAATGTGTATTTACAAAAATGGTAATAGTCACATGAAATTATTAAAAAATATCACTTATACCGTTGGTGGTTGTACGGCAACCCCAGGGACAACATGTGGCCTCTGCCATATGGTGGTGTGAAATTAGCAAAAATGTCACTTCTACTGCCCAATGGCCGTGCGGCAGCCCCGAGGGCAACACGTGGTCTCTGCCGCACGACCACCATGCGGCAGCTCCTTGGGCCACCTGACCACCATGCAGTAGGCTCCTCTACCGCACAGCCACCATGCATGATGCGATTACATAGGGTAATTAGCGCTAAACTAATTGTAATTAGGGATTTCGTTTAGGTGCATTGTTTGTTCAATTTTTTAGATATAGCACATGAGTTTCAAAAATTACAAAATTTTGTGTGGAGCCTCTCGACACGGTGTACTTGGTTGTGTATTTTTTTTATAATTTTATTCATCATGAATTTCACTTGAAAATTTGTTGAATTATACTTTGGTAGGAATTGTTATATATAGCAAACAAGCTCCAAAAAATTACTTTTTTGTGGAGCCTCCCAACACAGTCGACCTAGTTGTGTAATTTTTTAGGCATTTTATGTACTTTGAATTTACCATGTTAATTCATGTTAATTTGGTCATAATTAGCAACATGCGGTGCTCATTTAATTCGTCTTTTAATTCGTAGGTCGCACAGCCACCATGAGGTGGCCATCTTTTGTAGTGCTTGACCTCCCTCCTCCGCACATATGTTGCCCCCTTGTTGCTATCCCCCTTGCCTCCTCCCTCCTTTGCACATATGTCGGTCCGTCCATGCCGTCCTCTGTTGCCCCTCCCTCCTTTGCACATATGTCGTCTCGTCCATGCTGTTCCCCCCTTGCCCGCTCTCTTGTTTGCATATATATCACTCTGTCCATGCCATCTCCCCTTGCCCACGGTGTTGCACATAGACAACGAGTCCATAATTCTTGGTGGCAACGCACCGGGTTTGCTTTTTTGCTCGGCTATAAATACAAAGCTCTTGTAGTCACTCATCACTCATCTCAATTACGTTTCGCTTCTCATTCTTGCGCTCGTTGTTGAGAATTAAGAGACGTAGCATAATTAAGTTTTTTGGAGAGTAAATATCGAAGCAATCATCACAATTGTAGAAATGCTAATTGCTTTCCCCTAAGGGCAGATAATTTTTCTGCGCATGCCTTCATTGTTGTTCCTATAGTCATAGTTAATCTGTGTTAGTCATAATTAATGTAGCTTGTATTATGAAGTAAGTAGGTCGTAGTAATTGCTCATGTAGCTCTTCTATTGACCAACTCGTTGGGTCCAAATACTAGCATGGAAAAGAATGCAAATGAGTTCCTTCTTTGTAGAATGCAAGCTGGGAGTAAAATACAATAAAATAACCAAAAAGGTATAGAAAAAATAAGTTCGGGGTCAGGGTTTAGGCGGTGTGTGGTTTGGCTAAACAGAGTTAGGATAAGGTTAGATGGGGTTCGAGATAGTCAAAGAAGTATATAGGTGTTATATGGATTTCTATGAATGACCATGGGTATGGACGGTGTTAGGTGTGGGGTTGGGATATCATCTGGATGGTATGGAGTTTTGTCGGAGTCTAAGATGGTGGAACAGAGCTGGGAAGGGTGTAGACGGGCTTAAGATGATCAAAATGGGTATATTGCTTTTAGGGTTTCAGTGAATGATAAAGAGTTCGGACCGAATTAGGTTTAAGGTTTGGAATGGTGTTTTAGTGGTTTTGGGTTTTATCAATGTCTGATATGGAAAAACGAAGCTAGGAATAGGGTAGATGAACTTGAAACAGTCAAAATGGATATACTTTGTAATTTTTGGGGGTATGGATGAACAGTAATAGGTATTTTACTGTTCATCGTGGGTTTTTACTGTTTACAGTGGGTCTGGTTATTACAGTTATTATCAGGTTGTCATCACTGTACTCGAAGAACAGAGGAGTCTTGAGTATTCGGGTGGGTTCGCATACAACTAACAAGGTCGGGCGGACAGTTGAGGTTCGACTTCGAGCGTGAAGTTGATGAAGATCGGATGGATCCGAGTAGCTATGAAGATCAGGAGATGTTCGAGTGGTTTGGGAGCATCGGACGGCGTTCGAGCAGCTTGGGAGCGTCGGACAACATTCAAGCGGGGTTACTCAGGACTCGAAGCGGTACGGTCAAAGCTTCTTTCGATTACGAAGCGGTTAGGGATTCCAAGCGGAGGAGCGATCGGAGGTTCCGAGGCGTGCAGTGGTCAGAGGATTTGTGGTCGAAGACAATAATTGGCGACCATGGGTGGGTTCCTGGTGCACAAAGATTCCATTTTTGGGTTCAGAAGCGGCTGGAAGTCAGGTGATCGCCTGCAGTGAGGTCTTTCCTTCTTGGGTCTTTTGGATGGCATAGGGGTTAATGGTAAGTTAAGGGAACAATAGCATTTACGATTTGAGCACCTTTGGAGGTGGTAGAGGCTTATGGGAGTGGTGGTTTGAGAAGCGGTTCGCCAGGTTGGGCTGCCCACGGTGGCCTCCTCTAGTCGAGCGGCGACGCTAGTCGCTAGAGCAATAAGGGGCTCAAGGAAGCTAGGGCCATGCTTCGGAGGTGTTGATAGGGGTGTGAGGAAGCTATAGGCAGAAGCAATTGAGATGTAATAGACTAATTAGCAAGAATTGAAAATTGGCTTACATTGCTGTTTTTTGGTGATCGTCGGTGAGGCTCTGGTCGATAGGGTGATTGAGGGTGGGGGTGGCTTCCTGGACACCAGTGCATTGTCTGGGAGGTGGTCTTAGGCTTTTATAGCTATTCCATGGTGGTTCAACATATGGCACGGGTTGAGGCGGTAATGGCGTGTGGCCAGGTCAAGAAGGCACGATGAGGTGTGGTGTAGCTAGCGGTGCCGATCTTTGTGCTACCTCGAGCGTAACATTGCGTCAGTCAAAAGGGTACAGGGTATGTTAGGTCGGCTATGAGGGTGTGAGAGTAGAGAGGACGGCGGCGGTGAAATAGCCATGACGGTTTGTTCAAGTGGGGCTGCATCCATAAATGAGGGTGTCAGGTGTCGGGGAGGCCGTACTCTGGCTTGGCAGCAGTTGGCAAGGTGGGCAAGCGGTTTGTGGCGCTTCTGTCAGTGGTGAGACATGAATAGAGTGGCAACAGCTGAGTCTACTCTGGTTGATCCGACGCACGGCCAGGAGCATTTAAAGGGGTGTCAGGGGCGGGAAGGGCGAGGTGTACAGGCGTTGACAGCATGACAAAGGTGTGGCAGCGGTGGGTGAAGTCGTGGCAGCGGCGTATGAGCGGCGGCCAGGTGTGGGGCAATTTTTCGGACGGTGAACAGTGAATTTGACCGAGGCTGCGCACCGATGAACGAAGGAGATGGTGTGGCGGGGAAAATATGGTGTGAATGAGTGAGGAAGGTGCTGGATAGAGCCAAGAATCAAGCAGAAACAAGATTCAGAGAAATTCAATTTGTTATCAAAATTTGGGTTGTTTCGTCATTCCTCCTATCTAATTTTAAATATTTTTTTATGGAATATGTTGTGGATTTTTGTTTTTATCTAATGGAACATATGACATTTCATATTATTATAAAGTCAAAATATATGCAAGTGCCGACTTATTTCAAAGATCACATCTTAAGAAACACGATAATTCCAAGCAAATTGTTAATTGGACGTTCGGTTTGAAAGACATGGTTATTTGAATTTTCGGGTTGAAAAAGGACAGCCCCCCGCACGCGGCACATTGCAATTGCCGAGCCCCACGCGCAAACCCAGCCGGCCCATTTTAGCCCATCAAACGGCACTTCTTCTCGTTTTCCTTGATGCACCGCCTCCCGTCCCAGCGAAATTTGTGTTTGTGCAAGTGAATCCCATCCTCCATGCAGTCGCGATCGCACGGACGATATGAAACATCACGCCGATCGCCGTCCCCGCTGCGATAACTCCGCGTCCTCCGATTCCACACGGCTCCATTAGCATTGCACCACCGCCACAACCATGGCTCGCGGGCGTCGCGGTCGCGCTAGGTTCATCAACTCCCTTGCTCGCTCGGAGCCCTTGGTGAAGGAGCGAGGTGGCTCTGTCGGTGTGCAGGCGTTAAAAGGATTGGACCGCCACTCATCACACCCAGCCAAAACATTGTTCTTGGTTGGATCTATTCCCCAAAATTCCTTGCGAGAGATGCAATCGATGCAAGTCCTTGTTCGGAATTCCCCAAAACACCCTGTTACTGTATCGTACCTTGTCAAGTTATTCTCACCAACTTTGCTTGTCGTAGTAATGTGCATTTCATTTGCGGTTACTAAACTCTGATCGTTTCAGTTCCTTTTCAATCTGTCTTTGCAGAGGGCATTGTGGAGTGCAATATTCTCCACTTAGACGTTTTGTTGTGTCTTCTGCAGTTCTGAAGAAATGGGAGCCTGACGATGGGGTCATGGGGGCGCAGAAAGACATTGGATCATATGTACTCATCAAAGGATCCGCGTGTTCTTCGGGCAATCCGGCCGGCCAATCCACAGTGACGCCGCAGAGCTGAAAGAAATCGGTTTAGTGATTTGCAGTACTACAGCGAGGGTTTGGCATGTGCCGCAAAATTCAATCTATCCAATCGTCTCCCATGCATAAAGATGATGCCAAGGACACCGCACACACCTACAACTGCGACGCTGCTCTGATTGATCGAGCTCTTCTTTTCCTTCTCTGATAGACTGGTTCCTTTCTCATTGCTCTGAAGATAGACTGGTTTCTTTCCCATTGCTCTGAACATCCCTTTTACCTCTGTAGTTTGGAAATGGGTGATAATTTGAGCTCTACTTCTGTAACTCAGTAGATATCACTGTGTGGGTAAACTTGCAACTGAATTACAGTTTGGAGGCTTATGATCTCCACTAAGAATGCTCTGACATGATGGCCGCCTGATCCTGCAGCCAAGAGATCAGCTGCTGGATCTTACCCATGTCCGTTTCACTAAGCCCTGAAAATAAAAAGGACAGGATTGCATTGCAGCTGCTAGTGCCGTTTCACTATGTGCGCAAAGATAACAACTTACTAGTAGTCTTTCTGAAGACAGCAGCTCCGTTCTGAAAGGCAATACACGGGCTTATCTTCGGGCCTAAAATATTTTTACCATGAAAGGCCGATAACATAAAAAGTCTAACCCTTCTGTTGGTTTGGGCCAATCCATACTAAAGTATAGAGGCCTAATGAACACCCGGCCTATCAAACAAGATAGCGGCCTTTTATCCAAAACTTCAGGCTTTAGCTACCACCTGAAAGAACACGATTACTCTAAAAAAAAAATCGTCACAGTGCTCCAACTATATTGTAAAAAAAATAGAGATGCACCAACTAAAGGAAAGGAAAAGGCATTCCAAATTTCCAACCGTACGTGTTCTTCAGCTTACTGCTTACTTGTAAATCACATGTGCTTCTTTTTATATGTGCGTGCGGCTGCGATCTTCCTTGCCAACCTGACACTCTTCAGTCTTCGCGAGTAGTTGTTGTTAGTACTATAAATCGTTAACTAATTACACAATTTTTCCTTTTTCATTCGGTTGGGAACTGGAAGACCAGATATTCAGAGAACCACGCAACCGATCACCGATGATTGGGTGGTTATAGTAGGAGATATTTCACAGGCGGCGCCAGGTCGCACAGCTGACCGACGAGTTTTTGGCGCCGTGAAGGACAAGAGTTTGATGTCAAGCACAGTCAGCACGGTGATGTTATTGCGATCTCATTTGCTCACCGCGATCTTATTCTTTAGTGGCGTCATTATCATATCATAGGCCCTCGCACGGCGGACCTGTCCTTAGCTTTTCACACTGCAAAAATTCAGTTCTTAGCTTTCGCGCGTGTGTGTATATATAAGTGCGGTATCTTATGCTATATTTTTCTTATATGCTGTCCATTTCGCAGTTGATGCAGGAGAGGAGGCCCAGAAATTAAAAGGACTTGGAATATGACGTAGTGAAGATGCAACAGCCGTCACTCTGAGAGACTGAGAGTGCGACGACGACTCAAGCAGCGACTGTTTAACCACTCCGGAAGACTCCGCATCGATTGATCGTTGTTTAATCAAGAAAATATATACTCTATTTAGTTTGAGCTACCTGTCGCCAGTGCCAATGCGATTCAGGCCTTAACTAGCCCATCTTAAAACAAATCATAGGAAGCTAAGAATTGACCTAGCTAGTTATTTCGCTGTCGTGTGTAGTTGATTCGTTGTGCCTAAGCTCAATCTTGCTTGCTGCTCGATCGTTGGACATTTTGGTGGCTCATGGCAATTGAGTTTGGCAACAAATCCCTGTATTTTTCTCGCGTCTCTGTTTGTCACTTCTGCTATATATATACCATTTCAGAAAACTAGAAGCGAAAGAAATGTCGGCGTCTGTAGACCAATGATGGGCCTTTTTCTGGGTATGCAGTTGTACGCTTAATGATTACTGTTCGATTAGCAGACTAAAGTACAATAATACGGAGTAGATTAACATCATATCCATTAATTTAAGCTAGCTGGTCACATATATGACTACTGTTCGGCTAGTACTTGATCAAGATGCTCACAGGGAATCGCCGCATGGTGGCAACTAGCGTGCACACATGCTTTTCTAAGTCAATTCGTATAAAATAGTTAACCCAGGGTTGCTATCATTTGGAATCCTTGGGTTTGTATGCCGTTGATTCTCAAATTAGACTTAGTAAAGTGGTACTAAACATCACACTCATGCACACACTCATGAGCCACATCATATTGGCTCAATTCAATTTATCTTAGGCCAGGTCTCACATTAATGCAAAAGACAAATGTTAGAATACACCTATTTTCATATTACCTGTACCACGCCACATATGACGGAACAATATATTGTGAATTTGTGGTCGAGAGAAAATAATGGTTTTAAAATACAACCACATGACCTCAGGTAAAACAAGTGGTTAATTGTGAGTTAGAATAAAGTACGTACTATATCAGTTAGATTAGATGGATAAACCTATGGAAGAACATGCTACAGCCCCAATTGAGAACCAACACGTACGCGCGTTGATCTGTGCTACCACGCTGCACTTATCCGCGCGCGCGCATAAACAACCCCGCCAAATCTGTACGCACGGGCGCACGATCACACTGGAGGCAGGACGGACAAATCATGCATGCACGCGCGGTTGCGCCCGAAAAATTCTAATATGTAACGGTGGTACAACCCTGTTAGTGTAACAAATTAATTAGAGAATCTGTTGTATTTCAGCTTTTGGTTTCAGTTTTTGGCTATTTTATAGTCACTATTTTTTAAACGGAATGTCTTTTTAAGATAGGGTCTACTAGTTAATTGATGTACATACTATACAGACTTCATTTATATCAGCAAAAACCGCACATGAATTTTAGTTACTCTATAATCTCTCACACGAACAGCTCAAAAGCCATAAACCGCAGCAAAAAAGAACAGACCCAGAAAGCGACACATAGCACTGTGCACTATAGAAATACTGTAGATACTGTGTAAAACACTGTAGCAGCACTCAGCAAAAATATTCCCAGGACAAGTTCGCTGTAGTATTTTTTACCTGTTACAATGCTTACTACAGTGTTTTTTTGACACGTGTCACCCTCTAGTTGACTCGTTGCACACATGGGATTGTATCTTACATAGTAAAATCTCTCGTTGCGTGTGGCCAGCCTCTACCGACTCTGAGCTACTCGTGCTAGTCAACAGATCCATACAACTTAGCTCAATGATATCGACGTCAGATCTTTTGAACAGGGGCGGACCCAGGACAAAATCCGAGAGGGGGCACACCCACAAAGCCAAGTATCCAAATTGCTGGGCGGCAAATAGCCTTGCCATTTTGGGCTTCCAAAGACAACGAATGGGCCTCTACATCCATTATATCACAGATGAGTGAGGGCCTTTTAGTTGGGCTGAGTGGGGGCACTAGCATTAAATCTTGGGCTATATACCTGGGCTCCTGCGAATTGAGTGGCGGCCTGTGCCCTCACTCGGGTCTCTTTGGGTCCGCCCCTGCTTTTGAACTATGATTTATAGCTTTTAACTATAACTTATTAGTTTAATAAGTAATAATAATTAAAAATACCAACCGAAGAAAATGAGGCCATAAACCATCTCCGCAACCGCTCAGGTGATCTGGTCTGAAGGAAAACAGCCGTGCGTCTCGATCAACCACACGACAAACGGCGCGCGGCCGGTGCCCGACCCGATCGGTCACTCACTCGGCCCGCCGGATTAACCCGACTTGCAGCCGGCGCCCGGGCCATCCCCTCACGCGTCCACCCGCAGCCGCCACGCCCGAGACGGTACGTGAGGCACGTCCTAACCGATGGACGGATGGATCGGTCCGTCTCTTTCCGCGCGCGGCTGGGCGGGGCAAGCTAGCCCGGCCCCCTGCGGCCGTACGCGCGACACATCTGACGCCGCACGGGCCCCCTGCTAGCCGCTAAAGCTGCGTGCGTACGTACGCCCGGGCCGGCCCGCCAAAGCCGAACAGTTCGTTCGATGCTTGCAAGCAACGAAAGAGACCAAACGTGGTAATTTTTCACTCCTGGGCGTGTGTGCCTTGGTTCGGTTTTCTACTCGTGTATGGAAGATTTGATCTACGCTACACTGCTACAGCGTGGCTACGGGTCAGGTAGGATAGGAAGGAATGAGATACAGCAGAGATGAACTTGTCACTTGTGTGAGGCTATGATGGAGCCTCTGGGTCGTGCTTGGGCAAATGCTTTTGGGGCAAGTTTTAGTAGCGCTAGAAGTGGTAGTAACAGAGGCGGCGGCACGCATGGGATTGGTCTGATAAAGATCTGCAGGCATTGGCAGGCATGGCCAGTTGTTCATTCTCCTAACACCTGGCTAGCCAGATTAAGTCCATGATTCGCCGGCAATAGATTCTAGGGAGTTGTGCACTTGTGCTTCGTCTGCCTGTTGGCTGCACACTTGCATGCATTCGTGCCAGCCTTGCGGTCTCAACTTTTAGCTTTTATATTCTAGTTTTTTAATTTTATCTTTTTTGTGTTCCTTTGAATTATCTATAAGAGAATCTATTTTTTATTTTTTTAAATTTAATTACACCTAAAAACTTATAGCAGCTACAATAAAAAAAAAGCCTTAAACAGTATTAAATATTATCAAAACATCAAAAAGCCAAAAGTATAAGCAAACTTACTCTCAGACTCAGGGACTCGTCTCAAACCCAACCACCAGGCACCAATTATGAGGGCCGTCAAGGGTTAGTTATTTAATACGGGGTTTAGGCACCAATCATGAGCTAAAACACAGTGGACTCACGGCCTTTCCACATAGGAAAGGAGGCAAATTTAGTGTGTGCGGGGGGACACTTGTCAAATGTCAAAGCCTTTTCTGGACACTTGCCTGTACCAATACCTCTACAGAGGCGGTGGTGCTGCAGAAAAAGCACCATGGCTTTAGTGGATTCCAACTCCCTTCTCAACCATCAGATTCCTTTACACATAATTTGTGCCTCGATCACGATCACCAGTCACCACCTTCCTTTTGATCTACCTAAAAAAAGCACATTAGTAGTAGTATCTCTCGAACAAAAATGCTCTTTTCTTGACCCTCTCTTGTTGTCTGGTCTTCTATTTGACCCTTTTTCTTGCCAATAAAATGTTACTAGCTACCAACATACCAGGAGCGGATCCAGCGGTGGGGTGGGGGGCTCGAGCTCCCCTACCGCTACCGGACCCTTGGAGCCCCCCTAAATTTTTAGCCATGGATGTATAATGTAGAAGGGGCTGAGGTCGAGTTGAAGGTACTTCAGCCCCTCCAAAAAAATTTCCTGGATCCGCCACTGCAACATACTACTACATACATAGATTAACCTCTCGAAATGTGAAATGTGAAGTACGCCAACTTACTTAACAAACTCAAGTAGCACTAGTACTGCATGCTATAGGCGTACCACATTGAGGCTTGTGAGATTATATGTGCCTGTGAAGAGTTCTAGATTGTTTAGGTGAATAATGGATACCGGATAGATCTCTCCACCTGGGAGCCATGTGGGGATCTGGCTCGCCAATGTCCCTTGATTCAAGGACAGGAAGCTTTCTCCAAGGCCTTTGGTGTAAAATATCCATGCAAAGCAGCTTGTAATCTGTATAAACTAGCATTATTTCCCTGCACCCTATAATGGTTGCATCGAGTATTCTATTGCATTGATCCTCTTTAACCTCCTGTTTAATCGTCGGGTTGAGTTAATTGGGGGATCTCAATGCCAGATTAGGGGGCAATATTATATGATCAGTAGTGACTGTGTTTGTGTGCGCGCTCAAAGCGCGCCGGCTTCAATAATGCCATGTTGGCTTGGGTTACTGTGTAGGAACATAGGAAACAACGCGAGCGGACACAGTTGCATGCTGCTCTAGTAGATGGATTATCATTCATACATGCAAGAACATCAGATCAGTACATATTCTGTTACTACAACTAGTACTAGTTTTCACTACTAGGTAGCTATCTGAACTTGCAAATATTTGGCGTCTACAGCAAGGAACTGAAGATACATGATTGCAGCTAGCCGGGAGAGATAAGATCATGACAGTAGTGCAGTAACAATGATGCGGTCATATGATATGACACCAGAAACGCCATAAGCATCCCCATCGCGATTGCAATGCAACAGCTCACTTCGTTATCGTTGCTGCTGGTGTTGGTGGTGGCATCCCAATTAAAGGCAAAAAGACATAAAGTGCGAATGATGAGGCCTCTCTCTGAGCCCTTAAGCATCGCGTGCCACCTTTCTTAGGATCAAGGGGGTTCAAACCCTACCTTCAGTCGTGACCATCAGAGACTACAGATCGAGGATGATGGTGAAATAACTTGAACTTTTAACTAACGCTAACAGTGAAAATAACACAATTAACATTAATTAAAGAATAATTAAATTATTTACAACACAGTGGGTTACATCAATTTATAAACAACTCTTGCAAGCAAAATAGATTTATTACAATTATAGAATATGAATTTTACATCTAGAAGTAAATAAATTACAAGTATTGCATTAGAATAGGAAATAAAATTGCAATTGCATCATTCATTGTTTTACAATTTCTCTTGCATGCATTCTCGAGTAGTAGCATTCCGATGACCAAACCGAAACCTTACAATTTTCTTCTGTAATCCAAATGCATAGGATAAAAATAATCTAAGGGAAAATAAAAATAAAAAAGTGTAGTTTGCCTTCAGAACTTGTTCGGCTTTAGAATACCGAAACCATTAGTGCTCATTGAGATACCAGGATTGATCGAGGCCGGTCGACACCTCTCACTTAAGTTGGTCTCATCATTCGACACAAAATCAAGCCAACAACCACTGTAGTTAATTACCTCAAGCAATAGTAAACTGAAATATAGAGCCACCAGTGCACAGCCAACCGAGAGAGCAAGGAGGATAAGGCTAAAGCTAGTGCACAACCAATCGAGAGAGCAAGGCAGATAAGACCGAACCATCTGCTTAGCCAGAGAGAGAAGCTAGCCATTCCCTCCCTCTTTAAGCAAACCAACCATCAAAGGCAACCAACAGAGAAGCATTCACTCTTCCTCATCTCATCCCCATCTCATTTCTTTGTGAGAAAGAGGGAGCCCAAAGGAGAGAATCTAAAGGAGTAGGGGAAGACGAAGGGGCGAAGACGGCGACCAGGAAGGTGTAGAACCATCAACGATCTCTAGGACCACTTCAAGCTCACCAGGACAAGAAGGGGACCAACAAGTTGATCGTAAACAACAAGACCATAGGAGGCTAAACCACAGAACACGTGAGGGGAACATCACGACCACCATGACCATCGTCATTGCCCCTTTCCATTTCTAGCCCGACAAATCAAGTAGGTCATCTCACATCCCCTTTTTGCTTACAGCACAGCACATCACAACACATCATAGCACACAACACAACAGGTCACACCAGCCAAGTAGGACAGCTCGAGGAGAAGGGAAACAACCCGTACCTCGGCTGTATACAGCCACAACACCACAGTGGTGAACCCGCGGATGGCCACCATGCGCCCTTGGTGAGTTGCATGCTCCCCGGCGCATGCAAATCCCAAAGTCCCATCACGGTAGCATAACCGTCGGCCTTCCCAACCATTGCGTGTACATGAGTAAAGAGAAGCCAAAAATGACAATTAATCACAAAAATAAGTAGAGAATGAGTAGATCAAGCCATCCCGAGGTAGAAAGGTGGAAGAAGGTGATTTGGTGGAGCCGCGCCAATTCCCACCTCACCGCACCACAGTCAGCCGGAGGAGAACAAGAGGAGGTGCGAGATCCAGCCATAGAAGCCAAGAGCCATGGCACTTGGCCATGGTTGGGCCAAGCCGATGGCAACTGAAGCTGGAGCTCGGGAGCCAGGGGAAAACAGAGAGGGAGCATGGGAGAAAGCAGTGAGGGAGCCCGTTGGTGCTACTCGAAGCCAGTGCTGAAAGCCTAGTAGCAGCCTTGGAACTTGGGGGAAATGGGGGGGCGCAAGAGGAGCTAGCGGACCTGAGGCACACCCAAGGCAGTGGCGTTGTCGCACTCAAGAGGGGGAGAGAGTGCCAGGGAGGGGATGGGGTGTGTGTGTGTTGTGCGTAGGTGTAGTGCAGTGTGGAGTGTGTGTGTGGGTGGTGTGTTGTAAGTGTGTAGCTGTGTCGCGTGTTGTGTGGTCTTTTGTGTGTGTTGGTGTGTGGTGTTGTGTGAATAGCGTTAGCGTGTTGGGTGTTTCGTGTTTTGGCATTTGGTGTTCCGTGATGGGCAAGTGCAGAACAGTGGGCGTTGAGTGCATGCGGGTATCGAGTTAGCCACCAGAGGTGCGAATTAGTGAACCACACTAGTAGAGCTAACCGCCCGAGAGAAAATAGAAACGGTGAAAAATACAAAATTAAATTGTGGTACTTAGAAATAAATTATTGACTGATAAAATTAAATTAAATAACACCTGCTAAAAATCCACCCTAAATGGAGCTAATTGTCATAGAATTAAAAATAATCTGGTTATTAAATATTTTAAATCGTAAGTTTGCTATAAAATGTAGAGGGTGAACCGAGGCAGGAAGAAGAGCAGATTCGGCCATGGTTGACACCGAGGCTTTCTATGCTTATGAATGCAAGCTTATTCTTTGATCATTTACCTAGTTATCTTACTTGGTAAAAAACTAAATTCCTGTAACATATTATTCTGTGCTTGAAAAATGTATTTCAAAATCAAATCGGATTAAATAATGAAAGAAAGAGATAAAAGAGTACTCCAGCTAAGAGGTGCAACTGGGATGTAAGAGATAATTACTAGGAGGGTAAAGAGTGCCCTGGTCAGAAAAGAGAGGGAAAATTGGGGCCTTTTACATATAGTTATAACATAAGGACCAACCAGCTTTCATTCGGAAAGGAGGCCATACTTAAGGGTCAGCCATATTCCATTTTTAGGGCAAAAAAAGCTACCATGTTATGTTACTATTTCTCTCCGCAATGGGTAAGTAGTATTTCTCTCCAAGGTGCAAATATTTTTGCTAGTAGAGTGTTGGGTGAAAGGATAACTAGCCCAACCAATAACTACTTGAAGTCGGTGGATGCCAGGTGAGAGTGAGAACCACTGACTAAGAATATCTAGGTGGAGATTTAATAACGTAACAAGGGGGTTTTGTACTCTAGACTTGACACCGTATTTAAGAAAATACATGATACTTAGTTTCAAGAGAGCTCAAAGTAGCTATATATACAGTGGCACAAGTTTACGCAGTGTAAAATAAAATCATGAATTCTTGTCTGTCTTCTGAATTTGAGACTATGGAGACCACTAGGGGTCTTTCTTCTCACCGAGTAGCTAGTAGTATTTTCAATAATTAAAACTTGAAATTCCACCAAATTTGATAAACTAGTTTATGAAGAAAGAGGTAAATTAGAAAAATATGATAATAAGAAAGAGATTAGTCATAAAGTGTATTTCTTGCTATTAATACTTACTGAGTACATTAGTACTCACTCTTGCTAATACTTCCCTTTGTTAGATTCTAGTCCAACGGGGGAGTATCTCGAGTGGGATACTGGATATCCAGGCACCGAGGATGCCGCGTGGGACGAAGACGATCGTGCCAAGGACCAGGGCGAGAAGGATACCCCATACGGTAGTTGGGACAAGTAGACGATCTATAGTGCTGCTTCGCCAAGAGATAGGGTATATAAATTATCCATATCTCCTTTTGTATTTAAATATTTGTAGAATACAACGCTACGTGGCTAACTGTTATAATAAAACACAGTATCTAATTATAGTTCTGTTGCGTAACTCTGGTAAAGTTTATTATTCTCTAATTCATTGGCATTAGAGAATAATACTCTATTATTCGGTGTCATGTTTTAGGAATAATGACACGAGCGTTTCAGATGGATTGCTGCTGCAGCAGCTGGGATGGAGGATTTATGTGCTCTTCTGGTTGGTTGGAGTGAATGCAGAGGCCTGATGGTGATGATAAGGTTAGTATTCAATCCAAAGTGTTTCGGTTGGTGGATGTTTTCTAGTATCAGATGAACCACTGAAGCGCAATCATAAATTGAATCAGAATATGTAACTACTAATGGCATGGCTCCAGTGCCGTATGTATAGTGTGCACTCATATATGCTATGCTATGCATGCAGGACAAAGCAGGTCAAGAACATACTGATATATGTCCATAGAAGGTGCATGCATTATTGTGTGTGTGTGTGTGTGTGATTGTACCAATGCTTCCATTTGCGGTAGCAGTTACTCCTTTCGTGTCATAGGAAACCTTCTTTGGGACAGAGAAAAAATGGTCGTATGATCGATGATTGGCAGTAACACACCAATGATAATTGTGTGGTCCCAAACAGTCAACTCTGAATTGGCATGCAGCCATATGATTTCTGATAAAGACGAGCATTTTAAGTAGTACTGGCCTTTTCAGAACCAGAACATGAGCTAGTGCTCTAGAAATGTACCACGGCCATGCAATGACATGAGAATATGAATCGAATCTTTGTGAGGAATCATCTGGACAGCGGGAAAGGCTTCAGCACTCACTTAATGTACTACATCTAACGCTTAATAATAATTAGGCTACATAATGAGTCATCTTAAGAGGAGTTGCGGCCTAATTAAGGCCACGAGCTACAGAGATTGTTAATTGGGATGCGCTTAATTCCGTGCTACCTTTTACCAGCAAATCTGATCATATCAATTAAGAACTAATTACCCCAATATTCAAAGATGCACCATATAGAATATATAGTTGCGTGCACACTGAGTACTAGTCAGGACCACGGCATGGTTGAAGAGCCGGCCTATTGTATGTCTGATCTAGGAATCATGGAATCCACACATGAGTTTGTATAGGTGTGCGCATGTACATCTGATACACATATCTCCATCTTAACAAGCTGTTCCCAGAGTACAGTACAAGCTGAAAACAATTCAGAAGCTCCCTGCTGTATAATATCACCCGTTCGTACACGCAATATAATGTACCCATTAATCGCAGCTGCTTGACACGAATCAAAAACCTGTTTGCAAAAAATATTCTGCGAATTCGGAGTTTGTCACGGTAAGAACTGGCAGGTGATCTTGCAGGGAGATCGTGCAACAACCCGTTCGATCACATGCCTCCTGCGAGGTGTTGTACGGTTCGTGTTCACATCAGTGTATATAATAGACCTTTACCGTCATGGGATCATCAAAAGAACAAAGAAGTTAGCATCTAGGAGGTACGAAATAATCACTATTAATTCCATCACTTCTTTTACTGCATTTTACAGGGGCCGGTACAGGGAGGGAGAGGACGAAGCCTAGCTAGCTAGTTACATGGGGTGAATAAGCGAACCTTCTTCTTTGTTAAGGGTCTACGATGGCAGCTGGTAGCTTTGCATATGCCTTCCAAGCCCATGGGACAAAAATAACAAGGGTGGTAGTACATTGCCGGGGAGTAGACACCGTTACTGTATTAGGCTGCAGCAGCAACGACAAGCGTGCTTGCTGCAGATCAAACACACTGGGAGAAGGAGCAAGCTGTGTGGCCTCTTTTTTCTCGGTGGCACAGGAGAGGGGAATCGAAGAAGACGCAACCACCACGAGTCCATTTCAGTGGCGGCCACAAAAATCATCAGAAAAATTGGTGGTGGGGTATGTCCGCATGATTGGACACCGTTCCAACGATTGACCGGTCGACCGATGTCTCCTCTTAATCCTTCCTCTACCGGATTGCTACGCTCTCGGGCGAATCGTCGACGATTTCCGCTTCCATTCGACGAGCCGGAGCAAGAAGTCCATGACCTGCAAATGCGACAAACGTAAGTTGTTTTTACTGATGATCAGATCGATATTGAGATTCACAGAGCCAGAAGAGCTGAAGATTTATCTGTGGGTGTGAAGTACTATACCTCAGTTGGGTCCTGGAGTGAATAGGAGGCGTTGGTCTCCTTGGGGCACTTGGAAACCAGGATTCCCAGGCCTTGCCCTCTCTTCCTCAACACCTGTACAATTTCGATACAAGAAGATTATCGTCAACTAGCACAACATGTCCAAAACAAATAGAACAGTTGAAATCACCGAGACAGCAGCGGATGAAAGGTTTGTTTCTTGTTGATGCGTTGTACCTTGAAAGCATCCTCGTCGGTGCGGTCGTCACCGATGTACACCGGCAGGACGTCGCTGCAGTTGGCGAATCCTGGAGACGAACAGCGAATAGGCAAGGTGTCATCAGCCGATTTTTTTTAGAACAGTGGTGTGAAACACAAGTGAATAAAAACTGAAACGAAAACGACCGTGACGACAATGACATGAACAAAAGATATTGCCAAAATGAACGAACCTAGCGATTCAAGCAAGAACTCCAAAGCCTTGCCCTTGTCCCACATGATGCTCGGCCGGAGCTCCAAAACCTAAATAAAAAAATTTAAGTTCCAATCTTGATCAAGATGTTCACAAGGCGAGATCAACTAATGTTCTGGTAATTAACTGTTGAGTTCATCAGATCAACAATCTACCTTCCTCCCTTGAGTAAGCTTCAACTTTGGGTAGTCCTTGATCACGGCCTTGACTTGCTCAGCCAAAGCATTCCATCTCTGCATGCAGGGGAAGGAAGTGGTTCAGACGATGAGGATAAATTAACCTCACATGATGCAGCTGCTCGTTATTATAAGCCGTGTAATTAAGTGAAGCGGTTGGTATCCCAAGAGAGAGTAAGGCTTTGCCTACCTTTTCATCTACACATCTGAAGTGGACGGACAGGCAGAACTTGTTGTTCTCCACCTTGGCTCCAGGTGTAGATTTCGTCTTTTCCACCAGCACCTTGAACACCTGACAAAAATGTGATTCACCACCATTAATCTCCTCGTGCCTCAACAAAAACACCACTGGTTAAGCACAAATGGACAAGCGATCTTCTCCTAATTAATCATCATTAACAAGGCAGATTGAAGTAGCATACCTCGTCGATCATGGGGAGGAACTCGCGTGCCGGTTGGCACAGGACCGTCTCGGGCTGCAGATGATTTGGCATGGGAAGAGATTAATGATCGACAGTAATGGAAAGGATTAAAGATGATGTCAATGGTCGGGTAAACTAAACTTGGGGGCGGGGAGGGGCGTACATTGGAGCTTGGTCCTTTGATGTCCATGCCGTGGCTGCCGGCGTAGTAGAGCTCGGCGAGGCCGACGAAGTTGTGCACCTTCACCGCAAGAACAAAGCCAAATTAATCAGCACACGCCGCACGACGGCACGAGGTTGTCAGGCATTTGAGACGGCAAGAGAAGAGGCACGGGCAATGTACCTTGTCTCGGCACCGCCCGCTCACGATCGCCGTCGGGAAGTGCTTCGCGACGCCGAGCACCGCCGCCCTCATCTGCGTGCGTACATCACAGGGCAAGGCAACATCAGCAAATACTAGTCTTCAACTTCAGGCCACAGCCCGGCCTCCCATAAAAAAAGTTGAGCCTTAGTACAGTACGACGACTAACCGCGTCGCTCATGTAGGCCGCGTCGGGGTCGGCGACGATGGGCGAGAGCGTCCCGTCGTAGTCCAAGAACATGACGATCTTCTTGCCCTTGGAGGCGGCGGCGATCTGCTCGAACTTGCCCAGCGCCGACGGGTGCTTCCTCTGCTCAAACCAAGAAGCCAAAGAAAGGTTAAAACACCGGCCTGGAGGCAACAACCATGCACCGTGAAAACGAGGCCGCCGTGGGAAGAACAGGACCGGGATGACTAGAACTCACCATCCAGGTCGTGAACTCGTCCACGTCGGGACCGGCGCCGGAGCGGGTGGGCGAGGAGGCGCGCATGGCCTCGACCCAGGTGCAGGTTGCGGAGCAGGTCGCGGCGGCGGCGAGGTCTAGGTACGTCTGCCGCATCGACATGGCCCCAGCGGCCGCGCTGCGGCACGCGAAGAGGGCCGGACCGGAGCCCGGCAGCGCCGCGCCGGCCGCAATGCTCATCTCCGACACAACCACGTCCTGGCTCGTCATGGCACACGACCAACAAGACAGCTTGCCTGTGCAACGCGACGCTCGCAGTCGCAGCCGCCTCGTCTCGTTCCAACGCCAAGCACTTGGACGAGACGAACAGCTGCCTCAGGGTCAGGGGGCAGTGTGTTGTGTGTGTGGTAGCTTCTCAGAGTTTGAGGTGGGTGGAGGCGAAGTGGGGAGAAGTGCCGGTACTTATAGCTCGAGGAGTGGGCCCAGCGGGGGCACGTGGGGCCGGCCACGTGGGTCCATGTGGAGCCTACTGCCTTCGTGTGGGGGCGCGGTGGTCGCCTGCCAGCTTAGCTGGTAGGCCGCAGCGGTATTGGTGCATCCATCCCCTGCCGTACCGTTTGTTTTCTAGCGCCCGCCCGCGCGCATGAGTCCACGGTGGTTCTCTGCCCTTTTCTCCATCGGCAGCCAATGGCGAAGCCGGTGGCCATGTCGCTGGGCTAAAAGAGGCAACGGGGGAGTTTTGGGTGTACCCAAATTTGTAGCGTGTACATGTACGCCGATTAAAGATCTTTGGGCGTGTTATATCATTGTCACGAACTGTAGCCCGCTTTCTAAAAAGCATGCAGCCATGAAAGATGAGGGGGACCCGAAAATTTAAAAGTGGAATAGCTTAGCGGTGTGGTACTATATCTCTTTGATAAAGGTTCGATTTTCACCAACCACAAATCAGATGGGTTATTCATGTAGGTTTTCCACTATGATTTTCTGGTATTTGAACTCGTGACATGTCTACACTAACAAATTGTTCCTACCTTCTTATAAAAACTTATATTTTAAAATTTGGATGCTTAGGAAAAATGGAGGGAGCCACCGCTGCTAGGAACCCTAGCCACCGAAAACAACTTCGTTAGTCTGCCGTCGGCCCTTCTCCCCTCTTCTGTGGCGTTCTCGCTGGAGTTTAAGTAGGTGAGGGACCCGTTGAATTCTAGAAGTAATTTTAGATTTTTTTAGTTTTTCTGTTTTATTTTTTAGATCAATTTGTTTTAGTTTTATTTTTCTCCGGTGAGTTCTTAGCCAATTTTCTTTACCCATGATGGGTTTTATCGAACCGTCTTTCTTGGACGACGATGGCGGCGCCTATGCCGGAGATCAATACCGGTCCGAGTTACGTACAAATAAATGGACAATGCTAACCCATACTTTACTTGGGTCTCAATAGATTCCATCCACATTTTTCAGGTTTCATCAAGTTTCAAACAGGTTTCGTAGGGTTTCAGGACATTTCAACAATTATCAAATGTTAAGCTAAGATTCAATGGGTTTCAAATCAAAACTTAATTTTGAAAAGCGAGTTTCTAAAGAATTTTAATTGAGTTTCAAAAAAACAAACTTGAAAGTTCTAGAGAGTTTCAACAAGTTTCATGGGAAATTTCAGAAAGTTTTATTCAAGTTTCATAGTAAGGGTCTATTTGGTAGAACTCCAAATTCTCATTTTTTAGCTTCTGCTTCGGATTATCCAGGAATCCACTTATCTGAAAATCTAGAGTTGTCTATAAAAAGCGTTTGGCTAGTATGTTGACTCTAGAAACATAAGAGGCGGGATTGAAAGCAAATAGACTATGGTACCCGTAATCGTAACACTTTATCTTTATTTGTGTCTTATTTATATGTATTTGTAAACAATTGATGATATTTTTTTGTCCAAATTTTATAAGAGCTGTGTAAGTAACACGCTATCCAATATTTGTACTTGTCTACGTGTACAACAAATCCATATATACGTAAATCAACAAAATTTTGCGGCATGCGTTTGTCATCTCTGATTCCTCGACGACCTACAAATGCCTAACATGCCGTGTATATGTGGACACCAAGTCCAATCGGACTGAGCAATGAGTTCTCATTTGAGGAATGGCAGTACAAGCAAAATCCAACTGACAGTTTCTTCATGTGAAGGACACAAACACTACGAGAACCAATCGATCAACATAATCGAGTTTCAGTCTAATCAGCAAAATTTATTTACAGTGTCACAAGAAAATGGAGCGCACTTTTTTAGGGAAAATAGAGCATAGGCTGCATAACAGAGCATCAGCATTTGCTATTTGTCTTTTATTTCTTCCCTAAGGGCAACACAGGACCAAAATAAAGCATTAGGAAGCTTGCAATGAGTTATACAATATAACCTATTCCCCTTTGCCTATTCGGATTATTACGACTAACATGGTGAATTTGACCACCTTTCAGCAATTGTCTTTGCAAGGTCATCACGAAACCTATCCATAGCTTTATCACTCGATTGTGACGTTAACACATCCGATGCATCATAAGAAAGGATATATTTGGCATATTTCGATGGTATTATGGGCACATAATTAGGATCTCACTCAAATCTACGGAAATGCCTATCCGATGAAGCATGATCACATATGAAGTTGTGAAGACCACCCATAGTAACTGCAATAATCATCTTTTGCTTAGACATTTTAAAACTCAGCATCTTGAGAAGAATTCTCAATTTCATCTTCCATATACCAAAAGTTCTCTTTCTCACCACTTGGAGTAGCACCTCTTTGAAATTCAGGAACATGGTACCATTGCCCCTGTATGGTGCTAGATACCCTGGCATGTTCGGATAACTAGCATCGACAAGATAATATTTACCTGTAACATAAGGTGCAACTTAGCTCCGTCAACATCAAATGCATAAATATTATTGGTAAATAAATTCACAAATAATATGAAAAATAAAAATTACCTGGTGGATCAGAGGATGTGGAAATATATCTCTATCTACATCCAACACATGATAAAGTACACTAGTATCGTACATAACTCCTAACTGACCAATAGATGTGTATGTGAAGCGCATGTCAAAATCACATATTGCTATTACATTTTGAGTTGTACTCCCTAATCTACCAATAAATCTAATCTTATCTTCTTGAGCAACTTTTGCAAGGATGTGTGTATCATCGATAGCTCTAATGCAGTCTTTGAAATGTGGCCACATTCTTGTATCATTTGTAATTCTACTATGAATAATAGAGAAGTTAGGATCCTTTAGCTGCATAATATCCTAAGACATCTTGACCACACACTCTAAAATCTCATTAAACTTTTTGCTAATTGTCTCACCAAAATGCTTGAAACTATTCTAAGTTCTTCGGTTCGATTCAGAGCCACTATAAATGTACAAGAAAATAGTGAGTGCTTCAATGGAACCCATATGGATAGTTGATCTCAAGTTGTAACTTGTAAGTACTGACCAAAAGATCATATGGGATATGAAGGATTGTAGCACTCATACGAAACATATGGTGGCTTTCCCTTGGAGTGGTTAAGGTTTCTCTTACCCAAATTATTCCACTAAGACATGAAGTCATGGGCTCATTCTTGTCAAGGTAGGTTGAAGTCATGGGCTCATTCTTAATTGTTTTGTTCTCAAAATCCCAACCTATGATGTCTCCTTTGTCAACAATTTCTTTCAAGTGTTGCACCCATTCCTCAATTTGTACCATTTGTTTTTAAATTGTATCTTTATTGTACTTTATCCCAGTCTTCTCCTCAAATTTAATAATTACTAAGGTATACCCAGGATTATTCAGATGAGTATTTGGGTGATTCCCAGCAGCTACTTGTTCAGCACATAATTCACATAGTATCCTTGTGTGTTCGTCATTCCATTTAGCATTGCCACCCATCTGCTACATTAACATCACCCAACCATGAATTCATTGTTTTAGTATAATACACAATGCATTACCATAATACACAAAGCAAGTACACTATCTATGATCTGTAATGCAGACACCAACATTTTCATGATATTCAATAGCAAAGATAAGTACCAGAAATGAGACTGTATCACAAAAAGGAAAATTTTATAACAATATATTTCATAGAGTAGTGAGACTATAGCACAAAAAGGAAAAATTACTAGTACATTAACATAAACAACACCTTATTAGAAATGCATCATTATTGGATCCAATTAAAAAGACCAAAACCTTGATAGCTAACAAACCTCCAAAAATAATTTTTTTAAAAACCAAATAGAACCAATGAATTTTATCTCCCTAATCCAAGCATCAGAAAAATAACTAGTCAGTGCTAGATGTGCTTCACAGTTAACAGACGATGCTTGATGCAGTAATTGTAAACAAAGTAGTATCTACAGTCTATGATAGTGGCGAATTCCAAATTGGCCAGTTCCATAAAAAATATACCAAAATGCACAGATAGTTGTACTGAGTAGAAAACTAGTTCTATTCATGTTTGAAGCAAATTGAAAGTCCCGTAAACTCTGTCAGATGCTAAGTTGCCTAAAATTAAATACATTAAAATATGATCTATCCATTTGTTACTACACAACATCAAGTTTTGTAGAAAATCCAAAACAATAATATAACTATACCTAATTAGCCATTACATCTATTTTACCCCTAAGTATTAGCTACATTAAGATAACTTATCAAATTTCAACAGATGAATACCATTCATATCATGTGGTTACACAGTTGCGATGCAATCATATCTGGCTACATGCATTTAGAAAATTTGGCTGGACAACAATAACAAAGAATGTTTTCTTATTTGAGATAGGATGAAGGTTGACAACATATCTTACTAAATGTATATCATTTACATGCCAACAAATGAATTGTTTTGGTTTTAGACAAACTAGTAGTGAACAGGTCGTGATAATGAATAGTTGTTGCATTTGCATTCTGAATTAAATAAGTCATTGCGAGGCAGTGAACAATTGTTGCTTTAACATTACCATCCTTGTTAAATAGATAATTAGATCATATGACACAGATGCAATTACATCATCGAGAGGACAGAGTTACTGCAATACACAATTTGCCATGGCAACAGACCGATAATATTCTCTTATGTTCTCACTTTTTAATTTTAAACACCAAAAAAGGTAAAGATATGAGATAGACCAACATGTTGAATTAGAAAGATTTTTAGCATTTACAAAGCTATAGATCATAACTTGATAAAGGGCAGACCTCTTGATTTCATGACTTCAATAGGGAGAGTGTGCATTGAATTACATTATAATATCATGATCCAACTCTTTAAACCACCAGAACTAATCATATCCACAAAGAACTGACATACAACCGAAGACATTCAAATTCTTAAGTGGTTAACATGTGATGTTACTAAACAATTATAATATATATATATTCACCCCCAAATAGTACAGCATGGAACGAGAAAAGACCATGGATGTATTTTACATGGTGAAAATAAGACCCTCTCATTCCCAACACTGTAAAGTTCAATGCAAGCAAGAACAAGTTCATTCAGATGGGATTTTCACATGTACAAAAACATATATTTGAATGCATTATACAATGCTGGCAGGATAGTGAAGATGAGGGCAAGGGGGAAGGAGTAGGGAGGCAAGGGGAAGGGCGGTCAGAGAAAAAACCTTCAAGGGACGCTGGGGTCAGTGCTTGAGGAATGGCAGCGGCAATGGATACGTAGCTCATGACCTGGCAGGGATCTGGGCTGGCTGTAAGGGATCCAGGGTTGTAGTGATAGATCCGATGGACAAGAGGGCGAGGCCAAGAGGACACTAATGCAGGGCCGAGATCTAGGCGAAGATGAGATGAGGTTGAGTGGGGGCAAGATCCAGCAGATGGAGAGAGAGGTAGGTGTGGGGCCAAGCGGAGGTGGAGGCGAGGCTAAGAGGATGGTAGGGGCTAGGGCTAGAGGAGGGATGCATAGAGAAGGTAAAGGCTAGGGCAAGAGGAAGATGGCAGCGAGAGGAGGATGTGCATGAGAGGAGGCGATGCAACTAAGATACACATGCACGAGAGAAGGGCATGGGGGCGATATCGTTTGAGGGTACATTGGCATTTTGTGGGTAATAATTCCAAACTTCAAAGGGTACTTTGGTTTTGAGAGTACTCGCTTCCCATAAGAATCCACCTCAAGGTTCCTTCTCTACGCTAGTTTATTTTCGACTCTACTCCATGGGAGAATCTAAATGTGGTCATTTTGGGAAGCTAACTATTTGATACGGCTCCATGAGATTCGAAGGAGAACCTAGGAGCAAGAATTGTACCAAACACTCCCTAAAACATCAAATTTCATAAAAGTTTCATTGATTTCAAGTGTTAAGTTCTGGCAAATTTTCACAAAGTTTTAAGTTTCAGCAAGATTTCAAAATGTGATGATTTAGTTCAATAGTTCCAATGACAAGTTTTAATGAAGATTCCAATCAACGCTAGAGTTTCAACTAAGTTTCAGGCCAAAGCTTCAATTTCACAGAAGGATCATAGAAAGTTTCATGTAGAAGCTATAATTTTTAGAAGAGTTCAAGATGAGTTTCATATCGAAGTAATCTCAAAAGATATCCATATGTGTGTTTCATGATGAAACATGAAGTTTCAAAAAAATTTCAAGTGAGTTTCACTCGCAAAATTCAAGTTTCAAGCAAATTTCAAAAGTAAAGAAACTCCATGTTTCAAAGTAGTTTCAATTTTCAAGAGAGTTTGAAAAATCTTCAAGTTTCAAAGAATCAGTTTGGCTGTTGGAGTTTACTAGAGGCAATTAAGATGAGTAGGAGGTGAGTTTCGAGCATGTCGCCCATCACCATGCTCACTCGTGGCTGCTCGTCGTCCGTCCCATTGTCATTGCTATGTGATCTTGCCACTGCTCATCGCCTACAATCACCCACTGCTTTGGGCGAGCCTGTGGCTATCTGCACCATTATCAGTCGAGCCTATAGTCACTATGCTCGCCCGCTGGTAGCTACCACATGAACTCTCACCTAACCATGCGCCACCGAGATCACCCATGGTCACCGCTCACATTCATGGCACTCCCCATGGCATCGCTCATCATACACATGTCACATGCCAGCAGTTGCAGGACGGGGGGAGAGAGACAGAGAGAGGGAGGGGAACGTGAGAAACATAGGTGCTTGCAAGCAATTGGAGGAGAGAGAGGGGAACAAGATAAACATGTGATGGAGAATGGTTGTAAGGCTCCATCCTTATCCCCTTGTATGTGTAAAAATAGGATGGTTCGGTGTACATTTGGGAGCTTGATCAGATGATGTGTCCTATCCGTTTGGGAGTTCAATGGTATATTGTTGTTTAGTATTTCTCTAAATGAATCCTCTTTGATTTTCTTTCAATGAACAATATTGCTATCGAGATGTAGGTCCTCCACATCAGTAGTGATCATCAACGTTCTACTTCTCGCTATCGTGATTGTTGGCAATCGTGACATCGTTGCAACTTGCAAGGTATAGAGTCTACGATGAGGATGATAAAGAAGTTTAGCATAGTCATCGACTCAAGGACTTGATGGTAATATGTTGTTCATCTAGAATCTTCATTGTAAAAATTAGGTACTCATGTACTTTACCTAAGTTATCAATATAAATTTTTTTTAAAAATGGATGCTTAGGGTGGACGGTGATGATCAACTATATACTAGAATGTGAAGAACCCTCTAACTGAGGGCTATGGAGTGTGGGCAGTGATTCTCACTTTTCATCAAAGTATATTATATTATTAAAATAAAATAAAAATAAATCCATCACGTTTCCTCATCTCAATGGCTAGAAATTAGCACGTTAATTGGTGAGAAACAAAATAATTTTTTTTACCACTTGGACATTAATCTAATTCTATGTTACCCTCTACTTGCAAAGACCACTCAACATTTATGTTAGGTCTTTTGGAAGCACATGATGCATTTTGATTTATTTATTTATTTATTTATTTATTTTAATACAAGCTTTAAGCTCCATTTATACACTAAGTGGAGGGTGCCCACCAATGGGAAAAGCTCGTGGCCCAGTGCTCAAGTTTCCCAACACTCCCCTTGGGCACTCATCCGACATGTTCATGCCTCATCAAAACTGTCTTTTGGAAGCCCATAATGCATGGTAGGTTGAGACTTGAGAGTTGAGACAAAGTGTATATTGGTGGTTGCACTTTGTCTTGCTATAAAAATCTCCGATCATCGATACTTTCGATGGTTACGCCTACTAATATTCCTTCAAGGACATGCTCAAGCTGCAAACCTTTCTAACTCAGTGACATCTATTATACTAAGGTTATACAAAATCCATTACGAGATCATCGGATAAATACATAGGGACAATCCTCATTGTTGAGGAACCATTAAGTATCTAAAGGTGATACCACTCATGATCGGAAATATGTTTCTTCATAATCAACTCCTGGACATTGAGTAAAATCTACCCCACAGAGTCCATTCAATCGATCAGTGATTCCTCTCAACATTGGTTGTTGTCAAGAGAGATGGATCAATCACAGAATAATATAAGAAAAATACAAGATTGAATACAGAGAGAGATAGGGAAACTCCTTCTTCTTTATTGCTAATGCTTGTAAGTCAATGATCTTCCAGACATCTCTATTTGCTTCACTAGTGCAAGGGTCATGTGCATGGATTCTCGTGGCTTGCCATATAATTTCCCAATATTTTTCATCAATGGGTTGATTTCCTCCCTCTAATGTTGGAAAACTATCCTCATCAAATATACTATCAGTGAAACGGGCGGCATGCAAATCTCATGTCATGGGGTTTAAATACCTGATTATGGATGTTATCTCATAACCAACATATACCCTAGACTTTCAGAGAGAGCCCATTGCAATACACTTTGGATGGGGTATAGGTACATAAATCTTGCAACAAAACCTATGGAGATGATAAATTTTCGGTCCTAACCATTACGCTAGTTGCATTGGTAAATGGATGTTATATGCCAATAGTTTTAAATTGATGAGAGTTGTTGCATGCAAGATTGCATGTCCCCAACATGTAGTTGGTAAATTACAATTCTGCAAAAGTGGTCGGGCAATAAATTTAATTCTATTAATTAATATTTCTACAAATTTATTCTAGGTGTGGACATGCGGCACATAATGCTCAACTTTATTTCTCATTGCCATGCCATAATCATCAAATGCCTTTGAAGTAAATTCCCTGGCGTTGTCCATTCTGATGGACTTTATATGATGATCAGGGAAATTATTTTTAATTTGAATTATCTGTGAGATTAGCTTTGCAAAAGCATGGTTTCTCATAGATAATAAACGTACGTGCGACCATTTCAAGGAAGTATCAATGAGCACCATAAAATATTTAAATAACCCTAGCAGTGGTTGTATAGGACCGCAAATATCTCCTTGGATGCGCTCCAAGAATGCAGGGACTTCATTCTTCACTTTCAGAGTAGAAGGTCTAGTAATGAATTTTCCGGTAATATATACGGGGCATACAAAATCTTCTTGATTCAGGAAATTCTTTATATTGATAATATGTCTCTGAAATTGTTAGTTATATTTCTCATCATCCTAAGATATGAGTGGCCTAATCTATTATGCTAGAGATAGAAGAGTTCAGAGCTTCTAAATATTGTTCTTAGAGCAGTATAGACTGTGGATGCCTTAATATTAGTGTAGTATAGCCTTGTTTCAAATGAAGGAAGTCTTTCTAATATCCTTTTTCTATTTGCTTCACGCTTTGTAATAAGCAGGTATTCCTTACCATGCTCTTCTTCGGTTTCAACGTGGAATCTATTAGTACTAATATTCTTGAAACTTAGGAGAGTTCTAATCGATTCTGGATACAATGAGGCTTTTTTTAATGATTAAAGTTGTGACAATTAAGAATATAATTGTGGATCTTTTGAAGCATATTATACAAGCATCGCTACCAGTGATTGTTGTAAGACTGCTAACATTCTTGCTAATCGATTGAAAGAATTTTGTCTCTCTCAAGATGGTATTTGTTGTACCACTGTCAGTTAAGTACACTTCCTCCATAGCGCGTCATATGCATTCTAATATAAAGTAATTTATTAAAATGTAGTGGGAGACAATCAACACATAAATAAAATAGTTCAATATCATAACATATCATGCCATTTATTAACTAAATAAATGGATGAATGAATTAATATCATCCAACCACCACGAGAAAATTGTTTTACCATCAATGCAAAATCTAACTTATTCCTTCCACACATGAAATAAGTTGCAATTAAAGTCTAAATATATTTTGTGCATTGGACTAAATCTGCTAAGAAACCAGATATTTTAGTTGCTATCTTCTCAGGGGTGAGATGCTCTTCCTGGAAAATCATAGCGGCGGCTGCAATATCAAGAGAGGGTGCTGCTGCAGGAGTGGAGTCAATCTCCATTGGTGTAGGCAGCTGCTGATAACTCTCCCCCTCAATGAAGGAAAGTGGGTTCCATGCTGCCCTTCTTCTTTTTGGCCTAGAAGGCATCGACAACGTGTTGTGACTCTTTATAGATCCGCGACCAGTGCCTCCACTTATCACACTTGTAGCAGGTTTGGTCTTGTTGACCATAGGGCTTGTCGTCCTACTTTGGTTTACTGGCCTTACTCTGTGTGGAGCATTTGACTTCCCATTGTAGGCAGCAACTTTGCCCTTCCTTCCCCTTTTCTTCACTAAAGGCTTTCGCACCTTGTAGCTCCCAACATTGGCTTCACGGCCAGTAGAGCTCCCAAGTAGTTGTGCGACAAAGTTCTTGCCGAGAACTTCATCCTAAACCTCTACAACCTGCATAATATCAATTAATTTAGCATACTCCTTATAGCCGTCTTGACGATAGTTGCACGCAAACTGCACTGCATTGGGGTGGAAGGTAGAAAGGGTCTTCTTAATCTTTTACTCATCTATGACCTGCTTGCCACAGAGTTGAAGATTGGTACAAATTATGTGCAGAGTAAATCTAAGTCGGGTCCATTTCTTCTTTGCCTAAGGAAGAATGATGTATTTTAACTTCTCGAACCGCTTCATTAGTGCAGTCCATAAGGCTAGCGCGCTTTTCTCTGCCATGTACACATTCTTGAGTGTGAGACAGAGGTGGAACCTGAGGAAGTGAAGTATATGATCATTTTCCTCAGGTGTGGATTTGGCATCTTATGATGCACCAATCCTATTGGCATCGCAGAGCTTCTTGGCTCCAAGTACAATCTTGACGGCGGAATCCCAAGTCAAGTAATTTTGGTCATGATGGGTTAGCTCCTCGAATTTCTAGTTTGTGATGCCTATCATCCACATGTGCATAAAAGAATATATAAATTTACCGTAGGTAAATATGCATTCCAGAATTTTCTATGCATTTTCTATAGTTTTACTGTCAATTTCCGCGATTAAAGGCAATTTAAATAATTACGATTAATCAAAACAATAAGTAAATACAAAAAACATAGAAAGTAATAATAATTGTACTAAACATGCTTCAAATGTTAAAAACGATCCAAAATTTGAATTCCCAAGGCCCTTTTATAATAGGATATGAATTTTTAGTGAATTTTGCAATTTTTAAGGACTTATCCGCTGCTTTTTGGTTCTGAGAAAATTTTCTCGTAATTTATCAATTATCTGAGGGCCTTTTGCAAAAATTCGTGATCCCTCCCCCGACCAGGCCTCTCTTAACCCGGTCTTCGACCCACGGCCCACTCCGGCCGAGTCAAAAGAGCAAGGCGTAGTGTTTCCCTACCCCTGTTCACTGCGGTGGTGGCACATTCGAGCGCGGTGGGTGAGGTCGGTGAAGTGGCGAGCGGCTGGGGCTAGCGGCCAACGCAGGCGGCGCAGTGGGCGACCAGGGTGGATGGTGCGTGCGTGCACTCTCGGCGGAGGCCAGCGGCGATGCAAGTGGCCTGGGCCTGCGGTGCTTGTGGGGCGAACGGTGGCGACACACCATGCGGGGCGGGCGGCAGTAGCTCGCGTGGAGCCAAGCAGTGTTGGTGCACAACATGGGGCGGCCATTCTGGGTCTACGGCCGGGGAGCCGGCGGTGGCCCATGCGGAGTGTGGTGGCAGCCATGCGGCGCCAAGCGGCGGTTAGGGGCCGAGCAGTGACAGCATGCGTTTGTTCTCGGGCGGCCATGTGCAGGCGACACGGATGGGCAGCGCGGCGGCCGACGACACATCCGGCCGTGTGCGGGCAGCTCGAACAGGCGGCATGACGGCTCGAGTGGCCAGCAGGGCGCGGGCCGATGCATGCAGGCGGCCAGTCGGTGATTCATGTGACGCATACGGGCAGCGCGCGTGTTTTTTTATTCTACAGTGCAATCAACGTTTACTCTTTTGCACAAATATACTGATCGGCTTGACCAATGACTTCAAGTCTGCTTGCAGTATATTTTGTGTGGATTTGCACCGTAGAAAATAATCTAGAAAGTGAAATTTTACATAATTTAAAGCGGTTTAGATAGACAATTCAATCTATAAGTGCTTCGTTGATTACCTTGCGATCCACTAGAGCGATTCGTGCTGATAACGTGTTGAGGAACCATCATTTGCGAGTCCAGTCCGAGCGATTCCTCCTAGGCAAGAGAGATAAATCAATCATATAATAATACAAGATTAAACACAAATAAATAGGAGAACTCCTTTCTATTACTTTCTCTTCCACAAGTACACTTATAATAATTGGGACTCTTATTTATATACTAAAAGATACCTATCAATAGATTAAACTTGTAGATCTATACCTAGGTTTCTAACAAACACCACTAATATATCCCCGAAACGGAAAAAAAGCAATGGCTTACTGAAACCAGAAATTTCGACCTCAATAATAGCGCTACCATTTGGTTCACTAGGTTGCTGTCCAAAACACCTCATCGGTGGGTGGATTTTGTGGGTGCCACTTTGCACACTTCTGATAACACAGAACAAGGAAGGGGGGAAGAGTGCTTTTGCGCGGTAACCAAGACAACTACATTCATCGAACCAAGACACATTTATCCGAAAAGAATGCAAGAGGCGTGTGAATGTGTCATGTACGCAGTACACTTCTACAAGGCACAACTTGGTAATAGTTAACTGTGTTCACCGATAAATAATGGCAATGAGTTAACAGAACTTTGCTTTGCTGTTCTACTTCTACCTATAGGACAAAACAGAGCCATTTCGAGCTACAAGAAAACTTGATGTCGAGTGCACCAGAGTAAAATGCCCCATTTCATTTTGGGTGTGTCTAATAATTATTTAGATATTTTCTTTCAAATAATTATCTAAATTTTATGACATTTAGATTAAAATCAAACAACCCTTATCCTTTCCCTCTTACTATATAATCCCTCTCTCCTATCCCCTAACCCTATCCCCCTGACCTGCCGCCTCCCACCGCGCCCCAACCCCTCCGCCTCCCACCCTGCGTTGCCTCCCTCCGTGTCGCCCCTCCTCGTCGCCGCCCCTCCTTGTCGCCGCCCCCACGCTGCCTCCCTTCGCGCTGCCCCTCTTCGTCGCCGCCCCCTCCGCACCGCCAGAGCAGCTTCGCACGCCTTGCACCGCCACCCCTGCCCCTCCTCCACCACCTACAACCGGAGGTGCCCCTCGCCACCTCGCCACACCGCCCCCTACCCCTCCCCGCCGTGTCACCCCCACTCAACCTAATAGCTAATACCTTCTGTCGATGTTTCCCATAGCCCCCACCACCGGGCCACCACCCCAGCCTCCCTCTATGCCTAGGGAGAATGGTGAACCCTAGGTGCGGGGGGCGGGATTCTTCCCTCAGGTTCGCTGACGAGGAGAAAGAATAAGTCGCCAGAGAGGAGAAAGAAGGGATCATCGGAGAAGAATGTGGAGATAGCGGCGCACAAATCTTTACGCACATCCAAGGTCAAAAACCCTTTCATTTTATTTCCTTCCTACGTACTACATCTAATCGAGTTTTGTTGACCTAGGTCCTGTTGTAGTGGCTGTTAATTTCAGTTAGCCTTGCAGCTTCCCCTCCTAATCTTCTAAACTTGTTGTAGCTGAACAATAGAATATGTTTATGATATGCGCAAAGGGTTACCATGAAATTACGCGCCACTCTGCTAGCTATTTCTCATGTTAGGAACAGTCAATTCTGATTCCTTTTCCAGTAAGTTTTTTTTTGTAATGTTTTGACATGGAAAGGAAACTATAAGATCGTATGGCGTAATTAGAGAGGGTGAATGATTGTCTAATTTTTTTGACACCTAAAACAAATTTCAAACCAGATGAAAAACAATCTAAATTACCGATTGTAGATTACGACCATAAGACGCTAGTTCGTTTGCATATGCTCAATGAACGCTTTAATCGTTCGACTGCTCACTTCAACCGCTCACTACGACCGTCTTTGTACGTGATCGAAGTCTCCTCTGTTCAGAAGTTTCAGTCACTCGAACGCTTCATCCGCTCGATCACTTCAACCACTAGAACGAGAACAAGCCAAAGTCAATGACGAGTTCTGATCGGTTGGATTGACTTGACGCCTGAAGACACCAAGCTTGTGGCACACAAGACTATGATGTATTAGTACGCCGCCAAAGACATAAGGAAACGATGATCAGAAAACACGTCGCCAACGTCGTCTAACTATTCTTGAAATGGATCTGATCTATTATTTATGTATCATGGATGTGGCTACAAAGTGTCCTCACGGCACCCCTAAAACCATAGCACAAAAAAGCCTAACATAGTCGAACTGCCATAGTCAATGTTCCATGGTCGACGATGGACGTGGTAGAAGTCTAATGTGATGGAAGTCTGTTGTGATTGAAAGTCAGCATGGTCGAAGTCTGCCATGGTCGTTCAGCCGTGCGATCCTCAGATGCCACTTGAGTGTTGTCCGATATTCTGATGCGTCTCAAAAGCCGTCCAATACTCCAGAGCTACTCAAATACTGTTCGATACTCTATTGCTACTCGAAAACTGTTCGATGCCACTCGGATCCGATCGGACTGGTTCGAAACTACTCAGAGTAACCAAAACCACTCGAAGTCGTCTGATACTTCAGAGCTACTCGAATACCGTCCGATGCCACTCGGACCCGATTGGACTGGTCCGAAACTATTCGGAGCAATCAAAAACACTCGAGAAGACAAAAACCACTCAGAGCAGACTAAAATTCAAAAACACTCGGAGAAGACAAAAACCACTCGGCGTTGACTAAAACCACTTGAACTTAAAATCTTAGACTGCGATCTCGACCAAAAATTTCACAAATGTAAAATCCAAAACAATGCAAATGTCAATTATTTATTATCACTTTATTTACAACTATCCATATAGTCTAACAGAAACACAACTTAAGATAGAAGGGAATCAACTGAAACAATTCCCTAAAACCCAAGTTGGGCACTTACCAGCTTTTCATTGGACTATATCTTATCTATCTTTTACGCTGTAAATAATTTGTCTAATAAGCTAGCTTCATTAAAAAAACACCAACGGCGTTAGTGGTGACAACAATCAGGAACAATAAACCAATTAACAACATACTGCTACTATAGTACTATATACCCTTTCTTTTCTGTGTCTACGTGCGTACTTGCAATCAAACACAGCATAGTGATTTGATTATTGTGTTAATGGGTCGGAAAGATGGGCATAGGTAGGTCAAGTTTGTCCAAAAATGGTTAGAGATATCATTAACTGATGGCTTGTTCGGAGGTTGCACCGCATGCCATGCGTATTTGAGATGGAAAGAAGATTTTATCTCCGCGCGCACTTGGCACTCAAAGCTAAGGTTTTCTGGGTCACTATCGGGCTTGTTAGTGCGCGCAAAGTGGGAAGAAAGAAAAAGTTAAGATGGCAAAACATCGTCGTATTAAAAAGATCGAAACAGCTTTCCGCGTCCCACCTAAGTCTGCATCGTTTTCTTCCTCCTGCTCCTTTTGGCTTTTTTTCCTTCTTTTTTTCATAAAAAGTGCTTTTTTCACAAAAAAAAAAATCAACTCCAGTTTGCTCCCTTTCCTTAAGAGCCATGACAATGCAGAAATAGTTCAGATCTAAGTAGGATATCTTGCTAGCAGATCTAAGTAGGATATCTTGCTAGCAAATAGGACTTGATTAATTCAGGGTATATTACAAACGCAGATTGCATGCTGATTATTTGTCTGCAACCGCAATGTTATGAGAAGAAAAAATATATATAAATATAGACAAGTCCGATCGAATAAAGGAATGCATCAGTTTTGCTTTGAGAGCTAGAATTCCACACAATAATCTATATAAAAAGGAAGAGAAGTCTTGTAAATTCTCTCATTGATGGAGCGAAACATAAGAGGATCTACACCAGGTACATGTATTATTATGGTTACTGTTGTATAACCAATACAACTATAGTTTCAACCCTAGTTAGAGTTGTATATCGAATACAAATTGTATTTTCAAATCTTGCCATGTAATTGCGGGGTTGAATTTGTTTTTCCATTACACAGTCTATCTATCTGTATTGTAATGAAACTACTGCATCTCTTGGTTCGTTTTGTCAATTAATTTGCTACCGTACCCTTATTAACTTTCAATTTTGTCAAGCTAATTAACTAGCGGAATTCCCGTGCAATTGCACGGCTTGATATTACAACATATTGTATTTATTGTATAACTCTATCGTCTTTCAAAAATATAGATGTATATGTTGTACAATTGTAATATGTAAATGTTATTAATCTACACCATTATATAAGTGTAGATGTTCTCTTTTTCTAATGAGAGAATTTTTTATCTGCATATGATTAATTTGCACTGTTATAATTTAGTCCTACCAAAAGAAGTAGCGTTGATCTTCTCTTTATCTCTCGGCTAATAAGAGAATTTTTAGGAATTTTGTTTTTCCTTTTTTAAGGGTTATCGTGCTAGTTTTTATATCTCTAAATGGAATGAGTTACCTTAAATATCACCCGTTGTTTTTAAATATATATAGATTCGTCAAATATTCAGAGTTTAAGGCACAAATTATCAGGAGATTATCATAGTTAAATTGCAGATTAAAAACATTAGTACAGTTTAAACAAGAAGAGATGGACATGAGCATATCAGGCCGGGAGAGCGCGATCGCGAGTCGAATCTGCTGCGTGGATCGATCGATTGATGAAGTATGCAACTCGGGCCGCATGCAGTTTGGGGTGCTGCCCTTGTACTAGCTAGGTGCTGCGCAGGCTTCGATCCGCTGCTCGCGCGCGGATCACGCACGGGGGGGCACGTGTCTTGCTTTGGCCCTGCAGGATCGGGGCAAGGGGGCAGGCTGAGATACATGGATCTTTCCGGCCGTCCGCCGCAGCCGTGCGTCCGTACGTAGCATCTTCTCTCTCTCCCCCCGCTTCTTCCTGCAGTGTCGACACGCGTACATCGTCGCGCACCGCACAGCGGGATCAAGATGAGCGTGCATGCCATCCAGCCCAGCCGGCCGGTCGACGACTAGGTAGTCGATCGATCGTATATATGCATGACCGCCAGAGGATAAAGTAAGAAAGCATATGCCGGCCTTGTATATTGAGCTGCTGCATGCTACCCCGTGCATATCGCCCATTAATTCGGCGCTGCATGGGCAACTGGTTCTCGATCGTGTGCTCGCATAGTTTTCCTTTCTCTTTTGTTTGCATAAATTGTATATTCAAGGGAGATGCCGATCGACCTTGCTTGCCGCACCCATTGATCCGGCCATTAGACTTTAGAGAAGGTGAGATGTCATGGCGTCGAGGCACTACAGGAGCTAGCTAGCTAGCCAAACTACACACACATGGCAGGCGCGCACCTCCCTTATGAGGATAGAACTTTTAAGGGACGTGCCGTCCATCCTGGGGCAAGTGCACAATCGGACGGCATCGAGGGTAGTCTCCACGTGAGGACCGTCCACAGATAAGAGAGAAAAGGGCTCTCCTTATAAGGTCGTCTAGGGTCTTTTTTTTTTTTGGTACTACCATTTATTAGTTTAATAAATAGTAGTTATTAAAAAATAAAAGTTAAAAGCAGCTTAAAAATCTAAAAATAATGGTGCCAAATCATTTTGTCGACTTGTCATGTTAATAATCTACCAAGCATGCCATGCGCGCTGCCTTCCATCTCCTGCATGCGTGCACATGGATCCGCGTCACGGCTGTGCGGATCCATCGATCGGAACAGCATTCCCTCCCCTCTACCGGCAGGCTTGTTTGTCCGCTTCCGTGTTTTGTTTCCTTCCTCTCCTGCGTGCGTTGGCTGCTGCGTACGGACTTCGCGTCCCTGGCTCCACCTGCCTCCTGTTCGGCTGTACTGCGCGCTGCCTTCGTCACCAAGAGTCCATGGCCCAACTGTGTAGGAGGCATGAGCAAAAGCTGTAGCCAGAACCTACTTGCCCTCATAGATGCATGAAGTTTCATGAAGTTCCCTCTTTTTTTTCTTCCTTTTTTTTTGCTAGCGATGGAGTCGTGGAGGTGTAAGTAGCTTGGTTAACATAGTTATCCTTGCGGGGGGAAAAACACCATTCAACTCACTTGACGTAATTAGCACTATTAGAAAAATAAGGAAGTTGCTAGCGTCTGGACACTAGCTCCGTATGATCAGTCACAATATTTTTTTATCATCTATGTAGAATTTCTCGACTATGTATGTAACAAAAAATTGATAAGAATATCAATGATATATGTATGTAATTAAAATATTACATACATAAAATCAAAAATGGATAATTGATGATTTGCCCCGTCTTTTATTGGCATCACCTCATGTGAAGGTACCCAAAGAGGCTAGCATGAGAATGGTGTCATGTGTGAGGCCGCAGCCATCGCCGATGACGGTGGGCATGCAGAGCGTGTGATCGGCGACGAGACCACGGAAGTGTTAGGAACTTCGTCCACGGCCGTTACGACCATGGCCACTACGACCACGATCACTTCGATCATTGCCGTGATCGTAGTAGCAGTGGTCGTAGCGGCCGTGGTCGAAGTGACCGTGGTCATAACGGCCGTGGTCGTAATGACCGTGGTCAAAGTGGCCGTGATCATAGAAGCGTAATCGTACGGTCGGTCACAATATTTTTTATCCATCTATGCAACATTTCTTGGCCATGTTGCAACAAAAGTTGATAAGAATATTAATGTTGTATGCATGAAATCAAAATGTTACACATATGAAATAAAAAATATTGCAACAAAAAACAATACCTACTTCCCATGGTAGGCGGCGGCGAGGTCTCAGGTGCGGCGGCGGCAGGCGGCGTGGATCCAACACCGGTAGGAGAAGGCGGTGGAGCTTGTGCAGCGTTCACGAGGCCACTATCGGCGATCAAGGTCAGGATACCACGGAGCTCATGGAGATTGCAACTGACTTTGCCGGACTCCCAGGTGGCAATCACAGCCACGAAGTCGATACCCATCGCGCGGGATTCAGGGCCGGCGACGGGGCAGGAGTGAGAGCTCAAATTGGGGCCCCGGCGCCACGGGGGAGTAGACGGAGTCGAGGATGCGTACTTGCGGATCCGCATGCGCAAAGCGATTAGGCGGCGCACGGCTGTGGGGGGATGGATATGGGGGATTTAGGATTGGGGTGGGAGGCAGGAGGTGGGAGAGGAGGTGAGCAGGAATGGAGAGATGGCCGTGGGGTTTGGGGAGGGGTGCGCTCGAGTGGAGTGACCAAGTAAGGCGTCCGATCGATTTATTTGGTGGGACGTAAGAGCCATATCAATTCTTGAAAATTAATTATTAATGGTGGCAAATGTAGTCGTTAAAAGTCAAGATGTGGTCACTAAAAGTCATTAATGACCACAAAATTATGATTTAATAGTATTAATGACCATGTACTTTTTTCTGTCATTAAAGAAATAATGATAGGACATTATATCATTGTTAATTATGAAGAAACACCAAACAGTTTTTTAGTTTTAACAACCACTTTTTGGTCGTTGCTAACAGTGTAATAGCCACAGTTAGAGCATCAACGTCACATTATAGTATTAACGATCGCCTTTTATCATATACAAAGGCATGTAACAACCACTTTTGTAACATTAGCAATCACTTTTTTTTAGTTTTATGGCCACTTTATCATTGAAAGCATTGCACACATTGCATATATGATTGTAAATTAAAAATATATATAATTCAATATCAAAACTTGGGCATATGTTTGGTACAAACATTAACAAACACATATCTGGAAAATATGATACTGTACAAATACTAGAAATCTCGAAGGAACTGGTCAATCCATGGTCAATTATTCTTGCTCCCTTACGCATCAACTCGATCTCCTCATGAATCCTACAGTAACATTTAACAATTTGGGACAAGTCAGATATAACACAAATGAAAGGAGGGGAAAATTTGTTATGATAATGAGAAATTTAATAATATTCCATAAGCAATTGATTTGTAAAAATTAATCTGTTTACTTCTCACCTTCATGAAACTCCAGTTCCAATTATTTGAGTTGTACTTCTCACCTTCAAAAAACTCCAATTCCTACTAATTAGCTCAAGTACCATTACATCTGTACATCCACCATACTTAGGCGACAAGTCCCAAAATAAGCTCCTTTGCTTTGCCATGTCAAATTCAAATATCTGTCTGTTCATCAAGAGAATGCTTGTCCCATATGAGAAGTTTATATGCAGAATTGCTTCAATAAATCAAAAGAGGGCAAGCTTCCGGCTGCTGATGCTTACACTTTTTTGAGAAAATTCCCATAGATTTCAGAGCCAGGGGAGGAAGAATCATGCATTAATGAGCTCTTTATTCCTCCATGTTATGATTCAACGCCACTTAATATAATTAACAAAGGATAAATTATCATATAACAGGAACTCCGTTAATAGGTAAATAAATTATCCACTACGGCTGGTGTGATGCTACATAACATCGCTACCAAAAATGCAAGTTGACAACAGCAAGCTACATGCTTTTTGTACAATTGTACATAGGACGTTTAACTCCCAAAATATTCTAATGTGTTGTTCGTATGTCTTTCAAAATTTACAACCCAGAGATTTATATTAAATATAATTCAGCAAATCAGATTTTTCTGAAGGGAAGCAGAGAGGCATAACGGACAAAATAATAGATTAAATCATCGATCCATGCACAGTTAGGAAACACAAGGGTAAACACAAATTTCTGAACCATCACCATTGCAGTAGTAGTTGTATAGAGATCAAGCATTTATTATTTAGTTTTTCCTTGACTTCAGTTATAACCAAAAGCAGCACACGTCTCTCCGGTAATGGTACAAAAATCTTACTAGCCATTTAAGAATTAAGATAATCCAACAAGATCAAACGCAACAGGATCAAACGTACTGCATGTTCTAAACAAATGACCGAATCAGTGTATAAATTGAATCAACTGGATACAGACACCGCACATAGCCTACGGGTTCGCAACTATTGTTTGACTAAACAATTATCTTTACTATTACAAAAGTGTGAGTTCGTGGTTGGTCCATTCTTCCTCCTCTCTTCTCAGCCATCCGAATTGATCTGGATCATTCGTCTCTCTCCTCCTCTGATCTGGACCATTCGTCTCTCTCCTCCTCTCTCTCTCAAGATACAACCGCCTATTCCCTCCACTTTCCCCATCTCCTCCTCTCTCTATCACTTGCTCTCCAATGTTTGATATGTAAAGTTGACCAGATAATAAGTTTCATCTTATTATTTTTATGACTCCGTTATAACGCACGGGTCTCTAACTAATTCCTGATAGTTTAGAACAACAACAAACTAGAGATTAATCTGGAATTGGGTCGAACAAAACAAGTCTACAACATTTTTTGGCTACACAATCAAGCACAGGAACAGAATTAGGGAAGAAAAGGAATGTGAAAGAACATGTAGCGACGGGACTGGACGAAAGTGGCGAGGAGTGGAGGGGCACTAGTGGCGACGGGACAGGCGCCAACGGGTATGGACGCCGAGGAGCAGTGCAGGGGAGGGGCGCTGGGGAGGAGGGGCGCCGGGGAGTGGCGGCACAAGAGTTCGGCGGTGCTGTAGAGGTGTTGGTGAGGGGCGGCGCAGGGAGTAGGCGCTGAGGAAGGGCAGCGCCGGCGGCGCAGAGACATGCCAAGGTGAGGGGCATAGTAGAGTAGCGGCCTAAGGAGGAGGCACAGGGAAGGTCATGGGGGGAGTTGGAGGCTCTGGATTGTGGAGGGGCTTCACAGGGCGAAGGAGGAAGACGAAGAGATTATTTGGTTTTAGCTTATCTGATTAAGTTGAACTTAATAGGGTTTTATTGCTGTAACAGAATATCTCGTCGGCAAAAAAAATCAGAGCGGTAGTTTTTTGTTGTGCGCCAAAAACAGATTTCGTGGTTAATAGATTAAGAGCAAGGCTAATAATACAGATTTCAGCTGGTTGTATGGACACTTACAGCCTACTTATTAGTCCATTCATATAGTAGTTTACAGCCAACTGAAGGCTGTATGACCCACCTATTTCTCTCACAAAGTTTCTTGGTTTTTGTGCTTCAGTTGGCTGTAAACTTACAGCCCACCTCTCTTCTCTCTCATCCTCTCTCTCCTCCACCTCAGCATACAGTCTACTAACAGCCTCTTATTATACTTGCTCTAATAGCGACCACATACCTAGACTACATAACGACGGACCCTCATGCGGTTGTTAAGCATTTCGTTAAGCAGTGTTTTTTCTGTGGACCACGGGAACTGCAAATATAATTAACGGCCAAAATTTTTTGACCATCGCAAGTTTGGTCGTTAGACTAGCCTAAATTGTGGTAGGGTAGTGTGAGTTTGAACTGTGGCCTTTAGCCACATGACATGGAGCAGATCGATAATTGTAGCCACTGTGTAGAATTGTGGAAGCATGAATTTAATTTTACGATATCGATTTTATAGTATCAACCTCGAAATGCTGCGGTGTATTAATTTCAAGGCATCTGTTTTGTTTGGTAGTTTATGTAAAACAAAACAATTAATTACCAATTATGTGTTATTATATAATGAAACAAATGCTAGATGATGAATGCAACTATTTTTTCAGTTATGTGTTAGAATCGCACAAGAAATACCAATCTATTTTAAATGTAGAAGATATACATTGGCTAGATGGTAATTGCGATATTGTGACGACTAGCTAGATGGTAATTGCGATATTGTGACGACTAGCTAGATGGTAATTGCGATATTGTGATGACTAGCTCAAGTAACGTGCAATAGTAGATATTTCATTACTCTACGTAGTTATAATCAAGTTTTATTGATTTGATTAGCATGATAATTTCTATAAGTTAAGGCCTCCAGAGCAGCTCCCACGGACAACTTAGGGGGCAACCCAGCTTGCGCCGCCAAAGGCCCCCTCAACCGGCGTCCCTCTTGCCGTCGTTGCCGTCAGTGTGGCGATGACGGCAGGCCCCTAAGCTGCAGCTCCTCCTCTTTGTCCTTCACATCCCTCCAATCGTTCCAGATCTAGGGCCTCTTTTTTCTTTTCTTTTTTTTGCTGCCAGCGATGTCGATTCGTTTTTGGATCTACGACGAGCGTGGCGGCGCGAGCAGCGCGACATGGACGCGAGCACGCCAATCAGCGGGGTTGGCCCATCGGCGGCCCCGCATCCACCAGGATCTTGTTGTGGCACCACCAGATCTCAAGAAGAAGAGCACGAGGCCACCAACTTCTTGTTGCTGCTCGGTCGACACGTCATGTATGAGGGCGGGAGCGATGAGGGAGTGTCTGTGCAGCGTGTGTGGGCGGCGAGGTCCTGGCATTGCCCTCGTTCCCAGATCCAACCAAGCCTTGTCATGGCGATGGTGTCGCTGGATCTGGATGTGAGCCCACCACCGGCAAAAGGCAGCACTCAGCCCCCGCCTTTCTTCTGTAGCCGCCACCAGCGTTGGCACCCTCCAATCTTCATCGGCCTTCTTACAACCTTCATCACCCTTCTTCCTCTCCGATCAACCATTGTTCACCGTCGCCTAGGAGACCGCCTCGCCGCCGAAGTTGTAGCCCACCGTTGTCCTTGCCCAGGAGTCTCCCTCCGTGTCGTTCCCAAAGGCTGCAACATCCTCTCTTTTACCTTTGTTCGTCATCACATGAGAGTCCTCCGTCGATCAGCCTTGTGGAAGGCATGAATTCCACTGGAACTCATCATTGCCTGGAGTCTTTCCTCGCCACCAGATCTAAAGCAGCCCCTTCCTCTCTGGATTTGCAGCAAGCCTCTGTTGGTGAGCCGTGTGGGAGGAAGGAGAGTGGTGTCAAAGCTATCGGCTTCTTTTGCATGTTGTCCACCGTCGTCACCGAGCAGAAAGGCCGCTTCCTTGTCCTATTCATTCTGAAGTTTACTGTTGATTGTTATGCTAGTATATGGTGCTTACCATGGTTCTTCAACTATGGTAGAGTTATGGTTCATCTTGTCTTTGCTTCTATTCTTCTCTCTTAAACTTTGAGCAATGATGGTCCTCTGCATCTAACTTGAAAATCAGTTAGAAGCTTTAGCTTGTGGGAAAGTGGGGTGTGTTGTCCTTCCCATTACTACATGTTGTGCTATGTGTGGGAATTGTATGGCGTGGAGTTAGTGGCCACTTGCCTATAGAGTTTTCCTGGTAAGGCCAGTATTATGCCCCTTTTTTCTTTCTTCTCCTGCTTTATCAATACATCGGACAATTCTCCCTCTGGTTCGTTTAAAAAATAATAATTTCTAAAAAAATCTTCTGGTACCAAACGCACTGTTGGACATGTACCAAACTGTGGGAAAACGACAAGCAGCGCGGACGGTCGCTGCCCCTGTTCGGACATGACCGGGCACAACACAAGGGCCAGGTCGCGCGCGGTAAGACGATAAATAAAGCCCAATTCCGGTAAGAGGGCGAGGGAACCGAGCAGTACATGCACGCCGTTCGAACCGCATATCGCTCGCACGTAGTCACAATACCCATGGACCACGCACTGCGATCAGGTCTGCATCTCGGCTCCTCCTCGACGTGGGGCATCCCCCCGGCCGGCCACACCTGTGTGGCTCCGAGCCAGCCGCGCGCATCTTTCCATGCATCTCGCCGGTCGCCACTAGCCCGGCCGCGTGGCCGGCGCCGCCGTTTGCTCCACATATATATATGCATGTTTCTTTACTCGGTGTGGTTACACATGTACCGGGCGCGGCCGTCGTCGTCGTCGTCGCCTGCCGCTAGCCTGCACGTTTTTTGTTTTCGTGCATGCGTGTAGCGTACGCGCGTCATTTCGCGTCAACTCTGAAGGGGGGGGGGGGGGGGTGGACCGTGGACGTGACCAGACGACGAGACGTACGCCGCGCGCGCATGCATGCATGCATGCATGCCCGATCTCTCACTCTCGCTGGCTCCAAAGGAGGCGGGGCCGGCCGGCCGGCCGGGGTGCGTGCATGCGCGAGAGGCTAGCTGAGACAGGCAGCTGGACGGCCCTGGCTAGCTAGCAGCTGCCTGACCGGCCGGCCGGTTTCCGGCTGCAGCTCTCCAACCTCGGTTGTCGCGCGCCCAATCCCCATGCTGCAAGTACCACCTCCATCTCGCTGCACAGTGCCCGGTCTTGCGCTACTATACCCTAGGCATGCACGGCGTGGTGCCCAAAGTAGCAATGGCCAAGCTTCCAAAGTAGTAATGGCCAAAGCTGCACAGTGCTCGGTCCTGCGCTACCCTTGCACGGGAGCCCAAAGTAGTAATGGCCAAGCTTCCAAACCGTGCAGCCATCAGACTCTCCATCTGTACGTGCTCTCTGTTCTGTCATGTTTGCATGTTTTGGATGTAGCTGGCCGCGTAGGTGATCAGACGCACAGTGCGTAGGTGTGCAGTGTAGCCTTAGGACGTACGGTTTGGATTAATTGGTCTGATGCGTGTACGTGTTCCATGGTGCTTGCAACGTTGCAGAGTTTCGATCGAGACGAAATTCAGTACAGGGAGGCAACGCGCTGATTTAATGTACATGTACTCCACGATGCATGCACAGTGTGTGCTAATGCCATGCATGTATATATATCCTTTTGCTAATGGTACGGTGTAGTTGTAACCGAAAGGAAGGAGATCCTACATATGTTGTTGTTGATGTCTATGCACAGACATGCATGCATGATTTGAACGCAGCTGGAGAACGGCACTAGCTCAAACCAGGATGTTCACTTACAAGATGGAACAATGGTAGATTTGTATGCACATAGTTCCAAAAAATGCGTATATAAGATACCTAGGTGTATTTTTTGGTATTCACAACTTACCGATTGCAAATTAACATGCATGGTGTAGTAGTAGCCACGCATGCATGAACCTCTTTGTTGAAAAACTTTGATATAATTGCCACGTGCATATTTGAAATTGGAGCAAATTCGCGTTTGTCATGCCAACAAGATTAATTGCATGCTGATCATACGCATCGAAGTTAGAAGCTCGACAAAGGATATATCTTTATTAATGTAAAAGGAGTAGGTGATCTTATCCTAACATTAATTTTTCCTAACAAATTGAAACAGGTTACAATCTTAATACTTGAAGTTACGTCTTCCAGTCTTGGGACTTAGCGGCGTGACGCGATGACGACATTGTAGGGTGGGCATGGTGGCGGGGCCGAGGCTGTGGAGTAGATCGATCATGGAGCAGATACCGAGCTAAGCACGTTGAATACGACAACAAAGATGTGAACATGTACCAGGACAGAGCTCAGACAAGTGCCATGGTAGAGCCGAGGGCGTGTCGTGTAGACCTTGCCGAACGACAGCGGTTCAATAACGTCCTAACTGATGAGTTTATATATATTTTTTTGTCCCTAACAAAACACGGACATTTAATTTGCTAGTGCTAATATAACTAGAACGAGAAGTGCTTCATGCATGTGATGTCCTGAGAATTAGTTAGGAGACGTCCTAGCTGCCAGAATTTGCTAGTTTCCGGAGTGAGCACCGACATCACTAGGACAATAATGTAAGTTCTTTTAAGCAGTTGTGCAATCAAATCACATGCATAATCCTCGTATAACTTGAATCTAAAAGCAACACTATTATAGGAATGCAATGCACGCTGATAACCCATATAATATTGCTTCCTATAATCAACTATTCTTGTGGTCGGCCCAGTTCTCTTTGTTTTTTTATGTTTGTTGTCTTCAATTTTTTCTATAAATCCAAATCAACAGATATCTTCTTCAAATAATTTTTCAAATCGAAAATTATATGCGTCGTCTGTATTAACATATTCACCCAAATATTTACTGCAACAAAAAATGTTGCGTTCAGTTCTTAGTGAGAGAGAGAGAGAGGAAACCACAAGCTCTAACCAGCGCACTGCACACAGGCTAGGTAGGTAGCTATAAGAGCAATATACAAATGTAGTGGTCTGCGTAGTTGCGTGTTGCATATCTGCATCCTATCCTAGTAACCTTGTCATGTTATAAAATAGAACCGGCGACAACCGCTTTCGATTTCACGTGGCCCAGAAGGTTCCCTTTTTTTTCTCGCTCGAGTCATTTTATACGAAAAGAACGGCAGGAGATTGGTTACCACTGCTTGCCCGCCAATAATATGAATCCTCTCTTGTGCAGCCTCACATGCATGATGCATGGGCATGGTATACTTTGAAGGGCTTGGTATCCTTTGAACTTTGAACAGTGCACACGCAGCAGGTAGCTGCTGCTTTTGTATGGTCCCTCACACAGTCACATGAGAATCTGGACTTTGACCTAGATTCTTCGCGGGCCGCTGGAATCTGGAAACAGCAGGCGAGATTCCGTCGGCATATGCTTGCTGCAGCGAGCCTCTGGCCTCGTGTCGCCATTCGTGCCGGCCAGTCGCATGCGTCGAAGCTCGTGGCTTCAGCAGCTCAACTTGTCATGCCATTTATTGGAGCGGTCGACTTCCCGTCCGCTTGCCAGCTGCTGCAAGTGGACGCAGGCCCGGCCCTGAGGGGTAGGGGGGGGGCAAGCGGGGCGGCCGCCCCGGGCCCCCAAAATCCAGGGGCCCCCAATCCCCATATACCATGTAATATACTATACGGACATACGGTTATACTCGGGCGGACATCGACTTCTCGTCTTCTCCCATTCTATGGACTCTGAAGTCAGATCGTATTCCGTCTTCTAGGGCCGGCACCATCACGCCGCGCGACCGCGCCGAGCCGCCGAGCGCCCGAGCCGCCAAGGGTGGCCGTCTCTCCGACAGTCCGACTCTCCACCGCGCACCCGTGCTACGTCCCCCGGTTAAGCGAGAGCGACCATTACGCATTACCAAACCGAGCGGCCGAGCCAAGCCAAGGCTCGTACGGTGCTTCGTCCGCGTGCAGCGTGCTACGTCCCCCGCTAATCCGCTTTGCATGTATGCAGGCGCGTACGGGTATGGCGTACCAAGGCGACGTGCCGACGGACTAAGATCGGGGATCGGCGCATCCTGATTCGGCGATTCCTGATCCATCCGGCATCCACGCATCGGGCTGCCTGTTGCTTGCCTTTGATCAGAGATTTCTCATTTCTAATGTCAGTTGCAAAACATATCTTCAGACTTCAGAGCCACGTCGTTAATCTATACCAATCTATTGATCTATTATTCTATTCTGGGTTCTGCTAATCATTGCTTCTTGTCTTCTTGTAGTTTGCATATTAGAAAATGTTAATCAATAATTAGTGCTTTGTAGTTACTAATTATACTATTATTCTTTAAATTTTCAGTACGATGTCATCTAGAAAATATGCATCCGGCAGTGAAAAAAGAAAAAAGAGGAAACAAATAGAAGAAATTATTGGATGAGATTGATATCAATACCATCATCAATGACTTCGCATCTAGAAATGTTAGAAGAAAATTTTAAGGTAATATCTATAAACTCTTTGATATGAATTTTTTTTAATACATAATGTATTTTAAGTGTTTGTTGGTAAAATTAGATATATATAATTATATATATGTGTGTATTTAGATTTATATTTAGATATTTATACTAGGGCCTCTATTTCTAGTTTCGCCCTGGGTCCCTAAAATCTCAGGACCGACCCTGAGTGGACGCCGTTTATATGCTGGACACGTGTTAGTGCTGACCCATTTATCATCTGCATGCTTGTCCTTTGTCGCCGTCAAATGTACTACTAGTAGTTGCGTTCACAATTCAGATAGAGTACTGTAGGCACACCAGCATTTGGCATGCCGCATGTAGTTCAGGGATCACTGCCTGCAAGTCGTGGAATGCCACTCGGTCGGATGGTTAGCAGCGACCTACGTAAATTTCGAAAGAATTAATACTAATATGTTAGCGTGGTTGCATGGTGGCATATTTTTAGGTATGTTAGCATGGCTGCATGGCGTGGTTCTTCTTCTTTGGACATGCTGTCCTTTTTCTCCAATAGCTGTATTGAGCCGTTCCAGAAGAATTGATGCGACACGCAGTGAAACCTTGGGAACATTCGGCTCATCATACGGCTGAGCCCACGACGTTGGCGGCCTACACGGTGACTTCCCGTGTGGCCCGGTCTAGCACGGCTGGACTACCCGTGAAAAAAAGATCAGGGCCATAGCCCAGCCGCTTTTACAGCCCAATGATGCTATCTGGACTGGGCCGTCTCGGCCTGCTCTACTTGTTGTGATGGTCCGGTCCGCCCAACTTGTGGTCTTCTCGAGGGAATCCCCTGGGCGCCGAGCCGCCGATGTCGTGCAGCAAGGGTCGCCGCGTTGGCTGAAGGAATCGGGGGAAGACGTATCGAGTGATGAACAATTTTTAGTAATCAACCATTTTATTGATAATACTGTCAAAAATAAGGTGTATATGTAAGTTTATTGTAAGTGGGAGTCCCTCTGCTCTACATGTTTGCTCAGTTTTAACTGAAAAATAGCAGTGCATTGAGTTAGACAGATAGTAATAACATACAATGGTGCCAAATACTAAGCTAAATTACAAACAAATGTCAGCGGGAGGCTGAGAAGTAAAAGAAATGCCTAAGTTCATAGGAAACTCAGCTTCTTTAGAAAGCCATCGCTCCGGGGAGGAGGAGGCTGTCATGCTGGGGAGGAGAAGGCTATGGCGCTGGGGAGGAGGAGGTGGCCATGGCGCCAAGGAGGAGGGGTCCGTCGTGCTAGGGAGGAGGAGGCGGCCATCGTGCTGGGAAGGAGGAGGAGGAGTTCGTGGCGCCGGGAAGGAGGAGCAGACAACCGTCACGCCAGAAGGAGACACAGCCGTGCCACCGGGGACGATGAGGATGCGGCCGTGCCACCAGGGAGGAGGATGAGCCCGTGGCATGGAGAGGAGTAGGAGGATGAGATCGTGCCGCCTGGGAGGAGGACACATTCCTCCGACAGGGAGGAAGGGCGGCCGTCGCGCCTGGAAGGATGTGGCGGTGTCCATCGCACAGGGGAGGACGACGAACTTAGGGCAAAAGAGAGCAGCACGCAGTAGAACCATACCATGGCCGTCCTAACTAATGGGCTGCCATCTCTCTAGGTGGGCCAATCCGAATGAACCATTTTAGTCCATCAAAGTTGCATAATTTATTGTTGTGTCATGTGTTTTCTTGATGATTTTACCTATCTCAATATTACACTACTAGTAGTGTTGATGATAATATAAATAAATCCTAACTAATTTGATCTATTGGATCAAAAAGAATAAAGGACCCGTAAAAGAGTTCACGGTCTACACGGTGGTTAGTGGTTACTGGTTAGTGAGTGTGAAGTGTGGACACTGGACAAGGGGTAGAAGCCAAACGGCACCAGACAGGACAGGCAAAAGGAGTGAAAGATTACCATTCGTATGTGGCATGGCAGTTAAACCTAATCAGACTTTAGCGGTTATAATCCCACAGCGGAGGCCTCCAAGTGCCCAGTACTTCCTGCCAATCATCAGACACCAGGGATCTTTAGAGATTTGAATTGTTGAGCTACATGCCCACAGAGCTCACCCTGCGATGCAGGTAGTAAGTTCACTATGGTAACTGGTAGTACTAACTGGAGTCACTTAGTAGAAGCAAGTAAACCGGTGGTAAGTCACCGCCACATCACCTTCACACCCCCAACTTGCCGGGAAATCAATGGCTTGCCCTTCTAGAACTCGTTTGACTGTAGAGAGAGCACGGGCTCTCCGTTCTGCACTAGTTGGCGGATTCCACCGCAGCATAAATCCAGAGTCGATGGGGAGAGCGAGCCAAATTAATAAGTTGGGCAGGCAGCAACGCTGCACCACCTCACCGGCGCTTTCCGCGACTTTGACGACCCCCTCTACGGCGAGCTACGGATTCGGCCGATATGAAAGCATCATATGCCCGACGACTTTACCTGCCTTTTCCTCTCATCAAATCCATCCATATCTCCATGATTAACACCGGCTCGTCTCATGTCTTCTCCGTTCATACCAAATAGCCCCTTAGTTAAATCTATGGGATTCCTATCCCAACGTGCCACCTCATTAGAAATACAAAAATTCTGCACTTTTTCTATAATTATGTATGGGTTCTTAGTTTTAACATTCAGATCCTTAATTTTATATGTAGATCCTTATTTTTAAATTTTCTTTTTTAATTAAAGAGCCTAATTAATCAAAGTAGAATAGGTAAGTGCCACTATACTTTGTACAATAAACCGCTATCAACTAACAAGATTACAAATAGATCCTTATTTGCAATATTTTTTGTACATAGGTCCTTACTTTTAAAAAAACTTCTTTACCCCGCGCCTGCGTCAGCCGTCCGATCGGGCGGACCGCGCAATGTAGGACCTTCGGGTCATCTCCTGTATTCTCGTGAATCTTTGTGTCACTTTCATCGTGCCACGTGTGTTCTCATGAATCTTCACGTCGCTTTTATCGTGGCGTACCACAAGTACGTTTTTCGCAGCTGCGTCGTGTCCCTCGCTCTGCTACCCTCGCCTGCCATCCCCTACCTCCTCTCTGGCTCCCCACCCTCGCCCTCGCTTCCTCCTCTGCTGTAGTTGTTGCCCCCGCTCCCTCCTCCCCACCTTCCATGCTGGCCGCCCCGTCCTCCCCTTCGCCCGCGTCGCACCTGCCGCCCCTTCCTCCCCTTCACTCGTGCCGCCATCCACCTCTTTGGCCACATCGACCCCGTCGTCATATGCCACCTCCTCTCCCTCCTGTCCTCTCACAGGTCGCGCTCTCTTCCTCCTCTGTTGTAGTTGCCATCACCGTTCCCTCCTCCCCACCTTCCATGCTGGCCGCCTGGTTGGGTTCTTGGGTTCTTGTTTTTTTGGTTGGGTTCTCGATTTGTGTTCTCAGCCCGTTTGTTTGGCTGTCGGTTCCTCTCCATCCTTGATTCGATTTAATCTACTTTCGGTTCTTACGTTGTTCTTTCAATGAAAGATTCCCCTCTTTACGATTTGGGTTCTTGCTTTCTTGGTTGGGTTCTTGGGTTCTTGCTTTTTTTAGTTGGATTCTTCATTTATGTTCTCGGTCCATTTGTTTACTCGTGGGTTCCTCTTCGTCTGCGATTCCATTTTCTCCTTCTTTCGACCATAATGCCGACCACGAGGCCTCAATCATGGCCTTAGTTTATTTTTTCGGTCATGGGTTCCTCTCCGTCCGTGATTCTATTTCTCCTACTTTCGACCACGGAGCCTCGACCACGGCTCCAACCATGCAGCCTCGACTGCAGCACCACGTCGCCTCGACTACAGTGCTTTGACCGCGGTATTGATCACGGCTTCAACCATGACGCTTCAACCACGATTTCAATCACGGCTTCCAGTTCCATAGTGCCTTTCCTCCTCCCCTTCGCCTCTTCTTCCCCTCTTCCCCGCGCCATCGGACCTCACCTCCCACCCCCAACATGCTCCCTGCTGGTCCTCGCTCACGGCGTCCTCCTGTCCTGCTCATTCCCACCCAGGTGCCACCACCCTCGCCCTGCTCAAGGCGCCACCGCCCCTCTTCCCGTCGACCTTGCCTTTCTCTTTTTCCCATGCCCCTGCCGACCACTCCCCTGCTGGCTCTCGAAGATCCCTTTCTCCACCACTGCCACCGCCGCCTCGGCACGCGCGTTATGAGCGCCAAAGCAAACCTCTAAGGCTAGGGCTTTTCCACGGATGTGTTGCTTGCTCGCCCTTGCCACCACTGCTGCTCTCTTCCCCTTTTCCTGACTGCGGTGCTTGGATGATGGCTTCAAAAAAGTATTCTTTTTTGTAATTATGAATTGGTCGATCACGTTGTGTCGACCACGTTGTTTTAATCACGTTGGTCTATTGGTTGACCGGGATGTTTCGAGCACGTTGGTTGACCACGTGTCGATCACGTTCGTCTACCATGTTATTTCGACCATGATGTGTCAACCATGCTGACTCGACCACAATGTGTTGACCAGGATGCCTCGAGCACATTGTCGACTATGATGTCTCAACCACGATGGTTTGACCACATTGGTCGACCAAGACCACGATGTTTGGACTACGTTCGTCGATCACATTTGACAACCATGTTGGTTCGACCATGATGTACCTACTATGTTGTTTTGACCACCTTGGTCGATGATGTGGTGTTGACCACATTCTGTTGACCACGTTATGTCTACCACGATGTTTCGATCACAATGTTTCGACCATGTTGGTCAATCACGTCATGTTAACCATGTTGGTCAACCACGTTCTTTTGACTACGATGTTTCGACCACGTTGGTTTGATCACAGTGCTCGACCACGTTGTTTCGACCATGGTGGTCAACCACGTTAGTTCGACCACGATGGATCGACCACGCCACGCCGTCGACCACGTTGGCCAACTACGTTGCGTTGACCGGGATGTTTCAACCTCGTTGGTTCGAGCATGTTGTGTTGACCACGTTAGTTCGAGCACGTTGTTTCGACCACGTTGGATTGACCACATTTGATTGACCATGTTGTGCCAACCATGTTGATTCGATGTTTCGACCACCTATGTCGATTACGTTGTGTCGATCATGATATTTTGACCACATTGACTTAACCATGTTTGTTCGACCACCATATTTCCACCATGATATTTCCATCACGATAATTCGACTATATTGTTTCGACCAAGATATTTCGACCACTTTGGTCGGCCACGATATTTCAACCATGTTGTTTTGATCACGCTAGGTTGACCACTCTGTTTCAACCACATTGTTTCTACCACAATGTTTCAACTACTTGGGTCGACCACGTTGTGTCAACCACGATATTGTCGACTACGGTGTTTTGACCACGTTGGTTCGACCACAATGTTTCAACTATGTTTGTTTGACCATATTATTTCGACCATGATATGTCGACCACCACGTTATTTTAACCACGATATATCAACAAGAATATTTCGACCACGATGGTTCGCCATGATGTGCTGACCATATTGTTTCGACCACCTTGGGTTGACCATGATGTTTCGACCACGCTGGGTCGACCACGTTGTGCTGACCACATTGATCTGATGTTTCGACCACTTGTGTCAACCATGATGTTTTGACAATGTTTGATCGACCACGTTCGTTCAACCATATTGTGTCGACTATAATGTTTCGACCACATTGATTCGATCATGTTGTGTCGACTATGATGTTTCGACCATGTTCATTCGACCATATTTTGTCAACCACAATGTTTTGACCAAGATATTTCGACCACTTTGGTCGGCCACGATATTTCGATCATGTTAGTTTGACCATGTTAGGTCAACCACGCTATTTCGACTACAATGTTTCGAGACCACGTTGGTTCGACCACGATATTTTCGACTATAATGTTTCGACCACTTCGATCGACCACGTTGTTTCGATCATGATATTTCGACTATGATATTTCAATCACATTGTTTCCACCATGTTGGCTCGACCATATTGATCCACCACGTTGTTTCGACCACATTGATCGATCACATTGTTTTGACTATGATGTTTCAACCACGTTGTTTTAATCTTCTTCACTACCACACCACTAGACACAACTTAATTATTCAAAAGATTTACACTTTATAGCCTTTCTACGTACCCAAATACATCATCATACAGTACAAAGTAAATAGATAATCTTGACAAACATACTAAATATATCTATATTTACGAAAAAAATTATAAAATCTTGTATAAAAATATACGATAACCTATTATTTATATCCACGACCTTGCACGACGTATTAGAAAATGAGATCAGTGTTCCTAGCTAGTGCTGAATATAAATTTCTGGTCATTAGAGAGAATCCTTCGTTTATGCGTCCTCTAATCCTTGAGGAAGAATAAAGGAGCTAGGTAGCATGCGTGCTTGGTTGTTAAACAGGGAGATGTTGGCCGGAACTACGTGTCCGTCCATATTGGTTTATACTTGGTATCTTTTAGCTATGACTGATAGTTTTTTATTAAATATAAATAGTAGTAGTTAAAATAAGTAGTTTTTTTAGAAAGAGCGGGTGAGTAGTGGAATAAGTGATGGAGAGATACGTGTACGAGACGGAAGCAAAAGAAGGGGATATGTGATACATCCGTAATCCCTACCTTATTTTTGGAATAAAAGGAATGAAGAATGTGTTTTAAAAAATCGAGTGTTTATAATGATTTTTGGCTCCTTCAACTAAAAGTTAAAAATAGAAGTTAGTATATGAACCACTCTTCGAGTGGCCGTTGCAGTTAAGACACTTGCACCCCAAGGGAAGCAAGGTTTCTTTCAAACAACGAATAGGAAAACGAAGTGGACGATGCTTTGGATGGAAGGGCGGACGATGGAAATGCTCTGTGTACTTTCAGGGACAAAACTTATTTTTCTTAATGAAGCATTATCACTGACGATAAGCAAATGATCCTGAAAGTGTTTGTAGGTTCCTCGCAAAAAGAGAGAAAAAAAAAAGGGAAATTGTTTGTACGCGTAGCATTGGTCGAGAGAATGAGAACAAAGGGACAGAGATAGGTTCATGGAGAGAGGCAGGGGGTCGGTTGGGAATGCCTCACTATCTTTGGCCTCGATCTCTTTATGCTCTTCTTCTACCTTTCACCGGCGACTTGGGCGGACTAAAGAATTGCATCTAGTGGAAGGTAACGCCGTCGGATGCGGAAGGGATGAGGGTTGGCTGGCCCGGCGTGAACGTCAGGTCGTTTTCACGGGATAAGCTTGAATTCTGCCGTGATGGGTTCGGCAAAAATCCGGATGCTTCTGTGGCAAATTGCCATCTTGGAATAAACAAGACACATTAATTTGTGAATGGGCGTTCGAATGATGTTAGTGCTTTCGTCTGCATCCTAGCCAAACTGCTCAAACTTGGCAGGCATGGGTTGGAAGAGAATAGCTCACTAACTAATTTCTCAGAGTATATTAACTATCTTTTCTCTTCAGTTTAAGTTTTTTTAATTGATTGATACATACAACTCATTACTAAGCTCTTGTTTGTAGTTAAGCACCACAGGTCGCACTACTTAATCTATAAGCACCACAGGTTGCACTACTTAATCTATTGCAAGAATGAAACCCTGAAGGCCTCAATCTCTTAGGCATTAATTTTGGTGCATGGTTCATGCAACTCATTACTAAGCTCTTGTTTGTAGTTAAGCACCACAGGTTGCACTACCTAATCTGTTGCAAGAATGAAACCCTCAAGGCCTCAATCTCTTACAGATCAACCTGCAGTTCAGCACCTGTTCTTGTGCAACTTCTTCAACTTTCATCTCTTTGGAGGTCATTAGACCGATTAGCAAACCGCACCAGTGTTACACTAGGCTCAGCCGAGTGAAGAAACCGGAGTGGCCGGGGTCTCACTATTTCAACGGTAACTCAAAGTTTCATATCCTAGCATGGAACTGTTGCGTCCATTCTCTTCTACGATACGTGCATACTTCGCATGAACCTTTCCGTGCGGACTAATACATCTCACGGTAAGCAACTGCGAATTCGCCAGCTTTGCTTAGAATGTTTCCGACAGGTTGAGGCGAGCACCATCTACTTTAATCGCAAGCAAAAAGGCACAACACAACCACTGCTTACATCACAAGTGCATCACAGACGATGAGATGACACGTCTCGTTCATTCAGCTTTATGTCTTCTGATTTTCAAAAGTCAAAGCCCATTTTAAACATATTGATTTTTGAACATAATTTTTCTTTTTTTTTGTGTATTTTCCTTTGTATTGCCTGTAGAGATATAAGGATTTTTTTATTTTTATTTAATTAAATGTCTCAGTTAGAAGCTAACAGCTATTACGGTATCTATTTAAACCAAGATCAATAATTACAACTAAAAGACATCAGCAAATACAGTTTTGAACGTGGTCACGAGCACTTAAAACTAGTGAGATATCAACAGACAAGGATTTTAGGATTACGCCCCTGGACTGGCCGTGCCGTGAAAAAAGAACCGGCAGCTCAACCAGGGGATCGCTACGTACATCACAACGCTAGCTGCACGACGACGTAATGGTAACAACCTTACTACCGACACCACTGGCTACTAGTTACTGCTTGCTACTAGCAGCAGCCATGGCCGACGTCTAAAATGCCATCGAGCCATTGCAGCTGCAAAATCCAAAGGAAAAATACACTTGCTTAACGAAGACTGCTACTGGTAGTAGTTGCTTGTTCATGAGAGGATGGAGTCCCAGTCGATCTCCCATGACGGGTACTTGCGCAGGTGGAATGTCTCCGATTCGTCCCACGGCGCCTCCGTGAAGTCCAGCTTCTCCATCTCCGGGACCGGCGGCGGGGGAGAGCCGGCGGACACCGACTCTTCACCCTCCGTCGACGCCGAGTACTTGGGGGACTCCGGCTCCGCCGCGGAGGCCGCTGACTCGGCAGTGGTCGCGGCGGCGTTCTTGGAGGATGGCGCGGCGAGGGACTGGCAGATGGCGGTGAGCTTGGCGTCGACGGAGGCGTGGAGCGGACCGGCCAGGTGGGTGCCGCCGCGGCGGAGGGAGGGGAAGTTGAGGCGGGCGAGGTTGCCGCGGAGGCGGAAGGCGGCCTTGTCGTAGGCGAGCGCGGCGTCCTCGGCGGTGTCGAAGGTACCGAGCCACAGCCGCGTCCGGTTCTTGGGGAGGCGGATCTCCGCCACCCACTTGCCCCAGTGCCGCTGCCGCACGCCACGGTACAGCTTCGATGGCGCCGCCACCGCAGCCGCGCGCGGCGGCGAGCCGGACTGCTTCATCGGCTGCGCCCGCGGCCCAAGGAACGCACCAGCCAGGCCCCTCTGCTGCTGCTGTAAAAAGAACTGGGCCTGAATCTGCTGGATCTGGGCCGGGCCGAGGTGTGTCAGCCCGGTCGGCCCGGTCATGGCCCACGCCGCGGTAGCGGCATACTGCGAAGAGTACAGCGGAGGAAGCCGCGAGAAAGACGACGAGGTGATTGCGGTTGCGGTGGCGGCGGCGTTAGTGGTAGGAAGAGGCGGCGTTGTGAGCGAGGTGTAAGATGTTGGAGTGGGCATGTAGGAATCTTGGGTCATGGAAGAAGAAGAATAGTAGTGGTATGGGGAGGACGAGGAGGTAGCACTCCTAATAAAAGGTTCGAGTGCTTTAATGAGCTCCTGATCCGAAGCAGAGGAGGCGATTTGGTGCGTGCTAGTATTATATTTGCACATATCTACAGCTGCGGCCATGAGGACTAGATAGAGGTAGAAGAAGAAGAAAAGGCCAGGAAGAACTAAAAATGGAAGAGAAAAAAGGAGCTTTTTTATGCAAGAATTAAAGTAAAAAAAGCTTGGAAATGAGCCCTGATCCTCAATAAAAGCAGAGAAACAAGGGGATTGGGTTGTGCAAAGAGGGGGAAAAGGAGAGAGGGAGGATGAACCAGAAGGGTATTGCAAAAGAACCCTTTCTGGTGTTACTGAAGTAAAAGGGAGGCTAAAAAATGGCAAGAATCCAGAAGAGAAAAAAGGTTCTCTGGATCTCTGTTCCTTCTAGGAGAGCGATGAGGTGAAAAAAAATCCACACACAAGAACGCTTCTTTTGATCTAAAATAAACCCAAAAGAAGGCCTTCTTGGACAGGACCTTTCTTGTGTGTTCCTGCTGCTAAAAAGATCAGAGAAGTTCAGAGAACAAACCTGTTGCTGCGGGCGTCGATTCTGCTCGGATCGCTCAACCTCACCGCGGAGTGGAATGGGACGAGGCTTCGTGTTCTTGGGTTGGGGTTGAGGCGTGTCCCTGAGGAGGAAGTGCCTTCGCACCCGTGGCTTTATATAGCGCCAGGCCTCTGGCCAAAGCAAGCATCTCTCTACCTCGCTGTTCCTTGCAATTTTCTAGTACAAAACGATTTAATTAACTCATTAAGCATTTTTTTACGAAGCTGCTAACACGCGATTTGGAAATAAGCTGTTGCTTTCGTCCATGTCGTCAGCCAACGCCAGATAGCACGCGCGAATAACAAGTAGCAGCCAACCGGGGTCCGCCACGTGTGCCCCGGACAAGTGCCCGTCACCACACTGTGTTCGGCGTACGTCACCGCGTGTGGTTGGGTCATGGTGGGCTGGATTGACTTCAAAATGCGCTGCTCTTCAGACTTCTTAAATGCCTGATCATTTTGGCTTGATTGTCTGATTACTTATTTTTTTTTACCATTTTTAAAGTTCGTTTTCTGATTTTTTTTGTTGTTTTACTTTTTGTCCTTTTTTCTTATTCGTTTGCATTGCCCATTATAGGTTAACTTAGTTTTTCCCATTTTTTTATTTTTAAATTTAATTACGTTAAATAAGTCACTTTCAGTTACAGTTAAATTTCAGCTAACTATAATAAAATTTTAGCTATAAATTATTTTTTTCAACCTAAATGAGCGGCCCCAAAATAAAGGAAAAAGACTTTCCATTATCCTAAACTACGGACGGCTCTTAGATTGCACCAGGAGCTGAAGCCGACTTAACAAATTGCAAAGGCAATCAAGCACCTCTACAGATGCTCCCAATCGTGAGCAGCAGTGATACATCTCCTTAAGCGTAACCTATTGTCAGAGTTGCATAAGCATTGCATTCGCATCTGCTCCCTCTAAAAGACCGGAGCTGCCCTTCGCAGTTTTCTTAATTCAGTATCAGTAGTGGTTAACAACGAGAGGCACGAGCTCGCACGCCGCACACGAGATTATACGGCGGCATACGAGCAGGTGCACATGTTTGCGCGCTGCACAAAATATTCTGGAGATCTGCAGTGGTACGTCCTGCCGCTGTTCTGTTTTTCAGATCGCTGAAGCCTTAAAACAGGCGAGGCACTGTTTCTGATCAAAGGCTCAGTGGAGGAAAAGCGAAGGAATTGCAATCTAAAGGAAAAAATTCAGACCATACAAATAAGGTGTTAGGGGTGTTTTGGGATGATATCTTGTAGTATTTTAGGGGCATCTTGGTAATTTATCAATTGAGAAAAGAAAGAAAAGGAAAAAGGAAAAAAGAGGGCCCACCTGTCGGTGAGCTGGAGCGAAGAGATAAGGGAGGAGACGAGTCTCCTCTCATGCAGACATCACTCGCCAGATCCGATCTCCATGGGGGGCGGTGGCTTCGGCAAGATGCGGCATCGTCGGCGGTCCGGGGGCTTCGGTCCCAACCGTTGGTAGCCAACACGTTGTGCTCCTCTCCCTCCTCCACACGGCTATATATTGAGGTCGCCCCTCCCGTGAGTTGTATCGAAAAAGCGTGAGCTCTATCTCTTCCACCCTCTCATTTTCCTTCCCGATTTGGCTCTGGCTTTTTGTGCTTAGGGCCTATTCTTCGGTGGTAACCGCCGGTCACGGTGGTGATTTGGGTCCCTGGTGCTCGGCAGCAAGAAGCACTTGGTCGATGCTTCTCGTGTGCTTATGCTACGTCTCCTTCCCTCGGCTTTGCCGATTTGGTGTGTCTCAAACGGTAAAGGTAGGCATTGTATCTCCGACGACCTCGCCCTCTCACTGTGGCACAGCAAGGCGCTAGGTTTTCTGAGTCAACACTGATGATTTGATTCTGATTACGAATTTTGTCGCAAAAGCGGCGTGAGCACTCCGACCCGTGCTCGTGAGCCAACACACAGAATGCAAGATATAACATGTATGGCTAATCAAAGGAAGGCTCGGATTATTTTATTTTGCGAATAGTGCTTTTGAATACAATTATATAAAAATTCCTAAGACCTAGCAGTTTTGGGCAAAAACATAATGTTCAAGGAATATTAATATGAATTTCCATACATATGGCATCACACCATATGCCTAATATCACCATAATTTCTCCATACATACGGCATCACACCGTATGACATTTTTCAGCGTTATAGCCGCTTAACTTACCACTGGGACGACACCTAGGACAATTCCAAACCAGGGCAGTCCATCGCCCTTTCACTCTTGCATTCCCAGTTTTTCAATATTTTAAAACAGAACTATATCTAGTTAAGTTCTCATGTCCGCCCTTGACCGTGGGCACAGCTATTCGAATAGTTTTGACTCTGCAGAGTTTTGCACACTTTACCTACAAGAGATAAATCCACCCGTTGCCCCACATGATTCCTTAGCCATGCGGTTGAGTAGACTATCACGATTGTTACCATGCATAGTCCCTCGTGGTTACGCCGCTAAGGTCTATCTTCCGTGAGATACGACCATCCTCGGGAAGGGTCCTCGTGAGCCATCACGGGCAAAGGCGAGGATGCGACCATCCATCCCTTTGCTCGTGGTCATACCTTCACGTAACTACCTTAGAGCCACACAAATTAGTAAACCCTGCCTACACTTTGCCGCTTGTGGTTGTCTTTGTTTTACACGGTTGACATGACAAGATTCGGTCCTTAGTGGTATCCGGGCGGTCTACCACTAACCCCCTTGTGCAATCACTGCACCACACATATACACACCATCGAACCAATCCGCCCAGACATTTAAGCAAGTTGGGGATTTTGAGAGTGTAAAATAATCATATCAAATATACCAGTCATTATAGCAATGACTGCTCAAACCAATTTCTCATGATTAAACACGACAATGATACCTGGGGCATTTCAGCTCCGTGGGTATCTATGCAGTACTAAGCATAGCATATATTAGGGACTTACTTTGGAATGTTATTATTATAGTTTTGCTAGAGCGACAAGGTTCACACATTCAAATATTCAAAAGGAAGGGTAATATTATTCAAGATAAATAATGGCATATAACTAGAATATCAAATTTAGCATGTATTTGCATAAAAATAACAGCATGCAATTTGTTAATTTAAAACAAAGTAATTTGCATGAAATGTAGGTTCAACATGATCAAAGTATTGACTCACCTGGCACGGTTTACCGCAGTCTTGAGCTCACACGATGCTTTCTCTTGAGCTTCTATTCTCTTCCAACTTCTGGATCTTCATCTTGCCGGATCCGTTGATTCTCCAGAATTCCAATCTCTAATTACGCGCTAAACAATGGAATGCAAATAACTCAACAAGATTCAAGAAAATCCAAATAAACTCAACTTAAATTTTATTATGCGTTAAAGGGTGATTCCTGGTAGGATTGATTGAGCGCGGAGATTTGACGGAGTCAACGGGGTTGGAGCGGAATGATGAATGGCGTAAAGTGAAAAAGGAAGTATCATGGCAGAGGGAGTGTTTGCCTGAACATTCCGCTTTGAGTTCAATTATGGCTAGGCATAGCCGACTGTAAATTATCATGGTTCGATGTATTTTATTTAATATTCTTCTTTTTATAATTTTATATTTATGAAGGAAGTTCCATGAGTTAGGTTAAACCTATGAATTGGTGTATTTTGTCGAGTGCTAATGTTTAGGGCATATGATATATGTGTATATAGGTAATGTTTGAAAATTTTAGCTCACAGAGTTAATCTTATGGGCTATGTTTATAGCATTTTATGGTATGATATTTTATGTACCTCCATTTATTACTAGGCTAAGTTAATTGGAATTTGGGTCTATTTATACGGGTCCCAACTTGTTATAGGCAATTGTGCTCTGTATTATTATTCAGTTAAAACTAACATTAAGATTTAATTAATGTCACTTGCAATTACTTTAACTAATAGTAGACTTAGCTTCACTTCCAATTTTAGTCTAAACCTAGTTATCTGGGCAAAGCTTAGTATACAAGGTTGTATTGCAATATTCGCTATTTTAGCAAAACCTGCTGCTAAAATTTATTTAATGAAGGCATGCTGAATATTGAGCATATATTTCGTTTATAAATAATGGTAGCCTTTATTAAATTTGAACATTTAACCAAAAGAGATTTCCTTGATTATTGCCTTTAATTAGTATTTAGTCTATGAGTTAATTATTCAAATAGTGTTACTTATTCATATATAACAACTAATCCACATTTAAATACTAAGCAATATGATCTTATGGCCTAATTTTGCAAATGGTTAGTTTCTACATCATCCTCTAGCGTGCAAAGATTCATGATTTACATGTGCATTAGACTTCTATTTTATAGGTTATCATTCCATGTGAGCATTTACCTAAGCAAGATTTTTACTCAATTTCTTAACATGCCTTTAGTTGATAATTTAAACTTTAAGACAAGTATTCAGAGCACATTAGCCATTAAAATATGATGTTTGATCCATGATTAGACATTTAATAAGCTCATTTATACCTCAATCAATTTTTGTATTATCTGTGGATTAATCTCATAACTTTCTTGATTTTTCTTGTTATGAAATTACTATCAAAATAATCAAAATAAAACCTAATCTAAATGATGCGGAATGGGGGATCGAACTCGGTCGTGGCCGAGGTGCGGCGGCGCTAGCCACTCGGCCATTTGATGTTACTGAAGGAGGCGGGGCGATATTAATTGAAGCGTGCAGCGGGCGTGGAAACGAGGAGATCGGGCGTGCGTGCGGCGGCGGTGCCGTCGGTGGCGGCCGGAGAGGTGCGGTGAGGTGAAATGGAACCCCGGCACGTGGAAAGCGTTGGAGGGTCGTCGGTGATCGGGGTCGCGGAAAGGGGTTGGCGCGTCGCGTAGCGGGCTCGGGAGCGCTCGGCCGGCAAAGTCTGAGCTCGGGCGAGGTCGGAGGAGCTTCACCTTGCTCGAGAGGTGTCGGCGGAAGAATCGGCTCGGCTTCACTCCAATCGGCGGCGGGCGGGCGGAGTTGGGAAGAAAGGCAAGGCCGCGGCGATTGAGGTGTTTGGGCGCAATTGCTCTCGGTGGGAGACGATGGGAGGCGTGGGAAGCTTTCTCGAACTTGGTGGCTTCTATAAGGGCGCGAGGAGGGCGGCATCGGGAACTTCGCCGTGCGGTCGCGTCGGCGAGCAGGCGGGAGCAGCAGCGGTGCGCGGCTGTGGGAGCGGCGGGATTCGCGCAGCGCAGCGCCGCAGCGTGATGATGGCGCTGCGAAGACACGAGGAAAGGAGCACGTGCGGCGCGTCGCCGCGGCTTTGCCGAAGTAGAGCGGAGGAGCGATGGGGGGGTCCGGACGCACGGGAAATGGAAGGAGGAGCCGCGTGCGGACGACGGAGGTGGGTCGGTGCAGAGGTGGCAGGGGCGGCGGCAGGGTGACGCGGGGAGCCCGGGCGCAAAGGAAGGCGATGGCGTGGAGCAAGCTCAGCCGAGCGACGGGAAAAGAAAGGGAGAAGGCGAGAAGAAGAGAGTGGCGCAGGGTGGAGTGGCCGGGCCCAGCGGCAGGGAAAAGGGGAGGGAAGAGAGAGATAGGGAGAGGGGGCCACATGTAATAGAGGTGGGGGGGAAAATAAAGGAAAGGAGAGATAGCTTAATAATTTTTCTGAACTTTAGATTTTTCTGATTTTGCATTTTTATGTCATAATTTTCCAAAATGAGATTTTATATTTTAACTCAGGTTTCTCTCTTTATTTTATGGATCATCTTTTCAGATTCGTATTTTAAAATTTTAATTTTATATTATTTGCATATTCCCTTTTATGACATTATTAATATTGGTTCGATCTTTCTTCAATTTTCGGAAACCTTAACCAATATTTGAGAAACATTATAAGGAAAATCCAAATTCAAATAAAATATACTGCAAAAAAATAATTCAAAACTTCACCCTTTTCAAATTTAAAATTTCAGGATGTTACAACACCCTCGGGGTGTGACTTGCCTGATCTTCTTGGTGGCTTCGAGTGCCATCTGCACTGTGAGATTCTTGATTACTCTTTTGCGCATTACATGTTCTGTGAGCTGTACTAGTTGATTAAATTCTAAGAATTTCTCTAGTACCGGGAGACATTTCATGCAATGCCTCTGTATTGTGGGATTAAATGCTATGTGATGAAATTTGTCTAATACTGAAATTGGCATGTACAACTAGTTAGACTTGAGCTCTGGTTGTAGTGCTTACTTCTGGTCCATTGCAATTTGAGTTATTTTTTCGGTCTATTAGAAGATTTATCTAGATCTGTGATTATAATTTGCAGTCTACTTTTAGATTACATATTAGTTCTCAGAGGTTCTGTTCCTTTGTTGCTTCAGATATCTGTAGTAGTATTACATGTTCATCTTCTTTTGTCGGTCAAAGTACTATCTTATAATCAATTTATTGGGTACTTCTGTTATACCGAAAATTTGGAGTTATTGTCTTAGTATTTGCAAATGTGTATGACCCTTACAGTAATGCACTAGAGCTCAAATCTTAACAATCAGTTGTCTTATCAATTGGTAAAGAGTATAGACAACGTATTGAGAAGGCCAAGATCAAAGTCTTGTGCATCTCTACTTTGAGAGCAATAATCAAAGTTAATTCTTGAGCTTTATGCTAGTTTTAGTAAATCCCTGGTTCATGGAAATGCTTGACATGTTCATTTCGACAATAATTGGTTACATGTATTGGGAATATACTCTTGTATAAATAACACGGTAGCATTACATATTTATATGCAATTTATGTTATTTATATACTGTTGGAAATGTTCTTTATTTATGCTTAATTATGCTAGAATTAAATTTAGATATATACTTATACCACATTATTTACAACAACTCCCATCTTTCAAATCTCTTCCTATTCCTATGTTTTTTTTAGGAAAACAAGAAAGATGTTTGAGTTGATGGAAATTTTTTTCAAAAGTTCCAATGTGATATCCCTCTCTCGTGCACCTACAGTTTTCAAAAGTTTCTATGTTTTTCCTGGAATTGATCTGAATGGCTATTTGATGAGTTTTTGTGCAAAACGGTCGATGACGACTACGCTGCATCAATCAAACTAATACGACCACGTTGCATCAATCAGGCTGATACGACCACGTTTAGCCGACCAGTACGACTACTTTCCGATCCCTGGAGGATCGAGCGGTCGTTTTTGATCACGTTGTGCCGACCGACTGATACAACCTTCATTAATCATTCATCTCTTGCATGAGGAATATAAGGCAAAGACTGAAGACGACTATCAATGCGCAGCTTAATCGAAGGTTTTCCATGGGTTACCTCGTGGATGTAATTAACCGAAAGACCTTCCGAGGCCCCAAGAATGAGGATACCATATCATCTATGTCAAATCTGTTATGCAAAGCAGGCTACGGAGCCCCCCCACATATATATAAGGATCCGTAATTTTGTTCTTCTCAAATAAATGAATAAAATATTTGTTTTCTCTATCTTTTGTTGTGTTTATTTATTTTTGTGTACTTTAGTACATTGGCACAACCGTATCTTATAATCTCGGGGCGAAAAATCCATGAGCAATTTCTCGCGTCGAACAACAGCATATCCATGTGTTTTTCTTGCGTTTTTTCACTGTGTTCCAAATAGCCAAACAACCCCTAATGCCACTACCACTCGACTTAGGCCCCGCTCGGTTGGACTGAAAAGTTGTGGCTTATGATTGAAATTGCACTGTAGCAGCTGAAATTTCACTGTAGCTGAAGGTGGCTTATTTAACATAATTAAATTTTTAAAAATTAAAAAAATATGCTACCTCATCACGAACAATGCAAACGAATACAGGAAAAAAGAATTGGCAAAAAAATCAAAAAGCCAAAAGTTCAGAAAAACGAAATTTACAAATAGTGAAAAATAAGCCAGAAACTAAAGATGAAATGAACGGAACCTTAGTGAGAGACAGGCAGGAGCGCATGGCCGCATGGGCACGGCTATGGGCTTACGGCAGCACTGCTCTCTCTTCTACGGGAAGTTCGTGGAGTGGTGGCACGCTTTTAGGGCTGTTTGGGAGAGCTCCACCAGCTCCAGATCCACGAAAAACAGCTCCACTCCACGAAATTTTACCCAAACGCTCCAGCTCCGCGAAATCTGGATCCACCAAAATCCTGGATCTGAGGGCCAGATCCATGGATTTCATGGAGCTCAAGAGATGCTCCACTGTGGAGTTGGGTGGTAATTACCCACCAATGCTACTGGTTACACACCCCATCCCACCAAAAGTGGCCATTCCCACCAAAACCTCAATTTCGTGGATCTAGAGCTGCTGTACAAGCCAACTCCATGGTGGGATCCCAGATCTACGGTGGAGCTGCTGCTCTAGATCCACATTTTCAGTGGTGGAGCTCTCCCAAACAGGCCAAAGCCCTATTCAAAAAAAATTTGGCTTGTTTTCTTAATTTTTAGAAGTTAGGAACTATTTTGATTGCGTTAGCTTTTTACCATATTTTTTTCTTTTTCTTTATAATGTCTATAAAAATATAACGGTTTTTTCTCTTTATTTTTATTTAATTGAATGCTCCAAGTAAAATATAATAGCTGTTGTCATGTCTATTTTAGTTAAAAGGCAAAAACCTTAGTCAAAAGGTATCAACAAAAATCAGTTTGAATGAACCCTAAATAGTCATGTGCGTACACACCAGAAGGCATGGCGCACAAGCCGCTTTTTAGGACTCGGAACTTGGGAGTCACGAAGTCAAAAAATAGATGCGCTCATGTAGCACGATCGCACAACCACAAGACAACTTCGGCTGAAAAGCTTATGCCTTATGGCTGAAAATACTGTAGTTGGCTGAAAAAAGTACTGTAGTTGACAGAAGCTTATTTAGCATAATTAAATTTAAAAAAAATTTAAAAATATAAAAAAAATATGTTAGTCCATTACGTATAATACAAACAAATACGGGAAAAAAGAACCGGCAAAAAAACTCAACAAAAAGTCAAAAATTCAGAAAAAGACGAAACTTATGAATAGTAACAAATAAGCCCGCAGTACTATAGCTGCAGCCATGTTGATCGCTGCCAAAAAGAGATGTCTCAGATGATTACTAACCTTGGGCCTTGGCACATGAGAGCTAAGTTTACCATTCTTATCAGCTCGATAAAGAGAATTAATCCTTCATTTGATCGTGAACTCAGGCCGCTCCAGAGTCCCGTCCGGGTGTTGCTAACAACATGCTGTTATCTCACTGTTTGCTAACAATCTGCTCTTTATGGAGACTTCTCACCGAATTAAACAGAAAAAAGGTCCTTTTTCTTGAGATGAGAAAAAGGTCATTTTAACTACAGGAGAAGACCGATTTATTGATTGCGTCGACAATCACGGGTTCACGGCCTCTTTAAGTCCGCATCATCCGTATTGAGTGCGTGACTAGGCTGTCCGTATCGCGTGGAGTAGAAGGGAGTTCTCCATTAGGGCCCACGTCTTTTGACTTCGTGATCTTAACCGCGGCTTACGAATGCTTGGATTGGACTGTTCACTACTTGACATGGTAACTCATAAGCAACTTCTGAAGAGGTTTTGCTTAGAGAACCATGGGGTGCTTATTTGAAGTTAAACTTTTTTAATTCTAACTTCTTAATTTTATCTTTTATTTTATTTTTAGGTTTTTATATTTTCTCTCTTTTTTTCCTTTGTATTGTCTGTAATTATACAACTTTTTTCAATTTTTAATTAATTACTCTAAAAAGCTACCAAAAACTACGAAATAAAAAAAAACTGCTATAGTACTAAAAAAATTAAAAGTCTAATCTTCAAAAGCTCAAATAAGCATCCCCAAATATACACACTGCACTCCAGAACCTCCTGGACTCCTGGTCAGAGAAAGTTCATAACACTCATTTTAGTTCTGTGAAGAACACCTATAGCTGCAGAATTTGCGTATGTGTAAAGCTGATAGCCCCATAGGTGCAGATAATTAGACATGTTTGATATAGCTGTGATTTATGATTTTTGGTTAAAAATTTTGAATTTTAACTATTTATGACAAAGAGAGATACTCGCTGTGAGAGATTGATACAAATGTTGGGTTTTAACGATTTTAACTGATATAGATATTGAGTTTTTAAAGTTAGTACTATAATTAACTTGTTTTTGAAGCCATAAAGGGCTTTCGGCAAGTCAAAAGATGGACTTTTGGTTTTTCTACTGAAGACAATTAAACTCTGTTTGAAAATTAGATATTACAGTAAAAACCAAAAACCGCTTTTAAAAGTTGTAAAGAACAGGACCATTTGGCTCCGTTTAACTCATTCTTTGCTTTTAGCTTTTGGTTAAGATGGTAACTGTAGTGGTTATTACTCTTCTATGATACATTCGATTAAAGAAAATTAAAAATTAAAAATAGACAACGTGAAAAAGAAAAAACAGAAGCGATAAATAACAAAACAGCCCTATATCTCGGAAACTGTGTCGCATCGGTGTGCGTGGAGGAAAAAGCCCTTGGGAAAAGGTGAAAAAACATCGAAAATTGATGTGAATAGAATGATTGGATACGGCATGCGCAGCTGAAGTGGATTGGATTCCACGGGAGCTACAGTACACGAACACTCCTACCACCGCACTAGGGGTGGAAACGAGCCGAGCCGAGCCGGCTCGAGCCAAGCTCAGTTTGGCTCGGGTGAACAGTAGGCTCGGCTCGGCTCGGCTCATTTCGGAAACGAGCTACACGAGGGGCTCGGCTCGGCTCGAAATGAGGCTCGAGCCGGCTCGCGAGCCCAAACGAGCCTAAACGGCTCGCATGTAAACAGAGCAGCAGATTAGCATTCACAGTTCACAGACACAAACAGAGAGCATTCACAGACATTAGAGAGCATTCACGAGCACGCAGAGCGAGAGCATTCACAATCACAGACAGTCTCTTTTCTCTTTCGTGTGCAAAAATTTGACGAAGCTGAGTGCGAATGGATTGAATCCGTCAGTCTCCTCGGCGAAGCCACACTAGATCCGGGCGAACACCTATATCGGATGAACACCAAGAAACACCTAGATCGGGCGAGCAGGTTGATAAAACACGAGCATCGGATCGAGCATCGGCGCCGCGGACGGCGGGCGGGAGTGGCGAGGAGGCGTGGGCTGGCGGCGCGCGTTGGCGGCGATAGGGCGGGCGCGGGGTGGTGGCGCGGAAGCGGCGTGGCGGGGCGGCGGGCGGGGCGGCGGTAGTAGCGAGGCGGCGGAGGCTGCGAGGGCGGCGAGTGGCGTGGTGGGAGCGCGCGGAGGCTGCGCGCGGGAAGCGGCGAGGCGGCCAGCGGCGTGGTGGGAAGCGAGGAGCCGCGGAGGCTGCGCGGGGGCGGCCAGGCGGCGGAGTGCAGGCGGTGTGGTCGGGAGAGGGAGACGAGCCAAAATGGCTCGTGAGAGGGAGACGAGCCAAAATGGCTCGTGAGTACTACTCGTGAGAAAATAGGGAGACTGGATGGATGGACTCTGGACTTGTGGAGAAATAAAATGAGCGAGCCAACGAGCGGCTCGCGAGCCCGCTCGGGCTCGGCTCGAAAATTTAACGAGCTAGGATTGAAGCTTGGCTCGCTTGTATATTCACCGAGCTCGAGCCGAGCCGAGCCGAGCCGATTTCGAGCCCGAGAGGCTTGCGAGCCTCAAGCTTTTTGTCCAGCCCTACACCGCACGTCCACGCCCTCCTTCGCCTCCCCCACTTGCTGCCTCCACCCAAATTATTCCTCTCCTCCGTCCGATGTAGCCACAGTATCTGCCCCCTTAATCCACTCACCAATTATCTCCTCTGCTGAGCATCTTCAATAGTAACTTATGAGCTAATTTTAAGTATATTATTTCATATTTTAATAGAAGAGAGAGAAAAATTAGCTCTAGATCAAGAGCTAGTCTCATACATACATTTCAAGATTATGTGAGAGTGTCATGTGAAGCTATTTATGTTATGAACTATGTGCTAAAAGTTAGTACTATTAGCGAAATTGTCTTAGAGTTAATAACTAGCTCATACTCTTGGAGAGGGAAATTTTGGAAAGACATGAGAGTGTTCATTAATTGTGATGTGCCAACGGTGCCAATTTGAGGCTCCAGTCCACCCGTTTCTAATTAGGAAAATTCATATTATGCCGTTCCAAAAGTGACATAGCTTAGAATACTATTTCAAATATTTTCCTTCATGATATATCACTCCAAAGAAATTGAAATATGCACAATGCCATTTTTGCTTCCCCTTTTCCCTGCCTTTTGACCTTTTCAGTTGTGAGAAAATATCATTTTTGCCTCTTCAGGCCTGAGTTCGAGCTAGACCATTGCAAATTTTTGGAAGATGCTCCGTACTAGTTTATTTTTGTATGACGATTTTATTTAAGGGATATGCACTTGAATACAATGAATATTAATTTTGCATGCTTTTGTTTAAGTCGATATGTGCACTGGTGTGCTTATCTGTTAACATCCTGTATTATACATCATTATGCTAAAAATTGAACAAAATTTTTCTCAAGTCATCTCAGACCAAAAATTCATATAATTAATCCCATTCAAGTTGTGAAACTAATGAGCCATTACACACTAGCCAAAATCTTACAACATATTTAGAAATAGAGGACAGCAGGGGTGGGGCGATTCACGCCTTTTTCTAGCTCAATCTAAAGGGACAAAAACGACTCTCACATGTCAAAAGGTAGGAGAGCAAAAAAATACAAGAAAATAGTGACAGATTGTACTGTACGAATCGAAATATATTTAGAGTGGTATATCATAGTGGGAAATCTTCATAGTGATATCCTAAGCTATGCAAGTGGTATATTTTGAATTTCCCTTTCTTACTTACAGGGCAGGATTAGCTCACCAAGAATTAACAAGCATATCTAAACCGGTGTCTGATCGAGATTAATTTGGCGTCGCAGAGCGGGATGATGGCGCAGTTTCGTAGTGCCCGATGCCTATCTTCTCGATCAGCAACGTTCCTAGATTAATTGAAGGGATAGCTTTGATTAATGAGTTCGGTAGTGGGAGACGTTAGCCGTCGTTGTTCATTAGCCTCATATTCAACTTGCACAAGTACAAAACGCACACAAACCAAAATGTCATAGCTAGAAAAACTTATCACACAAATTACACTGTAGTCATTGTTTTTTCAAATTTGGTCGAGAATACCCCATCTTTACAAATCTAGCTTCCTCCATAGATCTAACAAGCTAAGTAGGTACCTAACGAGCTATAAGAGCTCGGTAGAGCACCGACCAGCCACACTGTGTGTGATTAATTAGTGCTAATTATATATTAATTAGTTATAATCATATTTAATTAGCGCTAATTAAATGTTTAATTAAGTGCTAATCATGGACCGTTAAAAATGCTGTCGCACTGGGGCTTGGCAACTCCTGTTGCCGAGCAACTTGAGCTCGGGCCAAGCAAAGCACCTATCAAGCTTAGTAGGTCTATGAAAGATGTTAAATTTATAAAATAAATAGTTATGTGTCCGTGCGTTGCAACGGAATTTATTAAATGTATAGAGAATCGTGCTATAGAAGAGAGTTGTTCTGATCAGTTGGAAAGTGGAGAATAATGAGAAATTTAAAAAATAGAGCAATTAGAGGAGAATAGACGTACAACCTCCAACTTATTTTTTTATAATAGTAATGATATTCGAAAGCTAAATTTAAAGAACAGTGACTACAATATTATTTATATAAATAGTTCCATCTAGGGTTCGGCTGGATTTATTTACATGTACGGCACACATAAGTTGAGGCTACTTGATAGCTTTGAACTAGTGGTCAATAATTCATGTTAGCATTATAGCATATCACCGTACTTCTTTTCTCATCCACCAATCCGTCACTGGGAGTACCACCAACTTTGCTGATTTTCATACCAAGATGGTCCTATGGCCTTTATTCGACAAATCGTGCGTTGATCAACAGAAACGAGCGGTCGTCATGGGGAAGTACGGCTATCTTTCGTACTGCAAAACAGGGAGATCAAACGATTTCGTTTTCCACCGGTGTACTTCTGGGCGAACACGAAGCTTAGCCACCCAGGCAATGGACGACTCGTGCGACACGAGCCGAGCGAGCGCACCAACCGTGCGCGGAAATGCTTCGGTTTTCTTGCCGGAAACGCGGAGATCCCCGTGGGAGCGCACGCAACCACACACGAAACCACACAACACACGGCACGCGCGCGCGCCGGGCGGGCGATCTGCTCGTTGCATCTTTGCGTCGCGTCGCTGACCTCGCACCCGGAAAAGGTGTCGCGTTGCGCGACGAAGCCCACACGGATCGGCGGAGATTTTTTGGGGGGGTTGGTTGATCCAGAAATCGCACCGCCCGTGCAGTTGTGTACATGCCTTGCCTTTTAATGTGGGCACATTTGATGGGTACTTTTTTGGGGATACTGTTTTTTCTTTGCAAGGTTGCTCGGGCAAGAACAGTCTCTCCCTCCAAGCCTCCATAAAAGGTTTTGATGAAAAGTAATATCTCAGAATCAACATAAAAATAGAAAAGACTTGAGCTGTTGATATACACTTGGTAACTCGGCAACCAGAGACGGAACCAAGCCTCGAGCTACTTGTACTGTAGTTTGAGACCTGATAACCAAAGTACATATAAAATTCATGAAAAATCATTAAAAAAACAGAGTTAGCCTAAGAATTGGCTAAGAGCAACTGACCCAGTCCAGGGCTTGGGCTTGGATTGGCTCCGCCCCTGTCGGCAACCACACAAGGAGCATACATAGACTGTGTAGGTTAGATTTGGTGAAAAGTAAGGTGTGGGGTCAAGTGACCTATATTTTATTCGTAACGATAGTTTTACACAAAATTTCTAAAGATTTTGGAGTAATTAAGGGGGTGTTTGGGACTGCTCCACTCCACGTTTTTCAGCTCTGCTCTATATTTTTTAGCCAAACAGGTTCAGCTCCACGCACTCTGTTCAAGGAAAAAAAGGTGGAGTTGTGAGAGCACCTAAAGGGGTACTCCACAAACTCTAGGTTTTTTGTGGAGCTGCTCCACGGTAGAATTCGTAGAGCAGAGTTTGTGGAGCAGTCCCAAACACCCCCAACTCTACAATAGTTTTGGATCCATACTAGGTCACGCTCTATAATTTCTTCACCCGCTAATGTTCATAAGCTACCCGAATCGGCATGGCCTGGTTTATGCAGTAACGTGTTACCATCATCTTTCCATGGGTGCTTTAATGTGCCCAACACGCATTTGCATCCTTGTATTTTTCGGTTTAAGCATCAAATCTTCTTTTCTTTTATCTTTTTGCGAAGAAAATTTTCTTTTCTTTAACGCTTGCCTTTTTTTAATTTGCAATATTTAATTATTCGATGGAATGGTTCTGACATTGCAATCAGCACAACTATATGATGTAATGGCAGAACGCTCAAAACAATCAAACGTGGATGGCTCTCCATTGAGAGGTTGATTGAAACCTACAAAGTTTGAAAAGTTCGCTCACCTCGCCATATTTTCTCCCTGTGTTGCTATCCAATAATTGATGTGAAATTTGACCTTAAGTTTTGACCCAAAAAATTATGAGAGGGACTCCCTACTATACCATCACGTGGCTGTGCGGGAAGACAGAAAATGATAAGCCAGTGGCATCGATCGTACAGCTGCTCGTAATTGGACCTGCAGAGGAGGTGCTACGAGTCAATAATGTCCTTTTTGAGGTCTGAACCGAGCGATTTTTTACAGTACTTGCGATTGGATCTCTTCTTAATTGTTACGTTAGAACGCATCCATTAGTCAATTGAAATTTCTGTATTGATTTATCCTCAACATCCATGCCTGTTCCTGATTTCCCTCATCCTGGTGTGACTGTTTTGCTCGCGAAATAGTTTTCAGTCCAATCCTTTGTATCAGCCCCATTGAAGTCCCCATCAAGGAGAAACATGTGAACCCGCTGCTCATCTTCTGGGCCTGCACGGTCGAAGCTGCGGACGTTGAAGGCGGCGACCAAGGCCATGGAGGCCGTCGCGGCCGAGGCAACCACCATCGCGGCTGGTGCGAGGCGGCGAGGCAGCGAGTAGGAGTAGAACGAGGAGGAAGGGAAGAAGAAGGTCTACCTGGGGCTGGCCCCGGTTCTCCAGGCTCTCGAGGCTGGCCATGCTCCGCACCAGCGAACTCTGGACATGCTTCATCGGGGACAGCTCCGTGACGCATGCGTCATCGCAGGGGATTTATTTACTATTGCTCTACGTATTTGCATGATGATTTTACCTTTTTACGATTTAGCTAGGAGTATAAATAACTTTTAACCACTTGTCTCTCAAATGATAAAAACTGGATAGCTCATATTTATTTTAAAGTATCATAGAAGAATTCCTAAATCGATGGTACCCACAGGTTCTACACGAGGAACAGTTCAAATCCAAACTCGAATTTGTTTCTGCAATTCACACCACGGTTTTTTTTTATTACGATGCAATGACAGCTGTTCTAGATTTTCTCACCCAACGAAAGCAACAAGACGATTTAAAAATAAGAAGAATATATTCAAGGTTTAGTAGTAGAAACAAAACTAGTATATCAATATACGCAAAGTACAGTTGAAAGGAAGAAATTGGTGTAAAAATAAATTCACGATAAAACAATCTCTACAATGTCCAAATAATCTCTCTTTATTTTCAGAAAGGAGTACTCAAATTATTACACGAGATGTAGTTAAACAGCGGTACAAAATTTCATGGGGAAAAACTCAGGTCCTCCTTGGTTTGAACAAAAAAACAGAGGAATTTAGGAGTCCAATCCTGTATAAATTCATATGTGAGTTGTTTTATTCAAAGAAAAGGTCATAAAAGGTCCTCTGAAATTCCTATCGAACTGTATTTTCATTGGAATTTTAGAGGAAAACAAGTATCCACTCAAACCTATTGAAAATTTTCCTTTAGTCTATGACAACCATGCCAATCACCAAAATTCCCGTGTTTTTTCCTATAGTCCAACCAAACAACATTTGCTACACATTCCTATGTTTTTAATTTCTATAGAATTCAACAAATCATGGCATTCCATTTCTGCGTTTTTTCTGTCCTGCGTCTCGGAGTCCCTCAAGTGGGTCCATATGAACAAGGATTAAAGGCCAGTTCAATCCAGCTTTTTTAGTGGCTTCTACCTTTCAGTTGTTAGCTTTTACTAAAATTGTAATGTAGCAGCTGTTAGCTTTTTCTAAGTTATTTAATTTTAAAAAATAAAAACTCAATTATATCTCCACAGACAATACAAAAGAAAAATAGAAAGACAACGCGTTCATTTCGCAGAAGCCAAGGCTAGCACAGTTTCTATCAAGTTTACTACAGTAACTTGGGGGAAACATTGGCAAAGCCAGGAACAAAATGGAGGGTGGACTAAAACGCTAAGCTAAATTGTCACAAACACAGTATTTTACTCTTGTTCTATTCAAATTTATTCACAAATAGAAGAGAAACATAGTTGCTCAGTAATAGAGAGCACATCTCGAAAATATATAAATATGGTTCCAATCATTTGCATATCAAAAATAGCAAAATTAGTAATATGATAACTAATTATAAACGATCATGAACATTCAAGAAAATATAAATGAACATTCCCACCATTGTCGCCCCTGGCAAATTTGCTCCTGCCTCCCTCCACCGGCTATCGGGACTCACGCGGCGCCCCCACCACCGCCACCGGCCGTCTTTCACCCACCCCCTTCCCCGCTCGGCCACGCCACTGACTGCCGATGCCTTCGAACCTCAGCCTTCCTTAGCACTTAGGCCCTAGGTGTGATTTGGTTTACCCCTCTAGATTTGTCATGTGGTGTGTGGTGTCAAACTATAAATGTAGACAATGGATTGCTACTTGCTATTATTAGTTATGGGCCTTGTGGACTAGTTATTGCTTTGTGGGTCGAATGATTGAGATAAGCCCATATGTAGTAATGTGTTCTTCTTCCTCGGTTCTTCCTCCTGAGGGGTTGCTGAGGCTGGCGGCCGGACGATTGGTCGATGGGCGAAGAGGAGGACTTCCTTCGGCAGAGGATAGGCTGAAGCCTGACGAAGCTCCCCTGGATTCGCCCTTGGGGAAAAAGTGTATTCACATTCATTAGGACGTGGTTCTCTAATTTAGAATCTTGGGGCTAAATCATAATATCTATGGGCCCGTTTATATGGGTTTTTGGTTTTGGTTTATAAATAGTAATAATTTGTAGAGAGATAGATACTAGTGTGCGATTTTTGCCAATATAAATGAAGTCGCTGCAACAGTATGTACTATAATCAATTAGTAGACTCCGCCTTGAAAAGATATTCAATTTGAAAGCTAGTTACTGTAGAAAAATCATTTACCGTAAAAAGCAGCTTTTACAAGTTAATATGAACAGTTGCACTTGTTAGAGATTTGTTTCTCTACAGTGCGCATCTTTTTCGAGAAATAAGATAAATACAAATCTGTCCGGATCAAATGATGTATCTGAACAAGGCATGGAAAAAGGAGAACGTTACCTCCACTTTAGAAGCTTTGGATCTTGCAAAGTTTATTACGCTAAGATAAATGATGCTATGTCTGCAAAGAAGTCTACTCCCTTGCTTGCAAGTATTCTTCTTCCGTCGAAAGAAACAAATAATAGTTTACAAATGGCATAAAACAATTGCCTACTCTGAAAATACTCCTACAACACTTGGTTTGTCACCAGCAAATCACTCGGCAAACCAGTGTGAATGCATGATGGCCTTTTGAGCTGTGGCTTATAGTTTTTAGCTTTAATACAAGCGCTTGTGCGCCGACAAGCCGCTTCTAAAAGCTATCCTGATAAGCGGCGAAGAAATTGCTCTGTTTGTTTGTTTAAGAGAAGTCATAAGTCATAAACCGAAATCTCTATACTCGAGTTTAAGAATGGCACGTTTCAGCCGTGTGATGGGCTTCTTCAATCTATGTGGGCGCTCAGTTTGGCGATAGCTTACAGTTTTTCACTATAGCTGATGGTGACTTATTTGACGTAATTAAATTTAAGAATTTAAAAATGGAAAAAACATGTTAGCCCACAGACAATGCAAATGAGTATGGGAAAAAAAAGAAACCAAGAAAAGATGAAATTAAGGAATAGTGAATTAAAAGTTAGAAGTTAGAAGGTGAAGCTGAAATAAACGATGCCACATGTTTGCAGCAATTATGCTCCAAAATTAGCCTGCATATAACGTCTGGTCATTACAGGTATATTATGTGATATCTAGCGTTATTACTCCTAGGTATATTACATCTTAGTTTTGTGACTCCCAGTTTCAGTGAACAGGCCTAAGTCAAGAAAACAAACCTCATTGCTTTATTTGCCACGGCCAGGACCCAGAAGGTCGTCATGCTGCTCTTCCTTTTCGTTCTCTATCGGAGGAAAAGGCCTCATGCAGCAGCTTTTTGAGCGTTAATGCAACTCTCAGGCCTAACAATGTAACCTATGTCTCTTATTTATTTATTTATTTATTGCTAATTGATTACTTGGTTCAATTCGATCACACTGCTGCAGATGGCATACCGCACTTTGGTCCTCTCAAAGAAAGAAAAAAGAAGAACAAGCATTGTAGAGGGCCATGTACCACAGAAGAAGAACAAACTTTGTAGAGGACCACAGCCAGAATTGGACTAGCCCATGTCCAGACACGTACTGATGTTGTGGTCTATTGGCCCATGGATACTATGTTGAAATGGGCTGCTAAATGGGCAAACGAGGCACATTCAGACCATCAAGCGACACAATACACAATTTACTTTTCTTTTCTCCTACTGAAACCACTCCATGTCCACATACGAGTGGTCTCTCTCCTTCCTCTGATGACATGTTGAACTTACACTACGATGGTTGGAAGCTCCGAAAAATCAGATACATTCCATCTAAGGGTGTAAACCGACAAGATAACCTACTTATCCACAATTTGAATCTTAAAAGATTTAAGTTTGACAATCTGCAAAGAAGCTGCAGTACAATCTAGATGGTTTTAATATGCATCTGTATGACTGTATCCCTATCTATCCAGATAACACTTCCATATAAGTTAACAATCAAGGACCATAAATAAAATATTTTATATATATATATATATATATATATATATATATATAGTATAAATAACGAGGCACCTAGGTGTCTGACACCTAGTCTCCTTACCTTTGGATTGCTTTTAGATGCGTGCTAGTGTGATTGAGACTTTCCATCCATGATTAAGACTTTCCTTCCATGATTGATTTAGCATGTCTAATATATTACATACCATACATACCATTGCTCTAGCACGTATCTAAAAGCAATCTAACGGCAGGGAGCCTAGGTGTCTGGGCACCTAGGTGTCCCATTTCAGCGTCCTATATATATCGTATCTCGTAATGTAGGGAGTATCTCGCGTAACAGAGGGTATGTACATGTAGTATACGAGTATTTAAGACCATCTATGTGCTATGAACAATTTTTCAAAGATAGTATATACATTTTTTCGACATACTCCTTTTTATGCGCGTATATGAGGGTATTTACAAAATACGCTAAAAACTATGAACTCTTTTATAAGTTTTTCGTGTGATTGACATTAAAGTATCTTATAATTAGTATACAAACATACCTGAAGATAGTGTATCTGCCTGTGTTCGTGGGATGGACTTCCAACAGCTGCTCATCAGAGCGTCCACCTCTTCGACCCCTTGGAAGTGCTGCCGGCGATGGGGCTACTGTCATCATTAAGCCTGTCCTGGACAGAGCGACCGAGCTTCTTACTGAGCAGCATATTGCTTTAAAGTACAGCACGCCGAATCGAGCTCTTTTGCAAGCATCATTTGATGCATTCTTTGGGCTGCTTACAATGTACTGCATAAGTAAATTTGCCAGCCTAATTCTTACCATGCTTATGCACCCTGCTGCTGCAACAGTGATTAGCAGGGAACTGCCAGTGGAGCTTCTGCGTGCGAGTCTTCCTCATACAGATGAGCAGCAGCGCAGACTGTTGCTTGATTTGCTCAACGCACTGTGCCTGTAACTGGCCATAGTTCTCATGAGGACTGCGAACGGGCTCAAGGCATCTGAATATGTCCCCAAGTTGAGGTGCTCTGCCAGAGTAAGTTGAATCATTGAACACAGGTTTTCTTCTATCCTATAAACTTGCCACAATGAATCAGGCATTGTACATGCCAGAGTTGGTTGGAGTATCAACAGGGGCAGTAACCTGGACGTTACATTTCCAGTTGCTCTTGAACACAGTTTGTTTCTGCGTCGTGTTCATTGAGCTGCAGCTTCTTTCTTTGTTGTTTGATAGTGTTGCGGTCTTCTGCGTGTACTGCACCATCAGTTGAATTTCATAGCAGGAAATATTTGCGATTGTATAGCTGTTTATTGTTGTAACTTACCTAGTTTAGTTCTGAGATTATGGATCTCTTGTAACCTACTAAACCTAGCGTTTCCTGGCTATATAACATGCAATCGCCCCCACCTTCCGGTGTGGCGTATTCTCCTCATCTCTGCATGCCTTTCTACATGGTATCAAATTAGGTTAGATCTTCTTTTCCGCTGCCTCCTCTCCGTGCGACTTCTCTCGTCAGCGCCGCCACACCACCGCTCGTGTACGCCGTCGCCTGCGTTGAGCACTTCATTCAGCCATGTCCACACCTCAGTCGCCCCTGTCGCGGTGGTCACCTCAACCGCTTCTGTTGCCGCCTCCGCCTCACTTCCTACGGCTATCTCCGACGCGGCACCCATCTTCATCAACCCTTATGCCTCTGTTGCTGTTAAGGCACACGTTCCGATCTCGTTGGAACTGACGAACCCTACCTTCAACAAATGAGCCTCCTCCTTCCACTCCATGTGCGGCAAATTCGGCCTCATGTCGCACATTAATGGCACCGCACTACCACGTCCCGCCGACCCGCAGTGGGAGCAAGTGGATTGTTCTGTCCGCAGCTGGCTCTACGGCTGTCTCCGACGAGGTTCTTGATCTCGCCATGGAGCCTGATCAAGACGCGCAGAGCAAGTGGATTGTTCTGTTCGCAGCTGGCTCTACGGCTGTCTCCGACGAGGTTCTTGATCTCACCATGGAGCCTGATCAAGACGCGCACGCTCTTTGGGCCGCGATCGAGGAGCTGTTTCAAACCAACAAGGAACCGCGCGCCATCTTCCTCAGCCATCAATTCCACTCCATGATTCAGGGCGAGCTCTCCATCTCAGAGTACTACCAACGTATGAAGACGGCCGCCGATGCCCTCCGCGATGTCGGCCATGCAGTGACCGAGTCCCAACTCGTTCTCAGTCTGCTCCACGGCCTCAACTCCCGCTTCTCCAACACGGCCAATGACATCGCCAACATGCCTGTGTTCCCTTCGTTTGCTCGTGCGCGCTCCATGCTGGTGCTCAAGGAGTTGCGTTTGGCGAACGAACAGAAGGTCGCCGCGGACACTGCGCTCATCGCAGCCGGCTCCACCACCTCCTGCGGCTCTAGCGGCTGCCGCTCGTCTACTATGGGCGGTTCCGTTTCCTCCATCTGCGGTGACAACAAATGCGGCAAGACCGGTGGCAAGCATGGCTACAGCAAGAACAGCACCAAGTCGCCGCAGCAGGCTCCCGCATCCACCACTGGACCACAGCCCTCTGGTCCTTGGATCTGTTTCAACCCGATGGGGCCTCTCCGGGTGCGCCGGCCTGGCGTCCTCCCAGCGCTGGTATTCTGGGCCCGTTCCCACAGGTTCACACCGCCTTCGCACAGGGAGCTCAGTCTCCGGCCCAAACCTGGGACTCGGCTGGCCTGGTTGCAGCACTGAGTGATGATGATGGTTTTATCAGTTTAGCGCGGTCGACAACACAAACTGTAAGGAGAATGATGTCGTGTGACGACTGAAAAGCAGCAGTAGTCAGTAACCAGTTTGCGTTCTCCCTACTAAGTGCTCCTGAATTGGAACACGAGGAATGCAACCAATCATGGAGTACTTACTAGAGCTAAATATCACAAGTTCCTCCCATCGATGCAAATTAAAGCCTCGAGTCGAATAATCCCATGAAAAAACTTGTAATTAAGCACCTCATCTGTGCTAGAGTACAAAATAGTGCTACAATTCACCCAGTAGGCACATGGAAGGATAACTCTTCCAAATGCCGACCAGAACTGCACGACTCTCAAGAACCTAACCTAAGACGCTCGCACAATTTTTTTTTCTAAGACCCTGATGACAACCTCAAGCTGAAAGCACGACGCAGAAGACATGGTAAAGCTTACACATAGACCGATGATGATGATGATCCGCATGCCGATTACCGTGGAGCTAGTCAGAATCGATCAGATCTCCTTGGGTTTGGCTGGCGCGAGCATGGCGAGGAAGAGGAAGCCGCAGCCGAGCAGCAGGAGCACGTAGGCGAAGAAGGCCGCCCCTTGGCCGTCGGTGAGGCCGGCCCAATCGGCCACCACCGACAAGGCGATGAGGAGGTAGCCGCACCAGGTCAGGGTCCCCGCATCAGGGACGGCGGCGAGTTCTTGGTGGTGGTTGTTGGCGGCGATGTAGTTCTCCTGCACACGCTCCATGGGTTGGCGGCGATGGGTTGGGGAAGAGGATCGGGACGGCTGGGTTTTGGGGGCGGTTTGACGGTGCTTATCCTTTTGCCCTCATATCATGCTTGCTTATCCTTTTGCACTCATATCATACTTGCTTATACCGGAAGGAAGAAGCTTCGGGAAAATTTTCTTGTTGACTACGGAGTCAGTAGTACGGACTGACGAAATTTCGGTATTTCTAGTTTTATGAAAAATGTTATTTGTAGAACTAGCCACCTTTAACATAATTTATAAATCCAATCCCTTCCTAGACATTGCCCTACCGAACGAGCACGCAGGACACGTGCCCATACACCGGCCCGGGTGCGACGATACTATAGTAACATTGTAGCATATTTTCAAAAAATCTGTTTAAGTATATTTTTTTGTAGATTTTTTTAATATAGTAAATGAGTTTTAAAAACTATATTTTTTGAGCCTCCGGACACAATGTACTTGCTTATGTAAATTTTTTTATAATTTTTTCATTTTGAATTTTTTTTCATAAAAATCCTACAAACAGCATATATAAATGAATTTTCGAGAAAATTTAGAATAGATAAAATTATTAGAAATTACAAAATTCACAAAATAATTTATAATTTTTGGAGTTCATTTGCTATATTTAAAATTTCCTATAAAAATATACTTAATGGATCTTCTAGAAAATGTGCTATAGTATTGCTATAGTGCCGCCCACATAATCGTCGTGCAGTCTTGGGCACTGCAGTGCACCACCGCACAATGGTCGTAGAAGCAAGCATTAATGCAAGTTTAACAGATGTTAAAGAATATTTTCACATGTTAAAAGAACACTTTCTCACTACAACTTTTTCGATATCGCTACTACAATGGTACGCAGCGACACAAACACTTGAACCATGTAGAAATACATGCCCTTTGGAGAAAGGAAAAACTTGGCGGGTAGAATGATGGGCTACTACGGGATGGCCTGGTCTACTGTGTTGACTGTGGCTATTTGTCCTTCCTTTCGAGGTTGGCGTTGTAGTACTCACCGACCGCCCTGGTCTTGGCCGCTAGTTTGCGCTTTCTCTCGTGCTTCCTGCGCTTGCACGTCTCTAGATAAGCTTGCTTCTCCCGCTGGATGCACTCGCTTTGATCTTCGTTGCGCCGCTGCTCCTCCCTCCTCTCGCAGTTCGTCTTGGCATCCCACTCCTCGCAGTATAGATGCCACTGGTCATGCAATTTGATCTCCTAGTCGATCCATTTGCGGTACGTGCATAGCAGATCGGGAGACTACCAGTGGAGGAGAGAGCTTGTTAGTATGTGCCATAAAAGACAGATGCTAAGGAAATGTACTGTAATCCGTCCTTATTGGCTCTCAGTAGCGCCCCATGTCCCAACGCCTGTCAACATATTCCCAAGCGTAGTTAGTGCAACCATAATAATGTATGCCCAAACTCAGCCGTTGCTTGGACTTAAAGAACTTGCATGCATCCATCTCCTCATGGGAGGGTCTTGTGGTGAATGCTCGGTGAGATTGTTAAAGTATGGGTTGAAGGTATGGGGTCATTGTTTCAGGGAGGTGGCCTCCTGACATGCTCCCCTTGTTCATACTTAGTTGCGCAAGGGCCCTAACCTATTGTATCTGTAAGCTATCTGTTGTATTGCGCTACGTCGTACTCCAGTGTGTTCGATTTTAAAAATTTGTACTATTGAGTCATGTATTGTATTTATTGCATGTATAAGCACATTTGCTGAACTTTTCAGTTGGACCTCTAGATGTCTGCATGGCTATTTAGCTCGATGTGACCACAGAAGCACTGCATCTCTGCAGAGCTTTTCAGGTCGATGTAACCACACAAGCACTGCACCTCCATAGAGCTTTTCAGCTCTATGGGACCTCACAAGCACTGCACCACCGTAGAAATGCTCCATACGCAGGTAAGGGTGGACTGAGGAGCGAAAGTACGACCATCCAACCAAGAAGTACTCCCATGACCATAGCTACAACAGCGTGTGGCAACCCGAGAGCACGGGCTTAGTTCTTGTGCGACGATGTGAAGTGTCGTACCGACCGCGGTACATGGTGTACAGTACAATTGAACCCCAACTGTACTGCGGCACATTGTCATCGTTGGAGAATTAGTTGTGAATGAGAGTCGACGGCTGCGCGCCCATCTTAAATAGGCGAGAGAATGGAGGCAGCGACGAGACTTGACAAGACATAACGCAACAACAACACAACGTAAAGCTGAGAAAAAACAAAAGAAGAAGAAGAAAATGATGAATGAACACATGCGCGTTCATAGAATCTTTGCCTAAAACCACACTATAGCAACAATGTAGCACATTTTTTGGAAAATCTACTAAGTGTAATTTTTTGTAAAAAAATTTTAAACATAGCAAATGAACTCTAAAATTATAAATTGTTTTTAAAGCCTTCCAACATAGTTTACTTATCTGTGTAATTTTTTCATAATTTTATCCATTATGAATTTTCTCAAAAATTTATTTAAATATATTATTTGTAGGGATTTTATGAAAAAATTACACGTGCAAGTGCACTATGTCTGAAGGCTCCAAGTTTTTTTTATAATTTTTGGATCTTGTTTTGTATGTTTAATAATTTCTATGAAAAATATTCTTTAATATATTTTCCTGAAAATACTTTATAGTGCTGCTACAGTGCTGTGCTCACGGGATAATAATATTAAGAAGATTCCCAGTTACTAGAATAGGAGATATTTCAGCTACGACTACCAGCATTTAGTTTATCTCTCGAGACATAGTGGCACAATCTCCCGCCTGTCTTTGCCTATGAAATTGATTTCGACTATTGGAGACAGGTGCGCATGGAGCAATTGTAACGGCGTATCGCTGCTGCTGCTGCTGCTGCAAAGAGAGGTCGGTGAGTGTTGAGTGATGTGTCCTTCATCTCTTTTTATCTCTTCTTTTATATTCTCTTTCACCTTCGAAAAACATCTAACAAAAAAAATCACCAAATGACAAATAAATTAACTACTAAATATTTTGCCTCTTACAAATTCTTTTTATATAGGTCCCCGCAATTTCCTTATTTCTTTGCTTTTTAATTACCACCAACGAATACGATTACAATAGACATTAATGTCGCTATGGTATCTAGTTCATCACCGTTGAGTGAGGCCACCTCTGCTGGTCCCAACATGGTCTAATTTGGCTGCAGGCGACACGACAATGTCGATGCCTAGATAACAACAAGCCATAAGGTATAAGCCAAGCTCAACAGTGGACCTAGGGTAAAACTTGACAAGACTCTGCAGTGGAGCCGAGAGCATAGTACAAGTCAGACCTATCAATATCACCTTAACGTGCTGACTTGTATGATATTTTCGTAGCAACATACATGCAGGGGTGCTCATTTGAGCTTCTCCGCTGGGCTTTTTTCAATGTTTGCCACTGTTTGCCACTATTTAAAGCTTATTTTTGTATTGTAACTACTGTTAACTTTTTTAATGTAATTAAATTTAAAAAAGAGTAAAGTCCATTACCGGTCCTTAAACTTTTTATGCTGTGTCATTCCGGTCCATAGACTTTCAAAGTGTGTCATCCCGGTCCATAGACTTTCAAAGTGTGCCATTATCGTGGTAACAACCATGGACCGGGATGACACAAAGATAAAAGTTTAAGGACCGGAATGACACGATCAAGACCCGAACGGGCTAATTTTGAGACCCAAAGAGTGTTTAGGCACCGGATGACACACTTTGAAAGTCTATGGACCGGGATGACACAGCATAAAAAGTTTAAGGACCGGTAATGGACTTTACTCTTTAAAAAAATAAATAAGTAAGTAACATCATCATGGACAATGCAAAGGAAAAAATGCCCCAAAAATAGCTAAAAAGTCAGAAAAGATAAAATTAAAAAACTAGAAGCAAAAAGTTTAAACTTGAAGCCTAATTGAGCGGGCAAAGTGAGTTAAAAGAAGAATGGAAGACTACAATGTGACCGTAATTTGAAGGAAAACTACTAGAAGAGACCAGTTGGAAGGATATGATGATGGTAACCAGTAGCTTAGGTGCGTACGTATCACTGGTCTCAACGCCCATCTAATCTGCATTGGAGACTGGCTTCAAAGCCCTTGTATGATGACGCTGCACACCTCAGGGTTCAATGAAAAGCTGTGGGTGAGCCAGTGCATGACATCTATGATTCATGCATTGTCATCATCTGGGTGTACCAGATTAGCTTGCGGAAAACCACTCAAGTTAATACCGTACAGACCTTCACGTACGGTGCCAACATTGTAATGCACTTTCAAAGTAGTGAGTCCTGGTATGACCGATTTCTACTTGCAAATATTTGAAACGTTGCAACTAGTCATATCGCATCGCACGATATGCAAATAATGTTGTACTTGCATATTTACATTTGCACAACTGTACGCCTATCATGAACAACTACATTACCGCATGGTTAAGACGTCATTCATTCCCTAAGGCAGAGGTCACTACTAACGTGCGGGCATCTTCATATCGCTTAATTTTCCCTTGTAGCATAACCCCTCCATATTCCCACCGACTGTCATTCATTCCTTAAGGTAGAGGCCACCATTAATGTGCAGGCATCTTCATATCCGTTAATTTTCCCTTGTAGCGTAACCCCTCCACATTCCCACCGACATCGCTCCCTTTCCTCTGCCCCATTGCACATGAACTCCCTATCTACTCTCATGCACATTGACACCGCTTTTCTCTCTCTGCTCGAGCTGTCTCGTAATGTACATAATTCCTAATAGGTTGCGATAATTTACATGACATACACAAAATATTTAAGTATTTAAGTATGCGACATACTGATTTGAATACCAATATACATATTCTAACGGTTAGTGTTCATTTTCAATGTACTTACGGCATTACATTCATTCCTAATTTTTCTAAAATGTTGTGTAATAATGTTTAACATTTTCACATGACTAACCAAAATTTTTCAACTACTATAACATGCCACAGGATTCTCCCAGTTAAATGTTTGTAATGACATAAATTAAATACAAGCACGTTTCTCCTACCTTCTCTTTTTTCCCCTCCTGTCTTCCGTCTACTTTTTCCTCTAACAGGACTAATTCCTTCCTACATAATATGATTATTTCATCTAACCAAAGTTATACCATTCTTTCCTACAACTATAAATTTCTATGCACGCTAATTTTATACTAGCCAAACTATTTATCTAATACAAAACATTATTAAAACAAAAAATACCTCATTGAAGTTGCGGAATCTCCTCCAATCCTTCTCCCTCCCCTCCCCTCTCCTCTCCCCCTCCCCTCTCCTCTCCTCCCCCCTCTCTTCCTTTATTTCCCTCTTCTTCCCTTCTTCTCAGCTCAGCGGCGGCGAATGGAGAGCGCTCAGCCGAGCGCTGCTTATATATGGCGATCCTATCGCCCAGCGATTGGGTGACAGGAGTTCCAGTAGCCCAACCGCTGGGTGACAGGATCCAGTCGCCTGACCGTTGAGCGACTGCATTCATGTCACTCAACGGTACACTTACTGTCATCCTGTCGCTCTGTCATTAGACGACAAGATTCAGTCGTCCAACGGTTGAGTGACTAAAGACTATTTCTGTAAAAAAAAAGTAAGACAGGTATATTTCTGTATTTTGAAATAAAAAATGAATTATTTAAAAAATTCTTAGTCAGCCCAAGGTCGGTGGGCTCATGGTAAAACCTTGCATTGCAGGGTAGGTGGTAGGGGCATGTATAGTGAGGCATTGGCGGTTCTAATGTAAGTCAAGGGTATTCAGTCGAATACCTAAAATTTTTGCTAAAAAATCTACTATATATAAGGTATAATATATATGTATATTAGTAGTTAGGTCAAATTTGTCTTTTCATACCCAATCAATTTAAATTATTACTAGATTCTTTTAGCCTATTTCCTCTCTAAGTCCAAATTAGCGCCAAACACCGGCTTAAGCCCACTAGGTCACTATAGTGATTCACATGACACATGGTAGAAACTCTAGGTCTCACTCAGCCTTTTCTCTCACCTAAGTCTCTCCTCTCTATCTCTCCATTTGGTGGCGCAGAGCTTCGGTCTTAAAGGACACCGGAGCGACTGCTTCGCAATACAAGTCACCTTGCCATCGTCGCTCGCCAATGCGGTGCAGCCGCATAGGTTCACCCTCCCCGACCTAGTGACCCCATGGCGTCATGGCCCTATATCCCTAATCCGATAATCCCTCTGTCTCCTTCTACTCCCTTAGCAATCTCTGATTTGAATTAAAATTATGTGTCTAAATAAAGATGTGAGTTGTATTTTGCTTAAAGAAGTGAGGTATCTATAATGATTCTAAAGTTTTTGCATAGTAGTTGATTATATTTTGATGACTTATGTATCAATTATTTAGAAAATATGTAAGTGTTATCAAATTTGTCATGTAGCTTGATGTGTTGGACACTTGGATGATTTGATCCCTTTGATGTTTGGTTTCGATCCATATTTTGTTTAGCATACTACTTAAGTTGCATAGTTAGAAATTGTTCAACAAAGTATGTTCACGATAAAAGCACTTTTGAACTTCCGCTGAGAATACAAAAATCTAACAAAGAGAATTGTCTTTTAACTTGATTAAAGCATCTCGTTGTGATTGTACAACTCTATTATAGATTATTCGATTTGAACTTTGACTTAGGTTAGTAGTTCCAGGAAACAGTTCATCTCTAATTCCAATCATCATGGTTAAAACCATTAGTCTTTGAGTTCTGTTTTTCAAGTTGCTTCCTTTTTGTGTGTTTATCTGCATGACATTATATCTCGTTCCCAAGGCATGAAGCATCGTCGTGTTAATTTTTGATTATTTTAGAATTTATGTATATTATTTGAGATGTTGTCTCTAATATAAATAATTGTACTTTAATTTTCGCTACTGTGTACCTTTATGTTTTCAATTGAACAATATTTTGTAATTTTGAATACCCATTTTGAAATTCCTGGATCCGCCACTGTAGTGAGGTAAGATCGGCTGTCGACAATCAGGACCACATAAGATTTTGATGATGTGAGTGAGAGAACGAGGATCCGAAGGCATGAAACGATATGCAAATCCTACAACAGAAGTAGCATCTTCCAAAAGTAAGAATTTGACATGACCATTCTCATCACATGCAACTGATCAAGTAAAAAGATAAAAGACATCTACAGAAAAGGTTGATGGTTTAATATATAAATCTTACCATATTTCTACTGCAACCCAGGATCACCCGATCATATAAAACCGCACCACATGCCCTCTTGGACAACTTCATTCTCGCTGGAATATGAATAGATTGAAGTCCAGTCCAGATCATCGTCCTAGCATCAATGTCAGCCTATATCAGTGGGGTGGGGAGGCGATTTCTGTTCTTTGCTCGATAAATTGGCTTACGACCTCTTTTACTGACGATGATGCCTGCGAATTCCGTTTGGAGGATCTCAACCTCAGAAACATCTGTTACCTCCAGGTCTGGAGAAGAAACACACATATTACAAAAATCTTTTCCGGAGCTAGTCCGTAGAAAGCCGTTTGAACCATGCAAATCAGGTGCCCTTTCGGTAATATTTGCAAAAATTTCTTTGATAGAATTATGCCAGATTGGTTGAGCTACCTCAATAAATTTAGAAACAGCCAAGACTGGAAGATCAACACTTCCTACATCTGGTTCTTCCTTGTCATCTCGCCCATGCTTACTTGCATTGATGTTTCGGATACAATAGACAGATGTGAAAGACACATCAAATTAAGGTACACATAAATGCTTTAAAATGTGGCGTTAACGTTATAGAAAGATCAGTTTTGTTCATACCAGACAGTTTCCTGTTGTTTCGATAGACCTCTCAATAGCATGAAGGCCAGCCGCTTTCAAATTCTTTATCACAGCAACAGGATTTTTCAATGCCCACGGATGAGCCAAAACTGCTATACCCCCAGTTCGACAAACTAGCTGCACCACAGATTCCCCAGTTGGTTCACTGCCACTACAGATGAACAAAAGAAACTCACACCAGTAAATATGACTCCGAACCTAATATGAAATGCAGCATAAACATACATGACCATCATACAAAAAAAGAAGGATACTTACGTCGCATAAGCAGGCCCTCCGTCGTACAAGTACCTGCTGAAAGCTTATGTAAGATTCTCAACATATCCAGCTTCCACCATTGCACGAGCCACATGCAGTCGGCCTGGAGCCACTCCATTCCCTGAAATGTTACATACATCTTCAAGCTTCATTGGCGTGTCAAGGTCTCTTAAGCTTCAAATTGTTCACGTATATGGCACTATTATAACGTTTTTTTTTCCTTCAATTTTGGCTCCTTAGCACCTGTTTCTGTAAAAATGGCCCCTTCCCGAGCTTGAAAGGCGCGGCAGACGACACGTGTCACTTATACGTGATGTCTACACATGCAAGTTGCTCTTTCAATTGTGTTCCTGGTGGAGCATATTAGATTCTATTATATGAGTTCTTTACTATCTATCTAATGCCATAGGTGATATTTTGGCTTATGCTGTTTGATGATTGAATATTTGTTTTAGGAGATCAGTTGTACAAACTCAGACTTTATTGGGGTTATTAATAGTTGAAGACCTAGATTTTTGTCTACTTTATTGCTATGTGTTTAGATTATAGCTATGTATTTGGATCTACTGGTGGTTTGCTCAATTTTACTTTGTGAGAAGCATTTGGATAAAACTAGTCTAGTCTCTCTTGTTGAAGTTTAGTCTGATGGATTTTCAGTGCAAAAGTGTTTATCCTGATTTAATTAAAGTAGTTTATCATGTTTTTGATTATTGGAGGGAATTCGGTTCAAGATAGAGATTGTTGAAGTTTGTTTCAAATTTGTACTATGTCCGTGTAGGGCATTGCATCGCCTCATATCTGATGTGACATGACTGGTGCCAAGGCCATGCGTACGTTGTATCAGACGTGGTGTCAATCTGTAGAAACTAACTCTAATTCGGTTTCCTCTCCGTGTGGAACTCGTTTCCCTCATTTTATGTGTACCCTAATAGTCCATATAAAGAGAAGAGCCTTATTGTAATATCTCCTCATATAGTGAATTCTGCATTCGTATGCTTCGTATTTTTTTCACAATAGTTTTTCATGTTAAATCCTTATCTTTAATTAGTTTGATCTTCTATTTTTGCTATGCATTATATAACAACTCAAATATGAAGTTTTAGGCCTGCAATGCTTTAGTGGCCCAACACAGGTTTAGGGGTGCTTGGTGGAGAGCTAAACATTGCCACACTTCGCTTAGACAAGTCTAGCCGAATGAGGCTAACGTTTGGTTTGTATCTGTAATCGTGACATGTCACACTTTTTTAGCCATATGTCTCACTCATCATACATCCACTTCTATGCCAAGATGTGCCACAATTATGGCCAATGATTTGTAGGCCAAAAAAGTGTGGCAAGCGGTGTGGTTCGAAGGGAGAGCTAATGCACGTGGAGGCAGATAGGTTGAACCATTGCTCCCTACCTTGGAAAACAACGCCCACAGAGGGCAAACAGTGTGTGCCCCAAAGGGGCCGCTAATGCACACGAAGGCAGGGAGACCGGACCATCGTTCCCTACCTTGAAACATAGCAACCACAGAGGGCAAGCGACATAGCCCGAGGAGGGTGCTAATGTATGTAGAGGCAGGGAGGTCGGCCTGTTGTTCCCCTACCTTGAAAAACAACGCCCATAGAGGGCAAACGACATAGCCCAAGGAGGTTGCTAATATATGCAGAGGCAGGGAGGTCGGCTCGCTGTGCCCCTACCTTGAAAAACAGTGCCCACGGTAGGCAAGAGACGTGGCTCGACGAGAGCACTAACGCACGTGGGGATAGGGAGGCTGGGCTGCCGAGTAGGATGCATGACTTATGGTGATTGTAAAGGCGATGACTCCCTAGCAGGACGCACGTCTTATGGCAATATGCAAAGGTGGCGGACTCCTAGTGGGACACGCGCCTTTTGGCCATATGCAGAGGCGGTGGACTCCCTACTGGGACGAGCGCTTTATGGCATTATGCAGAGCGCGATAAGCAAGCAAGTGGAATTTCTTATACTCTGTGGAGCACACAAGGCACGATTGCCTTCGTACCCGACTTTAGGCTCCGTCAAGTGGTCCAGGATGCATGTGGATCTTGACGCTCGTTTTAAATTTCGTAGAGTGGGCTGAAACACGCGTGGGTCTATGTGCTTTTTTAGACTCCGTAGAGCGGAGCTTGGGCCGAGCGGCAAAGCCGGAGCGGAGGCTGACGTCGAGGTGGCGAAGCGTAATGGAGTCGGGGTTGTGCGGTGGAGTCGGACGTGGTGAAACCAGAGTGGAGGCCGGCATCACGCGGATGGCTAGACACGCGGGAGGCTGGGGCTGAGTGGCGAAGCCTGACGTGGTGAAGCTGGAGTGGAGGCCCGCATTGAAGTGGCGAACATAGGGTTTTCTAAAATTTACTTCCATTTGTACTCGTTCCTATTCTTTTCGGCTTTCAACTAACTTTTAGTTTTGATTTTTTCAGCAATTATAGTTTATTAGACTAATAAACTATAGACAAAAATTATAAATTGCAGCTCGAAAAAACGGATGGCATACAGTTGAGTCCTGGCCATGACCTCTAGGCCCAGAAGTCCGGTAACGAAGCCAGCCCGGGCCTGCCCACGGCCGTTCACGAGCACGCAGAAGCGCTGCACCCGTCCGCCTCTCGTGATCCCCGAATTTTTTGTACGGATAATCTATTTTTTATTCAAAATTACAGAAATATACCCGCGGGAAATTTTTACAAAAATAGGCTCATCGCCTAATGGTTGGGCGATCAAGCCTTCGCCTAACCATTGGGCGACTTTAATCGATCGCTCTACCCTCGGGCATCGCATCCGATCGCTTAACCATTGGGCGACTTAAATGGAGTCGCCCAATGGTTGGGCGACTGCACTCAAGTCTCCCGTGAATGTTTTAAATTTTTTCAATTTTGTAGTTTTAAACTGGTAAAAAATCTACTGGAGTTGTAATAAAAGTTTATGTTCATTGTATATTATAGGTGTGCAAAAAATTTTGGAAAATTTTTTTTAGGAACGATTGACCGTAGAACGATCGGTACATACGATGGTAAGTGATATTTTAATGTTATTGAGAATTCGTGTCTCTGGGCTAGGATTGGGTTGAGGAGGATCGACAGGCCCAACGGTCAGATTATCACAGACGGTTCTACATACAAACCATCTGTAATACTCTCTATCACAAGTTTTATATATCGATGCAATATAAACAACTAGTCTGAAAAGATAAAATAGCAAAGTTGTATATGGCTTATATATACTCATTTAAAAGGTTTCGATGAGATCTACAACTTTTCAGTTGACACAAAATCCAAATTCCGAAAGGAAAACCAAGAAAAAGGGTAACAACAGAAACCAAAAACTTACGACGCGGGTTTAGGTCCAAAGATGGCCGATTTTCGGGGTCTTGGAGGGCGACTGGCGCAAGCGGGTCGTTTTTATTGGATCGGGCTCGTCGTTAGCTTTCCAACGAGTACAAGAACGTCGAAAACGGACACCGTATGCAAAAGTTATGCCCGTTTTATGAAGGTGTGTCGAAACAGATGAAACTGCTATAACTTTTGATCCTGTAGCCGAAATTGCTCAAATTTTTTCTAGAGGCTGTTGGATGTATGAAGAACAGCTCCACCAATTTTCACTTTTTTGGCGAAGGTTTGATGCACTTTCCAAATTCTCGAGAAATCAAAATATTACTTACCATCGCTTGTACCAATTGTTTTATGGTCATTTGTTCCTAAAAAAGTTTCCCAAAATTTTTACACACCTACAACATACAATGAACATAAACTTTTATTACAACTTCAAGAAATTTTTACCGCTTTAAAACTATAAAATTGACAAAATTTAAAACATTCACGGGGTCTGAATGCGATGCGCCAACCATTGGGCGATCAGATGAAAGTCGCCAATGGTTGGCGATCGGATGCGATCGCCCGAGGGTAGAGCGATCGATTAAAGTCGCCAATGGTTGGGCGAAGGCTTCATCGCCCAACCATTAGGCGATCGAACCTATTTTTGTAAAAATTTTCCGCGGGTATATTTCTGTAATTTCGAATAAAAAATGGATTATCCGTACAAAAAATTCCGTGATCCCCCGCCAGATGACGGCGCCGAACGACCGACGCGACGGAGCCGTGCCGCGCAGGTCCAACGCGCGCCGAACCCGAGCCTCCCGCCCGGGCACGCGCGCGCACCACAGGTCCACAGCGCAGCACAGCCGCGCGGCCCAAATTCCGAACGCGAGCGCGCGCGGGGGGACTCCCTCACGCCGCCCGCCCGCTCCTGTTTCCACCTCCATTATTATTATTTTGGCTCCACCGTGGGGCGCGTCTCGAAACACCAGTCCCACACCGCCGTTCCCCCGTTCTACCTCTCCCTCCGCTCCCGCGGGCGATTTGGGAAAGGCGGCCGTCTCGCGGCGAGGTTTGCACTCCCAACCCTACTTCTCCCCGTCTCGCCGCCCCACTCTTGCGGTTTTTGGTTGGGTGGTAAGCCGGGAGGTGAGCCCACCCGCGAGTGCGGAGGATCCCGCTAAATTTCCTCCCCGGTTCGGCTTTCCATCTTTCGGTACATAGCTGAAACCCCTGTTGATTCATCCCGATAGCCTTTTTGTTTCGAAGATTTTAGCTGAACCCTCTCCGTAGATTGTGGCAGCTGCTCGTTTTTTCCCTCCAAAATTGGCACTTAGAGGACGGAATCCAACCCTATTTTCGCTCTAATTCCGAGGCTTTTAAGTTCTTTTTTTTTGAACGCTACGGAATTATCTCGTAACGACCTTGACTTAATCTTTGATTTTTTTTAAAAAAAATGGGCGGGATTGGGAGGAGTATCTCAGAGAACCCTCGATTCCCTTCAGATTCATATCTGGCAAGCATTGCTTGGCACGTACGCGGTCTGATTTGCCCAAAATCTTCAATTTGTTCCGCGCACATGACATTGATTTGCTTACTGTACAGCCCGGATCCAATTGTTTTTCACGATTCACAAGCCCTAGCATTTTGTATCGGGTCTAAACCGTGCTTCTGGGGTTGTACTTTTTTCCCCAAGACAATCTGAATACATCGCTTACATTGTCTTTCGTCTGTGAATTGACCGACACAGTTGTAATTTTCACGCTTGGAGGTGACGATTTTGCTGTCAATTTAGCGAATTTGCGAGGATCTGGAAGTTGCAATGTCTGGAAACACTCAGGGTAGTGGCCGGCGTGCCTTTGGAGACTTGACAAATGTCTTTGGCAAGCGGCCAGCCCCATCTGATTTGGTGAAGAATGCAGGTGGAATCAAGATTGGCCGGGTCGAGAAGGCCGTTGAGCCTAGGAAAGAGTTTGATGGAAATGCAAAGGCCAGTGTCGGAGCGACAGGAAACATGGCTGGGCATTTGCTTGAGGGTGTTGGCAAAGAGAATTTTGTAAGGCCCTCAATTTTCTGTGGAACTAAGGTTCAGCACATGGCTGCCGAGGCAGCTGGGCTGCTATCCAAGGAGGTTGGTGACATGAGGAGTCATTGTGTGTCGCTGGATTCATCTGGCCTCAATGATAAGGAGGAGTCTTCGTTGGAATCAGAAGGTGGCTGTGAAGAGGATGATGATGATGACATGGATAGTGAATTGCTGGCATATACCAGAGAGAGTAGTAAAATGGCAACTAGTGACAGGGGTAACGATGGTGAATGTCTGACTCAAGAGGAGATGGTTGGATTGTCAGGAAATCAGAAGCCACTGTCTTCGTTAGACTTTTCAACAGGTGATGACGTGCCATGTTCCAATGTCCAGCATCCTCCACTGGGAATTAGTGGCTTGGAAGAGGCCGGTGCGACAAAGTCTTGTGCTTGCTCTTTCTGTCTCAAGGGTATGTTTATGACTTCACATTAATTTCTTCCTTCCAGATGTTTTGTTTATGTCATCATGATGCCAGGTGAACATACACCTTATTTCTGTTTTCTTTTCCCAAACAGCTGCTTTTATGTGGACTGATCTCCATTATCAGGATGCAAGAGGTCGTCTTGCTGGTATGTCTCTGCAAATTCACTCCTTTTCTTTTTCTTTATAGCAGTGCATGTAGGGCGGTTCCTTGATTATCTTTCACTACTGATCATTTTACTAATATTGATTCCATCTCTGCCAAACCTTCCTTCAGCATTGAAGAAGAGCATAAAATTTGCTAGGTCGCTGGAGGCAAAAAGCCAAGGAAATGAATATGCTGTCAATGTAGGCAGATACAACTCGAAACGAGCTGCAGAGATGGAGTTCGAACTATCTCAACAACAGAGATCACTCTTTCTTCATACTGAAAATGTCCTTGTTCGTGAGACTGCACAGCTTGTAAGTTGTTTTATCCACCTATGATCTTCCTAACGCAGTCAAAATTTTGCTGATGGCTTGTTTCAATTTTTTTGGCTGATGGTGTCTTGGCATCAATGTATATGGTGGACCTGAGGTTATTTGCGAAGAGTTGTGTTCGGTACAGTTTATTCCATATGTATATGGCTGTTTGCATGTGTTGATAAATCTGGAAGGATCATTAGTTTATTACTTTGCAAAATGATCAGTGATGATTTAACTCTGCTGTGGTGCCCATTGCTTTGGACTTGTTACATCATTGTTAATTATTTGGGGCTAACATAAGAGGCCAATAAGTTTCTCTACGTTTGCGATCAGTTAAAAAACGTACATGTTTTTATAAGATGGGGCACTTGCTCAATACTTGGAAGGGCCTACCCAGACATCTTAAGGGTAACTAGAGCCAGAATTAATGCTTTTAGTAGAATAATGTTATTTACTTGATGGTGCCTGTTACCATTTGTTTTTTCTCTTGCATTTGCTATAATTGTTCAAAGTTGGGCAAGTGTTAGGCAATACTGCTTTACGTTTCTTCTTCTATCTTTGTCTCCCAGATTATGGCAGCCTAGAGATTTATACTCTTTTAGCTATGTTAACCCGCATCTTTTAATCTCAGAGCTCAAAGAAACATAAAGTCTGGGGAGGTCTGGGTTTGGGTGAAGTGTTGACCTAACAAGCCCATGTAATGATGTAGGCCTCCTTTTCAGCTTATGGCTTCCTTCGAACAAACAAATAGGATGACTTCTCTATCGTCTTTTCAAAGTGGCTTATGAGGACAATCTTTTCGAAACGGCTTATTGATATTCGGTTTGTTCACACGATTACTCGTGCTAGAACCAAAAGCCATCAATTGCAGCCGAAAAGAACCCACCCGTAAAATAAGCCTCTTTTGGAAAGGAACCTGACCTGTCAATAACTATGATTGAACTGTCTGGCTAGCTGTATGCTTCACACATTCCATTCTATGTTAAACATTGCTTGCTTCTAGAAGATTCTACAGTGATCCATTGGAATCGGCCTCGGCCCTCGGGTGATGCTTCCCTAGTTGTCGAAAGGTTTCATCCTTCGGTCGCCTTCCCTCATCCACTCTGCTTTTTATGGAATCAGGATATCACTACCAGCTTCCTTGGCCATTTGTTGATTGACCCTGAAGAGTCTGCCATTTGACATACTTCATTATTCATTCCTCCACGGATTCAATCCTGCACCAAGTTACTTTTGTTAAGCTACCCGCCCAGTGCTTTAATTGATAGAGAAATCCAGAAACAGCCTAAATTCAGGTCAAAATGGGACCAGTACACGAGATTCTTGTGCTATTTTTTGGATCCCTTCTTAATGTTGACAGAAGTTTTTGATTTCCTTTTTCCTGCTTGCAGTAGTCCCAACATTCCAATACTACAGCGTTAGCACTTAGCAGAATTTTGTCTTGATGAAAAATCTTCTACAGTAGAATTCCCTAGTACGGTCATTTGGGAAGTTCCCCCGAGGATGACTCCCATACAATTCCTGTGAGAGCTGCAGAAGCATCTATGGGTAAAATACTGTATCCATATAACTGCCAGCCACCTACGCTCTGACATCCATTCCAAGTTTAGGGAATACACACCACACATCCGTATGTTCAATTTCTTTCTTGGCATCTGTTAGTAAATGCATTTGAAAAATAGTTGATCCTTTGAATAAGTGATGTGAGAAGTTAGTCCTAGTATCTAAAATGGAATTATGCAAAAAATACAAGTTCTAAGAACTAGTTTCTGAATAGCCGTTTCTGTTTGAAACTTTTAAACCAAATTCTGTTGTGTTTGATTAAATTATGTAGCACTACTTGATTATGTAATGCAGTGCTCCTTGTGTCGCTGCTAACAAAAACCAAAAAGCTTTGAAGCTATGTAAAAGTAATTGCAAGTCAGATGAAACCACTGAAACCAGGTTTAACAGAAATTAATTGGTGGCGAGTAACTAGTTCAAGCTTTTATCTACTCTGTTTAGGCAAACCCCTCTGAGCTTTGGTGATAGTTGCAACTATAACTGGATGTTTAGTATTATAGAGAGCCGTTATTTCACTAAGCTATGGAGGTTGTGCGACTGAGTGTAAGTCTTCTGTTTCTGATTTCAGCCATATTTTGGGAGACATTTGTGGTATATGGATTCATCACAGAAAAAAGAGTGGCGAATGTAGGCTGTGTGCGCAAATAGAATTGTGATTTGTTAGCTCGTAGATGGTCTGATCTCTCCTCATTGGGGAACTGCAGAAACATCAGGAGTAAAGATTTGACATTGCCTGTTCTGAGTAGGGAAATTTGACTGCTAAAGGAGCTGAGATATCCTTGCAGAAAAGTTCGATTTTCAAAGTAACCCTTCACTAGTTCTGAACCTGGAAAAGAAGTTTTTGGACCTCTATACAACACTTTCAAAGTTACTGTCAACCCACTTTGTTTTTTCCCATCCTATGTTCCATTGGCAGGACTTCTTGATTTGTTATGTTGCAGTAACATCTTCAATGATTGCCAGACATGCTTCATGCTTGCAATGCCACTTCAATTTTTATCAGCCTGTTTCATGAAAAGTCGGTTTGGATATTTTTGGTGACTGGTGCTGTTAGAGTAACTTGAGAATTTGAATACGTACAAACTAGATTATGTTGTATTCCATACCTTGACTGAGACGTGTTTGCATGAACATTCTGCTTTTCTGAGAATTTTATTAATTCTAGTCTCGGTTGTGTGCCCATTCGCCATGTTAGTATACCGTGCTTGCTTATGTGGGTAACTTTGTTTTACCACATGTATTCCAATTTCCATGTTGTTCTTTTGGTTTTAATACCAGTTTTCTACTATGTTTGCTACATTTCTGCAATGCATGCCAGCAACATAACTTCTGTTATTTCATTGGTTAATTTCATTTGTCAATTTATGATTGTGTGCTAATATTCTCAAATTCCTTTTACTCAGCATTCAGCTCTTTTGAAGTTGAAGGACGTGAGAGAAAACTGCAAGACGGATCTTGAGATGATTAGCAATTCTTTGTTGGAAAAATGAATCCTGCATGGTTGTGCTGATAAACTGCTTGTTGCCCTGAGATGTAGTAAGTTCAGTTGGATCGGTTTGAATCAAGACTTGTATCGAGATTGGTTGTCAACTAGACAATTTGGTGGTTATCGATTAGGAAGATTGTCTGTAGTGATTACTCCTATCTGAAAGCATTGTCCAGCATCTTTGTTCGACTCCAAAGATAAGCAGAGGACATGTTGCTGTAAAAATCTTTATGGGATGTTGGGAACTCAAGTTTGTGATAGGAGTCCCTTCAGTTGTACTTGGCCTTGAGTTTGCACCATATGAAAATTATGTTGTTACCTGCTCTCAAAACAAGGGGAAATTATGTCGTTTGACTCGTTTCCATGCTTGCCGCTGATGTTTTCACTACTTGAAATTGCATCCTTGTGAGATGTTATTTTTTTGCTCGCCTGCACTCGTCTACTTGATTGTTCAGTGTTTCTTTGCTTACAGAATTTGTTAGCTGGCTGTCCCTGCGATCACTTGTTCCAGATGTATTATCCTTGTATGTGTGGGTTTCATCTGACAGAAGGCTGCCTTTTTAAATGCAGGAATTCCATCGGAAACAGTTCAACTCCCTCCTGCAGGAATTTGGGGAATAAAAATTTCGTGTTCCAAATGGGGGCTAACTTTGTCCAAGTGTCCATAGCTTGTACTACTTTTTTGTTATCTGTCAGGAATCACAAGACCGTCGTCGGTGCCGTGACTGCTGTTAAGTGCCACCAATCATGCTAAAAAAGCTGCTACATTTTTTTAAATGTGACGTTTTTTATCGACATCGATCGATAGTGGCCGTGCGGTTGTTCGTCTGGGCCATGCCAATGAACAGCATATTCAACAACCATTTTCTGATTGTGGGAGGTAATTAATTAACTCAGCAACAAATTTTGTCCCAGGAAGGATATCATTGCCAGTTGCCGGGACAGTAGTAGCACCGCTAGAACGTCATTGAACATGCTACCACATAAAGGGTAATTACATACGGTTGTAAACTATTATCACAGATAGTTTCTAATTGTCTAAATTTTTATGATTATGATAATAACTAGCTGTCACAGGTAGGTTGTGAGCCATCTGTGATAAGTCACAACATAGATGGTTTGTATAAAGAACCATCTATAAAGGTACTATCACAAACAGCTGTCATTAAAAACCGTCTGTGATATATCTGCCATCACATACGATTCCGTTTGTGATAGACGAATATCACAGACATTTGGTAAAAAGAACCATTCATGGTAATATCATAGATGATTTTTTGTGGTAGCTGTCTTTGATAGTAGGCCTTCACATACGGTTTATGTCATAAACTGTCTGTGATAGTTTGTTCTATACATAAAATACACAAATATTATAGATACACAAATATCGATCATAAATACACAGATATATCATAGTTACACAAGTTTATATATTAACTAATAAGGTGTCTGTACGTTGCAAGGGAGTCTTAAGAGGATGGTACATATCATCAAATGTGATCCTAAACCATATTACATATTTTGCAATAGACAAATACTAGTAATATTGGTCCACCTAAGTCTAATATGCTAATTGAACAAAGACAAGACAGTTTCGTAGTGGCAAGGTCGAAGGGGGAAAAGACCAACCTAGCCGCCTAAACCGTAGAGGGTGCGGCCTTGGCGCTTGAGTGCATAGATGACGTCCATGGCAGTGACAGACTTGCAGCGGGCGTGCTTGGTGTAGATGACGGTGTCGTGGATGACGTTCTTTAGGAAGATCTAGAGCACACTGTGGGTCTCCTGGTAGATGAGCTCGGAGATGTGCTTCATGCCGCCCCTCCTCGCCAGCTGTTGGATCGTCGGCTTGGTGATGCCCTGGATGTTGTTGCGCAGGACCTTTTGGTGGTGCTTCGCACCGCCCTTGCTGAGCCCCTTCCCTCCCTTGCCATGCCCAGGCATGGCTACCGACGGATCCCTTGTTCGAAGCTACATGGAAGGAGTAAATGGAATTCGAGGAGAGGTATACGGTGGTGGTGTTGGTTCTTGGAGTGAAATTGGGGGAAAGGGAGAGGGGGAGTAATAAGGGATGAGAGGTGGGAGGAGACTGGTACTTGCCGTTCGATGCGGAGAGAATGGACTAGTGAGATCGGTATCCTGAGGGAGATGCCACAAATCGGTGATATGACATTATCATAGACGGTCCAGATTAAGAATATCATAGACGGTTCGAATCAAAAACCGTCTGTGATGTCTGCTATTATCACAGATGGTTCTTGTATCATAGACGGTTCTTGTATGATAATTATGTATCACAGATAGTTCTGGTCATCACTAGTAATGTAGACGGTCACGCTTGTAAAATCGTCTATGATAATTATAACACCGATAATTCTCTGAAATCGTCTGTGATGAGACGTCCAATACATCTTTTTTTAGTGGTGACATATGGTACATCAAAGATTCTAATGATATGCACAGCAAGGCCTGGAACTTATATTGCATCACACGAAAATGCAAAAAAGCGTCCTGATATTGTTTCTTATGCGTGAAGGCTAAGCAACTCGCATATCCCATTAAATGTGCAGATAAGTGACCGAAACAGCCTAATGTACTTGCAAGCATATCTTCGTTTTCTCTTTTCTGTGATGCGGCGCATTTAAATCTTGCACCAAACAAACCGGACAACCATGCGAAATCCATCCCAAAGTTGTCTATGTGAGCGCAAGAATGGCCCAACCAAATAGATAAACCCTTCGCCCAACATGCCAAGCGGCGAGTCGCTCACAATTTATCGGAAGAAAAGCCTGGAGCTGAGGAATGATAGAAGGTCAGAGACTCACAGTGTGCCCATATGAGCTGCACTATGTTGCATTTTATCTTGGCACGAATCACGTCCACAAGCAAGGGTGCCGTCGGCCAAATCAACAAGATTTTTGGGAGATGGTGGGTGGTAAGTGAGGGATCGGCTTGCCCACTTTGCCGTTTCCGCGAGCATTTTGTTGAGGGCATAAACTAATGGTAAAAACTAAAACTTCATTAAACAATCAACCCCTGCATATGGGCTTTTCGGGGATTTGGTTGCAGACACTGCCCCAACATTCTCACCAACTGTTGACCGTGGACCAGAAAACCACATAATCTACTGCCAACTCACAGCTGAATTTCTGCTACTTCTCCATTTGTTACTTGCCAGTTAGCACATGAAAGCATTGTAAAGCAGCCAAGTTATCTGCAGCCTTTCGCCCTGTAAACCTGTTCTGTTTAGACTAAGATCAAGCACGGTTCCTGCGAAACCGGGAGACAGCTCCGAACATGTCGAGCTCAACACTCCAGCAGAAAAGAGGCCAAAATTAATGCCGCTTTTGTGTTAAAAGAAGCTCAATCAAATACGATATACTGCACGAGTACTACAGTCACGAGCAATCATGGATCGAGTCGAGTGCGCGTGCATGGTGACCTGGAGGGCAAGTGTTTTCTTGACGTCTTATATGATCAGCAGCAACACCGACGCATGTGAAGCTAGCTGTACACTGTCCTCATTTGTGGAGTATGCACAGTTTCTAGATCCAGGGACCTGCTTGATCCAAACACATGCAAGAAAACAAATGCTGAACTGGTCGATCTACTGAGTGCACTAGCGCTTGTGGACTATGGACCAGACAAATGCTGAAGTTTCATTACCTATCAGTTCACCAAATAAAAGTTTAAAGTGTCATCTCCGAGCTCCAATGCTAAAAATGTATTGCCATTCTATTCTTCTTGCACTTAATGCTACTTGGCCAGCGTAAATCTAGATTTCAGGGAGTCCTCACCCCAATCCTGTCGTATTGCCCTCAATTACTAGTCAGTCAGAACCTAATCACCACCTAACTTGATCAGTCAACCTCGTTGATCTTTCTTTTCGACTGCAGACTGATCAGGAATGGCAGGAAAGCTCTGCAGCCCCTTTGTGGCCTAAGCTCTTCATCTCCTCGCCGACACTCAACAACCTTGCAAAGCTGATTTCAGAAAGTACCACCATGCACGGACGATCCTGATCACAATGCTGACCTTTTTGTGATATGGGATCATAACTACCTATCTTTTTTTAAAATTAGAACGGAAAGGGAGCACTCCATAGGTGACTGAGACGCTGTAGAAAGACTGAATATGATGTTGGCTTCTACTGCTCAGTTTCTTCGCAATGAAACCAGCAGCCAAGATCAATTTCAGTCTTGTGCGACTGTTATCCGCGCCACTTGTTTCGTTCTGGAGCGTTGATCACAAGTCCATTCCACCCTGGACGTCTAGTCATCGGTAAAGATCTTGATCTCGACTTGTACCCCAGAACAGGTCTTGGTTTGGACTCTGAAAGTCTGAACACACAAGATACATCGGTAAACCTCGCTCGCTCTGATTTTCCTCAGTCCTGTTTGCCGGTGCTAGGTGCCATGTTGGCCCACATTATTTGTGTTGACCTGTCAGTCACTCATGCGCCAGGAAGCTCACTGAACATATCACATCAAGCACTGTTGCCATTTGCAGTGATGCATTCATGATGCTGCCATGCCTTACGGATGCAATGGACCACAACAAGCTAGGCTCGTAAGTCATCAGTCATGACTCAAACAGCGGCAATAATCTCTCTTTGGGTAAAAAACACTACGTACGAGCCTTGCATTGTGTTCCCTCTTCAGCTGCGAGACAGATTGTAGCTTGCTGCATATTCTGGTTTTTGGCATCATATACAGATCTGGTCATTCATTTAATCAGGCTGTAGCCCACACATGAATAGACGTCAGGGGCAGGGCTGATCTGGTCCGTTCGCGCCCAATCAGATGGATCCAGATCATTGCTAATGCTTGTCATCATGCGACAGCCTTTTTTTTAAAGGTGTATCTAAGTATCATTTAGATGTTTTCTTTCTAGTAATTATCTAAATTTAAGATGGTTGGATTAGAGATTCAACGGCTCCTTTTTTAAAGGGATAATCCAACGGTCCCTTTTTTGGAGGGGAAGATTTTTTTTAGGGAGTTGGATCTCTAATCCAACAATCACAAATCTGATTGATAGTCAGAAAGAAAAAAATATCTAGATGATGTTATCAATACCTTTTTTTCTACCTTTGCCCAGCTGACACTTGCTTTGTCCTCGGCGAGGCGTCACATATTTGACACGCCTACCACCGAGTAGAAGTAGAAATGCTGCATTAGTTTCATAGTTTGAGTTTCCTGCACGGCGAGATAGGCTGTTGCGTTACGTCAGGCGTGGCTCCGGTCCATTGCTTGCTTTGAAACTATGGCGGGAGTCGCACGGCCTCCACCGCCCCGCCCCGCCGCGCGCGCCAACGCCGAGGGGCAAGCGTCTCCGGCCGGTCTCCCTTTTCTTTCCTTAGGCATTGGTCCAGTCCAGCCAAACCCACAAGACAACCCAGGCAAGCCAAGCATAATCTCCCGTAAAATTACACATCTGCCCATCCCTTCCTTACAGCCTCCGTAAAGACATAATCGAAATGTATTTTTTTGCCAGCACTCCACTCTACTAGTACTAGACCACTAGTGGTGCCAGCCACGAGCCGTCGTGGAGTGACAACTTTTTGGTAGATCTGGATCGCATAATTCTAGCTTGGTGGAGCCATTCTTTGTTTGGATGGCTCGCGCGTTCGTTCCATGTATCCACGGATAGCTTTCGGTAATGGCTGGATTTTTGGCTTCTCGTTTAAGAAAAGGGTGGTGATTCTCCATCATGCATGGTGAAATTGTTTCCCGAATATACAACGTACGTGTTGGTTTACCGTCACAATTATAATTACATTAGCACGTACGGTATCGGAGTTGTCTAGTGATTACGCTCGTACTTCCCAGAAAAATACTACCAGGGGTGTTTAGTTCATAGCCACAACTTGCCACACCTAAGTTAATAGGGTTTTGACTTTTGTAGGCTAATATTTGGTTTATTGCCGTACTTGTGGCATGCTATACTTTCGTAATCTGTGCCTCACATGATATTGATGCCACACCTGTGGCTAATAAATTCTGTGCCACAAAAGCTGAGATATGCAACACTTTGCCACAAAAAAGTTTGGCAAAGTATGGCTTCCAACCAATTGACCCTAAAACTAGCATGTAACTACCATCTTCGCTTACAAAAGAGTGATGCCTTAGAATATGTGTAATTAAAATGAAATAATTTTGACCAAAGGTATTATTTATAATGTATGGTTTAAATATATGATAATGATTCGAGCGAATCTGTCATAAAAATATTTTCATAATATTCTACTTTATTATTATTTTTAGTATATGATGATAAATGGAGTGGTCAAAGTAACATTTTATTGACTATAAAAAAAAAAAAAACGTCACTGAAGGGAGTATGTATTAAGGCAAGATTCAGCTAAGGGTGCAGCCATTAAGACTCACTTGTGATTCAAGATCTACGCATGCCATTCTCTCCAAGAGATCGTAGCAGCAGATGCCACTTCAGAAGCTCAATTACAGGCAACAGCGTACGTTTTGATAGATGGCGAAGGCAAGAAATAGGCAGTATTGTCATTACACATAATGACATGAACAGTGACCTCCACTACTCCCAGCAGCTAGCCCGTACTCCCATATATTGCGCCCTTTGCCTCATATATACCCCTGGCTAGTTCACACCCTTGGCGCAGTGACTCGCGCAAACAGAGTCATGGGACGCCGCACACCTTTCTCCCTCCACGCTGTCCCTGCTGCAGCAGTGGCCGCATCGCTGCTCCTGCAGCTGCTAGCGTCGTCACATGTCGTCGTCGCGTCCGAACCGCCCTTCTCGTGCGGCGCGCCGTCCAGCGCGGCGTTCTGCAACACGAAGCTGCCCATCGACCAGCGGGCGGACGACCTCGTGTCGAAGCTGACGCTGGAGGAGAAGATCTCGCAGCTCGGGGACCAGTCGCCGGCCATCGACCGGCTTGGCGTGCCGGCGTACAAGTGGTGGAGCGAGGCGCTGCACGGCGTGTCCAACCACGGCCGTGGCATCCAACTCGACGGCCCGCTCCGCGCGGCCACCAGCTTCCCGCAGGTCATCCTCACCGCCGCGTCGTTCAACCCGCACCTCTGGTACCGTATTGGCCAGGTACGTACGCAATCATGGACGGCCTACTGTTTTTTCTGACTCTCTTGAGTTGGTGTGAGTGAACAGACTGCTTACGACTAGTACTTAGTGGTTAGTTAGTACCTAGAGGGGCTTAAATTTAACTATGGTTAGTTAGCACCTAGAGGGGCTTAAATTTAACTATGTTCCACAATGCGTAGTCTTCATGAAGGAAAAGAATAGGTTGGAGAAAATTGAGATAGTATAGAGGGTAAGGTGAGAAATGAAGACCAAGTGGTGGAGTTTTCTGCAAGAACTGCAAGCTCGGTCTGTTTTTGCGCCTAATTTCACCGACCGTGTATTCCAACTTTTGAACACCTACCTGCTCGTACGATGCAGCGTTTAGAGTTTTGTCAAAAGTGCGCAAGGAGATTCAGATCATTGCAACCTTTTGGGCTGAAAAATCGACAACATAAGAGTAGCTTCTGAACTTCAGGTACTCTCTTGATGTACACAGCTGAAAAAGAGGGGTTAGCTACCAGGGACACTAGAATCAGTGGCAGCAAATTGTGCAAAAATCGATGTAGAAATCTTGCTTCGTGAACTGATGGTGCGTGTCACACAAATACAACGAGCAGGTGATTGGCATAGAGGCGAGGGCCATCTACAACAACGGGCAGGCCGAAGGTCTCACCTTCTGGGCGCCAAACATCAACATCTTCAGAGACCCCAGGTGGGGCAGGGGACAGGAGACCCCCGGCGAGGACCCCACGCTCACGGGAAAGTACGCCGCCGTCTTCGTCAGGGGTGTGCAGGGCTACGGCCTTGCCGGCGCCGTCAACTCCACGGACCTCGAGGCTTCCGCGTGCTGCAAGCACTTCACCGCGTACGACCTCGAGAACTGGAAGGGCGTCACCCGATTCGCCTTCGATGCCAAGGTGCAAGAAACGCTGCTGATTCAGTGCATGGTTCAAGAAATATTATTTGGTTTGGTTTGAGACTCTGACTGAATCATGCAAAGATTTGTTCAGGTGACAGCACAGGATTTGGAAGATACTTACAACCCTCCATTCAGAAGCTGTGTTGAAGATGGCGGGGCCAGCGGCATCATGTGCTCCTACAACCGCGTCAATGGTGTACCAACCTGTGCTGATTATAACCTCCTCTCCAAAACTGCAAGGGGAGATTGGAGATTTTACGGGTAAGTCAGGAATGTTGAATAAAAAGTGTCATGACAGAGACGTAGATCTACCAATGAAATCAACTAGAGAAAGATTGGCCTAGTAACTAATACGTCCAAGTTTCCTCTGTTGACCAGATATATCACTTCAGACTGTGACGCTGTGGCCATCATTCATGATGTTCAAGGTTATGCCAAAACAGCAGAAGATGCAGTTGCAGACGTCCTCAAGGCTGGTATGAGTGAACAAGTAGTTATCCACAATACATAGTATACTACTGATTGATTGGAAACATACTGTTTCTCAAAAAGAGATTAATTCCATACATATTTTATCTTGTGGTTATGACGTATCAAGTATTACCCTTACATGGAACTCTTGGCAGTTGACATCATAACCGAAAACTAAAACCATGATTCTTGGACAACATTATAAGGCAAAGTGTGTGTCTATTTATCATCCGGATGTTTTTTTTTTCAAATAATCATATAAATTTGTGACCTTTAGATTAAGATCCAAAAACTCTCGTTCTTCCCTCCCTTTCTATATAACCCAACTACCCCTTGACCCTATCCCTTGACCCTGTTGCCTCCCACCCGCGCCCCTAACCCCGCCGCTCTCTCCGCGCCGCCACCCCGCGCGCTCCCTCGCCGCCGCCCCCTCCATGCCGCCTCCCACCCCGCGCCGCCCCTCCCACGGCCTCCTCTTTCTTTCTCGCCGGAGCAGCTCCGCGGTCTCCCACCGTCACCCCTACCCCCTCCTCCACCACCCGTGACCGGTGGCGCCCTTCCGCCTCGCCGCACCACCCCATACCCCTCCCTGCCGTGCTACCCCACCCAACCTAATGCTAGTACCTTCCACCGTCGCTGCCCTTCGGCACCGTCCACCACCCTCCTACCCCACCCATCCTCCCACCGCCGCCCACCGCATCTTTCTATTCCTGCGGGAATAGTGAACCTTAGGCGTGGGGCGGGATTCTCCTTCGGGCTTGCTGGCGAGGAAGAAGGGTCGTCGGAGAAGAGGGTGGAGGTGGCAGCGCACGAATCTTTGTGCACATCTAAAGATTAGAAATTTAGATAATTTTTTGGAAGAAAATATCCAAATGATATTTATCAAAACCCTAAAGCAAAAACATAGACGTTAGGTTAGGTCACTGAATTGTAACGAAAAGTTTTTTTTAAAAAAAAAACTGGAATTGTACCCAAAAGTTGATTCGACTCGCACTACTCATGCAGCTTTCCGTTTTGCTGATTTGAGCACTTGAATCCACTAAAAGTCTATAAATATTTCATGGCATGACACTGAACATCATGATACCATCTACAATCCAGCTGCCCTAAAAAAATAACACCACACCAGCATTCAAGTACTTACGCTAACGTTAGGTGACACAAGGGCTCAAATCAACAATGACAGTGAAATAAGGTCCAAATCAACAAAACAATAAAAAATTCTGGGACTTAAATACTTTGTGAAACAATAAATCAGAATTGCAAAAATGTGTTTATTACCTTTGGTAACCTGAAAAACTTTCAGGAATGGATGTCAATTGTGGCAGCTACGTGCAGCAACATGCTGCCTCTGCAATCCAGCAAGGGAAGATCACAGAACAAGACATCAACAGAGCACTCCACAACCTCTTCGCTGTCAGAATGAGGCTGGGGCTCTTTAATGGCAATCCAAAATACAACCGGTACGGCAATATTGGGCCAGATCAGGTGTGCACACAGGAGCACCAAAATCTTGCTTTGCAAGCAGCACAAGATGGCATTGTCTTACTGAAGAACGATGCCAATGCTCTTCCCCTGTCCAAATCAAAAGTCTCATCCATTGCTGTCATTGGACACAATGCAAATGATGCCACAAGACTACTTGGAAACTACTTTGGCCCTCCTTGCATAACTGTCACCCCCCTTCAAGTGCTGCAAAGCTATGTAAAGGACACAAGGTTTGTAGCTGGGTGCAACTCAGCCGCTTGCAATGTGTCATCGATTGGTGCAGCTGTCCAATTGGCAAGTTCAGTGGACTATGTTGTCTTGTTCATGGGATTAGATCAAGATCAGGAGAGGGAAGAGGTTGATAGGCTGGAGTTGGGACTCCCAGGAATGCAGGAGAACCTCATCAACAGCGTCGCAAATGCAGCAAAGAAGCCAGTGATCCTGGTGCTGCTTTGTGGTGGCCCAGTGGATGTGACCTTTGCAAAGTATAATCCCAAGATTGGGGCCATCGTGTGGGCTGGTTACCCAGGTGAGGCTGGGGGGATTGCAATTGCCCAAGTCCTCTTTGGAGAGCACAACCCTGGTGAGATTTCTTTCACTTACTATTCTCTCATTAGGTATTAGGTATTATAATTATATTTGTACAACCCTCTATCTTGATGTTCTCCTAGGCTACTAGAATAGTGCAGATAATACAACCTATCCATAATTTTAAGAAGCAAGAAACCAATTTGGCTAGAAAAGATACACTTTCAATCTTTTCAAGGTACATATGATGGAAAATTGGACCTCAAATACTGAACTGTTTCATATGGTCTATCTTCATCAGGTGGAAGGCTGCCAGTGACCTGGTACCCAAAAGAGTTCACAAATGTGCCCATGACGGATATGCGGATGCGTGCCGATCCATCCACAGGCTATCCTGGACGCACATACCGGTTCTACCGAGGCAAGACTGTCTACAAGTTTGGTTACGGCCTCAGCTACTCAAAGTACTCTCATCAATTCGTTTCAAAGGGTACAAAGCCACCCTCCATGAACAAGATCGATGGTCTGAAGGCAATGGAGACGGCAGCAGGCACTGTGAGCTATGACGTCGAGGAGATTGGTTCCGAGACATGCGAAAAGCTCAAGTTCCCAGCGCTTGTCAGGGTGCAGAACAATGGTCCCATGGATGGAAAGCACCCAGTCTTGCTCTTCCTGCGCTGGCCGAACGCGACGGACAGCAGGCCGGCGAGCCAACTCATAGGCTTCCACAGCCTGCACCTGAAGGCAATGCAGACGGTTCATGTGGAGTTCGAGGTGAGCCCCTGCAAGCACTTCACCAGAGCAACGGAGGATGGCAAGAAGGTGATTGATCAAGGGTCGCACTTCATGATGGTTGGCGAGGATGAGTTCGAGATGAGTTTCATGTCTTGAGACGGGTTGGACTTGTAACAGCGGGATTGGCAGCCGATGCATTTCATTTACATGCTTGTTTAGGAATTGTGCTACTTCAGGAGACGAGGTTTTCAGTTATCCAGCAAGTGTAATCACCTAGCCTCGTTTCATAAGAATTCTCGTGATCACATTTAACTTATTTGAACGAGAAGAGGATAATTTAAAGCAAGATTGCGATGTTGTTGATGCCAGATGATAATTGCTACCAACGTGTAGTGGCGGACCAGAACTAAATCTTAGATACGGTGGTTCGCGCGCTGCTAGGGTTGCTAGCTCGGCCCTTGCTCGATGGCTGGATGCAGCGCGTCGCTAATGGGCTGTTTCGTTGCCTGCATGCAGGTGACTCGCACCCGCGCATGTAGGGAGATGGTGTTTGGTTGCCTGCATGGAGGAGAGAGCCTGTACGAGTGGATGCAAAAATCAACTGGAGCCAGTGAGAGAAACGTGGTGAGGAGCTTCCTCCTCACCGCCACGCTCATGCAGCTGCATGAGCACATGCAGCAACCAAACAGCCTCTAAGTGAACTAATATAGGCTCAAGTTCTCTAATTGCTTTATTGCTCAACAAACCACTTTTTTCAGATAACAAGCGTTCGTTGATCCCATAAAATGGATCCTTTTGGAATATGCAAACATCTTAGTGTCTAGGTATTATCTGGATGTTTTTTTCTAACTAACATCCAAATTTGTGATCCTTGGATTAGAGATCAAGAGCTCCTTGTTTTTAAAGGGGGATATTTTTTCAAGAGGAAAGAGTAGAATTCAAGGGGGAGGAAGGAGAATTCATGGCCATTGGATATCTAATCTAACATTCTAAATCTGGATAATAGTTAGGAACCCGAGTTCACTGTAGCAGAACCGACAACAGGAACAGAAGAGCAGTTGAATCAGCAAGCCTCAGCAAGGGGCAGGCTCCTTAGTACTCGAGCTACAAGACTGGACCACCATCTCGCTTGCAATGCCTGATGGCCAGTCATACTTAGGAGCAGAACCAGACCCCTCAAGTCCCTCCTCTTCAGAAATAGAGGAAGGAACCACTAGATATCAAGCACTCTCTAATGTATACGTAGAAGCACAACCGGTCGAACTTGATTCAGATATGCTATTACTGATAACTAAAGAGCCACAAAGCTATCAAGAGGCGGTGACTTCATTTGAGTGGCAGGATGCAATGAAGATGGAGATAAAAGCAATCGAGAAGAACAAGACATGGTCACTCACTGAGTTACCGACTGGTCACAAAGCAATTGGTCTCAAGTGGGTATTCAAATTGAAGAAAGATTCAAATGGGAACCCTGTCAAGTACAAAGCACATCTCGTTGCAAAAGGATACATGTAGAGACAAGGAATAGATTATGAAGAAGCGTTTGCACCAGTGGCGAGAATGGATACAATGAGATTACTACTAGCACTAGCAGTTCAGAAGAGTTGGGAGGTTCACCACCTTGACGTCAAGTCTGCATTTCTGAATGGGAGGCTCCAAGAAGAGGTTTATGTGGAGCAACTTGGAGGATTTGTCATAGAGAATCAAGAGCATCTCATGTACAAACTGTCTAAGGCGCTCTATGGATTGCGACAAGCTCCAAGGGTAGGGAACATCCGGTTGGACAGCACTTTGAGGGAACTCAGTTTTCAAAAATGTCTCCAAGACCAGGCTCTCTACAAAAGAAGCTCCGAGACTGAGCTGTTGGTGATGGGAGTATATGTGGATGACCTGATTGTCATCGGGACAAACAAAGACCAGATACACTTGTTCAACCAACAGATGATGAAGGAATATGAGATGAGTGACCTTGGACTCCTCTCACACTACTTGGGAATAGAGGTAGAGCAGAAAGTGGGAGAAATTACCCTGAAGCAATCGGAGTATGCCAAAAAGGTGTTGTAAGCAACCGGTTTGGGGGAATGCAATCCAGCAAAAGTTCCTATGGAGCCCAAATTGTGCCTGAGCCAAGATGAGAAGGGAGAATCAGTGGATGCCACTAACTTCCACCACATAATCGAGAATCTGAGGTATCTGACGCACACACGGCCAGAATTGGCGTACTCGGTGGGGATGTTGAGCAGGTTTATGCAAGCACACAAGGAATCCCGTCTTCAGGTAGTCAAGCAAGTCTTGAGATATGTGAAGGAAACCTCAACTCAGGCTTGAAGTACCCAAGAGGATGTGAAGGGCTCTTAATAGGCTACAACGACAGTGACCTCGCTGGGGATGTGGAAGATAAGAAATGCACGAGCGGCTTCGCCTTCTACCACGCCGGGAGCCTAATCGTATGGAGTTCTCAGAAACAGAGGACGGTCATACTCTCTTCATGTGAAGCAAAGTTCATGGCGGCGACTAGTGTAGCCTGTCAGGCGATCTGGCTCAGAAGTCTGTGCAGTGAAATCACTAGGAAAAGGATCATGCTTGTAACTCTGTTCGTAGACAACAAGTCAATGATCGCACTAATGGAGAACCCAGTGTTCTATGGCAGAAGTAAGCATATTGACACACGCTTTCACTTCATCAGAGAATGTGTGGAACTAGGGCAAATAGTCATGGAGCACATCAGCACAGAGGAGTAGCGTGCATATATCCTTACGAAGGCACTCCCCAAAGTCAAGTTCAGGGAAATACGGGGGCTGATCGGAGTCAAGGACTTCACGACTTGAGTCAGGTTTAGAGGGTTAAGTTCTAGCTTCAATTAGATTGGTTTTGGTGATTAATGACAAATATAAATATGAGACTAACTCGATTAATGACAAGTCTAAATATGAGACTACTAACTCGATTAATGACAAGTCTAAATATGAGACTAACTCTTTTGTTGAATATGTTATCGCTTAGTCTCATTTAGATGAAAATGTGAAAATCATAGAGGTATCCATTCGACGTTATATTCTTATATCTTGTTGCATTCCTAAGATCCAAAATATAGGTTGAATTCTACAAAAAATCTAATTTGAATATGTGCATATATTTTTATTACATATTCTTGTATGCACACATTTAGGGGGAGTTCACTCTATGTTTTGTGGTTTCATTAGTATTGATCCATGTTTCTTTTTCCACATATATTGGGATCTCTACTTTGAAACATATCCTTTGAGTATATAAAACTGGTGCATATACTCATATTGACTCATATTGCTTTATACTCAATTATCTATGTATGAGACTAGCATGATTATCACGTGTTTGAAAGGTTTAGTCCCGAATTTTACTTGACGACTTGAAGATGCATGCTAAGGTTGACAAGAAGATTAACATAGCTCGAGACAAAGGTCATGCATGCATTTGAATTTAAATTCTCAAGACAACTATGCATTATGGCTGAATTACGGCTATTTTTCTAGCCGTTATGATGGAAAGCGGAAGTACCGCTCCTATAATGGCGGTAGTTTCAAAATCCTGATTTTTGTCTCTAACAACTAGTTTCGAGGTGTGGGGGTGTAAATACTAAATACTCCTTGTGGCTAGTTGGAGTACAGTTTTTGGCACTCCATTTCACTCTCTTGAGCTAGTGTGAGATTCTCCTCTCAATTATGCATGTGCTGCACCTTGTGAGCAAGGAGATAGGTCTCTAGTTGCATGTGTTGTATCTAGAGGTGGATTTTGTATCCACTTGAGCTTGTGCATTCGTTGCACATGGTGAGAGTCAAACAAGGGGCTTGACTTATTACTCTTGGAGTTGGTTGACTCCTAGACTGTGTTGGAGGTATCGTGTGTGGTGATCTTCTTAAAGAAGGTTGTGAGAAGACCCAGCAAAGTTGTGAAGGTTGGAGCTCACCTACCTGGAGCGGGAAAGAGTTACCACTAGTGGATTGAGATGGTTCAGCTTAATTTGTAGAGCTGGTCCAATTTATTTGGGCTAATCTCAACGTGGACTTGGGGAGAGCAGCAAGTCTCCGAACACCACGATAAAAAGATATTCAAGCAATTTAAATACATAGAATTAAATTGATTGCTTGTCATACTAGGATTACAAACCTTGATATAGCCTTAAGTTATTAGTGCACTTAAGTGAATTTATTTGATCTAGGCGCTATTTGTGCTAAACCAAATTGATTTAAGCTTTTGCATTATATACTTAGATTAGACAAATAGAATAGGTCTTTAAATTGATATTAATTTAAAGAAGATTTTTTAAGACTGCTTATTCACCCCCTCTAGTCGGCCTCCTCGATCTTACAAAAGGGTGAGTGCGGTCGTATAGACCTGACTCGACCACGGTTGTGTGTGTTCGGTTGCGACCACGGTTGTGTGTGGTCGGTTACGACCATGTTGTTTGTGGTCATTATGACCACTTTACGACCAGTGTGGTCATAGATGACCAGCTTGTGTGTGGTCGGCTACGACCAGTTTGTGCATGGTCGTTACGACCAGTATGGTCGTAGACGACCAGCTTGTATGGGGTCGGCTATGACCAACTTTTGTAATAGTCAGTGACCACTGTAGCATACGGTGGTCACTATAGCAGTCATCGGCACTCTATTTGGTGTGGGCAACCATTGCGGTTGGTAGCCTCTATAGCAGTCGTCAGTGCTCAGAGCGAGCATGGGCAGAGCGGTGGGCAATTGAGAACCATGAAGCCGAGTCATCGTGAGTCAGAGTTGAGTCTGTATAAAAGTCGTGTTGTAACTCGAAAGCAATGGAAGTAGAAGGAAAAAAGAATTCTCTCCCACTCGTACTCGGAAGACTTGGTTCTTCCTGTCCTATGTCTTCACCACATAGTCGTAGGCAATTGCGAACACTAGTTTTGTATTTTGGGTGTGCAGATCCGGTGCCGCTTCCTAACATCCAGCCAATAGGTCCGCTTCTCATAGCATATGCTTACTGATTATCGTCATTGCTAGCTTATATTAATTGTTCCCTTTGTGCCCATTTGTTGCCTTTGACATCCATCAAAGATTCAAAATGTATGCCGATGCCTACAATTGTGCTTCCAAACAGCTGTGGCATGTCTATTACCATCTCTCGAAGAGAATTACATAGATCTTGAAGCACAAGCGAATCTTAATCGGTGAACCATCAACTGAATCTTGCCTTAAAGCTATTTTAGGTTACACCGATGACCCCTGTGTAGGTAAGAGGTATCAATTAATCCTAACCATTGATTATGAAAATCTTGGTGGAATTATCAACTGGCTATTCTGAAATAGCCCTAAAATTTTGAATTTATTAGAAATTTACTTGAATTTGAAAATTGTGCCAAATTTGAAAACTCCCTTCAACTATCCTCCTTCCCTATTGGGAAATCCACCTTCACCTCGCCTTTGGCGCCTCTAGTTCATGACGCCACTCCCTTGCTCCCACTGCTGCGCGGCAAGCCGCTGTTCGCGCACGCCAGCATGGCCTTGCTCGCTTGTCGCTGCAATTGCGTCAACAAAAGCACAGCGATAACGCCACCTCACCATAATGCCGCTGCTGACCACGCACTTGCCCACTTCACCACTAAACCACGCCGCTGCCACCTCTCGCTGCCAGTTGTTTGACACACGCATAACACCGTTGCTCACCGTGCCAGCTCGTGTGCCTTTGCCAGTAAGGAGCCAAGCCTCTCTCGTTGCTAGCATGACCGCCAACGCTGCCACTGCAGTGCCGAAGCCACTCGATCGCTCACGCTGTCGTCCATGCGCTGAGCACACCGACGTGCAGCTCCTGGCGCCACCACCTTTGTCAGCTATAATGCTGAGCCTAGCGACTCCTTCACTACCTTTCGCATTGCCTCTCAACCCCGCGGGCCTTCTCCCTCCTTTTTGGTCAAGCCTTGTCGTCAATGCCCGAATTCTTGCCGGTGAGCCCAAAATTCAAATTCTAACCACAGTCTCATCTCCAATCCAATTCATCGCACTCTTAGCAACGCCTTAACCCTGCAAAGCTATCCCCTGCTTCCCATCCTACCTCGCTATTGCCTTGTGCTGCCGCTCGGCCATCTACGGTCCTCATCACTAGCACATCTCGAGCCGACTCCACTCACCTCCTAGTTGGGCTGACAAAAGTCAGCCCAAAATATTTCTTGGCCCAATTGGCCGAATGGGCCAGACCACACTGTTTAAACCTAAGTACTATTCATAGCTGACCTAATACTGTTTACAATCCAACCCGTTATTGTACAACCCATTAAGTTCAGCCCAAACCTATTTTGATTCACAAACCAACAATTAGGAATAGTGCCAACCAGAAACTATTCACTTGACTTGTTAGTATTCACCAAAACCCATTAAGCATATTTTTACTCATTTAGACTGTCTTGAGTCCATCAACCCATTTTCAGTTCCGTTTGACCCACCCAAACCCCATTTAAACCCTAACCACTCAAACCCTCTTAAGATTAACCTTTTTCTGGAAGTTTCTCTTCTCTTCTCTTATTTTATTTCATTTTGTTCCTAGCTTGCTTTCTTTCGAATCTAGGCTTATTTTTCCTTTCTTTATGATAGCACCCAGATTCGCTGAACAAATCGCCGCTGGAGCAAATCAAGACACAGAAGATGTAGATTCAGTTGAAGAATACGAACAAGAAGACAAGTCACATATCTTGATCCTATATTATTAAATCATCGTTACTTTCATTATTATTATTTGAGCACTGTTATTTATATAAAATAATACTTTGGAATGAGATGATGAATAGTTAGATCCTACCACCAAAAAGCCCTGTCATATTTGTAAAAGCCATATTCACCTTGATAACCTTAGTAATTAATCACTGTATAGATAGCTAATAGTAGATTGGGCAACTAAAATGATTTACTTGAACTAGTAAGAATAATTTGGCCTCATGCTGGTAGATTGTAAATGATGCTAAGGGTTGAGGCTACTTGGTGGGAAGCCACTAGATGGTTAGAGCCCGACCTCCTTAGCATTAAGGCTTTGATATGATTTGGTAGTACTATGTTGTAATGCATGTGGTATGTGAATGATAGCCACGTTTGTGGCAAGGAAAGACTAGACTTTTATGCCAAGTAAAAGACACATAAATTACTCAACCACAAGTTTGACTTATCAAACTCAGTCTAGTACATTGCTCGATTTGATCGAATAACGATAGGAGAGACCGTCATCCCAGAATTTTAGGATGCCACACGAGAAAGGGGTAAAATAGAAGTTGGGCTGGTAAAGCCACTTAACATTCTTCACAACGGTAGACCTACTCAATGTCGGGCTGCGATTTTCACACTGGCCAGTGGATTCTCGATAAAGGTTGAATGGTCTTGAGCCTTCCGGATACAAGCTAGCAAGAATAGAGTAGTGAATGACCATGTTGTCTCAACTTAGCCATAGCTATCATGTTACGTGTCTATTGCATGCATTGTGAGTTTGAGAAATCTTGTGGGTAAATTTGAGCAACTCTACAGAGTTAAACTTATTGGATATGTCATATTTCTAGTAAATGAAGCTATGTTTAATGGGTGTATCCAAAAAACAAGGCATAAGTAGGATTGGAATGATTTTTTAGATGATAAAGAATTTGTTAATGTTTGATGAGTTTTTGTACAAATATATTAAGTTAAAGCAAATACAGAGATATATGTTTGAGAAGAAAAAGACACTACTATTTGTATGTTCTAACATCCCAGTTTAACTGGTTGGTACGTTGCGCATCGTATGGCTGCACGTTGCAGGAAAATCACAAAGTATATGCACCAAGATCATCCTCTGAGTTCATAGGTCTTTGACCATGTTGAGACGACCACGTGTTGTCGACCATGCGACCATGCCTTACGACCATGTTATGTCGACCACGTGGTGACGACCACAATGTGTCTTCCGCGGTAGACCACGTCATGTCGACCACGGCTCATCGACCACATTGATTTTGTTGCAACTCTGGTCATACCGCTCAGACAGAGCCGGTACTTTTGATCTTTGACCACTTGATGTTTTGACTACGTTGGTCCAACTACATTGTTCTCTTCAATCGTTGCTTGGGCACCTCAACCACGACTCCTCGATCACGTAGGTCTTTGAAGCATCTATTGGATACCTAAGCTTGGTCTACCGAATGATTCACTGTGTCTTATGATCGACTCACTATAGTCCGGATGATCTCCGACTCTAGGGGTGTTGACTGGTCTCTAACCTCTACATGAACTCGGGCACACATGTACTTGACTACCATCAATAACAAGATTAGTGCTAACACAATCTACGGTCCTGTTGAACCGATTGTTGTGCCGTGCCTCATACAGCCATATGTGCTTGGTCGATTGCAAGGCATGTGGTCAATTTATGATAGCCTATGCGCCAAGATGGAAGGATAGGATCTGTTCTTGTTATATTGTATCCGCAATGGAAATATGATTGCACTGTATTTCCATTTAATTGAAGCAATTCTCAACAAATCTCTTTCAAATGGAAAGAAGAGGTCTAGAAGGTAAGAAATGAATAATCAATCAGGAAACTGATCTCAAAATTAATGGCACGATTGGCACCGTGTGGGAGCCACATATGTTGCCTGCGGACTTTGCTTGTGCCTATAAAAAGGAGAGGGGGACCGAGGAGACGAATCGAAAGGGGAGGACACCCAGACAGAGACTCCGATGGAGAAGGAGATACCCCATTAGCATACACACACAAAGAAGACATACATGGAGAAGATATGCGCTCGAAAGAAGGAGAAGGCAGAGAAACAGAAAGAAGCAGTCTGCACAAGCCTAGACATGGCGTACTCTGCTCAAGAGGGTAAAGAACCTTGCCCTTCTTCTTCCTCTTTTATCTAGCTGGCTTGCAGGCCAATGAACGGGGGCAGCAACGGAGATGTCGCCAAGCGCTTGCAATTGCTACCAATAATGTTGTCGATTAGGTGCTGTGGAGTTCGCCATTGTGTAGCCTATGTCCACGACGTCGGGACTGTCAAGATCGCCATCCTCCTTTCTACACACTTGGCCTGAATCAAGAAGTCCCTCTATTCTCTTAGGCGAAGATGAAGGTCTCATGAAGCCATTGCGCCTAACACTGAACTTGTCATGTTCGTTGCAACACCCATGAGTTGTCAGCTCACTCAATGCTTACATATGATGAGCGCCCCGGCTAAGCAATGTGATCGCGACGATCTGCCATGTACCGGAGTAGCCACAACTATTACTCAGGACGTTGTGTCTATCATCGACACTCTACTCAACTTGACACCATGTTCTGCAAGCTATCTCCTACTGAGTGCCACCGGCCGCCCTTAGTGCTCAATCGTCACCGACCGCTCATTGCACTCAAATGCCCTCGACAACCCTTAGTGCTTGAATGCTTCCAACCACTTTCAACACTCGGGCACCATCGACCGTCCATAGTAATCGAACATCACCGACCACCTGCTAGGATGGGACGCTTCCAATCGCCTCTAATATTGCGACGCTTTTGACCATTTGTGATACTCGGTCGCTTTCGATCACCTACAGTACTAGGGCGTCATCGAGCACCTTTGATACTTGGTCATCTTCGGTCGCCCGCTGTGCTCGAATGCCTCTGACCGTCTTGGAGACTCAGTCGCTTTCGACCACCAGTGATACTTGGTCACTTACGACCGTCCGCTGCACTCGGTCGCCATTGACCACCGCAGCACTTCGTCACCATCGACCGCCCGCTGTGTTGCACACCTACGACCACTTGTTGTACTCGGTAGACTCTGACACCTTTGACCACTCGCTGCATTCGGATGTTACCGACTGTCTTTCATACTCGATCGCTTATGATCTCCTTTGGTACTCGGTCGCTTACGACTGTCCACTATGCTCGGACATAGCTGATCGCTTGTGATATTCGGTCACTTATGACCGGTCGCTGTGCTTGGACGTCGTCGACCACCCAAGATTTTTGGTCTCTTATGATCGTCCACCGTGCTCGGATGTCACTAACCGCTATGATATCCGGTCACTTATGACCGGCCGTAGTGCTTGGACATCACCGACTGCCTGCAGCACTTTGTCGCCATTGACCGCTTCATACTCGATCGCTTATGATCTCCTTTGGTACTCGGTCGCTTACGACTGTCCACTATGCTCAGACATAGCTGATCGCTTGTGATATTCGGTCACTTATGACCGGTCGCTGTGCTTGGACGTCGCCGACCACCCAAGATTTTTGGTCTCTTATGATCGTCCACCGTGCTCGGATGTCACTAACCGCTATGATATCCGGTCACTTATGACCGGCCGTAGTGCTTGGACATCACCGACTGCCTGCAGCACTTTGTCGCCATTGACCGCTGCTCAAACTCGGATGCCTCCGACCACTTGTCAAAGATGGACGCATTCGATCGCTTCCCGAACTGGGACGCCTCTGATCGCTTGCCAAACTTGGACGCCTCCAAATGCTTATGGTACACAAGTGCCTCCAACTGCTTGTTGTACTCGGACATCCCTGAGCGACTTCGATACTCAGTCATCCACGACTGCTCATTGTACTCGAGTGCCTTTGACTGTCTTTGGCACTCAGACGTCTCTGACTGCTTCTCTAGCTTGAATGCCTTCGATTGCTTTCCACAAACAAGTGCCTCAGATTGCTTGTTTACGGACGCTTTCGCCTACCTTCAATACTCGATCATTTATGACCGCTCGGTGTACTCGAGCATTGTTGACCATCTTTCGTACTCAGATGCTTCCGACCACCTATCGTACTCGCACACCTTCCAACCGCCAGTGGTACTCGAACAAGGCATGCTACAGTAACCAGACCTACTACAGTAATGGCCATGACTAATGGTCGATCACCTCTGATTACCGGCTACGACCGATGGTCGATGGCTTTTGACTACCAGCTACGATCGATGGTCGATGGCTTCTGACTACAAGCTACGACCGATGGTTAATGGTTTTCGACTACCAGCTATGGCCGATGGTCAGTGGCTTCTGACTACTGGCTAGGACCGATGGTTGATGGTTTCTGACTATCGGTTACGACCGATGGTTGATAGCTTCCGACTACCAGTTACGATCGATGGTTGATGGCTTTCAGTTTTTGACTAGTGACCACAAGCAATGGATTTTAACGATGATGGCTTTCAACCATGGCTTACTTCTGAGGGCTTTTGACCACGAATGACTTTCAATGGGTTTCGACCACAAGAGCTTTCGACCACAGATGACTTCTGATGGTTTTTGACCATGAGGGATTTTGACCACGGATGACTTCCAATGGCTTTCGACCTCGGATGACTTTTGGTGGATTTCGACCACGACAGCTGTCAACCATAAACAACTTCTGATGGATTTTGACCATGAGGGATTTCGACCATAGATGACTTTTGATGGATTTCGACCATAGACGACTTCCGACGGATTTCAACCATGTGGGATTTCGACTACGGACAACTTTTGATGGATTTTGACCACGACGGCTTTCGACCATGAATGGCTTCCAATAGATTTCGACCATGATGAATTTCAGCCATGGATGACTTCTGATGGATTTCAATCACGATGGCTTTCGACCACGGACAACTTCCCATGGATTTCGACCATGATGGATTTTGACCATGGTTGACGTCCAATAGCTTTCAACCACAGATGGCTTCCGATGGCTTTTGACCATAAACAACTTTTGATGGATTTTGACCACGGACCACTTCCGATAGCTTTCGACCACGATGGATTTTGATCACGGATGACTTCTGATGGCTTTCGATCACGGACAACTTCCGATGGATTTCGACTATGGACAACTTCCGATGGTTTTCAACCATGGACAACTTTTGATGGATTTTGATCACGGATGATTTTTGATGACTTTTGACCACGATGACTTTCAACAATGGATAATTTCCAATAGATTTTGACCACGATGGATTTTCACCACGGACGACTTCCGATGGCTTTCGACCACAAACGACTTTCGATGGTTTTCGACCATTAATTATGTTCGATTGCTGATGGCTTCTGGCTTTCAACTACTGATTATATCTGATTGCTGATGGCTTCCATCTTTCGATTGCTGACTATGTCCAAATGCCGATGGCTTCTGGCTTTCGACTACCGACTATCGACCACTCCCGAATGCCGATGGCTTTCAGCTTCTAAGGAGTCTTTCCTAGCGTTTACTTTCGACCATGTTGATACTGAACCCTAGCGTTTTGCTCTATTAAAAGTAAGGATCGTTTGCCCTTACAACATCTGAGTTCGGCTAAGTGAGTCTGCATTGAAGTGGAGTCCTTCTCGTTGGTCACTTCTGACCACTTCGACATCTGACACATGTGTTCTACTCTATTAGCCTCATTGCCCGAATTATGTACGTCTACTACACCGATTCTACTACTGTATCGTCAGACCAGTTATGCTTGACGTGAATCATGCACATCTTTAACTACCTTAATTTTATGTGTCGTTTGATACCGACGAGGTCGAGTGGCATAGGTGGGCATGTCCAATGCAATGGCTATGCTATCAACATCCCCATAGACCAATGAGGCTATGGATAATGCCAACTAGGCCTGGATATTGAGCTGGCTCGGCTTGGCTCGGTCTGGCTCGGTAGGATAACGAGCTGGCTCGTTATAACTAACGAGCTAAAAAGCTAACTCGGCTCGGCTCGACGACAAGCTCGAGCTAGCTCGTTTGGCTCGTGAGCCAGGGCCAAAAAATGTAAAATGAAGACTACCTTACATTCCAGTGAGTCATACAGCACATATTCATCCATCATACATGCTAGCAGCAAGCAGCATATGCATACACATTAACACATGCAATAGAGTACAAATTAGGTCCATGTCTCCATCATATATTCATCCATCAACTATTCAACTATCATCCATGGCAAGTTGGCAACCAGTTCAGCTCCATCATAGTGTATTTCCATGCAAACACACACATAAGGCATGGTCAGTAAACATAACTATATAAGTTAACATAGCAAAATGACACATTGTTCAAGTTCCATCATAGTGTATTTCCATGCAAACACACACAAAAGGCATGGTCAGTTAAGACTTCTCCTCCATGGCAAGTTAGCAACCAGTTCAGCGCTCAGTCCTTCCCTGTAGGTCAACAACAGTACAACAAACAACACTATGTTAAAAAGATGATAAGCAACAAGAAAAAAAGGAATGCACAAACTGAGCATATCCACCTCACTAATTGCTTGCCACCATGCATTTTGGGAATTCGATAGACTCAACATCATCGTCATCATCTCCAACCTAAAATAGAAAAAAATATTAGCATGCCACAAGATAAACAAAGTTGAACGGAGAACAAGTTATATACTTATATAATTATATATGAATCCATACCACAACAAGAGGATGACTATTGTCATCTTGAGTGCCCCTTATCAAGCTAGATGCACACACTAATGCCTGAACTGTGGTTGGCTTTAAAGAGCTTCTATAGTCATCAAGAATTCGACCTGCATTACTGAAGGTGCACTCTGACGATACACTACTCACTGGAACAGCCAAGAACCTCTTTGCCAAGCTAGACACAACAGGAAATCTATGGAAGTTCACATTCCAATATCTGAGTAAGTTGAAATGCTTGTTATCTATGGCCTCATTTGGTTCATCTAGATAAATCGATGCTCGGACTTTGAACTTTCAGAATGATGGATTGCAAAAAGATTGAAAATCACTTGCAATAGAAGCCATTGAGCTGGTTGTATCAAGTGAAGATGAGGTGATTGCTGTTCTTGCCAATGTCACCCATCTTTTGGAGATTTAACATCTCATACTTGTTATAGAGCCTTTCCAACTCTTGGTTGATGTCATTAATCTCAATTTCACACCTAGCTGGGTCAAAAATCTGTGCAAAACACCATTTAATGTACCTCATCTTGAACCTAGGGTCAAGAATTGTAGCAATAACCATAACATTGTTCTTCTCCTCCCAATATTTATCAAATTTGTCTAACATAGCATCAGCCATACTCATCAAATATGTATCTCCAGATTGTTGCGCCCCTATCAATGCTCTCTTAACTTTCACTATGTAAGGATAGAAACAATTGGCAGTTGGATAGATTGACCCAGAAAATGCAGTAGTGGCCTCTGCCATTGTTCCCATTATTGGCCTAATTTTTTCAAACAATACCCACTTTGAATCTGTAGGTTTCCAAACATAATTGGTGTCTACTTCTTTGTAATAACCAAATGCATCCTTATAGTCAATGCACATATCTAGCATTTTATAAGTTGAATTCCACCTTGTTTTAACATCCAGAGATAGCCTCCTTCCCACTTTGACAGAATATAGCCTCCTTCCCACTTTGACAGAATAATTGTTGCATACTTCCACAAACTTATAGATGCGGGATGGAGACCTCTTAAAGTATTTCACTGTGTTCCTCAAGCAAGTTATCAAATTTTCTATTGGTTGGAGGCCATCATTAATAACCAAATTGACTATGTGAGCAGCACAACGAATATGAAAGTAACTAGGATCCAATACTGAATATTTTCTTACAAGAAGCTTTGCCTTCAAATTTGTGACATCAGTATCATTGTTTGTAGCATTATCAAGAGTTATTGTCGTGACCTTGTCTTCTATTTTCCATTCTACCATACACTCAAAAACAGCTTGAGCTATGACAATACCAGTGTGGGGAGGATCCACCTCAATAAAGTTCAAGACACGGCATTGCAAAACCCAATTCTCATCTATATAATGTGCCACCAAACACATGTATGAAGGTTTTGATTGGGCGTCCATAAATCGAGAGTTAAACTTATTGATTCGCCTCTTTTAGACTCTTCTTGAGTTGGGTTTTTTCATATTCATAAACCTTCATGCATTCATTTTTTATAGACTTCCTACCAATCCATTCATAGTTACCATTCATCCATTTCATCAAGATATTAAACCATTTATGCTCTACCATCCTAAATGAATACTCATGAGCAATTATCATCTTGGCAACCAATTGTCTAGTGTGTTCATGATCATATTCGATAGGATTAACAATATGAATTACCATCATTTGGACCAAAGTTTAGTGTACCTTGAGCTTTAGCCTTTGCCAACTTGTTCTGAAATTGTGTGCACTTGTCTAGGTGTCGGTTTAGAGTTGTAGTAGCACCCCCTGGATGGTACACATAACTCCTATGGCAGAACTTACACTTCGCCTTTGTCTCCATGACACCTCTCTCCTTCTTGGATGGGACATTGACAACCTTAAAATATTTCCAGCAACCAGCCCTTTTGCCTCTTGCTACCTTGCACTTGGGAGACAATGTAATACTAGTTTTTTTCCCTCCTGTCTTTGCCTTCTTAGCCTTTGACGTACCATCACCAACCTCATCAGCCCCCTCACTTCCACTTTTGCCATCAACTGAAGGTAGGCTTTCAGACATATCATCCCTCTTGTCGAAGCTGTTATCATCGTCATCCTCTTCTTCTAAAACGGTCTCCAATGGCTGCACAAGGAAACATACATGTATAACTGAATCATTGCTATTGCATTAAAAAAGAAAGTATGTGTTGTAGCTACGGGCTAAACAGGAAAGAGGGGGACTAGTCAGGAGGAAGAGGAGAGCAAGCCTGTGGGAGTATTGGTGAGAATGAGAGAATCCCCCCTTTGCCCCTCCTGGGGATTTATATATATGAGTGGGGTAGAATGGGAAATCCCCATTCTACCCCTTAGTATTTACAAAGAATGAGGGTACATTGGTATATTTACACTGGTACATTCCTCTGCACTATTGGGCTTATTACATGTTGGACTAGTTGCACGGCCCAGTCACGGGGGGTTGGGCCACCCCTACAACAGTATGACATTCTTCATTTTTGGGATAAATTCATAATCTGGATAGCAATGAATAAATAATCTGGATAGCAAATTAGCAATGAACAAATATTCCTATAACCTAGAGACCAATCAATGAATCAAGCAAATTCAAGTATTTGGGAATTAGATAACATATTAGAATACCATCACCACGTCCACGGACAGAGAGGGATTCGATGACGACCGAGTGCTCAATCCTTGTCCATGGGGCTTACTCCTCGACTCCAAACTTTGAGGACGCAGCGATGCACTTTCCTCATCCTCCATGGCCGCGGGTTGAGAGGGCTTGGAGCACAGTAGGTAGGTCAGCAGCAGTTCAGCAATCGAAAGAGGGAGATCGAGGATTCGAGAGGAAAAAGGAGAGAGAGAGAGGAGTGACCGAGTGAGGACCAGACCTGGCTCGTGGAGGGAGAGGCACCGCCGCAGTCACCTGACTTGCATCGCGTCGCATCTCGCTCGCCCCGTCGCCGGCCACGGTCGTGTGCTACAGGTTGCGGCGCAGCGGCGGCCAGGTGCGGAGGTGCCTGTGCGGCTGTGCGCGTGACGGCGTGAGGGTTTGCTCTTCTATGCCTGTGAGTGTTTGGGATGTGCGTGTCTGGCTATGGGCTATGGCCTGTGGGTGGCTTCGGCCTGCGGGCTAAATTCCTGGAAGCATGGCTCATTTGGCTCGTGAGCGGCTTGCGAGCTGGCTCGAGTTGGCTCGTTATAGCTAACGAGCTAAAATCTTGGCTCGGCTCGTTATCCTAACGAGCTGAGCCGAGCCGAGCCAGCCACGAGCCGAGCGAGCTAACGAGCTTCGAGTTTTTCGTCCAGGCCTAATGCCAACGCCCACATCTAAATCCGCCATTCATCACATGTATGGAGAACGTGAAGTGAAGACTGAAGATGACGACCAATGCGCAGCTTAATCGGAGGTATTCCGTGGGTGCACCCAACAGATGTAATTAACCAGGAGCCTTCCAAGGCCCCAAAAACCAAGAGATCACAACGCCTATGTCAGATCTATTATGCAAAGCAGGCCATGGAGCAAACATATATAAAGAGAACTTGTAATTTTGTTATTCTCAAATGAATGAATGCAATGTATGTTTTTCTTATCTTTTCTTGTATTTATGTATTTTTGTGTACTTTAGTACATTGGCACGCTCGCACCTTATACGCTGTGGCAAGAAATCCGAAAGCAATTTCTCGCATCAAATAGTTAAATTCCATTTTCTCTTAATAAGTTAATGTTTTACTTTTCTAGTCTAAAACATTTGCAAATATACATGCATCTATTATCTACAATAGTATTGATTAAACACTTCGTACCTCATTCTGTGGATACATTGGCAAGTAATTGATTAGACATTCCCGTGTAACTTGTTGAGTACAGTTGTACTTATACTTGCTAAACAATCAACAGATGAAGTTTAGAAAGATGCTAAGGAACCCTTTGAGGGAGGCTTCGATGACTCCCTAGAAGGAGATGACTATTGGTGTTAGGTTTCATCTACGCTTAAGCATACATATGGTTTATTTGAAAGAATTTTTATGTTGTAATATAAACTTTTAATATTGCAAACTTGGCTGCTAAGCCATACACTCTTATAATAAAAAGGTCTGGTTTTTATAATTAAAGTATAAGTAGATTTAATGCACACTCGTATACAACACTCCGCAGCTGATCTTTTTGGACAATTGCGGGAAACCAATAGCCTCAGAAATGGGTTACATATTTTCATGCTAAGAAAGAAAGCTATTAATTGTGGTTAATTAAAGAAAGCTATTAATTGTGGTTAATTTACTCTATTATTTTTCATACTAAAAATCCAAATACGAAAGCGCATTAACACCCATTAATAGTCATAGCTCATAGGTTACCTGTTACCTCGTAATAGGTTACCATGTGTAGTCTGAGACCTTGGACAAAACTAGCTGGATGGTTAAGGTGAAAGTTGGTGCACCTTCACAAAATCCCTTCATATATACCCTTGGCTCAGCTCACACAGCCTTACTTCGTGCAGTGACGCACACAGAGCCATGGGACGCCGCACACACCTCCCTCTCCACGTTGTCCCGGCCGCAGCGCTGCTCCTGCAGCTGCTAGCGTCGTTACATGTCGCCGTCGCTTCCGACCCGCCCTTCTCGTGCGGCGCACCGTCCAACGCGGCGTTCTGCAACACGAAGCTGCCCATCGACAAGCGGGTGGACGACCTCGTGTCCAAGCTGACGCTGGAGGAGAAGATCTCGCAGCTCGGGGACCAGTCGCCGGCCATCGACCGGCTCGGCGTGCCGGCGTACAAGTGGTGGAACGAGGCGCTGCACGGCGTGTCCAACTTCGGCCGCGGCATCCACCTCGACGGCCCGCTCCGCGCGGCCACCAGCTTCCCGCAGGTCATCCTCACCGCCGCGTCCTTCAACCCGCGCCTCTGGTACCGTATTGGCCAGGTACGTACGCGCTCATGCACGACCTACTGTTCTTTCTGACTCTTTTGAGTTGGTGTGAGTGAACAGACTGCTTACGACTAGTACTTAGTGGTTAGTTAGTACCTAGAGGGGCTTAAATTTAAGTATGTTCCACAATGCGTAGTCTTCATGAAGGAAAAGAGTAGGTTGGAGAAAATTGAGCTAGTAAAGAGGGTAACGTGAGAAATGAAGACCAAGAGGTGGGGTTTTCTGCAAGAACTGCAAGCTCGGTCTGTTTTTGCGCCTAATTCCACCGACCGTGTACTCCAACTTTCGAACACCTGCCTGCTCGTACGATCCAGCGTTTAGAGTTTTGTCAAAAGTGTGCAAGGAGATTCAGATCATTGCAACCTTTTGGGCTGAAAAATCGACAACATAGGAGTAGCTTCTGAACTTCAGGCACTCTCTCGAAGCACACTGCTAAAAAAGAGGGATTAGTTGGCAGGGACGCTAGAATCAGTGGCAGCAAATTGTGTAAAAATCTATGTAGAAATCTTGCTTCGTGAACTGATGGTGCGTGTCACACAAATACAACGAGCAGGTGATTGGCATAGAGGCGAGGGCCATCTACAACAACGGGCAGGCCGAAGGTCTCACCTTCTGGGCGCCAAACATCAACATCTTCAGAGACCCCAGGTGGGGCAGGGGACAGGAGACCCCCGGCGAGGACCCCACGCTCACGGGCAAGTACGCCGCCGTCTTCGTCAGGGGTGTGCAGGGCTACGGCCTTGCGGGCGCCGTCAACTCCACGGACCTCGAGGCCTCCGCGTGCTGCAAGCACTTCACCGCGTACGACCTCGAGAACTGGAAGGGCGTCACCCGATACGCCTTCGATGCCAAGGTAGCCAAGAAACGCTGCTGATTCAGTGCATGGTTAAATAATTGTTCCATACTTTGGTCAGGTATATTTGGTTTGGTTTGACTCTGACTGAATCATGCCAAAATTTGTTCAGGTGACAGCACAGGATTTGGAGGACACTTACAACCCTCCATTCAGAAGCTGTGTCGAAGATGGCGGGGCCAGCGGCATCATGTGCTCCTACAACCGCGTCAATGGTGTACCAACCTGTGCTGATTATAACCTCCTCTCCAAAACTGCAAGGGGAGATTGGAGATTTTACGGGTAAGTCAGGAATGTTGAGTAAAAAGTGTCATGACAAAGACAGAGATCTACAAATGAAGCCATTCTTTTCCTTGGCCTATGTCCCAGCTTTGTTGAAAGTACCTGTAACTAGAGAAAGATTGGCCTAGTAACTAATACGTCCAAGTTTCCTCTGTTGACCAGATATATCACTTCAGACTGTGACGCTGTGGCCATCATTCAGGGTGTTCAAGGATATGCCAAAACAGCAGAAGATGCAGTTGCAGATGTCCTCAAGGCTGGTATGAGTGAACTAGTTGTTATCCACAATACATATTATACTACTGATTGATTGGAAACATACTGTTTCTCAAAGAGAGATTAATTCCATAATATTTTATCTCGTGGTTCTGACAGATCAAGTATTACCCCACATGGAACTCTTGGGCATTTAACATCATAACCGAAAACTAAAACCATGATTCTTGGACAAGATAATAAGGCAAAAACATAGATGTTAGGTTAGGTCACTGAACTATAACCAAAAGGTGATTCGACTCACGCTACTCATACAGCTTTCCGTTTTGCTGATTTGAGCACTCGAACCCACTAGAAGTCTAGAAATAATTCATGGCGTGACACTGAACATCATGATATCGTCTACAATCCAGCTGTCCTAAAAAAAGAACACCACACCAGCATTCGAGTGCTTACGCTAGCGTTAGATGGCACAAGGGCTCAAATCAACAATGATAGTGAAATAAGGTCCAAATCAGAAAAATAATAAAAATTCTGGGACTTAAATACTTTGTGAAACAATAATTCAGAATTGCAAAAATGTGTTTATTACCTTTCGTAACCTGAAAAACTTTCAGGAATGGATGTCAATTGTGGCAGCTACGTGCAGCAACATGCTGCCTCAGCAATCCAGCAAGGGAAGATCACAGAACAAGACATCAACAGAGCCCTCCACAACCTCTTCGCTGTCAGAATGAGGCTGGGACTCTTTAATGGCAATCCAAAATACAACCGGTACGGCAATATTGGGCCAGATCAGGTGTGCACACAGGAGCACCAAAATCTTGCTTTGCAAGCAGCACAAGATGGCATTGTCTTACTGAAGAACGATGCCAATGCTCTTCCCCTGTCCAAATCAAAAGTCTCATCCATTGCTGTCATTGGACACAATGCAAATGATGCCACAAGACTACTTGGAAACTACTTTGGCCCTCCTTGCATATCTGTCACCCCCCTTCAAGTGCTGCAAAGCTATGTAAAGGACACAAGGTTTGTAGCTGGGTGCAACTCAGCCGCTTGCAATGTGTCATCCATTGGTGAAGCAGTCCAATTGGCAAGTTCAGTGGACTATGTTGTCTTGTTCATGGGATTAGATCAAGATCAGGAGACGGAAGAGGTTGACAGGCTGGAGTTGGGACTCCCAGGAATGCAGGAGAACCTCATCAACAGCGTCGCAAATGCAGCAAAGAAGCCAGTGATCCTGGTGCTGCTTTGTGGTGGCCCAGTGGATGTGACCTTTGCTAAGTATAATCCCAAGATCGGGGCCATCGTCTGGGCCGGTTACCCGGGTGAAGCTGGGGGGATTGCAATTGCCCAAGTCCTCTTTGGAGAGCACAACCCTGGTGAGATTTCTTTCACTTACTCTGAATAGTTCTTCGCCATTCTCTCATTAGGTATTAGCTATTATAATTATATTCGTACAACCCTCTATCTTGATGTTATCCTAGGCTACTAGAATAGTGCAGATAATATAACCTAACCATAATTTTAAGAAGCAAGAAACCATTTTGGCTAGAAAAGGTACAGTTTCGATCTTTTCAAGGTACATATGATGGAAAATTGGACCTCAAATACTGAACTGTTTCATATGGTCTATCTTCATCAGGTGCAAGGTTGCCAGTGACCTGGTACCCAAAAGAGTTCACAAATGTGCCCATGACGGATATGCGGATGCGTGCCGATCCATCCACAGGCTATCCTGGACGCACATACCGGTTCTACCGAGGCAAGACTGTCTACAAGTTTGGTTACGGCCTCAGCTACTCAAAGTACTCTCATCAATTCGTTTCAAAGGGTACAAAGCCACCCTCCATGAACAAGATCGATGGTCTGAAGGCTATGGAGACGGCAGCAGGCACTGTGAGGTATGACGTCGAGGAGATTGGCTCCGAGACATGCGACAAGCTCAATTTCCCAGCGCTTGTCAGGGTGCAGAACCATGGCCCCATGGATGGCAGGCACCCAGTCCTGCTCTTCTTGCGCTGGCCGAACGCGACAGATGGCAGGCCGGTGAGCCAGCTGATAGGCTTCCACAGCCTGCACCTGAAGGCGATGCAGACGGCTCATGTGGAGTTCGAGGTGAGCCCCTGCAAGCACTTCACCAGAGCAACGGAGGATGGCAAGAAGGTGATTGATCAAGGGTCGCACTTCATGATGGTTGGCGAGGATGAGTTCGAGATGAGCTTCATGGCTTGAGTGTGTTGGAATTGTAACAGCGGGATTGGCAGCCAATGCATTCCATTTACATGCTTGCTTAGCAAATGTGCTACTCCAGGAGACGAGGTTTTCAGTTATCCGCAAGTGGAATCACTTAGCCTCGTTTCCTATAGTTTGTAGTTTTGTATTTTCGAATTAAGTAGATGATAGATCTATAAATGACTGAATGGATGTAGATTTATCATATGTTTTTCTTTGTTTCACTTTTGATGATTACATCTTATTTAGATGTGGTGGATTACTGGATTTAGCTCAGTTATCTTTAAATTAGTGGTTATACCTTGAATTGAAATCAATGTTCTCCACATCTTTAAGTCTGAATAGTCTATATCTATATGTTAAGTATTTCAGATGTGTGAGCTACTGAGCTTCATGTCATGCCTTCATCTAAGCTTTTTGCTGTGAATCTGTGAAATGAGACCCTTAGCAGCAGACAATTTATCACTTATGAATTATTAAAATACATATTCTCCACCTCTTGCTTGTGATTCTGTGAACAAATACTAAGTATTTCACAATTGTGAACAAATAGTTTTAAGTTGATTTTCACTACCCTAATGTGAATAGTAAATATACATAGTTTCAGAAGAGATAATAGGAGCCAAGTGGAATTGCATATTAGTGGAACTAATTGTAGTCTTTCAATCAGTTTCAAGGCATAAAGAATCGTCAAGTTAATTTGTGATTTTTAATTACTTTATATTATTTGATACGTTGTCTCTAGTATGAATATTTATACTTTAATTTTTGTTATTATAGTTTTTTTATGTTTTTTATTGAATAATATTTTATTAACTTTGAATATCTATTTTAAAAATTCTGAATCCGCCACCACTCGGAATCCTTCGTCGCTGGCCTGACGTCGCCCTGGGACCCCGCTGCTGCAGATCCATAGGGCCTCACCGCCGAATCTCCGCCGACTGGCAGTCGCAGACCCTGCGCGCACCGCCCGAAATCCTCCGCCGCTGGCCCAACGCTGAATCTCCGCTCCCAGGCTTCGCCACCGCTACTCTCGGAACCCGCCACCGCCGCCACTCCCGGCACCCGCTGCTGCCGACGTCGCCGCTCCCAAAACCCGCTGCCGCCTGGGAATGAGAAGAGATGGGTGGGAGTGTTTTGACGGGTGTTCTGAGATTAAGGTTAAAGCGTGTCTAACTGTCTACCAAAGCGTACTACATTATTCACATTTTCTCAGTGGCAAAGCACTATTTTGAGTTTTACGTTTTTTCTCCAGCCCAGATCTCCAACCAAAAGCCACGTTCTCGTCTGTCTTCCCTAACTCTTTTTAAAGTCTTTCTTCTTGCATCTCTAACTCTTTAAAGTCTTTCTTGCATCTCTATTAAAAACTCGTAGTTTAGACAAATATGAATGTACCATATAGTATCACAGCAGTTGCTACTGGCTAAAATTACTAGCTAAAAATGCACCCGAATCCAACCACGTGCTTCGGACCAACGTGAGTCATGCCCCTAGCTGAACAATTTCGCGACAGCTATTACCAAGCATGCAGCAACAGTGACAGCTAGTCCAGCTCAACTGATCGTTTCCCCCACTCATGCAGTCACCGACGAACATGTTCTTGTTACGGTAAACCTTCTAAATTTTGATTATTGATTTTTGAATATTTAGATTAACTATATAAAATAATATATATATATATATATCTTAAAAACTTTTATAAAAAATAATTTTATTGAATTTTATAAATCTATTATAATATAAATTAGTGATTGAAGTTAGTTTGGGGATCGTATCAATACCAAAACGAAGTAGAGGGAGTACTTTTGCACCAAACTAGTACTAGTGCAATCAAAGCTCGACCACCCGGCAAATCCCTTCTTTTTTTCTCCCGTTTCCTCTTGTCCTGCGCGCACCGCCAAGATGCGTAGAGTGGGCCCATCCATCAGTCCCACCGCCCGATAACTCCACGTGAGAGCGTCAAACCAATCGGAGCCGTCCGATCTCCTTCTCTCTCCCAAAAAAGAATTCCGCGAAGATGCTATCACTTTCCCAAATAGTCCCTTCCCGTCTTCCCCGGGCGAGGAGGAAGAGGAGAGGGCGGCTCGGAGACTCGCCTCGCGTGCTCCGCGCAACCTGCCCCGCCGCCTCCCTTCCCTGCGCTCGCCGAGGTGAGCGCCAATAGCTGAAACCTTGTTCTTTGCAACTTCTATTGGCGCGTGGGAGATTAGCTTTGCCTTTAGTAGCTTCTGTTTCTTAGGGACGACGGGGGATTGCTTGTTCCGTTTGGGGGTGTGGTGTTTTTTTTTCCGAACCCTTGGTTGCATGTGCAAGAAAGCTTCCGTTTCGTGGGATATGTTGAGATCTTTAGGTTTGTGTGGTTATTTGCTTGGAGCCAAGGAAAGGTTGGGATCTTGCGTTCTTGCCGCGTCGTTTCGGGGTTTTCTGGAGAATCTTGTTGTGTCTTCGGGTGGGGTGCCATTTCAAGAACACGGCTAGGTTTCTTGGTTCTTGTGGCCCGTTATTAGCGTCGCGCCAAGCAATAATTGGGGGTTCTGCGGTTCTTGGCTCTGTTCATTTACTGCGATTTCGAGGAAGATTGGAAGGTTCTTTCAGGAATTTGGATGGTTCTTGGTAAAGGTTTTGGCCTCGTGGTTGTCTGCTGAATCGATGCTCTGAAATTTGCCCTTCGGGTATGGTTCCGTGGTTGCTAGTGTTTCTTTTTTTTAGTCAAGGTTGCTAGTGTTGTTAGCCGTCGATGAGTCTTGTTTTCTCCTGTGTTGTGCTGGAACCGCGTGGAGGATAACTGGATAACGTTGATACGGTGACTTCAAAGACAAGATATCGTGGTGGTTCATGTTAACGTTCTTGCATTTATGATGGTTCAGTTTCTGTCCATTAAGTTTGCTGTATTCTGTGTTGGTTGGTCTCAAGTGTTTTGTCAGGTTGGAAGTTGGATTAACACACGGAATGATCCATTTCCCTCCTTTTTCTCTTTCATCTCACCCAATTCTCACCACCATCCAACCACTAGTTTCTCAATTGATCATGCCCTCGGTAAAAGTTTTTTATGTCCTCTAAATATGATCTGCTATTTTTTTTCATCGAAAGTAGACTGTGGACTGCTTGTTTTTTCGAGGAAATATGCTTGATTCAATGAGTTTGTCATTGCCATTGGGGTATTAGCATAACAGCAAGCTGTAAATGATTCGCCATGAACACTTTGTTGTGCAAGCCTGCTGTTTTTTTTAATAAAAAAAAACATTGTGCATCCTGTTGTTTTTAAGTATAGGTGTTCTCCTTGATGTAACTCAATTTAAAGTTCTTACAAGCCCTTTGTGTTGTATTATGGTAGGAAATAGCAAAAGGGCATTATGAGTCCAGGGAGCAGTTCAAACAATGGTCATGCGAAAGAAGCAGCGTTATATGAACAGCAGCAGTCCAAGGTAATCCCATATCACCTGGGTTGAATATTTTGCTTGGTTCTAAGTAGCATATTGCTGGATATAAACGCAACTCAGTCTTCTTTCTTAGACTTTTGTAGAGCCAATTTTCCCGTTTACCCTATTTTGCTCTCAGATCACTTGCTGTTCTTTCACATTTTTGTATTCAATTTTGTTAGATTGGTGAAGTTAGAACTGCCCTAGGACAACTATCAGGGAAATCAGCACTATATTGCTCAGATGCTTCAATTGCAAGGTACCTGGTAGCAAGGAACTGGGACGTGAAGAAGGCTGCAAAAATGCTTAAGAAAACCTTGAAATGGCGTTCAGAGTATAAGCCTGATGAGATCCGTTGGGTGAGCTATTCTCACCTTGACTTAAGAAAACCTATATTGGTTGAAAGAAGTAACAAACTTCATGTATCCATGTGGTACAAATGATTCACCTTATGCCATTGTGGAGCTTCGTAGCATGCTTCATGAAACAATTGATGCGTTATTACTTTTGGTTTGATGTCGTAGTATTTGATAGAAAATCTCATTTGAATTTTATGATATAGGATGACATATCAGAAGAAGCTGTGACTGGAAAAATTTACCGAACTGATTACTTCGACAAGAGTGGACGGAGTATTCTTGTCATGAGACCTGGATGCCAGGTTTGACGATGCTCCTTTTCCCTTTCTTCTATCAAAATGTGTATATATAGTTTCTATGTACATTAGACTGTCATTCTAATTTTGTTACCTCATTTTCAGAATACCAAGAAGGCCAAGGGGCAGGTCAAATATTTGGTATACTGTATGGAGAATGCAATTCTAAATCTGCCACATGGTCAGGATCAGATGGTTTGGCTCATTGATTTTGCTGGCTTCAGCTTAGCTAACATATCACTTCAGGTGACAAAAATGACAGCAGATGTCCTACAAGGTCATTACCCCGAAAGATTGGGTGTGGCAATTCTTTACAATGCCCCCAAGTTTTTTGAGTCTTTCTGGAAGGTATGGTTTTTACAATCTTTGAGCATCTTATCATTATTTCTATTTAATCAGAAACATGGGGATGATGTGTTTCATATCAGTGCCTAAGCTGTATTTATTCTCTTCTTTGCATATAGACTCCCAATATAAGATGTGTAAGTTAGAATTTCTTCTTAATATTGGAATAGGGCATTTTCTTTTCTCCATGAAATTCATTTTTTTTCTCTGGTATAGTTGCTGTCTGTAAGTAATGTTAGAATAGGAATTCTTTTGTATTTTCTTATATGTGTAAGGTATATTCCCTTGTAATATCCCTTTGTACTCGTTATATGTACTGTCCATTGGACCTCATGAATATACGTACAATATTCATAACATAGTATCAGAGAAAGGAGCTAGGTACAACTATAGCACATAGAAGGAAGTGAAGCATTCTGTGTTATTTACCGTTATTATTATCTGTTTTTAAGAACTAAAATCTAGATCTTAATGCAGATGGCAAGCCCCCTTCTTGAGCAGAAGACTTTCAATAAGGTCAAATTTGTATACTCAGATAATCCTGATAGCAACAAGATCATGGAAGACCTCTTCAACATGGATGAGTTAGAATGTGCATTTGGTGGCAGCAACCAGGCTACTTTTCAGCTAAATGAATATGCTGCTAGGATGAGAGAAGATGACAACAAGATGCCGTTATTCTGGAGCCCTGAGAATTCTGCTCTTGCTTCCGAGCCATATCTGATGAACAACCACAGGCCCCAACAATGTAGCTCGATTTTGAAGACTGAAGAGACTGAATCTGGAAAGAGGGAAGGAACAGAGACTGCATCTGAAAAGAGGGGAGAAACAGAGGCCAAATCTGAAAAGAGGGGAGAAGCTGAGACCGAATCTGGAAAGAGGGAAGAAACAGAGACCGAGTCTGGAAAGAGGGAAGAAACAGAGACCGAGTCTGGAAAGAGGGAAGAAACAGAGTCTGAATCTGAAAAGGTGGAAGAAACAGGGCCTGAATCAAGAACAGTTGAATTGACAAGCTTGCCAGGAGAAGGTATTGCTTCAGCAGATAAAAGCGGCGGTTCATCTGATCCGTGAAGTATCACGATGAAACATACATGCCAAATGTTGATATGAGAGTTACCACAGTGAATTCTCACCAAGAGATGAACATCAAATGTGATGACAACTCTTTTAACACAGAATGAATGTTATGCCTGACTTGTTTTGTAGTCGGCACCACCCTATTTCTTTCTCTCAGACCGTCATGACCTTATTCCGAGAACCTTTTAGCAACAAATGAGATACTATCAGATGATAAAGAACAGTACAATACTTCCCCTCAGTTTCCTCGTGGCATTGTTCTTCCGAATTTATTCCAGTTACTTGTGTTGTGTCTTCTATATTCTATGTTTTCTTTAAGAAATCTGAAGTTATCTTCTCTACAGTTTCTAGACTTCGTAGCAAAAACAGGATGAAATTTTATGGCGATTCAAGACAAAAATGCTTCGCACCGGCAGATTTTGGCTTAAAAAACGTAAGTTCCACATATCCACTGTTCACTATGTAATGTCAAAATTTAAGGGGTTGACCACATCTTGTATTTTTGTCAGAAGCCACCATGTGCTTTTCCGGTTAGTAAAGACATAGCGGTAGGCTTGAAAATTGCAGCCCTCTCACTACAAATGTTTCCGCTCTTTGTAAGCTATAGACAAAACCACTATCACAAGTCAAAAGTCATAGAAACTGTGTCTCTGCGGTATCGGTGACTCGCAACGAATCCTGGAATCCAGAGTTGAGTAACCCTTTCTGATCTTGCTTCCATTATCTACATTAGCTTCGATCACAAACACGCTACAAACTGGCCTGTGATCTGAGAGCCTCGACTCGCCTCGGATGTACTGCAGCTGCTCTATCCCCTGGCCGTGCCACAGTATTCGGTCACACCTGCATTCACATGGAACCATATAAATTTCAGTTTCCTTCTCAAGAACTGTCAGGTTTGGCATGTCTGAATTCTTCAGCGTTCAGATCAGTGCTTGTTCTTTTGTACCATGCAGGTGTTCTCCGTTTCTTCTTCGATTTGGTGGTCTCCCCTGCGTACGTGTCAGAGTTCTGCGTGTATTTGTACGTCGGCGCAAAATAGATCTTGCCCTCCTTCCACCCTTTGAACACTCTTCCTGCTTGTCTCTCAATAATCAACTATTCAGGAATACCATCTTGTCAGCAGATTTTGCCAAACCAGGTTGGCACTAACATAAGAACATGTTTTCACTGTACTGCCATTGTAGCATATATGAAAAATGCTCAGTTCATACCTGATCTTTCCCAAGTAAAGTATCCCAATCATTCTCCTCTAGCAATGTCTTGGTCTCGTCGTAGCCCAATGCGACTCGGTAATTTAGGTCTCCGAGCCATACGATCCGGCTGCATTAGCACACCAATTGACCATTGTAAGTACTAACCATGTTGTATGTACTGTTGTGCCTTGCAGGTTGCAGCCTAGCTAGCATACGATCTTTGTCTGTGATGGCTTACTCATGGTCGAGGATCTTCTCGGGGATCCGTTGGCCCGGCACCTTGCAGATCCGCGGGAACTGCGCGCTCTTAAGGATCTCGGCGACGTCGGAGTTCCTCCTCACCTCGTCTCCCTCCTTCTCACCGGACGCCAGGTGGCTACAGATGAAGCAGACGCTCGTCTGGTGCAGCGTCATGCTCATCGCAATGCATCCCTGAAACATGAAAACCACCATGATTTCCAAGCACTGGCTCACGAACCTGAGCATGAGCAATTCACACACATGAAATAAGAAGACGCGCACCTTGTTTCCAAGGCGCCCCATGACGCCTCTGCCAACGGAGTCCACCCTGAGGTGGCCGATGTACTGCACGAGCTCCCTCCTCACCCACACCGACAGGAAGATGCCGACCATCTGCTTGCTCGCGATGAGGCAGTAGTTCATGCTGCCGCTGCTCCTCATCAGCTCGCCGCCTTCAAGTGGTGGAAGCGGCGTGGTCGCCACGTCTAACTCCTTGGCGCTGCCGCTGCCTGACAATGCCTCGACGCGGTAGATGAACTCCCGCATCTCCCGCGCCCGGCGCTGCATGGCGGATGGGTCGGACATGCAGGTGCACGTCTTCACCAGCGCGCTGTCCACGCGGTAGTTCTTGCTGAGGACCTTGAGGGACGGCTTCTGGAAGAAGAGCAGGCCGCCGCTGGAGGACTTGGGGATGGTGTCGCGCGTGCTCTGACGGCTCTGGGAGGAGGAGGCGGCGGTGGATTCCGATGGCGATAGCTCGTCGCTGGAGGACTTGTCCTGGGGCTTGTTCAGAGTTTGGTAGATGAGGCCCAGCCATTTTGCTGCTGGCTCGTTGTCCTCCAGGACCAGCACGTTGCCTGCGTTCAGAGGAACGATCTCCTGAAACCTGTGCAGAGTGTCAGAATTAGATATGCTCTTCATGTCTTCAGGTGTTTGCATCGATGTTAGTATGCTGCGTTCTGATTAACAATGTGAATGATTTGAGGTTGCCATGTCCATGTTCATCTGTAGTTCGTTCATGTAGGCAAATTAATCTGTTTTCTTGTTCTTGTTGAAGCATGCAACATCATGCAAACAATTGGAGAAGCTGCACGTGAATGATTGAGGATAAATGAAGGGTACAACAAAATGGGAAATTCTGTACCCTAAGACGTATATATCAGGCAATCCTTCTATCTGTAGAAAATCTTCTAGGTTAATGCTGCTGTTAGGAGGCTTCCCTCCCACATTCCATGTGCCTACAAACACCCTGCAAAATTGTCAATTAGAATCCAGTTTCATCAGATAAAAACAATGTTTACAAACTTTTTCCCCCTTAAATCCGCATTAAGCTTCAAAGGATGACAATACTATTTCTTGTTACCGGTATTCCCGGGTATCGACATTCTGCATATTGGGTGAATCCAGGCAGCTCAGAGTTAGGCTTTCCATTCGTGTCGTGCAATGCCGATCTGAAACCGAAAAGCAAACTCAGCAACTCAAATCACATCATGTGCACACATTCTCTCGAAATGATCAGAAAATCATGGCAGTGCATGCAGTCAATTACCTGAAAAGCTTTTGCGGACAGCAGGAGATGCATCCAAGAGCTCCGTCCTCTCGCTGCATTTCTCTTCCAAATCTTTAATATATATATATATATATAATGCAACTGTCAACCATGGAACTGCCAAGCTGATGCAACTGCAAAAACACCGAATTTAGCCAATCACACGCACCGAAGACGATATCCCTCCGCGAGAGCAGCTTCTTGTCCGAGCTTCCCGTACTGCTCCTCACTTCCTTGCGAAAGATGCTGGACATGAATGACTGAAAATCGAAAGGAGAACAAGCCCCAAAATCAGCCACAATTATACAATCTCTCCCCGATTTCACCGAGTCACCGCGACAACTTACCTTCTTCTTCTTCTTGCCATTCGTGGTGTACTCATCAACCGAGTTTGGCTTTGGAATGTCACAGGGAACATTGTGATTTGACATTCTTCTTACGGTAAAAGAAGCAGGTAACGGTATGGACCCTCATCCGGAGCCTATCGTAAAAGGCAGTTTCTCCCCTGTCAAAGCGAGAGCGAAATGTGGAGTAGTGGAGGCAGAAAAGCGGGGTAAAAATGGGTGGTAGGGAGGGAATTGTGAGGGCTTGAAATGGGCTCCTGATATTCAGGGTGTCAGATGCCCTTCGTTCTTGCCTTCTTGGTGCCTTTCGGAGAGGAAAATTTGTTTGTGTTTTTTTTGGGATTTAGCAGCTGAATGTGTCATGAGCACCCTGATTCTAGACATCAAATCACACTACCTAGGATGCTTCTGATCTTGTCAGGATATTGTTGGGTTTTACAAGCCATGTTAAAGGTACGATGGGTGTCCTAATATCATGCATTACCTGCAGAGATGCATGCTAGGGAGTGGGGGTGGTAAATAAATTATGAACAGTAAGACAACCTGCAGTTTAAAAGAAGTCAAAAGTATGAACTTAGGATGCCCCAGTTCAGGTTTTTAATCACGTAGGAACGTTGCTTGTTTGCATGTATCAAGTGGCAAGATAACACGTGCACATGTGTACAGCAGATGAGCAGAGATCATCCGATGGGCAAGTCTTCATGAAAGAATGAATATGGGGGAACAGATATTTTGATCACGCCGTATCATTTCAGGAGGTCCAATACAATTTTTTATTACTGCATCATTGTAAAGAATCTCCGTCTTACGAATAGGGGACACAAAAATAGAACACCGTGGTGATTAAAATTTATCCCCATTTGTAAGTTACAGGTCATCACCTAAATTGTCCCTAGATTTCTTTGTTACATGCTGCAAATGTTTCAAAAGAAACAAAAAGAGACGCTACAAACTGCAGTACTAACTCGTACATCTCAAGGTTACTAATGCTGAATAGTATGGAACTTAAACAGTTCTTGTCGGGAAGGAACGCATATTCGACGGATGAGAACGCCTCAGCCACTGCTAGATAATATAGCCTGCATGGCCATCAAAGGTAAAGGATGCACATTAACACAATCTCTTTCGAATAAAACTTTTCTATATCTTAAAATAACAAGTATTTACTTACAGATGGTTACTGAATCATGCTGTCAAGCTTCTGTCTGTACTGAGCCAAACTCTGCACCCAAAATTTGAGGGATTGAGATTAAAATTATGAAACATTCAAAAGATAACATAAGTTATTCATCCAAATTAAACACATATATGAAAAGTATGATGAATCCCGTTAATCATAAATAATCAGAAATTGCTATTGCTGTTTCCTGAAGTTGTGTTGAGCAGAAGAAAAGGCTTTGTTAGCTGTTTTGAGTTATGATTAAATCAAGTACAGTTGTAGATATAAAAAACAGCTTTAGATGCCAGCTAATAGGCGTTTTGAACATGACGTTGGAATCAGCATGTCGCTGCATCCAACAATTTCCAGTTGGAAAATAGAGAAGACCCTTACCCTGGTATAAGCATAGACACCTGCCTCAGAAGGCCCTGCTGGACTCCCCCGCCTGATAAATTTCCCTTCCTTAAATATGTAGAGCATAGGAATGCCAGTAGACAGCTCAAGGCTGATTACCTATGGAAAGAAGAGTCTTATTGCCTATCTCAATCAAAGAAACCTGATTGTTAAGTGTAGAATAAACTAGCAAAAAAGTTGTATCACCTCTTGAGAAGTCAATTTGTCCAGATGCATTATAATTGAACGAAGTGAATTCCCATGGGCAGCAATCATAACATGCTTTCCAGCCACAAGCTGAGGTACAATCTAGACCAAAAAAAATATCTAGGTTACAGACCTTCTCTAAAAAATGTTAATTTACAAACTGGAAAAAACACAACCGAATCCAGGCTCCTAAGGTTAATATCATATAAGTAGAGAAAATTAAAACCTAATAATAATTTGAACAAGCAAAGGGAAAACCAAAATATGTAAAATCAGCAGTATACCAAAGGTCCAGTGTCCAATCATATCCTTACCTGATCTTTGAAATAATCAACTGCTCTCTCCGCACACATCTCTAGGCTCTCGCCATTTGGGGGAGGAATGTCATAACTGCGACGCCATTCATGAACTTGGTCTTTGCCAAACCGATCAGCAGTTTCTTGCTTGTTAAGGCCTTGCAGTTCACCATACCTTTGAATATGTGGTAAAATTCCGTGTGATGTTCAAGAGGCAGAACTTGAAATACACCTTATCAGATATTCATTCTAAAGCATAGTGAACCCTTACATTCGTTCGTTCAACTGCCAAGCTGTTATGACAGGAATGGAGTGCTTCTTTGTCTCTTCACTGTATATCTGACTCCATCGGTGAGCTTGTTCGCTCTCATTGTGCACAATAATTGGAACCTAATATAGTCACAGATGTTAAAACCTTGAAACACAATTGATTGATAATGTTCACTCACAATATATTTCTACTGGCAATCTAACATAGAAAATGGTAAAGGACCTTCTTGCGACGATGATGCATCATGGCAAGCATAGCGGTCATCTGAGCACGAATTAGTGATGAAGTGTATATTACATCAACTGGGATATTACATATCCTTTTACCGGCCTCAATTGCCTCCTTGACACCGGTCGGGGTCAAGGGTACATCAACACAGCCAGTAAACAGATTTTTCTCATTCCACAACGACTCACCATGCCGAATCAATATCAGTGCACTTTCGCCTGCAAGCACATGAACAATAGTCTTATAGCATCACGCTATCAGGTATTGCAAAACATACTACAGCATTAGTAAGTCTAGAAGAACTTAAGAAGATTACTTGATTTCTTGGGGGTGCTGCCGCTTGTGGGGCTCAACGGTAGCTGAACCGGCTCCATCACTGACGATTGCGAGTTTGACGCGCAAACCAAACCCACTTTCCGGCTACCAGGGCAGCAATTCCCTACTGAGCCAAAGCGCACAATGCCGGTTCTCTTGTCAAAACCGAAGCTGCCAGCGTACCGCGGTTTCATTGAGGTAAGCGCATGCTGAGATGTGGACGCAGCCATTCTGTTCCGCACAAAGGCAACAAGGTTAGCCAATCCTCCCAGAGTCAACTAAGATCGAGCAATATTGAGATAGACACCACACATCAAATCAAAACCACCACACAAAGGAGATCAAGAAACAGCAGCAGCCACCGCATCCGCACTTCCGGCCAGACCATTACCATTCCAAAGTCCAAAACCCCGCCACAAATTTTGTGCACAGAAAAGGGGAGTACATACATGGGAAGAAAGGAAGACGCCGAACCCTCGGAGAAGAGCACCTCCGGAGGCGCAGGGCCGAGTTTTTTTTATGTCCGGCTGACCCCCAACAGGTCGGCGAAACCGAGCCCACGCTTCCTTGGCGAGATCTGCAGTGGCGGCGGGTCGGGTCGCGGTCGCGGAGATCTCCGGGGGCGGCGACGAAACCAAGGAAACGACGGGGGAAAGGGCTCTTCTGCTCGAGCCGTTCTCCCGAGTACTTGCGCCGGTGCGGTGCCGTGCGGTGCGGTTGGTTAGTTGCTTGGTTGGGCTAGGCTGCGTGTGGGTCGCAGTTTGGTTTTTATAAAAGGCGACCGGGGACGGGAGAGAGACGGGGTTGGTTGGTCGCTTCAAGGAGAGGAGGATTGTGACGCGGGTTGGTGCCGTCCTTTCATGACAACCACGTTTACCGTGGTGGTTGAAAGGCATGAAATTCATGGAACTTGAGTTTTGTGGTGTTTGGAATGCATGAATTTTATAGATTTTTTGAGTTTATGCTCTAAAGTGGTGTGTTTTGTGCTAGTTAGAGCCTGTGGTATCTAGTATCTACCATATGTAGGTATGTTTATGTGCTAGGCATGGTGATTTGTATGATCTTTTTCTTTGGTCTCGATAATGAATCGGGGCATCGCCTTTTATTAAAAAAAAACATAATGATGTTATGGAATTGTAAGGATTAACTCAAATGAACAAGCTTTCTGTTACTTAGAAGCGTAATGTTGTATGTATGTATGTATGTATGTATGTATGTACAATAGATCTTGTCGGTGAATTACCACTGATCTAACAAAGTAAATGTGATAAACATGACACTCGAGATCATGCTGAAAGAGACATGGCGTTTTATATAAGTTCATACCTTCTCTGAAGATAATAATAATCCTACTTCACGTGTTCTTATATTGCTAGAGAAACCTGGCTTATAGATTTGGCTGAAGAACTTGGTACGATCCCATAGAATGAATATTGTACATGTTTTTATCTTAGTCCTAGGTACTTACATTTTATCTAGGACACTAGTAAACAAGATGTTTAGTGAACTCCCACCATCAATTAAGAGGCAGTTAACCTGACAACTGTTGATGGTAAGCTCGACCACAATCGGAAAATTGAGATTTCCGACCACTTCGGTAACTTAGGGCATCTGTAGTGTATGAAAAGAGGAGGTCTTAAGCCACCTTAAGGTCAACCTTATACATTACAGGGGTGACCTTAAGCAGACCCTAAGCAAAAAAAACTTAAGGCTGGTCCTCAAGCTAAAGACCTGGCCATAAGCATTAAAATACAATTTTTCTTTATCTGCCAAGTGGGACCGTCTTAAGGCCCCTTGGGTTATATACACTATGGAGTTGGTCTTAAGGTTTAGATGGGACCCACCTTAAGACCCTTTGGGTTATATACACTACAGATGCCCTTATGGACAAGAGTGTCAACGATAAAATCATCAATCTTATGTAATGTAGAAAAAACCGAGCCTCACAGAAGGATTAAAGATGAGAATAGAGTACTATCATGGGAGGCTACCTGTTATTAGGTCATAGAATCTCCAAGTAGTGGTTGGTCGGGTAAATAAGCAATAATTCTCCGACCAGGGGTATTCGAACAGTATTGTTTTAGGTGATCTATAACCATAATAGCTTAGGGCCTTAATTATATATTAAAACCACATTCATGGGATTATTCAATCCTTTGTCAATGTGGGTCAATAGAGTTGACACAGATTCGTATACTGATGAGCCCCCGAAGATGTGATTGATAGTGTGCTTAAGGTCATTGTATGGCATATCCTCATCTTCCTCAGACTACTTCTTGCCACTCTTTTCTCCAATTTCTGCAATGGTTGGGAGCTGCCCTTTGCCGAAGTAGTAGTCTTTGAGTTCCTTTTGGAAAACTCGGCAATTGCAAAGATCCTGACCTTCCTTATTGTGGAGAGGGCACCATCTTGTCTTATCTGACTTCCGTTCAGGGCGCTTGTCTTTGCCTCGAGCGGAGTAAGACTTAGAGCCCTTAGACTCCTTATTAGGGATAGTAGTACTTTCTTTGAGTTGTTGGGTGGGCTTCTTGCCCTTGGACTTGTTTTTGGGCTTCCTGGACCACTTCACTTTTTTTTCTTGTCCTTGCCATGTAACTCTCCAGAACTTTGTCATCACGGTTGGCCATCCAATTCCATTCAACCGCTTCTGCTGCAGTCACATATCAGTCAACCATCTCGAAGAGTTCAACGACAGTGGTCGGAGGCTTAAGGGTAATATCTTCTATAAACCTCCGATTCCCGATTCCCTACTTAAAGACTTGAATGATCGATGAATTGGAAACTTATGGGATTGTGTTTCGAACCTGAATGAAGCGCTAGATGAATTGATGTAGTGTTTCATGTGGTTCCTGTCACATGTGATGCATGCTGTCTTCTTTTCCAGGGTGGTGGTAGGTGCCCTAGAAGTTGGTTAGCAGATGATCACAAAGATGTTGCCAGGAGTAGTTCGACCCGAGAGGCTGGTTTAATAACAATGACTAAGTAGACCGTTTGAGCAAAGTCAGGAGGTAGTTGGCCATCACGTGTTCGCCTCCTCCTACTACTCAGATAGTCTTGGTGTATATTTGGAGGAATTCAAGAGGATTTTGGCTCCAATCGAACTTTTCCATATTTGCTGGTCAAAATGAACACTAGGAATCGATGATGGGTTCATAATGCCTCCTTTGTGAAAAGGTAGGGTCATATTCCTAGGGTGATCGATTTCAATGATAACTGACCATTGCAGGACCAAGTCGATCTTGGATGCTGTTTCTACGGGAGTAGTCATCCTCGCGCTCTAGTTGTTGACACAATCTCTTGTTGGGAGATGTGATCTTCCACTCCTCCGAGGAGGCCGTGGATCATCAGCCAGGAGAGAGGTATGCTGCTCCCTTTTTTGTTGCCCCACCTGGTTGTCATTCAGGTTAGGTGAAAGACTTGGTCAGGAAGGATCTTGATCCTCTTTCTGATATCTAGAGGGGTGAGATCGACTAGACTCAGAGGAAGTAGTTCCGGTATGGCTACCAAACTACATGGTGGTCTAGAGATGCTAAGCAATTTCTTACGCAAAAACATCATATCGTGGAACCATTGCGAACTCCGGTTTGAGTTACCAAGCAGGTCATTTATGTGTTGCAAGTCTTGAGAAGTTACCAATTGGCATCTTACCCAACTGGGTAATCTAGCTTGGGCCTCAATCCTTCTTCTTCTTGTAGTTTCAGGATCATTTATATCCATATCTGATGATGCGTCCCTGGGTGGAGTACGATCAACTCAAGGATATTAGGGGTGCTCATCAATGTTGAGATCTTCGTTGTGGTTGAAGGCGTCCTAACCATTCTCACCAATCCTCGAAGGGGGTGGAGTGTGGGCAGCATCCTAAGAGCCTCTGTGGAGAGTTTTGAGATCATCATGGATGACGTAGACCCCCTGGGGACTATTTGTGGTCGAGTTCTTGGAATTCGAGGAGTAGTCAAAAGACACAGCCTCACTACTCAGAGCAACCCCTGCCGGGAAGGAAATCCTAGGTTATAACCGTCTTCGGCCACTCCATTGGTAGGTGGATGTGAATCCTCTGTAGGTAGGGTCAAATGTGGAGCACTGTCGACTCCGCATGCAGCGCTGGTGCTAATAACTGTAGGGTTACGGTTACCAGGTGACAGTGAAGACCTAGAGAAGTGCATTCCAGGACTTCGCATAGAAGGTCCGCCGTTGACTAGCAGGCCTGAGTACTCAGAGGCGGTGGCCTCGGAGCGGGTGGTGCCCTCAGGGGGTGAATGTTGATTTTGGTCGTTTGGGTCCTTGCCCTTTGGGGGTTCTGGTTCCTATGTGGACATAGCGATGTTGGCCGGAGAAACGACTTCCCGGGTCTAGAGACTCACTCTGGAATAGTTATTCCTCTCTGATGAGAAGACACTCTGCTCTAGTTCATGAAAGTAGGCATCCATGTTGATCCCTACGTAATCCATGGGGTCGAGCTAATGACCCTATTTTAAGAATAGGGCCGATGAGTTTCCTGCAACAGCCCAAGAGTTTAGTTGTGGACAGAAAGAATATCATGCCAGCTTATGAATATTTTAAAAGGATTAGATTGACTAAAACATGACCTAAGGCCAAAACGCAACAGCTTTACAGGCATCCAAGCTCGAAACTTAACTTATATTTGAAAGATATGAAGAAATCCCACATGAACGCTTGAGTGCGGTCATAACCCTAACACGATAGTTGATGTATCCTTCATTCTTATGCTATTTGTTCTGATAAAAATAAGCAAGATTGAATATACTAAGTACTTAGCAAGCAACATGGGAATGCTATGTAACTAATATGCAAAGAGTTCAAATGGATAGTCATAGGGTGTATTATGGTATTAATAGATACAAGTTTATTGGTAAAGAACTTTGCATTTAAAATAGTAAAACAATACTTAATAATAAGGGTTATTGTCAATGTCACATACAGAGGTTAGATACGTGTGGTTAAATCAGAGAGAGAAGGGCACACGTTCCCTTTTGACTACCGCATATAATCAATTGAAGTGGATTTAGTATCTAGTCAGATGCTAGGGTCCACATGTCTAATCACGGACCTCTCTGTCCAGGGGGTGGTCGATACTCAATTTGGTCCAAGCATATTCTTTCTGACCAGGGGTACTCAAAAGAACTATCGAAGCAATTCTCTATCAAACAATTACAATGGACAATAAGTTTATTTATTAAGGATTATTTAATCCTCGTTAGATATCTCGGATAAACATGGGGCATTTAGGTTTTGATCATCTTGGTAAGCCAATTGTAGTAGGTAGAGGTGTATTAAAAATGATCACGCAATTGAAAAGTTAAGAAGCTGAAAGCTGATATCTCTGTGTAACGATGACTTTGTCCCTTCCAATCTCTCGAGAGCAAACTACTCTTGGCGCTCCCAAGAACCAATCCGGCTCTCCAATTTTTTTTAGATTAATCCGGCTCTCCAATTTTGATCCTGTCCATAACTCATAAGCCGCTCCGAAACCAAAAACCGCAGCATCCCTTCGATGATGTGATGCAATGGCTAATGTAGCTAGCTATCAAAGGGGAAAACCATAAACTTAAATTTCATTTTTCTTTCTATGTGGCTCCTTTTTTACGCTTTCCTTGTGCAACTTCACGTTTTTTTACCTCTCGGTTCATCGCCAACTACCATGAAGAAAATCCCATGACACTGAACAGCACATGAGTATGCGAAGGATGGCTACTGGTGATGGTTTCAGGAAAGAGTCGTCGTTTTACACCGACGAGAGGCTTCTGGAATTCTCCAGTCTCCCAGCCATGGAAATGGCAGCCCTGCCTTTCTTGCTTCACCAACCCCCAATTCAGGCAGGTGGGCACCATCTGGACCGGTCATGCATTGTTGGGGTTTGTTTAGCTCGTCCAAAGGATATTCTCTTAACGGTGTATATTCCGTTTTGGTGACTAACAATCAGAGCTAGAAAAATTGGTGTCAAAATTGGGCCCGCTAGTCTTCAGAAACCGAGATTCCCGCGCAGGCGAAAGCGAGTCAACAAGAGCGTGCGACGATTTTTGCGTGTTCTTAACGTGAGAAGTGTCGCCAGCCATGCCACAGGTGAACACTTGGACGTCAGTGGCCAGTCATATTGACGGTCAGAATTTCAGCTCCGGTTGAGCAAAGATGCATGGCTTTAGGACAGTCTGCAACATATGACATGTCTTCACAAATTACAAAGCGACGCTTGCATACTCATCGTGAGATCGTTTTAATGTATGACAAAACCGGCTTATAGTACTTTTTTTTATAGAGTTCCCCTGTAGCATCCTGCAAATTGGAATCCATGGGGCTTCGGTGACCCATTTGATACCACTGTCTTGACTTAAGCATCCTTCTCTTCGTCTGCCCATAGTTGTGCCTCCCGTCTTGAGACCCCTACGTGTGTTCCAAAATCTACCAGAGCAAATTTTTCTGTACACATCGATCATGGAGAAGAAACAGGATCCATTCATACATGGTGAGAAAACCATACCTTGTACGGTATTGGACCTAGTCTGTTCGAGTCTTGCACATTCACTGTGATTGGACGATCACTTGTAAATGCCAACGAGAAGAATGTCGTATAGGAGTGTGGTGTTCCCAGGAATGTTACAGTCTCCTGTTAAAATAGGTGGATGATCTGAATACATGTGCACCTTACTGACGCTGTTAAAAATTGAGCTAGTATGAAGAGTTGAAGTCAAAAATGTCATCGCTAATTTAGCCACATCCTAAAATACTAGTCATTTGCGAGTAGGATGTATATAGTAAAGCTTAATCTGCTCTCTATTTTATGATCTAAAGCTTTGTTTGGTATTTATTACCTGAGAAGCAACCTGCTGGTTCAGGCCCATATGCCAAAGTTGCAGGTATCATAAGCTTGCGCTTTCCACCTGAAACAGTTTTTGGAACGGAGACACGGCGCGGTTAAGGAAAATGACAGTAGTGCTTGGCATAGGAATGACATGTCAATGCTTCTAATTGCTCAATTCTGACCATACCAACAAGCATGGGTGGCACGCCGCCACCACCACTGATACCCTGTTCAAGCCCTCGGAGGATCTGCAAAAGAAATGATGTGAAAGAAGCAAAATAATCACATGCCGTTTAGTGGTTACAGAGATTCATGCTACAATGAACATCTTTTGCAGTGAGCAAATGTTGCACACCTTGCCTGCGCCAATGCGCATTGTCAGTGGCCTTCCGCGCTTGTAGCTGCTGTCGAACACTGTCCCATCAGTAAATCTTGCAGTGTAGTGTACCTTACAACCAACAAGAAGAAACAAATTACTTCATATGTCGAAATGTAGCGAAAATTAGCAGCTTTATTCATTAGCGAACGACAAATACCAGGTGACAGTGAAAAGCGGAGAAACTTATGACATGCACTACGACAAATACCAGATAATACGTCATATATTCAGAGAACGGGAGTGCTTCTTTTACATAGAAAGTACAGTCAAAGAAAGTCGCAGGGCATGCAAGAAACCGTCCTCTCGGCACTGACATTGATGAGCTCGCCGCGCGGGGGCCGGGCGCCGGTGCCGACGGCGACGTCGCAGTACCCGAGTCCCGACTTGACGACGGTCAAGTCGCACAGCTTCTCCCCGACCGTCGCGTAGTACTCGATGCGCGTCGCGCCGGCGTCCCCGGCCGGGCACAGCAGCGCGGCGGAGGCCAGGAACCCCGCGCCCAGCGCGAGCAGCCCCCTCCTGCCGGTGCCGGCCGACGCCACCGGAAGAGAGGCGGGGTGGCACGGGGACGAGGAAGTGGACGGCGGGGAGGAATAGGAGGAGCTGCAGGGCGCAACGGCGAGGGCTTTGCTTGGTTTGGTGACCGGAGGAGACGGGATTGGGTTGGAGGCCATGAGCGACAGGGAGGAGATAGGAGGCGGCATGGCTTGCTGGTCGCTTGGTTTATCTCCAAACTGTGGCTGCAAGGCGGGCAGGCTCGGGTCGTCATATAAACAACGCACGATTCGCCGCGCCGAGGCCTTTGGGCTCCGAATCCCTAACAGGGCCGGGCCGCGCCGCGCGGGACGGGCCGAGGCGCGCGGAGAAAATTCCTTGCTCTTAGCCGGCTAGGCCGCCAACTTTGGGGAAACGGGATCGGCCGCGACGGACGGGCTGCCTGGACCGTTCCGGACCGCAACAGATGGTCGTTCCGTTCACGCTGTGCCCGGGACATCTGAGACCAGCATTGGCACATTCGCTATCCCCTTATCTCCTCTCTCTCTCTCTCTCACCGCACTTCTTCTCTCCGTTCTCACCGACACGCATTATCTCCTCTCTCTCTCCATTCTCACCGGCTCACCGCACGCACATTTTCTTCTCTCTCTCCGTTCTCACGCCGGTCGCGAACTCAGGGGAGACACGCCCTATCCTCCACACATTGGTCGCGAAGATCTCCATCTACGACACCGCCCACACCACCTCAGACCAAGTAAATCATTACCCACATTGCCCATCGATTGATCTTACGTCGGATTTCTTGCTTGCTTTGTTTGGATCTGATAACGAGAAAAGAAGCAGCACATTTTCTTTCACTTGCTTGCTTGATTTGTTCCCCTCTCCCTCTTGGATTCGGTGGCGAGGTACGGCGTGGGTCTTCGCCGACGGTGTAGTTTGTGGCCACCATAGGTGTGGCTCCCCGAAGGCTGCCGCATGGGTGGCTCCGTGGCGGCGGCCCGAGCAGAGGAGGCGACTGCGACACGACTTAGTGGAGGGAGACGACACCCAGCGTTCCTAGGCGCTCTCCACCCTGGGCGAATGGCCTTGGCGTCGCCCTCCAGCCGCTAAGACGCCTAGGCGTCACTCAGACGATGCCATGACAACCTTGCCACAACCGCTTCATGATCATAAGTCTTTCTACAAATATGATATAGTCGTAAGTCATTCTACGACCACCTTGTGGTCATGAACTCTTCTACAGCTAGCCTAACTTCGAACAGCTTGTCTACGACAACATGTTACATTGCAAGTTTATGTGACAAGGCAGTAAACATATGCATTTGTTCTTTGGAATAATCGCTCGTAACTTTTCCCTGTCTTTAGTGATAACAGCCAGGCAACGAGGAGATACCACATCACTAACAATAGCCTCCATTGGACAGTTTATCATTTAATACATTGATATGTCTCTTGGCATGGAACAATCTCCACCTCTTCGTACGCTATATAAAGTCTGATGTCAGAAAGAAACGAGAAGGCAACACAAGTGAGAGGATCAAGGACAAGACATTAAGTATTAGTCTTTCTCTTGATTGTAATCAGTATACGCGATATAGCCACACAGGGGTAAGGTTATTTTCTCCGGAGAAAGACCGAACCTGTATAAAATTCCTATATCTTTCTCTGTGTGGTCAGGTGTTTGAGAGATTCTTCGAATCAAATAATCATACATAAGATCGGTATTAGAACACCGACAGAGATATTCTCAAGTTTATAGAGAAAGCGGAATTTTGACAAGATTCGTGTATCTACTAGATTCAAATGGAAACAAAAATCATCAGTCAGGTTGGCAAGCTACAAATATGCTACATGAATCAAAAATGGGAATTAAGTTCTGCATAAGCTAGCAGAATTATGATTTCAATAAGAACCGGAATTTGGACTATCTAGAAAGAAAGAATCGTCATATTAACAAAGCTTTAAGAAACATTTCCACACATAAACTACAAACATGATGGGAGCGAGACACAGGTGATATCTAGGAAAAGAGAAAAACATGGTAGTAGCAACTAGCCACTACTGCATGTAGGCTTGTACAAGTCCAATAAAGACATGGCACGCATGATTGCACTTGTGCATAGCAAAATAGTGTATCGAATGTAACAAGTTACATTGCACAAAGAGTTAAATGACCTTCATGGTTTGAACGAACGACTAACCTGTACCATCATTGGCAATGTCAATACCATCGAAGCTAAAAATAATATCTGAGGGCTGTAATAATCCAGACTCCTCCACCCTCCTAACACGAACACCCTTTTGATCAGGTTTCATTCCCATTGCTTTGCAGAGTCAGGATTTTCCATTTTCTGCCATTCTATCCCAAGTATAGGGAAGCCTGAAATAATATCACAAAAAGATAATCAACAAATCACATGGCAAACACAGAATATCTGAGAGATAGAAGCGAACATTATAGCACTAAGTATTAGATGGAGGTTAACATGAGGGTAAAGACCACAAGAACTATTCATTCATAAAAAAATGTTTTGTAACTTGCATCATAAGATCAATAAGGAACATGGAATTGTCAACCAGGGCAATGCATCTGCAGTGCAGAAAACTGGATAGTGCATTAAAGGAATGGGAAAGAGAGGGACTAAGCAATTTGATCGACAGATTGCAGAAACTAATAGTACAGAAGATAGAAAACACTGAGCAGCATGGTCTCTATTTGACAACTCCTGCTGATAATTAATTTCATGATAAGCAACCCACCCTAAGCGGCCACTTAAGCAATATCAATCATTAGACTACAGCACACGAGTCATTAGAAGGGTAAAAAAACCCCTCATATGGGACTAAATGGTCATAATAATTAATAAATGCTTGCCATGTCATAAGAAACAATTGGATCCATACTGTGGTATAGATTATTCCAGTCAATACCGTTCAACAAGTTCTAATGTACTACTTAAAATGATACGAAAGATTACCAAAACAAGAGTTCATTGTGCTTGAGACCAGCAATAAATTAAATCAGTAATCATAATAATAAAAGCAAATTGTATCTTCCATACAATTATAGTAGGACAATTTACCTGTATTGTTATAGACATGGGCCTTGGGCCAGTTGGGTTATTATTAGGAATAAGAGATTGGTTTCTATTTGAGTTAGGGATTGGTTTCCTTGTATTAGAGATATGATTGGAGTTAGATTACATCTGTTAGGGGGAGCCATCTATATAAAGAGGCTACCGCATGCCATTGTCATTAAGCAGAGTAATAATGAAGTCTTCCTAGTCTAAAGTCTCTCCTCCCTCCCTACGCCGACTCCATCCGGCCATCTTCTTGGTGGTGTTTACCCGTTATGAACTGAGGTTCATAACAGATTGGTATCAGAGCAGTCGATCCCTTCCCACGACTTCTGCTACCATGGTTTCTGTGATTCGCCCTATTGCCGAGTCGTTAGCCATGATAAAAGCTAGCGTCAACGAGATGGCCAGCATCAACAAGAAGATGACGGACAGCTTTCTCAACATACAGACCATCCTTGAGAGGATGGATAATCGGATCGCCGCAGCGTCTTCTCCTGATACAGTATCAAAGGTGTTGGGAGCCGTATCGCTGACATCCAAAGCCAAAACCGTCAACACCACGTCCGAACCCAGGTTCCCAAAAGCCGCTGGAGTCGTCTGCTCGGTGAAGCCGTCGAAATCAACCGACAGCCTGCTTCACGCCGTCTCACCCATCTTCACACGGCGTTTGCTGCTGCCGCCGCGACATCGTCGGTCGCTGCCGTCCTCCATACCCGCCGCCACCGTCACCCGAAGCACCCGCACAGGTGTGGCCAACCGTCCAGCGGAGGCCGTCGCAAAGAGCAAGGCGACGCAGATAGCCGTGGGCCGCCAGATCTGGTCGCCGCTAGATCCACCGCCGCCGGGCCGACGTCGCCTCCGCCTTCGCCCGGGCCATCTCCGAGGTGTGGCCAACCGTCCAGCGGAGGCCGTCGCAAAGAGCAAGCGCGACGAGATAGCCGTGGGCGCCGAATCCGTCGCGCCGCGATCCATCGCCGGCGGCCGACGTCGCCTCGCCTTCGCCGCCGTCTCGAGGTGTGGCCAACCGCTCAGGCCGCCGAAAGAGCAAGGCGACGCAGATAGCCGTGGCCGCCAGATCGGTCGCCGCCAGATCCACCGCCGCCGGCCCGCCGCCGCCTTCGCCGCCGCTCGCCGAGCCGCCACTGCCGGCTCGCCTCGCCGAAGCGCCGCCGGCGGTCGGCCTCCACCGCCGGATCTGCCGGAGTCGCCGCTGCTGCAATCACCGCCGCGCGTCGCAGCCGTCCGCTCGCCTCGCTTCGCCGGCGGTCCGCCTCCGTTCGTGCCGCGCGTTCGCCGTCGATCCCAAGCCTCGCTCCGTCCTGCCGCGCCTCGCCGGGCTTCCTCCGCCGTGTCGCAACCGCCGCCGCCGATCCGCCTCGCGCGTGCGCGCACGCACGCCGCCGAGCGCGATCGCCGCCGATCCGCGCCGACCGCCGCTCTCCGCCGCCGTCGCCCCCGGATCCGCCGCCCCTTCAGGCACCGCGTCTGACCTAGCTTTTGTGTCGGTCGGTCTTAACGGACCGAGTAGTTAAGGCATAAAAAAAACTTTTGCTGGTGTTGAAAAAAAAACTTTTGCAGGTGTTGCAACTTTTGCAGCCATTCTATTTTCGAAGGCTCTACACTTCGTCTAGCTTTGTTCCGCGTGGATCTGGCCATCCGTCTCCATCCGCTGCAGCACTCCGCCACCGTTCGTCTTCTACATCGGCATCGACGGTCTTCCATTGACCGCCGTTTAGCAGCTCGAGGACAAGCTGCTTGTCCGGGAGGGGTGTAATGTTATAGACATGGGCCTTGGGCCAGTTGGGTTATTATTAGGAATAAGAGATTGGTTTCTATTTGAGTTAGGGATTGGTTTCCTTGTATTAGAGATATAGTTAGAGATATGATTGGAGTTAGATTACATCTGTTAGGGGGAGCCATCTATATAAAGAGGCTACCGCATGCCATTGTCATTAAGCAGAGTAATAATGAAGTCTTCCTAGTCTAAAGTCTCTCCTCCCTCCCTACGCTGACTCCATCCGGCCATCTTCTTGGTGGTGTTTACCCGTTATGAACTGAGGTTCATAACATGTATACCCTCCAGATTTTTCATAGTCTTGAATGAAGTGCATAATAACTGGGGTGGGTATCACATAACCTATATTCTCTGCATCTTCATGCTTGAGAGATTGAAAAGCTATACCAACATTTGCTCCTATCATTAAAAGCGGGGCCACCTGAATTTCAATTTCCTAAATTAATAGCTGCATCTATCTGTCCATAGGAAAAGGGCCAAATTAAATAGGTTAATAAGTAGATAAATTGCCATTTCTCCAAATGTTAACTTCACATATAATATTATTCTAAAGAGAAATATTTGAAGGAATGAGAAAATTTTGGAAGGAAAAAGTACCTGCAATCCTAGAAGTTCTGTGGAACCATGAACATATGAAAGTATTTCTATCCTAGAGACCACACCGCTTGTCACAGATATTGTATCTCCTCCGATTGGATAACCAACAACAGTAAGTGCTGGTAACGATCCAAATTCAACCGGTGAAACTCCTTCCCAGAATTCATCATCATTGACAGTTAAAAAGCGCTGAAATGGATAGAAAAAATTCAAGTTAGACCACATGAGCTATGAAAACAATTTCTTCTATACCCATTCAACAATCAAGCCTCCAGGTTCAAATATTTAAACCTGTAATCTATTCCCAGAGCAAGATTAGCAAAACAAGCAAACACAAAAAATTCTTCTATACCCATTCAACAATGACATTTTTCAAGTTCAAAGATTTAAACCTGCAATTTATTCCAAGAGCTGAGATTTACAAAAAAAAAAAATCATCTGTACATGCTTCAGCATTTTCAAATCCATATGTTCTGAAACTACAACAAAGTAACCAACTTTTCAACACCTTGAGAATACCAAGAATCTAACTCCATATGCAATAATTTTGCTACTCTCCACAACTATATGTCACTATGTCAGATATCACAAGATCACATCATAAGTCATACTCGTAACTATCTAAACCAAAAAAAATAAGGTCCAAACTAGGCACCTAAAGGCTAAAGTTCCCAACTTTCAGCAGTTCCCAAGCTATCATACCAATCAAGCAATGCAGGGGGCATTAGAGGAGTCTGTGCAATGACGCAAAAGCTCTGTAGCACAATCAATATTGAAAGAAACAAAGGAACAAACAATGCAGGTGGTGGCAGATAAGGGGAGAGCGCACGCGCAAGTGTCACTCTCCGTGCGGATGGCGAGGACGGTGGCTAGGTACTTGGTGTCGGAGCCGCGCTTCTTAAGCTTGACCTGGGTGTAATGCTCCACGGAGTGGGCGTTTGTAAGGACACGGCGTCCGCCAATGATGAAGCCGCTGCTGCTGGAGCTAAACTGCCGCTTCCTCTGCCACGGCAGCGAGAAGTTGGGCTCCGTGTGCACGCAGAACACCTTCACCACGGCGTCCATGGACGGCACCACCCTCCCAACCTCCTCCCAGCCTGCGGGGGCGCCTCCGCTACCGCGTCCCCTCCATTCGCCACCGGTTTAGGCTCCCCGCGGCCGGGCGGGGATGGCGGGCGCGAGGCGTCCGCGTCGGCCGGCGGCGGCATCGGGGGACATGGAGCGGTGGTCGGGGGCCGTTTTGTTCTTGCAGCCGCGCTTGCGCTTGCCCTTGAGGTGGAGGGATCGTCCACGGAGGCGGGCTAGGCCGAGGAAAGAAGAAGAGAGCTGGCTCTAGACCTGCCTAAACGGGCCGGACCAAATGTACTGGCCTGCGGCATAGGACTGTTGATTAGAACTAGACACGACTTAGTATAAAGAGTAAATATGCTATGTTGGTCTGGTCTAATCGAGCGTACTATATTTAGATCAGCACCTCGGCCCGGCATGCCTGAACAGTAACTCTACTAACGACAGTACAATAAAATTATTTACGGTTAACAGTAAAATTACTTGTGTTAAAGTTACTGTACTCTTATGAGAGAGGATAAATAACTTGCAGTAAAATTATTTACTATTGGCAAGAAAATTAACTGTGACTGACAGTAAAAATACTTGCAACTCAGCGACTAGCAGTAAAATTAATTGTGACTGATAGTAAAATTATTTGCGACTAATGACAGTAAAATCAACAGACTATCGGTGGCTCATTTGGCTAAGTGTGTTCAGGCAGACCCGGCCTGACTCGACCCCTCTCCGTGTCGTGCCTAGGTTAGATGGCAGACACGTGGGTAGACATAACATACCATAATAACTTATTCGTACTAACTATATTGTTCTAATTGGATCGTGCTTTATCCGGATCTATATCTTTCTAGATGGCCTATTTGGCCAGGTCTAGCTGGGTCGGTCGGAGTATTATGGAGAGGCATTCGGTTGGACCCGTAGATGGATACGGTGCGCCGCACCGACCGGTAGTTTCAATGCTCCGCTTTCGACATGAGTTTACGTAAACTGGCGTCTATGATTCAGACGGAGTAGTATATGTCTTCCATCGAGGATTTGACTTGGCCTCTGGAACATTGATGAACTGGACTTAGGAACTGTTAGACCATATGGTTAGGTTTAGGATATTTTGGTGATGAATAATTGACAATGACCTCTGATTGTGTGTGAATCGATCCTACAGGAACAATGCAGAAGATTCTACTGTTACAGTTCTGTTCAGCTTAGTTACTGCCAGTGACGGAGCCAAAACTTTTTTGAAGCCCGGGCAAGCCACACGCGATCACACCCTGCGGCCCAGCAGCCGCCCGCTCTACAAGACATAATGTGACGCCCATCTCTTCCCTTCTCCCCTGCTAACTCGATTCGCCGGCGGCCGTGCGTTGCCTCAATTGCCGGCCATGGTGGTACGCCGGCGCGGGTGGGATGCTCTGCATCCTCCGTTGCTCGTCGTCGGCTGCCCCTGGTTACTGCAATGCACAGCTAAAAAAAGAACTTAGGGCAACACATAAATATTCTGCTGCAACCAGGTTCTATTACATAGGATATTACTAACCTGAATCATCATCAATTTCTTCCGATTTTTTAGAGTACGGTGAGGTGTTAAGATGATAAGTGCCCTGATGGTGATGTCTGTATCAGAATTGTTTGCTGTTCTTATGGAAATCTGGTTTTCTCAGGTGCATTCATGAGTCATGACAGATGTCGAGCAAACTGCAGGCGTTGATCGCATCTGAGACATGCCAGGGGGGTTTGCTGCCTTATCAGTGATCCAAACAGATGTTTATTGGGCGTGTGATGGTTAAATTGTTGCCTGATTGCAAGTAAGATTAGCCTTATTGTTTACTTCTTTCAGTGCTATTCTTTTTAGCCATCAGCCTTGTTGCCATTCCTCTGCGTCAATCACTGCGTGTTTTCTCCGTGTCTCACTGCACTGAAACAATAAACGAGCTGATCCAATGAACTGCAGAGATCTTTTCTGTAATTTAATTCAGGCTAATCCGGCCTGAACCTGAATTGGTTTCCTCTGATCTACCCTTTGCCTTTGTGATGGTCTTTTGTGCTGACGTATCTGCAATTATGACTTGTGGACGAAGGGTAGCCTACTAGGCTTCTAATATCAAGTGATACTATGCTATTTTCGAACGATGAGGTATTGCAGTACTGCTTCTAGCTGTTCTATTTCTGCATGCACCGATTTCTTTCTGTAGAAATTCTTCATTTGCATTAGACACTTCTCTATTTTGTTGCTTCTAATCATATAAAAGCATACGACTATTTGACCAATATTGTTAGTTCGTTTGCGTACTTTCTTTATGGTCAAAAGACAAGTGAAAGCCTCAACCTCTATTATTTCTATCCCTCATTCGTCGTTCGGACTATGACACATGCCTAACTTTGTCCATATGACATCGATTGATGCTTCCATTTCATGAATGCTTTTACTATGACGCAAATTCCCCAGGCTAATGGTCAAATGCTGCAATCTTTTCATGTCGAAGTTTTGCATCTTTGGACGTCCATGTAGTAGGTTAATTGGCTTAACCAGTCTCTTAGAAGTGAATATCTTTCCAAATTCCAACTCATTGGCATAGTGGACAATTTGATGTTAGGAGTATCCACACGTGCAAAGCACGTTTACCTCTCTTGATTTGAATAGTCCTCTTCAGTATGCATAAGCAAATTAGTATGTGCAAAACTTAGTATCTAAAACATGCGTAACTAGGTTCCCCTAGATCTTAGGTTGCCGTCAAATCCACCCGGTGGATTTTGATCTGCGTGTCGCATTTTAAATCCGACGTTCGGTCCACTCCTTGATGTTTTTTTTCCAGGTTACATGCAGAATTCCGTCAGTGCTAAGTTACACCCTGTGAAACACGCACACTTACATAAGCATTCCATTGCTACACTGCCGGACAGTGGCGGATCCAGGAAAATTTTTTGGAGGGGTTGAAGTACCTTCAGCTCGACCTCAGCCCCTTCTATATTATACATCCATGACTAAAAATTTAGAGGGGACTCCAAGGGTCCGGTAGCGGTAGGGGGGTTCGACTCCCCGCCCCACCGCTGGATCCGCCGCTGCTGCCGGATGTGTTTAAGCATCTAACTTGAAAGCTCGATGGCTCAATTATCTCTCACTTTCAAAGCTTTCTGTCAGGCCACCTTGCAAAAGCATGCATTGCACAAAGTGGAAACAAGCCCATGGCCCTTAGCTAGTCAAGCCTAGTTTCGGCCCCACTTGAGCTGGCATTCTTGTGCTGGCTACTGATCCCAATAATTTCCTAAGCAAGTCATCACTAGATTACCCAGCTTTCGTCACCATCCACCTTGCAAGAGCTGAAGATCCCCCACACCATTCCCCTGATTTGATGGCTGTTATTTCACTTTGTATATATTAGGGATCTCTTCCTCTCTTTATCTCAATCACACATCAGGTCACAAGTAAGCACACACATACAGAGACCATATGCATGGACCAATGTGGCCATCCTCCTGCTGTTTGGTGAGGAATCCATCAGTCAGACAGACCCTATGGTAAAGGAAGAACGAGCCTTGATGCCTCCCCAATAATTCTTGCTTTTCCATGTGCCTTCCATTCTGTAAAGATGGTGAGGAGAAAAACTTGCAGTGCCTGTACTAGTAATGAGCAATGGCTAATGAGTAGACACTTGTTCCTTCCCTAAGGGTCATATGTCACACGGAGCATATGTAGAGTCAGTAGGCACTTGGTGATGGTGCCTTCTGCAAATGCAGACCCCTGGTGCGTGGTTGCTGGCCAGGAGAAACTTAACTTGGAAACACTGATTGATTTGATGCGCCTGTTAATGGTCTCATGGCATTTTTCGGAGAGTTTCTAGCTTTTTTTTCTTTGTACTTTTAGACACCTGTCATCAATCTTTAGTATAGGGAGTAGTAGATAATAGTGGCCAAGCCAGAATGCAAATAGAGAGTGGGCTTAAAACCTCAATGGATTAAGCTAGATTGATACAAACATAGTATGTTATTCTTATATAATTCAAATTCATATATAAATAGAAAAGAAACAAAGCAAAAAAGAGATAAATATAACGAAAATATTTCAGTAATACAGAGTGCATCCTGAAAATATATAAATATGCTTCCAGGGAGTAGAGATAAGTCATTTGCATATAAAAAATAGCAAAATTAATGATGTGATAACTAATTGCAAATGCTCATAAACATTCAAGAAAAAACAAAACATACCACTAACGAGCAAGCTTAAATCACGAGGTAAATTCATTCTGCGAGATTCCATACCTTAGAATCGTCTTATGACTTTTATCATCATCAATGCTTATAAATATCTCTTGTTCACTGTAGCACACCATTAAATCACTGAGCCACTCATCAGCTACCATGTTGCGCAAATCTATTTTGATAATATTCATTGCCAAAAATATTCTCTCAATAGACGCCATTGCTACTGAAAAGATCAATGTCAACTCGATGGTGCGATATACCAATGGAAAATTTCTATCTTTTTCGGTTTCGACCATCATTTGAGCAAGTTTTGAAATATCATGGCATCCATAAAATCTATCACTTCTCCTAATATTGAGAATGAAGATTTAAAACTAACTCCTTAACAAGAACCGCTCAACTACCGTGAAATCATCAGCATAGATCTCAATAAGTCTAACAAGTTTATTAGCATCATGTTGACGAAGCCTTGAAATAGGTAACTCATGTCGATTAAGCAAACCAACCAAAACTTTTTTCAATACCGTAGATGTACAATTTATTATATGCTCAGTAGCAAGAAACCTTTCCATGTTCTTCCCTTGATTGTCCATAAATCTGTATGCCACAAATTTTGCAAAAATTGGATTAACACAATAATGTATAAATGGCATGACTAAAAAAGATGTTCAACTAACCACATAACAACTGCCATTTGCTTCTTTATTCATCTCAAGACTCATTGATAAGCACTACGAAATTTCTATTTCCAATCTCACCCTTAATGTAAGGACCCAGATTTTACAATCCGGAATCTACTGTGTTTAATTGCACTATTCCCTGGATCAGTAGATAGTGCACACAGTTACAGTTCTGAATATCAAAGTACATATCATGCGAAAATGTAAATATAATATTAGACTTACTCATGGGCCGATTAAGCCGAAATCCATAAATTGCAGCAAATAAAGAACGAAGCACACTGGGACCTTCAGACATGCCCACAGTGACCAACCGGAGGTTCGCGACCTAGCCCTTGACATCTTCATCTTCATCTTATCTGCCAGCTTGTCCACTCTTGTTGCTGAGGCGAGGTGATTTGACTCCTGATTCTGAATTTTGCCGCAAAAGCGAGCGTGAGCACTCCGACCCCGTGCTCAGCGAACCAATACACAGAATGCAAGTAGATAATATGCATGGCTTAACAAAGGAGAGGCTTGGGTTATTTTGTTTTGCAAAGAGTGCTTTTGAATACAATTATATAAAAATTCCTTACGACCTAGCATTTTGAACAAAAGCATAATGTTCCAGGAATATTAATATGCATTTTTCATACATATGGCATCACACCATATGTCTAATATCACCATAATTTCTTCATACATACGGCATCGTACACCGTATGACATTTTTCAGCGTTATAGCCGCTTAACTTACCACTGGGACGACACCTAGGAACCACTGGGACGACACCCAGGACAACTCAAATCTGGGCTTTCCTCTGCCCTTCCACTTTTCCATTCCCATTTTTCAAACATTTTTTTAATAGAACTATATCTAGTTAAGTTCCCATGTTCGCCCTGACCGTAAGGCACGGCTATTCGAATAGTTTTGACTCTGCAGAGTTTGCACACTTTACCCACAAGAGATAAATCCACCCGTTGCCCCACATGATTCCTTAGCCATGCGGTTGAGTAGACTATCACAGGATTGTTACAATGCATAGTCCTACTGTGGTTACGCCCGCTAAGGTCTATCTTCCGTAGGATACGACCATCCCTCGGGAAGGGTCCCTCGTGAGCCATCACGGGCAAAGGCGGGGATACGACCATCCATCCCTTTGCTCGTGTTCACACCTTCACGTAACCACCTTAGAGCCATACAAATTAGTTAACCCCGCCTACACTTTGCCGCCTTGTGGTTGTACTGCTTTTACGGGTGACATGACAAGATTCAGTCCTTAGTGGTATCCGGGCGGTCTACCACTAACCCACTTGTGCAATCATGCACCACACACATACACACCATCGAACCAATCCGCCAGATAATTCAGCAAGTTGGGGATCTTGGGAGTGTAAAATAATCATATCCAACATATACCACTCATTATCACAATGATGCCAAACCAATTTCTCATGAATAAAAGTGATGCTTGGGACAACTTCTTGCCCCGAGTTCCTAATCAATGCTAAGCATGGCATACGGTTACGGACTTATTTTCGAAATGCTACTAATATATTTTTGCTAGGGCGACAAGGTTCACACATTCAATTACTCAAAGGAGGGGTAATATTATTCCATGTAAACAATGGCATATAACTAGAATATCAAATCTAGCATGCATTTGCATAAAAATAACAGCAATGCAATTTGTTAAGTTAAAACAAAGTAATTTGCAGAAATGTAGGTTCAACATGATCAAAGTATTGACTCGCCTGGCGCAGTTTACCGCGGTCTTGAGCTCACTCAATGATTTCTCTTGAGCTTCTGATCTTTATCTTCACTTCGAGCTTAATCTTGCTGGATCCACTGAATCTTCACGACTTCCAGTTTCTAATTACGCGACAACAACTGAATCCAAATGAAAGCAAATAACTCAAAAGATAAATTTGACAATTTATTATATGGATGATTTGAGTTATTGGAGGTAAGGTCTGGTAGAATACGATGACATGATCTTTTATTAACAATTTCTTTTATTTATTTTTATATTTATCAAGGAAGTTCCATGAGTTAGGTGGACCTATGAGTAGGTATCATTTTGTCAGTGTTACTTTTCAGGGCATATGAGGTATATGTATATCTATATGAGTGATGTTTGCAAACCTTAGTTTACTGAGTTAAATTTATAGCCTATGTCTATAACCTTTTGTGGTATGATATTTCATGTGCCTCCATTTATTACTAAACTATGGTTTATTTATACGAGTCCCGACTTGCTGTACATATATAATTATACTTCATATAAATATATACTAAAGCTAGTGGTAAGATTTAATTGACGGCGCTCTTTGTTATGTTGCTCATACTTTAGCTACTATTATGCTTTATTTTAAATTAAACTTAGCAATCTGAATGGGTTTGATATGTATCATTTTAGGTGACCCTAATTACTTGTGTTAATGGCTTAATGTTTATTTTAGAGTATATACACATATTGGTTAGGTCATTATAATGTACGACATCCTAGGGCTATTATATTTTAGTAATTGTATATTAATATGATCTCTAACTTAAAATTTTATGGTCACGCCCATGTTTAGTTTACTCTATGAAGAGACCTAATTTAATTAATCCTATTACTAAGATTTAATTAATAGTACCATTATTACTTTATCTATGCTTTTAGTTTCTATTGGGCTTAGTTCTATTTCTAATTTAGATATCCGCAATGTCTGGCTATATAGGGTTATATTTTTATTTTTACAAAATCTTGGTTTATTTAAGATGGCAATGCCAAAGTTGTTTCTCTTTAGCAATGCCTTAACTAATATGTAGGTTTAGATAAAAAAAAATGAGAGCACAATTATTCATACATGATAACTATTCCATATCTAAATACTAAACAATCTGGTTTTATGACCCAATTAAATTTGTTAGCTTTTCTAGATTATCCCTAACTTTATCTTGATTTTTATTAATTAAATTGTATTACAAAAATCTAAAATTAGAAAAGCGGGTATCGTTGTGCATGGTGTGATTCGAACTCAAGACCAAGGCACAGAACTACCACTTTCGCTCGGCTAACCAAGTGGCGGAGCGCTCGGTGACATAGAAGGTTATGTTTGGCTAGAAGAGGTAAGGGACAATAATGTATAAATGGCATGACTAAAAAGATGTTCAACTAACCACATAACAACTGCCATTTGCTTCTTTGCTCCCATTCATCTCAAGACTCATTGATAAGCACTACAAGCGCGCGCGGGAATGGGATTCGAGGGGGTCCGGACGTGATGATGGCGTCGCGCGCATCCGAGGCCGGGCGAGCGGGCGTGCCTCGCGGTGGTCGTCGCGCGCGTGGCCGAAGAGGAGAGGAGGTGGGGGTCCCGCGCTCGCGGGAAGAGAAAGGGAAGAAGAGAGGCGCGCGTGCGGGGGAGAGCAAGGAGGGCCAGCACCATGGAAGAAAAGGGGAAAAGGGTGAAATTTCTATTTCCAATCTCACCCGTAATCACTTATGTGACCTCTTGTGCACAATATTTCGCAAGATCCTTTTGAATATCTGGAGAAATCATAATTATATGCCATGGAGTTGTATCAAAGACCTTATTCACTCCTTCTTATCTTTGTACTAATCCAACAACTCTTTGAAATTGTCCTTATTGATGGAAGAAGAGGATTCATCATGTCCATAAAAAGCTTCACCTTACGCTGTGAGATATCTTGCACAATCTAAAGATGCACTCAAACAAATTTTGTATGTAATTTTAACCTCCTTATAGTAATTACTCATTTTACTAGACACACTTGACCAATGATTCTTGAAGTCATCACACTCACCCCTTTCAATGTTATGGTCTTATGGATGCTATTTGGACCATCAACATGTTTATTAAAAACATCTATAGCCATTTTTCAATGAGAGAACCCAACTTTTGTAAATACATCAATTCCAAATGTGTTGAGTTGTGCCAGTTTCTTAAAAACAAAACAATAGAAATAAAAAGCAGTATCCTTTTCCATACTATATTTTGGCTAATCGAACTTATTAAATTATGATTCTTGAAAGGATTACCACATTTTTGCCATCCAATGTCTTTAGACAAGCATACCCAATTGCTTGAGTTGGACCATTCAACAAATATACTTTCCTCACTTGATCTTTAATTTCATTGGTGTAATCTCCTATTGATGTGCGATGCGCCATATCGGCAATAATGTCATTAGGATTAAATTCTACTCGAAATCTCTTTGGTTGAGTTGCACTCACATTGGTTGGGAGAGTACTACTAGAATTGCTTGCGAAATAGTTACGCAAAGTTTGCTTCTCCATTATAGCAAATCTATCAATAAAATATGATATATCAATTCTAATCAGAACACATAAATCATAATTTTTGTTTTAATAATTAAGAATTCAAGTTGGTCAATGATACATATAATTTCTGAAATTTATAGAAATAAAATGATAAACTAAGTACATATAGTATGTTTATGTAGCTACTATCTAGCTAGGAATTAATGGTCAACATAAAAAAGTTTACCTCTAGCTCTCGGCTCACTCGATCTGTCGGTCAGTCAGTCGTTGCCTGCCGGCCACCTCTTGCTCGCCTCCTCGCAAGCATAATCCCCTGTCGTCTACTGTTGTCGGTCGTGCTAACTCGCCTCCCCGTGACCTTGCCGGTCGCCAAACCTCCTCCTCACGACCTCACTGGCTTCCACTGTTCCCTGCCTCCACAATTGACCCGGCCGCCTCTGCTCCCTCCACTCCTCGCCTCAGTCGCCTGCCCGGCTGCCTCTGCTCCTCGCCGGCCCGATAGCCTCTGCAGCTCTGCTCCTCACTGTCCCGGCCTCTCGGCTGGTTGACCAACCAGATTTGCTCGGGCCACTGCCCGGCCGGCCAGATCTGGCTTGGGCCACTGCCCTGTCGTGCCCGTGCAAGTTGCCTACTACCGTCTTCCTCTAGCACGGGCCGCCATGTAGCCAACCGTCGCGCCGCTCCGTTTAATCGACCCCTGGTAGATACATATGCTAACACACATCGCGTGTTGTTACACATTGCACCGGTCGGTGAATTGCAGTAGGTTCCAGTTTGCAGCCGTTTCCCTCATAGCGAGGGAGAACAACAGGATGCAGCCATGCAATGTTGGATCGGGTGGTCAATTATGTACTAATCTCAAAGTACAGAGCCAGATTGAAGGAGCCGTACCCATATAATTCTCCCTTTAATCATGTGTGGGGCACCATGGCAACTTGGCATGGCTGGTACCAAGACTGTCCTATCTGCAGGGTACTCTGGAAGCTAGGGCTCAGTGCTCGGCTCTGTCTTTTATTATACTGTTCTAGTATCTTTTCAGGGCTTCTGAATGCTAATTAATCAAATGGACACATGCTGCCATGAAGGATAAGGTTGTTTTTCAACGACTGCAATTTGGAGAGCGAGACGTTAGACGTCACACTAGCTGTGAATGGTTGTCCGTTTACGCATGAAGCATCTGGTCATGCAGCAGCATGCAGTGCACATCTATTCTTTGATTCATGAATAATGTAACCCATGCATGTCGATAAAAGCTGCACGCTAGCTTGTAATATCACAATCACAGCTTGCAACTGGGTCTGAGAGCGTATGATTTGACAATTGACACTTCTACAGTTCAGTAGCACTCAAGTTACTAGAAGTTCTTTATGTTAAGCGTGCCAATGTTATACAGTAATTTCTGGCTCTCCTTCCTATGATTCCTTTGGTTTAGAGAGCTAAACAAATGAGTACGGGTTTATTTCTATTTGATTCTAAAAGCTATTTTTTTTCTATAATAAGTGTTTTTCATAGTATCTAGTTTTCATTCAAGTGAAGTATCTATTTTAGACGGATTTTACTAGTTGGTTGTAGTATACACTGTATTGACTTTATTTATATCGGCTAAAATCGCACATGTCTTTATCTCTATAAGTTTTTTTTACAAATTATTACTATTTATAAACCAAAATCAAAAGCTAATATAAACAAGTCCTACAATGGGCAATTGCCATGAGATATCATAGCATCCCATGCTAATTGTAGCTTAGTTCCATACTTTCAGTCGAATGCTAATAAAATCCATTTCCATCGTGCTACGGCAGGGAGGGCATCATGCCATGACAGAGTGTCGTTTCTTATGTTCCCCTAATAATGTGCGCCATTTGGATCCATAAGCCATCAACCTCTGAAGTCTGAACCTCTACAACTTACCAAGCGCCTCATGTTATCATTCACCGGCAATCTAGCATGCTTCGATTCACATGCAACAGATGCTGATGGATCCTTTTGTTGGACCCAAAAACAAAAGCTTGATACAAAATGTGACACCCGCAACTCTGAAGCCAGTTCAGTTGGTTCGGCTCATTTCTTTTCTACTTATAGTTTATATTACAGTAATTAGCTTTCAAACAGTGTATTTTTTAAGACAGAGTTAACAAAAATATTATAGTAAAAAGTATACTGAATTTAGCTGTCGCAGCCAAAATCACATACGGATATTTTTTCCTTTGTGTACTGTCTCTCACGAATAACTAAAATTTAAAAATTTAAACCATAAATCACGGCCCTAAAAGCTCACCCGAAAGCTTTATTACATGTCTCATCACTCACCACCAACCTTCACAGCAGGGCGTATGCCACCAGTGAGGCTTCGTAGAACTCGGGTCCACCCTCTGCTGATACCGGTTACTCTGTATAAGGTATCTTTATTATATTTATTTTTTCTTTTGGATTTGTTTCTCTTCTATTTATGTATGAATTTGGATTGTATAAACTCAATTTGTTATGTTTGTCTCAATTTATCTTAATTCTTCTCAATTTTTAGTTAAAAAAATAGTTTAGTCTTTCGAACCTCCCCTCTAATTTCATCCTAGCTTCGCCACTGCTTCACAGGGCAGTTTACCAAACACCATTCTCATATGGTGATTGTTAGAAATAATCTTGACTTCGAGTCCTAGACGTAATAGAGTCCGTCTCCGAGTATAACTCAAGTTGAAATTGAGTCCAACTTGAAGTCTGAATCGGAATAGGAGTAGGAGAGTTTTATCCCTATATATTGAGGAGGCTTGTAGCCAATTTTGTGAGAAAAGCAAGAAAAAGAAGAGAAAGAGAGAAATTCAGAAATTTTCCTGTGTTCTCTCAGTTTATTTGCGATGTGTGTGTTTTCTCCTAGGATCAAAGTTGTAACAAGTAGTATTAGAGCTGATATTTAATCCCGATCTCCCGGCGCATGGCACACGACACTCGGTCTGTCAAGAAAGTCAAAGACAGGCAGCAGAGCACCCGTTGCGCGGCTTCGTCCAAGGCCATCGTCCAGCAACAAACTCGAGTAAGGTGTTAGGCATAAAGTTTAGTAAGTCGTAGTTGAGTCCAACTGTCTCAATGTTTTAGAGTCTTTGCATCTGGTGGACCCGTACCAGTTGAGTCGAGTTCCTACATGCAGCTTACATGTAGAATGCTTCGTGTTGAGGCATGGCTGGTAGTTCATAATGCATTGAGACTAAAACTCGAGTATGTCAAGTCAAGATTAAGGGGGAGATTGTTAGAAATAATCTTGACTTCGAGTTCTAGACGTAGTAGAGTCCGTCTCCGAGTATAACTCAAGTTGAAATTGAGTCCAATTTGAAGTCTGAATCGGAATAGGAGTAGGAGAGTTTTGTCTCTACATATTGAGGAGGCTTGTAGCCAGTTTTGTGAGAAAATCAAGAAAAAGAAGAGAAAAAGAGAAATTCAGAAATTCTCTTGTATTCTCTCAGTTTATTTATGATATGTGTGTTTTCTCCTGGATCAAAATTGTAACCGTGATCCCTTCCCGAATAACACGAACAGCTGCATCGTTACTTTTGAGCCCCACCAATGCAAAAGAGATTCTCTCATTTACTATTCTTTTCTTTTGGAGACCAGCTTCTTCTCCTCTCTTCAGTAGGCAATGCATGCAAAGAGTTGTGCCTTTTCACGTTGAGGACTGAAAACAGTCAACATTATCTACTGATCCGAATGGCACGACGACTGCAGCGAGGGTGTTGTTTTTCATGGTCCGAATTACGATGGAATGTTTTTTTTGAAAAAAAACACGAATTATGATGGAATGGTGGCTTGTTAGTTGTGAGATCGAGTGGAGGACCGGACTACAGAATTTGTTTACTTTTCCGACTTACAGTCCTTTTATAACATCCAGTAGTCGCATCATTGTAAAATCATTTGGTAACTCTCCATCGTATAATTGACCATCGTCATTGCGCCCTCATGTCCTTTTTTTCCAGTTTGAATTTTCCAAGTTAAACTAGCCGATTAGCTCGCGCAATTGTGCAGTATACGTAGTGCTACTTGTCTTTTTTAAAAAATTAATATATCTCTAATCCAACTATTAGTCTAATCCTTTAAATTTGGATTTACCAAATTAAGGGCTAGATTTTTATTGATAATTATTTCTGTGATAATCCACACATGCACTACCTTTGGTAGCATGTTAGTCCATAGCCCACATCGGATAAAGTAAACTTTATCACATGTCTGCACACCAGAGTCCGACAAAGAAGCAATAACAATGGTCCCAAAGTTTATTACAACTAGAACATAACCTTTAACATAAGGTTTTCATAATACATAGCATTAAACCCCAAGTTCATGCCTACTCGCCACGCAGGGCAGACAAAAAGCTATCCATCTACACTACTATCAGACTTCATCTTTATCATTGAAGGTTGAGTTATTGAAGTGAGGATCCTCTTGAGCTCCATCCATCTGCCAGTGGGGTTCACCTTCATCTTGCTCTTCAACAAGGAAACTCTCAAGATCGAATTCCCCGTAGTCTAAACAAGGAAATCATACTAGAGGGATGAGTACGAGAGGTACTCAACAAGTTCAACTACAGCAAGCCAACAATACATGTACTAACTATCCAACACATTGTAGGTGTCTTCAGTTTTCTTGTTGACCACATGATCAAAGTGTTGCACGAGGAGTGAGGGGCCCTGAACCCTCAAGCTATGAAAATTGCTCTTCATGCTTGCTACCATGCCTAGATGTGTGTGATCCTGCCATTGTTAGTAGGAAACAAGAAACTCATAAGAAAGATGTTAGTTCCCTATCACTACTAGGTGCTGGAGGTTTACAAAAATCACACACACTCAACCTCTTACCAAAGTCTTACAAATTCTTACTAAACTAAATAGGTGGTGCAACCGATGGCTGGTTCGTGATACATCTGACTTAAGTGATGAGTATAGTGATTGTCGATACATCGAGACCTATAACTATTAGCAGTAGGTGTAGCTTAGAAAGCTCTAGATATGTAGCAATGGAGAACAATCAATTAATTTTAGAAATTTCACAGAATTGAATTATAGTTCGTATCTATCACTTAGCCTATGTTGTTGGTCAACAAAGGATGAAAGAAAGCCAAAATAAGACTATAACAATGTATAGGAGTCGCATACACAAGATAATTCAATAAAATACAATATGGAATTAAAAAGCACAAGGATTGACCGAAATATGAAAACTAAACATTTCTGTCTACTGGATAGTACGTCGGTATTTTGGTCTTAACTTTTTGTCAAATGCCTCTTTTTCAATAATTTTTTCTTTGTTTCTTGATTATTTTTTCTACAATTTTGATTTTGGGGCCACATTCTGAATACTAACCGAAAAATTAGCACAAAAATGACAACCACAAATATCTCTTAACTGCATTGCTGGAATGACTTGAAATCTTACATGTAGATGGATAATGAAGTTATGAATCTAATAGCTATGGTTTCACTCAAAAAGGATCACGGAAATAAAAGCTATGGCATTTTTTGTGGTGGCTGCAGAAGAGAGAGTCTTTTGGCCGAAATTGGGAATTAGGGTTTGGGGAGTTCTTGATGGATTCCGACGTGGGGATTTTTTTTGTTTGGCTTTTTAGGAACAAAGATATAAACAACAACACGACAATGCTAAAATGGACACAAATTTAATTTAACAAACCCAAAACTAACAAACTGAAAGGCACAAATGGGGTTTGGATGGCGGAAATTAATCTTTTGTAGGGCAAATTTCTAATTATAGGTATGAAAAATAAATCTAAAACTAAAATCTCACTGGAAAATCTGTGCTCTGATACCACTTAATGAGGATTGGTCCCAATCTTTCGGTGAATGATAATTCGATTGGTAGAGAATGATGTTGATGATAATGCTACTTGATCGAAACACGATCAAGCTGTCCAACAATAGCTACACCATGCCCTTGTCGTTATCAACCTCACCAAGAATGACGATTGACCTGATCACGAAGATCAATTCCTGCAAGCAATTAAAGAACAAGCACAAATTCGAGTAAAGAGGAATATGCAAATTGCTAGATATAAAAAATCACATAAGAATAGTTGAGGTTCTGTAACATGAATATGTTGGTCTAATCGACACAAGAGACAACATAGAATTTGCACACAAGGGGTTAAACTGATCTAAATAAAACATGAGAAAGAAGGAGCTGCCTAGGGCTATTTATAGGAGAAAGACGGGTTTGGGGTGGCGGCCAGGGAGATGGGCATACAACCCTAGAAGGTATAAGACCCATGGGCCCAAGTGGATGGGGCGCAACACTTTTGACTCGGATTCAGAATTAATCCTGACTTGTTTTGGCAATTGTGGCATTCTTATAAGGATTTGGAGCTAGGGCCAGATTCGTTAGAAAGAGGACAAGATAAGCTTTCCATGCTATACTCAAACACCTCAAACAGAATTCATATGCGATTTTTATGCATGTTTGAAGTTAGTGCTGTCTCCGGTGGCTAAATTGGATTCCAGAACGTGTCCAACTTAAACTCTAGCTTTGACTTAGACAAAAGTGACGTGATGACCGAATTGGTATCGACTTGATTTTGATATGCTGGTTGGCTTCCCTTTAGGTGGACCCTTCAATGGTGTATGAGATAGCTGGCTCGAAGAAAAGGGTGTATGAGATGGCCTAATATGTGCTCTTCCATCTACTCATATGTGCTACAACCTGTTCCAAATTTTAACTAATTCAATGTTTAAAATATCAATTAACTTGATTTATCAAATGTTGGTATCAACATGCAATTGGGCAGCAACTATGCCTACTGGGACACGTATTTCTCCTTGCTTATCCATATTTATAAGGCTATTGTTTACAAATAAATAGAGTAAATGTTTTGAACAAAAATCATGGGATAAATAACTAGGAGTTGCTCAAAGATGATTCTACCATAATTTTAAGCTCAGTTGCATTCATTGATCTCAAATGTACAAACTATAGGCAATAGTAATTATTGAATTGAAATGAGCTCACTATATACCTTTTCAGCAGAATATAGATATAATTTATTTTCAAAGTATATTTGAAATCATATTACAATGTTGTGCTGGTATGACCTCTTGAAATAATGCAATATAGCATACTGAAGCAATGGTAAATGGTTCGAGTAACATAGTTCATGTAAAATAAAACCTAACTTGAACTTATAAAGGCTAAAACCAAAATCCATTTTAACATATAGGTATATACATTTAAGAATGTCACACGATTCTTGAATTTTTCTTTCTTTAATTGAATTCACAATTTTACATTCAAGTGCATTGTGCTAGCTAGCGCAAAATTAATATTAGAAGTCTTCATAGGATTAAGAAGTTAGTCATCTAGACTCTAGAGTATCAATTGTTTAAAGTTGGTAACCATGGGTCATAAATGCATAATAATAGGCTAATTTAGTTAGTCTATTAATTAGGTTTTTGGACACTATATAATAATAATGTGCATCATACTTAGTCTATGATATTCAGTCTATGTTTTATATACCCCATATTGAAATGCAATTTGAATTCTCCGTAGATAGCAACTAAGCGAAATGACGTCCGCTCAGTTTCGTCAGCTGCATCCGATGACCAGACCAAACGAGCAACTAAGTGAGAGAGTCGAGGCATATCAAAAATGCATAAGAGCTGAATGACCATTATGGAGGTCAATCCAGTTGGGGTCCCTCTATATCCTAAGAAAGCAGCGGTCATATTCTGGACCAGATATGGGATAGTTGCAAGGGAACATGTCTCCATCATCACACTGAGCTGGAAGTCTCTAACGCGTGAAGAGAAAGAGCAGCTTTGAAAGGAGGTCTTAAGATCCTTCGAGATCAGAGAATGGCTTATCTTTTGATACTGAGGTGGTAAACTAAACAACATTACTATCTCAGTATCAAAAGATAACCCGTGTAAGATGCCCATATATTTTATGGCAATGCTAACATAGTCTTGCATACTCTACAATTCACTTGAGTTATAATTCACTTATATGTCATTTATTTGTATTCTGCTTGCTTGTTTTCGGAGGGCATGGCTGCATTTCCTAAGGTTAACCGAAAAATAGAAAAAAAATAGTTATAGAAAGAATTATACGTGAACATTCTTTTGTAATTGATTTTGAGTTGTAATTCACTTATCTGTCATTTATCTGTAATCTGCTTGCTTGTTTTTAGAGGACATGGCTAGTATTTACTAAGGCTAGCAAAAAAAAAGAAAATTTTTAGCCATATAATTAACTATCACAGACGGTTTCTAACACAAAACCATATGTGATACATAGACCATCACCGACTGTTTTGGTATTAGTCATTTGTGATATGTAAGATATAACAGATGGTTATTTTTAAAAATTGTATGTGTTGTAATTTATCATAAATGGTTTAGAAGTCATATGTGACAACCACTTGTTATTATTGACGCAATAAATCAGACGATTCAAAAACTGTCTCTGATAAGGGTTGCGAGCTATTTATGATAACTCCATATATGGTAGTGAAACTATACGATGCTGCATGTTCTGCAAGAACTCTCTTGTCATGCATGTATATATGGGAGGTCAATGTAATTGCCAGACGTGCATTCACGCATGGCTCTATCATGCGCCTGCACCATCAAATAAGAGGATCATGTTCGTATTGGTTTCTAAAATTTATTTTTTTATAATAAATAATTTTCTATATTACTTAGATTTCAAAAGAATTATTTTTTAAGATGGAGTCTACTAATTGATTGTAGTACTCACTACAGTGACTTCATTTATATCGACTAAAATCGCACGAGTGTATCTTTTTCTATAAACTTCTCTACAAACTATTACTATTTATAAGCCAAAATCAAAAGTTAATATAAACAAACCCTACATTCCTTCTGCAAGACCCTTTCATACAGCGTATATGTGCACGTGTTTACGGCGATCGATCACATTCGCATGCGTGTGTGGGAGCCATCGGTCACGTGATCATCCTGGAGCCTTTCGCTTCGTATTCGTTGCGTGCATCGGCCAGGCGATTGGCTAGCCGCATGCTTTGCAGTCTGCAGTTGGGACGATCTGTCTACTGTCATTTTGACCAACGCAACCGCACTTCCCTTCTGCATGTGTATAGATGGAGATCGAACAGCCTCGCAAGATTAACAGTACTTAGCATCGTATTTTTCGACGTACGTACGTACGTACTAGGCCCCCCTGCTGAGACTAGAACTGTAGGAGTAGCCAGGAGAGACGACTATACCAAAAGGATGTGCCGTCGTATTTTTTTTTCAGGGTGTCTAAGGCCCCCTTCTTCCACTTCCAAGTATCTGGGAAGATCTCGATTTCTTGTTGGCTGTTGATTCTTTTTTTCATTTTCGTCGCATCGTTTCCTTTTATACCTCGCCTTTTCGCCTTTTGTTTCGGATATTCCTCTCGCTGTTAATTTGCTGGTGCAAATTAGAACTGTATAGATAGATAGGAGAACCTACTAAAACATCATCGCATAGATTGTTTCAACAGCCATATGCGAGATTAATTCTGGTTTAGAACTAATTAATGTTGCAGGTTCTTGCCGTGCACATTAGCGAACAACCTTGAATCTTATGCTGACTTGTTCAAAAAGTACCGTAGCTTTTAGATTTTTACTGAAATAGTACTATATATCGGTTGTTATTTTTTCTAAGATATTTAATTAAACAAAATGAATAAAAATATAAAAAAACACCATTATAAGAAAAGGAGAAAAAAGATAGAAAAATCAACTCGTTTTTTTGAAACGGGCCTACATTTGTAACAGTTCTGGTCCGACCGCAGCGCTACATTTTGATGATTAGTTGCAATCCAAGCGTACGGAAGAACATGCTTAGTCTGGCACGTGATCATTCCAGAAATAAATTTACTGTGATCCAACAAGCAAATTTATTCAGAAGCAATGTTTTTTCCATAAGACTGTACAGAAATAAATTTCCTATGATCCGACAAGCAAATTTATTCAGAAGCAATGTTTTTTTCCATAAGACTGTATTATGACTCAATCTCTGCAGCACTTTGTCGGATGGCTCGATCGGTCAAGTAACCTTCAGACAAGTAGATTAGAGTGCTGGCGTACATATTTATCTAGAATGAATTTCAACTCATCCACTATCCGTTATAGTACCAAGGAACTTTTTATGTCATTTCTTATTTTTACATGTTCTTGGGAAAAAATAGATGATACCCTTTTTCTAAAAAGATCAGGGTGTGCTGCCCCCTCAAACTCACTGCTCCTGGTTGTCACTTAAAGAATAAAGAAGTTTAACGTACTAAATTTTGAAATTAGAATAGAGTAAAAAATGGCATACAGAGGAAGAATTAATAAAGTACTTAGTGACATATAGCAAGTGAGAAGGGTCTACTTAAGTCTTGTAACAGTATCTAGTTATAGACATGCCCCCTAACTATTGCTTTGATATCACCTATGACGCACCATGTCATTATCCTCAGAACATGACACCAGGCAATGGATTATTATTCCCTAAGCGCAACGCCTTAGAGAATAGTAAGTCTTACTAGAGTTACATAACAGAACAATAACTAGAGAATGTATTTTATTACAACAATTCACCACGCAGGACTAAGGTTTTTAGTACAAATACTAGGTATAAAAGGAGATACATGTTATTTATATACCCAATCTCATGAACACAAGGCACTATAGGCCACCTATTCATCTTAACCGCCGAATAGGGCATCCACCCTGCTTGGTCTTTAGCATGATCACCATCGTCCCATGCAGCATCCTTAGAGCATGTATATCCCACTTCCCACGCGAGGTATTCCCTAGTTGGACTTGGATCTAACAAAGGAATTTAATAGCAAGAATGAGTATAACGTACTCAGCAAGCATTAATAGTAACAAATGCAATTGTATGACTCAACTCTTCATCATCAATTCATTTTCTATCTCTCTTTCTTCATAAAATAGATTTTCAATATAAGTGAGAAATTGGCAAGTTTTAGTACTTCAAACACTACTAGTCACCTCGGTGAAGAGAAAAAGACCCCTAGTGATCTTTGTAGCCTCTAATCCAGGAGATAGGCATAAATTCATAATTTATTTAGTATTGCGTAGGCTTGTATCACTTTATCCATAGCTACTACGAGCTCTTTTAAATTAAGTCTTCCGTATTTCCTTAGTGTGGTACCAAGTCCAGAGTACGAAATGTTTTTTTCTAGTTCGTTATTATATCTCTACCCAACTAATCATAGTTGGTGGCCAGGGCGATTTCTTACTCTCATTTGATACCCCACCCGACTGTGAACTAGTCATTGGTTGGGGCGATCTAACCCTCACCCAACACTTCATCGCGCTAATATATGCACCTAGACTCGCCTCTTCTGGGCTCTATACCGGTTCTGCCTCTGCCTGCTTTGGATCCACGGATTCTGGGCTCTATACCAGTTCTAGTTTCGTCCATCAAGTTATACTACTTACCCATGTGGAGATAATCATAGCATTGTAGGACATCACTTTCTACTCATCAAAACAAGAAGATGGTTGACACTAGAAATATGGCTCCCTGCCGGAGTGAAAGTTTTTTAGTCCTTATGTTATAACTATATGTAGAGGCCTCAACTTGCCCTTCTCTCTTCTTAACCGGGGCACCCTCTACCCTCTTATTATACATAGCTTGCAGTCCAACTTCTCCTTTCAACTGGAACCGCCCTCTTTTCTCATTTCTTTCTTCATTTATCTACATTTCTTTCAAAAAACATTTTTAACGCAATAGATGATAATATATGCTATAAAGAATTTAGTTTTCTTAAGTAACATAATGAATTAGAGTGATTAAAGATAAATTTGTCTTGGTACGTGTAGAATACCTCAATATCAATCGTGGCTAGATCAGTTTCCTCTTCCTACCCCGGTTCATCCTCTGCATTACAGAGCGGATTTTACAGTTTAAGAAATCTAGTGAAAGGGCAATTATTAAGTCTTAATGGAAATTAGCTACATTTGAGGTTTGGCATTTATCGGGATTCGTTTAACATGGTGATTTTATTAGCATTCAGTTAATCTCTTAATGCCCTAGTCTAACTTTTGCTCTCACCCCACTTCCTTTCTCTTTGGCCAGCCCACTGTTGGCCCACTTGCATGGCACGCCAGCCCAACACAAGCCCACGGCCCACACATACGCCATTCACGTTGGCCCAACACACACCCACAGCCCACGGACGCAAGCCACTAACACACGCGCGCATGACACACATCACACACAACATGCATACACGCCACACAGCATGCACAACACGCACACACTCGGCTAGCTTCCCCTTTCCTTTCTCGCTCGCTCGGTTCCCCATTGATTTGCTTAGATCTGGCTATATTTCTCCACCGGCTTCTCTCTCCATCGTGTTCCCCGCGTTGCCTCGTCGCCAACCACCATGGCCCTACAGGTTCGGCGGTGACAGATTTGGACACGGCACAAATGGTTCGACGCCGTTTTTGATGAGGCATCGCTGAAATTTCTTTCTGACTCCCCTATGGTCACCGTGCCTTCTCTCCTCCTCCTCTGGTCAGATCCGATGCCGTAGGGGTGTACCTGGCGTGGCTCTGCTAAAATGAAGATTTCCCTCCCCCTTCTACCCCGAGCTAAACTCGATCTATTCTATTTCCTTACTCTTTTTATGATTGATTTATTTTTATTTGCTTTAAGCATGGTGGATATGGTGGTGGTGATGATGACTGGAGGTTGAGCCATCGTAACGAAACTTGGGAGCTCGCATGCGCCGGGGAGCATGTTGGCTTGCCAAGGGTGCACAGGTGACCATCTTTAGGTCCCGCTGCTGTGAGCCGACAACGTTGCCCGTCACGGCTCTATCAAGCCGAGGTGAGAGCTAGCTCCCCCTTCTCTTCTCTTATGCTACTATATTTGGTTGATGAGGCTTCTATGATGTGTTGTGCTTGATGTGTGTGTTGTGGGGGACAAAGAAAGGGATAGGGGTGGGGGTGACCTACTTGGTTTGGTTGGGTTGAAAATGAATTGGTGACGGTGGTGGCAGTGGTGCTCCCCACGTGCACTCTTGGCTAGTCGACCTTCTCCTTCTTTGGTCCCCTCTGGTCCTAGCTGGTTTCGGCAGTTCCTTGGCTCCTGGGTCACTGTGGTTATGGTTCCTTCCTCTTCGGTCTTCCCCAACTCCTCTAGAGCGCCTTCTCCTCTTCCCTAACTCACCTTTGTGGTGCCAACTTTTGGCTCTCTCTTTGCCTCTCGCTCTTGCTGCCAGTGGGGGAAGGTTTGGGGAGGAGAGGTGGAATGGGAATTGAGTGAGAGTGGCGAGTTAAATGAGTTCTCCCTCTCTTCCTTGCTCTAGTAGTTTGGTTAAGCAGAGAGTGGATGTGGCCCTCTCTCTCTCGGCTCGATCTTATCTCTGGCCTTCTCTCATGCTTCCGTGTGATGGGTGAAAAGAGGTTACCCTTGTGGATCGAAGGTCCTTAGGGTGGTTTCGGCACCGTAGCGGGTGTTGGTTTGGTTTTTGCCTGATGATGATGCCCACTAAAGCTAGAGGTGCCGGCTAGCCCCGGACTATCCTGGTAACTCAAGGAGCTTTAGGTTTTAGTATTTTAAAACTGGATAGATTCTGACGACAACCTTCTTTTTCCTCTTTTATTCTCCCTTGTATTGTTGCAACCCTATATTTCGGATTATCAAAACCGTGCAGGTTCTTCAGCGGTGACTCACTCGCAACAACTACGGCTTGTTTAGACAGCTAAAAATGCAACTACACGTATATGCATGTAAACAATAATGTATGATGAATGATGCAATCCTGTAATTTTAATTTTCTACAATTATGCATCTGATGCAATTAATTTAGATTTAGCTGTACCACTTTGTACTGTGTGTGTAATCGAGTGCTGTCATAATTTTCTTCCGCTTGCACAGTGACATAATTGTGTTGTAATTATGCTTTTATTTCTTAATTATTTCTTTAGTTAAGTTTAATGCACTGTTTAATTTAGTTAAGAGTGAGGATTGTTTCATGTTGCCTCTTTGAGCACTAGTCCCTCAGAGGTTTCATGTTGCCTATGGTCCTGTTCTTTTCAGCTTCTAAAAGCTACTTTTTGGCTTTTCTACAGTAACTAGCTTTTAAACGAAATATTTTTTAAGATAAAGTCTACTAGTTAATTGTAGTACATACTTTACTGACTTCATTTATATCGGCAAAAACCGCACGTAAGTTTCTGTTACTTTGTAATTTCTCGTACAAACAACCCAAAAGCCATAAGCCGTAGCCAAAAGCTACAGCCAAAAAGAACAGGCCCATAGACAAGCAGATAGCTACTGAGATACCAAACGGGAAGAATGCTGGACATTTCAACTCTATTTAAACCATTCCTTGTATGGTCCATCTATCATGAAGTTGGATTTATTCTCAAAATGAAATAATCCTTCTTTTTAGAACTTTGGAAGCATGCCAATTTGGCTAGATGAACCCAAAAAAAAACCCCACCAAATATACGATAAGAGTTTTACGAGCTGTTTGGTTTGATGAATGGAACGTCCGGACCAAAATGAGCCATTCATTGGCTGCGATCATTGTGGCTGATGCTACAGTGGTGGAGGCTTATTTGGCACTATTCACAAGTTTCGTCTTTTTCTGAAATTTTGGCTTTTTGTTGAGCTTTTTTGCCGGTTCTTTTTTTCCCGTATTCGTTTGTATTATACGTAATGGGCTAACATAATTTTTATTTTTAATTTTTTTAAATTTAATTATGCAAAATAAGTCTCTGTCATTCTGATGCTTTTTCACCAAATACATATGTTTTCAGCCATAAGCCACGGGCTTTTCAGCCATGTTGATCACAACCATTAGCTCCTATTGCCCATTTTCCTACATTCTAGTTGATCTCAGCCATCCCATCAAGCTTGGAGCACTCGCAGGACCTCTGTAAAAACTTTCAGTTGGTTATATTTTCATCTAACCTGGCCGATGTTAGAAGTAGAGCCAGTAACCTTCTGGCTACTGCCATGCATATCACCAACAAGTAGGGCAGGAGAAATTATTAAGGTGGACTGGTGCCCATCATTGTCATGGCCAAAGCTTGGCCATGCTTTTTGGGGGCGATCGAGCTGGGATCATCCTGGGCAACGAGAGGGTACAACCTTACTCATTAGCCCTCTGCAGAATGAGCCCCATTTGACATCAATTCCAGATCGAGATGAGATGAAAGCTAGCTCGAACAAAGGTGCCATGCAATGATGCAGGCTTTGGACTCGTAGGCTTCTGGCGAGAGTGACTGATGGATTGGATGGTGCCTGTGTGGGTCAAAAGCACGGACTTTTGCTGAGGTTTGCTGCCTTTCAGTGCCAGGGGCAAATAGACGGTTGCGTAAAAAGGATCTTTGTTGTGAAATCAGTCCTCACTCTCATGAACATCATGTATTTGCCCAGCAAGTGATTGGCATATGAGCAATTTGAAAATATTCATTGACAAATAGGTTCAGCTGGGTTTGCATTTAGGGCATGTATAATGCAAGTCACTGACATTATGCCCTTATTAGTGGGATCTAGTATAATTATCAGTGACCAGAAAAGTTTCGCCAAAAAAATCGATCGCACGCACAGTAGTCACAGACAATATGTTTGAGGGCAGGGTACGATGCCCCATTCCCAAGGGGAGGAGAGGGCAGGCATCTTTTGCTCTCTCTCGTCTTTTTTACCTACCGCATCATCATCTAGCCAAAAGTGAGCAGGGAAGGACTTGATTGGCCCCTGTCAATCTACATGGCCATGTATTTTAATAGGTTGTCCAAGTAAGCAGAAAAAGTTGCTTGCAAAGATGATGAGATGATTCTACCTTTCTGAGGTGAAAAATTTTCCCAGTTCAGACTCTTGCAGTCTTGCGACACAATTTTGCAACATGTACAGAAATGCAGGTTAAGCCTGAAGTCTCTGCAATATACAATGATCCGGGAATATACAGCTGATAAGTGAGACAACATACACACCATATCGTTTTGTAATCTTTTAATGACCAAAAGTATACTAGTCTAAAAGAGTGTCACACCTAGTTTTTTATCCCGGTAGTTTGGGATTTTCTGTTTTCCATTATGATTTTTATTCTCCTCACCCAAAAAAAAAAGATATTTTCTTATTCGCCTTTTCCATTCTTATACAGTCCTTTACTGACATGCATGGCTTGTATTTGCATGCGTACAAATAGACAGAATCGATATGGTTCATACAGTAGTATGTTATTCGGAGAGAGCGGTGGTCCATGTTGTCAGAACAAGAGGGAGCAGCAGCTAGCAATTTCCCCATTCCCCTGCTCAAGGCAGTAGCACACCTTGCATCTTTATTGGCTTTAGGGCCACACAGCCACATTGGCGCCGCAGTACCATTATTCAGGATCAAGAATGTGAAAAAGGGAATGAGTGACAAATTCCTGTGCACTCTCTCACTCTTCTGCTGCTGCTGCACAGAAAGAGAGAGAGAGAGAGAGAGAGAGAGAGAGAGAGAGAGAGCAACGTAGGGCCTCTGCATAATTTCATCTTCTGTGGTGGTGCCAATGCAGAGCCATTCAATTCCATCCAAGTGTTTGCTGGATTCACCATTTGATGACCCCGATTTTACTGATACGGGGTGAGTCCGCACTCCAGAGAGGAGAAACATGGCAGTACATGCCACTATGAAGTGGTCGTATAGAACAGTTCCAAGGTAAATTTAACTTCTGAAAAGTTCAGGATAAAAATGCGAAAAAGAAGGTAGGAACAGGGGGTAAAAATGCCAGGATTCATATCCTAAGATGTCGAAACAAGTATGAACAAGGCATTTTGCGAAATGCATATGAGCAGTGAAGGACGTGCGTGCGAGTCCAGGACAATGTAAGTGAAATTCAACGGGAGGACATATATATGTCGTACGCAAAAGACCATGCATGCCGATTGACAAATACAAGTGCAACACGCCCAACACCACAAAATCGTTACTTAGTAGCATTAACACTTGCAACCTATTCTTCCAGTAAAACAAGAGTATGGATCGATTCTTGGGTACTGCATATTAGTAGACACTTCCAGTGGTCCGAGCTAAGCTTTTCAGAAGAAGAAATAAAGCAAGAAAGCTTCGGTCAGGACAGACGAGCAGCGACCATTTGGGCTTGATGCGGGCACCAAGGAGACAGTGAGGATCGAATCGAATGGGTGAACCCCCACTAAAGAGCATAATTTTTATGGGAAAAGGAAAGCTATGCAAGATATGGTCCATGGCTAAAGCTGCGGGGAGAGAGAAGCAATGTAATGTACCTCATTAAAGTGATTACTGTAGCAGGGCGACTCGCTCGCGCGCTCTCTCTCAGAGAGAGAGAGAGAGAGAGAGAGGTTGGGTGTATAAATTTGGGCAAGTGTGGTTGCTCCCTCGGTGGTGGCCTGGACTCACAAGTCACACAACCAGATAGCTTAGAGAGATCAAAAGTGGAAGCTAGGAAGCAAGAAAAGAAAAGGAAACACCTACACCCACTCCTCCTCCCAACTTTCTCATAGCTTCCATCAACTTTTAAGCTAGCCCCTCAGCTTCAAATCAAGTGCAGCTTCAGCATATACAGAGATCACTAGCTAGTGAAGCCAAGCAGCTAGCTTTTATTAGTTCCCGGCCGGCCATAAGCTTCAAGCAAGCTGCAATGGAGGAGCAGCTGAACCCACTGGCCGTGACGCACCTGCTGCAGCACACGCTGCGCAGCCTCTGCACCCACGACGACTCCCAGTGGGTCTACGCCGTCTTCTGGCGGATCCTCCCAAGAAACTATCCGCCTCCAAAGTGAGCCAACTATTCTCAATAAATCGCATGTATCGACCTCGGATTAATTTTGGTTCTTGCTTAAGTACAAGTATTGTTCCATTTCTTGATTCTTTTCATGGTCCATGCATGATGTATTGAGGCTGCTTCTTGTCTGCCTTGGGTTGGTGCCTACTTGTTAACTTATTGTTCAGATGGGATCTCCAGGGTGGTGTTTATGACAGGACTAGGGGAAACAGGAGGAACTGGTTGGTACAAGCTCTTCTTTTCTTAATGCATTTGCATTTGTTTGTGTGTGATTCCTGGGATGCAAATTTCACCTAGGATCCTGGCATGGGAGGATGGATTCTGCAACTTTGCAGCCTCTGCCTGCGACCAAGAGGACACAGCTGCCGCCGACGCCGCCGCCTACACGGACTGTGCAGCTGGGCAGGAGGTGAAGGGCCTGCAGCCTGAGCTCTTCTTCAAGATGTCCCATGACATCTACAACTACGGTGAAGGGTATGTAAGCAAGCTTATTGATTAATTAAGCGATGTTAGTTACAATTCACGTTAGTCAATCAATCATCACTGCATACGGTTACTGAATCATGAGTATATTGTTTGGCTTCCTCAAAAAGCTAATTAACAATTTTTTAGCAAACTGGTTAATTGGTGCATGACACTCAACATACGCTGATCAGCAAGCTAGCAAAGCACGCTCTCATGACTTGTATTTGTGGTGATGTTAAAGGTTGATAGGGAAAGTGGCAGCCGACCACAGCCACAAGTGGGTGTTCCAGGAGGCCCAGGAGCACGAGATCAACCTCATCTCCTCCTGGAACAACCCTGCCGATTCTGTAAGCATCATCACCTCACTGAACCAACCAATAAACTTGCTCATCAGCCTCCCAATATTGCTCACACTAATAGCTATCTAATGTGTTCACCAATTCGATCGGAATTCGGACACACAAAACATGTTTTGTCCGTATGCGGTTTGTTTGCAGCATCCAAGGACATGGGAGGCTCAGTTCCAGTCTGGTATCAAGGTACCTGGCCTCCCTCACCCTCTCTCCAACTCCAGCAATTCAAGAACCAGCTCTGCATGCCAAAGCTGATGTCTTTTACTGTTTTCTTATCGCTTTTTTCGCAGACCATTGCTCTGATCGCCGTCAGAGAAGGCGTTGTACAACTAGGCTCCATGAAGAAGGTATGCCGATTCTTTTCTTCACATACTCCGCTAAGCCAACGTTGCACCGTGAGTCCGTGACTTGGTGCCACTGATGTCACGCTCACTTGCGGTGCATTGCATGGGCGTTAATTGTGTTGCTTTGTCGCATGCATGCACGACAAGGTAATAATGTACGTGTACAACTTGTTGTTTGCTGCGCCGTACGTGCATGCCGCGCGATGGCTGCAGGTGGCGGAGGACCTGAGCTACGTGGTGACGCTGCGGCGCAAGTTCAGCTACCTGGAGAGCATCCCGGGGGTGCTGCTGCCGCACCCGTCTTCGGCCGCGTTCCCGGGCGGGTGCACTGGCGTCCCTGCGGACGCGGCCTGCTGGCCGCCGGGCCTCGTGCCGCCGATGGAGCTCTACGACCCCTACGGCCAGGGGGCGGCCGCCGCGGCACAGATGCACATCGTGCCGTCGATGAGCAGCCTGGAGGCGCTCCTCTCGAAGCTGCCCTCGGTCGGCCCCACAACACCCGGCGCCGGCGGCATGGCCGCGGTGGCGAAGGAGGAGGTGGACGCCAGCCAGTACCATGGCGCCATGGACGTGGCAGCGGGGAGCGGCATTGGCGATGGCGTCGAGAGCACCGGCGTCGTTGCCACCACCGCGACCCCGGCGTCTAATTACTACGTCAACGTGGCTAATCCCAGCGAGGGGTTTTAGCTTGTCTTTGTCTCCGTCTCCAGTTTGTGCGTCTGTACGTAGGTATCGAGTCGAGCGGCCATGGTTGTTGCAATGTCTTTTCTAGTGTCTCCCAATCATGTGTGCGGCTGTGTGCTTCGAGCGGTCGTACTGCAACGTACGTGCGTACCCGGCGGTCGGCCGGTAGGTCAGATTCTATCGATCGATCAAACTGTACGTTATAATTAAGACCAACAAGGTAGGATCCTAATCAGATTGGTCACACTAATAAATGTGTGTTAATTTCCTCAGTATGAGCATCTTTGCAATGTATGAAATATCGATAATTCAGTATAGCTTGTGTCAGCTCGTTTGTCTGCACGCGCTACCACGCCCACGGCCGTCCGATTTAAGTCAGACGCTACAGCGCATTTGGCTTGAGGAAAAAATGTATAAAGACAAAGGATCATTTTCATGCTGACATGTGAGGGTGGTGGAAGAGCAAGAAGATTAAGAAGTCGAGCTGTTCAGTCATAGCTTGATTTGAATGATGTATTATTGGGAATCGACAAAATGCCCACTGTATGGCCCGTTGAGGAGAAGCAAAGGAGAGATGATAAGACTCTCTATCAAATTCATCTTTATCTTTCTAATAATATCCTCTAGAAAGTTATGAAGGAAACCAAAGCTGCTACGCTATGGCTGAAATTGGAATAGATATGTGTGACCAAGGATCTGACCTGCAAGATGCATTTTCGCATAAGCTTTTCTCACTCAAGTTGGCAGAAGACGGATTAGTGCAAGATTATCTAACCGTATTTAAATATATGGTCACCGACCTTGAAGCCATGGAGGTCCAATACGATGATAAAGATCTGAGTCTTATTCTACTCTATTCGCTGCCTGTTTCGTTCTCCATGTTTGAAAACATAATTCTCTACAGTTGAGATACTCTTACCATGAATGAGGTTTATGAAGCTCTATATGCAGTCGGCAGGGCCATTTGGCAACACGGCTAGGTGGCGTGGCCGGCCAGCCGACCCGCGGCGGCCAAGCTGGCCGTAGCATGGTGGAATGTAGTTTTGTACGGGGATTTTGCTGATTCACATAGTGGGACACCGTTCGTTTGGTCGAACGTGATTCGCTCAGTCGAACGATGATTTGCACGGTGAAATCCAGCGAACGCGATCGGTAACTATTACCTTGGTTTCACATCTCCGTTGTCTCTATCCCTGATCAGTATCAGTGTTTCTGGTAACTTAATTTCATTGCAATTAACCTGTGTCAATTACTTGCTTGCATTACTTGTCATTTAATCACCGTGTTGCGACTGTTGTTGGGTACTTGCTGAGATTTTCAAATCTCACGCTTGCTCTTTTCATTCTCAGGTAAAAGCTAGTGGAGTGATAGCATCATGCATGGGTGGGAGCACTCAAGTTTTTAGCACCGTGGCTTGCCGCTATTTATGATATTTTATTTATTCCTCTTTTGGTTAGAAGTGAACTGGTCCTATATTTCAAACATTTATTTCAGCTTTCGTTGGTTCTCTATTAAAATTTTAATTTCTTTGTGATTTTCAATGTTATTCTTATCTATTCCTTATTTTGACGATAACGTTCCATAATAGTATCTTATATTGGTATGTCGGGTGCTACAGAGATACTACCCTAGTCAAGAAGGCTGTTGTTGCCTCGACCAGGTTGCCCGATGCTGATTGGACAAGTCTATGGCATATGTATCTCGGGTATACGATTGAAGTCGGCTTAAAGGAGTTGTGCAAAAGAAGTTTGCTCAATAGCCAAGGCATCGATCAATTAAAGTTTTGCAAATATTGTGTCTTTGGTAAATAGAAGAGGGTAAGATTCAGCTCTACAATCACTCTTTAAAAGGTATATTAGATTATGTTCACTCTGATTTATGGGGTAAGTCCCACATTTCATCCCATGGAGGCGCAAATTATATGCTGACCATCATCGACGACTACTCTCGAAGAATTTGAGCATACTTCATCAATCACAAGTCTGATGTGTTCAAGACTTTCAAAGAATGGAAGATTATGATCGAGATATAGATATACAAGCATATCAAGAAACTCCAAATATATAATGGCCTAGAATTCTGTTCGAGAGAATTTGAAGCATTATGTCGATCGGAGGACATTGTAAGGCACTACATAGTTTCGAACACATGAATAGAATAATCATAGAATATATGCGTTGAATGTTGTCCACATCTGATCTATCAAAAAGTTTTTGGGCTAAAGCCACTTCCGCTACATGTCATCTGATCAATTGATCACCAAACACTACCATCAACAAGAAAACTCTGATCAATATGTGGTCTGGATCTCTTGTAAACTAGTCAAGCATTAGGATTTTTGGTTATCATGCTCATACTCATATTGATAAAGGTAAACTTGAGCCAAGAGTTGTTAAGTGCATCTTCCTCGGCTATAAGCTTAGAATTAAAAGCCATAAGTTGTGGAATCCTAAGACCCAAAAGGTTGTCATGATCAGAAGTGTTACTTTCAATGAGTTTACTATGTTGAAAAGAATTACGACTAGTGATCCTCCAATTGGGAAGCTATAGAAGTCTAGCTTGCGAATAGATCACATTATTGATTCAAGATTCTCAGCATAGGCTGACAAGGATAATATATAGGATATCCCTCATCAAGCTCCAACCAATAATTTTCCAATAGAAACTGGTCGGAACCATCAATCCATTGCAACTGGTCGGGAAAGAAGGAAAATCTAGACTCTAAAGGGGTTAATTGAAGAAGCTAATATTATGGCTTATTGTTTGAACATGGCATAAGACATTAAAGGTCCTGTTGAACCTTCAACATATTCAAAAGCCTTCTGTTCTGATGAATTAGAGAAGTGGTTAACTGCCATGCATGAAGCAATGGAATCCTTCGATAAGAATTCTACTTGGAAGTTAGTCGAGCTCCTGATTGAAAAAAAAATTCTATATGCTGCAAGTGGATTTATAAGAAGAAGGAAGACATATCCACTACGACAGAAAGTGTTATCACTGGCGGTTTAAAACCGTCACCACAGACGGTTTCTAAACCGCCTGAATTTATGTGTCTATGATAACAGGTGGCTATCACAGACGGCTCTCAAACTATCTGTGATAAGTTACAACACAGACAGTTTTTCAAAACAACTATATGTGATATATTAGATACCACAGACAGTTCTTCAAAATAGCCATCTATGATATCTGATATATCACAGACGGCTAATACTAAAAACTGTCTATAATATATCAGATATCATAGACAGTTTTTAAACATAATTGTATGTGATATTTGACATATCACAAATGGTTCTTAAACATAACTGTCTTTGGTATCTGACATATCACATACGACTAATACCAAAAACCGTCTATGATATGTCATATATTACAGGCGGTTCTTAAACATAGCCGTCTGTGATATCTTATATATCACAGATGGTTAAAACCAAAAACCGTCTGTGATATGTCATATATGACAAATGGTTTGATGTTACAAACCGTGTGTAATAGCTATTTGAATAGCTAAATTATTTCCTATTTTTTGGCTAGCCTCAGAAAATGCTAGGCATGCTCTCTGAAAACAAGCAGGCAGATCATATATATAGCATACGATAATCATTACACAGATCTCACAAATAAATTAAATAACTGAATGAAGTACAATTGAATTAATTGTTTGATTAAACACAATTGAGTGAATTACAATTAAATCAAATGTTTGAAAATTTAATCATCAGCACCAGGATTGAACTCTCCATTCAGGTGAATGACCTCCGCCGTCAAGAATTTGGAGAGCTTTCCTCGAACTTCAGCAAGTTTGTCAAGATCGAATGCACTTTCAGGCTAGATTTTAGGTATTGACTTTATAGATATTTTCTCCCCCGATTGTGAAGCATAGTTCTATTTAGATCTAACTCAGTATTGTAGCTATGTATGATTATAAGCCTGAGCAATTAGATGTTAAGACCACATTCTTACACAGGAAGTTAGAAGAAGACATCTATATAAAGCAGTCGGAAGGTTTTGTTGTTTCGGAAAAGGAGAATTTTGCATGCAAATTGAAGAAGTCTCTTTATGGGTTGAAGCAATCACCCTAATAGTGGTACAAGAGATTTGGCTCCTTTATAATCTCTGAAGACTTCAAGAGATCCGATTATGATAGTTGTGTTTATTTGTTCTTGCTCTTATATATTAATGATATGTTTATCGTGATAAAAGGCAAGACTGAAATATTAAAGTTAAAGGCACAATTGAGTAGTGAATTTGAGATAAGAATCTTGGTATAGCAAAGAAGATTCTTGGTATGAAAATCTTCAGAGATCATCGGTTTGGAAAGTTATACCTAAGTCAGAAAGGGTATGTTTACATAAGTCAAAAAGGGTGTGTTGAAAAACTATTTTGTCATTTCAACATGCACAAGGCCAAACCGATTAGCACTCTGTTAGCTACATGCTTTAAACTCTCTTTAGCATCAAGTTCATAAACAAATAAAGAAGTTGAATACATGTCAAGTATTGCTTATGCAAGTGCAATCAGACCACTTATGTACACCATGGTCTGCTCTCGCTCTGACATATCTCATGCTTTCAATGTTGTCAGTAGATATATGGCTAATCCAGAGAAAGGCCACTGGAGAAGGGTTCAGTGGACCTTTAGATATTTAAGAGTCACTTCAAATGCTTATTTGTAGTTTGAAAAGACTAATGATGGACTGATTGGATATGTGGATTTTGATTTTGCTGGAGATTTAGATAAGAGGATATCTCTTACTGGTTATATATTCACTGTTGAAGGCTGTGCCATAAGTTGGTAAGTTTATTTGTAAACTATTGTTGAACTTTCGATCATTGAAATTGAGTACATGGCTATTTGAGAAGCCTATAAAGAAGTTATTTGGCTAAGAGCTCTGTATACTGAGTTCTGTGGAAGTATATCTTGTACCAATATCCACTGTGATAGTAAGAGTGTTATTTGTCTTATAAAAGATCAAATATTCAATGAGAGAATAAAGTACATTAACATCAAATATCACTTTATCCGTGGAGTTATTTCTCAAGGTATTATTAAAATTTGCAAGATTAGTACTCATGATAATCCTGCTGATATGGTGAAAAAGCTAGTTTTTATCGTTAAGTTTAAGCTCTGCTCAGATTTGGTCGGTATTACTCATTAGTCCTTTCAGATGTTTGACACACAAGTAGTGTTTTACAAGCTATTCGAGAAGTTCTTTGATTCTTCTTCGTTACAGGAGGAATTCAGCTCAAAGTGAAAATTGTTATATTTTGCGATCCAAATCTGGTCAAGTCCGACCACTTCTAGTCAGGTTCAACTATTGCTAGTTTTCCAATCGCTTGAAGTGTTTGATCAGGTTTCACTCACAATACAAATTGGTCAGAGGTTATGATTGAGATCATCTTCGTGTCCATGATGGACTCTGAGCTAACTGGAGTAAGACAAGCCTATTTGAGGCACTTCTAATTACAACTCTTCATTTTTCTGAAACTCTCTGAGCGGGTTTTTGTTCCTATTTCTGAGTAGGTTACTGTTCCAGTTTTTGAGTGGGTATTTGTTTCCATTGCCGACTAGGACTCTATTTCTTTCTCATTTGGGACTCTTGTTTCTAAGACTATTTATTCCCTCTGTAAACCTCATGATAGATAGCGCACACAGTACAAGTTATTTACACATGTAATACACCAGAGCGTTTTGTAACTTCTCCCTCATATAGTGATTTTGTTGATTGTGCATCTGTGGTTTTCTCCGCAAGAGTTTTCTAGGTTAAATTTTTGTCTTGTGTTCATGATTATTATTCACTGTTTCATATTTTGCTATGCATTTTATAATAGGATATATGTAAATTACATATGTAGATTTGTCTTAGTACTTTCATAATATTATAATTTTATTAAGTTTATAAATATATTATAATAAAAATTAGTGGTTAAAGTTATGTTTTGAAGACTGTGCCGATATTGACCGGAGCAAACATGTGATTGCAGGTTTGTAGTGCAACTAGCAAGACATTATCGCTAGCTCTAGTATATTGGAAGAATTTTAACGGCAACGTTAACATCATGGTGTGCGTCTTCCCTGTAACCTCGAAGGGAAAAAAACATGGTGTGCCACACATGGCAGATTGGTTCCTATTGCTGATGTCCGAATCAATTCAGTTTGCCTCCAAAGCCAATTGTACCAATTGAACCAGACCATGGCCCATCGTGACGAAACCAGCTGCTGCGAACAGTCGCATAAATCGCCTCTGCTCCTCCCCAAGTCACGAGCCTAGGCAATCAATCCCTCGTCACCTCATTGAAAACCTACACCAAACTTACAACATGCATGCATGGTCCGTTGCTGCTGCTTGACCATGCCATGCTACAGTACTACTCTCCGTTGCAGGCATGTACAGGAGCTCGCACTGAATCCCCAAACAGTCTCCAGCCAAGAACAATAAAGAGTTGTCTCGGCGGTACGGCCTAGATGACGAGATCGGCACAACGGTAGCTCAGCTCGGAGTGCTGGATCTGGACGCACGCATAGTTCGGCACAGTTGTTTCGGCTCAAGGGAACCCCGGCTCACTTGCTTTGCCTATGGGTACACTACCGCCAAAAAAAAGACATCTCATCTCAGACGGCTCGATGAAATTGTCTATATCTATATTGTAATTATTATAGACAATTTAATGAACGTGATTGTCTATGTTATTAGCGATGACTAAAACCGTCTGTGATAATTCTTGTTAAGAATCATCTATGAATTATCACAGACGGTTCGGATTAAAAAATCATCTGTGATATCAGCAATTATCATAGACAATTATTAACAAGAACCGTCTATAATGTCTGCATATCACAAACGGTTTTTAATCCAAACCATTTGTGATAATGCCCTACGAATCATCAATTCGTGGCATCTCCCCTAGGATATCGATCCCACCCATCCATTTTTTCGCATTGAATGGCAGACACTGGGTCTTCTCCCGCCTCTCGCCCCTTATTAATCCCTACCCTTTCCCCTATTTTCACTCCAAGAACCAACACAACATGTATATACCCAATCCTCCACCATGGCCGCAGAGTCCCCAACGAGCGCGGCCTCATTATCTCCTCCCTAGTACGAATCCATCCATCCCAAATAGCTATCTTTCTTTAATTTTCCTATCTCAAGAATTGCAAATCTAATTCAGAGTTTTGATTAATGTAACATTTCTGGTGTTGATAGGAGAACAACATGAAGTCGAAGTTCGAACTGGCACCGCAGGGTGCCGAGTAGGCGCGCTCCGCTGGCAAATCGCTTTGGAAGGCATCGAAATTGAATTGTTGTGTGTGTTTTCATTGTTGTGTCAGTGCCATGGCTTTTTAGTTGGGACATACAGTAGTAATTTAGGGAAGTGATTTTGTGTGTGCTGGAGCTAAAGGAAAGAAGCCTCCCGGTAGAGAAATTCCCTCACAGAACTTCGACCACTGTACTTTGACCACGAAGTTTCAACCACGGCACTTCGACTGCAACTAAATGGGTGTACTACTGGAGCTAGGAAATGCATAAAGTTTGGCAGAACTAATCAGACAATAAATCACCCCTCTTTATAGATGCATCCAGTTTCCAACTAATCAGACAATAAATTGGATATCAACCACAGACCGAACTTAGCAGAACAAAACAAATAAATAATTACACGGCAAACAAAAATATAATCGTCTGTGATGGCCACATATCACAGACGGTTTTTGGTAGAAACCGTCTATGATACCAAGTTTTCACATATGGTTCTTTATATAAACCATCTGTGTTGTGACTTATCACAAACGAGTTAGTGGTTGTACGTCCTTTCTCCTCCAATCGCTCTATTCTTAACTTCTCATCACTCTCTACTTTTCAATTGATCATAGTACTACTCTTCCATAACATGATTCTCTATATATTTAATAAATTTTGTTATAACACATGAGCAGATAAATAGTTATTATAGACATATAAATTCAGATAATTCAAAAAATTGGTAATAATGGTAGTTTAGACCGCCTGTAATAATTTTTTTAAGTAGTGACACGTACGGCATGATCGTCTGTTCACTCTGTTCGCCATGCAACGTTTGCGCGGCCGCTGGGATGTGAGAGCACGTAAAGTACGTGTCCGTTTCACTCGTCGACGGATGCCGCGGCGCTGTCGACGGATCGATCGATGGCATGGGAAATGTGAGGTCCAGAAAAGGGCACTGTGAACGGTTCCAGATTCAGTCCATCACGGCAGCCGCCGTCTTTGGCCCTGGTCACATATCTGTGCCACTAATTTGACCCATCAGACGGTTACTGTACCTGTAGAGCTGTAACGTAAGACCACTCTTTTACAAACTCATGGTATGTGCCAAGGATATTGAGTCTGCTTATACTAGAACTGTATCGGAAGAATACTCTCTTACAAACTCATGGTTACGTGCCCAGGATATGTATTGACTCGGTTTATACGTTTGGTTTTAGACTTAGGTGATATATATATATATATATATATATATATATATATATATATATATATATATATATATATATATATATATATATATATATATATATATATATATATATATATATATATATATATATATATATATATATATATATATATATAGAGGATATATGTAGTGTTTCATGCACCTTGGTGCCTAGGCACCCATATCAATACCCGTTGATTTGCTTTGAGATTTGCAATGTTTGATGTGGGTATCTTCATACACCCATAAAAAAGTATATTTGAGATGTCAAACTCCGAAAAAAATTAAATTCAACTTCAGTTTAATTAGTTTGAACTATTTTTATGGTATATACTCATTTAATTAGTCGCATTGAACTCAAAAGTAGTTCAAACTAGTTTGAACTGAGTTCAAAACTTACTTACCATAAATATATCAAGGGTATAAAACATTTCCATACCCAAACTCAAAAAAATTATCAATCATACATGTGTAATTACACCCTATGTCGTATCTCACAACGTAGGGAGTATCTCGCGTAACGGAGAGTATGTATATGTAGTATACGAGTATTTAAGACCATATAGGTAGTATGAACAATTTTTCAGATGTGGTATGTATATTTTTTGACATACTCCTTTTTTATATACGTATATGAAGGTATTTATAAAATACGCTAAAAATTATGGACTCCCTTGCAATTTTTATGTGTGTGTGCGCGCGCACGCCAAACCGCAGCAAAAAAGAACATGCCCCAACCACCGTGGAGGATGTAGTTGTTGAGCGTGAATCTCGAGGCACATCTAAAGCTTGAAATCTGATTATTTTCCCCTAAAAACCATACGTTTGAGAATCACTGTTAAACTTTAAAAGTGGATCTCTACAGAGTTGCTATATATGAGATGGAACCTACAAATTGCGTACGAAATTGCCACTGATAGGCGCTACCCGTCACATATAGGTGAGACCTACCTATCAGCAGGCCCGTACCAGGAGCATGTGCGACATGCTTGATTGCACTGGCCCCCAAAAATTAGGGATCCAAATCCAGCTTAACATTTAATTCCTACTGCTTAATTTTGTATTAGTAAACAGTAAAGTGAGCTGGCCCTTGCGTTCCCTTCTTCTGGGAAACTTTCCTGAGTCCATCTGGGGTCCGTTTGGAACTTCGCAGTTTCATAAGAACTTCGCAAGAAATAGTCCATTGCGCCTCATTGTGTTCGCGTTGAAACTCCAAGCCATTCTGTCCACAATATGTGCCGCATCAATCAAATTGTTTCAAGTTAAAGTTAGCATCGGGTTGTTTCGAGTCAGAGACTCAGAGTTAGATGTTCGTTTTTGAATACTTTTTTTTCAGCTGGACGTAATTCTTTGTATCGTTAGAAAACCCATTAAAACTATAGTATTAGATAAAATTATTTTTTTGTTTTCGTAGGTGTAAGATCTAATTTTAAATTTAACTCAGGGCCCCAAAAATGTCCGATACGGCCCTGCCTACAACACTATTTACATCTTTGGCCGCACATTGCACAGGAGCTTGCTTGAGGCGACACGCCCGGCGTGGCCACAACGACGGGCCGCCAACCTCGCGCGCGCGCGGCCACGGAACCGTCGTACGTACGCTCACGAGGAGAACCCGAGCGCGGCGCGATGGTCCTGGCCGGCTCGCTCGCGGCCGCCGAACCGTCGTGCGTCCGTGAGGAGAGCCCCACGTACGCATGCGCGCGCGGCGCGGCACGTACGCGAACGGTGGCGCGCGGCGCGATCGGTTCGTCCTGGCCAGCTCTCGCGGCCCGCCGTGCGCGGCTCAGTCGTCAGCCTGACGCTGGCGGCTGGCCGCTCTTGCTCGCCTCGAATAAGCATCGAGCAGGCATCGGGTTTGTTACGTGATAGCGTCGTCCGATCACAGGGTTTTGCCGGAACCTGAGCAATGATTGCATGGGTCGTTGGGGGATTCAGGTGTGCACGTTCAGACAGGGCCAAGGAACATGGGCGGTGTACTGGTGGCTGGCGTGGCCCGGGCTTGACTAACTGTTGGCCATGGAAACGGAACTAATTGATTGGTATTGGCATGGCACTGTTCGATGGATCGACTTCATCATGCTTTTGTACGTATTGATAAATGCGGTGCGGACGTCTGTGTGTGTGCGCGCGCGTGTCTGTGCGAGGCGGTTTTGACGTGAAGAAGAGCAGTGGTAAAATAAGGAGATATAAGGAAAGAAAGGAGAAAATAGGAGATTAGGAGAATAAGGAAACAAAGGAGAAAATAGTTCCTTCTTTTTCAGTCATGTGTGCTATAGGCCAGGGGAAGCCTGGAATAGCCAAATGGCCCAGATAAAATACATGAAGTTCACCTTTTCTTGACGATGAACTGGATCGAAAGGAGATATTTTATCTTTTTTTTTCATATGCCAGAACATTCCATGCATTTTCGTGCATATTTATTCTAGATGTGTGCTAAGAGGGCACACTCACGTAATGTGCATGCGTGTGCATGGGTGGTGGTGGCTGGTGGTGATCTGTGCATGTGCGCTTTTCTTGTAATCGAAAAAGAGAGAAAATCACGTGCAATGGTGTAGCCTAACCTTCATGTGGTATTAGTGTGCTCCTTAAATCCGCTATTAAGGTCCCGTTCTAAATAGTGATGGCTTTTTGTTTTGAAAGTCAAAAGTCGTATGAAATATATTGGTTTCTTTACACAACAACAACGGCTAGGTTCGAAAGAGTTTGATAATTTTAGCTTTTGTACTTTGCTATAGTAACTATATGTGTTTTTTAAAATAATGTTTATAAGTCGATTGTAGTAGACATCATACCAATTTTAACTGTATTGATCAAAATCATATACAACTGTCTCTTTTCACTCTCTACCATAAACTGTTAGAATTAAAAACTATAAGTAAAAAAGCTATAATCCACAGCCTACCCGACGTTAAACGTTGCGAAATCTGGACATATTTGGACCCCTAAACACCCAAAATTCCACTTTTGGCCCCCAAATCAAAAAATTCCGTTTGGACCCCTCCCACGCGCTGCTTCACGAGCTGGTGCCACGTGTCCCAGACGCTACGGCCGGCGGCGCGATCGCGGGCGGCGGCGGGCGCGCGCGCGGCCGGCGTGATCGCGCTACGCGCGCGCGCGGCGGGCGCTGGCCGGCGCGCGGTCGCGCGGCAGCGCGACGCTACGATGAAGCGCGCGGCGCGCGCGCGGCGGCTGCATGGGCGCGGCGCGGACGTTGCGGACGCCGGATAGCGCGATCGCGCAGCGGCGCGCGAGCCATGCGCGTGGCGCGGCGGCGCGGCGCGGCGGTCGCATGTGATGGAAGCGGCGGTCGCGCGGCGGCCGGGACACGTGGCGCCATCTCGCGAAACACGCGGTCGAAAGGGGTCCAGAAACGGAATTTTTTTGGTTTAGGGTCCAAAAACGGAATTTTTGGGTGTTTAGGGGTCCAAATATGTCCAGATTTCAAAGTTGCATGGACAAACACAGTGAAGTAGCGAACACTTTGGCATAGTCAACAAAGCTGCCAAAAACCATCCAGGAGGTCCTGGTCCAGGACACGAGGTGATGATAAAAAGTGGCGGAGCCGCCGTGATCGATCGCGCGACGAGCCACCAGGCCAGGCCAAAAGCCACGAGAGCTCGGAACGGATCAGGCCGCGGCCTATCGCTCCGTCCGCGCTGTCTTCTCTCCGTAGAACGAGCCTGCGGAAGGACCGTTCGACGTCGTCGACGCACGCTACGTGGCGGAGCTTTTGGAGAATCAGTGGGCGGCAGGCATGAGTCCGGTGGGCGCGCGACGTTTTCCCAGCGCTTCCCCCGTCCCGCGCGCACGCGCCTCCTCCCTGCCCGGCGCAGGTCCGGCCCAAGGCCCACTAGTACTTTGTTGTTGCAACTAGGGATGGCAATTGTGCCCGTTTACCCGTGTACCCGTGGGTAAATACCCTAATAGAGTCGGGTATGGGATGCATTCTTTACCCACGGGTAGGAAAATGGGAAAAATCTCGCCCATCGGTAAACGGCACGGTATGGGTTAGCTCTACCTGCACGTCTCGCCTGCTTACCCGTGAAATAGACCGACAAGTGGGCCCCTAAAATAAAAACCTAAGTCCCTAACTCTCCCGCCACACGCCCGTAAGCTTCTTGCGCCGCCCCTCGGCCCTCTCGCACTCTCCTCGCGCTCAGATCCTCATGCCCGCCTCGCTCGCCTCGCCGCCGCCTGCGCCCGCTCGCCTCAGCGCCTCGCCTCGCCGATCCGCGCCTCGCTTCCGCCCGGCCGCGGCCTCCTCCTCGCCCAGATCCGTCTCCTCCTCGTCTGCGCCTCGCCACCGCCTGCGCCCGCTTCGCCGCGCGCCTCGCCTCGCCCGAGATCCGCGCCTCGCCCCCGCTGGCCGCCGGCCGCCTCCTCCCAGATCCGTCTCCTCCTCCTCCTCCTCGCCGCCTCGCTCGCCGCCTGCGCCGCTCACCTCGGCGCCTTCGCCTCGCCCAGATCCGCGCCTCTGCCCCGGCCGCCCGCCTCCTCCTCGCCCAGATCCGTCTCCTCCTCGCTCGCCTCGCACGGCATCGCTGAGGGGCTCGCGCGGGCGGGCCACCGCGCCGTAACCGACATGCGCGGCGCCAGCGGTCCACCGGCCACGCCTCCACGGGCTCCTCGGAGGTCGGGGCGTTCCTCCACCGCCGCTCCTCGCCGCCCTCCATCGCCGCCCCTCGTCGTCCGGTCCGGCCATTGCCGTCGGATCGAGCCGCCCCTCCGATCGCCGCTCCTCACCACCCCTCGATCCGCCGCTCGCGGCCCTCCGCTGTCGAGAAAACTCAGTGAGCCTCCTCCGGTCCTCCTCTTTTCTTCCTCATCGCCGATTCTCTAGCTACGGCACATCAAGGAGAGAGTTCAAGGATATATATGTTGTTTTGAAATCATGGAGTCCGATTTGCACCAAGCTTGCCGTGAGAAATGCTCCATTTATTGTGTAATTGTGTTCATTGTGTAATGTTATTCTACAACAATTCATTGCGTTCATCGTGTTCATTGTGTTCACCGAGTGATACAGATGTCATTAGACAACAATTCAAACTATTATTCTAGTAGCTGATTTTCTTTGTAATGTTTGTGCTGCACTTATGAAATATATGGAATTGTGGATTAGTCTTATGCAATAGTAAGCTGTTGATGTATTACTCATAAAACTCTCTGAAACTCAGTGTAATGTCATTTCTTTGAGAGTTTCAAATCTGAATATGTGAATTTGTGATGCATTGGTGATGTTTAAATGTGAATATGTGATGTACTCGGTTCATGTAAACGGTATGCCCGTGGGTGATGGGTACCGCGACGACGGTATGGGCGGGTTTATTACCCGCGGCGGTATGGGTATGCCCGTGGCGAAAATTGGTCGCGGTGCGGGTATGGGTGAGCACTACCCGTACCCGCCGCGCCTGATTGCCATCCCTAGTTGCAACGCACCAAAATGAAGAACTAAATCGATTTCTCATCAAATGCCCCACTCGATTAGGCTGAAAAGTTGTAACTTATGATTAAAATTACACTGTAATAATTGAAATTTTGCTATAGTTGAAAGTAACTTATTTAGCGTAATTAAATTTAAAAATTTTTAAAAATAGAAAAAATATGCTAGCTCATCATGGACAACGCAAACGGATAAAGGAAAAAAAGAACCGGCAAAAAAGCTCAAAAAAAGATAAAGTTTAGAAAAAAAACAAAATTTATAAATAGTGAAAAATAAGCTAAAAGCTAGAAGTTGAAGCCGAAACAGCGGGATTCCCTTGTCTGGGATGCGGTTGTTGGGGAAATACAACGGGCGTTAACTCCAAATCCACTTTCAGTGAACATTACTGTGACCGTGAACCGCACCCGTCAAGCTTCTAACTGTTAAAATACAAGCACTTCGTGTTTACTAGAAACTACGAAAAAGTTAACAAAATCGGTCATGGAATAAAGTCAACTTTCAAATGAATATTACTGGGACTTTGAAGACGCATCAATTAAACTTATCAATGGTGGCATAAGAAAACTTTTTTTTGTCTTTACTACAAAAACTAAGAGCTAATGCTGTATCACCCGAAGATCCATTTCAGTTCCATTAGAGTTCTGGTTCAATACATTCAGTTGTTCTCAACCGTTAAATATAGCCCATCCAACGACTGTCATGGCCTTGACACCTCCAGTGTCATTGAGTGGTGCGAAGAGGTGGTGCTAGCGAAGTGGGCAAAAAAGTAATAGAAGTGGACGGAACTGAACGGGGAGAGTTTCATTTCCTTCCTTTTTTTTTTGGGTAACTGACTAACTGTCCAAAAAAGAGAGGCTCTTGGAGTGATTGTACAGTTTTGCCCTTGATTAATTAACGGTAAGCTGTGGTGGAGGTGCTAACACCTCCTACACCTCTACATCATATATAGGGAGTTCAACAAGCTTTCATTCTATTTGTTTTCTGCCACAGAATTATCTTTTTAAATTTTTTTTTTCTTACTCCTGCTTTTGTTTCCCATTTTTGTAGCTGAAAGAAATTGCTAGGGCACCTTTCTAGCTCAGGTCTTCACCTTTTCCAAGCTTCGATAGATTACAAACTGAAGTTGATGAGTTGGATGACAATGCCATTAGTGCTTACGAGAAGATGGATGTTACACCTGAAGATGGGAACTCATCTTGGCGATCGCTGGTAAAACTACTAGCTCACTGCCTTTTATTCTATTTGTTTTTTGTCACAAAATTATGCTAATGTATTTTCTTAATCCTGATTGTGTCACACTTTTGTAGCCTATGTCTAAACTTTCAACTCTTAACGCTTTCTCTATGACTAAACTTAACACCTATGTCTAGACTCTGAGCAAATAAATTTTGGAGTGTTAGCAATGTTTCTATCCTGTATGAATTTTGGAGTGTTAGCAATGTTTCTATCTTGTTAGTCCAGATTAGTATGTCTACCTGAATAACACTTTGAGCAAATGACAGTCACAAAAGCATTTCAGTGCATTTAAGTCCATAAGCATGACACTGGGACCAAATGTCCCTTTGGGTGAATTGAATGACACTGGATTTCAAATAGTATAACTTGATACCGTACTGAAATGAAGGAACCTGATACTGTACTAAAATGAACCTGATACAGAGTATGCATGAATGATTGGTACCAAACCATACCAGAATTTCATATGAGCATGATTATTTTGCTTGTTTCCTTAAAAGGCAGTTGCGTATGTCATGGGTGCCGATCTCGTTGCATGTCCTACTCATGCGAGTGGCCTTTCCCTTAGACTTCTTCTGCTTGTTCTCTCTAGGCCGATTTCTCTTGCATTTTCCTCTAGTGAGATTGTCTGTTGGCGACTTGGCGGCAATATATCGATCTGATCAGGGATGCCACACCCAAGATACACTTCAACCTCCTCCACTCTACTTTGCTGTTGGGCAGGAATTTCCTAGTTTATCTCATGCATAAACTTTGTAAGTTTCCCTCTAGCATTCTGCATGTAAGGAAGTGAAGGCCTACCTCAATGTATCAAATCTTCCAAGTCCTTTTGTCATTTAACTACTAGTGTAGACGATGAACCCTGCAGGGGTTTGGATGAGTTAGCATGAGAACGACATTGATCATTAAAATTTAAAATTTTCAAATAACCCTACATTCACACAGAACGGAATGCTCACAGCCTTCTGTGGGTGTGTTACACAAACTGCTCGCAACGAGAGTGTGCATCGATCATTTCGGGACATGGCAATGCTAGTGGCCGTACGGAGCTACTCACATCTTCCGTGGAATCCAAGCGGCGCAAGGGGAGCATGGGCACTGGGGCTGCTGCAACTAAAAGAGGCACAAATCAATTACCACGGTAGCCCCTATTTCATCCCATCTCAACTGATTCCAAGAAATAACCAAAATACATTTACTAGTACAAAGCAGCTCAGCTCACACAGACCTCGGGAGTAGGTGCAGGGGGCTCGGGTGGGCGGTAGGCTCGTCTAGGTGCAGGGACGGCCGCTGATGCAGGGGCGGCGATGCGCAGGGATGAAGGCAGGATGCAGGGCCAGCGGTGTGCAAGAACAAGGCGGATGCAGGGGCGGCGGCACGCCGTCAAACCCTAGCTATGCTCTTCTCCTGCGAATGGGGAGCGGTGCAGAGGAGGCACGACATAGGGGCTCAGGCGCGGAGCAGCGTGGCGACTCCAGGAGGACGGCACGGAAGCGTAGAACACTAGCTCGTGGGGAATGGCACTCCCGCGAATGGAGCTCGGGCTGGTGCGGGGGAGGTAAACAAAGAAAGCTGAGTTCACACGGTTTTTTTTTTGCAAAGAAGTCGGAACTCGGAAGTGGGAGGTGGGGTTATAAAATGGATATGCAGAATCTCCTATGTCCATATATACACACATATATGTATGTGCGTAGGATATATGTTCCCGTCTTTATTGGCATCACCACAAAATTTGTAAGGTGCTTCCAAATATTGGCTTCTAGCCAATTCGGGCATGACCGGGCGTCGCTGCTGAGATTGTCTGTTGGCGGCAATATATCGAGTATGCATGAATGATTGATACCAAACCATAGGTGCAGGGGGCTCAGGCGGGCGATAGGCTCGCCTAGGTGCAGGGACGGCCGCGGGTGCAGGGGCGGTGGTGCGCAGGGATGAAGGCAAGTGCAGGGGCGGCGGTGCGCAGGAACAAGGGGGATGTAGGGCGGCGGCGCGCCGTCAAACCCTAACTATGCTCTTTTCCTGCGAATGAGGCGCGGCGCAGAGGAGGCGCGACATAGGGGCTTAGGCGCGGAGCAGCGTGGTGACGAAGGGGCGGCTCCAGGAGAACGGCACGGAAGCGTAGAACCCTAGCTCGTGGGGAATGACCCTCCTGCAAATGGGGCTCAGGCTGGTGCGGGGGGGGGGTGAACAAAGAAAGCTGACTTCACACGGTTTTTTTTGCAAAGAAGTCGGAAGTGTAAGGTGGGGTTATAAAATGGATATGCAGGATCTCCTATGTCCATATACACATATATGTATGTGCGTAGGATATATGTTCCCGTTTTTATTGGCATTATCACAAAATTTCTAAGGTGCTTCTAAATATTAGCTTCCGGACCGCCAATTCGGGGAATTACCGGACCGTCGCTGCTGACATCTCGTCGCGTCGCGTGGCATCGGAGGCCACGATTCACGAAGTCAAATGGAAACTGCGCGTCTACTGCACCGCCCCCACCCTACAGCGGCTACGGGGTTCGTGTTCTTTCCATGGAGCCGAGACGAGCCACCGAAACCTGTGAAAGTTACGCCTACAGAATTCTTAGGTATTAGACACTCCCCTCCTCTTCCTCCCCTCTCTCTCTCTCTCTCTCGCTGCTGATCCGGGCTCCACCCGAAAGTGTGCGCGCATTTTGTTCCCTAGTGCTCGGAGCCTTCTCGGCTGCACCAAATTTGGCCTTTTTAGGTGGCAAGCTCGGATCTTTTCGGCTGCGGATTTGATTCCTGGCTTCTTGGGTTGGATTTGCGCCAGTAGGGGAGCCGAAGATTGCTGCATCTTGGGCATTTACGGCTGAGAGCCCTCCTCCCTATCCGATCAGATGAGTTGTGGGTGTCGCCTCCCAATCCGAGATTGCAGGAGATGGTTGCAGCAGCGGTAGCTTCGTCCCAATCTTTCACACCCCTATCCCCCTATCCGTCTCCGTCCCCCCGCCTCCGTGGCCTCGTCAAAGACTCCCTCCTGCCCTACACCATCCAATCCCCACCGCAGGTGCAGCAGTCAGCAAATGGCGGCGGCGGCGGTAATGTAAGGATTAGCCCTGCGGTGTTGTTCATCATAGTGATTCTTGCGGTCGTCTTCTTTATCTCCGGGCTGCTCCACCTCCTGGTGAGGCTACTGTTGAAGAAGCAGCAGAGCCGTGGAGCCGCGGCAGCCGAGCCTGCCCCGTCACCGCACCGGGTGGGCGGGCGGGACGCAGCAATGGACCGGCAGCTGCAACAGCTGTTCCATTTACACGACTCTGGGCTCGACCAGGCGTTCATCGACGCGCTGCCTGTGTTTGCGTACCGCGATATTGTTGGCGGCGACAAGGAGCCATTCGACTGTGCGGTGTGCTTGTGTGAGTTTGATGGGGAGGACAGGCTCAGGTTGTTGCCGGTTTGCGGGCACGCCTTCCATCTGCATTGTATAGATACATGGCTGCTCTCCAATTCGACATGTCCGCTTTGCCGTGGCACGCTCTTTGTCCCTGGGCTGATGATGGAGAGCCTGGTGTTTGATTTTGATGAGACGTTAGAGGAGGGACGGTTGTCAGAGGAGTGCGAGGATGGATTCCAATTTCAAAGGCAGAAACCCAGGGATGAGGAACAGCCAGTGGCCGAGAAGAGGGTGTTTCCAGTAAGGCTTGGCAAGCTCAAGAATGTTGGGAACCAGGGTGCCGTCCATGGTGGTGTGCCCAATGGCAATGCAGCTGGTATAGTGAGTACGGAGGTAGGGGAGAGTAGCAGTAGCAGCCTGGATGCGAGGAGATGCTTCTCCATGGGCACTTACCAGTACGTTCTTGGGGCTTCTGAACTTCGAGTGGCTCTGCACCCTGGTCGTAGTAGAAATGGTGTGGACGGCAGGTTGAAGGGAAGAGCTGCCGGCATAAGTTCTGTCGATGCTGAAATTATGGAAGGCAAGAGGATTTGTGCGAGGAACAAAGGTGAGAGCTTCTCTGTGTCGAAGATTTGGCAGTGGTCTAGTGTGAAGGGCAAGCTGCCAGCTGGTTCAGACAATTGCTCAGAAACAGGGAACTTTCCATGGATGAAGAGAGATGCCACTGGAGATAAGGCAAACATGTGATACTGTCTATAGTTCTTTTGTTTCTAGTGTTGGTTGTCTGAATTACTTAACTATAGCTATTCTTTTGGTCTGATTTAGCATGTGTCAGCTCATTGAAATGATTATTCTCATCGAGATAATTTTTGACAGGCTTATTATATTGCACCCTGTTTGTGATTGTTCACGATAATGTAATTTCTGCTATCATCTTGTGTTAATATTCCATTTAGAAGTCTAATCACATCATCACTATGAGGCATCAATTAATAGCCTATTTTGTGCTCTGGATTCTGCCATTTCCTTTCGTGTTATTTATTAAACAGGAACCCAAATTAACCTGCGATGCGATGTAATAACCAGACCACTGGAGAGGTTACTTCCATAAGAAACTTCTACTTACAAGAAGAAAACATTAATTAACTGCTAGAATAGGTTCCTTTTATGACACTTTATGACATTCTGATTCACATCTGGGTTCTAAGTTGCAAGAGTACATCCTTAAGGAGAAACCTCTGATAAGTACCTGATATTCTTCTGGCATGGATGCCATCTTGTGTATCACTGCAAATCCTTCAGTCATTTTATTATGGTATGACCAACAAAGTTTCTCATATAGCATGAATATTCCGTTTTCCATGCTTTCATGGTTCAAGAGGACAACTTTAAGGTGATATGGCAGTAAGCATGCATGTGCTTGTATACTTTCTATTATTTACTCCCTCCGTTTAGAAATAAATGATGTTTTAGACTCTAGCATGAGAAGTAAGGTATGTGTACAGATTATTTATTATAGGCAGGACAATGTGAAAAAGAGGGCATATAAAAGGAAATATTGTGAGGCATTCTTCTCGAAAACGTAGAACGGCATATATTTGTGAACAAGGAGAGTTTAGGAAGGCATCTATTTTCGAACGGAAGGATTACGAAGTTTTACTTTATCTTTTTTTTTAGGAGTGAATTTGGAGGCCTTAGCAGAATTTCATTAGAGGGTTGAACCTTTTATCTTGCTTTGGCTTCTAAATTGTTATCGTTGGTAAATAGTTCGACATTTTTGACATCTCGGTAGCAGGTTTTTTCTTCTTTTCCTCCTCCTGAGAAGTAATCTGCATGATGAGTGCTGGAACTTTCCATGACCCAGGCTGCATTCTCATTGCCTTTTTTTTACCTTTAGGCATCTGCGTCTTTACTTCAAGAAGATAACTTTTTTGGATCTTGCAATGCCCTCATTTTTAAGAACCTCTTTTACTCACATAGTAGAACTAGTCTTCTTTGTTACTGTAGAAAGCAAAATATATATGTATAGGGGGAATTTCCTTATGTGCCACCGAAAGTTTGTATCACCCCTTATATGCCACTCATTGTTTCACTGATATGTGGGCCTGGAACCACCTTGTTAGTGAGACAAGGAGGGATTTCACAAATATTGAGTGGCATATAAGGAATCAATCCTATATAAAATGCCAGGAACTAACAGAAAGCAGTCCATAATGCTTTCCTTCATTCCTACGCAGTCTGAACTCTGAAACCCTTCATGTGGAAGTTACAGATCTTCAGTTTCAAGTAATATTTTCCATTATTCCTAAGGGTAGTAGGGGACTATTTCCTTGTCTATTCATTATTTCATTTTTATTTCCTTGTCTATTAAACTTAGTGTAACGGTTGCTATTATATTGCTTCGTTTTTGTTCCATCCTGTCTAATTTCCTTGTCAGCCCTGCCCAGTGCATCATGCCTGTAAGTATTTGGCATCCAATTCAAATCCCACCACCTTTTCACCTTTTGCTTATTGCGCCAGGTGGTGATGACTAGGTTTTTGAGTGGATTTGAGATTTGTCATGTTATCTAATACTGATAGCTGATGGAAAGCTGTTAGTGATGTGGGGGTTCTTTACAATTTCATATTATGATATGTCTCATCTTTGGCATATTTAATCAGAAACCAGGGAAGAAGTGCCAGCCCTCACATACCCATACCAATTAAACAACCGACGGTACCGACAAGATTTCCAGCATTTTGCTTTTGAGATCTGAGCTACTTAATCATTGGTATGCAAATGATAAGTGTTCTGCTAGTACCAAAATACTAACAAATACTTGTACAACTACTGCAATCATCAACCAGATGCTGATCCGTCAGCTGTTTTTGAGTTGGTTCCTTGCAAAGCTAGATTCGGGCCAATTCATGCAAATATTCCTTTCTTTGAAAGTTTCTGATTCCACACCCTTTGTCTCAACATTTGGACCACAGGCTTTGTGTCTCAGTGATCTCCCAGGTGAAATGGGGATTCAGCATTCTTTTGGTCGTTGAGTACATTATATTATCTGCCTCGATTAAACAGACGATATACAGGTTCTCCAGCTGTAATATCTGATGGTACAAAACTCAACACAGCATTGGAATACCAAACAAAGCTTAAGACAAGGTTTAGTCCAGTGCATGATTGAAATGGACATAGTATTGCATGAACTCGACACAAAATGTGGGCCATGAAAAAGATAGGATGCTATATACACCAGATCATGATTATCACGCATTTTTCTCCTCTTATCTGAATGGCTTCCATGCTGTTTTTGTCAGAAACCCAATTACCAAGGGCCCATTAGGTGGTTGGAGTGGCTGTCTAGGCTTTACCAGTTGGCATTCAATCAGACAGCAAGTAATATAAGCCATGAAAAGTAGATGATGTTTTACTTCCAACCTATATCCAACAAAACTGTGCCTGACGCTCTGATTAGATTTCACGACAACACAAAAGCATTCCTTTTCTGGTTCAGCAAATATCTGTTCAATCGATCGAGCCCTCGTTGGTAAATAAAGCCTAGGGGCTGGACGGTTAGAGGTTAACATCAATCAAGACTCTATGGAATTCAATACCGCCGTCCGTGAATCTCCGAAGCTCATGATCCTCGCGAGTAATAGACAGTAAGGGTAGGACATCAAAGGTGAAGAAAGTGAGAAAGAGATGCGTGTGAGACAAGAGCGAAGATAATAGGGTACGTGATACGCTCGTGACCTCTGCCTTATCTCCAGAATGAGACAAAGAGAGAGTAGAGAAGCCGCTTATCTCCAGAACGAGAGAAATGAGAGAAGTAGAGAAAATACTTTAGGAATCAGATGTTCATATTATCTTTTGACTTCTCTAAACAAAAGCTAAAAGTAGAAACCAATATAAACGCCGCCCTTAACCACCCGATTACAGCCTCGGAATCAAAGTTAGAGCAAACAGTTTGACGTTGCCATCATAGTAACAGCGATTGATCGTTCATATGTATCGCATGACCATACATAGAACTGTGGAAGACATCACCCACACGAAGCTAGTGTCAACTGGTAGATATCACGGAACTGTGGGAACATGAGCTACGATTATAAAATCGCAGCCTTCTTGTGTTGTCCTATTGCTGGTATCTCGTGTTTGCTTGCAGGGCCAGAAGTCGTACGTGCACGGCAGCAACAAAGCATCTAGGCTCTTGAACGCCTCCATCCAAGGGCAATCAGTCACAGCTGGAACACGCCAAGCTTTTTAGAATCAGGATTAGGATTCCTCTTCTTACCAATCATGCAAGTTTCCAGCCAAACTCTCTCAGCTTTGAAGGCAAACAATTCTAAATTTCTAATGCAACTGTGAATTTCTCTTCACTTCATGGATCAAAACCTGAATTTCTCAGCTTCATTCGTGACAAAACTGTGACACGATCGACGAATTCATGGCGGTAATATGACAACAAATGTAACAATCTCTTTTTTTATACAGCGAGGAACCAATTGAAGGAACAGAAGAGAAAGAAATGGAAGCCACGATGATCTCGCTCACCAAACACGCGCATGGAACCGAAGCGATCGAGAGAAAGGCCGCCATCTTTTCGACGTCCTTTGAAGTTTGACCAGCTATGCCTTTCCTCTCCTCCGATCCGATGGAATGATGGGAACGAGCGGTCACGCCCGTCCGGCCCCGTCGGCGGGCGGCGGCGGGTTGAAGAGCGGCGGCGCGTCGCGGTCGCCGAGGTCCATGGAGGACTTGGCGGAGGCCGGCGGGGCGGCGAAGCGGGCGGAGAAGTCGCGGTAGCCGGTGTAGTCGCCCTCGGGGCTGGCTCCGTGTCCCTCGTCGAAGTTGAGCGCGTAGCTGAGCGCGTCGTAGTTGAGCTTGCGACCGAAGTGGTGCGGCCGCGGCCCGCCGCGGCCGAACCGCCGGATGAAGGTCTTCCACCGCGGCCCAGCTACCAGCTCGGACCACTCCCGCACCTTGAGGACCGTTGACTCCACCGCGCGCTGCCACCAGCTCTCCTCCTCCGCCGCCGCCGCCGCCGCGCCGACGCGCTGGTGGGAGGAAGAGGACGGGTACAAGGGCCAGCGGAAGCAGCAGCACCGGCGACCGCGGCGCGCGAAGAAGGCCGTCTCCGCGTCGTCGAGCCCCGCGGCGCCGCCGCCGACGTCGGTGTCCATCGTCTCCCGGGCGGCGCAGGTGGAGCGAGCGGTGAAACCCCTGCGCCGAAGGCCCAAACGGCCGGTATTTCCAGGGGATTTGCGCCTGCGCCGCTTTGGGCTGTTCCGTGTGCGGCCGGAGGCGCGTGGGTTTTTATTGGCAGGCGGTTTCGGTGCCGCGCCCACCGGTGGAGTCAACGGCTGGCGCGGCTGGCTGACGTGGGCCGGGCCCCGCCGCCCCGAGGCCTCGCAACGTTCGCAAAACAAGTCTCCGTGCCGTGCCACGCTTACTTTCCTCCCGTCATTTTTCACTGGGTGGCCAACCTGGGATTTTTAGAATAGATGTCTACGAGTCAATAAAAATATTGTTTTAATGGAGAAAATAGAATTCAATCCATAGTACCTGATGACATGTGGCGGCAGCGTGTGTGCATCGCTTTGACGTGCAGAAGGCCAGCGGAAATGGAACGGATGGATCAATGTGGATCGGAGGGACAGCGCGGACACAGAGGGGCCGCGAAGCTGGCTGGCGGGTGCTGGGATTCGGGGTGTGATTGCGCCGCCGCGCGCGGATGATGGCGAGGAGCGGTCGGTCGCGTAAGGTACAGTTGTTAACGGCGGGCGGGCTCTACCTCCCCTCTACGTGCCATTTGCCAGCGGCATTATTGCTTGGCTGGCTAGCTGTGTGTGATCTGGTGTTCAGAAATACTAATAACAATAGCGTTTGTTCAGGAAATTGTCTGCCTACCTTATGGCGTTAACTAGACGCTTGACTGGTGCCTATCTAGCCAATCAAGCATCCTGGATCCTTGGTGGTTGGAGTTCCATGGTTCATGCCTAACCTCAGGCTGTTTGTCGTTCACGATTTGATTTAGCATGGCGGAGCCACCCGGACGGCTGCCCGGGCTCGCCGGCAAGCAACTTCGTTGAGTTCCGTTGAACTGACGACGGCCGACTCTGTCCGGGCTCCGGCCGTCGGGTGGCTCCGCCACTAGATCATGGTACCTTTCGCTGAAAGAAGGTGCCGAGGAGTCAAGCGTTGGAATGGCTATGGTTTGCTATTGCTATCCCCACCCAGATGCAGGTAGCAAGATAGACCGGGCGTGCTTGGATAAGATCAAGCAATCATCATTGGCCGCTTGAGCCGCAGCATCCGATCAATAACCCACCATTTTTCAGGCCGTTTCAACCATACAATAGTACCTCCAGTATACAGAATTACAGAAACACAAATACTCCAACTAGACCAGTAATTCTTCGTGTGTTTCGGTGCGTGAGATTTACTGGCTTATTATTACGTGTACACCCCAAATTATTATTACGAGCTTCCGGAAGTTCCTCCGTATGGGCACGGGTCGGTATCTACGGTTGTTTTCAAGCAATCCAGCAGCCATTCTTCAAAACGGCCGCTGTCTATTGTGACTTGTGAGCATTCCTAACGCGCACGCAAAATTTTTTTTTTTAAAAAAGAACACTAACGCGTAGGTGAAACACGGCCTTCCCGGACACCTTTTGAATCGCATGATATCATATGCATAAAAGCATAATCTTCCTTCTTCTCGGAAAACTCAAGCATAATCTTCAAACCTTATAAAGAAGGGTAGTTTGACTGACCCGAGGTCGTTGGTCGCATTAGTATTTTGCATCGAAGGTTCAAGATAAAGTTTCAGACTTGCAGGCAACAACGAGGCCCATCTCCGGAGCCCGAAACGAGGCCTGCAAGAAGCCGAGTAGCCGAACGGTGCGAGTGGCAGCCCTCGGAAAGCCCAATATACAGAATTATAGATCGAACGGGCCAGCCGAGTGCACCGGCCCGCGTGGCGCCTAGCACGGATACGAGAAAGCCGCGAAACTACCATGCCCACGCAAAAGCCGAAACCCTTGCCCCCGGGCGCGGGCAAGATGCTCCACGCCTGAACGCATCACGGCATATATAATATAGTGATATAAATTATCTATAAAAAAATAGAGAGTATCTACACATCATCTTGATGTGTTCTTTTTAACTATTATCTGAATTTGTGACTCTTAGATTAGAGATCAAGTGACCCTTTATTTTTGAAGTTTGAAGGGAGATTTTTTTAGAGGGAGGAGGCAAAATTCAAGGGGGAGAGGGGAAAATTTATGGCCATTGGATCTCTAATCCAACAGTTCTAAATCTGGATGATAGTTAAGAAAAAAATATCCTGATGATGTTTAACAAAACTCTAAAAAATATTATATAGAAATTTTACTGTAATTGAAATAATTTTAATTCGACTCTTAATGAGCTTTTTTGCCAGCCCTCTTCTCTAACAATTTCAAAGTGGCTAATGCAAGCAAATTTATAGTGGTTTCTTTTCGGTTGTGCTTGATGGCTTTTAATCATAGCGTGGATGTTTGTGCGAACAGACCGACTTCCAATGAGCCATTTTGAAAAATCTATCTTAATAAATCACTTTGAAAAGATAATGAAGAAGTCGTTCTATTTATTTGTTGGGAAAATTGAATATATAGGACCAAATTGAGAGTGCTTTGATAAAATAGGATCAAGTTTATTGTCCTTGTAAATATAGGACTGAGTTGAGCACCTTCTTGCAAATATAGTATTTTCCCCCCATTTTAATTTTATTTTCATTTTCCAGTCATTTTTCTCTACGCGAAATGACTCTTTTGCCCCTGGTATTTGTCCAGTACGTGCAGCATGTAACTAAAATGAGTATAGGGTTAAGTACTACTGCATGTAACTAAAATGAGTAGCGGGGCACGTACTGGATCTAGAGATTCAGTATGTACTCATTTTAGTTACATGATGCACGTACTGGACAAATACCAGGGGCAAAAGAGTTATTTCACGTAGAGAAAAATGGCTGGAAAATGAAAATGAAATTAAAATAGGAAAAATACTATATTTGCAAGAAGATGCTCAACTCAGTTCTATATTTACAAGGACAATAAACTTGATCATATTTTATCAAAGCACTCTCAACTTGGTCCTATATATTCAATTTTCCCTTATTTGTTAGAATAAACCATAAACTATAAAGAAAAAATGCCTTATACAGTCAGGGCTACGAGTTACGATTTGATAGGCGGGAGATATCATGACGAGTGTCTGTTGTATCACAAGACGGGAGATTTCGATTGCAAATAATAAGATCACGATGCTCCTCAGCTTGTACCATGGTTGGCTTATGTTGGTGAAGACTTCCCTGTTGGTTAATTACTCTGTTAGCTCGAAAACACTACTACCATTTGGAACGCAAGATTTTCATAGAATTTTTCTGTAGGAAACAGGGAAATTTTCTACATTCTAAACATGACCTACATGTCTAAGTGCCGTATGCGATTCTTCAGATGTTTGGTGTCAAAGATTTGCAGACTGGGGTGTCGCTGAGTTGAAATGATGCTTCCGCCGAGGATTTGACCTCCAGGTCAGGCATCTCATCTCAGGGTCAGGGGGAATGCCATGTGATTGCAGCAAGGATCGTACTTCTTATCACCACAGATAATGATGCGGCCTTGTTACATACTATAGCTCATACAGGCATCTCTTCTCAGGGTCAGGGGGAATGCCATGTGATTACAGCAGCGTGTACTATAGAGTGAGAGCATGCTACTAGGAATCAAGCAAGTTGCCGTGTTACAGGTATATCAAGAGATAAGAGGCAGAGGCGCAAAGCAGTTCGTGGCGTTTAGGTGTTTAGTATTCACTAGTGACATTTAGTTGCCAATATTGTTTACTGAAAAATTTGCAAGAGAAAGATACTAACAGATGCTTTGAACTAAGATGTGGGAGGTCTAGGATGTTCGTCTGTTGTCGGTTGTAAACTGGAAACCCCGGTAAGTCCGTGTTAAACCTTGTGGGTTAGCTTTAGATAAAAGCTGGGCAATGCGTTTTATCTAAAAGAAAAACATATGCTTTGAACTGGGTTTGCTGTTTCTAGTTAAATGAAGGAGCCAAACAGGGCTTGCTCAGGCCCTTGTTTGAAAAATGTTGTAGCTGTTCTATACTCAGGTAAAACAGCCAAACAGAGCTTGTTCAGGCCCTTCTTATGAATTAGGGCTTCCATTAATCATTGTTCAAAGGTAGTTACAGATGAGAATCAGGAAAAGATTGGCACATTTAATGCATATATGTGCTCCCTCCGTTTTGAGGTGTTCGTATTGACTACGACGGATAGATTTTGACTGAAAATAAATAGTAGTGGCTGAAAAAAATGACTTAAAAGAGAGAGCGAGCGGTGGGAAAAGTGATGAAAAGATGCGTGCATGAGATAGGACTAAGAAGAGTGGGGTACGTGATGCGTCCGTAACCTTTTGTCTTATCCTCATAGCGAGATTTGGGAAAGACGAGTGGAAAAGACGCTTTGATAAGTTAGATATTCATATTATCTTCTGACCTCTCAGTAGAAACCGATACGAACACCCACTATATTTGTCTATAGCCCATCGTACGTACAGATCAAAGAGACACTAAATATATGGAACAGTTAATAAAAATGACCATACAAACCTTATTAAATGATATAACACTTTAATTTTTTTTAATGGATAAATATATTGAAATGGATATTTTTGAGGCCATGGATCAATATAGCCAAACGGAGGTAGCATATCATTACAAATAGTGAGCAAATGATTGTGAAGTAATTTAATGCTTTGATTGTCATTTCTGAGCAATGTTAGACTGGTCCTCATTGCTTTGATTTACAAGACTAACTGCATAGTGTAAAAGATAAGGCTGAATCGTACACGGTACTTCTGCATGTATATGGTGTTTAGTGTTTTTATGTTTATGGCTGAATGTTTATGGTTTATGTTTGAAATTACATTGTAGTTGATGGTGGTTTATTTGGTATAATTAAATTTAGAAAATTTTAAAAAATAGAAAAAATGGGTTAGCCCAGCACATATAATACGGAAAAAAAGAACCGGCAAAAAAGCTAAAAAAATACAAAAAATCATAAAAAGATGAAATTTAGAAATAGTGAAAAATAAATTAGAAGTCCAAACCCAAACAAATGGGATGATAATATTAACTTATGCTTCAGGAGGATGGATTGATAGCCCATGCAGGAACCGGTTGATGTGTACTTGTTTTCCTGAGCCCACCGTCACAGTGCTTTCTTCTGTATCACTGTTCACAGGATCCCACAGGTTGACGCTTCATCTAAGCTGGTAGTGAATGTTTGAAGGAGAAGCAGGAATCCTCCATCAATGAAAGCATTTTTGTAGGCTTGCAGCAGAGAGATGCTCCATCATCATTCCTTATCTCTGTCAATTTCCACGTGATAAGCGGCTTATTTCAGTATGGACAGGTGATGTCCTGATTCTTTTTCCTTTTAGATAAAATCCATGAAGTGCTTACATGGAATGATTTCTCGTGTGATGCACCCATTATTACATATAGGCTCATCACAGACGGTTCGTAACCTTTACCAGAGACGATTTTTGAACTATCTGATTTATTGCATTAGTAATAACAGTTAGTTACCATAGATGACTCCAAAACCGTCTATGATAACTTACAACACATACAGCTTTTAAAAATAACCGTCTGTGATATCCGACATATCACAAACAACTAATATAAAAACTGTCTGTAATGGTCTACGTATCATAGACGGTTTCGTGTTAGAAACCGTCTATGATAAGTCTTTGTATAGCCAAAAAAATTTCTGTCAGAAAATGCTAGTTATATTCTTTGAAAACAAACAAATAGATTATAGATCTACATAGCCATAGTGTGCATGAACATTGGCTACCAGCAACAAGCATAACAAACATTATGTAACAAAGCAGAGGGGATTTTCTCCCAGATCTACCTTTTTTGCCAAAAAAAAGTGACAGCCACATCTAGCAACAACAAGCATGAATCAACTACATTACCATGTGATTTAAGGTAAAAAGTGGGATTTAGGATCCATACATTCAGTTCCCCCAAGAACTTCACCCTAAGGTGAGGGAGGGGAGGAAGACCGGGATCGGAAGAAGAAGGGATGGCGGTCACTCAGATCCAGTCGCCTCCGGTGTTGCCCTTCCCTGTGTCAAGTGCTGGCGGCTAGGAAGGCGGTAGAGGAAGCTGAGCAGACTTGGATCCGGCGATGAAGGAAGTTAAGAAGGCCTAGATGTGTTGAGGAAAAACCTAAGTGCGCGTAGCACGAGTAGTGAGTTAGGTTTTCGCCCTAAGTGTCTGTATATAAGAAGAATATTATTACAGACAGTTTTTAAAAATAACCGTCTATGATAAGTCACAACATATACGGTTTTTAAAAATAATCATTTGTGATATCTAACATATCACAGACGGCTAATATAAAAAACTATATGTGATGGTCTATGCATCACAGATAGTTTTGTCTTAGAAAATATATGTGATAGTTCATTGTGTAGCTAATTTGTTTGTTGTTTTTCGGCTAGCCTTAGAAAAATGCTAGCCATGCCCTCTATAAAACAAACAAGCAAATTACAGATAAATGAATTACAACTCAAATGGAGAATTACAGGTAGATAGCACATCACCTTAGTAGGAGGTTCTTATTTTACCTCGATGCCCTCACCATCAACGAAGTGATTCTTATGCTTGTATCTGGATGTTTTGCACACTGAACATATATGCATATTTATATACTCTTTACGGTATAGGATACAGTCTTTTAGACGTGCTTGTATTCTTTCTACTTCCATTACCAAGGGACAAAAAACCTTCTTGGCTTGGTACATGGTTTTGGATAACACGTTTCTGTCTGAAAGTATGTCTGCTAAGAGATCTAACAACGCCATCAAACTCTTGTCGGACCAATTATTGATGGCCTTCAACTTCAATAGTTCAAATATGAATGATAACTTTGTGTATTTCGGCTTGCAACTAGGAACAATGGTTTCTCCGACTCCTCTATTAAACCCTTGAATTTATCAAACTCTTTCTTACTATAGTTTTCTTCTGCATCGCGCAACATCTGATACAGATTATCATCGTGTAACCTATCCTCATCGAAAGAACAATCGACAATCGGTATATCGTTGTCACCATGATATTACTATCTTGTATAATCTGCTCTTCATTATGACTACTCCAACATGTATACTCTTTTTTGCAACCCCTTCGAATCAAGTGTGCTTCTATTTGCGCTGAATTGATAAACATCTTAAGATTCTCGCAATCAATGCATTGACAGTTGTAGGATCGTAAGGGCCTTCTCACCCCAAAAGCTAGCCAATGAGGTGAGGGACTCCCCCACTTTTAAGTTAGGTCCTTTGCCCTTCCACAACCAATGTGGGACTATTCCAACAATCTCCCCCTTCACACATTGGTGTCCCTCAGCCCTTCACCGCCCCTTCACCGTACACCGACGGTCCCTCAGGGTCCCTTCACCGTACACCGACGGTCCCTCTGGTTCACAGTCCATCAGGCGTTCACACACTAGTGTCAATCGGGCCAGAGATGTTAGAACCGGGCTCTGATACCACTTGTTTTTGATTTGTCTAGAATCATATTTAAATTTTTCTTGCCAAAAGAAAATCTCTCTAAAGTGTCTTTCAAGTACTCATTCTCTTTAGCTAGAGTGAGACAAGTTGTGCATTTAGCAGGTTCATTCACTAGATTTTTAGAAGCACTAGACTGAGCCAATCTTTCTTTTTCAGCAAAATCGTTTAGTTGTCTAGTCAAAGCTTCTATTTCAGTGTTAAGCTTAGGACAATTAGAACAAGAAGATATCTCATGATAAAGCATCTGTTGTATTGTTTCTTGTGATGAATTAAGTCTAGTTTCTAGCAAATCACATTTAAAGTAAGTTTTAGATTGAGCATTTGAAATACTTGACTCTAAACATGTAGGAGAGCTAAGCTTGAGCTTTTCAATTGCATCATGTGCAAGTTTTAAATTTTCACCACAAGAGTCATGTGCCAATCTCAACTCATCAAGTTTAGCAGTTACATCACTAAGTTGAACCAAGTTTGATGCATTAATTGTTCTAACAGATTCCAACTCAGTATGTAAAACTTGACAAGACTCACAGGATTCATCATCAGGAATATAAGCTTTAAGTCTATTGATTTCAGAATTTAAGCTCTCAACAATGAAATCATGATTTTTAATTTTCTTTTTATACTTTTTAAGCTCATTTGTCAATCTAAGCACAGCACGAGATAAATCAGTGTAAGAAGGTTTTACCTCATCAAGATCACTGTAAAGATCATCATCATTGAGCTCCTCACTGTTGGCCATAAAACACATCCCTGTGAAGTCCATATCTTTTGCCTTCTTCTCATTGCCCTCATCATCGCTTTCAGAATTATCATCACTCAAAATAATCTCATCAAGTGCTGAAATTATCTTATTGACTGCCCTGCGATAATTGCGCTTCTTGTTTGGATCAATCTTGATTTGAGAGCGACGAGTTGGTGTCTTGTCATCTTTGATATCCTTGCTTCTCAGTTTGGGACAATTCATCTTAATATGGTTTAGCTCACCACATTCATAACATTTAATTGGAGCTCCTCTCCGTCTTGATCTGATGTTGTTAATTGCCTTGGTCACTCTGTTGGAGAGAAGTACAAGCTGCTCTTCTGGAATCTCCTCTAATTGTTCATCTGAAATAGAACACAATGCAGACAAAGAAACAATAGAAGAACTAGAAGAACCGTCAGCTTGGTTAGTCACTAAGCCCAAAGAATTAGTCTTGTTTATCCTGACCAAAATATCAATCTCATGTGTTTTCATTTTGGAGTAAAGATCATTCAAAGTGAGTGTTTCCATGTTAACAGAATGATTAATGGTAGTGACTAACACATTCCAAACAGACATATCCAAAGCATTTAAAATTTTACGAGCATTGTCAGAATCAGAATATGTGACATCAACAGATTGCAAATCACTAACAATTTTATTAAACCGATCAAAAAGAGCATCTACTGATTCTCCAGGTTTCATCTCAAATTTAGAATACTCCTTTTTAAATTGATTCTGACGCACACCTTTAACAGATTTAGATCCTTCATGATAATCAGCTAGAGTGGTCCAAATTTTATTTGCAGATTTAAGGTGAGCAATTCTGACAAACTCGTTTCTACTTAAACCTTGCAACAAAATATTTCTAGCCTTAGCATTAGCTTCAACATCAGATGAATTTTTAGTTGTAACAACAGGAGGCACATCATATGTATGTTCAACTTTTTGCCAAATAGAATTACCTTGTGCTTGTAGAAACACCTCCATGCGCGTCTTCCAATAAAGATAATCTGATCCATCAAAAAACGGTGGCTTACCTGAAAAGCGATCCCGATCTGATGCCATTGTAACCACTTGTAGGATCGTCGATGGCAATCAGAGGGGGGTGAATGATTGCAGCGTCTAGCGGAAGCTTTTCTCAAAATTTACCGTCTAATAAAGACAAGCAAACAAGGAAATAACAAGGAAATATTTTTCTCGTGTCTTGTAGATTACTTATTTGGTGCTCAGAGTGAATAAAAACCTAACAAAGAATCGATAGATTAAACATGCATGGACCATTGTAATAATAAAATATTCAAATCTATTGGCTTAGCAAACGTGACTTTCATGGATGGCAAAACAAATCAATGCTGTGGTTAGCTATAGAGTTAATAGAAAAAACAATACTTTTTAGTCACGTGAATCAAGGCAATATTGACCTGTGTGCAAGGACAACATATGCTACTAGTATTGACCAAGACCCAAGGCAATAAAAAGCAATCGTATTGTGACATGTAAACTGAGATCAAGATTTCGTGCGACTGCTGCTCAAACTCACCGCACAGCTACAACTCAATTACGCTGCATGTGACGCCCAATCGAAGACGTGGATCGAGAAACCACGCGCGCAGAAAACCAGCGCACCATGCACCTCTGCGCACGAGGACGTGGACGCTGCTGTCTCGGGAAGCACTGCGTAGAGTTCAGAGATGTCGCCCGAGAACCAAAAGCGAGGCACGCCGTCGCCTTACAATCAAAAAGCAGGATGCGCTACCACCAAAAACCGTACAGCACATGCCGCCGGCCCTAACCTTTTTATAGCATATCCATAAATCCGAAATAAACTTACAAACGAACTCAAACCCTAATACAACTCGTTCAATTTGGGCCTAAGCCTTTTTACCTCAAATATGCTTTTAGCCCATTAATTTCAAGGGATCCGAAACCCTTTCTAACATGGGTTTTTCATACTTCTGACTTTTCAACTCATCGCGTGTCGAAGCCTCCAGGACCGCACCTCCCGTAGCTTCTTCACGCACCATCCACCTTTGATCTCCATGCGCCCCAAGCATGAGCCCGATCATCTCGTGACCTTCTTGACCGTCTGAACCTCGGATCTCCCCATCCTAGTCCCGGTCCTCCTCGTCACCGACCATAATCGTCTCCATGCTCAACCTGCACATGCAAAGACCAAAGAACATTCTTCCGGCACAAGTTCGTCCAAACTTGACCAACGTCAATCCGCACACACGCAACACACCTCACATAACGCCGCTAAACAAAATTACCAAATATTCATCATCACAAATTAACCATTGTCAATTATTCATCACAACAATATTTTAGACCTGGCCACATGGTCTAACAACAGTACATAAAATTCATCCCTCTCTTCAACATATCCTACTCGGCAGCTCTTCTAAAAGCAGACATGCCATTGATGTACTCTTCACTCATATGATTCTCAAAGTACATCCAGCTTCGGTCCATCTACGTTACGAATATAACAAATTAATGTTAAATTAGATTAATGCTCTCCTAGATAGCCATTTCATGTACATACACTCTTACATATAATTGTTATTCACCATAACATTTGTCCATCTAAAGTAGTTAGTTATGATTCATGAACCAATCCAATATAAATTAAAGTAGATAGGAGTAAGACCCACTTTTAAATTAGAGCAAAAACTACCAAACTAGATCTCTCTTTCTTGCAACTAAAAAATGGCACAGATCTAGCTAGAATATAATGCATTTTAATATACACACATACACACACATATACAGTACTAATTACTAATCTTAGATCACTAAGAACAAATGGATACATAAGCATCCTTTCAAATCTCCGGTCTCCTTTTACCAAATCGTCTCAAAGCCGCCGTCTAATAGACAGAATATTTGTCGGTCGGGACGGGGTATTTAATAATGCAGTGAATATCATAGACACTTTCATTCACAATTCATCTGTGATAGGTAGGTCATCATAGACAGTTTTTATTACGAACCATCTATGATACATCACAGATGGTTTGTGTAAAAACCGTCTGTGATAAGTAAGTCATCATTGACAGTTCTTACTATCGATTGCAACATAGAGTCACACTAGTAAAACCATTTAAGATAACTACACTGCAACTTAACACTAACGAATTATATAGAACTGTTTGTGATGAGATTTTCAGTCTAACTTTTCCTATAGTAGTGATCATATCTACTTTTTTAGATGAGATGTGGCTTTCAAAGGATCTATAACTCTAGATGTGTAGAGAGGTCCTGAGTTATGGGCAATGCATGACTGATGTACCATGCTTTGTGAAAAATTCCAGTGCAAAGCTTTGAGTGTATGCACGCCTGATCTTTTTGCCTTTTCAGTTAAAATAGCCCCTTTCTTGTCAGGATGGTTGCTTGATGGTTGCAAGCAGTCATTAATTTTATCATGAAAGGGAATGGATGCTAGCATCACTATTTATTTAGCTTAGCTGCATGCAAGTTGCAAAGCTTCACAATAAACTCACCAAAATCCACATTACATGGCACTTGCGAGCATGTCGGCATTGTGATCTATATATGAGAAAAAGATGAACAAAGATAATCAATCTGTCTTGTCGGAACAGTTAGGTTGCTACCTTGTGATTAAAGCATGACAATTGCAGAAACACTGAACCTTAGGCTTAGGGTTGCATTCATTTGGACCTTCCTGAGAGATCGGTCCTGCGATCGGAAGATGCCACTAAGCAGTACTCAATGTACTAACTTCCAAACACATTTGGGGCTGAAGTGGTTGGTCCACTTCTTTGTTGCAGTTTCTTTTTCCTTCATTTTTTTTATCTGCGGCACTTCCACACTAAGCCAGCAAATAATTGCTTAGAAAGTTGCAGTTGGCGCTAATGAAGTAATCTATTGATGTGGAAAATCCACTTACATCACTCTCGATTGATCTTCCAGCAGATGATGTATCATGTAACTGCTTTTTAATAGCACTTTGCGTCTGCAAGTGCGACCTTCAGCTCTGCAGATTGTCAAATCTGTGCGACATGATTTATTTGTTGAAAAACGACCACTCCAAATTGTTTACGACCATGCAATAAGAAATTACGAATTTTCAATATCTAATGGATACAATCACTTAAACACGTGCTCGTAGCTTCAACTGATTAGCCCTCGAACACTTTAACTTCTTTGCTCTGACTGTTCGACCGCTCTGCTCTCGAAATCTTCAACTGCTCTGCGCTCGGAAGTCTTCGATCACTCGCCGCTTGAAGCTTTTGACTGATAGCACTTGGATGTTTCGACATGCAACGTCTTCGACCACGTAGTGCCTTCGACCATACTCAACTCTAACTTATGACCACGATCAACATGTTGCCTCTTCGAGTACTCGAGTCTCCTCTAGTCCTAGCGTCTTCGAGTATGACAGCAATAACTCGAAACGCAATACACGAACATAATAGTTTTTCCTGGGAACAACGCACTCCACTTTTCTCTTTATTTCTCTCCCTCTCAGCTTCTGATCACAACCGATCGCTCTCGTTCGCTTGTCCCTGATTACACGACTAGACTGCGTCTTATAAAGGTTAGTTACAGGACTCGTAAATAGACTCAACAACACAACTCGACTTCTACTACGGACTCATACACAGACTCAACTCAAACACTGTTACAGACTCAGATATGACTAAATAAAAAAAAACAAGATTAATTCCAACATTCACCCCCTTAATCTTGTTTCTTTACATTGATCACGCTGATCTTCTCTCTTGCTCTCGCTTTTGCGTCCCAACTCATTTAACACCTCCTGCTTGAATGCTCTCTGTTGTGCTTCCACGTTGGGGCTCTCATCGACTTCTTGCTCCTGATGCTCTGTCTACCACTCTACGTCCTTCATCTTCCCCTGCTACCTCACTGGCATCCACACCTGCCTATTCTTCCTCTACTGGCGCCACATGCTCCTCTTGGACCTCTTCCTCTGCGTGAGACCACTTCGGCCTCCGTTGCCACTGCACTCCGCTGCAATCTGCTGCGCGTGTCCCGAGCATCTACCCGCCATGACCCCACAGAGCACCTGCGTCCTGTGCCTACCTGCACATGCGGTCCACCTTGACGTCCTACGCTACTGGCTTCTACTTCTTCCTTTTTACCTGCACTCCTGTGTGTCGTTCCTTCCTGGGCCGTCACCGCCCTACTACCCGTGCTTGCTCCATCCTGAGCCACGCATAAACCAATACTTGCCATACTTTGCACCTGGACCAATCTCGTCCTTTCTTGTACGCTTACCTGGGCTGGAGCACCTGTTCCCACAATTGTCTTGGCTTCTCTATTACCTGAACCTCTTGCTCCTCTCTCTTGGACCAAATCCATCCGCTTTCCTGTGTACATATGAACTGACACTACACCATATCTAACTCCTGTGCTCGTGCGTCCTATCTCCAACGATGACCACATTACTTCCACAAAACCACAGGAAATGTACCAACCTGTACTCAAAGCCTTCCTCTTAGAACTTGTGCATCTGCATGCCGACGGAACTGCTCCCAACCATCTAGGCTGCCACCTGCAGTGTGCGCGACCGCGCTGCCTACTTGTATACATATCTCACTCACTCGAGCCACTGCACTCCTCTGTGCCGTTTGTATGTCCCCCTGGGATCCGCACGCATCGAGTTCATTGCCTGGCTCCTCTAGGCTGCTCTTGAGACAAACCAATTTACAAGTTTTCAAAGAAATTTTGTACATTCGATTCTGCAATCTTTTCACCTTCATTAAGAGATCATCGTTCTTATCATAGACACGCAAGAACTCATCTTGTAGCACCATCCTGCACCCTTCTTTTGTTATTTGTCCAAGACTAAGTATGTTGTTATACAATTTCAGTATAAAGTAAACTTCAGACTCCAACTTCTGATTGCCGTTTTTTTGCATTGCAATAATATCGATCCTTTGCCTTTTATCTCCATCATGGAGCCATCACCAAACTTAACTTTACCCAAAATCTTCTCGTTGAGCTCATGGAACATGGAGCGATCTCCCGTCATGTGATAGCAGGCTCCAATGTCCAGGTACCACCAATTAGTGTGATCAACGCTGCCGTCCTCTGTGTGTAGTTTAGGAACTACGGTTCTCATTCAACATCACGCATGCCTGGCGTCTCTTCAACACATAAGGAAAGAAGTAGCGCTGGCGTAACACCCTCCTCGGCATGGGTGAGGTTCACCTCCTCATCCTTCTTCTTGCTAGGGCAATCCAAGCGTAGTGTCTGTACTTCTCGCAGTTGAAACACTTTTTGTGGCTGCAGCACTCTAACGCATAGTGCTTGTATTTTCCACATTTAAAGCACTTGACATATGATGTGTCACAGGATTTTCACCACCACCTTGCCCAGCCTTGTCTCCACGGCCATCTCTGCCGCCTCGACCACTCTGGCCACCTCGCCTGCACCATCGCCCATGACACCCTCCTCTCTCTGTCTTCGAGTTTCTTGCTTCCCACTCGGTTTGGGAGGACATTAGTTGTCCATCTGCATTATTATTAGTTCACCGATTGAGTCATTCTTCATACGCTTTTAGCTGTCATATTGCTTCCTCAAATTGCATCACTTCAAGATCTGAATACTGCTCAATTGACGCCACCAATTGTAGAAATTTATCAAGTACTGAGTCAAGAAGCTTCTTGACTAATGCGACATCCTCCAAGGTAGCACCGAGGGCGCTGTACTTGGTTACCATAGCACTCAATTTCCTGGTGAACTCGTCGATCGTCTCTCCTTCCTTCATGTGAATCAAGTTGAATTCGCTCTTCAGTGTTTGTAGCCGAGCCATCTTCACACGGTCAGTGCCTAGATATCAAGTCTTCAGTCCATCCCACACCTCCTTTGCCAATTTCTTCTTTGCGATATGCAGAAAGACGTCTTTCGGGATGGCTTGGAAGATGAATGCTCATGCCGCTTTGTTCTTCTTCTTGTCTACGGCCACTCCGACTGTAGGTTCTACTGCCTCCCAAACACCTTGTGCATCTATAATTGCCTCCATCTTGATCACCCATGTGGTATAATTCGTCACCGTCAACATCGGGTATTGATGTAGCACACCGCCGCATTCCTTCGCCTGGATGGTGAGCTCCATGGCTAGGACCACAAGGTCTCAGGTGCGCTGAAGCTTTGATACCACTGTTGGAAAATGACCACTCCAAGTCGTTTACGACCATGCAATGAGAAGTTACGACTTCTCAATGTCTAGTGGATACGACCACTTTAACACATGTTCGTAGCTTCAACTGATTAGCCCTCGAACACTTCGACTTCTTTGCTCTGATTATTCAACCACTCCGCTCTCAGGGTCTTTGACTGCTCTGTGCTTAGAAGTCTTTGACCACTTGCTGCTCGAAGCTTTCAACTGATAGGACTCGGATGTTTCGACCACGCAACGCCTTGGACCACGTAGTGCCTTCGACTACACTCAACTCCAGCTTACGACCATGACCAATCTGCCGCCTCTTCGAGTACTCGAGTCTCCTCTGGTCCTAGTGTCTTCGAGTATGACAGCAACAACTCGAAACGCAATACGCGAATACAATTGCTTTTCCTAAGAGCAAAGCACTCCACTTTTCTCTTTATTTCTCTCCCTCCTAGCTTTCGATCACAACTGATTGCTCTCGATCACAACTGATTGCTCTCATTCGCTTGTCCCTAATTACACGACTAGACTACGCCTTATAAAGGCTAGTTACATGACTCATAAATGAACTCAACAACACGACTCTACTTCTACTACGGACTCATATACGAACTCGACTCAAACACTGTTACAGACTCGGATACAACTAAATAAAAAAAAACAAGATTAATTCCAACATTATTTACTTTGTTTATATACAACTGTTGACATTTACGTCGACCTGACAATAAAGAAATCCGGTAATGCAATACAGGTAAGCATTTTTTTTTGGTTGCCTTGCACCTCCTACTGAGTCCTACATTCAAATCCTCCCGACCAAAAGAGCACTTGTGCGTTGATAAAATCTTACCAGGTGAGATTGTTCTTTTATCTTAGACATGTGCTGCTTACACAAACATATTTATACTAGGATAGCTCTCAAGTGGCTACCAAGGTTAGTGTCCACTCGCTGATTCGCACTTGTGAGAGACAGGAAGCATAATTTACGTCGTCTGAATTCTTTGGCTACTGCGATCAGCTGGTGCGGCATTATATGTCCTTGCTCAATGCACACGCATCATTACGCTGGCCTTGGCCTTACTGTTTGAGTTCCATTATTATCCGCATATATCCATCCTATTGAGGCATCATATAGAATACTACAAACTAGTGGATGTGCCTCCGTTGTGGAGAACACTGAAACCCACCATGGCATTATGCCCTCTTTCTGTCTCACTACAGGTTCCAACTGTTCCCGCATGGGTTTGTCTTCTTGTAACTGCACACGCACAGAATATTTCATTCTGCAAACCGCAGCTTCCAAAAGTTGGTCGCCTGATGCTGCTCAATGACGCACGCTTTCGCTAACCTGACATACCCGAGTCTTCTAAGTTCTAACATCTGCAAGCCTGAAACCATAGAGCAGTCTGAAACTTGGAAGATTTACAGTGCGGGGTTTCGTCTGAAAACCTGCTACTGTCCTGCTCCGACTGCCGGCCGACTCGATCGACCGATCGGTCGGAGTTGGGAGGTTGAACGCTAGCTGTCACTGAAACTGATGGATCATCGAAGCTATTTGGTTGTCCCGGCATGATTGTTGTGGTGCAGATGTTACTGTCCCTTTCTACGATCATGTCAATTAGACAATTATGACACGGATCCCTCATTCAAGTTGGCAGCAGGTCCTCAGCCCAGAGCCCCAGAGACCATGCAGATCAGAAGAAAGAAACTTCCCAATGCATGGCTTTCACTTGTGGTAGGCATCAGTTACCGTGCTACTCTTTAAGTTAAAACAAGGGTTCAGTTATTTCTCTGCGTTAAATCTATTGCCGGCACGTACGTGCCTGGGCTCAGGCTGTGGTTGTTCATGCATGCATGGTCCCCTGTTCAGGTTCAGGAGGTGAGGCCCCTGTGTGCATATGCGTGTGTTGATGTCTAAATGAGGTGGCACTGACCGCCGGGAGCGCGATGCGGCACCTAGCGTGACGGCACGCCTGAGAGTTCGACTATCGTTTTCGGGACATTTATGCTGCATGGACGCATGCCGGACGGCGACGTGATGAACACGGACGTCGGAACGCGTCCGCTTCTGGAAAGCTCAACGGAGAAATCCCTTATCCCCCACCGGCCTTCTACACGCTGTACGGCGTAAAGATGCTGTCGGGGCGGACCGATGCGGACGGGGAGCTCGAGACGTCTCGCTAGATATCTCTGTATGCATGCCTCAGTGCCTTGTATGCTGATGCTCAGTTGTTTGTCTGCTGCTGCCTTTGTGCTCCATTGTGGCTTATGCAGCATGCAGCTTCCTCTTTTTGGTCGTCACTAAGGTGCTGTTTTTACCCTGAGGATTGAGGTGTTGCATGGGCGTAAGAATTTCTCTCGATAGCTTTCTGAAACACCAGTATGCTTTGTTCTTCTCTCTCGCTACTCACTAGCTTAAGTATTAATGGCGGCCAGCTTTGCACGGTTGAGACGGGGCGTTAATGCAGGGGCGCAAGCAGCGGCAAGCCGGCAACAAAGGCTGACATGGGAAGCGATAGATGCTACCTGCAGACGGAGGTGAAACTGAAATGTAACAGTACCGACATTGTTTCATCTATAGCGCGGATCAGAAATTGTATGGCCTGTGGTTAATTTGCCCGTCCTCTTTCAGTGTTGCTTTCGGTGTTTCTCCGTGACATGTGAGTGAGGCCACCGAGGGAAACGGGTCAGGCGCGGCCGTACAAGCGACGGAGAAACGCCATGAAAATGATATCTCAGAAGATATCTAGTATAACTCATCAAGTTAAGGCTGCCTCAAGTAAAAAAACTCTTGAGTCAAGTACAGTTTAAGAATGGTGATTCACATTTCTGGTCTGGTTTGATGAAGATTAAAGATATTTTCTACAACTTTTGCAGGAGAATAATAGGAAATGGGGAACATACTAGATTCTGGGAGGATTGTTGGCTGGGAAACAGTTCGTTAGCCCAGAAATATCCTAGTATCTATAATGTGGTTCTGAATAAACATATCATTGTGTTTGATGCTTTGACTAATGGTTGAGACAAGTTCAGATTTAGAAGAACTCTGTGGGGTGAAACTAAACAAATGTGGGAAGAGATTCAGTGAGATTGTGCTGGTATCTCTTTGTTTGAAGAAAAAGATGAGATAAAATGGTTGCTGGCTTCCAGTGGCATTTTCACTGTTATGTCTTTCTACAAAGCTTTGAGGGTGCAGGGGATCGGTTTTGCCTATAAACTTTTGTGGGAAACAATGATTCCCATTAAGATTAAGATATTTCTTTGGTTGACTTTGAAAAATAGTATTTTAACGAAAGATAATTTGAAGAAGAGGTGTTGGAAGAAATCTACTGGCTGTCAATTTTGTGGGGCTGAGGAGAGTATCACCCATCTTTTCTTCTTATGTTCCATTGCTAGATTTCTGTGGAATGTGATAAAAGAGTGCTTTTGGCTTTAAACATATCTGTGCTAATGTTGAGGAACTGTGCTCAAGGTGGTTATTGAGGTTTGATAAGAAAATGCAGCAACTTGTGATGGTTGGGGTTACAGAATGCTGCTTGTTTCGGGGATAAAATGCCTACTGACCCAGTTTAATTCCCTCGAGCATTATCAATTCTCCACAGTGCACACAGGCGCACAGCTTCTCTGGATCACAACCCGATCCATTTCATAGGAAAAGATCTGTAATGAGACGTGGATTAGCGATATAACAGGGCGGTTATAATGCTGTACCAAGAATGTGGCAGTGCTTATTTGGACTTCTAAGCCTAGGCTTATGACTTATTTTATACTGTGACAATCTTTTGTTCAGTACTTGATGTTAGGTTTTTAACGTAATTAAATTTAAAAAATAAAAATGTTATATCATCACAAACAATACAAAGAAATAAGGAAAAAAAAAAAAATCCCAAAAAAGCTTGAAAACAAAAAATACAAAATTAAGAAGTTAGAAACTATAAGCTGAAGTTCTAAAGAGGGATACATCATGTGGCCATGTGAGAGCATAATCAGGACGAATAAACGTCAAGCGCGTCTGGACGATCAGATACTGGTGGATCCAGATATTCAACAGGTTATTTTCATCATTTCTGTCATATACAGTATTACCATGGTACTATCTTTTCTAGTCCATAAAATTAATCAAGGGAAACATAAATCAAAGCCTATTACTAGTGTATAGGATAGCTCTTGTCTTGTTCAACTCAGAAGAAAAAAAAATTGGTTTGTGCTCACCATCTCTTTCATGTTACCGTGGTTGCTCACTTGCTTGGCCGGACTCGTGCCGATGATTCCACGACGTTTCGCCGCCCCCCGGCCCAGCGATCAGAAGCTGCCTCACGCAGAGCCGCGCGTTCGCTCACTGCCGGCCCGGTGGAAACTGACACGAGGAAACGGGCATCGGCAGCCTGGCACGGCGTGATTTGTCGCTACGTACGTACGCGTCCATGGGGAATCAAAGTCACTTTCAGCATTATTTTGTACTGTATTTATAAAAATAACAGTACGATCATCATATTGACAAAATTATTATTTTTGCCATTGGAGGGCCGGGTGGCAGCGCCAGTGAGGCGACGCGTGACGCTGCCGCAGGCGACAGGCAAGCCTGCCGTCTAGCCCGCAGGTGGCAGATAATTAGGCCGGCTAATTACCTGCCTAATTTTTTACGTTTAGTATTTGTTTGAATTTTTAAATATATCAAATGAGCTCAAAAAATTATAAAAATTTACATACAGACTACCAACACAACGTTCCTCGTAGTGTAATTTTTCAAGAATTTTATCCATGACAAATATTGCTAAAAAATTCATACAATTTTGATAATTTTATGAGTTTTTATATATAACGAACGAGCTCCAAAAATTATGAAATTTCATGTGAAACCTTCCGATGTAGTAATAATTATTATATAATTTTTTAAGAATTTTATACGATCCAAATTAGCCACATTTGTTTGGATTGACTTAACCATGAATTTAACGAATATTTCACATTTTTTTACAATTTGATACATTATGAATTTGTATAATTAAAATTAATTACAGTACTACAAAAAAATACATCATAGGATGCGATATGGCTCACTCTTTTGAGCCACTGCTTTCTTCTCACCGCGCTTGCCTACCTATATGTGGTCTTGTCTTTCGTCGCGCATGAGCATGTCCCGTTGAGTACATCAGTTGGTCTGAGGTTGCGTATTGGATCGGAGGAGGTATGGAGACCGTTCTGTCTGCGCAGTGGCCGGCGATGGTCCAGTAGTCTGAGGTACAGTATGCTGGGTCCGATAAAGATCGAAGTCCTCCAGCTGAGACGTGTCGAATTGCGAGACGCCCGCAATAATATTGTGTACAAAGGACTGTAAAAATCCCCCTTATGGTGCGAACGAGCTCTCGCCCTGACTGTACGACGTGGCAACAAACCTGGAGGAGCTCTACCCACCGAAGTGTTCAAACCCTGGGTATGCCGAGAACGCCGAGCCTTGCCCTGCGTACGCTACAAACCTTGGCGCCGTGTACTGCTCTCTAGAAGCATCTGGGAGGCACGTGTCGTCATCAGTGGACTCATCGTCACCGCCATGTTGAATTGGAGGTTGCAAGATGAAGCGATATTATTCACAACAAATATTTCGGATGTACAATACGAATCTCATATCTCCCGAATGTGCAGCAAAGATGAACGACGGGGAGCGGTAGTCTGTGCAGGTGGTGAGGACGGCAAAAGGGCTAGCCACGTTACCCGTCAACCATGCGTGGCAACAGTGTTTCTCATCGTACAAGTGTTCCACAAGCTCCGGTAGAGCCATACCTACCAGTACATACGACAAACGAAATATTAGTGCGAACATTAATAATTACTTCATAATATAATTTGTATTAATTATGACTAACTAAATTACAATAAATATGACTACGGGAATAACGTCGAAAGTATGTTATAAAAAATTATCTGTCTTTCGGGGGAACTAATCAGCATTGCCGCATCCTCAATGACTTATGCACTTCCTTCTCCAAATATTTAGATACACACTATTAGTTTTGAAAGTACCTTGCAACAAATGGGACAGACGGAATATTATTGCGAATATTCATAATGACAGCAATATACTACAAGTCAGTGATTATATGCGTGTGTGAATACTTCACTACTTACCAATAATTTGATTACTCATCCGAAGAAAAGACGAGCCATTCATTACCGCCATCCTTAGTACTAAGTCATTACTTACCCTAAACTAATAAATTATGGGTACCGTATTTACACAATAATAGTACAAACTATGTCTAAATTACTACGATATACTTATTTTGTAATACAAACTATATTAATCACAACTAACTAAATAACACTAATTGACTACGATTACGGGAATAATGTCGAAAGAATATGATAAAAAAAAATTACCTGTCTTTGCAGAGAAGAAATCAGCACTACCAATTTTGAGCTACGCACTGGCTTCTTGAACTAATAAGCAACGACCGCGGCAATGACATTCAGCGATGAGCGACTGGGACACTGCCTTCTCGAACTAATGAGCTACGCACTCGCCAAAGGTGCATATTTATGCCCGAGAAAAAGAATCCATTATCACACCAGCGCTTCGGGTGAGGGGGGACGGCATCATAAGAATGACAAATATGTAAACGAGGGAGCGGGTGAGGGGGACGACACTCAAATAATGACATTAGTGCGAATGAGAGAGCGCGCAAGAGGGGCACATATAGAGAGAGTGACAATTATGGGAACCAGATAGCCGCAAATAATATATACCACGATTGCTCGACACATGGCACTTTAAAACAAGCGTTACGATCGTTAAATTCATGGTTAAATTAATCTGAACAAACTAGCTAATTCGGATTGTATAAAATTCCTAAAAATTACATAATAACTATTACTACATCGGGAGGTTTCACATAAAATTTTGTAATTTTGATCTCGTTTGCTATATGTAAAAACTCATAAAATTATCAAAATTGTATGAATTTTTGAGCAATATTCACCATGGATGAAATTCCTCAAATATTACACTATGAGGAATGTTGTGTCGAAGACTGTACATAAATTTTCATAATATTTTGAGCTCATTTGATATTAAAATTTTAAACAAACACTAAACATAAAAAATTAGGCAGGTAATAAGACCAACTAATTAGCTGGCCTAATTACCTACTGCCTGTGGGCTAGACGACAGACTTGCCTACCGCCTGCTCCTGGGTGGTAGGCTGCCTGCCATCCAGTGAGGGGCAGCAGCACTGCCACCGCAAGCAGCAGCGCCACGCGTCGCCTCGCGGGCGTTGCCACCCGGCCCCCCGATGGCAAAAATGACATTTTTGTCAATACAAATGGCATACCGCTATTTTATAAATACGGTGTGAAAAATTGCCAAAAGTGACTTTGATTCCATATCGGGGTGTCAGAGGCCACCGAATTCGTTCAACGCGAATCGTATCATCAAATGCCACATCGGACCAGCTAAAATGCTAGCTATAGCCTCTTCAGATAAATAAATCGAGAGTTGATGGCATACGTGGTCATGTAGTGATTTGTTTTAATACTCAGATATAAAATTTTCAATTTAGAGCCCTCCGAGATCGTGAAAGCAGTCATAGGTGGCACATATCATCCACCGAACTTCCACGGTGCGGCAGTTTGAGGTCTACCATACCGGGCAAGCTTGGAAGTACCTATCGCACTGGGTAACCTCGGCAGGGGACAACCAACACATGCACTAATACATGCTTACTATAAGTATGCTTAAATTAATCACTAATGCTATGCTTAGTGTAAGCATGCACGATGATTGCCAAGCTCGGATAGCTGGATAGGTGGTACTGTCGAGCGTGGCTAGCTTGATATCAACTGTCCAATTTGGCTAGCTTGGTAGGTGGTACCGTGATATTCTGAACCTGCCACAACGGTGACATGTGTCACTTGTTGCTACTTTTACGGTTGCGGGGGATTAAAATTGAAAATTTGCATGTCGAGGAGTTAGATTTTTAAAAAATTACTACAAGACCACATACACGATCAACTCAGAGATCAATGGATTAGAGGAAGAACTGTAAGGTTGTACATCTCGTTTCGTTAAAACACTTTAGTGTGAAAGTGTGACCAGCTAGGCACTAGTGTGGCGTGACACTGGCCAGGTAAGCGAATGGGTGAGTGGGCCTCGTGCTCTGACAAGGACGAGTGTGTGCCAACGCACCGAAGCCTTTTGTCGATGGGGTGCCAAGGGAGGAGCAAAAGGTATGGGCAAGCAAGCGCGCATGTGCACGCACCTCGTGCTGGCCCGACGCCAAGAGAGCAAAAGCCTCGTGTCAACTGATCGTGATGGTGCTCGTAGCTGTACATGTGTGTACCTCGTCCACTCTGTGCTCCCCGGCGGCATGCTCACGACGGCGCGCGCCGATGAGTGGTGCAAGCGACGAACTCTATGTCAAGTTATCGATAGCCATGCTCAGGGGCGATTCAATGTGGCCCAGTAGTGCAAGAAGGAACCCATGTATATTTTATAGGTGAACCCAATGGGCAAAACCTAGTGACCCCAGTCCCTAGGCCCCCAGTAGCCTAGCCCAAGGAAAGGCTTGACATCGTAGGCCCAGTTGGCCAGCCAAGGCATGAAGCCATCAACATCAGGCACCGTGCACACGCCTGTCATCGATCGACCCATTGGCTCCCTCATCACCTAACCAGCTATTTCTAGTTCTTCATTCTGGTAGAAGCCTCGCCTCCTCCCTCCTTTTAGGTTTTACCCACCGTAGCCCATAGACACGTAGTAGTGCAGTCTCCTAATCTCCTCCTCCGCCACCAAAACCCTAGGACCCAGCTGAGCTGCCAACATTCCTGTCATTCCTGTCGTTGGCATCTCCGACTCAGGCACTCACTTAGTGCCGACGGCGCTATCCGCCTGTCCCCAATTCCCTGTCGACAGATCAACCACCGTTGGTGCTGCCATGCCGTCCTCAACTCCTCATTGCTAGTGCCGCTTGGCGGCGCCCGCCTGCCTCAGTCCTGAGGCCTTAGGCCTCACCTCCGGTGCCTGGCCAATCGACCACCAAGCGCCTCAACCCTCAGAAGTTAGGAGACACCCAGATAGGTGTATCCGTACATGTAACATGTTGTTTAATTGTTTTTGCTTATTTGATTGCTTCTGTTAATCTGTTCTGTAGTTCTATGAATATGAATTGTTGAATTATGCGATGAACTGATGATGATTGATGGCATTGGACAGTGGTGATCTGTTGATGCCCTGATTGGATTGGTTTCTTGTACGTAGTACACCTGAAAAGCCTCAAATTAATTGATGGTAGTAAGTGCTGGAGAAGGAAAAATTGTAGAATGTATAGTAGAAGCTAAGCTAGGGAAAATTGCCCACAACCCAGTAGCCTACATTGTCTATTTGTCTTGCCAATTGCCATATAGGGTTAATAGTTAAGCATGCATTTAAGTTGTTGCACCTTTTTCTTGATTCTTCTAGACAATGAAACGATTTTTTTAAAAAAACTGTCATCGGATACTGATGCAGGGACTTTACAATGATGTTTTCTATAACCCAGAATGATGCCGTGATTGGGCGCTTCATGAAGATAAAAACTCGCAAAGCACAACTATAAAATGTGGGTCACTTCACATGTTTCGTTTAGTGATATTCCTTTAGCCTGTAAAAGTTCCATACTACAGTTGTCAATTTTGAATTATAACATGCCGTATTTGTTCATTTCTTTTAGGAAACTCGAATTAAAGCTATGAAGTTATCTTTTGGGACTTGGCTTCCTTTCCTCTAAAATATGTAAACAAGTGGCTTCATGATTTGTCTTTTGAATATAGAAGAACTATTATATCATTGCACATTTTAATTGTTTATGTAATCTTTCAGTATGAGATAATCAAATCGTTACATGACATAAGTTGCACTCTACTAGTGCTATAGATAGTTTATGCTCTAGTGGTCTAATAACTTCAATGCCTTGTTTTCCTGGCTTCACCCTGGCGACGCTTGAAATGCACTTGTCTGTGATCAGTGACTCATCGAGGATACCGTGCCTATTTGAATTGTACGCACGTACAGGGAAAAAAATACAGAAGTGTACAATGACTACAGAATAGTAGTACCTACTACCGAGTAGAGATGCTTTTGTTTATCATCGTTCTTGCTGATCCCTTTTCCCTTTTGCCATCGATGGTTGTGGCCATGATGAGTGCCCTAACGGTCTAGCCCATCTCCTCCTGTTCCTCCTTCCAGGCACACCATCATCGGCTCTCTGACAGCGGCCTCTCTCGTTCCCCTGCCATGCCTGCCCCCTCCCCAGCTCCTCCGATCCATGGCTTTTGCATGCCGGTCGCGTTCCCTTTGTCCCAATTGGAAGTCTCGCCCTCGTGTCTGGAGTCTCTGGACCGGGCTATCCAGTGAATCCGGCGATGGCGGTGTCCTTGCCGCGAAAGTGTCGTCAGATCGATACTAGCTTTGGGACAACCATTCGTGTCTGCTAAGCATGCATACATTCCGATCATCTACTGTTGCTAGGAGACTGAACAGACTGCAGTTTCAGCCTGATGCCAATAAGACTGTGTTCGCTTGAATTTGAGGTGAACAAAAACTTTGAGGAATTTTTAAAATGCCTTAATCAAACAGCAAATTAATCTCCCATTTGAAATACGGGAATTTTCTCATACAAGAACAAAACTAATTTATGTAGAATTTTTACAGAAACAAAGTGAGATTCTTGTGTCCCAAACATGGTCATTTCTTCCCAGCAAAGGATACAAACACATGTTAAGTGAGTTTCATGTTTGGATTAGAGCCATCGTGTAAAGAGATCAGTTTGTGAATGCCAGGTCAAGCTAGACTCAATAAAGATGGCGGCTAATTATTCGGAGCGAAGTCGGTAGCATGCATGCACGCCGCGAGCCAGCTGGCCTGTGCCCCTTCCAACTTTGAGAGTGTCTAAACGTCACTAACATATTTTCTTTCTAATTATTATCTAAATTTATAACTTTTAGATTAGAAATTAAGAGACCTTTTGTTTTTGAAAAGAGGGGAGGAGGTAGAAGTCAAAGAGGAGAGAAAGAATTTATAGTCATTGGATTTCTAATATAATAGTTCTAAATCTGAATAATCTGAATAATAGTTAAGAAAAAATATTTGAAAGATATTTAATAAAACCTCCAACTTTTCGTACAAAGGCAAAGCACATACCAGACATCTTTCCAAAACAGTGCATCGAGGATTCGAGGGCGGCTTGTCATCTGATGGGTCCCAGAACTCTCCGAAAGTTAGTTAAAGTGCTTCGGCAAATTTTCTCTCCCCTTTTGAGACGAGCATTACCATTGATCCGATACATTGAATTATGAAAGTTTCGTGTTCTTCTGGGGATTTATATTGGGATTAATCGAATCTTCTTTGCAAGTCCAATCTGAGACTCACCTCGTCAAAAAGTAAGCACTAAACCTATGTAATGCAGGCTCATTAGGCAGCCAAACTGAATACTAGTGTCTAGTAGTGACCTTGCAATAAACTAGCTACCGAGGCCTTAGCCTTTTGAGCTTATAGCTTTATCTAAACAAATAAATAAAATGATTTATCTACTATTATTTTAAAATAATTTATCAATATAACTTTTTCAAAATATCTTATTAGTATATAATTTATCTGCACAAATACTTATGCCAAAACTAAAAACTATCAGATACAGCTATAAACTATAAGCTACAGCTGAAAAGAACACTCTCTTCAGCTTAAAGAGTTACAAATCACAATCGTGAAAACTGAACAGTGAACACCCACCTGCACTTCGCTTCATCTTACCCGGAGGTTTCAGATTTCTTCTATGAACAGGGCTTAGCATTGAAAAAGCTCTTGTTTGGCCCTAATTTTAGTTTTACGGTATCTTTGATTCGTAGGATTTTCAAAGGAATAATATGAGATTTCATATTCCTTGGAATGGATACTATTCACCCGTTTGATTTGCAGGATTGCAAGGATGGAATTCCATCGGAACACTATTCATACCATGTGGTTTCAGAGAAATTTCACGGGAAAATTAACATCTGCTAGAACCTTTTTTTCCTTCCCTTCCGTGTAGGATCGAGGCAATCAGGCAACGCACAAGCCTTCCGTCACGCCGCCGCGGCCGCTCGTGTCGTGGGATGGGCTGCTGCTGCTGCTTGCCGCTGCAGTGCGCCACTGCTCGCCAACGTGGGCCGAGCTGCCACCGCTGGCCATTGGGGACTGCGTCACCGAGCCTCGCAGGGCCACTGGCCTTCAAGCTTCATCGCCGGAGCTGAAGCTGAACCATCTTTTGAGTTCCGGTATATTGACAAGTTGTTGGCTTGTTGCCATCGTGGATGAGAGCAGAGTGAAGGGGGTGAGTGGGTAGGAGCAACGAGGGGATGAGATCTAATGCACAGACGACTGACTTGAGGGACCATCTTTCAGAGAGTGATTATGAACGAAAAAGTGCTCAATTAGTTCAAGAGTGGGTTTTTTCGACTTCGATTTATAATTTTTTTGTCTTAACACGAGCGTTTTTTATAAATGAACCGAATACGAATAAGCTGCTTCGAGAATGCCACCCCCAATAAGCCACTTCAAAATGATGACAAAGAAGCCGTCTTATTTGTTTATTCGAGAGAAACTATAAAACATAAGCTATAAGCTAAAAAAATTAGGACTAAATGAGATTACTTTTCATTTATAAATTCCTTTGTTCTTTCAATTCCTGTGTTCCAAACATCAATTCCTATACTTTTTTGTGTTTTCCAATCATTTATTTTACACATGCATTTCTATTCTGTTTTTGTAATTTTCTTATTCCCGTGTTTTTAAAACCTCGCGAATCAAAGAAACCCTTGCTAGCAGCTATTAGCTTTTTCTTAGTCATTTTAATTAAAGAAAAATTAGAAAAAAAATAAAACCGCTATTATATCTTCACTAATAATACAAATAAAAAACAAAATAGGCAAAATAATACTAATAAGCCAGCACGTTCATTCCTGCTTCCCGACTAAAGAGTCTATATCTTTGAATCCCATAAGTCCATAACCTGAAGTAGAGGTGGGCACGGCCACTGTGCTTTGGCCACATTGTGTCGTGCCGGCTCGGCCCGGTCACCTCGCCACGCCGTGTCGGCCTGTTTCGCTTCTAGCTAGGCCCAGGCGCAGCCCAAAGCCCACCGTGCTGGCATTCGTGCCGTGCTAACCCAAGCCCAGCCCGAAATAACTATACACGATGAAGGCAACGGCAACGATGGTGGCGGCGGCCGCCATTTTCATTTCTCTCGTACTCACCTCGTTAAAAACCTAGTTAAAATTAAAAAAATCTATGCATACATTGTGGAACATAGTATAATCAACAACAAATTATATAGGACTCACATCATAATTAGGATCTCATCAGTCGAATATTCATAAATTGCCTTTTGCACCACTACTTCGGACAATCCTTAACACATGCTTTTGCAGGATCTAAAGAGTTTTCTTTGTACGAGTTGCATCACCGTGTTGAAGAAATTTTTTTAAAAAAATAATGAATGACATTTTTCATTTATATGTATGTGAGCAAATCAAATTATGTGATTTTAGTCATCTTCAAAGACATGTAGCCTTAAATAATTAGCTATGTTCAAATAAAAGTATGAGACACCATGATAGAAATAGTGTGTGAGCAGGACAATGAGATGATGGGCCTGTTTGATATGGCTGTAGCTTATGGCTTTTGGCTGAAATTTTTGAATTTTAGCTATTTGCGACAGAGATTACGGAGAGAGAGATACTCACTTGCGATTTTGGTTGATACAGATGTTGGGTTTTTAACGTATACTACAATTAACTTGTAGATCCCATTTTGAGAAAAATACTCCATTTGAAAGTTAGGTATTATAGCAAAATCAAAAGCCGCTTCTAGAAGCTGTTAAAGAACATGCCAAATAGTCAAAATGAGTAATAGAGAAGTAGTCCTTACATGTCTATTCCACTAAAATAGGATAACACTAAAAAAACAGTAGAATATATTTCATGAGTCACTACATATCTTCCGCTAAAGAGGAGAATGGACGGATAGATAGGAAGGCTTTGGATATTTCTGGTTTTGCTCGGGTCTGATGTGTGATCACCTCACCATGCATGTCTACATAGACCATTTGATTATGGATAGATCTAGTTGTATTATATGTACTAGTATACTACTCTTGTTGTTTTCTTTCATATATAGTACAATAATAGTGTCAGTACATCTATGTACATGTTCATATATTTCATCGTACACTCGTGATCATCCCTATTCTAGAGAGGGCAATCTTGCCCGATTACATGTGAATAAAATCCCTAATAAAGATGGATATGTTTCTTGTTTATTGCTTGCGGCGGGCACGTTTGTGGGAACAAATCTCTGCCCAATGGGCAAACATGCGTAGGTATGGGGAGCTTCACTTGTGCCCATCTACCCGCCAATGAGGACTATCACGTGGGCCCATGTCTGAGAAAACCCTAGAGAGCAAAGACATCAATCCAAACCCCCACATATTTTCCCACCCTCCGCTCCTCCAGGCCGTAGCCACCAACTCTTCCCTAATCCCTCGTTTGTTCTTCCTCTCCCTCCAGAGTCCATCTCCCCGGCTACTCACCAGACTAGGCGCCACCAACCCTCTTCAACCCTCGTCCCCTCTACCTCCCCTCCCTCAAATCCCACCGCCCGAGCTTCCCCTCCCCTCCACCTCCCCCTCCCCCACCAGGATCCTTGCAGCCGCGGCTGGCGAGAATTCCCGAGGCCACCTTTGAGGGGAAGGCAGTGTGCGCCTTAGCGCTGAAGGGGCCGAGGAATGCGACAATCTGATTCCCGGTGGTGCTGGAGACATAGGCGGTGAGGAGGGAGAGGACATCGTGGAGGGAGACGTGCGGGGGGGTGGTGGTGGTGCACGTGCTGCTGCAGCAGTGGCACCCTCCCCACCGGCAGCCCTGACGCGCGCCACCTTGACCCCCTGTAGCCACAGGGTCGCCGAGCGTGACGAGTTCCTCTCCGCGCGGTAGCCAAAGGAGGCAGAGGAGGCTCAGCAGCCGAAGGAGGCGGTAGCTGTTGCCGCCATGCCCGCCGTGCCTTCCATGCTAGCCATGCCAGGCCGGTGCATATGGCGCTCGAGCGGGGCATCCCGGCCATCTCCACCGTCATGGGCTCCAAGCGCCTCCCCTTCCCCAGCAACAGCAAGGCGTTCGACCTCGTCCACTACGCATCAGCAGATTCTTCGTCTGGTCGGTGGTGCCGTGTTGCTCTTGCTGCTTGCTTGATGGTTTGAGCCAAAGGAGGCGATGCTGCTATGTTCGTCGTGCCCGCCGTGTCAGGCTGGTCTGAGCACAACATACTTTGCTGGGCTAGGCTGGGCCACCCGCTGGGCTGGGTTTCTAGGTCTGGCATAGGTCACCGTTTATACCGTGCCAACATGGCTGGCCACGTAATATGTCCATGCTATACTTGAGCTATGCCAGACCAGCTAGATCTCAGGCTGACCTAAAAGTCTAGCCTAACTTCCACCTCTAAACGGAGGATGGAGGATGCAGCAAGCATGCCATGAAGTCGCCAGTACAAAGCCTAACTAGATGGGCAGCAGATTAGGAGTAGAGATGGCAATGGGTACCCAATACCCGAATACCCGACGGGTTTTACCCGATAAAGATACGGGTATGGAAAATTTTATGTACCCATGGGTACGTTATTGGGCGAAATCCTATACCCGCCGGGTAGTAGGCAGTGTGGGTGTGGTATATACTACCCATACCCGCCTACCCGGTAATGAATACCCACATTAGACAACTAGACATCCCACTCAAATGTTAATTTTATTATCTACTTGTTGTTGATTGTTTATTTGTTTGTCATATGTTGATATGGTCATGTCAAGTATGTTTATGTGATGTACTAATTTTGATCATTAGACGCTTTTGTGCTTAGCATGTATGATTAATGAATGTCTAAATTGATGATATTCTTATGTGTTGAACCGGGTATGCTTGCGGGTACGGGTTACCCGTCGGGTAGTAATACCCGCGCGGGTACGGGTATGGGTAAATTTTCCTATCCGCGTGCGGATACGGGTAACCTGACAGGTAAATTTACACCTAGTAGGTACGGGTATAGAATGGCAATACCCGATGGGTATTTACCCGTTGCCATCTCTAATTAGGAGAGCCGGAGGGGCCAGCTAAAAAAAAAAGGTTGGGGAGCACAAGGACACAAGTACGCACTTAATGCTACAGCAACCTAGAGGGCCCTGCTTGTCTCTGGATACGCTCCACCGGTTCACATCAAATCCCACATTAGCGCATAATGCCCTGCACCGAACTTGGCCCCACCAACTTTTTTACTACTTTTTTTTCCCGAATTTCTTCCTCAGCCATCAGAATGACCTAAGCGATCAATTCGTGGAGTCGTAGTCTATATTTTCCAATTAAGATGTACGTATACCTCAACATCAACAATCTTAAATCCATTCCTTATCGTCTTTCAACAATCGCCAATTAATCTACCTGATTTTGCTTGCAAAATAAAAATAAAAAATCCTCCATGATTACAAGTGGAGTCACTAGTTTCTGCGTGCCGTATCCACGTACGAAACTCAAGTCGTTCCGATACTAATTGGCCGCACACAACTGTAGCCGGCATGTCTTATCAAAACAGCAACCACTTATGGGAAGGATGGCGTCGCCCATGCATTTTTGTGGCCTCAACTTGATCAAGCACAACCAAGCTGTTCTGGTCACTGTGTCAAAACGATTTGGCGCTGTGTTTTTCACAATTGTACAAACAAAGATCCAAAATCCATGTAGAAACTAATTTGAACTGAGTTCAATTTTTTCACTCAAAAATATATATATATATATATATATATATATATATATATATATATATATATATATATATATATATATATATATATATATATATATATATATGAATGAATGAATGATACAACTATAACAGCCGTTGTTGGCGACAAGAGTGGATCTCCTCTCCCTTTTCTCTCTCCAATTCCCCTCAATCTCTCTTCTCTCTCCTCCCCTGTCCCTTCTCTCTTTAGTGTAATTACACGTTGAAAAGAGGTGGAGAAGTTGGAATGGTAGATCGATGAGCATAAGAGCTGAGAGGTTGGAATGGTAGATCGATGAGCATAAGAGCTGAGAGGCTGGCAGTACAGCACCAAATCAGCATCACCTTTGTCAGATCTAGGGCTCACACACCCTAAGTCTAAGCCTACTATCGTCAGCTGAAACCATTGCACAAGAGTGCACGAACTTGCCGTCCCACGTGTTCCACAGCCTGGGGGTGATGGAGACTCCTATGGTGTCCTTCTCCGAGCTTGGCTCACCGCTACCATCCACTCTCTTTCTCCGATGGGCTTTTCTCAACGTTGTTGCAACACCGTTTCTTCGGTGTTGCAAGAATGATTTTATGTTGCAATATATTTTTCTCAATTTTGTAGCAAAAAGGATTTGTTATAGTGAGCTTGTCGATTTGTTGCACATGAGTATTTTTTTTGCCATATGTGGCACACAAGTAGTCTGATCCGCATTTGTTTCGTGTCCATATAGCACATTGTATTGTCTCATGCTAGACATGGTATGACCGGTGTTAGGGCTAGGCATGGGGTGCACTAGATGTGATGTCAACCCACCGCAACCGACTCTGATTCAGTTTTCTTCTCCATTTGAAACTCGCATCCCTCGTCCTATATGTGTATCCATAGGAAGAGTAAGGGTTCCATTATAAATATCTTCTTGTATGGTAATATTTCGCCTTTGTATGCTCTTGGATTTTTCTCGCAATAGCTTTTCTCATAAAAAATTCATATCTTCCTGTCTCTCTATTTTGTAACAAAATTCGATTACTACTATTAAGAGCTATTAAAAGTAGGAATATCATCTCAACGCAGCAATACCATGAGATGGAACAAAACAAGGTCGATTTGTTATCGGAATGGCATCCATTTTACAAGGGTCAGCGCAGTCAACCAGAACCCCCAAATTAACCCCTTCAAAACCGAACCATTCTTCCGTAACCTGAACTGGATCTTGTGTCCTCCCAAGCTTTGTACTTGTACTTGCTTTTGGTGCCCTTTTGACTCACCATTGTCCTAGCTAGCTACCATCTTGTCCTCCTCCCATGCCTACTTCTAGAGAAAGAAAAAAAAAAGAGCCCCTGTTTTCCAAGCATTGTCGTAGCCCTGTGATCTTCTGATCTCCTCCTTCGCTTCTCCTGAACTTTGCAGTAGCGATCTTTACATGTGACTCGCACCACTCACAGCCCGAGCAAGATGTAGTAGACGAGCGTGATCGGCAAGGCGATGAGCATGCCAAATATGACACTGCAAGAAGCAAGCAAGCGAACCGGTCAGGGCAAGCGAACCGGTCTTCTTGTGTGTGTGTGTGTGTGTGTGTTTTGTTGTCTGTGTGTGTGTGTGCAGTGCAGGCGACTCTAGCTTGCTAGGGAACATGCGACTTACGCGGTGCTGAGAATGGCAGGGTGCACGCTATACTCCTTCGCGAAGACGAAGGGGACAATGCCCTGGGGCAGAGCTGCCTGCTCGTTCGTTCGTTCGTTCGTCCGGTCATTAAACAAAACAAAAAACCAACAGTGAGAAAAGTAAGCTTTTGTGCTGGCCTAACGTAAAAAGGGCCAGAGATAAAGCAAAGCACGAGGGATCGACGAGTGGGAAAAGAAGGGACAGAACACAAGGATGGCTGGCTGCTTGCGCGCGGTAGGTTGCCCACGCGAAGACTTTTCGCGGTTGTTTTTCCCCCAAAGTACCTGGACGATGGCGACGTGCAGAAGCGTGCCGCGGAGGCCCACGGCGAAGGACGCGGCAGTCATCACGGCCGGGCCGGCCAGGAACCGCACGGCCATGGCGTACGTCGCCACCTTGTTCCCGCACGCGATGATCCGCGGCTGCAGCGCCATGAACAGCCCTGCGTGACCGACGCAGTCATATTACTAACAATAACAGGAGCTCACTGCTACTGTTGGATTGAAAAGAAGCGAGGCGGCGGCGGCGGCGGCGGCAGCTGTGCGATACCGACCGAGACTGAACATGGCCATTCCAAGCCCCGCGTCCGACAGGATCGAGATTGATTTCACGACGATGGCCGGCATCTCGAAGTTCCACCTGCAAGGCGCCAGCAAATGCAGCGACGAGACGAAGACGCCTTATTAGAGTCGGATCACTGACCACGACTGGGCGCCGTGGAGGATTTCTGAGCTGCGGCTGTGGCGTACGGACCTGAAGCAGACCAGCGACCAGATGAGGCCGATGAGGCTGGAGTAGGTGTTCGGGTTGCGGATCAGCTTGCGCCACACCATGATCAGGATCAGCCGCGTCATCACGCTCGTAGGCGGCATCGCCGTCGGCGCCACACCCACCGCCTTGCTCGGGTCGCCCGCCGCCGCCGCCACGGTCTTCTCGTCCCCGGCCTCCGCGTCCCTGTCCATCGCGCCCCTGTTCCCGAAGCTGAAGTCGTCTCGCTCCACGTAGTCCTCCCTGTCCTTCGCTCCGTCCACTGCAATAAAGAAATGTGAATGAGTACAAATTAGACCGGGAAACGCTCCCCAAATCAGGTAGTACGTGGTGAAAAGGATTGCTACTTTTGCGGGGGGACTTGACGGCCGCGGCGTCGTTGTAGTCCGGCGCGCCGCCGCCGAAGACGTCCGACACGGGCGACGCGCTGGAACTCCACACAAACATGTGGAGGTCCTCGCCCTTGGCCTGCCCGTTCGTGGCCGCCTTCTTCGCGACCTTGGGCGCCGCCGCCACCGCGGGGTTCGGCGCGGGGTAGTGCCCCGCCCCCGGCGCCGCATTCGCCACGGGGAGCTGGTACTGGTACTTCGGCTTGGACGCGTCGTCCTCGTAGTTGGACGGGCGCGGCGTGGCGCCGGTGCGGACGCCGAACGCGTCGGCTGCGCCGAAGTTGGAGCTCCGGCCGACCATGGAGTAGAAGTCTGCGTGGTTGAAGCTGGAGCCCCTCGGCGTGGGGTTCCGCGACGACTGCAGCGAGTAGATCTCGGCGTTGGTGAGGTTGCTGGGCCGCGGCGTGGTGCTGGAGAAGCCCATGGAGCGTCGCGAGTAGATGTCGGAGCGCGAGGCGTTGGAGCGGCGCACGGTGACGTGTATCCTCCCGTCCTCCTTGACCTCCGCCTCCGTCTCGATGGCGTCCCTCCGGCCGTCGAGCGAGACGACGTCCGGGTCGACGACGATGGAGGCGATGGAGCCCGCGGTGTCGGGGAACTGCTCGGTGATGAGCATCCGCGCGCCGCGGTACTCGAACATGAAGAGCATGAGCGTGTACCAGATGATGCACTGCAGCACGACGATCTGCACCATGAGGCTCCCAGAGAACTCCCCGTACATGCCCTTGAGCAGGGGGATCCCCATGACGAGCGTGTTGGGGAGCGTGGAGAGGGAGAAAAGCGTGATGGTCCACTCGAGGCTGCCCCGGCGGCTGAGGTGGCTCCAGGCGGTGAGCATGGCGAGCACCATGAGCTTCTGCAGCGTGTCGGCGGCGATGAAGCGGAGGTTCATGGTGTAGGGGTTGTTGGTGGAGATGAAGTGGAAGGAGAGCAGCGGCACGGCGAAGAGCGCCACGAAGCGGTTGATCCCCGAGCACTGGTCCGGCGAGAAGATGCGCCACCACTTCACCGACCCGTACGCGAGGATCATCGCCACGTACAACGGCACCATCGCCGTCATCACGTGGTAGAAGTCCGCCGCCGTAATCATCTTGTCCTCCTAGCTAGCTTCTTCCTCTCAGCTCCCTCTCCCCCCTCTGTTTCTTGCCTAGCTCCGAGCTCAGCTCAGCTCAGCTCCGCTCTCTACAGCTACCAGCCAACTGCTGTACTCCCACCACTACTCTTTACAGCTGAGCTGAGCTAGCGACGAAGAGGAGCAATTGGCCGGTGTGGTGCGGTGTAGTGGGTGCGTGCGTGGGGAGTGTTTTTATTAAGGCGAGATGGCAGCGCGGCCCGAGCTCCATTTGGACCATCCGAGAGAGCTGCAGCGCTGTGGCTTGTCGCGCTCCTGCATCCGTCCCATCCGAGAGGGCGCGACCGCGAGCGTGTGAGTCGCCGAGAGCGCGCGGAAAGCGCGGACGAGTCGTGGCCGTATGCACGCGCCGAGCGATTGTTTATACGTAGCTCGCACCGCTCACATGTACGCTGCATGTACCGCGACACCACCGGCCGGACAAAAAGATGCAGGGTTTGGTCGGTTGATTGCGTGGTGTACCACAAGATGTGACTTCAATACTAGCACGTACGCCTTCAGAAAAAAAAAATACTAGGATGTACCTATACGGTGTACATCCATTCAGTACTTGTGTAGAGGAAGACGACCGAGTAGCAGATTCGCAGTTGTTAGCTAGGGGCTGAACAAAACCAATTCTAAAGACGGAGCATATACTTTACCGATTATACTCCTAGCCGGTCACTGTACCTCGAATCAGATCAGTAACTTTCATGCTCTAAGTTGCTTTCTGTCGACTTCATGGAGCGTAAAACCGAAGTGCTTAATATAGTCACGAGGCACGGATTAATTTTGTTTTGGATTCGAGGTTCGGAAAAATGGATTTTCTTTTGGGGATTTTTCTAGACCGTACGCTCTGAGCTACTACTATGAACAGTGCGAAGTGGAAGAATTGGACATGCAGCTCGTTGGGTGGCGATTTATCTGGCCGTATGGGGGACGCAGCGACGTGTCAGCCCCTTGTCCCTTGCTTTCTGCCAAACCTTGAGTTATCCGTAACGGAATCTGAAAAGGCTGGTCAGAAATTACCACAAATGTCGTGAAATTAGACCGAGAAGGAATCTGCTAGGGGGTGGGCTGCGCGCGTAGCTGTGAATATTCCTGAAACGGCAACCCGGGAGGTCAGAATCGCAATCCGGACCAGACCATGTCTTTCGTACCCTCGGTCTCTTCGCATTAATGTGGCAGAAGTCAATCAAAACTGAAGTGAGCAGCTAGAAGCATAAAAACATCCATGCAGAATTCTTCTACTACTCGAGTACTACTGAAAACTGTTGCTTGGTAACGCAGGTTTTTTTTAGACCAAAGGCCAAAAATGCCCTGCCTTTTGCCAGCTTTACAGGCTAGATCAACAACTATATTCTTTCACAGGCATCTAGTGTATTTTAAGGATTGACAAGAGAAGATGGGAGGACAACTGAATTTGATTCAAGGACACAAAACAATTCTATTCAGAGAAATTTGACAATCCATCACAGATAAGAGAGTAAAGGAGATAGGACAAGTCAAATTCTTCCAGTAGAAAAAACATAGAGGCTAGATCTTAGTTAATAAAGAGTATCCACATTCTCTCACAAGAATTTCAGCCATATTCTTTCACAGGAATCTAGTGTATTTTCACAACAGCTTCATTGGTTCGCGCCACATAGCTTCAGGTTTACCAATAAAATCAAAGGGGTAACACATGTTTGATGATCCATCATTTGCATTTTCCAAAAATAAAGAATGATATGTACAATATTAATTTTAGCAAGCATTACGGATGTTAGTGATATGCCCTAGAGGCAATCATGGAGATGATTTTATCACTTCTATATTTATGATTTTTTGAATAATATGCTATTTTGTCCTTTGAATAAATGTATTTTGTATTGATCAACAAGTAAGTGACTTGTTCGCGGAACTCTTTATTCATGTTTTGATGTTATTCTAAATTATCCCTGATCTTATATCATTATGTGGGGACAATTATGATTTATATATCAGAACATGTATTGATTAATGATCACATTTTACAGATTATGGATATGAGATATTAAATCAATGATGTGGACACATATTAGAGAACATAATGTTGAATTGATCCACCATAAGACAGTGCGGGAATTGTTATATTCTTAAATGTCATCAGTTGATCTTATACATAGTGCATGTAGGATCTTTAGACATGAGATTGACATTGTTTCCTACATATGTAATATTTTACTTAGGGGTTACGAAATACTACTCCGTAACTGGGTGATCATAAAGGTAGCTTTCAGGTTTACTATGAAACATGCGGAGGAATATGAGTGATCAAAATAGAATTTGCTCCTCCTATATAACAGGAGAGATATCTCTGGGCTCCTGAATGTGGTTGGATTAAAAAGTGCATGGCCATGCCGAACGTGGTTGATGAGTTGATCACAACTGTGTAATCCACTATAGGTTCAAGTGAAGGATCGAGCTATCATAGGATGACACGCTTCTCGCCTTGAGTTCGATCTTGTATCATGAGGCAAAAGGATCAGTACATAAACACCATATAGGTTCATCCGATACGATCTTTATGTATGTTTGTGAGTCGTTATGTCCTGCTAGGAATCTCCACCGACTTATGGATCGGAATGGATTTTCGGCATATGGCCAAATATACATAAACCTATATAGTCACACACTTAGTGGGCTGAAACAATAAGGGTCCAGATGATAGTTTTTGAGTGGGATTCGATCTCTATTCGTATGGGATAAGAGTCCGATTGGGGACTATATAAAGAGAGGTTCGGGTTGAGAGAGGTATCCCGAAACACACCCGTCGAAACCTTAGCCGTCACCTCTCATAACCCTTACCATGTGCGATGGTGCTAGCACACCGACGCATAGTGTTCCATCCCTAGACATATGGACCTCAGTAGAGCCACTGCTGCGACTGCGACGCCGATCGGGACGATCGTGAGGAGGAGACGGTTAGCCAGAGGACGATCAACTACTGCCACTACATCAATGCGCTCTTCGTTGAATCGGCTGCTTCAACTCTACTTCCGCTACATTGCATGTCTAGTGGTAACGATCCATGATCTCTTACTCATATAGCTTCTTGATTTACACAGTAAAAAATTTTAATCTACGCTAATGTAGTTTAGCCATATCCCAAAAATGGAGAACATGATTCTATAAACCGGAATGTCCCATATGCAAACACGCCGACCTCCCCGTCGCAAGCTTGCAAATAGCGCACATTTTTCTGCACGGCGACCAAACCAGCATTGGAAAAACAGAAGTCCAAATTGCCACAAGCTCCTCCATTTTTGCATCGGAATCTGCGCTTTAAACAGTGAGCATGACCATGTTGTAACAGCGCTAGTGGATAGTAAACAGTGGCAGGGACCATGAAGATGGGGAGTAGCGATTAAAATAGAGCCAACAGAAGGAAAGGTTTCAAGAGGCCACGCTCGCTAGCTGGTTTGGCAGGCTCCATATTCCCTCCCGCGCGTGCACCACCACGCCATCATCGTCTGCTGTACTAGCCCAACGAATGTAAGAAGAGGCCGAACCGTTTCTGTCGAAAACAAAGGGATAATGTTAGCCTTCGGGCGTTTGATTTGGACACTTTGCTGTAATATTTTTTATTTATGTATAAAATATTTTTCATCTATATTTATAAAAAAAATAAAGAATGATATGAGTATTCTCATCCACAATATTTCTCGTTCATATTTGCAACATTTGTCAATCATGTATGCAACAAAAAATAAAGAACTATATGAGTATTCGCATTGTACACTCTAATCAACATTTTTAGATAATATGTGCAATAATTTTAATTACAGTATGTAACAAAAATATGTGATACAAAAGTTGATGTTGTATACACGAAATAAAAAATAGTGCAACAAAAATATGGACAAAAATATTGCAAATATAAGTAAAAAAAATATTACAAACACGATTAAAAAATATTGTATCCGAACGTCGGAAGCTAGCGCCCGGACCGGAATAAAGCTTTGTGTGTTTTGGAGCTTAGGAGGTCATCTTAACCGTTGGATCTGAGTTATACATGGCCTAGATTAGATAGATCAGATCTGTTAATCCGAGATCCTTACCGGACCAGAAAACTTGTTGAATTTCGTCCGCCTTTTGGCCTTTCGATTCTCGCAGTAAAAGTTGGCTCTGTCCAAGTCCAAAACATGTTCAATCGATTTTTACGCCAGAATTAAGTGATTAAATGGAGTTATGGAGTGCGTTTTGCCTTTTTGTTTTTTTATCCTCCACATGGCTCCCTTGCTGGTTAACGGTAACAAAAACGAAAAGGACGATGAACAATGCTAAAGTGTGCTCCTAAAATACCCACAAAAGCTGCCCGTGTGTCAGATTTTTGTAGATATTGTCTTTAAAAATCACAATTGCAATCTTTTATCCTCTCTTGCTGTGTTGGGAGTAACTTTGAACGGTCCCATGCCTTAGGCCCACCGTTCCTCCTTACGTGGCTGTACAAAAGATGTTCAAGCACGCATGCCATCAATTTCAAGTACCATTATCGGCTGTAACCTCTACTTACCCAGCTAATTAAAGAGCAGCATGGAGTACTACACTGGCCAGTGAAATGCTGTAAAGTGTCCAAGTAGCATTTGTATGGTGCCCCCATATGAGGGCCACTACGATGAAAAGGAGTTCAAAATGGCGAAAAGAGGCGAAGTTTTCGACAGATAGGCTGTTGCCTGGGTTGGCCTCTGTTTAGGAGATGATCAGAAAATTAGTGGTACTACTTAGATTCCAAATGCTCTCTTCTCCACTGAGCTTTTGGGATGCTCTTCCTTCCATGAGTCGATGGATAAATTACTGCGTGCTTGCGCAAAAAACAACATAGATGCCTCATCGTGGGCTGGTAGGCTTGGCACATTGCCATTGATCCATGAAATGGGGGATTTTGCTCCTGAGGCAGGTGAAATCCCTCCAAGATTAGCTCCCATCCAAGAGTGTTTCCCGGAATGAAATTATTCTTATCTACACTCTGCCAAGCCAAAAAAAACTCTGGTGCATGAGCTGGAGTCCTCTAGCTCTAGGCCCTTGCTATCAACCTAGCAAGTCGATAGATTCGGTGATGGAACGGCGTACTGCAGTCTACACTCGCATCCGGTGGCGTCCGCATCGTGGCCCTGTAGAAGATCCGTGTACAGTGCGGCTAGACCTAGCCATAACCCCGCAGATAGACCACCGGAGCTGGCACTACTGCAGAAAAAATCATCACAGATGGTTCAAAAATGTTATCACATACGATTTTGTGAACCGTCTGTATTTATGGGTCAGTGATAATCGAAGGTCATCACAGACGGTTTTCGGACCGTCTGTGATTATCAGCTATCACAGACGATTTTTGAGTAAAACCCGTCTGTGATAACTGATAATCACAAACGGTTTTGAGTTAAAAACCGTCTGTGATACTTATTATCACAGATGGTTTTTGAGTAAAACTCGTCTGTGATACATTATTATCACAGACGGTTTTGAGTTAAAAACCGTCTGTGATACTTATTATCACAGATGATTTTTGAGTCAAAACCGTCTGTGATAATAAGCTATCACGACGGTTTTACTCAAAAATCGTCATGATAGTGATAATCACGACGGTCCAAAACCGCCTCGTGATTATCAGCTATCACAGACGGTTTTTACTCCAAAACCGTCTGTGATATTCCCTTCAACCCCTAAATATATTTCTGTTTATTGGCTAGCCTCAGGAAATGCTAGCCATGCCCTCTGAAACAAGCGGATAATCACAGACATAAAACATATACAATTCACACATCTCATTTCATTTCAGATATATTTCACATCTCAATTCATTTCACAGACAATGCACTTCATTTCACAAACATAAAGCATCCATTTCGCAAATCAATTCATTGAATTGAAATAAAATTGCTCTAATCCAATTTCGAGCGCGGTCATCCAGGATATTGGAAAACGGCGGGCGATGTCCTGTGCAGCTGCCAGGTCATCCTCCTTCCTCTACTACGGGATTTTACCCGCATACCCAACTGTGCCAAGTCTGTGGGGGTGTGTGTTTTTTGCCTGGAGGGTCTTGTGCACCGTACTTGTACTTTTGAAATTTTCGGACGTCTTCATCACCTTGAACTCTTCCCATTGTGGTTCCAGGAATGGGTATTTATGAAAAGGCGTTTCATTCGTCTCCACGTATTTCCTGACAAGCGTGCTCTTGAAGTTCTTCCATGCTTTGCACGCCGCTAGGTAGGTTTGTCGTTGCACAGCGTATAGGTGTTCTTCTGGGAACTTGAACGATGCCAAAATTTCGGTCCACAGCTCACGTTTCCGAGTGTCAGGCACGTTCTTCCACGAATTGTATGTGATCTCAATTCATTCTCGTGCAACTATTCCGACCAGACTTCGGAATGCGTTTACCGCTTTTTGAGGAAGAATAGGGACTCCAGATGCATTTACCGCTGTGATGGTCTGTCGGTCCTCATGCTTCTTCGATAGCCTTCTTCCTTGGCGTCTTGATGTTGGAGCGGACGCCTCCGGCGATGATGTTGAAGAATACGCGGGTGACATGTTGCTCATTTTGTGGGTCTATTAAGATAAGATGAGAAAGTGATCATATTGAATTGGAAGAGAGGAGAGGGGTAGAGGGGAGGGGGAGAAGGGAGGGGGTGATATGGATATAGAGAGAGGGTGATGTGTCTATCTTAACACCTACTTTAGTTGCTAATACTATAAACCAAATAGCAAAGTCCCTAAACTAGTGTATCCAGTTCATTGAACGGGAACACTAGAGTATGTCATTTGTTTCATTTGCTGTTTTTTTGGCTAGATACATGGAGCATTTGGGTGGAAAGATGAACTGTTTCGTCAGGCGCATGACTGCCAATTCGAAGCATAGCATAGCATCCGAATTGGCAGTCATTTGCCTGACGAAACAGTTCATCTTTCCACCCAAATGGTCCATGTATCTTTTGCAACAATCACAAGATTTCTTTATCTGGGAACCTCATCCACTACATTCTCCAATCCGACAATCTTCTTTTTCCCGCAAAATTCAAGGTAATTTTATTACAAAAGTGCAAAAAAAGACATTCCCAGATTCTTCGTGAGCAGCCGACATAGCCGACTTCTTTGGTGAGCGACTATCCATCTGCTTCTTCCCACTTCTTTTCTTCATCTCTGGTCTCTGAATCACGTACGCTAATAGCGATGATTCTGAGCCCAGGCGCCTAAGATCTCAAAGGAGTACGGTGTGCACAATCCATGTGTGAGGAGGAGATTGTTAGTAATAGTTACACACCTGGATTGTGGGAAAGGAGAAGCACACCTTATAAACGTGAGGGAGTCTCCACCCATTGAACTAGTTTTTTGGGGAAGAAGGTCCAATACCACTTATAAGTATGTTGCTTCGTTGCTCCATAGGTTTAATTGTGTTTAGCCTATTTAGACCTGTGGCCTAGGGGGTAAATTAGATTAGATCTAGGCATGCGACCAGATCCAAAATCTAACACAGGTCAACTGCCCCATCCTTTCATGCCACCTGTTTTGCGGCGTAGGAGAGATCCCCGGCGCCGTGGTCTTCCGCGTGCGACCGGCCGCTCGCTCGCTTTGGTTGATTCACTGCGCATTTCCAATGTCGTGGTGGATTGGAAAGGTCTCACCCTCTCACGCAACTCGCAAATAATGCACGATGTATGCATCGATTCGGTGATGCGTCGTTCTGTTGGTGTGTAGCCGTGTAGGGTGGTCGGTCCTCCAATGATCTAGTATCGTATAGGTAGCATCTCGCCCACACCGGCCGGCCGCACGCGCTGCCGAACAAACGCCGAAAGGATCTGTTTCGGAAAAAAAAAACCATCTCTAATTCTCTGTCACGTTCTCGCGCTTCCCCTTCCCATCTTTCCTCCGGGCTTACCGACGTCGTACCCGCCGCTGAACAGCCCCGTGACTATCCCTGCCGCCGGCGACGCTCCCTATATGATCTTTCACCACCGTTCACCGCCCGACAATCTCACTTTTCTCCTCCATGATCCCTCCACGCAAAATATTTGTCTCCTCAGGCGCTTGCTTTGCAACGAAGGATCTAGCACTCATCTCCTCCTACATGTATTACTATTGTTATTACCAGAATTGTTAGCGATTTGGCCAAAAATGATTGCGGCAACCAACCCTCGGCGTCGAGGATGTAGTTCATTGGAATTAATAACTAGGATCTTGAGAAGACTCAATTGATGAAGTTTTTGCGTATCAGATACTTATGTGCCTGCAATTGTCAAGAGACCTATTCATCGATTTTGGCGGCCGGAACGAAGCACAGCCATACTAAACCTTCTTAGGAGATGAGCGCGAGAGATTCTGTATCGAATAGACCCTAAATCTATGATTGGAGAAAGAGCACATAAGGGGAACCAGTGATGCGATTCCTGCTCCTCTCTACCGGTCAAGACCCACCGCCAAAGAGAGCAAGCGCTAAGCAACGGCGGTAGGGTAGGTGGAAGTCCTCCCATGACTCAGATTGTTGCCTGCAATTAAATACATCGGCTACGACTTAATTTACAAAAATATAATAAAATGTGAGGTCCCGATGTGTTTGTGCTCCTAGGGTGGGCTGCGCTCAATTTAACCCGATCGTGGTAGTCCTGATTAACTTTTATTTTATACTCGTTGCTTGATGTTATTTTATTAGTGTGAGACTGTGTTGCTTACTTACGAGGTAGGCTCAACCTTTTGTTGGTTTTTGACCATTTATTATTGCAACTTGATTAAATGGATACATGTACAAATATAATAGCAAAAATCATTTCTAACCAATTTCACATATGCAATTATGTTTATTTAGTCTCAACCTTTTGCTGGTTTTTGACCATTTATCGTTGCAACACGATTAAATGGATACATGTACAAATATAATAGTGAAAATCATTCCTAGCCAATTTCACATATGCAGTTATACTTATTTAATTTCTCGTAAGTACGTATGCATTTATCTACCTCTCTAGACAATTTTATGTCTTAGAGTCACTCGAATAAAACCCTCCATTCTGATACAGGTTATTTCCTCGTAATTGGCACACACGTGATGAGTTAAGTTATAGATACAAAAGAAATAAATCTTAAATAAATAAATTATACTAAGGCATCCCTATGAGATTCCTGAATTTTATTTATCATTTGGTGATTTTTAGGACTCAAATACTATTTAAATCGTTGTATACAATTTTAATCTTTAAGCACAATCTTAAATCGTCACGTACTACTTTAAATTGATGCATATTATTCTAGTTGTCACGAACAATTTTAAATCTTCTAATGGCTATTAATTTAGAATATGGCTATTAATTTATTCTAACAATTTATAAGTGACTACAAAAATTAACTGGGCATTTAAAATGAGCAATAGGGTGATCTAAATGATATTTTGATAATTTAATTCACACGCATACAATTTTTAGCCTATGGACATCATTTAATTTATTTTTAGTATCCAAGAATATTTACTAGGGAAGTTCTATAATTTAATATGACTAAGCAGGTTAATTAGATATTTAATTAGAACACGGAATGATTTAAATGGCAATACATTAATTTAATTAGTACACACTATGTTTTATTCTACTTGTGTCACTTAATTTATTGTGACCATTATAAATAATTATCAATGATTTTTTACACTTTAAATGGATTCAATCGAAATATCTGGGCATTTAAATCTTTATCGAAATGATCTAGATGATGGTACATGAATTTAATCTGTATGCGTACAAGTTAAATTGTCATGTATGTTTCTAAATCCTCTGACCGCAATTAATTAGTTCTGATGCTCCAAAATAATTATGACTGGGTTTCTACAATTTAGATACAACTAACAAAATTATCTATGTATTTAACTATACCATGGAGTGGTTCAAATGACAGTACACAAATTTTAATCTATATGCATATCAGCTTTAATCTACTACCGGCACTAAATCTGCTATACTAAACTTAAGCAATATTTATGGGTTTCTATGATTGAAATATGATTAATCAATTTAGTAGGGTATTTGATCCTGCATCGGGAAGATTTAAATGATAGTACATGAATTTAATTGATCACGTTTAACCTCTCCCCCTAACCTTTCTCTATCCCCTCCTAATTTCTCTTTCCCCCTCTCTCTTTCCCCATCTGGTCGAATGGCCTTAAGCCATTCATTGGCTCTCCTTTCCCTTCATCTCTTCTTTCTTTATCCTAACTCTTCCTCTCCTCACGCCCCATCTGGATCTATGGGATCCTCTCGCCGCGCCGCTAGTGCTCGATGCAGTGCGCCACCCTGGCTCCTCCGCTCACTTCTCTGGTTCCCCACGCTGCTGTCCTCGGCCGTGTTGGGTCCTCTCTTGGCCGTCGCCCTGGCTCCAGTGCCTCCAGCCCTAACGTGTTCTTCGGCCTCCGGATCCATGGCCTATGGCCTAGATCTGACTCCTCCTCCCCCGAATGCATTTTCTCGTGCTCTCTTCTCATTGCAATTCACTTTCTATGATTGAGCTTGTGTTACTATTTTGATTTGATTTGGTTTTTAGCTCAAGATGGTGAGAGGCATGGAGGTAAGCTGCCTTGGCTAGTCACGGCGGAGCTCGAATCTGCCCACACGCTGAGGGAGTGTGTGGTAGATATCGGGCACGAGTGCTATGCCAATGGTCGTGCCCCGCCGTCGATCCTCGCCTACGGTAAACCCTCCTCCCTTCAACTCCTTTCCCTTCTGCGCATATACTCTGTGGTGCTTAAGTGATGCCCAAGTGATGCTATGCCATTCAGTTGATTGCTTATTGGCTAGGGACTATGCATGGTTTGATTTTGAGAACGTGATGTTATTACTGAGAATGGGTAGTGGGCTACCTTTGTCAGTCGATGGTTGGGTTGCTTAGGCAAAGATTGAAATTGTGCCCTCAGTGGTCACTTTCTCGATCAGCTGTGCGGTGCTGCTAGCAGAGGTGCGGCTTGACCCTTGCTCCTGACGGCTTGCCTTGGTTCTAACCTTGTGGTGGTCGGTGATATTTGGCTGTGTGGTATTGGATTTTGAATGGGGGAAGGGAAGAAATGAGCTAGGGTCTTACTGGTGCCGTGCTTAGTGCTTCTTTTTACTTCTCCTCTCATCTATTCGGTTGGCTGAGTGTGCCCTTTTTCTTGTAGCTGTGCTATCTAGATGTGTTGTGTTGTCCTTTACTGTTGCCGTGTGGACTGCCGATTGATATTTTGGTGATTGGGATAGTTGGCTGGTTGCTAAGGTCTTTTGAATATATTTCATGTTTGTTTACGCTAAATGATAATCATATGGTTATGAGAGGTGCCGATTGGCCCCCGGACGATCAAGTATCTCTATGAACGGACTGCCCTATCCAAAATTAGCCTCAAGGGCTCTGATGATAATTTCTTATTTTAATTCTTTTCTTTTGTTCAGTCTTTTTTTTATATTTCTAAATTAACTTTTCTCACAATTGGAAACTGCGGCCTATTTTGGAAATCAAGTGATTAGCAAATGTTGTATGAAATGATATGTATGTAATTTATATTTTCCATTGCTCTTGGTTAATTTTAAATGTTTGAAATGCCCCTAATGTAATTTTATTTTAGAGTTGATGTAATAACTATAACAGACTGTACAATTATGGATTTCAATGAGTTGTAATATTTTTATTTAACTTGATGTAAATTTTAAATGTCACTGGATGGATGTAATTGATTTACTGTATAAAGATCAAAGAGGCGGGGTGTTACACAATGCTTCGAGATTGTGTTGCCACACGTCAAAGTCTACAAAGGATCCAATTTAACCCGGGAGGGGGGAGACTAGGGGCCTGTTTGGTTGGTGCCTAACTTTGTCATGCCTAAGCTTAGGCAATATGTGGCTGCCACAGAAAGTGTGGCTAACAAAAGCGAAGCCACACTTGTGGCAAAGTTTGGCAAGAAACTAAGTCTATGACGTGTGGGGCCGGGTGCTAAGAAAGTGTGGCATGCCACAGTTACGTCAGTGAACCAAACAGCTATCTAAAAACTGTGGCACGCCTAACTTGTGGCTAGGCAACTTCTGGTCATGAACCAAACAGGCCCTAGACCTTATAGTATTTTCCCCCACCAACCCCACCTCGTTTCTCCTCTCCTCTCCAGTGCGTCTCTTGCTTGGGTTGGTGTGAGATCATAGAAAATGCCCACGGAACTAATACGGAAGGAGTAAATTGGTATCTAACACAATCCGTGTTCGACTCAGATTCTGAGAAAAAATACAGAATATAATACGGGATAAGTGATATCCGTCTATATATCCGTGTGTCTAGTGATGTGAGTAAGTATATTATGACTTCATTTAGGAACAAAATAATAGATAGATGGATTGTTGCATCTAAACAGTCAGGGAATATTGAGTGCTCTGATTGCATGCCTGTTGTTCAATGTCCTATATAGGGGTGCAAAAATAGCAGATAATTTCTGTTTGATCGACTGTCCGAAGATCTATGAAGTGAATACAGAATGTCAAAATGGCTATCTGGCATTTTTGTGTCCGACTCTAATTTCAAGAAAAAATTTGGAACAAAATGTAGAATGAGCTATATTCGTTCATATCCACTCCGATTGTATCCTTAGATGTGGGCGCTAAACAACCCGGCAAGGAGATAGGCATTGTTCAAAAGTGTTATGACTTATATCTTTTGGCTATAGCTGCTTGCAAGAGAGATTGAAAGAGTAAAAATATTTATATTAAAAATTCATTTTGTTTAAAATAACTTCTGTAATAACTCTATAAATAGTTTATAAAAACCACCTTGATAAACCCCTTCTTTCAAAAGCTGAATTTAAAAAGTTAGAAGACAGCAACCTTTTGAGTAGTACTTAATCATTTAAGGAAGTGTCCGTGTTTCCCATGGCACTCGCATGTGCTCCTGATATTTGCGTTGCTGCAATCCCCTGCGCAGCCTGCAACGTGGCCATTTGGGCCTATTTTTGATGGCTAAAGCACTATAACTAGTTGAAAAAACAGATAAAGGTTTATTTAGTATAATTAAATTTAAAAAAATTAAAAAATATGTTAGCCCATTACGTATAATACAAACAAATACGGGAAAAAAGAACCAACAAAAAAGCTCAATAAAAAACCAAAAGTTCAGAAAAAGATAAAATTTATAAATAGTGAAAAATGAATCGAAAACTAAAAACTGAAGTCAAAACGATCACACCTTAGTCCGGGCCATGGCCGGCTCGGTTTTTACGTGTGGATTTGACGGGTCAAACCTCGTTCAGCCCATTGCCAACACGTATGGGACCAGCACTTTTGCATGTTCAGAAAGATCTCACTGTACCTGTGCGATAGTGTGAGTGATGCACGGGCTATTTGAGTTCCCTGAACCTGGAATCGGATTCTGGTAGCCCCGGTACTCGTGCATGCTACTGTGCAATGGCGTGATTCTGAAGGCAATCCATGGACGATCAATCGTCCTTGCCGTCGTCGTCGGCGCCGTACGCACTGTGAGCTAGTCCCCCCAGCATTTGCAGATCTGGGGTGAGATTATGAAGGTTCGGGTGGGGCTTTTAGGCTGCTAAGGAGCCACGGCCGGCCTCTGGTCCTGACGGCCGGGCGGATCGGAGAAGGAAAAGTAAAGCGGAGGACTGTTGCTGGCCGGACGTTTGATCCCTAGCTAGCCTTGCATCTTTTTCTCAGGACCAGACGCCGATCGTCATATCGTAACTCGATCCTATGATCGTCCTCTGCATGTCGATCAACGGTGCTTTCCAGCCCGTCTCCGGCAGGTGACCATCCCTTTTCTGTCCGGCGCCGCATGGTGGGCCGTTGTAATGCACGTACTGCCTGTTGGATACGACTACTGTAATGCACGTACTGCCTGTTGGATACGACTTCTCTCACGAGTAGTAATTGTTTATGACCACTCGTGAGACATAGTCATTTTATGATCATGTTGATGTTAATTTCGACCACGCCGAAGAAGTCTCCGACCATTCAATGTTGAACTTTTGATGTTCAAAAAAATCGCTTCACCTTTCGGATTGGTCCGAATAGTCACAACCAGCCGATCCACCCGATCGTAAATCAACGGTTGAAAATCAAGTAACTCTTTGGACTACTCCGATCACGCGAGCTGGTGTTCGGACTAGTCCGAACGTTCCGATGCTGATCGGACCGTCAAAACGACTTAGATGAAGATTAGATAGTCTGAATGTTTTTACTGATCGGACTGGTTCGATCAGCTTTTTCTTCACGTCATAGTCGATTTTCGAAATCTATGAACAGAGACAATACAATAACATGAAATATTTGGTAGTGCTCGAATCGTTGCACCTTCTCTTTAGTTTTTTCCTATTTAAACATAACTTTTATAAATTAGGCCTAGATACAGAAATCAAATCTAAAATATAAATTTCTATTTCTAAATTGACTCGGACTCAACTCGAAAACGGATTCCATTGGATTATTTTCAACACTGCCAATCAACAGTATACCTGATGCCGCAGTCCGCTAGAGCCGTAGAGGTGTACGTACTCCGTAGAGCAGCGGGGCTGCTCTTGGAAGACGCTGAACTTGAACTTGAGATATCTTGCGTGGCATCAGGTCAGCGTCTGTCTCGACCGTCCTCTCGAAGATGGGAGGGACTGTGCGAAACGTTTTGATTGTAGAGGATGCATGCTTGGCGTGTGCATTGCATACGTATTACGCAGGAGACATGGCCCCGCAGAATTTGTGCCAACATTCCTCGGCTACAGTGGACAACGGTTTGTTAGAGAATGTGAGAATTTCTGGCGCTCTGCGGAGCGTCTTCCCCAAGTTCAGGAATTGTGTCGAAGAACGTTCGGTGAGTTTAGCCGCAGCCAGCAGGAATGAGACAGAACTAACACCTTCGTGTTTTAAAATCACGGAAGCGCATATGTCAGTGTAGGCAGTATATAGGGTGGGGGACGTTTTGGCTTAAAGCCAGATTATGCTCGTACTGTTTACAGTAACTAGTTTTTAAACGGTGTGTTTTTTAAAGACGGGGTCAATAAAAAGATTATAGTATAAAGAACACTGAGTTCAGCTGTACCGGCCAAAATCACATGTGACTGTTTTTTCTATACGTACTACCTCTCGTGAATATGCATAATTCAAATATTTAAACCATAAACTGTTAGTCTAAAAGAACTGACCTATAGCATTATAGCCCGACAAATAGTCTCATTAATTCCTATTGGGCGGGGCTATGCTTAGTACTAGTACTTCCTCCGTCTAAGTTTATAAATTATATTTTTTAGCACATAGAATAAAAAGATATTGAAAATGACTAAACTACCCATAATTATTATACCTAAACACTATATTCAATATATTTATGCAGAAAATAAACATGCCACTAATTTTACATTAAAATATAAAAATATAACTTATATTTATGGACAATATTATTTAAAAAATACGTTCTCTATGTACTTAGACAACGGAGTAGTATGTTTTAGTCTTTTCGAAATACATACCGGATGAAGCTAGTACTCCAAACAATTACAACAGTTAAAAGCAATTGGAGAACGAGGGCCCAGAGCTGACGACGTAATTACGGAGGGTGAGCTGAATTGTGGAACGACGACGACAGTCAGGCCACTCGCAATGATTTAATACTATTGTTTAATATTAGAAGAGAGTGTTTAGATGGGCTTTTAGTAATAAAATAGTTTGATAGTAAACCTTAATACTTGCATGAATATTGGTACTTAGTTTGATGCTAACAATCACCGTACATATTTTGGTATCAAGCTCTCCAACAAACCATCCACTTCGTACTGTGGACATTTGTATAAGCTCTCTCTCTCTCTTCACCTTGCCAAAGAATAATGTGGTATGACCTTAATATCAAGATATCAAGCTAGTTAATTATTGAGAGTGCGCTGAGTGGCACACGGTGCTCGGCTTAGGGCTTTTTTTTTTAAGCTGTGGTTTATAATTTTTAGCTATAACTTATTGATTCTGTTGAAAAAAAAGAGCATGGCCCTTAGGTACCGCTCTGTTGGGTTGAAATAAACTGACTTATAGTAGAAACTGTATTATAGCTGACTAAAATTACACTGTACCTGATGGTGGTTTATTTAGTGTAACTAAAATTAAAAATTTTAAAAAATAAAAAAAACATGTTAGCTCATCACGGACAACACAAACAAATACAAAAAAGAATCGGCTCAAAAGCTTAAAAAACTTAAAATAATTAGAAAAAATTTAAAAATAGTAAAATATAAGTTAGAAATTAGAAGTCTAAACCAAAATCAACGTACCTCAGCTACTTGTCTACTTGTCTTCCGGGGGCTGCGGTTAACTAGCCCTACACGGCATCTCAGGCATTCAATGCAGAATAAGCAACTCTTGCTGGCAAACATGGACCTGCACTGTACAAGTCCTTGCTGCTAACAGACAGCACCAAACATATTTTTCTTCTGCAAGCATGAATTGGCATTTAACATTTTCTTGCTGCCGCCACCTGCAAGCAAGCACGGAAAGCTTGTCTTTTAGCTTTAGATTATAAATATTAATAGTTCATAAAAAATTATAAAGAAAGATATTTATGTGCGTTTTTAATTGATATAAATAAAGTTACTAAAGTATATACTATAATTAATTAGTAGACACTATCTTAAAAAGATATTCTATTTAAAAGATAAGTATTATAAAAAACTAGTTATTTAGAAAAGTGGTTTTTAAAAACTAATATAAATAGGACTCAACTTATGTAATCAATAACAGAAGACGCCCACTTTTTGCAGAGAGCAAGACTAACCCATAACGAAAATACTGTTGAGGCACCGTCGTTGACGAGTCCTGTCCGATGCAACTCCATGCAATATAAGATGTGACAACTCCATGCAATATAAGACGTGACAACACTCTGTCTCGGCGGTAACTTTTCAGAAAGACAAGGCAACAGTCTACTTCATAGCCTACTCACATGAAATTAACCACATTGTACCAACCGTTTGGCTTATAAAAGGAGATGGAAGAGATATGACAAAGAACACCACATAGCCAAACCCAACACTACAGAGTGATTGCTTCACCATGTCGGGATGGACAAAAGGCAGAAAAAGTAATGAGACAAGATGATGAAGCAATGGGAGGAGGCCTACGAACTAACAAGGTCTGCTACGGCCCGCGACGAGCAAGCAATGGCTATTGAGACCTAGCACAAACCAGGCCCGTCGAAGGCCAAGAGCGAAGTGAGCGACCGCTCAGGGCCCCCAAAAGTCTACGATGAAGGCCCATAGTAGGTTAGATTTCTCAATCCTCAGCCCATACCGGCGGGGGCAATCAAGCGCCAGCGGCACAGGCTCGGCGATCGCCGACGCGAAGACTCGTCGCCGTCCGTCGCCGCCGCCCCACGGAGACGCGCGTGACACGGCGCGGCACGGCCCGCGACCACGGGCCGGGTGACGCAGAGCGCCGATCGACAAACTTGAGGTGAGCTCTTACGTACGTTGCAGTTGCATTATATATTTTAGGGCCCCAATTGCATTTCGCTCATGGGCCTCCAATTCCTGGAGACGGCCCTGGCACAAACAAGCAAAGTGTGTGGGGAGGTCATCTCCCCACAATGACGCACCCGTAGCAACAACCCTGTCCCGAGGGGGAGACACTATCCCTCTGTTGGTACAGGGACCCATGCAAGTTTTTTAAGTCTAAGCAACGGCTTAGCCTGGGCATGTGTTATTGGGATTGTACGAACTACTCCTGTGACTATCTCGACCATCGTTAGAACATGAGCAGCTAACACTAACCAATAAGGACCACTTACAGTGTGTTCTCCTACTATTTTTCTTTGAAAGTATGCACTAATAACCTCTCCTGTCTACTCGTAGTCCCCATAACCGCTATGTGCCTACCATAAGTAGATCGACCTAGAGATCCACCCACATGACCAGTGAACTCTCGACTACGAGGAGTGGGATGTCAAAAGAGCCTGCAAGATTCAGGAGGAGGAGCGCCGCAACGACGAACAAACCGAGTGTATACGTCGGGAGATGAAAGCTCATCTTGAGACATGCACGCACAGGGAGGATGAGACTCACGAGAGGGAGTGCGAGAAAAAGAGAGAAATAGTAGCCAAGGCCAAAGAGGTCATCGAGGAGTAAGGGTGTGCACTTTTTTACCAAAACCGAAAAATCGCACCAAACGGAATGAAAAACCACACTAGGCCATGTACTGATATTTCAACTTCGCTCAGTCACCACACTAGGCCCAACAGCAAGGCCCACTCGCCACTCTCAATCCTCGTTTCCTTACACCCGCCACCAGTGAGGCCGTGAGAGCTGACCGAAAGGTGAGACCGTGAGAGACCCCACACTCCACCCTAACCCTAGGAAGCAAAAGGGTTTATGACCACGTGGTCGGTAGTCGGAGCTTTGACCGCTGCAGTCGGTAGTTGAATCTTCGACCACGCGATCGGTAGTCGGTAGATGAGACGTCAACCACGTTGGTAAGTCGGTAGACTTCGACCACGACCACGTTGGGAAGTCGGTAGACTTCGACCACAACCACGTTGTGAAGTCGGTAGACTTCGACCACGACCACGTTGGGAAGTTGGCAAACTTCGACTACGACCACGTTGGGAAGTCAGAACAAGCTTCGACCACATTGTTCGTGGTCGGAAGAGGCTTCAACCTCGTTGTTCGTGGTCGGAAGAGGCTTCGACCACACTGAATGGCTTCGACCATGGTGTATACAGTCGGAAGAGCCTTCGACCACGCTGAACGGCTTTGACCATGTTGTACGTTATCGGAAGGTGCTTCGACCACGATGAAAAGTATTGAACGTGGTCGGAAGTGGTTGTGATCAGCTCAAAGAGGTCGTAGCTTGTAATAGCGATGGTCGTAGCCTCTTGAAAGCAGTTGTACCAACTTCTGGGGTGGTCGTAACGATCTAGGATGTGGTCGTAGGCTTTGAGCATTGCATGTCTTATGAGTTCGACCAGTCGTAGGTGGTTTACGACCAGTTGGGGTGACTTCAGAGCACATTATTCTGATACAGATGTATGTTTTTAGTCTCTGGAGCGATGCTATGTGATGCTTTCTTGTCTGTGTGGTTGCAGGACTTCGGAGCTAGGTCATGGTGAGGCGTAGGAGGACCGGGACTAGGCACAGGGGGTGTTGAGGTCCAGACGATCAGGAGACGCCGAAGATGATCGAGGCTGGTGAGGTGGTTGCAAGCCGGGATGACGAGGAACAGTAGCTGGAGCTGCCGGAGGTGGACACAACGGACAACGGTGAGGTGGACCAGGACTAGGCTCAGGGAGGAGTCGAGGTCCAGTCGGTCGGATGCCGGGTGCGGTCGTGTGCAATGAAGCAGACCGGGACTAGACTCAGGGACGAGTCAAGGTCCAGTCGGTCGGGAGCAGGTGCGGTCGTGCGAAGAGCGGGAAGTTTTCGAGAAGGTGCAGGGGGTATTTTGGAGAAATGCGCAAAGCCTGCGAAGGAAATTGCTCTCTGGTTAAAGCACTGTTAAAGCACTGGAGTCTTTTGGTGATAACGGGTAAAGCATGTGTAAAACCCGGTGTTAGTTGAGGTTAACGGGTTACCCCTCCGCTAGTGAAGGCTATAAATCGGCTGAGACTGTTGTATCTCTGTTGTCGGTCTACTTTCTCTGTTTGCAGTGTATTGTTTGTCTTCGACCGAGTTGTCTGATCGACCACTAGTTGGCTTTCGACCACTCGGTAACAGACATACCTCTTCTTGGTAGGTTCGACCACGGCAAAGCATGTCTTTTGTTCTGGACTGTTCTCAGCTAGCAGCTGTTCTTCACTGTTTCGGTTGGTTTCCAGTGCTTTATTATAAAGTCTAGTTTAATTCGCAACATCAAATTTCGTTGTCTTCTCGCATTAAATTCTTCGCGTACAAAAGCATCCAACAACATGACAAAACGAGTTCTCAAAGTATGCATGAAATGTCTACGCATTTTCCATCAGCGAGTGGTGCCATGGCCAAAGGGGTTAGAATTGGAAATATAGTTTGTGAGATATTAACTTTAAAAATATTTTTTTTACGAAAGATTTCACATTGTGTAGGCCTCATTAAGCGGAAATCCTGCTTTCCCGGCCACGCGCATCAAATGACTTGACAATACCTCCTCGGCCCCGCTATCTCATGGACGCGAAAATACATAAACCAACTTGCACTTTATCCTTGCACTTTAAAAAAAGGATTAAATAATAAAAAAAATAGGTTGCAATCATCCTACAAATATCATAAGCGTTCGAATTTTTATCAACATTCTGAGGAAACAAGATTTTCTACATGTATTACATACAAAAATTGCTCTTCGCTCCCCATAATTATTTTCATCCTTGCATGATGCAGTCATGCACTCACAAAGAGAAAATGACTTACTGCGATGCGAACACATTGAAGCGGTAAGAACATGCAACTGTCTACTACGGTATAGGCATGGATATACATTACACATACATACATATATCATACAAAGCACTGCCAAAAATGAACGCCACGAATCGAAACAACACTCGCAGTACTACATCTTCAACACAACAACAAACACAATAAAGAAAATACCACACAATATTATGTTAATCTTAGTCTCAAGTCTATCAAAATGATGGCGCATTTCGGACATTTCGGTACCCCCCATCATAACTATCTGCTGTGGAACAATGTTAGGTTTAGTGCCCATTTGATCCTCCCACACTCAGAATCAGCAACCGCCTGGTCCATCCTAGAAATCAATAAGAGAAAGGTTTTATAACATCTACTGAACGATTTGAACCAACCCAAAACAAGGCGACTCACCGAGTGAAAGGGGCACTTGTAGTAGTGCTGTTCTGTATTTGCGACCGTCTGTGAGGTCTTATGTCTCAAAACCGGGTTGCACTTCGGGAAATCACTGTGGGTGCCGACGAAGAGGCGCTGAATTGGCCCATCTCCACGTCCGAGGAAGGGAGGAGCAAACCAAGGTTGACAGAATGGGGAGTGGCTAGGTAATTACCCCCTTTTGTAGCCTCAAGTGCGAGGGCAAAATGGTTTTTATGCAGTGACTAGGCCAAAGGAGGAGCTTTACGTAGTGACAACACCAAAGAGGTAGCTTTGTGCAATGACAAAACCAAAGAGGGTAGCTTTGTGCAGTGACACAGGGGCGAAGCCAGGATCCAGACAAGGGGGGGCCGACCCGCCAAGGCGCCGGCGTCATGGGCCCTGGGCGCCGTGTGTCGGCAAAATTAAACATACACATATATAATTAAACATACGCATATATATTGTCATATAAATTCAATCATAACACATATGGCAAAATAATGTAGCATACGTCTAGTAACACAAAAGAAAGGTATTTTCATTACATCTCCACAAACTTGAATTTGTTACATCTCCACTAACTTGAATTTGGCACGACGATTACCAACTAGATCATAAGATTTGATAATATCATTGGAACTAATCTTGGCTGCCAATTCCTTTTCAATATAAACTATCATGTATCTTCGCAAAAAGCCATCTCCCATTTTAGTCCTAGTACGTGTCTTGGCAAGTTTCATGGTGAAAAGACTCTCTCGATGGTCATTGTTGATCTTGGAAGAGTTATGACTAATCTTAGCAATCTATCGACCATTGGATAAATAGAATTTTTACCTAATCTCACTAGTCCCTTTGTTAGATCAGCAAGTGATGGCAATGTACTTAGCTCTGGATGGTTGCATACATCAAGTTGAAAATGTGGTAGTTGACACTCCAATTGAGCTTGATCTTGACTTGAAAAATCAGCGGGATAGTACTTTTCCACCAGAGTACTTATCTTTGAAATGTCAAAGCCATCTTTTTTTGGATCTAGTGAGGCACAAAGTGATAGAAGCTCTGTTGCTTGAGAACTGAATCGATCTTCTAACTCAATCAACTGTTGGTCTACCGCAACATTAAACACATCTATTTTATAATGGTGAAGAGTGGTGGTATTATCATTTTTGTTCCGAGATTTGGTCACATCCACATACCTACAAATTAGACATGTAGTTAAACAATTTAGATATGTACCATAAGAATAAAAAATATGTATTTGTGCTCATATTAAAAACTGAAGGTAAGATAATAACTTACTTGCTATTTAAATCAAATCTCAATCTCGTGCTTGTCACAAAAGGCTTTCACCTCCTCAAGAAGTGGTTCCACCATCATTTCTCAAGTCACTAAGCAATGATTTTGTGTTAGAAACGCAATCAATTGCGTTTACAATATCTAGAGATTTCTTCCGAGAGTTTGGCACAACACATCTGTGATCTTCATTATCTTTTCCATCATATGGAGAATAAACACAAAATCAAATGTGACAATAATTCGGAGAGCACCTCCAGCATCCCTCTAGAATATCCGTAATGAACGGTCATTTGCAATGCTACGCAAAACACTAATCGTGGCACCAAACATCTTTTTAAACTCGATTGACTTATAATGGGAACTCCATCTAGTATCCCCTACCTCTGTAGAGACACCATCCGATTTTCTCCTCTTCCCGTATCAAGTTCTCCCAGTTCAATTTCATGAGCAATATCTGCAGCTTGCTTTGCTAGTAACTCATCGTTACGCTTAGTAGAAGCGCTAACAACATTTATGATAAAATTAGCATGCTGAAAAATTGTGCACCTCATGTACCTCACGTGATCTTGCAACAAGAGCCACTGGAGTTGATGGGCCATGCAAAGAATGTAATATGCATATGGGCAATCACCAAGAATTAGAGCCTTCAACCCATTCCACTCCTCTCATGTTACTTGCCCCATCATAGCCTTGACCTCTAATATCATTCACACTCAAGTTATTATCTGCTAGAAAAAGACAAATTGACTCCTTGAGCGTCATTGCACTGTGTCTTTTACATGAATAAGGTCAAGGAAACGCTCCATTATAAGTCCTTCTTTCTTGACAAAATGAATAACTATAGCCATCTGTTCCTTTTAGATTCATCCCGAGCTTCATCAACCATTATACAAAACTTGCTATTCCCAATTTCTTCTCTAATCATAGTACACTTTTCTAGCATATATGCTTAGAATTTCCTTCTGGACATCTGGGGAAGTATACTTTGCATTTCTTGGTGCATTTTCTAACACAACAGCTTTCACATCCTTGTTATAAGATGCTAACAATTTCATCAGTTCAAGAAAATTGCCCTGATTGATAGAATCTGGAGACTCATCATGACCTCTAAATGGGCATGCTTGAAATGTCAACCACCTGATGACATAAAAAAGCATAAACAATCGTTAGATTGTATAGAGTGCATATAAAATTTTATTTGTAAGGAAAACATGGCATACATAGAAAGTGTTATTACCTAATGCAATCAATTGTAGTAGTAAGCCTGAGTCTTGCATCTGCGACAATTTTCTCATTTTGTTTAACAATCACCTTGTCAATATGAGCCATACTATTTTTGAGGTTATTAAAACACTGAATTGAATAGTTATGAGCTGAACTAGCATCGCGGCCCATGTGAGTGAGAAAAGCACAATTATCTCCATCATGAACCTTCTTCCAATTTTGAAATCCCTTAATCAGTAAATGTGTCGAGCCACTCCTCCTGTTGGTTTTTTTGAAAAGAGAAAACATGGCGGCAATATGCACGATCGTGTGTGGTGAATACTCAAGCCACCAAAACTCTTTGAACCAACCACGATTAAATCGACGACGGTGCTCTAAAGGACCCTTAAATGGATACTCTGTCAATATTGGGCGATCACGGACCCTCGGATATATAAAACCGTAGAGCTTCATCTTGTTCTGCAGGTGGGAAATTCTTTATTTGAGCACGCTTGCCCGGATCCCTCTCAAATGCCGTAGTTACAACTCCTGCTGGTTCTGGTTCGGCTAGGGATGGAGCAGAAGTACCTTGAATGGGAGTTTGCTCATCAGTCGGTTCTATATGTCGATCATTGTTATTGATTGCATTAGTGTTTTCATCGTTGCCATTGCCAGAGCTTGATCTTGGCTTAAAAAAACTATCGATCGTTCTTAATCTCTTCATCTTGAATTCTTGATCAAATGCTAAATGCCTAAATTGAAGGTAAAAATTGAAAAGGAAATTAACCATAGAATTAACAGCGATTTGTGATCTATGATTGTGAAATAGTGAAAGGAATAAATAAATAAACTACTAAACATAGTGGACTGTGGACTGTGGAGTTGTACTGTACCTTGGCACCTTTGCCGCTTGCCCTTTGGATCTTTGCCCGCTCGCTCGGCACTCGCGCTCTGCTGATCGCCTCTGCTCACCTTTGCGGCTTTGCCGCTATGCACCTCCGCACCGGTCTGCATCTGGCGAGATGGGAGATGGAGATGGCGGATGGGAGACGATCGACGAGTCGATCGTCATTGAAGTCGTAGCACCAGCGGCGAGCCCGGCCGCCGCCGCGAATACGGAGCGATCGATTCGCATTCACCGATTCCGTAAAATGTGACTCTTCGTTTCCGTTTCCTTTTTGCGTGGGTCCTGCACTCCTGCTGGTGGACCATTGGCCATTGGGCCTTGGGGGGTCTAGTGACTGGTGGACCATTGGGGGGGCCAGGCCCCTGCCCGCCCCCCTCTCTCCGCCCCTGCAGTGACACGACTAGACAGAGCAACTTTTGATTGTGACAACACCAAACAGGACAGCTTTACACAGTGACAAGACCAAAGGGGCAACTTTGTGCAGTGACAAGACCAAAGGGGCAACTTTGTGCAGTGACAAGACCAAAGGGAGCAGCTTTGTGCAGTGACAAGACCAAACAGACCTTTCAAAATCTACAAAAATCACAAACGAGCCAACCTATCTTGTCAGCCCTTTTATTTCCAATAAAACATTAAACCTACAAACAAGATTTCATATTACATATAAAAATTACTATTTATTCTCTGTAATTATTTTCATCAAATCAATCCAAAAATAGTACTATTATTTTTTAAAATCGGTGAAGAAGTGTGCGACTTGTCGATATGTCTTCCACCGGTTGAATGAAGTTATATTGCTGTAATCTCGAACAAAAATACATTATTTAAAAAACAAGCTGTGGTGCTCCATGAAATCAATTTCATTTTTTGGTGTTCATTTTATATAATTGATTGGCGTGGTGCCCGGGCGCGCCACCTCCCTGGCGTGGCAGTTGGCCACGCCACCTGCAACTTGCACTACTGCCTGGCATGCCATCTCCCTGGCGTGGCCACTAGGGGTGCAAACGGGTCGGGTTTTTTTCGACCGATCCGATACCGAATCCGGTTGGTAGCGAATTTGGTAAACTGGGTTGGTATCCGGTCGGATTCGGTTTCGGATACGGATATCTGTAAACGGATTCGGTAACGGATTCGGTATAATTGATATCCGACCGAATAGCTTCGGTTTTCGGTAAATCGGATAATATCCGAATACGTACCGAATAACTATCCGAGCCATGTCGCCAACCGTTCCATGGATCCGTTCGTCCGTTCGGCCCATCAGCAGACCGCAGTCCACTGCTGGCCCATCAGCGCTCTCCCGTCAGGCCGTGACTCCAAACTCCAATCCTTCCTGACTCCAAACCTAGACGGCTAGACCGCATTCGGCGTCTCGGCGACTCGGCGACTCCAGTGGCGACCACCGGGCGCCGGCACGGCATCCTCCATTCCTCCTCTCTCTCGATCCTCTCCATCGGGCGTCGGCACGGCATCCAAGCGACCGACATCCTCTACTCCAGTGGCCGGCAAGCAAAGCTCTGGATCAACCCCAACTCCCGTAAGGTGCTCCCCTCTCCCCCTCCCTCCTCTCTCTCTCTCTATAGATCTTGTTGATATAAGCGACCGGCATCCTCTAGGACCTCTACTCCCCTGTAAGCAAGATCAAGATCTGGATTCTATAGATCTGTGAGTGAGGTAGTGATGAGGGTTTGGATTCTATAGATCTTGTTGAGAATCTTGAGATGGTGCTTTATAGGAAACATACAACAACCTTGGGAGGGTGCACTGCGGCAACCTCAAGAAACACATCAGAGATGAAGTAAACCTACTCATTTCTTGTCTTTGGAGGTCGACATTTTCCTTCCGGATATCTTATGCTTTATCTGTACTAACAAGAATCTTTGATGTTGGTTGTGCAAATCGATAACTTGCATGTTTGATAATGGATAAAAATTGGAGCACCTATAAGCTAGAAGCAAGCGTGTAGCTTACTTTGTTAGCAATGATTCCAGAAAGAATTTTGGTCAGTGATTAATCTGGCAAAACCTCTAGAGTCTAGAGATTAGTTTGGCAACTGAATCGAAACCATCTGTGTAGGGCTGTAAAAAAAGCTCGAAGCTCGCGAGCTACTCGAGTTCGGCTCGTTCCAGACTCGGTTCGAGCTCGGTTCGAGCTTTAAACGAGCCGAACTCGAGCTTGATCTCGAGCTCGCGAGCTTCACCGAGCCGAGCTCGAATAGTTCGCGAGCCCCGATTCGAGCTCAAATAGTAATACATATTAATTCTTCAGAGCTTACTCAGTAGAACTCGAGCTCGAGCTTTTCTTATTGTTAAAAATTAGTGTATATTTGAATTATTTTGATCATTATCGAGCTTACTAGAGCGAGCTCGAGCTTAAAATTTTTATTATTGAAAATAATGCATAATAAATTATTTTAATTGTTACCGAGCTTCCGAGCCGAGCTCGAGCCTACTCGAGCTTAGGCGAGCCGAGCTCGAGCCCGTCTGACTCGGACCTCAACTCGAGCTCGGCTCGAGCTCGCTCGAGCTTCTACCGAGCTCGAGCACGAAGGCCAAGCTCGCTCGAGCTCGGCTCGTTCTGACCCTACATCATGTTGGATATTGTAGTATACAATTTTTTATGTTGAAGATTACCGCACGTGAGATTTGTATTGCATTGATTCTCAGGTAAATTCTTGCATCTGCAGACTATCCACATCATGTACTGATCAGGCAACATATATTAGTTTTTTTAATGGCCAAATATACCATGTACTAAATATACTGATCATGTAGTGTAATTGTTAGGATTGATCTTAATTAGTTAGATACCAAGGATATTGTTGTTGCAGATAAACAAGGATCTAGATTATTGAGTGCACTATCTCTGAGCTGTATTTCTCTGTGTGGTTACAAAGAGCGGTATTATCATTATGTTGTTTCAAAAGTCCGAGTAGTATTTTCACAGTGGTGTAGGGAGAAATGAGGTGATGGCAGTTGTTAGTGTAATATTGTACCAATCAACCAATATCTTGTGGTAGCATTAATAGCTAGTGATGATGAGCCATAGAGCATGAAGGTATTTTGAGCATTCAGTTGTTGTCTACTTGAGGCTATAAGTCTATACTATTGTTATTTTGTGTTTCTATTATGGCAAGATAAACTTATGTTATGTATGGTACTCCGTACTCGTAATCTCGAATGTTTCTATTGTGGCTTGTATGAATTTAGCACTTATGTATAATTTATGTTCCTATTGTTCTCACTACTTCCTTTTATTCTTCGTTTTGCTGAACCTTTGTTTTCATTATCCGTTTAGTATGGAGTTTGTATGATATACCATGAGCTGTGGTATCTTCTCCCTAGCGCAAAACTGTAGCTTTTGGAACTGTAATAATCCGTATTATCCGTCTATATTATCCGTTTCCGAGCCGAATCCGTTATATATCCGTCCCGATGATACCGTATTCGAAACTCCGAATATTCCGAATTTGTATTCGTATCCGGTCTTACCGTATCCGACTCCGAATCCGAGAAAAAAATATGGGTTAGGATACGGTTTAAGCAATATCCGTCCGAATCCGATCCGTTTGCACCCCTAGTGGCCACCATGTACGCCAGAGGGCCATAATTACAATTTCGCTATGCCAGGGGCTATTTCTGGTATTATGGAGAGCATGGGGCCAGTAATGGCTTCAAGTCACCTTCGGATGGCATAGCATTCGTCCCGACAAGCGTATCAGAAGCATGTTAAGGATCGGTACAAAAGTGTTGTGTCTTTTAGCTAGTTGTGAGAGATTAAGGAAATATAAATAATATTTGCATTGAGAAACCACTTCATTCAAAGCGGCTTCTGCAATAACTTCTACAAAAAGCTTATAGAAACTATCTTAAGAAGCCACTCCGTTAAAAAATCGATGCGTTCAGGACGGCTTTGCTTTGGCTTTAGCTTATGTTTGCTACAGTAATTAGATTTTTAAACAGTACATGTTTAAGACATGGTTTACAGGTAGATTGTAATAGGCACTGTATCGAGTTTAACTATATCGGCTAAAATTATATGCAACTATTTTTTGTGTATTATTTCTCACAAACACACAAAATTCAAAAAGCACGGTCAAAAAACCAAAGTCACATACCAAAAGATCAACCCATTATCTGGCTTAAGACCGGGCTGTCGGAAACCATGCGTTCCTACGCGTGCGCGTAAATTAGGCGCACCCTAGCCCATAGTTCGGAAACTTCAGCAATTGGTGTGAATAGACCATAGACCGGCCCATTAGCCTTTTGTGCACTGGCGCGTACAGGGGCACGAATCGTGCGCCCAAATAAGCCTTCAATTGCTAGCCTGCATACAGAAAGCCGACGACAAAGCCCAGGCTTCAAAGCCCACGGAAGAGGCCGGGCCCACCGTGCGATAACCCAACACCGCAAGTTTGAAGTGGCCACCGTGTGGGCCCTACCAACAACTGTAATCTCCGTACCCACTCCACGCAACGGAAGCATATCCCAGGGATAACTCCTCACATAGTCACCTGGCACATGCTCGCTGTCCATATGGTAACACTTAGAAACAGTTAACGTACACCGTTGTATACACTATTATGCGTGTATGTTTTTAGTGTGCTAGTTATTCAACACATTGATTAATTAGTGCATGGATTCGCCGAGGATTGGAAAGCAAGGTCTCCCGTAATTCACTGGGTAGGAAGTGTGTTGTTGTTAGTATTTTTTTAGTTACAGCTTATGTGCTATTACTTAGACCTGTTCTTTTGAGTTACGGCTTATGAATTTTAGTTATGATTTATTAGTTTAGTAAATAGTAATTGCTGAGAGAAGCAAAAAGTCGCTGAAAATCTAAAAAGAATAGAACAACATAGCGTTTGTCCTGACATATTAGGGGCCTGTTCAAAAGTGTTGTCTTTCGGCTGGTTGCGACATGTTAAATAAGTAAAAGATATTTATATTAAGAAACCATTCTGTTAAAAATGACTTCTACAATGACTTCTATAGGTAAATTATAAAAGAGTAAAGTCCATTACCGGTCTTTAAACTTTTTATGCTGTGTCATCCTGGTCCATAAACTTTTAAAGTATATCATCCCGATCTTTAAACTTTCAAAGTGTGGCAATTTCTTTTGAAATTCTATGGACCGAGATGGCACAGCATAAAAAGTTCACTGCTACAACTACATAGGATATTGCCACACTTTGAAAGTTTAATGACCGGGATGACATACTTTAAAAGTTTATGGACCGGAATGACACAGCATAAAAAGTTTAAGGATCGATAATGGACTTTACTCATTATAAAACTATCTCAAAAAACAATACATTTAAAAATCGGTTTTTACTGGCGTTGTTTGGCTAAGACCGGGCTGTTGGAAAACACGCGTTCCTACGCGTGCGCGTAAATTAGGCGCACCCTAGCGCATAATTCGAAAACTTCAGCAATTGGTGTGAATAGCCCATAGCTCGGCCCATTAGGCTTTTTGCACTGGAGCGTACAGGGGCACGAATCGTGACCCAGATAAGCCTTGAATTGCCACTGGCCACCACGCCCACTTCAGCCTTCAAGAATACAGAAAGCAAACGACCAGCCCAGGCTTCAAAAGTCAAAACCCACGAAAGAGGCCGGGCCCACCGTGAGATATCCCAGCACCGCAAGTTTGAGGAGGCCACCGTGTGGGCCCCACCAACAAGGGTTATCTCCGTACCCACTCGCACGCAATGCGAAGCATATCACAGGGATAACTCCTCACATGCACATGCTCGCCGCTGCTGTAGTAGTACGGCATGGCAAGTGGGCCGGCAAATCTGCCAGATCAGCGCGTCAGTGGGAGCAGCATAAAGTTGCGGGGTGAGGGCCCACGCGATAGTGTGCAAGTGTCAATGCGGGTGGGGCCCACGGAACGGAACGGGGCTCATCAACGTGTTCGTACGAACGATGGAGGCCGCCACCACTTGGCGAGTGGCCCGGGCCCCCATGTCAGCTGGTTAGGCTTTTACGTGGGCCCCGCTTGGCGGTGAGGTGGTGGTCACCGTGAGCCGCGTCCACGGGAGCCAGCTGGTGCTGTCCAGGTTATCTTTGGCTGTTTCTGCTTATGAACATGCTTTTCTTTTTTCCTCCTGCTAATCACTTTCTCTTCGGAGTGGCCGCGCTACAATTTTGATGCAGATTGATATCAATGACATGGGGGGCCCAGTGTATCAGGTGTCCCACATGTCATTGTCGTAAACTTGCGCCCCCTAAATATCCGCGAGCAAACGAAACTCCTTGGCTGTCCCGTGGTCCGCGAGACAAGCGCATGCTCCCTTTCTGCATTAATTACACACACTGTAATACGACACGATTAAATTTAACCAAACCCCGACGAATGGCGTAATTAACCCCAAACGCGGGGCTCTTTCTGTTTTCTCTCTCTCTCTCTCTCTCTCTCTCTCTCTCTCTCTCTCTCCCCGGTCTTTTCCTCGGCGATGACTCGGCGAGGCAGAGGCTAGCGATAACAAATCGATTAGACTAATGCCTGCCTAAAGTTACCCAACCGCCTCAGCGTCAGTGGCCATGTCGGATCCACCCACCCACCACCAAGACCACTAGGCAATAGCTACCGCGACGGTGACCTCAGCTTCGCCGGCGGCGGCGGCGGCATGAAGAACTTCTTCAGGAAGCTCCACATCGGCGAGGGGTCCGGCGACGGCGCCTCCTCGCCGCCCCCTCCGCCCTCCCGCAAGGGCAGCGCCGGCGGAAGCGCGGTTCATCACCCCCACCCCGAGCAGAGGCAGCCCTCGGCGGTGTCGAGCTGGCTGGACTCCGTCCCCAGCCGGTCTCAGCCCACTACGCCCCTGACACCACCCCAGGAGGCGGAGGGGTCGACGACCGCGCCGTCGTCGGTAGGGGTGAGGGCGGATGAGAGGAGGCAATCCGTATCGGGGGAGAGGAGGCCATCCGTAGCGGGGGAGAGGAGGCCATCCGCAGCGGGGGAGAGGAAGCGATCGCAGGAGGAGGGGATGGAGAGGGTGAGGAGGCGGTCGCAGGAGGAGGGGATGGAGAGGGAGCGGAGGCGGCCGCAGGAGGAGGGGATGGAGAGGGAGCGGAGGCGGCTGCAGGAGGAGGGGATGGAGAGGGAGCGGAGGCGGTCGCAGGAGGAGGGGATGGAGAGGGAGCGGAGGCGGTCGCAGGAGGAGGACAAGGTGGAGGAGAGGGTGATAAGGGAGTCATCGGAGGCGGAGGAGAGGAAGCGGGAGAGGGAGAAGGAGGAGGACGAGTTGGAGGAGTTCCAGCTGCAGCTCGTGCTGGAGATGAGCGCACGGGACAATCCCGAGGAGATGGAGATTGAGGTCGCCAAGCAGATCAGTCTGGGTTTCTGCCCGCCTCAGAGCTCCCCCGCAGATGTCCTCGCGCTCCGATACTGGGTCAGTGCAGCCAATTTAGCCCTGTCTGCTTCCATTTCATCTTTCGTCAGATGTTTTCATATTGCAATTGTGATCGCGGAGTAGATTGCATGGTGTGCAGCTGCCTGACATTACATTTTTGACGATTACAATTGCTCAGCTGTAATGATGGCTGGGCAACGTAACCGTGCTCTAGTGCATAGTGTGATTGTGTGAATTGGATGGGTTTGCGTCAGTTGCACAAGCTTAGGTGAAATTTCTGTGGTATGAATATAATTACGTATCATGTTCTTCGGTCTGATTGCATAATCACTGAAAGTAGTATACATCTGATATGCTAAACATTTGGTTTCATCTTATGACTAAACACCGCAGGATAATTCTCATTGCTTGTGTGGGTTGTAGATTGTGATGCTGGTATATCCTTTATTAGATTGCTAACAACAGGAGCTCGTTCTTTCGAGCAAAATAGTTCTTCTATGAGTAAGTGCACGTTTCAGTTAATTGTTAGTTGTTGTTCAAATGCACAAATATTGTGTTAACATTTTAAAAGGAACCATACATTGACATTGAATTGCATCTTTGATAGTGTTTTATAATAGACTAGATCCCTTTTGTTTCTATAAACTCAAATGTCCCCTACTTATCTGTTGACTTTCACCATTTTCTGACATGTCTCATATGATAGCTTTGTTCATGCTTCTCAGAGTTTCAACGCCCTTGGGTATGATGACAAAATATCAGATGGCTTTTATGATCTCTATGTCATTGGGAACGGGCCGGCATCAGTTACCATGCCCTCTCTTATTGATATGAGAGCGCAGCCACTTTCACATGGTGTCAACTGGGAAGCTGTATTGGTCCACAGAGGTGAAGATCCTGAGCTTATGAAACTTGAGCAGAAGGCCTTAATCATGGCTCTTGAACTTCGATCGAGGACTTCAGAATTTGTTAGCAATGTTTTGGTTCAAAAACTTGCTAGTCTAGTTGCTAACCACATGGGTGGACTAGTTTTTGATCCTGAGAGCATGTCGGTGAAATACCAGAGTATGATCAGGTCCCTGAGAATTAGGATTGGAAGTGTAGTTGTGCCTCTTGGCCAATTAAAAATTGGTCTAGCTCGTCATCGTGCGCTGCTATTTAAGGTCAGTGACTTGATAAAATATATTTAACTATTTAGCATGACATGGACAATCTCTGACCTACCTTTCTTGCCCCCAATTCTAAACTTTATTTACAAACAGAATTTTCTAAACATGAACATTGAAGACCATCTGCTATAATGTTTTCTATTTTCTTTTCTCAACTTGAAATCCAATGCATAACTCTATATCAACATTGTTGTTCTTATTGTTCTAATATCGAAATGGATGGCGTCATTTTTGCTGTTCTATAAATACTCTGAACATATGATGTGGCAAACCACTGTGTTAAACATTTGCTCAATAGATGATCCATTTGTATACTAACAATTACTTCTCTGACATGGCAAATCACTGTGAGAAATAGTTGTTTAATAGATGACCCATTACTATGCTAACAATTACTTCTCTTCATACTTGCATGTAGGTTTTGGCTGATAGCCTTGATGTCCCTTGTCGACTGCTGAAAGGAAGGCAGTACACTGGATCGGATGATGGAGCTTTGAACATTGTGAAATTTGATAATGGAAGGTACACCCTTTACATGGTCAGCATAAATTGGATTTTGTAGGACGGATAAGCATGAGATATCACAACTGCTAGATATTAGACTCCTTGCTTCAGATATGCATCTCACCTTATAACCATCTATACCATGTTGCATTTTGCAGGGAGTTCATTGTTGATCTCGTGGCGGATCCTGGCACACTTATTCCTTCAGATGGTGCTGTTTTGCCTGCAGACTTAGAAGAAAGTTCCTTCTCAGATAATCATCATTTTAACAAAGATGATCCTACCAATCAGTTGGGATCTTCTCTTAGTGGAGTATCAAATTCTGCATGTGGTTCTTTTGAGTATGAGTTAGTTGACAGAAGATCAACATCAAGCAACCTTGGTCCTTCTGATACCGATGGAGCTACAACTAGTCAGACAAGCAATCAACAAAATACACTATTAAGTTCATTCGAGAAATTATCGGTTAGCACAAGCACTAGTGATGATAGGCCTATTATTATTGAATCTAGAAATACACACGACATTTTGGCTGCAAAGAACAAAGAAAAATCAATGACAACAAATAATTCTTCATCAACTTCACCTTCTTCCTCAGAAGTGGGAAGTGCTCCAGGTGTCCGGAGGATGAAAGTGAAGGATATATCGGAGTACATGATTAATGCTGCCAAAGAAAACCCACAATTAGCTCAGAAGATCCATGAGGTTTTACTTGAAAATGGAGTTGTGGCACCACCTGACTTGTTTTCAGAAGATTCAATGGAAGAGCCAAAGGACCTCATCGTGTGTGACACCACCCTGTTTCAAAGCAAGGATGAAATGAAAAGGAGGATGAATGAGCTTGGTTCGAGGGAATATGCTGTTCGTGGTCATGGTCCGTTATTGCCTCACCATCCTGGACATGAACTACAATCAAAAGTTATTCCTCAGCGGGCACCTCTAGACTCACTTAAGCCTATCGAGGGTTTGGGCATGTACCATCCCCCGGATATTCGAGATAATGCATCTCCCTATTTTTCTCATTATGAACCGTCTGCACCTCCCCAGGAAGCTTCATCACAGCTCTCAAAGCAATTGCCTGTTACAGCTGCTGCTGTTGCAACTGCTGCAGTTGTTGTGTCTTCGATGGTTGTCGCTGCTGCTAAATCTAACAGTGATATGAGCTTTGACGTGCCTGTTGCAGCTGCAGCCACCGTCACTGCAGCTGCAGTTGTTGCCACAACTGCTGCTGTTAGCAAGCAATATGAACACCTGGAACCTGGTAATCAGCTGCTTGGTTTGCCAAGTCCCTCTGAAGGAAATGAATCAATTGAGAAAGGTGGAGACGACTTTTGGGATAAACAGCACCTTGAAATCGATCATGGCCAAGACAATGCTCTGGATCAAGAAAAGGATTCAGTTGAAGTCCCTCAGGAAGCTGAAAGAATCTCAGACAAATCAAGCGGGACAGAGAGTGCAAAATCTGATATTGCTCTGGTGGATGACGTTGCAGAGTTTGAAATCCAATGGGAAGAAATTACAATTGGTGAACGGATCGGCCTTGGTACAGCTCTCTTTATTTACGCGGATGTGTTTTCTTAGTTATGCTACTATTTCAGTGATTATATCACAATTGATTCTCCAAAATTGTCCTAGTACAGTTTCTGAAATCATGTTACATGTTTTTTTAATATAAATTCCATCCAACCTTTTATGTTCCAGGATCGTTTGGAGAAGTTTATAGAGGAGAATGGCATGGAACAGTAAGTATTTCAGTTTAAATGTGCTCTTATATGTTTTTAAAGTTATTAACAAGTTCCATGTTTGTCATCTGAATTTGCAATTGCTAAATGAGCAGTGGAAATATATGGAAGCAAATTCAACATTGGGGACCGATGATGTCAGGAAATGCTAACTTATAACATCATAATACTGTCAACAAGTTACTGAAACTAGAATAGGTTTCTACTTTTCAACCTTGTTGACATTAGCAATGAGAAAAGTTAGTTAAAACAAGATATGAGGAACCGTCATAGCCATTTGGTAGATTTTCTCCTCCATTCATATCCTGAAACGGTTTGGTCTTGTACCAAAAAGGAAAGTTTTAATTGTAGATTTTTACAGTCAGTTTTCACTTGGAACTTTAAGTGAGATGTGATTTCTTCAGTGACAGGCTTTAGCCTAAAAAAGAAGCTTCAAAAGCATGCCTAGCTTTAGTTGTTTTGGTTGGTTCGAAGATTCATCCTTCGTTGTACTCTATCTTCTGTGAATCTTCTAGCAATGTCTTTGCTTTCTTTTCCTTTAATGCCACCTTTTACAGGATGACAAATCACTTTGTTTATAGGAAGTTGCAGTCAAGAAATTTTTGCAACAAGATATTTCAAGCGATGCTCTGGAAGAATTTAGAACTGAGGTATACTGCTTTCTGTAACTCAAATGACATAAATAGATTGAAGTACACAACTCTTGGTTTTTTGTTTGTGTTTATTTATGTGTTTGTGAGTACACACTCATGTCCGTACTCGTGCGTGTGCATGTGCCGCACTCATGTGAACTGTGTGTGTGCATTTTGTAAACCATACCATTCAGGCTTCCGTGAAGTAACCATATTTTTCTTCCATACTTGTAGCCCCAACCATCATTTAAGAACTTCTACTTTCCTTTATATGGATTAGTGGTCATTTAAGTTTATTTTTTGCACAGTTCTCACACCACCTGATAATTGTTTCATGTCTAGGTGCGAATAATGAAGAGGTTGCGTCATCCTAATGTTGTGCTCTTCATGGGCGCTATAACTCGTGTGCCTAATCTTTCCATTGTCACCGAATTTCTTCCAAGGTAGGATTTTTTTATTTACATTTTTTTACTTTGAATCTGTGTTTACTTCATAGCACGTAGTAAATAGGATCACCACGCTAGCTTACCATTTGATTCAGAATTTGGTGTGTTGACAAGCTTTTTTCTGATACCTTTCATTTCACACTTGTTTACTTAATAACTAATGCTCCATGGACTCATCGGCCGGGTTCTTTTGGGCTTAAATTTGGCTTATGCTTGTACTGTCTACAATAACTAGCTTTTAAACGGTGCGTTTTTTCAAGGCGGAGTCAATAGGAAAATTGTAGCAAAAAGTATACTGAATTCAGTTGTACCGGTCAAAATTGCATATGACTATTTCTCTCTGTGTACTGTCTCTCGTATACAGCCAGAATTTAAATATTTAAGCCATCAACCCTAAAAAACAGACCCATCACGCATGACAGTGTGATCCGAATTCGTCTTCGTGTCTGTGCTGGACACTGTGCTAACCCGTGCCAGACTTGGTGCTAAGCGACACACAGCTAAGTAGCACCAGATGTGGCGCTGGTCGACACAACCAACTCCAATTCGGTTTCCTTCTCTGTGTGGGACACTGGTTCCCTAACCTATAAATGTAACCCTATAGTTGCACAGTTTAGATGTGCCGAATAGCCCCGTGCTTGTAATTCTCTTCCTATAGTGGTCAGTGATTTCCACCTTCGTGCGTTCGTGGTTTTTTCACGCAAGGGTTTTCCATGTTGAATTTGTATATCATGTTCCTTTGATTTTATTATATTTTGTCGTGTGTTTTATAACAAAAGGAGTTGATTTTTTTACCTGATCCTAATTAGTGTTTGAATTCTCAGATAATTACTCTGTTAGGAAAATTTTTGATCTTTTGTTCTTTTGGTCGGGTTGTTCTGATCTCATCTTCCCGATCCAGTAAGGACTTTAATAGCCTGGATAGCTTTGTAAGTCAACTGAGTCAAGTGACAATTCTGGAATGCTTGCCAGCAACCCCCCTTAAGAGTTGGCAATAGGTTGGTGACAAGTAATTCTATTGAGGATAGTGTTTGTGGAGCAGAGTGTGCGGAGACAAATATGAAAAATACGATTTGGAGACTGATATAAATCGTGGCATTCGACATATGCATGACATGTATATAGCTACATACATATTGTTCTAAGCTTAACACATGCACTAACGCACCCGCTCATAATAGCTCTTTTTTCCCTTTCATGTATGAACTATGGCCTTATTTATTACTTAGTTTAAAAAGTCTAAATTATTTACTTATTGTTACTTGTGCTATTGGTATTGCAGAGGTAGTTTGTTCCGGTTGATTCATCGACCCAACAACCAGTTGGATGAAAGGAAGCGCTTAAGAATGGCACTTGATGTGGTACGACTAATGCATAATTTGAATATCTCTGTTTGCTGTTGCTGATAAATCTGAAAAAGTACAGCTAAAATATTGTTTACTAAACTTGCTTCCAATGGCTTCTAGGCTCGTGGCATGAATTATCTGCATAATTGCACACCAGTTATAGTCCATCGAGATCTGAAATCCCCAAACCTACTGGTTGACAAGAATTGGGTTGTGAAGGTAACGCACAAGTTCCATCATAGCAATGACATTCTGTGTATTGTTTTCATTGCAAGTTACATAACTTTTTGCAATTAGGTTTGCGATTTTGGTTTATCAAGAATGAAGAATAATACCTTCCTGTCATCAAGATCAACAGCTGGAACAGTAAGCTTGCATGATTTCCACAATTTTGGTGTAACTTTTATGTGAGCAGTGCTTCTGTACTCTTCTGAAAAGAAAATTGCATAAATCTAAAGCATTTGCAGTTCATACAAGTTGCAAATTATTTGTTGTCACAAAATGCTTTAAACCTGTGCAATTTTCTATCTGGGAGACTATAGAAGCACTTCCTTCTCTATGCTTAAATTTGTTTGTAGTGTACTGAATTCTCCAGTTCTGTAAATTATCTCCTCCATTTGTTAAAAAAATATTAAACTTTGTAGTTCGCATATGTGTGCATCTATCTTTGGAAACCTCAAGCGGCAAGAGTCTGTGGTTTGTCTGTTGGCTCAGCTCTTATATATTTAGAGTTTACATACCAGTCAATACACTATTCTAATATACAGTTAATATTAATATCAATTGCATCAGGTATTAATAAACTTACCCCATCGTGCTCCTTGCATATGGAAAAGGGTTGAAATATTTGAAGGTATAACTTTAACTATCATAGTATGGAAGGAAGATTGGTGATGAATGGCAGAGGTTCAAAGTATATCTTGGACTTACACTTCCCTGCAATATCTTAACCCTCCGCTGCCTTCAGCTTCTCTCTGTGATATGATATTTCAGTTTAAAGTCCAAACATAGCTAGCTGTTTAGTATAGTGTAGTTTGTTGATGAGCTTAAGATGGCGAACGGGCTTAAGTGTGTTAGAACTTGTTGCTCTTGTATCAGGATATTTCTTGTACACTATCGGAAACAGAAGTTGATTTCTACTGAACGTTTGTGTTGATGTGCAGGCTGAGTGGATGGCACCTGAAGTACTTCGTAATGAACCATCAGATGAGAAGTTAGTCTACTGTTTAAAAGCTCAGTTCAGATCTCAAATAATTTTGTGCGTGCTGAAATGGTTGTGCATTTTGGCAGATGCGATGTTTTTAGCTATGGGGTCATACTATGGGAACTTTGTACATTACTACAGCCTTGGGAAGGTATGAACGCCATGCAAGTTGTTGGAGCGGTTGGGTTTCAGCATCGTCGCCTTGATATTCCAGATAACGTGGATCCTGCCATAGCAGAGATCATAACGAAATGCTGGCAGACGTTAGTATGCCTAACTTGCTTGGTTGCAATTTCAAAATATACAGTAACATTCTTCTAGACATTGTACCTTAGTAATCAAGGTTGCAATTTCAAAATATACAGTAACATTCTTCTAGACATTGTACCTTAGTAATCAATATCTGCATTCTTGTTTGCTAAATGCACTCTCCCACTAAGTATCTCAGTGCTGTCGTTTCCTTTATTTGCTGTAGGGACCCGAAGATGCGACCATCATTCGCAGAGATCATGGGTGCCTTAAAACCATTACAGAAGAACTTGCCCACCAATCAAGCAGCAAGGCAGAGAATACAACAAACAGATGAGTGAAAAAGAAAAGAAAAGAAAAAGAGATTAGTAGCTGCCCAACGTCCGTAACTATAGGATTGTTTTTGTACAGTAACACCAAACGTGTGTTCAGATGAAAAGGCGTGATGTTGGTCTGTTTGCTTTCCGGGTATAGATGTAAGTTTTTAACAGTGGCATGCGCCATTAAGCACGCTTGCCATTGATCATTTGTGAAGGCCAGCGCTGATAGACCCGTCCATGAATATGAAGGAAAAGGGAACAAAACAAAGAAACTGTGCAGACGCAGAGGGCAATAATGTCTGGCACGATGGAACACTTGAACCATGATGTGACTTTCGGGCGGAACAAGGACCTTTGTTCATACCATCTGCCCTTCCTTTCTTCTTGTGTTGTCCACCAAATGGTGGCTATTTATGTGTAGTACGCCAACAAATGTAATGTACTGTCAGTCAAGGGGGGAAAGAAGAAAAGCTTGTTCAATGTATGGCCGTCCTGTCAAGTTGCCTGTTGGGCTCTTCGTTTAAACCAGTAAGAGAAATCCGGTGAATGCCCGCTCACCTGTTGGTACGCGCAAGAAGTGCGATTTGCCCTGCCACCTCGGTGCTCCGTGCTCGTCAGGCATTCTGGGTACTAGCCACGTAGGCGTGGTGCGACGTCACGTCAGCTATCGTGTTGACTGAAATTGAAGAGGCGAAAATTCGTGAGGAGTTTTTTGAAAAAATCGAGGAGACATGCGTGTTTTCGGAAAAGGCAAAGGACTTTTTCGTAAAAAAATCGAGGGACTGTAGGTAACTAAACAAGGACCCGTACGTAATTTAGAAAACCGCGGGGCGCTATCCTACAAAGGATACGAAATTTCGGTGAAGTAAAGGGGTGTTTTTAAAAAACAAAACTGGTAGGATCTTTTCACGAGGAAAAAGGACATTTACGTAATTTTCGGAAAATACAGGGAAATCGGCTCCCAGCGTGATAAATTGCGGCGCCACGTCTTGCCGACGGGCGCTAGGGGTGACGTGGGCCGCGTCTCCTCGCGCGAACTCCCCCGGTAATAATGCTGGTATAATAGCAACTCCAGCAATAGTCCTCAAATCTAAACCCCTACTTTTCATTTGAGGGCTCTCCCTACTTTGAGGCCCAATTTTTTTGCTTCTACTCTAACAAAGACCCCTCAAATCTAAGCCCTCAAATCCATTCCACTACCCATCGACACATGGGACCCACTCGACAAATCCACCCACGACACATGCGGCGGCGATGGCGGGCGTCGGCGGCAGGCGGCGGCGAGGCGGGCGTCGGCGAGGCGCGCGCGGAGGAGAAGCGCGCGAAGGGAGGCGGCGGCGGCGAGTGGCGGAGCAGGCGAGTGGCGGTGACGGCGTCGGCGGCAGGCGGCGTCGGCGAGGAGAGCGAGAGGGAGGCGGCGGGAGGAAGGCGGCGGGGAAAGAGGCAGGCGGGGAGGGAGGCGATGGGGAAAGAGGCGGCGGGGAACCAACAGAAATTTGAGGGTTTGGTCCAGAGCCCCAGGAATGAGGGCTGAAGGGGGGATTTGAGGGGCTTCTCAAATTTGATGGCTCTAGTAGGGGCTCTGTTGGATCTCTATTTTTACTTCAAGTCCTCAAATATGAGGTTTGAGGGCTCAAGTAGGAGCACTACTGGAGTTGCTCTAATGCTGGTAAGATTTGTCGGACCGAAGAGAAACGGAAACCTTCCCGCCAAATGCAACGAGAAACACCTCTCGATCTCCTCGCCACGGCCCGCCCTGGATGGACGCGCGGTGCTTCCGCGCCCGTCTCCATTTGACCGCTTCCCAGCCACGGGAACTCCCCGAGCCGCCCGCTCGGCCCTCGCCCATGCGCGCTTCTCTCTTCCGGCCGCGCAGTGCCCCTGCCTTTCCCGCGCTGAGCCCGTCTCTCCAGAGCCCCCGTTGAGATCACCCAAACGCCAACGAGCGTACGTACGTACGCGCCGAGCAGCGTCGGTATGGCGAGCGTCTTCTGGGGAGGCGGCAGGGCCGACGAGGTGGCCGACTTCGACGAGTACGACCCCACCCCCTACGGCGGCGGCTACGACCTCGCCCTCACCTTCGGCCGCGCCCTCCCGCCCTCCGACGAAACCTGCTACCCCATCTCCACATCCGCCTCCTCATCCGGTCGCCCCCAGTACGGCCGGAGGCCCGAAGCCGATAAGGGCTGCGGCGCGGCTGAGCAGCACCGCAGGAGGCCGCAGGCCGAGGACAGCCACGGTGGTGGTGGGTACGGGAGGAGGCCTCATGCTCAGGAGGAGAGCCACGGCTCTTCCGCTGGGTATGGGTACGGGAGGAAGGCGCACGACGACGACGAGGGGGCGGAAGCGTATGGTTCTGCAGCCGCCGCGGGTGGGTACCGGAAGCCAAAACCGGCGTACGGGGACGAGCGGCCCAAGTACCAGGGCGGCGGCGGCGACGAGAGGCCCAGCTACGGCCGCAAGAAGCACGTGAGTCCATAACTCGTCGGCCGGCCCGTGTGTTTGTGCTTAGAAAATACTGGGCCAAATGGGCTAATGAGGAATCGGGCCCAATGCATATTGCTTCTTGCTCTCTTTTTTGTAGGACAATGACGACGACTCCGATGACGAGAGGAAGCCGCGTTACAAGAAGCATGACGACTCTGACGACGAGAAGAAGCAGCGCTACGGGAAGAACAACCGCCGCCGCAACGATTACGACGATTGATGAAGAAGCCATGCGTCTAGCGCGGCCTCTGCTGGTCGCACTGAATAAACGAAGTTGCGGCGGCTTACTCTGATGAATTATCAATTTACCATTGCATCCCTTCTATTTTCCCCCTCATAAACTTCTCTTATTTTGGTTGTTCCCTGGTCACTATGCATCCAGTTGTACGCTTGTGATTCTTTTTGGAATAAAATGCTCTGTAATTTGCATCACCCATTCCTCCTCAACGGAACGAGACAGCTGAGGGTCCTGTTTTCCGTTAGTGACCGGCGTATTGGCAGCGCAGCTTGTGAGTACGCAATGGTACGAACAATTCAAGCCCTCGCTCGTTTTTCGAGCTGCAAAGCGTAAGCTGCAATTTGACGATCGTGCCCTCTTCCCAGTACTAGATCGAGGAGATGACATGTATCGTGTAAGTTATTGATGCCTCGTTGGTTCTTGCTTCCCTCCGGTACTGCCTGGTACCACTATGCCTATGCTTCTTTCTTACAGTTTTGTCACGGTTTTTTCCGTCGCCGCCGTTGCTTTTAACTGCAGACGACCACAAGGGTTAGCCGCCTGACAGGAGTCGTTGCACGCAGCAATTCGCAGCTGTTCTTCCTAAAGCTATAACCTGAATTTTCCTACTTTCACCTCTCGTCTTGTCTGGAGATCACCGGTGTCATTCATTTTGGTCGTATTCGTAGATGCCGTAGAGCCATCCTTGTATCCCCGAAATGGCGATCTGGTCCTGATTAACCCCAGTTGATGATAATGTCAGCCACAAGTAGCTAGGGGTACGTACTATGTAGGAACATGCAGTGCTTTCAGCCAGCTGGGATTAAAGGACACGGATGGTAGCGCTGATGTGAGGGGTAGTTGGATCCTGTTCTCATGCCTACTGCCATATATAGATCCTTTCAGGAGCCACAAGGACGGATCACATTTAGTCAGTGCCCATGCTTTCCAGCAGACCAGAGCCTTCTGAACTTCTTAGCCGTCGTGCTGTTACATGCTCACGGGCTTCTGGAGGTCGCAGTCTCTCGGAAGTCGGAACAGACGATGAGAGTTGAGACACTGCACGAAGCCAAGCAGCGCGACCATTGCCGGTTTGCTTTTTGATCACAAGTGGTTCGGCACGTCGGAAGAGTGAGCATAGGGAGGTAGGGAACAAGAATGTTGCATCAAAAAACGAAAGACCTTTTATCAAATAAAATAAAATAAAATAAAAAAAAAGCCCAGGACAACCGAGTTGCTCATCTTTCCTATCCATAATCTTGTGGTCCAGTCACTATCTTTGGTGCGGTTCCTTCACCATGCACGTAAGGCTGGTCTAGTGATGATCAGTTGGGCTTAAAAGCTCATGGCTTATAGCTGAAAACACTGTAGCTGGCTAAAAAAATTGTAATTGACAGAGGCTTATTTAGCATAATTAAATTTAAAAAAATTTAAAAATATAAAAAATATGTTAGCCCAATATGTATAATACAAACAAATACGGGAAAAAAGAACCGGCAAAAAAGCTCAACAAAAAGCCAAAAATTCAGAAAAAAACAAAATTTATGAATAATGAAAAATAAGCCAGAAACTCAAACGGAACCGATCAGAGCACCCTTAACTAACTTGCCGAGTTAGCAGCATGTTAACAGCTTGTTACAAGAACGCGATCACCAACACCACAGGTGGCACGCCGGAATGGCAAGCGCCGGCAGCCCGGCGCCGGAGAAACGCCCCCGAATCCGTAGACGCGCGCATGAAGACGTGAAAGCAGCGGCGTGCCGCGCGCTCCATCCACAGTCGTTGTAGCAACGGGAGCACTTCAATGAAGAGGAGGACGTACGGTCGCGGTCTTGAAAACAGTACCAGCACTAGCTCGGCGACTCGAAAAGTAGTATTTCTGAAGCAAAATTCAATGCACCGACTGGATAGGATACCTCTCCATCACGATTAAAGCGGCACACATGGGGAGGCACTGTCCATGAATTCATCCGTTGCATAAGTGAATAATTTGACTTTTTTACACCAGTTTAAAATTTTAGATGAACTGATATAGTTTAATATATCAGAATCAAAAGATTTGAGTTTAGGACTTGGTAGATGTAATTAAAAAAATAATTGTAGCATATTTTTATTTGATATCTTAGGCCAGAGAGAGCCTACACATAAAAGAATATATTAAAATATAAGTAAATTGCTCGTATTTTTTATTAATTTAGACTTTTGGGTGAATTGACTGGTCATATAACTCAATAATCCAGGTCTATAGAAATTGTTGTTTGCCTCTTTTCTTTTTTCCTGTGCTGTCTTCTGAAATTCGTTGAGTAGCTTAAATCATTTTGTTGTCAAAGAGATACACTCCGTTCTATGGTTTGACGTGTACGAAAAACTGACCATGGCATTTTGAGTGACGTGTACGCTCAGTTGTCAAAGTAAACGCATGTCGTGTTATCAAAAATAATGAGAGTTGATTGCAGTAATTACTCATCGATGTATTTATCAATCTGACAGCGAATTGGAAATCTTGGTCAAAACTTCTTGACATCATCCGCTATACAAAGTTCAGGGGATTCCCGGCCAGAGAGAGCGCCCACGTCGCCCCAGCGCTCCCTCGGCCGGCGCGTGGCGGAAAAATTCGCGTACGGTCGGGGGAGCAGTTTTGCGAAAAAGTCCTTGTATTTTTTGAAAATTACATAAAGGTCTTTTTTCTCGCGGAAAGGTCCCTGCCAGTTTTTTTAGCCCCTCCACTTTGCAGGATAGCGCCCTGCGGTTTTCTAAATTACGCACAGGTCCTCATTTGTTTACGTACAGGTCCTCGATTTTTTACGAAAAAACCCTTTAGCTTTTTCGGAAATACGCATATGCCCTCGCTTTTTTTTTTGAAAAACTCCTCACGAATTATCGCCTCTTTTGCTTCGATACACACGGTGACTGGTGCGACGTCGCGCCGCGCCTATGAAGCTAGTTAACCATACGGCGCTCCTGCCACCAACGGGGGCCAAGGGCGCCCCCTACCTTTGATTGGAGAATAGGTACCCTCGTAGCCCCTAGGTTCGGTAGGGACACCACCATCATGCTATTGTCACAGTCGATTGTCGTCGGTTGGAAGAAATATAGAAAAAAGTATGAACAAGACATTGGAGAACCATGCTGGGCCAACCATACAACATGCCCTAGCAAAGCCCATCAAATACCGAAGCCCACAGACCAATTTAGCCAGAAGCAAGTCAAGCAACAATAACCAACCAAGAACCAATCCAGCAATCCCCATTCCCCAATCGAATCGATCCTCATCCCCCAACCAAATTCCCCATCAGGCGGCGGCATGCTAGTAGCCTGGTTCGGGCGGTGGTCGGCAGGGGCGTCTCCGCGTCTGGTGCGGGCGTGCTACGATGGGGCCCTCGTTGGCGAGGAGACTCAAGGAAGTCAGCTGCAGGCTGCCAGCGCTGTCGCCCGGCGGGATTCGATAAGTAAAGGGAGATTCCAAGATTGGGATTTGGGAGAACCTCATAAGATCGGAAGAACTGAAGAAGTAGGCACCCAGAAGCTTACTAGGAGGCTGGATGCTAGACCACTGGCACTGGAGGCTCCGTCGCTCCGAGATTGGACCGCTGGAGAGTCACCGCGGTGCTGCCCACTGAGCGCCTGACGGCCCAAGCCACCGGCTGCCTATCGGAAACCGCTGGAGAGTGGAGCCCTTCGGTCTCTCCGTGAGATCTAAGTCATCTGACCGTCTTGGCATCTCTGACTCTTTGTAGACTGTAGTTTGTAGAGGAGGGTAGGATGCCATTTGCACATTCACTTGGAAGTGGGGAGGCCAGAGGGATACCAGCCACTATGAACTATGAAGCCATAAGGTATAAATTTAAAACACAAATATAGTTTTTTTAACTTGTGCAATAATGATTGCTAAATTTATTTGGTAATGTAGTTTCATATATTGTCATTTATCAATTCGTAGAGTTGCAAGAAATGGAGAAATGAATATTGCATAAATATTTTTCAAGAAATGCAAGCAGTACTCCTCATACTAATGAGAGTCAAGTAAAGAAGGCTTGGGTGGATTTTAGTCCCGATGAAATCATTGCTAATTCAGCTGAGATTTATGCTTGTTCGACTTACTGATATTTATGCTGATGTATGTTGTATACCTTTTTCAATGTTTATACCTATTGATAATATCAATTTCTAATTTTATCACTAATTTTGCTAATTCTACTATGCAGATGGCTACTTACATATATTTATGGGTTTTAGGAGGCACACTACTCATTACCGAGGTATAACCTTTATTGTATTTTGCATTTTTACTATGTCCTTGTTCTAATTATGTATAATTTTGGATTGCAAAAGATAGTTCGATTTATGTTTCATACATTTATCTTTGGTTGGTTATGTCCCACTAGCCTCCCCTAAAATTTGGTTCTGAGTCCGCCACTGCCTCCATATCCACTGGTAAAGAAACACAATTCGATTAATATAGGTATCCTTTTTCTACACATCCAATCAAAAATTAAGATCTTAGCCGGTCAAAAGTGAATGTGGATGGGGAGTTTTCAGCAGAATCTAGGAGGGGGCCTGGGAGTAATCGTCTGGGTGATTTGTCGTTGTGCAGGTGCGGAGGAGATCAAAGCTTTGGCCTGCCGTGAAGGTATCCAACTTGCGATGGAGTGGGTGCGATTACAGATCATTGTTGAGACGTCCCATGTCATCATTAAGCGGTAATTATATTTAATTAACAGATTATTATTCGTTTACTTGGTAGAACACTGAACAATAAATCTTTACCAGACTAGCACAATAAAATAATAAAGTAGATATTGTATCTTCATTACAGCAGTTGCCATGCAAGGCTACAATCTTTAATACATTTATTTGAATACAGGAGATATGAGATATATACCTTATCTCTCGCTTGTCATGCTCACCGGGACGCCTACTCATCCCAACCACCGTATAGGGTGTGCACCTCACCCTAGTCCTCATAGTAATTGCCCTCGTCCCCTGCAGCCTCATCGGTGCATGTGAGTTCCTCATCCCACTTAGCGTAATCCTCGATCGGACTAGGTTCTAACAAAGAAAATAATAGCAAGGGTAAGTACTAGCGTACTCAGCAAGTATTATTAGGAAGATGCACTGTATGACTCATTTTTGTTCATTATCGTATTTTCTAACTCATCTTGGATTCTAGGAACAAGTTTATCAAATTAAGTGGCAATTTTTAATCCATGAAAATACTACTTTTCACTTGGTAAGAAGAAACATCCCTAGTGATCTCCGTAGCCTCCAATCTAGGAGACAAGCATGAATTCATGATTTTATTGTGCACTGTGCAAGCTTATGCAACTATACCCATAGCTACTCTGAGCCTTCATGAAACTAAGGATCCCACATTTCCTTTGATGCGGTGCTAAGTTTAGAGTACATAACGTTTTCTAGGTTACGTTGTTAAATCTCTACCTATCTATTTTTCACCGGTGTCCAAGGACGTTCACCTGGCATCCATCAATTCGAATAGCATTGTTTAGGCTGGTTATCCCTTTACCCAACACTCCACCTGCGCTAATATATGCACCTGGGAATCCCTCACTTTTGGATTTGCGCTATCGGTCTTGAGTTCCTCCATCACAACTCACATTAAAATACTTACCCGCCGTGGAGATGACAACAACGTAATAGGGTAGCATTTTCTACCCGTCGAAGATGGAAAAATGGCTAGCACTTAATATACGTCCCCCTTTCCGAATGAGTGTTTTGTTGGTCCTTATATTCTATCCATACACGTAAAGGGGTCCTGTCTTCCCTCTTTTTCCTAACCAGTGCCCCCTTTACCCTCCTAATAAATACTCTTGCAGCCCAGTTGCTTCTCTCAGTTGGACTGCTCTCTTGTCTCATATCTCTTCTCTTGTCATTTCTTTTATCCGATTTGGTTTTGAAATAAAGTTTTTAATACACATATATGATAGATGTACAAGAATGTAATTTTTACATTTTACATAACTAGATTTATGATCAAGAAACAAGCTTGCATGCGGAATAGCAGTAAGCCTCGGTGTTAACTACGACTAGGTCTGCTACCTCGGTCTAAACTGGTCTCCTTCTGCATGTATCAAGCAGATGTGCGGCTTGGGAAAATACTTACATAGGTTATGTATAACTTTTATAAAGCCATTCCCCCATTTTGGTGGATTTCTAGCTGAGTAATTGATCAAAATTTTCTAGTCTATTTGGTAAGGTCAGCATTTCCCTGGGGTCTTTCTTTTTCCTACTCTCTGGTTGGCCTACTGCTCTCTTGGCCTGCTCAGCCCACTCACCTGGCTCAACAGACGTACACCACACACATACGTGCACGCCCACACAGTCACCGCACACAGCACACCCACCCTAGCACACACACACAACACTCCACTCACATGGCTGCTCATCTCCCTGTCTTCTCCTTGTTTCCTCTTTGGTTTCTCTCATGGCCAGCTCCTCCCTCCTAGATCTGCTCGCCGATGCCTCCCTAGGGGAATTTGGGTGAGCCACCGCTTCCCTGCTCACCTCCTGTGGTCCCTCCTCTCCAGATCTATGCACTTCCCTCTCGATTCCTCTTGGCTACGCTGGTTTACCTCCTCAGTTCGATGGCCTAGGGTTTTGGCTCAGGATTCCCGCGGTGGATACGAGGGCCGGTGTTGGCCTTCGGTGAGCACTTGTGGGGTTTCCCTTAAGTTGTTGACTCTACTTCTACCTTGACTCTTCTTGGTTCTATGGCAGGTTTTGAGGCGAAGCTGTCGTAGGCCCGGTCGCCGGTGGTCGCTTGTCAGTGGTTTCTCGATGTGCTCTTCGTTCGGCTCCTAGGCCTTGGCTTCCCTTGGTTTTCAAATTGGGTTTGGTCTTTAGTGATGTGGGCCCTAGGCTGGGTCTCCAGCCATGGCCAAACACTGCGCTTTGGCTTGGCTACTCTACCGTTCCTTAGCTTTTTCATGTGTTGGCTACTGGATTTCTCCATTTGCTACACCTTCGGCCGACACCACGCTGGCTCTTCTGACCTGACCTCCTCCTCTTTCTTCTACTAGGATGGTCTACTCCTCCTTCCCCTTTTTACTTTATGCACCTTTTCATTTTAGATACTGTCTTTGCCCTACTCTATATCCTTTTTACCATGCATGATTTTTGGGAACGCCTATGGTTGCCGTCGTGTCGGGACTAGTTAAGGGCTCACCGCTGGTGGCATGGTAGCCGTGTTGACCGAGGCTTAGTGGCCTCTTCTCCTTTTTGCCACTTTACTTGGCTGACTGTGCTTGTGTGTGATGTGTATGCCGTGCTGTGGAACCAAAAGAGGCAAAGAGGGATTTAGGGAGGGAACATGGGCCTACTTGGTGTCGGACTGGGAATGGTAAGGTTGATGCCGCTTGTGGTGGCCAGGTTGTGGTTCTTACATGTGCGACGATGCGAACATTTCCCCTTGTTGCTGCTGAGGTTGTCATCTTGGGGTCGCGGTTGGCCCAACCTGGTCACCCACGGTCCACACTTCCTCCTTCGTCTTCCTTTAATTCTTTGCCTCCTCTCCGGTTCACTCTTCCTCCTCTTCCCTCTGTGTGTGGCTCAGTGATGGTGGTTGTAGGTGAGACTTGTGGGTTCCTGTGGCTGGCCGAGTGGCGTGATGGTGGCACTGGGGTTGGCTTCCTGTGGTTTGGCTTTGGAGCTTTCTCTCGGCTGTGAAGGGAAATGGAGTGTGCATTTTGAGTGAGAATGTTGAGGCTAGCTTATAAGGGAGGAGGCATTCGACTGCCTCTCTCTCTCCGGTCCTATACATACTCATTTTGCCCTTACCCTATCCATTTGGCTCTCCCATTCCACCGTGTGCTTATGGACCGCTGGTCCAAGGAGTAAGCTTTATGCTATGCTTTGGACTTTCTGCGGCAGAGGTAAGTTAGTAAAAATGTGGGCACTGAAAATTTCTGGTTACTGAATGATGAGGCCCGCTTATGGTGAGAGGCATCAATCGGCCCAGGATGGTCTGGGAACCTCGATGTGCGCCACTCTAATTGATTTTCTAGAGTCGAAGGGTTTTGACGGCGGCTTTCTTTATTTCTTTTTACTCTCTCTTGGATTATTCTTTTCATTCACTCTTTTGATCACAAAAGAAAAAATGGTTAGGGTTTTGGGTTGGCTTTGGAGGGTCCTACTCGCCGAGCAATACACGGGAAGGCAATGCAGGACAAAAATACAATGCAATTTATTTAATCATGTTCTAATGTAATTTTCGGCCATGCAAATCCTTATGTTTTCATACATGTATGATATTTTTGTAATTAATCATGTATTATGGTAAAGTTTCATTTTGCTAGGAAAACACCAAAGGTGATTTCTTGCAATCAATTCTTGTCATTCATTGAGTTGTAATTATCTTAATAAATCTCAATTTACTGCTTGTTTAGGTTATTTGCAATGCTTTGGAGTAATTAAGATTTAGGGCTCTCTCAATTGTTGAATCGGACTGCTGCACGATTGTTACAGCCATGAAGTCTTCAGTACAAGGAGGCGAAGGATGCTTCGTCTACTTCCAGAAGCACATGTGTGCGAAGTTAAGAGTGTGTGTAATTCTATAGCTCATGATCTAGCGCAGTTGCAAAAAGAACTGTGCACCGTGCCGTGCGGAAGGCACAATCACCATCTTGTATTAGTCAGCTAGAGTGGCATTTATCGGTTCGGCTTGAGTTTCTGGCTTCTGATTTATTTTTTATTATTTATAAATTTTATTTTTTCTGAATTTTTAGCTTTTTGTTGAGCTTTTTTGCCGGTTCTTTTTTCCCGTATTCGTTTGTATTATACATATTGGGCTAACATATATTTTTATATTTTTAATTTTTTTTTAAAAATTTAATTATGCTAAATAAGCCTCTGTCAGGTACAGTGTTTTTTTCAGTCAGTTATAGTGTTTTCAGCCATAAGCTATGAGCTTTTAAGCCCAACTGATCACCAATGTAATGCGACTATTTAACCAATAAAGCTCTCTCTTTTCTCTAAAAAAATAAAATCTCACAAGCATCAGAACTGACCCAAAAAAATACCGTGGTGGCCTAAACATAAAAAGTTATCGTACGACATAGAGGTACGTCGACGTCTATGCCACCTACGTGCATACACTCCGCCAAGGTTAACTTGTCCTTTTCGGCTGGGATTTAGGTTATTATTCTTCTTCTTAATTTATGTAACACCTAGTTTCTCTTAGTTATTCTCTTTTATTAAAGATAAGTAGTTCGTCATAAATATTCTTGTTTTTTTTCAATATACACTGCCGAGCAAAGATTGCTTAACAACTACTCACTCCATTCTTTTCTAAGTGTTGTTTGTTACTTCTCACAGTCTACGAGATATAATTTTGACCATTACTTTTATAACTTTATCTTATTATATACTAATAAAATTATAATATTATGAAAGCATTTTTAATAACAAATCTAATGACAAAGTTTCGTGTAGTCAATCTAGATAGTTTTAAATATATTAATAATCAAATTTTAGTAAGTTCAACAGCATATGTTCTAGAGTGTCACTTAAAAAAGAACAGAGGGAGCATACACGTGACAAGTATATAAGCTTTCACTGCAATATACTTGATAGGACTAACTAACCACAACATAGTTAACTTAAAGATTACTAGCATCTTAGGGAGCACTAAGCATACTCATCAACAAGACGTGACGAGAATATAGCAATCCTTAAATTATTATTTATCTGTAAATGATATTGCTACATCATTATACTCCTCGAGTATACCTCTAATCTATAAGGGAGAGATTTCACAATGTAGCCGTAAGCTCTTCTACGGCTACGCTCTTTTACGACTACCCTTCAGTCGTAAACTCTTGTACAACAACTCCTTAGTCAGAAGCTCTTCTACAACAACTACGTCTTGGTCGTAAGTCTTTCCTATGACCACATCATAGTTGTAAGTTCTCCTACGACCATGATATAGTCATAAGTTATCCTGCGACCACCTTGTGGTCGTAGATCCTCCTCCTACTACTAAGCCAAACTTTGACTGACCTATCTACGGTAACCTATTGCATCATGGGCCAGTCTAACATGGTGATTAGTATGTATATTTATTCTCGAAATAAGTGCGCATAAATTTTCCCTGGCAGAAACTACCGCACGATGAGTGAGATACCACGTCTCTAATAACTCCTATTATATGGTTATCATTCGAAACGTTAAGGCATCTCTTGGCAAAGAGAAACAGTCACTGCCTTGCAAGCTATATGAAGGTAGACGTTAGGGAGGAAGAAAGGGGGACCCAGGGATAGAACCAAGAGAGAATAGAAGTAGAGCAAGGCTTTTCGCATTACTGTCTCCATTGTAATCAGTTCATTGAGCAATAGTCACACAGGAGTAGGGTTGTTATTCTCCCAGGAGAAGGCTCAAACCTGTATAAAAATCCATGTGTCTTTTCTCTGTATGATCGTAGCCAGGTCTTCAAGAGTTCTCCCGAACCCAAATAAATCATACATAAAATCAATACTAAAACATCGACAGTTAGCACCATCCATGGGGAACATCTTCGCCAAAACTCCGGCAATTCCTTGTCGACAAATTTTTTTCTTTTTGATGTCCTCATGGCAGGAGAGTGGAACGAGGAAAACTGGTTCGACCTGGCCGACTACATAGATCTCAACATAGATGCCTGCTACAATAACAAGCAGACAATGCTTTCATCTGATGGTGAGGCTGTCTTTGGAGATCCATCACGAGATACTAGAGATTGCACCATGGATAAGGTTGAGGGATCCTTATCCCCCACAATATTACACTCAATAGAGGAACCAGTTTTCTCAAAGGGAAAGGGTCAATCTGACCACAAACAGGATTGCACCAAGGTAGGTTTGCAACATAAAGAGAGATTCACCTCTAAGTGTTCAAGTACCTCACCGACCACGCGATTTGGGTCAGCAAGCCCTGGAATATGTCATTTTGGGAATCCATCAATAGCTAGTGGCCATGACCCTTTAGTTATCCCCACAGAGAATGTGGGTGGGCTCCCTATGAGTCCATAAATACTCTCGCGGGGTTCAACTCCAGACAGAGACAGTTATAACCTAGAATTCTCCTTTCTGAAGAGGCATATTCTATGCCATGAGGCTCTGTCGTTTGATGGTTCTTCAAGCCAGGAGGCATCTGACACGAGCGGTCTCCTCATATGCTAATAACTCTCTCGGAGGAAGGCCTGGCAGTGCTCTCCACCGCTCACACACTACGACTCCTCATAGTGATGGTAAGGAGACCTCCAGTGATAAGCTAGGTGAGTACTCTGATGAGCGTGGGAGAAATCCTCGAAATAATTGCTCTCTTTTAAGGCGGCCTCAACTAGGCTTAGACATAGAGAATCCTAAGACCATACAAAGGAGAAGATTGGCTGCCCAGAAGTTTTTGCTTGGGCGCGTCCAGTACCAATCTGAGGAATCTTAAGAGCTTCAACGCATAAATGACTTACTAAAAAATCCAAATCAAGAGCTTACTCGAGCACCAGGCTATGACCATTTCCCTGAAGGAATCACGTGAAGACTCCAAAGCATGATGGCCAGACTCGAGCAACCTCGCCGACAAAACTTTGGGAGTCATGTAGGTGCGACTACGTCTAGTCATTCACAAGACTCACCTCATGAAAATCGACATGATGATAGATCACATCATTCTCCAAATCATAACCCTAGTCGAAGGAGAGTACTTTGAGCATCCCTAGATCGGAAAGCTTTCAGAGTTGATGATTGATCACCACTTTGAGCAAGAAATCTGTAGCAGTAGATGGAATATGAGTATTACCCTCGTATGGATGAGACCTATTATAGTCGGGTCCATCAACTGCCAGGCATCATTATGATTTGGCTTGTGGTCCTTGGCCTTGTCTTCAGGTTTCTTGGCCTTCTTCTTCCTTTTGTCACCATCACCTTGCTCCTTGGAATGGCGGCTGACCTGGTCGACGGTCCTGGTCCATTCGACTGCTTTGGCAATAGTTGCATACTGATCAGCCATATCGAAGAGCTCGGCAACGGTGGTTGGAGGGTTCAGGGCGATGTCCTCTGTGAACCTCCGATTGTGCACCCCTGTCTAAATGCTTTAATAATAGAAGTATCAAAGACCTCTAGAATAGAGTTTTGAACCTGACTGAAACACTGAATGAATTGTCATAAGGTCTCATTGCTGCCTTGGCACATTTGATACAGGTCATCCTCCTTCCCAGGGCGATTGTACGTACCCTGGAAGTTGGTTATCAGAAGGTCACAAAGGTGTTGCCATGAGTAGATCAACTCGAAAGGCTAGTTGAGCAACCAAGATTGAGTAGATCCTTCGAGCATCATCGGAAGGTAGTTGGCCATGACATGCTCGCCTCCTCCTGCTACCTGAAATGCAATCGTGTAAATCTGAAGGAACTCGATGGGATTCTAAGACCCGTCGAATTTCTTCATGCTCATCGATCAAAATCATGACAGCTAGTGCACTGCTTAGAGCTTGTCACGAGTGCTTGGCATCCGGCAACAATCTCTTGCCATCTGCTTTGTGGAAACGGGTAGTTGGCATCGCCAAGCGAACGCACTCGGTGATGCCCGATAGTAGGCGGACCGGACTTGTAGTAGGTCTCATCCACTCAGGGATGACACTCGTAGTCCAGCAAGTTCCTTGCTCGAAGTGATGATCGAGCTTCAACTTGCCAATCCAAAGCAGTCCGGGGCATTCTCCTCCGACCGGTATTGCAATCGGGTTTGCGACGTGCCCCGTCACCATGATGACTCCTACGAGGCAAGTTTCGTGAATGACTAGATATGGTCGTACCTTGTGACTCTCAGAGCGATATCGACGAGGTTGCTCAAGTTGGGCCATCACGTCGTGGAACCTTCGTGCAATATCTTCAGTGATGCGGTCATAGCCCAGAGCTTGAGCATGCTCTTGAGTTGAATTCATGAGCAAGTCATTGATCTGTTGAAGCTCCCGTGCCTCTTCGAACTGGTACTGGGCCTGCCTAGGCAAAGCGCTCTAGGCGGCAAGTCACCTTTGTCGAGCAGTCTCAGGATCCTCGACCCCTGATGCAAACTGGGGCTGCTTCAGAGGAGAGTAAGTATTTCTAGGATTTCTCCCACGCTCATTAGAGTACTGATCGAACTCATCACTCGAGGTCTCATCACCATCCCCACGAGAGGAGGGAGAGTGTGATCGTCGGGAAGCATCCTCAGGCCTTCCTCCGAGAGGGTAATGAGAATCAGAGGGCAAGGCAAAGAGTTCCTATCTAGAATCTCTACTTCTGAGGGATGCCCCCTCGTCCGAAGAATCATCAAGCGAGACTATCTAGCAGCTTGGAGTAAACCCTGCCAGGTAGGGGAGATCTGGGTTATAACCATCTCAGCCTGATCGGTTCCCTGGAAGAATGCAGACGAACACGGAGTACGCTCGCCCATAGCCTTCGCCGGGTCGTTTGGAGATTCACCACTAGGAATTGGCAATGTGCTCCTCGATTTGCAAAGTCTGGTGCTCTTTGAAACTACAAGAGGCAATGTTGTGGGACTCAAACGCCTGGGAACGGACCCATTGTCACATTGTGAGTCCTCATCATGGTTGGATTGACATTAGGCGTACTGTTGTGGGGGAGGCATTGTCTCCGGAATCACCACAGGAATCTCCAAGGAGACATTCACCATCGAAAGCAAGCAAAGTCTGCTCGTAGTTGTAGCAGGCTTCCATGTCGATTCTCGCGTAGTCGACCAAGTCAAACCAGTTCTCCTCGTTCCATTCATCTACCATAAGAACATCAGGAGGAAAAAGAGGAACTTGCCAATGAGGAAATTACCGGAGTCTTGGAAGAAGGAATCCCCACAGACGGCACCAACTATCGATATTTTAATATCGATCTTATGTATAATTTGTTTGGATTCGGGCGAACGCTTAGAAGACCCCGTGTATGCGCATGCGGAGTAAAGATATGGGAAATTTTATCTTGCTTTGGGCCTTCTCCTAAGAGATAACAACCCTACCTCCAGTGTGATTGCTAATTGCTAGAAAGAGGAATTGTAATAGAGAATTATGCTAATGGCTAGCGCTCTCTCTTTCGATCAGAATCACCCCTTTCTCTTTGATGTTAACCTTCATATAGCCGATAAAGCGATGGCAGTTGTCCCGCACCAGAAGACACCTCAACCCTTCGAATCATAACCACCTGATGGAAGTTACTGTCAGAGAGACATAAAAGGCCGTTCACCATGTAGCGGTTATTGTCAGAGAGATCGTGTGTGGTTATTGGATAAACGCGTGTTCTAACTACCTTATCAGATGAACCCATGATGCAATTGTTCATCGTAGACAATTTAGTCGGAGATAGGTTAGTCTCAAAAAATACTACGACCATAAGGTGACCGCAAGACAATTTACGACTACGTGGTCGTAGAAGGACTTACGACCAGGTAGTAGTCACAGCGTGATATACGACTACGTGGTCGTAGGAGGACTTACGACCAGGAAGTAGTCACAATAAGACTTACGACTATATAGTTGTAGAAGGACTTATGACCTGAGAGTAGTGAAGGTAAGACTTCCAACTACGTGGTTGTCGTAGGGACGGCCCCCACCTAAACCCAGCAGGCCTGGTAGGAGATTATAAGGCCCAGAATAGGCCATGTGTAATGATATAACTGCCCCCAGAAGGGATAACCCGATGTAAGGGTATAACTGTAAAAGCACTCCTCATGTGTGTATATATATATATATGAGAGTAAGCCATGGGGAGAGGCCATGACACTTATCTTCATCACTCTCCACTACCATCTCTCTCTCTGTTTGGTCTGTAGCCACAACAGTGGTCATAGAAGGATCCACGACCAAGGAATAGTCGCAGTAAGACTTACGACAACGTGGTCGTAGAAGGACTTACAACCAGGGAGTAGTCACAATAAGACTTACGACTACGTGGTAATAGAAGGATCTGCGACTAGGGGTAGTCGCAGTAAGACTTACGACTATGTGGTCGTAGAAAGACTTACGACCAGAGAGTAGTCGCAGTAAGACTTACGACTATCCTGAGGAACTTCTCCCCTACTAATAAGGGGTATATTCAAGAAATATAATGACATAATAATTTGAGGATTATTCTATCCTCGTCACATCTATTATATTATATACTAAAAGTTGATGACATATGATTCACTTTTGCTAACAAAAAAGAGAAATATGCTAGAAATTCACACACACACACACAAAAGAAACATCCAGTCCTTAATTTGATGGATTCTAATTTCAAAAAATAAAATTTGATTGTTGGCTTAGGGATATAAGAATTTGAAATATTTCTCATAAAAAAGGAAAAAAAATATAATCCTTAATTTGGTGGATTCAAAATTTAAGGCTTAGATTTGATAGTTGACTTAGAGATATATTAATTTAAAAAATGAAAGAGATAAGTAGCACTACCTATATTCAAATGTTAAGAGTGTGTAGAATTGCTAAACGGGTCAGCCTTCCAATCCCCTCTTACATAGGGGGAGAGAGATCTAAAAAAACCATGATAATCTATCTATTATATCTATATAAATAAAAATAATTGATGAGATTCAAGACACCTTTTTTGTTTTGAGGGTAAGAAAATCCCACAATAATCCTTAAAAAATCCTAGAAATTCTCACATTAATCAAGAAAAAGAGAAATATTTCCACCACTTATTTTGGTAGGGCGGATTATAATGTGTAGATTAATTATATATGTATATTAAAGTTGTATAGCAAATACAATTATATTTCAATCATAGGCGGTAGAGTTGTAAACCAATGATAATTGTATCATAATATCTAGCCGCGTCATTACACAAGCAAATCTGCTAGTTATTAAAAACAAAAGAAAGTGAAGGCACTAGATTCTCTCGCAACTCGCAAGGGCTTAAAATTACCACATTAATCAATGGAAAAAGAAAAGGATCTACACCATTAATGGATGAGTATAGATGATAACGATGCAGATTAATCAGATATAATAATAAGAGTTGTTATAGATGTATGGAGAATGTGATTATATGGCCATCATAAACATAAGAGTTGTAGTTGTATAACAACTAAAACTATGTATTTCGATAGAAATATATGCTTTTTAGTATCTAGCTACTCAATTGACAGGAAATTCGGCTAATTAAGCACCTGCTCAATTTTTCAAACAAAAGAGAGCGCAAGCTTCCGTCAATCCCAATCATTACACGAGATGGGTTTTAATTATAAAAAAACATCGCACGAGGTGGAAAAGGAAACGACAAAAGATCTAATCATCTAAATCCTGAGTTCTCTCTTGCTTGCAGTGTGCCTAAACTCTGCCCTGAAAAAAGCCTCTCACCAGCGTTGAGGCACGGGAGAAGGAAACCAAACAGAAAAGCAGAGAAACCATGAATACTGAGCGAGAGACTCGCTAAAGCCTAAAGCTGATGCCTTTTCCAGTCGATCTTTAGCCTTCGCCCTCCTCTCCTAGAGAGCCTCTCGCCTTCGGCTCCCCTCCTTCCCCGCCACTCCACTTCTACCAAAGAGTCGCCAAAAATAGCCGCAACGCGCGCGCTGCTACGTGTAGAGAGCTAGTGGTCATCTCCTCCGATACTTGTGGAGACCTCGTCGTGATGGAGGTTGCCGCGGTGGCAGAGCCGGCTACTCCGTCGCTGGCGCCAGCGGAAGAGGTGCTGGAGGAGCGCGGCGTGGCGGTGTACCTCCCCAGGCTGCTCGCCGGCGTCATCTCCAGTGCGCTCACCGGCCTCTTCGCTCTCGGTACTGGCGACCTTTTCTCTCTCGCGCGCGTGCCTCGTTAGCTTCTTGCCCTGTTACTTCGTTCGGGCTGTTGGGTTAACCTTGCTGCGTGTGTGTTTTACTCGTGTATCGAATACTGTGTAGTTGTGTGTGTCGAGTAGTCATATATCGAGTACCTGTGAAAGTCGACAGTCGTAATCGATAGTTAAAAGTCATAGTCGGAGATGCAGTCGAAGAACTACTAAAGCGGTCGATGCTCGGAAGATCAGTGTGTGGTCGAAGTACAGTGGTCGGTGCTTGAACGACCTACGTGGTCGAAGTATCACGGTCGGTGCTCAGACAACCTATGTGGTCGAAGTGCCGTGCTCGGAGGACTCGAAGTCTATGTGTGTGGTCGTGGCACCTGTGGGTATGGTCGTGACACTTGTGGACGTAGTCGTAGCAAACCGGTCGTAGCTGCACCGAGTGCCATAGACGTCATACTCGAAGGAGTACTGTAGACATCATACTCAAAGAGGTATTATAGACGTCATACTCGGTAGTGGTCCCTGTAGCAGTCGTCAAAAGGTTCCTGTAGAAGTCAGTGGGCACTGGAGCAATTGGCGGCGAGTTCCTGTAGCAGTATGTGGTGGGCACTATAACAATTGTTAGCGTACTGCGCGATGTCGGTAGACGGCGTGGTAATTGAGGCCAGAGACACTAGATCTCGATCAGTCTAGTATTTTATATCTAGTATTTTGTAGAAAGAAAAGGAGTCGTGTAGTGGGTGAGTGGCCTGCTATGAGGCCCAGTTGTATCTATATATACTTTATAAATCTTTGAGAGTTGAGCTAGAGAATAACAAAGAAAACGTAGAAAAGGTACGAGCAGTTAACACCATAATCTCGTATCTCAGTTTTGTGTTCAGTTTTGTTATTAGCTCCGTCTCTTATCTCTGGGGAGCTATTCACTGTATTTATATGTGTCAGTCCACCGTAAAGCATAAGTTTGAGAGAGACTGGGCCAACAAGGGCTGTTCTTGTTCTTTGATTTTGTGCTTTGACGAGGCCACTCAACGCGTATGCCCTCATCGTTCGTTCTTGCCGGAGCACGAGCTTCTTGGTCCGTGTGTTTTGATTTCGATGTGGCTTTGTGGTGTGTGAAGCTGGTGCCTTGACCGGAGCAGTCACCGGCGCGTTGGCGAGCAGAGCTTCCGATAGTGGTGTTCTCCGGGGAGCTGGACTGGGGGCGTTCGCCGGAGCCGTCCTCTCCATTGAAGTTCTTGAGGCTTCTCGCGCGTATTGGTGCTCGGACCGGCTGGGCTCGCAGGGCACATCCTCCATGGTCAGTAAGCTTCTTCCACGCCCTTATCGCTTTCAGATGATGTGTTGTGGCCTTCACTTGCATAATGCTTGGCCAAGATGATAACTTATGATGTGTGGGTTTTGAGTCCAAGAAAGAGCCATATGATGATATCATTATTACTATTATAAAAGAATGAGTTGGTGGTTGTACGTCCATTCTCCTCCAATCGCTCTATTTACTTAACTTCTCACCATTCTCCACTTTCTAACCAATCAATGTAACTCTCTTCTATAGTACGATTCTCTATATATTCAATGAGTTCCGTTGTAACGCACGGGTACGTAACTAGTCTCTCTAAAATATGATGTCATCCCGTATGTTCATCAGCTTGTCAGCTTGATATCACTTCCATCATTGTCTATTGCTTGGTCGTTTAGTTCTAGATCCTAATTATGATTTTACAATGGTAAGTATTGGTATTTGCTAGGGGCGCCTCTAAGAAAATTCATGATTTGTTGTTCAGGCAGATTTCATAGAGCAGCTCCTTCATGCCCGATTTGTGCAAGAGCAGTTTGGACCTTTAGCATATACAGCGTATCGTTGGCAGGTCAGTTGCATGTTATGTAGTGGTGACTTTTTCCCTACGAAGAAAACTACATAAATGAAGATCTTTGTTTCATCATCATGTTTGGTACAAAATGGAGAGATGATACAATTCTAGTGATGTATATGAATGTTACTTGTGAACTATTCCATTTGTTGTCAGAATTAAAGAAATCGAATGGCCAATACTGCAGAAAGAAATGTTTGATTCACAATTAATGGGGTCCCATCATTTGTTGCTGATGCATGTTTACTGAATTTTAGATATCCTTTATCAACAGGTCAGCATATTAGATTTTGGTCACGATGATCTATATGACATCTTTGGAGACATTTCATCCAAAGGGCTTTCACGAGAGTCGCTGAAGAAATTACCACACTATGTGGTCACTGATCAGACTCGGGACTCGTTTGGTGAAAACCTATCTTGCGCTATTTGTCTACAGGTACAATTATCACAGTGGCTTTTTGTTTCAAAAGGAAAAAAATAATGAACTTTATATTGTCAGAAAACTGCTCTGGCACAATTTGCACTTTGGTTCAACAGCAATAATAAGAGTAGAACGACCTATATTGAAATTCTTTTAGTCCCATAATGGCATACAATGGAGTCAACATTTAGCTAACATATTATGAGTTAGCTACTCTACGAAGTTTGTTAAAAAAACAGGGGTGTCTATTGTGCTCATCAATATTTTGAAAATTGCTACTGGAGTACAGAGTAGTTAGCACTATGTTGCTACGATTTTCTAGCTTGTTATTAGTGATTATTGATCTGGTACTAGATCTGGAAGAAATATTGTGCTAACTGCTAAGGACTAAGGACCATGGAGCCTGCTATACTAAAACCCAGCTAGGGGTCAATCAGAAACAAATATATTTCGTTTGATTTCTGGTATAGTTTGTTTGTCCAGTTTTTATTTCATTTTGTTCAAAGAATATTGTGGAATTTATGTGTTTACATGAATGAGCAATGGTGAACTCATCCATTATGAATTTATCACTAAATATAGTCTAGGACTAGGTAAACCAACTGGTTTACCCAAATACCTGTCATGTCTGTAAAATCTGGTTACAAGTGATGACCAGTCAGCGAACACTGTTGTTCAACCTGAAAAATCGGCTCATTTTGGAACTGTTAGATGGGACATGAAAGTACAGGGCACTACGGTTGGATAATGAATGCATGAGAGATGATTGCTGTGATGAGCAATACAGAGGCGCGCGACAACCTCCATGTTTATGTTTTCTTTAGAGGCAATCGCGGTTAGCAATTTGCATACCAAATTTGGCCTGCTACTTAATGCAATGTGGTTGGTATTTGCTTTGTGACTTTTTTTCCTTTTCTTTCGAACGTCCTAATGGTGTACTTCTTGTAGGATATTGTAGCCGGTGAAACGGCCAGGAGGTTGCCGAATTGCTCTCACACTTTTCACCAGCCATGCGTGGACAAATGGCTCGTTGGCCACGGCTCATGCCCTGTATGTAGGCAAGATGTGTAAGACAGGTTAAGCTCCTTGTGTTTTGCGAGTTCTCGTCTTAGAAGCAATTAGTTGTGTACAATGTCTGCTCTTATACTAGAGAGGGAGAGAGAGAGAGAGTATACTGCGTTGTAAATTAGAATCTGCCTGTTTTATTACCAGCAAAAACGGCTCTGTACATCTGACGATCTGACGTTGTCAAAATGTAAAATGGAATGACATTGCTCTGCTGCGAAAGCACTTAGGAGCCGTCTAGAATGTATGTTGATGGCTGCTTTACGCCTTAACTGTTCCGTTCTGTATTACTACTGTATATGTAAGTGAAGGTGGTGCTCTGTGGTGCTCTAAACAGCTGTAGGCTTATGGTTTCTTGGCACTATAACAGCTGTTAGCCTTTTCTAAATAATTAAATTTAAAAATTAAAAAGTCATATCATCAAAGACAATATAAAAGAATAAAATGAAGAAAACAAAAGCAAAAAAAATCTAAAAACAAAAAAATGATGAAATTAAGAAGTGCTCGTGTTTTAAAAATCTAAAGTAAAAGTTGTTTGAAGCAGATCGAAACGTATTTCGAACATGTTCATTACTGAAGAGTTTTAAACCCGCCCGACAGTCTCGCGTGACCGTTGCATTCATTCCAAGCCCGGATAGGTGCACTCGTGTCGGCGTGTCCTTTCCGTGCCCATTGTTGCAGTTTCTGTTTCGGTATCACCGACAATGCTTCTCAGCAAGTCACTATGTGGCCAATTGACCATGTAATGAACAATTTGCCTGGCTGGTATGATAACGTTGCTCCCTGGGGATGACGTTTCCATCATCATAGTACATTTCTATTTGCCATGCGTGTCAGTTTTACTCACTTTTCAAAAAACAAGGATAGAAGCTCTGTCGTTCATTTTAAGCAGAAGAGAAATATATCAGCTCTAAAAAGGTATAGCAAAGATACTAACATCGGCCCCAGAAAGGGGACAACAACACCAGAAAGTAGTTCTAAATTGGAACTTTTACCAAAGCACCAACTGCCCAACAAGACAATCACCTTGTGGGGCAATAACAGGAAAACCTCCCCACAACAAACAAACAAAGTCTAGGATTAGCTATCTATAAGACAGTATAAAACTGGAAAACCACGACTCTTACATGGTCTTGAGATGTAGCCGTCAATGCTAGGATGCTCACCACGGCAACAACCACACCACGGTTTACCGATGAAAAGCCACCACGGCACATCACACCATTGACTACATCAACACCAAAACAACACCAGATGACAACCACCAGCATTACAAGCCACAACGAAACAACGTGGGATCATAGCTAGTACTGCAACAGCAGGACAACTAGCAAGAGCTTCGAGAAGAGGACGGGGTGGCCCCTCAACTCACACTGCGACTGGGACGCCTGTCGCGCGCAATTGACACCCACGCGACGCGCCAACGACGGCCTGCCTCAATCAAGGACCCGAACCAACTACTCACCAGGGGCTCCACCACGATCGGTCTGCACCAAGACACAATCAAATAACCAGTAGGTGCTCTCAGGCCTCCTCAATAGCGGTCTACTCCCTAAGACAATTGCACACCACGAGCATCCCTGATAATGGTAGATTGATTGGTCCTTCTCTTGACACACACCACCACATGCTACGCCACTCCCACGTAGCGCTGCACGTGACACGCCGGCACTGCCCCGATGCTCACCAAGCTGCCTTGACACCAGGCCAATTGATCCCGATCACCGTCGTGACACCTATGTGCACCTTCAGATGACCATGACAAACTGCACCATTAGCAGTTGACTCGATAGCGGGGAGCAACGACCTAGCCAAAGGATTCCAAAAGAAGGGACATTGTCTCCAAGCTAGACATAGACGAGCATCACGGGCAGCACTGACCTAGGCTGGCAGCTCGTCCTCACCCTACTGGGAAGGGTGGAGTGTGCCACCTCCTCTCCCGTGAGACACAGCCTCCTTAGCATGCCTCGCTAGCACACCACCAGTATTGCAAGCCCCTGTTGCTGCTCCTATCGTAGTAATGCCGATGAAGAGAGGACACCTACATCGACCGCCCAACACCCAGACAACTGAGGGCTGGTGAAGGAAGTGAAGGAGCTCAGATCCGGTGACATGGATGACTCCATGGTAGTGGACGACTGGATCTGGCCAAATCCGAGTGGATCCGGCAAGAAGCAAGCATTAGGACAACAAAGCCGATGACGATAGCTACATGGAGGCTTGAGGATGATAGGGAGGCACCAGATCCGTTGGGATCTAGGGCCAACGGTGACCTTCGACAATGTGCTACTAAAGAAGACACAGCGGGGTGGAGAGAGGGGAAAGGAGAGGAAGAGGAGGGCTGCTGCGGAAGGCCCCACATATTCCTAAAAAGGAAAACTTTTTGACAGACTAGTTGGCACTGATGGCTTCTTCAAGATCACCTATCTCATCTATAGTTTTCCTTGAGCAACTCAAAAAACCCTCGGTAGTCAAACATTTTGAAGATGGTCCACCGGAGGTCATACAAATCGACCTCAGTAGTGATTGAATGATATAAATCTACGAGTATCTTTAGCATGGCACACTTTCCAAAAATGATGTAGAGGCTGATCTTACACCTCAAAAAACCAAATCATATACTCTAATCGAATATACCCTTTACAAACGGGAAACTCACGGAGTGTTGATGAGATGTATATCTCAAAAGGATGGTTTGAAATTACTATTTAAAATACATGGAGGAATCTGTGGAGCACGTCATTCCTACAGAACACTAATCAGTAAAACCTTTTGACAAGGATACTATTGGTCAACTACCCTTCATGATGCAAAAGACCTTGTGACAAAGTATGTGCAATATCAATTTTATAGCTAATAAATACATCAACCTGCACAAGCATTGCAAATAATACCTTTTTCTTGGTCTTTTGCAACCTAGGGGCTAGATATTCTGGGACTTTCCCAAGAGCACACAGGAGCTTTGAATTTCTTTTTTGTCATGATTGATACATTCACAAAATAGATATAAGATGAGCCAATTGTTAAGATAACAACTAAAGCTACTAAGAAATTTATCACAAATACATGATTACATGACTTGAGGTTCTCAGTAATCACAGATAATGGTACCAAGGCAAAGCTAACTTCATCAGCCACGACATCTCTTATTATATGCTCATGGTTGCTTCGAGAAGTAGCGAGCAGGCCTTGAAAGAGTTCGAGTTGTCTGCCATGGCAACTCACCTTCTCGTCTAGTTCCCTTGAAGAGGATTCAAATGATTCTGCCCCCATGTCAGCAAGTATTTTATTGAAGGTAATGATCTTCTCTTGGAGGCTTCTTTTAAGCTCTTTCTCCTTGTCCGATCCTCTTTGAAACAAAGAGATTTTTCTAGTTTTTCAAGCTTTTAGGGTTGCTCTACATAAGTAACTCAAAGTTAGACAAAATAAACCAAACATATAATAAACCAGCAGTATTAATGATTAGTTACCTTGGTTCTTCTTCTCATAAGCTTCAATAGCTTCATTGTGCTTTAGGATATTCTCGTTAATCCTGATCGACCAGTTTTCGATTGACTAGTATTTAGCCTTACACATCTTCTCAAGTTTCACAATGACGGCTCCTTTTGTTGTAGCTTCTTTTTCAAAATCCTCTAACTTTGTCAATCGCAACAAAGATAGAAGTAAGAAAAAGAAAAGATTAAGAAGCAGCAGAAGAAGTTTCAAGATGACACACACTTCTCAATTGGAGATTTTTTTCCTCAAAAGTCATAAGGAGTTGTTTGTTTTTTAGTTAAAGTTGACCTGAACATTACCCTCTCCTTTTTAAGGGTTTCTTTAAGCACCTTGACAGTACTTTCCAACCTGCGAAGGATAATAAAATGATTACAAGGAAGAAAATTACTTCACAACTAGAATGAGAATTGCCATTCGTCAACCTCTCGATGAAAGGTAGCCCTTTCTTTTCCAAGGCTAATGTTCACCTAGTCAATTCTTTGACCATAGTGACGCTCTCCACCATGTGCTATAAAAGCAAAAAAGAAGAGAAAAAAACTTAGATAAGTTTTCAAAAAAAACTCTAAAAATGCATCCTAAAGTTATCGTGGGAACTAACCTGAATCGCTTTATTAGCATATGCAGAGTAAAGCACCTCAGGATCTGTCCTTAATTGAAGATTCAGAATTGGTCGGGGATGTCCCTAGGGTGTGAAGATTTCCTGACCAGTGAAGTACTTTCCACTTCAGAACCTCCAACAGAGGAGGAAGCATGCTTGCTCCCTCCTCTTTGACCACTTGTATCCCGACATCAGTTGGATCCTCTCTCCTTCATTCTTCCCCCTCTTGTCCTCCCACCAGATCCTTCCCCCACCTCCTCTTCTTCTACCTCCTGCATCCTACCTCCTCCCCCCGGCGCCGTGCACCCCCAAATCGGTCTGCCCACCTTCTCTCACTCTCTCCTCGTTCTCTCCCCTCTCTCTCACGCTCCTCCTCTCCTGCACAAACATGACTCCATGCATGGCAACGGCCACGAGCCCAACCACCCTGTCGCCGGCGTCGTCGAATCCGATCGTCGTTGTCGACTTCCTCTTCGACCGTCCTTGGGCGTGGCATTGCCAGATCCAGCTGTCGACTTCCTCTTCAATCATTCGTCGCCAGATCCGGCCTCTGCCGTCAACTTCCTCTTCAGCCGTCCACCACCAAATCCGGCCACCGTCATCGACTTCCTCTTCGGTCGTCCGTTGCCAGATCCGGCCACCGCTATCGATTTCCTCTTGCACGCGCGCGCCGCCAGATCAGGCCGCCACCGTCAACTTCCTCTTCTAAGGTAGATGTTTGTTTATGCAACATTTCGTTTTTCATACGTGCAACAATCAGTCACAATCAGTGCAACATTAAGTTTTTTGTGAAAATGTTTTGTTGCATGCGGTGGTTAAATTTGTTGCGTATATATCTACGAATGTTGCATCTCCTATCATTCTTTTTTGTTGTATACATGGGTGATAAATGTTACATATATGGCCATGAAATGTTTCGGCGGAACGTACGGAGCTAACACTCGGATCAGACATCCAGACGCTAGCAAATCCCTAGAAAAACGCGTGGTTTCATGTATTGCGTTACATGATCACGGAGCTGATGGCCTGATGCTAGCCAATCCATTGCGCTAACTTGAGAAGTTCCTTGTCTTTTGTTGGGCTTTTTGAGAGGCGCTAACGGGCCTACATGTTGGGCTGCAAGAGAAGGCCGGACAAACCCTCTCGGCCCGTTATCATTTACTAGGCCGAGGCCTAGCTTTCGCCGTGGATGCTAACTCTGTTCGGCCCTAAATATCAGGGTGGGCTGGGTTTCTGGGACAATCCAACAACAACGCTCGAGCAGTCGAGCCTACTTCGCCCAGATCAAGTCCCTCACCAACATTGAAGTGCTCTTAAAATAGCCGGCCACCCAAAGACTAACCTTATCCACTTGGAAGGGAAAAAAAACTTCCATCCTACACGCTAGGTGTCATCAGAGGCAAACATGAGCCCGCCCAAGGACGGACGGACTGTGTCGCTCACCGCCAAGCTATCCAGCAAAGTAACCCAACAACAATGGCCTTGCCGTTGCTCAAGTCACACAGTCACTTCTCTGCTCTGCACTCGGCGAGAAGAACTGAACTCCATGGTCGCTGTCCTGCAACCGTAGTACGCGTACCGTCTCTCTCTCTCTCTCTCTCAACGCGTCCATGTTCAAATTGATGAGGATTTGTGAACCAAACTGTGTTAATTTCTTTCTATGCACGGTCACCAGAACTCTGAAGAAACGGGTGACAGACGGTACTGGTATTGGTGTGGTTCAGTAATGGGTCTCGATCTTGTGTTGCAGAGGCCAGCCGGAAGGGGTTCGCTGAAGGCGAAGGCCTTCCCGTTCGACGTGGTGCCGCTGATGGTGACGATGGTGGAGCACGTCGACATGCAGAGGGACTACGTCGTGCACAAGTCCATCTGGCACCTCAGCGACGCGGCCATCAAGAGCGTCTGTGAGTTCGAGTTCGACACTGGGGTCTTGTCTTTCTTCAGCAGCATGATCGCACTTCAGTTTGATTTTTCTGAAACTGTTTTCCCTTCTCGTAGATACCTTCTTCGCGGTCGGGGGCGTCTGCTTCATCGCGTCCATGATCGCACTTCACGGTCTGGGGCGTCTGCTTCTTCGCGTCCATGAAGGCAAGCACGCAAACGCAGTACTAGGAATAGTAGCATAGTACCACTGGTCGTCACTAGGACAGTAGAAAGTAAGCAGCTCCTGCGCGTTCGTGACACGGCCTTGTGTGGATTTACAGAATCCTTTCTACGACAGCGAGGGGTAAAGGGGAGAAGGGGGTGATGGCACCGTGCACTGGTACTACGACCGGGTATGCACGCATCATTGCAGCATCTCTTTGTGTCTCCTTTACCATAGACGAAGAATATTCAAACCACCCGCTGCTCAAATAATTATTGCTACTACGGAAATCTTACTGGGACAATTAAAAAATGCTCTTGTTCTGTCTTGTAAATGTGATGTTCCGTGCTGAAGAAACTTATAAATTATGTCTGTGTGCAATGTTATTTTTTGCAGCAGGAGGAACTGGAGGCGTCTGCAAGGGAGGAGCTGTTGAGGGAGGAGATTGAGCAGAGGGTCGGAGGGCTGAGAGAACGGAGGAAGCAGGCAAGGAGGAGCAAGTCGCAAAGTGAGTGTGTATAGACGAAAATTTGTGTGCGAACTTGGACTCAGCGTACTACACACAACTGATATGTTCATGCCGCAGTGCAGGGTAATAGCAAGGTAGCTTATACATGTCATGCAATCAAAATCACAAAGTTCAATTAGCATTGTAAGACCACATGGAGGTCATCCTATATTGTGTTATGAGTATTTGATTTAGCTTGAAGCTTGAGTTTGATTATATGTCATTTGCTCTCTGGTTTTTGCTGTCAACTGGGCAACGGTCTGACTGGCCTGCAGAGGCAGTCTGACCAGTATGCTGGAGCAGTTTGATCAGCTATAGGTGGCGATCTGACTGGTGTCTATTGTGACCGGGTGTGAGAGTAGTCCAACCGAAAATATGGTGTGACCGATTTCTACTTGATGGTACGTTTATTTCATAAAGGTGTTTATTGAGTTGCACAAAATTTTGAGAGCGGTGTGACTGGACATGTAATGGCGGTCCGACCGAGGTCATCGGGCGTTCTGACCAGCATGGGTGCCGCAGTCAGACCGGTCCCCATATTACTAGGAGGTTTTAAGTCGGTTCGTGGCAGTCTGACCGGCCGTTGGTTGTTAGTCATACCAGTCTCTCGGAAGTTGAGCGAGTTGAGTTGGTTTTGGTTGTGTTAGTCATGGTATAAATCCATGTAAATGTTAGTCATAGCGGGAGTTTATGCATTGTGAGAATCTTAACGTGGGTATCAAGTGGTGCATATTTACATTGATTATGTTGATAAAGAGTCAAATGCCTGCCACTTATGCTCGAGATGGTTGCTTGTTCTTTGATGTGCAAGATGCTTGGTGATTGTTATGATTAATGGTAAGACCGAGACTAAGAGAGATGTCTTGAGGCCATGGAGGAGCGTAAGTCCGCGTGAAGCATCATCTCAAGCGAAGAAACATGAGAGAAAGACAAGAATCATGATAAAGCAAGTGCATGCATATAGTGTATCATTAGACTTAGACGTTTTAAGTGGTGACGGCCCTCAAAACAGGTGTACGATCTTGGCGGCAAGTCATTGGGCATCATGGACTTTCTTGTGGTGATTGCTTCGAGGAGAAGCACTGTTGAAGGCCGACGGGTGGTAATTGAGAAAATTATCCGATATTGGGTGAAGAGGCTATTTGTGAAATTGCAGCGGTGGTTTAGATCATATCTTGGAGAATGGAGTATCTTATCGGGCTATTAGACCTATATGGAAGTCAGGCTATTTTATGTAACTTTACATTAAGATGTGTCGATAAAGGTATAATACTATGAAACTATTTTTAATGACAATCTAATGATGTTATTTTTATATAGCCAATCTAAATAGTTTTAAACCGATCAAAAATTAAAGAGTTTGATATCATGGATTATAGGAAGTCTAATAGAAAAGAATAGGGGGAGCTAATAGTCTAATACACGTGCGGACGGTTAATGAAAACGAAACGACAAAAGTAGCGTATCAACTCCTAGGATAGAAGGGCATCTCTTAACTCGAGAAATGAACAGCATAGCAATAATGTAGATACATATCATACAGTACATATATAAGGTTCCTAGTGAATGATCAGCAAGCAATAATGTAGATACATCAATACAGTACATATATAAGGTTCCTAGTGAATGATCAGCAGCTAATTAGGAGAAACTTCATTCGGCTATAATGCTATATATATGCTTGCTCGCTTGCCCGAGACAAAGCCAAATTTGGCACATTAGCGTACGGAATTTATAAAACTAGTCATATGCATATCGTGTTTGTAAAAATGACACTTCTACCGTTCGGTGAGTAGGTGATAGCTCCAGTGAGACGACACGTGGTGAGATTGCTGGCGGCAGACGCCTGCCGCCTCGCCAGCAAATAGCAGATAGCCTACTGCCCGGTGGGGGATGGCAGACAGGCTTGCCGTTTGTTGAGGGGGCGGTAGGTGATTAAGCCGGCTGATTAGCTGGATTAATTATCTACCCTAATTTTTTTACGTTTAATCACCTGATACCTAGTGAGAAGACGGCAGGTGATTAAGCTAGTTGATTAGCCGGCTTAATTACCTGCCTAATTTTTTGATTAGTGTTTGTTTGAATTTTTACATATACTAAATGAGCTTAAAAAATTATTAAAATTTATGCACGACCTTACAACATAACGTACTTGACATTGTAATTTTTGGGTAATTTTATCCATTATGAATATTGCTCAAAAATTTATACAATTATGATATTTATATGAGTTTTTACATATAGTAAACTAGCTTTAAAAATCACAAAATTTTATGTGAAGTCTCTTGACATAGTAATAGTTATTGTGTGATTTTTTTAGGAATTTTATATGGTCTGAATTTATCACGTTTATTTAGGTTAATTATGATTAAATTATCATAAATTAATATAACAAATTTAGAGCATATAAAATTATTAAAAAAATGTACAATTAGATCAACTATGTTGAAAGGCTCCACATAAAATTTTATAATTTTTAGAGCTCATTTGCTATATGTAATCATTTCTACAAATATCAAAATCGTACGAATTTTTAAGCAATATTCATAGGGGATAAAATTGTAAAAAATTACATAAAAATTACGTTATGTCAAAAATCTGGGCATAAAATTTCGTAATTTTTTTACCTCATTTGCTATATTTAAAAATTCGAACAAATATGATGCATAATTACAAATTTAGGTAGTGATTAAACCGACTAATTAGCCAACTTAATCATCTTCCGTCCCGTGGACGGCGGTGCCACGTGTCGCCTTGTCGGCGCTGCCACCCGCCCAACGGACGGCAGAAGTGATATTTTTGTAAATACGATGTGTATATTATTAGTTTTGTAAATACCGTATGCAACAATGTCAAATCCGGTTTTGTCACCGCACAACACTAAAGACAAGGAAGAAGATACGGAAGAACTTAATTTGCACGGCGATCGAACCTGCAGAGAATACATTCTTGTTTGCTGTACCACTAAGCATTCGACAGTTGATGCTAAATTGCTAACGCAACCTGTCTCGTGAGCCTTAGACCAACAGAACCGCGCGCGTACTTCGTCAGGAAGAAAGGGGGAAAAAAGGAGCTACGAGATTCAGAAGGGAGAAGCATATACCTTGGTTAGATTGTGTAACCTTGGCCAAGAACAAAGAACTTTGGGTCATCTCACGATGCGTGCCTCACTCCATGTTACACCATCTAAAGGTCTAGCATGAGAAGACGAGGCTCCCATGTAGCCAAAAACAACTTGCCGATCCATGAGAATAACTGCACCGAACGCGCGCATGCAGGTACGCCACGATCTTGGAGACATAGGTCGGCAAGTCATCCTTGGCTACACGAACAGGAACACCTCATCTCCACATGCAAGACCTCAGATGGTTTCATCACTGCAGGAAATGGTGAGATCGAGGAGGAAGACAAGCCAGTTCCCACTGGGTAATGCAGGCTTCATCGGTGGTGGTCTGCAATGGAACGATCGAGGAGGCGACAATATGTATATCCATATGCCGTTAGTACAACAGAAAGGAGATGAATCGCTTGAGTTGGCGAGAAGAAAAGAGATGCGCCTTTAAAGACCTAGCGTCGTTTGGTGCAGCGCACAAGGACGCTGGCCTGCATGGATTTGACACTGAAGCATACCGGCAGGTCTACTACAACAAGCCTTGGCTAGGTTCAGTGCGTTTCCTCCGGAGATATGCACCAACGCCTAGAACGCCTAGGTCACTTTTGAGGTACACGCATGTGAACCCCGTACTACAGTGCGCTACTGCCTCGTGTGCCCCGCCGTGCTACTCGGAATTTCAGTGAAATCGGCCCGCTTATTTCGGTTTCAGCTTCTACTTTTAACTTATTTTTCACTATTTATAAATTTCGTCTTTTCTAAATTTTTGGCTTTTTTGAACTTTTTGCCGGTTCTTTTTTTCCCATATTTGTTTGTATTATACGTGATGGGCTAGTATGTTTTTTCTATTTTTAAATTTTTTAAATTTAATTATGTTAAATAAGCCTCTGTCAGCTACAATATTTTTTCAGCCAGTTACAGTGCTTTTCAGTCATAAGCCACTCAAAAAAAGCCATATTGAGCACAGCCGAAATGCACAAGATTCTTCGCAAAGTGTTAATGAGTTCGGTGCCGCTCGGTTGAACTGAAATAAACTGATTTGTGACTGAAATTATGTTGTAGTTAGTTAAAATTATACTGTAACTGATAATGCCTTATTTAGTATAACTAAATTTTTTTAAAAAATAAAAATAGAAAAAAGTTAGGCCTGGGATCCCTTGACTAACAACTAGTTGCTAAACTTTAGCCTTTGAGGATCCAAACAGAGGGCTAATGGGTGGGCTAAAGTTTAGCCAAAGCCCCAACTAGTTGTTAGCCAACTAGTCCATCAAACCCACTAATGAGGGCTAAAGGACCAATGGATGGAAAAAGCGTTGATACCCACGCCAACCCTTCTAGACCACCATGCATAGGGTATAACAGACTTTGCAGAGATAGTAGTATTAGTCCTTGATCCAAACAGAGATGGACTAATCTTTAGCCTAAACTACTAGTCGACTAACAACTAGTTCTAGCTAACAACTAGTCCTAGTCCATCCAAACAGGCCCTTAGCCTATCACGGACAACGTAAAAGAATACAAAAAACCGGCAAAAAAGCTCTAAAAATCTAAAAAACTAGGAAAAGACAAAATTTAGGAATAGTGAAAAATAAGTCGGAAGTCAGAAACTCAAACCGAAATGAACAGAGCCTTTACCATCCATGTTTTGGCATTTGCATTGTCTCGGGAATTTGTTATCAGCTGGAAAATGGCACCGATCACGTTCCAGATATCTTCTAACGGCGAACTTATGGGCTTAATGCTACTTTAAATCCAACAGCAGTGGTAGTTCATAGGAGAAGCAAAATAATAAAAGTAAAATACCTAGAGTTATACCATTCCACACTCTTACCAGGCAGCTATTGTTAACCTGAGGTCAAACCACCAGGCTTCCGTCGCACAAATCACCACAAGCGAGCAGGTGAGTATGTTTAAACACACTTAGCAAGATCAACAGTAAAGTAGAAGACATGATATACTAATGGCAATGTATGAAAGTAATGAAACAAAGCAGCGATAACTAAACAGAAGTAAATTGCAATGCTCAGCACTTCGATGCTCGCCATGCACGAGATTTATAGATTACTCCGTAGAGTTTTGTTATCCAATGAAATAACTTATGTAGTTCTAATCATGTATTCATTTCCAAAACACTCTTAACACTCGCTAGCCGCTCCTTAGGAGAAAAAGGACACTCAAAAGCATGAGGGAAAATAATTCATCTCGCTTCACGTGGTATCCGTGGAGTTGTCCTCCACGAGCTAGCCGCTCCTTAGGGTGTGTTTGATTGCCTGAATCTCCTTCGTCTTGGCTTGGTGGATCCGTTAATCTGAGAAAGAATCTGTTTGGTTGCCTGTATGAGTGGATGCAGCCTGCATGAGTGGATGCAAAAATACGCCTTCATCCTGGATGGGTGGATACACTCAAAATGAGCTTCACTGGCCATCCTGGATGGGTTGATGCAGTGTATCTTATGCGGTCCCACGTGTCAGCCTTAGGTTTGGTAGACTGCATCCGCTCATACAGGCAACCAAACAGCATCTCAGTTTTTTTTTGCATCTACTCATGCAACCTCACCAAACATCTTCTTTTTCTGAAATACGATTCCACTCAGCCTGCATCCACTCAGTCAGGATATACGATACAACCTCCATCCACGAACCAAACACACTCTAAACTGCTGTTCTGAGCTGAACCGGCAACTCTTTTTCGAGGATCTCTGTATGAATACATATTTGGCTTCACAAAGTATTCCAAATTAGATCCCAAGAATTAATTAAGTACACGTCGAGATCGATCACGGTGTAAAGGCAATAAACCCATACAGATTTAAAATAGTAAAATACTGCCAAATTAAAACAGGAGTTTGGATTTTTTTTTTCTGAAATATTCAACAGGGCCTATTTGGGATGGGTTATCACAGGATGTCTTTCTACAGTGACTTATGCTTTCTTATGTATAAACCCGTTTCCAACAATGAAAACAGCCTGTTTTCTAATTTCCACCGTGGGGTGACCCCAAAAGCTTGTGTGACATTTCCTTGGCAGCATAATTGTGAAGGTCTCGCATGTGATCAGTACTAGCGGCAAAAGATATTACTATAAATGCAGATTTGTGCTTGCCCTGGTAAAAAACTTGAGAGGATCCAAAGAACTTGTTAGTTTTTACCCCCCCGGCTATGCGAGTACACGACCAACTTTCACATTTGACAGCGGCAAAATTACTTGCAAGCTGTTAAGCCTGAGACAACGAATAGGAAGAAGCCAAGTCTAGGAGACGGTGCAGTACAGCAGTACTCTGCTCTTGCTGTTCCGACACGTATCACTCCCTGCTCAGGTACAGCCTATGGACGAACCATGTATCTAGTTCTGCAGCTCCTGTTGCCTCTGTCCTTTTGCGCCTTTTCTCCTGTCAGTTTTGATGAAACAGTACAAGAAAGATGACAGCGCAGCAGCAGTACGCGCGGAGGCAAAGCTCCAGCGCAGGCAAAGTTGGAAGCAGGTTAATGAACTCGACACCTCAACATTCATGAGTGCAAATGCTGAATGTTTACAGTGCATAACCTTCTCTAAACACGGGCAAGATCAGACATCAATGTGTAGCAAACGAAATAAGACGTGATTTGCCATGAAAAATTCACAGGAGGAACGTAGCAACATGCTGCTACTTTCGATAGCTTGCCGGTGTTGCAGATCAATATCATGGTTTTCGTATTTCAGAGCTCTGGTAGATCTGCCTAAGTTGACCAGCCGGTCACCTTCTTTTTCAAGAATCGGTCATGTCATGGTAGACACTAGACAGTAGTACGCAGGAGTATGGCTAAGATCATGTTGAAAAGTGACACGATTTTTTTTTGTTATAGCATTTGATTTTTAGAGAGAGATTAAGAGAGTAAGTGATACTGCGTTGACAAGACTATAAGATTGAGTATGGCGGCTAGAGAGGGTGAATATAAGTCTAAATTAATTCTGAGGTTTTTCAAAATTTTTCCCTTTAAGTGAAAGCAAAACTCTTCACTTCAATAGCTATAGAAGCTATGAAGACAAATAATTATAAGGAAAAGATTCGATCAAAATTGAGCAAAACACATTTAAATAACCCGCTATAAACAGTAAAATCAGACAAAGTTACATTAACCCTAATCAGACCACTGCTACATGCTGGTCAGACCATTACTACAGTAATTTCAGAAAATGAATAGTATTTTCAACCCGATTTCAAATTTGAAATCAATGGAACTTTTGATCCGTAGATCCAACGGAATGAAATTTTGCAAGGATCTTCTCTAGCTTATCAAGAACCTATTCCAACAAACGGTCATGAAAATCATGACCATAGTTGAGACCTTTTTCAGTTTCAAGGAAAGGTAAACCGAAACCGAGCTAAAATCAAATCGGTGAACACAACTTACTCGTGAGTAGACGATGACCAAGATGAATCTAGGTGTGTCACCACATATCCCAGCAAGTAAGAACACGAAAGAAATCACGTCAAAAACCCTCAAACCAAGAAATCACACTTTGAGGATAAAACTAGCAAAACCGGGTTTTCTTGATAAACTTATTATCAAAGTACCTAGATGGTGGAGATAGATTCCCAGAGGTTGTGTCCATCTCAGATTCCCAGATGTTGTCTCCATCTTTTACACGTCCCAGGCACAACAAAATCAAGAAAAGGGAAGAGGAGATATCAAAATCAACCAAATCAAGAACAAATCAATAAAAACACGATGGATCTATGGGCTGATCAAAAAATGATGTATTAATTGCCTGGAGAGGTATGTTTTACAGTCAATTCATCATGATAGTAGAGTTTTAAGCCTAGAGCGCACACACACAAGGCTTCAACCCAAGGAACCCTAATCTCACATGAGAGGGAGGAGGAGCTAACTATCAAAAGGCTTACCCAATCTTCTCAAACCCTAGCCCTTACCTCTCCTCCACTTATATAGCCTCATAACCTAAACCAAAATCTAATGGATCCGTCCATTAGGCTAAATCGGGGATAACCCATCAACCTTACCTATCATCGGATTTTACTCTCTCACGCACGCTTCTCAAAGCGGCTTACAACCATTAACCTATTAGTGAATCAACATTTAATCAACTTCACATTTTTTAGCACATACAAGACATAAACCACTTAGTCCAATGCCACGGTCTCACATACCACCACTTTTTTTGATATTAGGCAATTTACTAAAATGTCTCTCTATCGCCTTCCACGAAGTTTTCCGTTTCCTTTGCCACAAAGCATTGCCCATGCTTCTCCATCATCTATGTGGCCCCAATGACTTGCCACCAATCCTCTCAAGCACCCGAATCCCACCGAACCATCCTCGTTTGCAAACGACCCAATCACTTGGCATACCACATGCTTCTCCTCGCGCATGACGGTACCCGGCTTCCTTGACCACAAAAGACCTCAGTTCCTCCCTGAGCCTAGTCCCGGTCCACCTTGTCATTACTCGTCATGTCCACCACCGGTAGCCCCCGCTCCGATTACTCATCGTCTTAGCTTGTAACCACCCCGCAAGCCTTGGTCACCTTCGGCATCTCCCTGACCGTTCTGGACCTCAGCACCACCGTATGCCTAGTCCCGGACCTCCTACACCGCACCACAACCTAGCTCCGAAGTCCTACAACCAGCAACAACAAGCGAACCATCACGTAGCACCACACAATACATAATTAATCCATACAATACACCATGCAAAATGTATGCAACCAAAATACTAATCCTAAACCTAGGACCAAACAATAAACTCATGTGCACACAAACAATGGCACCCATATTGTTTCCATACTCAGACAATTTAGCTCAAATAAATGCACATTCAAACAACTTCTCAGCCGATCAGATCGCCAACCAAAGTCTGGTCTGACCGCCACCTTCCACAGCCTATTGGACCACCAACCCTATGGCAATTAGACCGCTGGCAACACAAAGCAACTGAAAAATTGTAAACTCTTAAAAACCAAATACAAACTCTGCAAACTCTCTTTACTAAAAGTCAATTACTCATCACAACCATGGAATGACCTCCACATGGTCTTACAATCTCCCCCTTGATCAATATATTGACAAACACCAAAAAAAGCAAGAAATTCAGTTTGTTTTTAAAGAAAAAAGCAAGCAGTTGCAAAAGCCATACATGGTCCATTTGAAAGAGAGAGAAAAAATCACAACCATGTTGGCAAAATGTGAAATGGTGCAAACAACAAAAAAGAACAAGTTTTCTACAAAAGCTATAAATCACACTTAAAACCTCACAAAAGCTCAATCTTGATCATGGTTCAAAGAAAAGAGCAATTGCTCACTATAACCATTTTTATAGCAACAGAATGAACCAAAAATGCAAAAGAGAGCAAATGATATTTAATGAAGCTCCCCTCACTCAAATATCTCATTGGGCATTTTTTTTGTTCCAGTTAGCAAGTTTTGTAACTCATACCACTTATATCACTCAAAATGCATATTCTCCCCTTTAATGCCTTTTGCACCCCTTAATGCCCTTTTCTCAATCATTCTTCCACTTTTGGCAATAGAGACATTAAGGGCTAAAACTCCCTGTCAAAATATGTGTGATACTACTTGGAGCATAGGAAGTATAAAAGAGAGCATGTATGCATGCAAGAAATGCAAAACCTAAAAAGGTTTGAAAATTATTCAAGTAAGGTTCAAGTTAAAAGGATACCACTTGAAGCCATAAGATGCATACAAATATATCTAACTCATGATGGGTCATACATAACAAATCTAGACAAGATAGCATAATTTAAAGCATTCAAATTAATTTTAAAATAAGCAAGGTTTCAAAATTGATAAGTTTATCTAAAGGCATCCAAGTATGAGCTAAGCCATGTCAAGAAGCCTAAATGGAACCAATAAACTCAAATTAAATTAATTAGAGTGCTACAAGTTCAATATTAAATCATTTTGTTTAAGCACTTGGAACTGAACAAATTTAGCACATTTAGCATTTTCTAAAAATTCATTTTTCATAATTTTTTTTCTTAGTCATGTGTTAGATCTCAAGCCTTTTGCGACTACCCCAACAAGAGGCTTAAAGAAGTGGTCTTAGACATCCAACCCCTCTCTCATATACTCTCATGTCTAGGGTTAGGGTTTGAGACTTGAGTGTGTTGTGTGCTCTTTGTCCTCCAAGGTGAAGTGGCTAGAAAAGTTAACTCCTTAAGTAAGCAATACATTAATCTTTAATCATCTCTATGTCTATCTTATTTTTGATTGATTTGCTCTTGATTTGATTGGTTTTAATATCTCCTCTTCCCTTTTATTGATCTTGCTATGCCAAGAATGTGTAAGAGATGGAGACGACCTCTAGGTATTTATCTCCACCCATCCAGACACTTTGATAGCAAGCTTATCAAGAAAATTCATTCTTGCTTGATTTGGCCTCAAAGTGTGACTTCTTGATCTGAGTGTTTTTATGTGATTTCTTTCATGCTCTTACTCGTTGGGATAATGAGGAGAATGGAGATGAAAGTTCTTTACCTAATCCAATCCATCCTTCCCTTAAGGTGCCTATTTCTACCACTGCGCCTCAGGGAGATCAGCCCTTACCTTTCAGTTCTTCTGGAGCTAGTGGCTCTTCTCCTACCTCCATGGCTCATGAGGTAGAGGCCACTTCTTTTCATCCAGGACTCCCTGTCACATTCAATGAGGTCATCCTTCAGAGCAAATCATAGGAGATCTTTTTAAGCGTGTCACGCGCTCAAAATCTAGTTTATCACATTTTTGTCTTCATTCTGCCTTTGTCGTCACTTTCAAGCCCAAGGATGTCTGTCATGTACTCTCTGATGAGTCTTGGGTCAATACCACACATGAGAGTTAGTGAAAGCATCTAGGCCCCTAAAAATGGTTTTGGTAATTAATGAAATTATGTGAATATGGGACTAACATGTTTTATGAGCATGTGAAGGGTTAGTACACATATGAGCGACAAAATGCAAGCCAAAGGATATATATGAAGACCCAAATTGGCTCAAGACAAAGGTATACTTAGTATATGATCTCCTTTTGTTTTACCGATCTTAGGTGAAAGGTGGAAGACCGGATTATAGGGTAGATAATCGTACCATAAAGGGGGATCTTGGCAAGTAGCTTGAATATAAATCTCTTGTGCCATTTGGATCAACATTAGAAACTTGCATTCATCAAAAATCTGATTTAAAACTAAGTTTGTGCTCTATCTGGACGAGCAGTAGTACCGCAGTTTTGAACGTCGGAACTACTGAAGAGCGGTAGTTCCGCACCCAGAAGCGATAGTACCGGCGAGCGGAAGATCCGATTTTTGAGCGGATCCTTTTTTCCAGAGAGCACCCGCGGATGCACCTGAACTCTTGAGGGAACGGAAGTACCGGCGACTTGAACGCCGGAACTACCGCACCGAGCGGTAGTACCGCATTATGGAGCGGTACTTCCGGAGCCTGGAAGATCCAGAGGATGAGCGGAATTTTTTTTCCAGAAAGCACCTCCGGATGAAGTCTGGATTTCCCTGGAGCGGAAGTACCGGCGATTTCAACGCCGGAACTACCGCTGTGTGCAGTAGTTTTGCTATCTAGAGCGGTACTTCCGGAGTCCGGAAGATCCAGTTTCAAAGCGGACGATTTTTTCCATAGAGCGCCAAATTTGGGACCTTTCGGATTTCGACCAGAGCGGTAGTACCGCGCCGACTTTGCGGAACTACCGGAAAACGGTAGTACCGCAAAGTACAAAGGCAGTAGTACCGCGCCGCCAAATCCAACGATCACTGCAGAGCTCTGACATAGCCGTTCTGCCGCGAAGATTTGGTAGCGGTAGTACCGGCCCATGGGGGCGGTAGTACCCCTCATCCTGAATTTTTCAGGAATTTGTGTCAAACGGCTAGTTTTGGTTGGTGGAGGTTATAAATACCCCCACCATTGCACAAGGGCTAAGGTTAGAGACCCATTGCATATTTCTTGAGCCCTAGAGCATTCATTCCACCCTCTTTCACTCATTGAGTATTAAATTGAGGTGGTTTTGCAATTAGTGCAAGAATTTTATTAATTGATCCACTTGGCACTAGAATTGCATTCAAGTGAAACCCGGGATTCATTACTTTTAGTGCTTGCCAGCACTTGGATGATTGGGTGGAGATTGGATCGGTGATCTTCTCAAAAAGCTTGTGAGAAGACCCGGTGATTTGTGAAGGTCGGAGCTCACCTACCCGGAGCGGGGAAGAGCTACCATGAGTGATCGAGGTGTTTAGGCTCAATTTGTGGAGCCGGTCCGATTCATCCGGGTTACCTCAACGTGGACTAGGGGAAACCAGCAAGTTTTCGATCACCATGTTATTTAAATTATGAAGAATTAATCAAGTGAACAAGAAAAGTTTAAAAACCTCCTATTCACCCCCCTCTAGTCGGTATCCTTGATCCTACAGTTAGAAAATTTTGAGAGGAACAAGATCTGGTCACTTGATGAGCCCCCTAGTAGTCATAATGTCATAGAAACCAAGTGGGTCTTCAAGAACAAGTAAAGTAAGGATGGAGTAGTTATTCGAAACAATGCTAGACAGATAGCTCAGGGTTTCTCCAGGTTAAGGGTTTAGATTTTGAGGATACCTTCACCCCTATTGCTAAGCTAGAGGCCATTAGGATTTTGTTTGCATTCGCAGCATCTAAGGGCTTCAAGCTATACCAGATGGATGTCAATAGTGTCTTCCTCAATGGATATATATTGAGGAAGAGGTCTATGTTAGACAGCCTCTAGGTTTCGAGAACCCCAATACCCAAACCATGTCTTCAAACTTTCCAAAGCCCTGTATGGACCTAAGCAAGCCCTCGGGCTTGGTATGAGAGGTTTAAGTCCTATTTGTTAAGTCATAGGTTCGATATGGGTAAAGTAGACAAGACATTGTTCATTCATACGCATGGCACTGGCCTTCTACTCAACCAGATTTATATGAATAACATTATTTTTGGTGGCTTCTCTCATGCTCTGGTTTTCTAGTTTTTTTATGTCATGAGAATAGAGTTTGAGATGAGCATGATAGGCGAGTTGAGCTACTTCCTCGGCTTCCAGATCAAGCAGACTCGGGAGGGTACTTTCTTGCATCAAGGTAAGTACACTCAAGACCTCCTGAAACGATTAGACATGAGTGATGTCAAGCCGGTGTCAACTCCAATGGCGACATCAATCATACTCGACCCAGATGAGGATGGTGAGCTGGTAGATCAGAAGGAGTATCATAGCATGATTAGCTCCGTCTTGTACCTCACTGCCTCGAGGCTAGACATACATTTTGTCGTGTGTCTGTGCACTCGATCCAGGCTTCTCCTCGCATCTCTCACCGCCAGGCGGTGAAGCGCATCTTCAGGTACCTTCGATCTACTCTAGACTATGGTATCTGATTCTCTTCAGCTTCCTGTCTTTCCCTTAGAGTCTACTCTGACGCAGACTTTGCTGGCTGTAGGATAAATAGGAAGAGCACCTCTGGCACTTGCCAATTCATTAGCACTTCTCTTGTTTCTTGGTCTTCTAGAAATTAGTCCAGTGTTGCACAGTCCACCGCAGAGGCCAAGTTATTGCAGCCGCCTGTTGCTGTAGTCAAGTCTTTTGGATGGTTTCAACATTGCAGGCCTTTGGGTTAGTCATAGATAGTGTTCCTCTCTTCAGCAATAATATTTCTGCCATTAATATTGCCAAGGACCCAGTGCAGCACTCTAGGACCATGCACATAGATATTAGATATCATTTCCTTAGAGATCTTGTGGAGAAGGGTGACATAGTTCTTCAGTTTGTGGAGAGTGACCACCAATTAGCTGACATTTTCACCAAGTCTTTAGGTAGCTCAAGGTTCACAACCTTGAGGGGAGAGCTAGGGGTGGTCTATTCTTTTGACTTAATTTGAGGGAGAGCATCTTGTACTTTCTGTATTATACTGTTCATATGCTTCTGTTGCACTATTGTTCATTGGGTGTATTTGGTTTAGTCTTTCTAGCATAGACTAGAGTTGTTCTAATTCTCAGTTGCTTAGACTTCTTCCTCTCATCTTATGATCCTAGAATGCTGCTTATTAGTTGCTTCTTGTCTCACTAGATTGAGTTCACTCACTTTTTTAGGTCTAGCGAGGGTTGGGCCCCTTGGGTAAGCAGGGAACGTGTTTACTCCCTAGTGTTTTAGATGACTAACTGATAGTCCTAGAGTTATATGGGGTAGATGAGAGCAAGTCTGACCTATAATATTTCTTCTATCTTATCTATGCTGTAAGGACTGTCATTTCTTCTTTCTGTCCTGGCTTCTTCCCATTTAGTGATTGCTTTGGTTCGGGGGGGAGTACATTTGAGATTTTTTGGAATTTAATGATGATATAACTCAACTTGAACCAAAATGCTTCTAAATTGACTCAATTATAGCTTTTTGATTCCACTTAGAATATTGACATGGCTTGACTCATTTTTGGATACCTTTAACTATACTATGATCTTGAGTGACTTGACATGTTAAATAATCCATTTAATTTCATATTATAGCTTATTTGGCTTTAGCTTGGTAATACATGGTTTGTCATGATCTAGATAACGCTTTCACTTTTTATGGCTTGGTGTAATACCTAGAAAGTTGTTTTGAATAATCTTCATGGCTCCTAATGCTTAAAATGAATAAATTACAACCACTTAATTTCATTCATACTCTATCTTCTTCTATGCATCTTGATGACTCCATTGTTAAAGGGGAGAAAGATTGGTCAAAATGCATTTCTAGAGCATGTTTCGGAGTTTTTGTGAAATTGATTTATTCTCACCATGATCAAGGTCAAATCGAACAATTGCTCTTTCATATGGACCTAGAGTGAGGTTTCCTGACTCACTTAGTGGATTTGAAGCCTTTTGTGGAAAAGTCGTTATTTTCAGTGGTTTCTCTTCATTTCTGCCTCATTAGTCATTTTCAGTCATTGCATTTCTCTTGTGACCATTTTATAGCTCTCTTTGCAAATTTCTTCTTCTAAAACCACATCCAATTTGCATTTTTTGAGTATTGCCAATGGGTTCATCAAGGGGAAATTGATGGACCATTTGAGTTGGTCCAGGTTAAGATTGTGATGAACCATTGTAATGTTTATAGAGTGGTCAATTGGCTTTGTAAAGATTGCTCTCTGTTAGGATTGGTTAGGTAGAAATCGAGGTTTTGGGTTTTGAGTCATGGATTTATATAGGTTAACCTGAGTTATTAAGTTAAGGTTGCATGATGCATGTCTTGGCTAATATAGGTCAAGTTATGAAGAATTTGTGTCTGGAAACGAATTCTTTGTCTTGGATGTGTAGAATCGCTTGGAGTCATCTGTGGTCAACGGCGGTGATCGGGGCTAAGCTCATGGAGGAGTTAAGGCCCAGAACGATCAAGGATGCCAGATGAGACAGTGAGATCAAGCATGACACGAGAAAGGCGGAAATATTGAATGCGAGTTCGAACAGCGGGATGACGCCAGGTGGTTTACACGAGCCAAGTGAGCCATGGTTCGATGGAACCGGGACGGGAGAGACTTGGCGGCACGTGGCAAGCTAATCGTGTACCTACACATGGCCAGCATGGACATTGCTTACAAAGGAAGGTGATGACTGGGTCAACAAGAGAGGGGGGAGAGTTTGAGGAAAAGGAAGAGTGAGGGGAGGTGCACTTGGTGGCTCGGTCAACCGTGTCTTTTATGGAGGGGGGAGGGAGAATGAGCTCGGGCGTCATGAATGGCCTTGGGCGCCGAGTGAGAAAGAGCATGAGAGAGCGAGAGAGGCCAGCTGGTGACGGGACTACTTTGCAGCGAAGAGACAATGTCGCGGCGCACTTGGCTTGAGGCACAAAGCTTTCATGCTCATTGGCACGTGAAAATAGGCAATGAGATAAGGTCGGACATGCACACAAGGAAGAAAGATGGGAAGAAGAAGAACAGTGCGCTGACAGGTGGGACCAGGCCCACTTGTCAGTGGTGCGGGAGAGAGAGGCAGCGAGTTGGGCTGGCATGTGCGTGGGCCGCGTGGCACGAGCCACTGGGTGGGCGCAATGGGGAAGGAAAGAGGAGTGGTCGGGCGTGGCGAGTTTCATTAAACACTGGAGGAAAATGGATTAGATTTAAACTTTATTTTGGTTTGAAATTAAGTTTGAATTTCTAATTTGAATTCCCAAAGAAATTTGCATACAAAAATTTTAGAAAAATCATCAGTAGCCAATTAACTTTTCGAAATTTTGGGTTCATATTTTTTTTGCCAAGGAATTTATTTTTGAAATCTTAAACCTCAACCAAGCTTCGGGAAATTTTTTTAAAATACACTATAAATTTTAAAATTCAAGGAAATTCATACATGTTTATTTGGAAGTCAAAATTGGGTTGTTACAATGGCCCTATGACTATATTACCTGTGATTCTATGTATTCTTCTTTGAAAAGAATGTGGTTTTCTGTAATTTACATTGAAAAAACCAGCAGCTTCTGTGTTCCATAGTTCAGAACCTCAGATAGGTCATAGGTAGTGAGGAGTTTTTAAAAATCGAGGTGCATATGTATTTTCAAAAAGTCAAAGGTTTTTTCAAAAAGCGAGGACCTGACGTAACTAAACGAGGACTTGTATGTAATTTAGAAAACGCGGCGCTATCACGCAAAGCAAAAATTTGGGTGAAGTGAGGTTGTTTTCGCAAAAAGCGTGCAACACCGTGTACCAAGTAAAAGAGGCGATAAGTGAGGAGTTTTTAAAAATCAAGGGTGCATATGTATTGGAAGAAGCAAAGGTTTTTCGCGACGGTTTAATTTAGAAAACGGGTGAAGTAGAGGTTGTTTCGCATGGAACCGCGGACAGATGAGAAAATGGAGGGCTTTTCGCAATTCGTGCATGTTTATTTGAAAGTCAAAACGAAAGCCCACAGTATTTCATCGAAAGGGGGGGCATAGATTAATTCATGCATGTTTATTTGAAAGTCAAAATTAGGCTGTTACAATGACTCTATGACTATATTTCCCTTTGATTCTATGTATTCTTCTTAGAAAAGAATGTTGTTTTCTGTAATTTACATTAACAAACCAGCAGCTTCTGTGTTCCGTAGTTCAGAACTTCAGATAGGTCATAGGTAGAAGCGGTCTCCATGAGAGAAAGATTGGAAGAAGCGGAAGCGACGGTTTCCGGGTGGAACCGCGGACCAGATGAGGTAAAGTATTCGTAATCCGTCCAAACGAAAGCCCACAGATTTTCGTCGACCAAGGGGAAGCCCATAGATTAATGGGCTCAGCCTACGTGAATATGTATGGGATTTCCAGCATTGGTACGCCTTCGAGTTGGGTTTACGCACTCCTTGGCTGTGAAGGTGGAGTCAGAGGAAGCGAGAGCGATACGCCTCCTGCCAATCCCCCGCTCCCCAGCTCGGCGGCATGCCGTGCGTCGTGGCGCTCCCGCCGGTTGCGGGCCCCGGCCGCGGGCCATCTCTCACCCCAAAGCTCCGCCGAGGCCGCACCCTTGCATCTGTCCTTTGCCGTTGCCGCTGCAACTGCCGCCGCCATTTCCTCGGTGCATCCTCTGCCGCCGGCCTTCTCCATCTCGTCACCCCTCCGTCCCCCGCCGCCCCACCCACCGACCCCGACGTAAGCCCCTTCACGTCCCAGCTTAGTCGCGTTGCTATCTGTGAAGACAATTTGATGGCTTCCTAACCATCTCCTCATTTACTTGGTTTGACTTTGCGCAGGTGATGCTTGAGCGGGTGCACCCGGCGAGGCCGGACTGGTACGAGAAGCTTTATGCCACGGTCTTGGACAAGAGCATGAAGTCGTACGAAGCCGAGGTATATGTTTTGCCCTTATTTTAGTTCCACTGTTTTATCATGCTGAAGCTTGTGACGTGTTAATCGGTTCCAAGAGACAACGCCCACCGTAGGCTTGCGTTTGTATCAGCAATTCGACAGCTTACTAAACTCACCGCACCCAATTTCACAGTGAATTGTTCGTAGTGAATTTGCCGTATGTGACATCTATGACTGTTTACCTATCTGAATAAGCTGTATGGTCTGATATTGTGAAGTGGTGCTATTGCTGTCGTTACTTGTTAGCGTCCATGATCACCTGACCAGTAATTTACTTTCCTTTTAAAAAAATCCTATTTTTTTCCAGGAGCAGTGATGTGATATTCACGACCTGCTGTGATCTTGCTAGACGTTTCACTTGGTGTAGTTTGCAGGTTGCAGAGTATAAAGCAAAGCTCTTTTCCCAATTGACTGCTGAAGGGAAGAATATTTTGGAGCTTGGTGTTGGAACGGGCCCTAACTTCAAGTACTATGCAAGTTCCGATGGGGTTAGCGTAGTTGCGGTGGATCCTAATAAGCACATGGAGGAGTACGCTAGGGCAGCAGCAATTTCTGCAGGACTTCCGTCATCAAACTTCACTTTCAGAAGAGGGGTATGGTGCTTTATGGTCGTGGACTATGCTTTCCTGTTATTATGGGAACTGTGTTTGATGCACAATTCTATTTAGGTTGGCGAAGCTTTGCCGGCAGAGGACAATTCAATGGATGCAGTTATTGGCACACTGGTGTTGTGTTCTGTAAAGGACACTGCTATGGCATTAAGAGGTGATAGCTGTTCATCTTTACCATAGTAATTCACTACTTATCTACGTACAAATGCCCTTTAGTCTCAATGTGTGAAAGCTTTATGTCATATGAAAGCTTCAGATATGTCAATAAGGCAACAATAAAATAGTCATTGTTCTTTCCTTAGGATTATATACACAGTCACTGATTGTGGAACAGTGTGTGCATTACTGGATAATGTATGGCATTGCTTGTCCATATAGATATAGATTTGAGATTACAAAATACACTTTGGTGCAGCCATGCTTACGCTCCTTTCGGCTAGTTCTTCCTATTATGTGAAACTACTGGCCCTAGAAGTCACCCAAGTTCAGGTTATTGCCTCCACCAAACTTGAGTTTACCCTTGGTGCGTTCCTGCCTGTGCCAACTGAAGTCAGACTTGTGTTAGTATGTGAATCTTTCCTTTCATTTCCACTTTACCTTAACAAACATCTCATAAATGTTAACATGGTCATTTTGTCCTTCCTTTCCTTTTGGCCTTACTTCGACAACACACATAATCCGTATTAAATTTAAACCATCACTTTGTAGCTGAACAATTCGAGCCATTTAATTGTGCAGAAATAAAGAGAGTTCTAAAGCCTGGTGGTCTCTACCTATTCGTCGAGCATGTTGCCGCACCAGGTACCTTCAGCTATTCACCATCATCTGTCATACCTGATGGCTGATGGTTCTCTTCCACTGAGTACTTTTGTTGCTGTACATTCTTGATATCGTGCTCTTTATGGCCGTATGGTAGATGGTTCCTTCCTCCGATTCGTGCAAGGTGCCCTGGATCCTCTGCAGCAATTCGTCTCTGACGGGTGCCACCTCACCAGGAAAACTGCCGAAAACATCGGCGAAGCAGGGTTCTCGAGCATGAGCCTGGACATGGCGCGCCTGTCAGCTGCTTATTTCGTTAACCCCCATATTTATGGAGTAGCATGTAAATGACAAGTTCTGCTGTATGTGATATCTTCCTCCTGTATAGAAGCTACTTGTGATTGAATGGCATTGGCAGACTTCTGGTGCTGCTCCTGTTGGGCTTCCCAGGCTGATTTCTTTGGATATGAGATGTTGAAATGGGCCGGAGTACCTCGAGCGCGGCCAGGAGAGTCTGGGCAATTCGGAGTAAGGATGCACGGTGGGCTGGACGGAGTTAAAAATCATTAATCTTTTACTAGGCTGAGATTGTAGGCCGGTTTGGGATGTTCGATTAAGAGCAAAATTCGCAAAACGGCACTAACTTTTTGTAAAACTATCATAAAACCATATTTTTAAGCAAAATTTTAGAGAATCATTTTTCCACATAACATTACACAAAATCACAATTTCAAATATTACCATTATATCCAACAGTTGGATCTATTTGTCGGTCTCACAGACCTATCCTATTAGTAAACGGAAACAAGATAGACTTACAAGTGGGTTCAACCCATTAGATACTAAAAAGTACGGTTTTGTGAAGTGTTATGAGTGTGATTTTATAAAACTTTTATCAAAGTAGTGTGGTTCTCTTGAATTAAGGGCCTGCTTAATGTGGTTTCTGACTTTTTTGCACTATAGCGACTGAAAATATATTATAACTGCTGTTATAAAAAAATTAAATTTAAAAAATAAAATGTTATACCATCACGGACTATCCAAAGGAATAATGAAAAAAGAAAAGATAAAAAAACAAAAAATATGAAATTAAAAACAAGAAACTAAAAGATAGAAATTAAAACTGTTTGAAACAGAGCCTATCTCCTCGATTTATAATTGGTGAACGGTGAATGGGGAGAAGGATGACACTACTCTGCGTGCGCGCGCATCACAGCTCACAGGCCTCACACTGTCACAAACTCGGGAAAGCGCTTCTACGAGTCCTCATCACCGTTAGATCGTGTTTTGAGATTCGTAAAACCATGATCAGATCGTGATAGGGGCAGTCCCCACGTGAGGATCGACCCCATAGAAGTTTTCTCCACAGACTCACAGGCTCGCTCACGGCAGTCACTCCACCGAAGGCACGAGCTGAAGGGTGGTGACCAGTGTGACTCGGCACAGCGTTGGATGGACAGTCGCACGTTTCTCTGCGTCGACCAGGCGACACGCGTCGTGTCGTATCCCTTCCCATGGAGGCACTGCATGTGCGTCGCTGCGCCTGCGAGCGATGGCTTTGCTTGGACCGGCGGGTGCGCTGCGCTGTGGCCTCGCGTCATACTCTGCAGTCTGCATTCATTGCGCGCTCGTGATGCCGCGGGGCTCACGCTCGGCTCGATCGATCGCTCACGGGCCCCACTCCCGTTTCTGCAGAAGGACACGGTACCCTTTTTTACTGTTTGGAGAAAATCGTACTGTAGCTCTTAAATTTGTATGGTTGATCAGTCCTACCTTCTAAATTTATATTTTACTTTCTTAGCTTCTAAACTTATAAGGTTATATTACTTTATTTCCTGAATTTGTATTTTACTTTCTCAGCACTCTAAACTTATAGAGTTGTATCACTTTATTTCCTGAATTTGTATTTTACTTTCTCAGCACTTTGTATCACTTTATTTCTTGAATTTGTATTTTACTTTCTCACCACTCTGAACTTGTTGAGTTGTATCACTTTAGTCCGTGGATTTGTATTTTTTTACTTTCTCAGCTTTGAACTTGCATCTGTTTGCACCGTAGGTCTATTGGATCGTTTGTTAACATAAAACATTGAGTTGGCATACCACATAGCTGATGCCGTAGGTCGGGCTCGATCGTGTGGGCATTATAGTGACTAGACATTATGCCCTTTTTTCTTTTACATCATGGTAGAGCAGGGGATGGAAGGCGCAGGTCGGCAACAAGTATGGTGGTGGGGAGGAGCACGGCAGTGGCGCTCTACGACGAGAGGAGCGACTGAAAGAGATGGGTTTCGACTTCAGTGCGATGCGGCACACCTTATGACACAGATAGTCTGGCACGAGGATGACTAGGACGACAGTTCCTCGGGGTCGAGAAGGGAGAGGCGTTGCAGCTCAACACCGATGGTCCATCCAACGAGCTTCGGTGAAGAGAGTAGCACTAATAGGACCGCAATGAAGTAAGGAAGGTAGTGGCATGATTAATTTTGGGAGATGAATTGCATTAACAGTAAATTTATGAGGTTTATCATCGTGGTTTGGAGCAGTAGCGACTGTTGGATTAGGGACAAGGAAGGGATACAACAGCATTGTAGCGAGATGAAAAAGGTGGAAATAGTGGCAAACGGGTTAGGATGGTGCACTTAAATGTTAACTTATCGTCTTTCTCATTGCTGTTGACCTCACTGATGTCGTCGTCGTCCCTGTGGAGCCTTCTCAAGCCGCTCCTCCTTCCACACATGTGTTTTGTAGGCACTGAGAACATGCCACACGTATGGCATCACCGGAGCCCTATTGTGACAAACCGTTCTCACCCCGCACCCTCCATCCTTTGCTCTGTCACGATGCAAGCAAGAAGAGGGAACTATGCTAACTTGACACTGTGCCCATGAGATTGAGCCCGACTATACGACATCAGTCATGTGCTATGGTTGCTCAGCGTTTTCTGTTGGCAAACAGCTTAATGGACATATGGTGCACACAGTCACAAGTTTAGTGGACTCATAAAGTAAAATACAAGTTCACGGGTTAAAGTGGTACAACCCTACAACTTCAAGGGGATGAGAAAGTAAATTACAAGTTCACGGGTAAAGTGGCACAACCTTATAAATTCAAGAGGCTAAGAAAATAAAATACAAGTTCAAAAAATAAAATGCTACAATCCTACAGGTTCAGAGAATTACCGTGTAATTTTCTCTATTATTTTCTTCTAATAACAGGGTCAACATGGAACATAGAAATTTTACATAAATCAATTTATTTTTCGTAGAAACAGATTTTTTTTCAGATAGGGCTAAAAAAAACTTCATTTTTGTTCGAAACAATGCCTCACTCACATTACGTGAGGTCGAACGTGTAAAATACTAGTAGCGATCCGTAACAGATGTAGCGGTACATGATTAATCTTGACACGAGCGACACATTTCTGTTAGCAAGAAGACTTACCTGTTTGGTTGGTGCCTAAGCTTGCTATGGCTAAGCTTAGGCAATGCGTGGCTACCACAGAAAGTGTGACTAACAAAATCGAAGCCACACTTGTGGCAAAGTTTGGCAAGAAATTGAGTCTATGACGTGTGGGGCCAGGTGCTAAGAAAGTGTGGCATGCCACAGTTGCGTCAGTGAACCAAACAGCTATCTAAAAACTGTGGCATGCCTAACTTATGGCTAGGCAACTTCTGGTCACTAGTAGAGTGCCCGTGCTAACGCTACGACGGCATTTGAGGGATGCACATGAAAATAACCAAATGACGATATCTTTTCCTTGTCCGTGCTAACGCTACAGTAAAAAACAAAAGGTCTATGTTTCTTAAAAATGAAGTAAATAATGAGATAGATTAAGACTCATGCCAAAAGGGATTCATGATGAGTTATCATATTGTTGAGTCCATAGCAATTATGCTTAAAGAGCAACATTGCAAATAAATAACATTACAGCTATTACATCTTTTGAAGCCACCTAAATCCTCACACACCTAATAAGTTATTGTATATCTTCAGGAATGTTGTCTTTAGATTCGTTGTCCTTGTACTTCAACATCTCTACCAAGAATTTGGTCCTCAATGCATTCCCATCCTGTACGAATTATTACACTTCACTGTCATAAAATAACAATTAATTGTAGAATGTTATTACCAAGTACACAAAAGATTATTTACTCACAATTGAAAACAATGGTAATCTAATACCATTCCACAAGCGAGTCCCTTTCGATCATTTCAACATCACTTGGACTATCTCTGTCTTGTTTTTCTTGTTCAGGTTCTTGGTATTCTTTTCTTTTGTTTAATCGCGAGTCCCACAAGATTACAGGTAGCTTAAACCTGAAATTTTTTATATCGTCCTGCACATAATTTGAAGTTTTAATAAATAAAACAATTATATTGGTAAGAAGATGAAATATATTATATTCTATAAGTGAGCATGCAGTACAATCCTCTATGAAGTACCTGAGTTACATTATTAGATAGGGAAGTTCCAGTCCAATATTCCATATAGTTTACCATCCATAAGCCGCAGGATACTCTATTCATTTAAAAAAATCCTTGTGAGGCAAGTGTAAACAAACAAACATGATCATTTTTCTAAATTATAAGCGACATGAAGTGTACCCATCTGTTTGCATTCGCTGATGGAACTTCTCTACAACCCGCCATGTTGAAACATCAAGGTTCCGCCACTTGTCTCGGTCCAGCTCCTTATGCTGTGCTACAAGTTTAAATTCTCTTTCTAGTCCATGTAACTGTTTTAATACAAATATATGATTTTTCAGTAATAATAAGATAAAAATACTAATAACACAAAAAAAGAATAATTACTCACCGTAAAGGTGAGGTCTCTGCGGTCCAATAATTCTAGCCCAAATGAGTCTAGTACATGTATCTCACATACTTTAGCATTCACAACCGCTAGGTACCAGTGACAGTCCTTTATGTTAATTGTGGTGTTAACCTTTTAACTTACCAGTGTTGATGCTCCTCTCCTCCGCAGCGTCGGGGTCTGTAGATCTTCTGTCCTTAGATACGGGTTCCATGAGCCCGTGTTGTATGTCTTAATTCTTTTGTTTGGAGATTTTGTTGCTGCTTCTCGACCTTTATACGAGATGTTAAAGTTACATGCTGGATTTGTAATGAGTCCTCGTGTCAGTTGTGTGTATGTTGGTGGTTTTGTAATGAGTCCTACGCTCAACAGGAGATGGCAAAGAAATTTTAGCTAGGTTGGTATGTCGAGTCTGTTTTCATTTCATGGCTGTGCTTGGTTGGGACTTCGGTATGCCAGTTCAGATGTTGCGAATTTATGGCGAATGTCCCGGGAAAACAAGGGCGGCCATTCCTCGTAAATGTTTACGGAGAGTATTTATTCGCAATTTTTCGTTGAGTATAACATAAGTTATGTTTCTGAATATTGCTGTCAGTTTCTGTCAGACATACAGTTTCAGTTATGACATTCGGTTTTGTGTGGCGTTTTAAGGGATCTTAGGGGTCGAATCCATCTAGGGCACTATGGAAGATTTTGTAGTACATCTTATGATCTTTCCATAGAGTATCTAAACTATGAATTTCGTTGGATGGATTAGCAGATATGAATTTTTGGAGTTGGGTATCTGGTTGTTGAAAATAGACCACGTCTGTTACTTTGTGGGCAAGATTAAAAATAGTAAACGTCCAAATTCAATTATGTGATGAATACCAAAGTTGTAGATTGTTCAGTGTACATGCTCGTAGAGTATTTGTTTGCTATCATATCTATTGTGAATTTAAAGTTATGAAAAAGAGAATCAGCACTGCTGCTGTTTATCAATGTCATATGTCGTCGTTTTTGCCGTTTGGCAGGTTGCGGCGTAGAAACGATTTGTTCTTTGCTCGTACATGTTTGATTGAGTTGTATGTTGCAAAACAGGTGGTAGTGCTTCTTCCTGAAATGAAGAATGTTAGTCCCACGTAAACACAAAGAATTCACACATAGATGTTGGTTTCTTGGTGTACCTTTGGATGTCAACATCTGTGACATACTGACATGAATGAATCCCGCAACGTTGCTGCACAGAATTTTATTGTAGATGTAAGTAAATGTATCTCCAGAAAGGCAAACACAGTTTATTACCCAAGAAAAAAGACGCTGCAAGCCTGCAAATCTTACAGTTTTTGCCCAGGGGAATGAAGATTGGAAGTATGACTACATATTATCTTACGGTTTTACACACAAAGTAATACTTCTAATCCATACTCTGTCTAATGTCAAACGCTAGAAGAACAATACTCCTACATATTATCTTTTTCAAAGTATGACTACATATTATCTTTTTCCAAAGTATGACTACACGGATGATTCCTACAGAAATAATAAAAGAACCACTATAGGTCTGCATCACCAAGGTCAGTGCAAGCCTAATCAGCTATACTTAAACTTGGCTCGTTGTTGGTATATCTAGTACCAATCTTGAGAAGTATATATATGTACTACCAGCCAATACAAAGGAATCTTGAGTGATGTTATTGCCCTTTTGTAACGTGAGTAGAATACGAAGCACGACCAGCAAAAATATGCACAAACGGGCATTTAAAATTTCTTACCACAAAGAGCAATGACATGGTCGGTCAGCAGAGAGTAATTTATCAAGATTAGCCAATAGTTTCTGCATATGAAAAATCCACAGCATGAGATAACATATTAAGCCCTAATCTTAAAATTCAAATATCGCATTAACTAATGGGAAGGATAACCAGATAGCCTCTACTTATACATGGCAATAGAAATTCCAAAAAGGTATCAATATGAAGTAATTGTCAAGTAAATATATATATTGTACTGCTAATATATAATACCCAACATAGAAAGCATCAGAAATAAACCATAGATCACCTAAACTGCAGTACAGGCAACTCGATGATGGCGTCCATGTTCATCTGCAAAGCAAAAGGAAGTACATGGGATAGTTGGATATGTTTTGATATGAAACTTGTTGACATTGTCACCAAAATTGCCGCAGTACAGTTACCTACTTGTGAAACAAACCTGAATGAGGGTGCGGAGAAATGTCAACGGCAATGTTGTATCCATCTAATCAGATTATACTGCTATCCATTAGGTTCTGTGAATTCTATCTGAAAAATTATTGGTATGAAGAACAGTTGACAGAGAGAGTTAGCATATCAAAGTCAATGACGTTAGATAGTCAAATGATGAAAGTAAACAATAGCATATTTCAACTTTTTATGAAAGTCTGTTATCATGCTTATGTAATAATTTTGCATGGTATCTACATTAGGTAACATTTTAAATTTCCATGAGCTTATTTTTTTTCTCAAAGTATTTACAATATTGTGTCCTCCTTGATGTAAAGGAAAAATGTAGGACAACACTATGTACGCACAATCCAGTAACCATTGAATTTATTATTTTTTAGCCTTTCATAAAAAGAGAACATTTTCAAAATATAAAATAAAATAGTAAAAAAGGTAAAAACACACTTTTCTAATCAATCTTGAATATACCCACTGTCCAGGCATCTCATTTGATCTGGTCATGCTTCTGTCCCATAAGGGATCCCAGAAACCACCAGATCAGATCATTCAAAATGCTAAGGCCTGCTCATATTAACATCCAACAAAAATACAAAAATACAATGCCGACCAAACAGTACCAGGATTAACCATGCAATTATAAGCTGCCGGCATGGTACCATGTTTAAAGCCCAATATGCAATCAAAGTGCTGGTTACCACTTACCAGATTTTTTAATTGTAGTCACCTGTATGTTCATGTACTTTTTAACATAATGACCTGCATGGTGGTGGTCCTACATTTTCTCATGAAGTTATGTTTCTTAGGTGTGTAGAATAGAAAATTAAAGGGTAGTGGTAATCACCAGTGCAAACTCATTGCTTCCATAACACCAGTGCAAACTTCATTGCTTCCATAACACCAGTGCAAACTTCATTCACTCTAGTTCAAATACTCCACAGCAAAAGGGCAATGTAAATACTCCTGCAAAACACCATATAATAATTCCTGAATTAAGTTGGAACTTATTTTCAAGTGTGGGAACTATTTGTTTGAAAACTTCATTGCTTCTAGAACACCAGTGTAAGCATCATACACTCTTGTTCAAATTCTCCACAGCAAAAGGACAACACAAATACATCTGAAAAGACCGCCATATAATAATACCTGAATCAAGTCAGAACATATTTTCATGTGTAAGAAATATTTGTTTGAAAACTTCATTGCTTCTAGAACACCAGTCTAAATGTCATCCATTCTTGTTCAAATTCTCCATGGCAAAAGGACAAAACAAATACCTTTTAAAAAAAGACCACCATATAATAATTCCTGAATTAAGTTGGAACTTATGTTCAAATTCAGGAAACACATTTAACTGAGCTAAATTCTTGGCCTACATATTCCTATCTACAGTGTTTGAATTATTGCTGGCAAAAATTAAATGGTATATTGGTATCCTAATGCTCCTTGAATAAAGTTCTCTCAATCCAGGCCTACTTTATGGGTCTACAAAAGAGAAATTCCAATTGAACAACACAATAGTTACGCTGCATGATTTTTCTCATGCGCTAAGAGAGCCATTTCTGTAAGAAAAACTCACTGCATGCCAAATGGTTATGGATTATGGGATCATGCTCCATTTCTGATAAATCCAGAGCCAATTTCAAGAACATACATAATTTCACATATATCGCATAACCACACTCTTTAAGCCAAACATCTTGCTTCTATGTTATTTTCATGCAGTCAAGGAGCACTAAGCACAATAGCTTTATTTTTCTAACAGACTATCCATACCTTCAGCATTTCAACATTTAGTTCCTATATTTTGTTCCCCTTGAATGAAGGCATAAGCTTCAAACCCTAATCTCAATCTCAACAAAATTCGTTTCCTCTTGAGTCCTACCATACCCTCAGAGAGGAGTCAGCAGAATCGGCACATTGTAGTAAAAAATTCATAGATAGGCTCATTTTGTTTTGAATTCGCCATGTTGCACACACTCCAAACCTAGAAGTGCAAACCGGTCATTGCAACTTAGGAGCTGCATTCTGTTATGATGTACATAATTTTTACTTGATTTCATTGTTCGCCCAAACCCAAGAACCGCACCCCTGCAGTACCGTTTCTTGATTCCAATAACAACCTGTTCTTGCGAAAAATACGGAGCACCACGAATTCGACCCCAGAATAAGAAATCATCTATCATCTACAAGGATTAATTGGACTGGGGGACTCACCTTTTACCTTGATCTCTGATTTACCGGGGGAGAGGGGGAGTCGCCGTCGCGCCGCCGCCGGGGGAATCGCGCGCGGGGTGGGGAGGATCGCCGCCGCGCCGCTGCCGGGAGTCGCGCGGGGTGGGAGGATCGCCGCCGCGCCGCCGCCGGAGTCGCGCGGGGTGGGAGGATCATTGCCGCCGCCACCGGGAGTCGCGCGGGGTGGGAGGATCGCCGCCGCCGGAGTCGCGCGCGGGGGGGGGCCGCCGGGGGAGTCGCGCGCGGGGGGTGGGGAGAGGAGGACTCGGTGAGTCGCGCGTGTGGGAGATGGGGGAGTCCTGCGTGCGGGAGAGGAGAGGAGGACTCGGGAGTCGCGCGTGTGGGAGATGGGGGAGAGGGGGAGTCGCGCGCGGGGTGGGCGCGGGATGGGATGAGGTATGATCCAAACAACCTGGGCCGTTGGATTTGAGTGAGTAAGAGAAAGCAGACGCTAGAGTGGATATCGTCCCTTCGATTCAAAGGTTCACTGTTCTTGGTGCAGTTGGTTTGGTGCATCTAGGAGAGGTCTTGACTGCGGGGAACATTTGTTAGGGTGACTGTAGGAAAGATTACAACCGGTGGTTTTATAGTGGTAGAGATAGAGATGAACCAAACAGCCCTAAGGAGAAGAAAACGAAACCTACTGCCTATAGCCTACTGGGCTGGGTTTTGATCCCCGTAATCTGCTCCTATTTTGCCGGCGAATTCTTCTCTGCTGCGATGCGTTGTGTTTTGTAGCCATCACGATCTGGTTGGAGGAATCTGTGTGCGTTGGACAAACTATCTTTTTGCCCAGAAGTTGGCATGCCATGGTGCCGGCCAGAGCGAGCTTGTGCTCCTTCAGGGCATGTACAAGTGCATTTTAAAGGTGCCATCTTAACTATTTTCTAACTATATTAAATATGTACCCATATGGAGAAAAGAAGAGGTGAAAAGAGATAATATTCTATCTTTTATACATGAGACGATTTGAACCTGCAAATTAGTGTAAATAGTAAGAGGGTGTGAGACAGGAAGCTAGGTAAAAATAGTATAGAATTACTGTTGGAGAAGTTGTCGATAGTGCTATCTTTATATGATGTAGGATAACCTCTCAAATAATAAATCATTTATTTAACTATTTTGTACTATTTTTACCATAACTTTCTGTTTCACACTATCTCATTATTTGTTAATTTACGGGTTTAACCCCGCTCGTTTTGGCTTCAATTTCTGGATTTTGGTTTCTAGTTTAGTATTCCTTAATTTTGTCTTTTTATGGCTTTTTAGTTTTTTTTCCGTATTAGTTTACATTGTCTGTGATGGGTTAGTTTGTTTTTTATTTTTAAATTTTTTAAAATATAATTACATTAAAAGCCACTAGTAGATGCAGTATAAAATAAATCAGCTATAGTTTAAAATAATCCATAAATTATTAAAAAAACCTTTAAATAAATAGCCCCGAGGTCGTCTTTTGTATTAAAGATTGTATATTATCTCTTTTTATTTTTTTATAGAATTTTAGATATTTAATATAGCTAAGAAATGGTAGAGATGGTGGGAAATGACCTCTTTGCTGCTGCTGCTGCTGCTGCTGTTTGCAGCGTACGAGTTGAGAGAGAACAAGGCCCAGTCACCATGCGACACCGCTGCGTTGGGGGCACGCGCCGTTTGTGACAGTTGGAGTTACTGAGGTCTGACCAATGCCAGTGCTATACTACTAGAAATGAAATGACCGGTTGTTTTAGCTTTTTTTTTTCAAAATGTAAGTTGTTCTATAATTTCAAAGCATTTGTCCACTCTTTTTTTTCTTCTCTTATGCCCTTTTTCTGAATGAATGCTATCACTCTCCTAAATAAATAAATAAGACATCTTTTGTAATGTGGAATAAATGAAAGGCAACAAGACTATTTTAGTCACATCCTTAATACTTATGCACAAGTTTAAAACGATTTATTTTTAAATACAGAGATAGTAGTAAAGCTATGGGCTGTTTATATTAGATTTTGGCTTTGGTTTCATAGCCCCGCTCATTTCAGATTCAGTTTCTAGTTTATGGCTTTTAATCCACTATTCCTTTATTTTTGTCTTTTCTAGCTTTTTTTTAAATCTTTTTGGGCATTTTTCTTTTTCCCGTATTCCTACACATTATTCATGATGAGCTAATCTATTTTTTTCTATTTTATTTTTTAATTTAATTATGCTAAATAAGTCATTATTAGCTACGTGAAAAATAAGCCAGATACAATGAAAAAAGCTATAAGCCATCGTCGAACTGAACACCACCATAGAGACACATATGATTTTAACTGATATAAATAAACTCGCTATAGTATATACTACAATCGAGTAGTAGACACTATTTTGAAAAGACAATATGTTTGAAAGCTTAGTACTATAGAAAAACTGTTTACTATAGAAAACAGCTTTTAAAAGCTAATACAAATAGGCCCAAATACTCCATTTGACGATGTTAACTTACATTGTTGGGCAGTTATATAGGTTTTAGAATTTTTTTGTTACTAGAGGCAAACAAAATGCTAGCAAATTGGGACCTCAAAAATCAAAATGTGGCTAGCGCTACAAATGGTTTTGGCTTTTAGAGCTAGAAGTCATTTGAAATATATTGGTTTCTTAATTTCGATTTTTTCACTTTTTTCTTTTTGCTTTTTTCTTTTATTCTTCTGCATTGTTTGTAACGATATAATGATTTTTTTTCATTTTTTTCTTATTTTTTAGTTACTGCAGTGTTCTTTCAGAAAAAAAACACACAAACACAGAGCTAGAAACTGCGGCTTAAAAGCCATGTGAGCGGACAAAGGCAAATTAAAGGCCGCACCAACCGATTTGTAGTGGTTACACACTTCCAAGCGACATGCCAACAGGAGCAGCCCACGGTGCCTTGGCTCAGCGCAGCCTTGTTTGGATTCTCGTACCCTGAGTAAGCACATGACCTGTTTGCTCGACTGCTCAGCAGCCCCTTCATCAGTTTTCAGCCCCGCCTGTAGTAATTTGGCGTCTCTCCGGTTTTTGTTATCTGGTTTCCTATTTAAGGCTCCCAAACAGAAATACTGCAACTGTAGTCTGTAGACTGTAACTGTACAGTTTTGGCCAAAACAAACCGCTGTAGCCAACAAAACAACACGTATTTCTTATTACGAGTGAGTACCCACAAATGCATTGCTACAATGTGTAATATATCATTTGTTATAGTTTTTGAAAGGATTTACCATTTGTTACAAGTCATAAGATCAAAGCTTAGTAGTACACTTTGAAAAGCGTCACTACAGGGCTACAGGCCCATTGGAAAAGCAGCGGCCCATGAGGCCATCAACGAGCTGGGACGGAGAAGTGTACAATTAGGGTTAGGCCTGCGGCTCCTGTCCGGGGAGAGGTACATTGGGTGGGTCCAGCCCCACTTATGCCTTTAGCTTTTTACTACCTGCTGTAGGAACTAGTTTTCAAACGATATATCTTTTTAAGATGGGATCTATAAGTTAATTGTAATAGACATTGTATCGAGTTTAGTAACACTAGCCAAAATCGTATGCGATTGTTTTCGTCTTTGTACCGTTTCTCGCAAACAACTAGAATTTAAAAGCAAAAGGTCACAACTACAACTCAAAAGAACACACACAAAAGTATGAGGACCGAGCTTTGCTCGGTTGGCTAGCTTTACCATCGTATGAGTTGTCTATTCAGGTTTGACCTCTGGATCAGCCTCAGGTGTCTCACCTCATACACGTGTGTGTTCAGTGGGAAAACGCGCGTCCACGCTCTGTGAGGTAGTAAATAAATCTAGATTTATCCAACGACCTCTATTTAAGTCGCTGTGTGTGTTTCAGTAGGATGCACACACTATGTGAGATGGTGTGTAGTTTGAGCATGGTGTACGTGAGTGTACATTATCCGTTGTAATTAAAAAAATTAAATATAGTAACTTTTTATTATGGTTATCAAATAAGCCTGCTACTGTAGTTACATCGTAGCTACGCCAAAAAAGGAATGACCTGATTTAATTTGGACATAAGGCACTTGATCTGTTCAAACAAAACACAGTTCAGTAAGTGCTCTCTCTGGGATGATCAAATCCGTTAGAGTATAGATCTGTTTTTGTGGTTTATTGCTGATGAATTTTGTTGTGGTTAATAATTTTTTATTGCGGTTTCTAAGATTGTAGGGACGGATAAAAATATCGATGTCACACATAATTTTAAACTCAAAAATCCGTTTGAGCACTCTTGTCCATGGGTCAAAGATGGCACGGAAACCTTTTACGTAAAATATTTCTCCTTTTGCTGTAACCCTGGAGCTGACAGCTTCCGTTAGAATATTAATTCTTCTCAAGCAAACGGCGGAGCAGAGCTATGAGCTTTGCCGAAGCGTAGTTAATTTTGGACACTTGGGTATGAGTGCGTAACACAAACTATGGGGATATAATACCTGCGCTTCTTTCTTATAAGGCATATTTTGGCTAAACACATGGATTAAGGAAGGTTGCAAAATAAGAGAAAGATAGGAGAAAATGGGCATGCTGTCCGTACTATAAAACCTTGAGAATGTGAGACGTAATAATTTTGCAACCGCATCAAGGCAGTCCCAATGGCAATTAATGACCAGTTTCTATCTTCCCTAAATGACCTGCCACGTAGGCAAAACGATGACATGGCAACTCAATTAATGAAGAAAGAGAAGAAAAAGAGTAGAAACCGTTTCTTCTCAGGGAAACCACCTCTACTCTTGAATCGATGCACGAAGAAACTGCAATTTTACCATTGGGAAGAAACTGGTGGTTTCCATGCGCGCTCACACCGCTCCCAACATGCTTGCTCGCGCGGTTTCCACTGGGAAGAAACTGCAATTTTACCATTGGGAAGAAACTAGTGGTTTCCACTATTTATTGCACGAAGAAACTTCCATTGTGTGAGTCAGTTTCTATACTCAGATTTTTGCTGATGTGGCTATCTTGGATTTCGCACATGGTCGGGACTGCCCTCACAAGCGAGCCTGCTTGCCTGCCAAGCAAAGACAAACGAAGCCGAAGACCGGACCAGCAGCCTTGAGTAACTCCCGGTCACCCCACTTCCAACTTCCAAAGGCAGGCGCGCGGCACGGTCCGCACCGACGCGCGCGGCGGCAGCCTCCTCTGCCTGCTAGTGCTTTCACTCCACCACCGTCCATTGCACACCACCTTTTCTTTGTTTTCCCACTCCCGCCACGCCTCCCAACGCCCCAGAAAACCCGTGTCCCTGCGTGCCGGTGCCGGGGTTGATGCTGCTTTTGCAGGCCGTGCGGTGCCCCACTGGTGAGCCCCACCCGCGTGCGCCACTGCACTGCGCCACACCGTTTCAAACCGTTCGCTCCATTCCTCCGCCCCGCCGCCTCCCTATATCAAACGCCCAGCCCCAAATCCACACCCACTCCCCACTCCGCTCCACAGTGCACCACCACCTCACCCACCCCCACGCCCCCAGACGGCCGCAGTCCTCGTCGCTCCGCTCCGCCCCCTGCCAATGGCGCCTCCCCGAGCCGTTCTCCTCGCTGCTGTCTTCATGGCCGCGCTGCTCCCGCTCGCGCTCTCACGCGGGCAAGGGCTGCGGCAGGGGCACGGCCATGGCCACGTGCAGGGGCACGGGCACGCGCTGCTCGGAGGCGGCGCCTGGTCCTCCGCGCACGCGACCTTCTACGGCGGGGGTGACGCTTCCGGCACCATGGGTACGTACGCCCGTGACAGCATTGTGCAAAGCATTTACGTTACACACGCGCCGTTAGCGCGCGGTACTTACTGTTTGCGTGCGTGTGTGTTTCTGCATGCGTGCAGGAGGGGCGTGTGGGTATGGGAACCTGTACAGCCAGGGCTACGGGACGAACACGGCGGCGCTGAGCACGGCGCTGTTCAACAACGGGCTCAGCTGCGGGGCGTGTTTCGAGGTGCGGTGCGACGCGCCCGGCGGCGGGAGCCATTCATGCCTGCCTGGTTCGGTCGTGGTCACGGCCACCAACTTCTGCCCGCCCAACAACGCGCTCCCGTCCGACGACGGCGGCTGGTGCAACCCGCCGCGCGCGCACTTCGACATGTCCCAACCTGTCTTCCAGCGCATCGCATTATACAAGGCCGGCATTGTCCCGGTCTCCTACCGCAGGTCCCTAAAACCAACTCTTACATGCGTTTCTTGAGGGCACATGTGTTACCTTGGAACGAGTGACACCAAACAATGGGGTGTTTTTGTGTGTGTAGGGTGGCATGCAACAAAAAGGGCGGCATCCGTTTCACCATCAACGGCCACTCCTACTTCAACCTTGTGCTCGTCACCAACGTGGGCGGCGCCGGCGACGTGCACGCGGTCGCCGTGAAGTCGGAGCGCTCGCCGGCGTGGCAGTCCATGTCGCGCAACTGGGGACAGAACTGGCAGAATACCGCGCTCCTCGACGGCCAGCGCCTCTCATTTCGCGTCACCGCCGGCGACGGTCGCTCCGTCGTCTCCAACAACGCCGTCCCCCGTGGTTGGTCCTTCGGCCAGACCTTCAGTGGGGCCCAGTTCACCTGAACATGCAGTACTCAAGCGTCGACATAGTGGTAGTAGCTTGTAGTAGTAGTAGTAGTAGTAGTAGTAGTAGTAGTAGTAGTAGTAGTAGTAGTAGTAGTCATTATGCTCCCAATTGGAGCGTGCTGGGAAGTGCCATGGTTTTATGGTTGGTTGTTCTCACGCATTGGTTCTTGGGAAGCAGTAGTAGCTGGTAGTTAGGCCATGTGCTATGTGCTAGTGTCACACTGTTGAGCATTTGATGAGGGAGCTTTTGGCTAGGGATTGGAAGCGGTGGTAAGGCTGGCTTTGATTAACCGAGGCCGCCTTGTATCACCCGCCAATTAGCGTCAGCCGGGCCTCTTGGGATGGCTTTCTTGAGGATGTTTTGTGTGGTCCCGCGTGGTTGTTGGTTGTAATGGACTTCATTCTGTGGGTGTTAATTTAGGCACCTTGGATGTGCCTGTTCTACTGCTCCTCTTGTTATCTTTCAGGTTTCTATGTGCTTTACGTCCATCAAAGTAAAAAGAATATATGCTTCATTATAGATGAATTGATGAACATACCATTGACAGTCTTGGACTAGAGCTCTTCCGGTATTTCGTCTCTGCTTTCTTTATCGTATTTAAACTCCAGAAAATAGCTAGCGGTTCTTTCCGAAGCAAATGAGGGCGCGGTGACGCACCAACCTCAGGCCTAAGCCACTGTTGTTTCATTTGATTGGCCCAGGCTTGTAACACAAGAAAGAAGCATCCCATCAAAGCGCTGAGAACATGCAACTTGTGATCGAGCAACTTTAATATTTCGGTCCAGTTCTTTTCAATTTATTGTTATGTGTTTTCGTAATTAAATAAATAAGATAATTTTTTGTTATTTTTAAGTGGTTTATTAAAATGGAAAATTTAACTATTTGCCACCCTTATGACTCGAGTGGCAACAGATTTACCACCCGGGCCCATTGTCAGTGACTCAGGTGACCCCACATGTAAGTGACAGAGTGAATTAGTCAATCTTAAGTGTGGCAAAAAATTGAAATAGCCCTTTTGAAACGGCTTATTGATATTCAGTTTTTTTTACAATTATTTGCGTTAGGGCTAAAAACAAAAAATATAACCAGAAGATATAAACTTTATCAAAAAACCAACACACCCTTCACCTCTGGGCACGTTAAAATTCTGGTCTAACCGCTTCTATCCTCTTGCCAGTGGTCCATTTCAGGCTGTGCTTATTTGAGCTTAAACTTCTAACTTCTTAATTTCGTTTTTTCCTGACATTGTAGTTCATTTTTAGGATTTTTTGTCTTTTATTTCTTTTCATTGTCTGTAATAATATAGTAATTTTTCCCTTTTTAAATATTTTAAATTTAATTATGCTGATAAAACTACCAGCAACTACAATAAAAAAAACTGCTACAGTAGTAAAAAGCTAGAAGCACGAGCTTCATAAGCCCAAATAAGCACCCCCTTGCATAAACTAGAAAAATAAATGTGTTTTGCTACGCACATTTTTTATGATTTCATTAGGAAATGTATTTTAGAATACATCCAGCCAACTTTTTAAAATTGACCGCTAATGTCTTAAAGTATTTAGATTTATCATGTAATTTTGACCACTAATATGTCTTAAACTATATAGATTTATCATGTGGCCACAAGATTTTATCATAAAAACTAATTTCATATCATTATATTTTTATTATTTTTAAAAACATATAATTAGAAAGAACAAAAGTTAAAAGATGTTTATCGGAGACCGTATTGATGTGCAAAACAACGAATTAAAAAGAACGTATTATTGTATTGTTATTATATAAAAACATATAATTGAAAAAACAGTTAAAGATATTTATTTGAGATCATATCTATATCTAAAACGATAAATAAAAAAGTAGTACTTCGTATCACAGTATGCCGCCACCATTTGATACAACCAGGCCAGGCATAGTGGAGATTCCTGCTCCTGCATCCAGAGTTATCGCGCATTCCATACGCATCATTACTATTATAAAAGAATGAGTTGGTGGTCATATATCTGTTCTCCTCCAACCACTCTATTTCTTTAACTTTTCAACACTCTTCACTTTTCAACCGATCAGAGCAACCACCTTCCATAGCATAATTCTTTATACGTCCAATAAATTCCGTTGCAACGCACGGACACAAAACTAGTATCAGGTAAAAGTAAAGTGGTGCCTGCAGGTCATCAGAGGTGCTACTGCACTGCTCGAGAACCTAGGCTGAAGCGTGGTCATTTTTTGCCCATATGGTTGAGAAATTCTCTCTTCAATCCTCTCTTTTGAAATTTTTTCTTTGGCCCTCTCGTGCGGTGGCCAACCACACGAAGCACATGACACGATCCATGAGCGCGCCACATTTTGCTGGCATGGTCGCGTGAGTGGCTGGCTCGATTCTCAGCCGCGTGAGGTGCCTCTTTTGCGCAGTCGAAGCGTTATAATTGAAGTGATGTAGTCGAAACGCTGTAGTTGAAGTCATAGTCAAAGTGCCATAATCGAAACGCCGTGATCGATATATCACAAAAAACCAAAAGATCAGAAAAAGACGAAATTTATGAATAGTGAAAAATAAGCCGGAAGCTAAAAGCTGAAACCAAAACGACCACAACCTTATGCACAACAAAAACTTTGCCCATTAGACATAATAAATGCGGGTTTGCTAATTTACATGCGACTGTAAACGTAAAAAAATCACTGACGATTACTTCGCCATTGAATCTTGTGTTGTAATTCGTACAGTTCATTCTCTCTCATGATAGCGGTGGTCAGCAGATTACGACATAAGTTTACTCGTGTAGGGGTTGGGTCATCTGGTACTCCCCCCGAGTTTAAAGGGAGGTTAGAGGTGGTGATAGACTAGCAGTGGGTGGCGATGATGGTGGTGGTGCGCTAATGCCACAGGACGAAAAAGAATGGTAGGTGTTGTCGTTACAGACCAAACAGAGAGAGAGTATGGTAGTGGAGAGTTAGCCAGTTAGGTGAGCAAGTGCTTAGGGTTTCCCTCATCGTCTGTACTGTATATATATATCCACATGGGGAGTGTTTTTACAACTGTACCCTTAAATTTGAGTATCTCTTTTGGGGGCACTTATGTCATTATACATGCCTCTTCTGGGCCTTACAGCCTTTAACAGGCCGGCTGGACTTAAGTGGGGGCCACCCCTACAACAGTAGGCGACAGTGGTTTGTAGGGGACGAGAACTGGAGAGGTTAGGACACTGTGGCGGATTTGGTGGCTGCAGCAGTTGGAGACAAGGAGGTGGCATGGGGAAGCTAGTAGGCGGCGAGAGGCAGTGGCAGATCCAACAGGAGACAAGGAAGAATGGCATCATGGGAGGTGGTTTTGGCGAAGGGAGGGAGGTGGGAGTAGCAGCGGAAAGAGGAGATGGTCGACGTCGACTAGGCAGTGGGAGGCGTTGCACACAGAGGTAGAGAGGGTGGTGAGGGAGGTGACACACGCAAAGAGGGTAGGGGAGAATTAGGTTTAGGGGAAAGGAGTTTATATGAAGAGATCCGGATCGTTGAAACAAAATCGAACAGTCCACAGATTCAACTGTGTTTTTTTAAAGTAGTTCCTATTGTATAGTTAGTCCCTAACAAATGAATACCTTGAGATATGTCGTGCTAATAGAAACCTGGTCGTGTGAGCGCCTAGCCGCGCGAGGTGCCTCTCTTTCGCAGTTGAAGCGTCGTGGTCGAAATTCCGTAGTTGAAGCGTCGTGGGCGAAGTTCCGTGGTCAAAACGTCGTGGCATGAAGATAACCGACAACAATCGCAACATCGCTGGCATGGAAAAAATATACCCCTTCCATTCCTTTTTAGCTGGCTTTCTAAAATTTATACCGTTAAATATTTTAATGTTTGACTAGTAGATTTAAAATTATTTACATTAGCTATATCAAATTATTTTATTAAATATGTCGTTAAAAATATATTTATAATATTATAGTTTTATTAATATATTTTATTGTAGAGCTATACGAAGTACCAGTCAAATCGTATGTCGAAGACCGTGGATCAAGTGGAGAGGGAAGAATTCATTTCTTTTTCTCCCCTTGCTAGGGTAGACATGGCATAGAGGCTATACGTGATGCGTCCCGGCTACCCAGCTCACACACGAAAGTGCTGGTTGCGGCATGCAACGTGCGCGTGTCAGTGGTCACACTGTACTGCAGCCTGCATGCAGCAGGTACGCATGACGAGGCGCCCATGAAAGTTTACACGGTTTTGATCTGTGATCTCTGCCTCGCCCTACTGCGCCGTGGACTTGTGGTCTGGGAAGAGGGATGGACGGCTGGCGGTACGTCTTCTTTTTTACTTTACCTTTATTCTCCTATTGCCGCGTGTCTTTATGAGTTGTATTGGCGTTTAAAATTATGTTCCTCACTATTTATGTGACGGCGGTAGAAATCTTTTTGATCTGATGATTTTGCGTTTAGTATTTGGGATTTTTTTCTGGACATGATGTAATTTTTTTTCATCTTCAGGTGATAAAACTACGCACATTTTTTGACATTGGATTGAGGTGCCTGCACAAACTGACTAGTAATGGTCCCGTTGGTGTGGGCTTTAGGTTGTACTTGGTTGAGCAATTTATAACTAAAATTGTATTGTAATTGGTTGAAATTATACTGTATCTGAAAGTGGTTTATTAGATGTAATTAAATTTAAAAAAATTAAAAATAGAAAAAAATATATTAGCTCATCATGGACAACAAAAACAAATACCAAAAACGTAAAAAAACTAAAAAACCAAAAGTTCAGAAAAAGATGAAATTTATAAATAGTAAAAAATAAGCTAGAAGATTAAGTCGAAATGAGCATAATGTTAGTTTCTGCCTTTAGCTTTTTATTTTTCGTTTTTCTGATTTTTTTAGCTTTTCTTTTTTTTATTCCTTTGTATTGTCTGTGATGAGCTAACATGTTTTTTATATTTTTAAATTTCTAAATTTAATTATGCTAAGAAACAATAGCAGTTATACTATATCAGACGATGAAAAATAAGACATAAGAAAAAAACCAAACGAGAGAAAAGGATAATCCATAAGAGCATCTCCAAGAAATGTCCAATAAATTCACACCTAAATCTCTTTTTACAGATCCTAACCACGATATAAGGTCCTAAAATAATCATTCCTTCCAACAGATACCCTAAACCAGAAAAACAGTATTGGAAGCCTAGATTATTCTCTATAAGTAGAGAGCGAGAGCCCATTTTTTAGGTGTGTTCTATTTTTGGGAGTCTATTTGGGAGTCTGTTGAAGCTATTTTTACCCTTCAACTCTAAAATTTAAATATTAAGGGCATCTCCAATGGGTCTATAGCAGCTATCTACAAGAGAGTCCATGTCATCAACTGTTCTACGTGGAAGATATTAAATGAAGAAAGAGAACGCAGCTCTCTACAGCTCTAGAGATAGTCTATAGCACCAAACGAGGCAGCCTCCATAAATTCTGTGTGTGCATATAAGCATCAAATAGCTATCCTTATAGATAATTCTTTAGAATGCTAACTTTAGTGTGTATTATATAGATGATGTGGAAGTCTTATAGTTAGTTGCTAGCTATAACCATTGGAGATGCCCTAAGAGCCATATATGCTCTAAGACTAGTGGTGCCGCCCATTGGTAGTTGAGATTGTCCCAGATGACAAGGATAAAGCGCCTCGAACTTTAAATGCTCTGCCAGGAGTAAAAATTTTAAGCGGGAAATGGCTCATGTGCTAGCACCTTCTAGAACACACGAATTTTTCTGTACTGCTGCAAGAATCGAACAGTTCTCTACGAAATTCTTGCATTCAAAGTACCAATAAACGGGAACATCCGCGTTTCCTTGGTAGATGCATTTGATTTCTCGTAGCAATTCACGAATTTGTTTCGGAGACGAAAAATACCACAGAGCATCACAGGGACGTAATACACGCTCTACGGCCGGACTATCGCCAAGGGGGCGCAACACCGGGCGAAGCGTACGGTCTCCTTCCGATCTTTCACCAGGGACCCAGGGCCGTGCGGCACAGGAGCCGAGGGGGAGGCGTGAGTCGTCGGTCTCGATCTCGAACGGCGCGGCGACCTTTTCGTCCCGTATCGTCTAATCTGATGGATGCTTGAACTTCCCTAGCTGTATCTACGGGAGCGTTCATTTTATTTTTTTTAAAGATTTTTTATAGAATTTATACTGTCAGGGCTATTAGTTTTTTAAATCATTTAATTAAAAAAATAGAAAACACCGTTAAATTTTATAGACAATACAAAGAAAAAAAATAGAAGCTATAGCCAAAATAAATGGAGCTAAATCTTATCTCTAAAGTATTTTGGTGTTGTCAGGACCAAAATTGTATCCAATGCAGTATCTCCTGTAACCTATCTGCTTGTTCGGCTTTGTAGCGTATCCGGCAACAACCATATAATACATGCAGCGCCAATCTGATTGTCTGCACAATCTGCCAAACACCTTTCCAACCTCCCCCGCGGCTTCATTTCTTCGAAGCGAAACAACAATTGAATCTTACCTAGTTATTATCATATCATCAATATTTACCTAATTGTTATCATATACTAATACTTGTTTGGTTATATATTTTTAATACTGTATTCACACCATGTATTCTAGATTATATTGTTTCATATGCTTTTATGTTTATTAGGATGCTTAGTTAAAATGTTATAGAATTCATGCTTTTCATTAGTGTTTTACAATTCATGTTTAAATTGTTATTGGGGGTAGCATATAAACATGTTTTACTTAGGTCTAAATTATTAGTACTCTTTTGACATTAGGGCTACTATGTTTTAGTTTTCCAATATCATGATCCATTAATTATATGATGTTTTTGAGCCATGAAGAATATATATGTATTAAACCTGTTAATCTGATTAATAATTACTTATCACATAATTAAATTAGAATGGTTGATAACATTGTGTGAACTATATTATAATACCTCTTTAGGATAACTCTCATATCACTATCACCACGTTATCATTTCACATCGCCCCTGTCGGGCATTAGGCCCTTTCACTCCCAACGTTAGCAAATCCTATCACTTCTTATAACATTATCTTAGTCTTTTCTCAATTCTCTTAAATTCACATCATATAACATGTTAACAATATAACTGTTATTTGGCCTGGAGTTATCCACATATAGGGGAGATTATTACCCACCTGGTAACGTACGGGGGCCGTACACTTTCGTTACTCAGGATATTACACCCCGTCTACAGTTATACAGTCGAGGACAACGTTGTGCCTGTCTATTCTTGTATAACCGGGTATGTGCGAGTAATCATCAGTGTCATTGCCATAACTTGCTAATTAACATTTATCTTTAATACCACTGTTCCTGTAATCTTTATCTCCGATCCGTATCAGTGTTTTCAATAACCTCCTTTCATTGCACTGTGTCAATTGCTTGCTTGCTTTTTTGTCCTTTATTCACCGTGTTGCGACCGTTGTTGGGTACTTGCTGAGATTTCCATATATTACACTTGCTCTTTTCATTCTCAGGTAAAAGGCTAATGGAGCGATACCATCATACATAGGTGGAAGCACTCAAGTTTTTAGCACCGTAGTTTGCCACTATTTTGTTGTTTCCTTTGTTCTTATTTGGTTAGAACTGGACTGGTCCCATATTTCAAATATTTAATTTAGCTTCCGCTCGTCCTCTATTAAAGTACTCTTAAAGTTTTAATTTTTTTGTGATTTCTAAGGTTACTCTTATTTATTCTCTACTTTGTCAATGGTGTTCTATAATAATATCTTATTTTGGTATCTGAGGTGCTATATCTCTGTACAAGTAATCATAGAGTGCAGACACCAGAAGAAACGCGCCAATCGATGGCAGTGGAACCTGGCAAGAACCAGGATAGCAAAATTAGCTCTAATAAAATCATGTTTGAATGAAGTGTATCGTGATTCACATATTATTTTGTCAAAGACCAGTCTTTGAAACGGCAATTCTTTGGAACACGGACAATCGATTTCAGTTTCTGAACATTTCCCGACTTTGGTGTCACGGTCCATTCGTTAGCCCTTCCGGCTTCGAAGAATCCGATCAAGATGGCTTAAACCGGTGCAATGCCATGACGTTCTCAATAAGACCGACAGTATAATCAGATGGATAAACCTACAACACATGGAGGAATACCGCCAGTCCACCATTCAGGATATGTCCCTGTGAGTCCATTGCGACTGCTAAAAAAGAAAAGGTAAAGCAACACTGAACTAACCTTGGAGTCCCAACTGAATTGAGAAGAGTGATAGCTGTTGGGATATTGATCAGTTCCCACACAGGAATTTGCACTTCTGGAAATAGAATATTCATATGAAGTAGTATGCCGAAAAAGAAGAAGGTGAAGGACGTCGATACAATCCTCCGTTCATTGAAAAAGTTATATATCATGTAGAACTTCCAGATGAAGTGGAGGTGTTAACACCTCCAACACCTCTTCGGTCCACGTAGTAAAGGATTTAGAGAGTTTTTCAGCACAAGAGAAAAGAATGCTGCCAGAATTGTCTTGCTCAAATACTACAGCATGAGTTGAGTTTTGGTTCGGTACATTCACTTATTCTCAGTCGTTCAATATAGCTCATCCAACGGTTCTCATGATCTTAACACCTCCGGTGTCTCTGAGTGGTGTGTGCAGGAGTGGTGCTAGGTGCAGTTATACCCCTCGTTAATTAACGGCTAGATGCAGTGGAGGTGTTAACACCTCCAACACCTCTACGTGGACCGAACCAATTCTCGAGAACAAAACTCACCTTGTCAGCAAGAATTTCCAAGAAGATCTTTTTGAACAGGAGTGCAGGTCCACACGACCAGAGATGCTGTTGGGACCGGTACGCCATCAAAGAGCTCGGCAGTTCGCTCTTAACCTGCAAGTGGAAGGAAACATCGATTATTGAATCAATCTGATACTGCTTTCGTGCATGATATGTCATACCAGCATGGTAGGATGCAAACGAATTCCCAGCCCACGAGTCCGGCTCTCAATGCCAAGTCCGTATCTTCGGCAGTAGTTCGATGCTCCCAACTTCCCGATTCGAGAATCGCTTGCGTTCTCCGTACTCCAGCAGTTCCTGCGTATATGGGTAAAAGAAACATGGTCAAGCCTCTGAAACCGGCAAGCATTGTGTGGGAGAGACATTTCCAGTGACCAATGATAGCACAGGGGGAGAGAGAGAGTTCAGTACTATTGTAGCCAAAGAAGTTGCACAACGAGGAGCCGGCTTCCTGCTCCACCTTGAATGGCAGTCCATCGACATCTGTTGCATTCTCGTCAGCAAGCAGTCGTTAGCATTCACTACAAGATCTCTCTCAGCACATGGGAAAAGGCACTGTGATTTCTCATCAGTGAAGCGCGGTAACATGCAGAGGAAAGACGGAGTCGCGGTGACCTTTGTTCCTGTACGATACTCCATGCTGGGAAACGATCACATTAGCACTACTTCTCTCTATGTCTGGGCTACGTTACCCTGGGCCGCGAGGTGTTTCCGGGCGGCCCGCATAAGCGCGCCTCCTGGGCCTTCCATCCAACCGCTCATGCTGCCCGAACCGTTGACGTCTCGTTGGGTTCGTTGGGTTGCACGCCTGCACCCGGTACTTCCGTTTCGGTCGCGCGCCCGCCCGCCCCTCTCACTGATAAACCAGGCGGGCATAAAAAAAACTAGGACGCCATTCTATGATATCCTCTTTTAACTTATAGTTTTTGATTTTTTATATTAACTATCTTTTAAACAGCGTATTTTTTAAGACGAAATTTACGAATTTGTTATAATAGATACAATAGCAACTTCATCTACATAGACTAAAATCACACAGGAGTATCTCTATGTACCCTCTCGCGAACAACTAAAATACAAAAAATTCAACTATTAGCTATAAACTATAACCCAAAAGAATAGGCCCTATGGTTCTGTTGTTTCGGACTTTACACTTTTGACTTTTAGTTTTTGGCTTCTTCAAAAGTTAAAACAAACGGAGCTATTTCTTAAAGCCGATTCTTCAAACAATTTTCTGAGCTTAAAATTGTATGTGCTGCCCGCGTCGGTGTCTTTACAGCTCGCTGCTATTTTAATAAGTATAAATAAAAATCATCAGTCACAACTAAAAATTATCAGCCGACGACGCGCAACGCGTGGCCACCTACATCGGCGTTCGTGCACGAAGGAGATGGAGAAATTCCTACATCGGCGTTCGTGCACGGAGGAGGATGGAGAAATTAAGACACCAGTCATTTGATCAGAAGAAGGAAGGGAATGGAATGGAATGTACTCGTGCTGTACCTTGCATGGCCGCTGCGGTGCTGCCTTGGGGGATGTCGCAGTTCAGGTGCTTACTTGAGGAGGTAGTAGTAGTGGACTGGTGAGTTAAGACATGGACGCCCATGAGGGAAAGGTGCACTGTTACTGGCTCGATTTGACCTTAAGTTTTGGATGTACACCGGTACACGGGCATTCCAGATCTTGGATAGACTCCGGTTCTGAGTAGCACGTTCTATCCACTGCAATTAGCAGATATTTATGCAAGTTACTGCGCAAGACTTGTATTATCAGAGCAAACAACGTATGTTTATGGGTGAGTTTGTCTGGGCTCTACGTGATCACAAACAAAAGTAGCGTATATATTTGATTGGTACCTACTTTTTTTTCTTAACGTTGCCATGTGAGCCCTGCAGGATATGCTAGTTTTGTAGGTTTTGGACGCTGTGGTCAATTTATGTAGGCAATAAACCGCATCCGATGGGGGTTGTGTGCCTTGTGTCCCATGCTCGTGCATGCTAGCTGCTAACCAGGCTACTGTGATCTTGGATGGCAACTGTTGGAACGTAGTCAGTGATGGGAGAGCGCGAATCGAGGTAATTGTTTAACGAAGTTTCTATCTTCACCGTTCCGAATAGCAACGCGACCGGATTGCCATCGTAGTGTCAGTAGAAAGCGTGCGTTTGCGAAGGAAAAGATAAGAAACCGGACATGATCAACATCCAACACTGAACTTTCTTGGAACCTGCGGCCCAATTCCGTTCCAGCTTGACGCTTCACGAGAGGAAATACCATGTTAGCTTAGAAAAAAATGGCCAAAAAACCATGATAGCTTAGAAAATTGGTAATATGGTAGATTCTTTTCAACTGCGCCTAATGGCTATTAGCCTTGATGTGATCATTTGTGCAAACAAACGAAATACCATAAATCGTTTCGAAAAGACTATCCGATAAGTCGTTTCGAAAAGACGATGAAAAAACTATTCCGTTTTTTATTCAAAGAAAATTATAAGCCATTGGTCTAGTTCTTTTTAGATTATAGTTTCTCCCGAACAAATAAACGGAGTAACTTCTTCATCGTTTTTTCAAAACGGTTTATTATGACAATTTTTCAAAGTGGTTTATCGGCATTCAATTTTTTCGAATAAACTACTCACGTTAGGACTAAAAGATAACAATCGCAACCATAAACAATCAGCCATAGCAGCCAAAAGCCAAAATGAAACCACCTTAAGCTGAAAAGAAGGGATATACAAACACCGCAACTCCGCCAGTTCTCCATTTTTTTCAGGACAATGCACACCTCACCTCCAACTCAGTAATTTACATAAGCGCGAACCTGACGAAATTGATGTAAGCATCACATTTCACTTCCACTGTCGCTCCTCCTGCCGCCCGGTGGCATCGCATGCCCGTTCCTCCGGCGCGCCAGCGATCGTTCGACGCAATGCGCCGCCGCGGCGCATCAGACAGGGGAAGAGCCGCCTCAAAAAGGCGCGTCTCGCGGAGAATCGAGAGGCATCAGCATCACCACTGGTACTTGGCCTTGACGAGGACGTCCTCGTAGAGCTCGGCGGCGTGGTCCCAGCTGAGGTCCTGCGACATGCCGCGCGCCTGCAGGCCCCTCCAGCTCTCCTTGTAGTTGCGGTACGTGTTGAGGCAGTGCCCGAGCGCGTCGATCATCCTGTTGGCCTCCGCGCGGTCGAACGTCCACCCCAGCCCCGTGTCGCCGAACGGGTCGAACGGCGCCACCGTGTCCCGGAGCCCTCCGACGGCGTGCACCACGGGCACCGTCCCGTACGCCATGGCGTACAGCTGGTTCAGCCCGCACGGCTCGAACCGCGACGGCATCAGGACGACGTCCGCTCCCGCCGTGATCCGGTGCGCCATCTGCACCGAGAACCCCACCCGCGCGCGCACCTTGTCGTTGTGCTCCGACTCGAACCTCCGCAGCATGTCCTCCAGGTCGGGACGCCCCGAGCCCAGCATCACCAGCTGCACGTCCTGCCCGGCGATCCACGGCATCGCGTCGGCGATGATGTCCACGCCCTTCTGGTGGTCCAGCCGCCCGATGAACCCGATGACCGGCACGTCGTCGCGGACCTGCAGGCCCAGCTGACGCTGCAGGGCCGCCTTGCACTGCCGCTTGCCGGTGTCAAGCGTCTCTAGGGTGTAGTTGCTGTAGCCGTCGGACCGCAGGTGCACGTCCACCTCGGGGTTCCATTCACCCATGTCAATGCCGTTCACGATGCCGTCCAGCTTCCAGTCGTTGTGGTTTATTATCTCGTGGAGGCCCCAGCCACCATCCATCGTCTTCAGCTCCCACAGGTAGCCACGGCTGACGGTGACCACTCGGTCTGCCATCTTCAGGCCAGCAGCGAAAACGTTGCTGTGCTCGCCACCGACGGGGTCGTACAGTTTGAAGTGATCGATGTAGTGCTCAGGCAAGTCCATGTTGAAGAAGTCATCTACAGGGCCACGACCCTGCAAAGGCAAACATTTAGTTTTTCTTGTTTTAGCTGGAAACATCCTGTTTTTATTAATAGAAACCACAAACTACAAGGTTCGAAGGCAAACATTTAGTAGCAAGGTTTGGCAATGGATTATCATGTAGCAAATGCAAACTGACTTAAATGAGCAAATCATTCACAGAATGAATCAATTTCTGAAGCACATCATTGTTCATTAGCTTTCAAAAGAATCCTACTTGCCATTCATTTCGAAAGAACTAATTGATGTGTGAAAGTAAATAAACATCTTCTATATCAAGGAAAAAACGTGTTTCTAGATTACATGGCAACATTACTGCAGGGTTTTGATTACCGGTTTAAAATTTTTAGGTGTGTGTTGGGGTTCCCACATGACCGATCTTCACGATTATCGGGAAATTTCAGCAGAATTCGACCAAAAAATTGAAAATTGAATTTGAATTTTGTGAAAAAAAACCATGGAATTTTGTAGGTACGAACTAGATATTGACATATACATGAAACAAAGATGAAATCTAGTTGAAATCTGATGTATTTTTGCATTTAGAGTCACCCATATTTGAAAAAGTGGGCCCCACTGGTAATATTTGGCTGGTATGACATTTTGCTGCATGGAGGGCGCCCGCGGGCGCGGGGGGGGGGGTCCCCGATAGAACCAATTTTCGGAATACTCCTCTTTTTTTAGTACGCAGTCCTATTGAATTTTTTTAGTTTCAACTGATGTCAGATCACTTGTCAATTGGAGGAAAGTAAGACAAATTCACAGACTGGCTCTTAAGTCTAAAAATCTGGCATGACAAACACTTATGGAAAAATCAACGACAGTATAAGGGCAACTGATTACAAAATACAAGGTACACCAATAGTTCAGCTAGTATTAAAGGAGGAACGGTGCAGGCAAAGATAAGGTGAACAAACCTGATGAGCAATGTTGTGTATCACGAGAACAGAACGAGTATACTGCATCAAGCCATTGTCTCGATAATACGCTTTTAGATAAACAGGTAGAAGTGCAGTATGCCAATCGTTTGCGATGAAGACTAAATTGCCATCACCGTAGATGGTACCACCACATGGAGCGTACGAAGGAACCTGCAAATGTTTGGTTGGATGAACATTGTATAGTCATTTGCATATGTGCACAATAAATTTGAAGAACATAATGGCAGGTTCGTCCATCCTATAATACTAAACAGACATGAAGACTAGCTTGAGCTGTCCTTGTGTTTGTTATGACTTATGACAAGCTAATCATTAAGGTGCAGAGACGGCTTGCTGCAAGAGATGGAATTGTCAGCTTGCTGCTGGAAAATATATTGATTGTTGACCGGCTGGTAGAGTACATCTTGCATATGAGTCTGTCAGACCCAAACACAACTGACTTTTCAAACATCAGGAATGAATTTCTATGGTTAATTTGCTTTTCTTATTGAGATGTAGTCAGTAACTGATGTAAAAGCTAAGCCAAGTTAGTTCTTTGTGAATTGCTTAGCCATCGATAGCAGTATAATTTCGGATGGCACCTCAACAGCAGCCTTGCAGAACAATATCATGCGCTTCAAAATATCCTGCCAACAAATGATAGAAATGTACAGACATTATTTACATGAGCATTAAGAGAAATTCACTTTAATTTTCTAAGGCCAACGAAGCTCTAGGAAAATAGAGGCTTACCGGTCTTTCTCCTCCATAAATATCATTGTGACGGTGCCGGAAGGGAGGGGCCTCTATGAACACAAAATCAACTCCATCGATATAAGCGTGAAAATAAGTCACTTCTGAATCCTGCAAGCCAAACGAAAGCCAATTCAGTCATGGTTCTTTAAACTTTTCATTTCATATTGCAGACTCTGTGTTTACATTATTTACAATTTACATACCTGTCCAGCAACTCTGTAGCGTCTGCGGACACCTAGATCACAGGCTTCTGCATACTCTCCATACCTTGGTATCACAACCTAAAATGGAAAGAAATATTTGCATTACTTCATTTCAAACTAAGTCACCAAACTCATCTTTGTGCATATCCCACATTCAAATTTACAAAGGACAAAGCCTTTCTAGAGGAAAGTGTCGTCTAAAGCAATGTCAATTGTCATCTCATCCATGTCAGAAATGTTAAATCAAACAGCAAGAAGGAATAGTTCTCTTATGACATAGCATTTCTACTTTTCAAAAAATAAAAATAGCATTTCTTTTTCCCCTCCCCCTTCTGTATGGTACTGTATTAGAACACTGAGAAATGATCAAGGTTATAGTGTTTCCCCCAGCAAATGAAAAGAACAACAATTCTGAAGCGTTGCACTAGCAAGAGGTGCATACCAACTCAAGTAGCATGCTTGCCTCTTATGGAGCGCATAGACATCACAATTTGGTTAGTTTTTATTTCATCAAATTATCCACTTAGTAAATCTTTTCTTTTCTTTTGCAATGATGGACCAAAGAGAAAAGGCAACACAATTTGGTAACTTTTTATATCATCAAATTATCCACTTAGTAAATCTTTTCTTTTCTTTTCTTTTGCAATGACGGACCAAAGAGAAAAGGCAAAGGAGCGAGTACCATAACGCGATGTCCTCTTCTTGCCAGAGCCTTGGGCAAAGAACCCACAACATCTCCAAGACCACCTATACATTGATATCAATCATTAGAGCGAACAATGCACACAAGCTTAAAAGTAGTACATGGTAACTCTGATTGCTCATGCTGAAAAAGAACAAAAAGGGGCAAGCTTAATTGTTCAGTTTAAATATGCATACCTGTTTTACAGAAAGGAGAACATTCAGAAGCCACCACAATGACATTCATCACATTTGGCCCAGCCAAAGGACCAGATTCCTTGTTCCCACTATCATCTGCAGAACTTGCCGCTTCTGCATCTACACCGGCGTCAGCCTTAGCTTCCACCGGTTCAGCAACACCAACATCTTTCTGATCATCCAATGCAGCCTTCAATTCCGCAATTTGTGCATTGCTATCTGTTTCAGCCTTGGAGACAGTAGCTGACGGCTCGACTTTGGGTTTGGACACTGGTGCTGCAGATTTGCTCCCTAGTGTCCCATTCTGCTTTGCAACTCTGCTACCTTGCTTCGGTTTAGATTTCACGGCTTTCGGTGACGAAGTAGAATCCTTAGTTTCAGCAGCCTGAATACACAACGGAATCAACCAGCAGTCCATCATAGTGAAGCAATATAAAGTGTAATGTCAAATACTGCAAAAACGAAATGAGAAACGCATGGCAAAAACTGCGTGAGGGCACGTTTCCGACACGAACGGCAACTAACCGCGGTATTTGCACTAATTAATCCCCAATTCTGAGTTCAGAAAAGTAAACTGTGCACAAATCTCGATCGAAAATTTTAAAATTAATGAAACGATCCCACCGTTAACTGTTAAAGTATCAACCTTGACCTCGCCCTGCACAGCGACCACCTTCGAGCTCCCACCTGCCGCCGCCTTGGCCGCGTCCTCTTCACCACCAGCGCCCGCCGCCGCGGCGCACACCACGGCTCCATGATCCGAACCCCGCCGCGCCCAATGCAACCGCAGCCCCGCGCCCCCGTACGAGCGCAGAGCGCTGCTCACCCTGCGCCGCGGCGAGGATGAGGAGGGGGCCACGACCAAGAGAAACGCCGTCGACGAGGAAGCGATTGCCCCCGACATGGGATCCCACGCGCTGCCACACCCCGCTCCTCCTGCTCCTACCAGAAATCTGCGGGGGGAGAAGAGAATCGAACGAGGCGAGGAAGGCACGGGACGGTGACGACCGGCGCGGCGCGCGCACGAGGGAATTAAGCGGGGGGAGAGAAAGATCTAGCGCGAGGTGTGGTCGGCGTTGCCGCGGCACGGCGTGGGGCCCGGGAGTTGGAGGAGGTGGAGGCCAGAGACGGGCGAGTGGCCTGTGCGGAGCTCGGAATCCGAGAGGGGGGGAGAGGGAGACGACGACCAGAGCAGAGGGAAGGGAGGGAACGGCTCGTTGTCTTTGTACTGCATTTTTGTCAAGATATTTTTCCTCTCCTGTTTCGAATTTGTCGTGCGGCTGACCGGCGGGGCCGCATACGCCAACGGCTGCATCGCACGTACGTGGAGTAGTGGCCGTTTCTTATTGGTTGGGCACTAGGATGGGCCCACAGGCAGCGCTGTAAAGGTGAAGTAGGATAAGGAGTTTGCTTGACTGCTTGTGGGCTCCACTGTTAAGGTGGGCTCGCGGGTGGTGGAGGTGTGGCAATTTTGGGAGAAGAATACAAGATGCTAGATGGCCCGCATGAAACACGCGGCCCTGGTTGCCTGAACGTCTCGATATCCTCGGTACAATTATTGACTGGTGGGTCCAACCTAAATCCGTGCTGATGTAACCTATGAAACATGCAGGCCTGCACCGGTTCATCTGCGCAAGGCCATCTCCGATGGTTATAGCTAGCAACTAACTATAAGACTTCTACATCATCTATATAGTACACACTAAAACTAGCATTCTAAAGAACTATCTATAAGAATAGCTATTTGATGCTTACATGCACACACAGAATTTATTGAAGCTGCCTCGTTTAGCGTTATAGACTAGTGTTTAAGGGCATCTCCAATGGTTATAGGCTAGCAACTAACTATAAGACTTCCACATCATCTATATAGTACACACTAAAGTTAGCATTCTAAAGAACTATCTATAAGGATAGCTATTTGATGCTTACATGCACACACAGAATTTATGGAGGCTGCCTCGTTTGGCGCTATAGACTATCTCTAGAGCTGTAGAGAGCTGCGTTCTCTTTCTTCATTTAATATCTTCCACGTAGGACAGTTGATGACATGGACTCTCTTGTAGATAGCTGCTATAGACCCATTGGAGATGCCCTAAGGAAGAGCTGGCTCGATTTTTTTTGCATACTCTCTTTCCTCCACATAGGATATATGCTGATGTGTACATGCATATAGATAGCTGACTCAGACCATTGGAGATGCCCTTATGTCTATGTATTATAGCTCCTTCAAATAGTTTCTCAATTTTTTTTTTATCGTCGTTTCAAAATAGGCTCTGGTGTTTAGATATTTCTCCTTTGATACTCGATGTTAATAGGCTTCTACAAGTTTTGGTTGGCAATGCTTGATCACAGGGTTGTTTGGTTTGTGGTCCAAATGAGCCAAGCTAAATGGGCAAAACTAAATGTTGGTAAAAGATTGTTGTTTAGATTGTGACTCAGTCAAATTTTGGTGTTATCAAAGTTTTGGTGAGCAATTTTCTTGCAAGTTTTGATACCTCTCCTGCAAGTTTTGAGGACGTGGCATGGCCGCGGTCGCGGCAATGTCCTCCGGATGTTAATATAGCCAAGCTGGATCGTGCAAGAGTTTGTTTGGCAACAGCTGCGGCTTGACTTTTGGCTGAAATTTTTGAAATTTGGATGTTTACGGTACAGATTACGGATAGACATATATTCACTTGCGATTTTGGCTGGTACAGATGTTGGGTTTTTAACGTGTAGATCGTTTAACTTGTAGATCCCATCTTGAGAAAATACTCCGTTTGAAAGTTAGATACTGTAGCAAAAACCAAAAGCCGTCAAGCCTAGCCAACTCCCTTGCCAACCCAAGCCTAATATATCACTACTTATTTGGTTGGCTTTGATCATGTGCATATCGAGCTCTGCTAGGAGTTTGGAACAACCTAATGCTTCGTAACCCTCTTTAAATGTATGTCTAGACAAACTCGATAATGCACAATTATATAACATAGTGACAAAACGCTAATTCATCATGACATAATCGTCACTACTATATAGCCTAATGATAGCATAAAAGTTCACCACCAGATGTAAACAAAGTAGTGACAAGACGCTAAGTTGTCACTACAGAATCATCGCTACTATGGAGCCTAATGACAACTTAATAGTTCGCCACTAACTATAAATAAAATAGTGACAATAGCCTTATTCCTCGCTACAGAATTGTCACCACTATTGAGTCATGTGACGACATAAAATTTGTCATTGATTATAATGAAATAGTAACAACACGCTACTTCGTCCAAGTTGAATGGTTACCGTTGACATGTTTTATGATGATAAAAATATTTTATCGCTAATTAAGTATGAAACAGTGACGACAAAAAAACGTGTCACTAAAAAGCCACATATTACTGAGAAAATAAGGTTTTGAGCCCGCTCAGTTGGGCTAAATTTTGATGGTTTATGACTAAATTTTCACTATAGTTGATTAAAATTGTACTGTAACTGATGATGCTTTATTTAGTATAATTAAAATTTAAAAATTTTAAAAATAAAAAACAGATTACTCTATTACGTACAATACAAACGAATAAAAAAAGAACCGACAAAAAAACTTTAAAAACATAAAAAAAAACAAAATTTAAAAATAATAGAAAATAAGTCAGAAACCTAAATCTAAATGAGTGGCACCAAAGTTCGTCACTAACAGACCAATCCTTGTGGTGTACAGATGGCACGTCTCTTCCCTTCTCATTTAAATCTAATAGCGGTGGCCAACAACACCCAGTTTGTATAAATCTCGGAGTAAATCATCAGCACGATTGCACGAAGATATCCAAAACATAAAGCTAATGAACACTACCGCTCGATCCAGGGATTTATACTCACCATATCATAACATTATATAAAAAAAAGATCAGCAAGAATTATGACGTGGCAAAGTACCACCCATTACCCACGGCACACAACAATCCAAAACAGCTCGTCCGACTTGGCAAAACCTCAACCACCCTCGCAGTCGCAGATCAAACGACGAAAGCGAAAGCAAACAAAAACCTCATCCGCATCCGATCCAGACCGTCCAATTACCCGATCTAACGGTGGAAACCCCCCGCAATCTCCCGTCATCCTATCCCCTACTCCCTCGGTTCCTCCGCTCCACTACACTACCGCGTGCTCTGCTCGCATCTCGCTCACTCTTCGCTGCTCGTCGAGCTCAAGCCAAAGATCTTTCCGAGACCGAGGCAAGAACCGCGGCTGCAATGGCGTCCCTCTCCTCCGCCGCCGCCGCGGCGCGCGCCACCTTCATGCCGCCGTCCTGCCGGGCGCGGCCGGCGGGGGGCAGGAGGGCGCGATTGGCGACGCGCGCGGCGGCGTCGAGCCCGAAGCTTCCGAGCGGGCGGAGGCTGCGGGTGGCGGTGGTGGGAGGGGGCCCCGCGGGCGGCGCGGCGGCGGAGGCCCTGGCGAAGGGCGGCGTGGAGACGGTGCTGATCGAACGGAAGCTGGACAACTGCAAGCCGTGCGGCGGGGCCATCCCGCTGTGCATGGTGTCGGAGTTCGACCTGCCGCTGGACCTCGTGGACAGGAGGGTGAGGAAGATGAAGATGATATCGCCGTCCAACGTCGCCGTCGACATCGGCCGCACGCTCGCGCCGCACGAGTACATCGGGATGGTTAGGCGCGAGGTGCTCGACGCCTACCTCCGCTCCCGGGCCGAGGAGTCCGGCGCGCAGGTCGTCAATGGCCTCTTCCTAAGGTATACGACTTGACGAGCAGTAAGTAATCCTTAATAAATAGACCTAACCTCTACGGTAATCATCAGATAGGGAATTGCTACGATAGTTTCTTATAATACCCCTGATATGAAAAATATGATCGGGACAAGTCAAGTACCAACCATCCCTGATTAGAAGGTCCGTCATCAGATATATAGATCCTATCCTTTAACTGGATACTAAATCTACTATAATCAATTATGTGCGGTAATCAAAAGAGAACATACACTCTTATCTATATGATATAATCATACATATCCAATCTCCGTCTCTAACAATAACCGCGTGACAATTATACGTGGGCAAAAGTCTCGCTGACAATAACCGACAACCACGTACAAAATTCACAAACCGACGAGACCCCTCCCTATGGGCTTTGACTGCCACCCCTTTGACGTTTTATAAGGAGTAGTGCCAGGAGAAGGATGACAAACACATACAAAGCGCAAGACAACCGTATATTTTTTTTTGTAGCAATAGCTTTGTGCATCTTATTGTAATCTCTAGTAATATAAGAACATATGAAGTAAAGTTATTATTCTCTTCAAAGAAAGTCTAAATTTATCTAAAACGTGAAGCTTCTTCCTATGTGATCTCGAGTATTGTGTTTCTCACATTTACTTCATGTAATTCACCGATACGACTCCATCAATCACAAGATCCTGTATAGTGAATTAGAAAAGACAAAAAAAACTAAAAAAACAAAAGGCTAAAAATTTAAGAAAAGATAAAATTAAGAAATAGTTAATGAGAAATCAAAAGTTGAAATCGAAACGGACAGGGCCTAATTATGAGCACAAGTTATGCCATCGTGTTGGGCTTCTGATTCTGTAGTCGCCGAATGCAAATGCTGAAAGGTTACACAGGTCCAAGAGAAAGAAAGGTGTTTATGTAAGGGGCTAGTATGAATTCGATTTGCATGTCACCTCATGCATGCACTGGTTTTGGCAGCATTAATTTGCATGAGGCTAGCACGAACTGTATCCTATACTAGTAGTACTAGTACTACTATGTATACTACTCATAGGACAATTATTTGGTCTGTGTTTATGTGTGTCAAACCTCAAATCTAGTACCTATGCAAATGCAAGACTATACTATACATGCCTACTGAGAATTAGAGCTGTTGTTTAACCAGCATTTCGTATTTAACAGTGAATCAAAATTTGTTTGCTAAAACAGCAACCCTGTTGTGCTTAAGCGGCAACTCGAAATCTCTAAAGAAAATGTTAACTTTCCTAAAAAAAGGTACTAATCATAAAAACTAAAGTGTCTAGGCATCATTCGGATGTTTTCTTCCTAACTATCTCTAATCCAAGAGTCACAAATTTAGATGATAGTTAGGAAGAAAACATCCGGATGATACTTAACAAAACCAAAAACTAAAAACGAACGATCTTAATTTTGGTTTGAACAAGCAAGCAGTGGGTAATCTGGCTCTGTGTTATCCAAAGGTACGAGGCGCCCAAGGAGCCCAACGGCTCGTACGTGGTGCACTACAACCACTACGACAGCGCCAACGGCAAGGTCGGCGGCGAGAAGCGGTCGTTCGAGGTCGACGCGATCGTGGGCGCGGACGGCGCCAACTCCCGCGTGGCCAAGGACATGGGCGCGGGCGACTACGAGTACGCCATCGCGTTCCAGGAGCGCGTCAAGATCCCGGACGACAAGATGCGGTACTACGAAGAGCGCGCGGAGATGTACGTCGGCGACGACGTCTCCCCCGACTTCTACGGGTGGGTGTTCCCCAAGTGCGACCACGTCGCCGTCGGCACCGGCACCGTTACGCACAAGGCCGACATCAAGAAGTTCCAGGCCGCCACGCGCCTGCGCGCCAAGGACAAGATCGAGGGCGGCAAGATCATCCGCGTGGAGGCTCACCCCATCCCCGAGCACCCCAGGCCTAAGAGGTAACACCACCACACTCCACAAGATTTTTCTTTGCAAGAATTGCATGCAAACGATGGCTGATCATGGCTTGTGTTCGATCAGGGTGTCGGACCGGGTGACGCTGGTGGGCGACGCGGCGGGGTACGTGACCAAGTGCTCGGGCGAGGGCATCTACTTCGCGGCGAAGAGCGGGCGGATGTGCGCGGAGGCGATCGTGGCGGGGTCGGCGAACGGGACGCGGATGGTGGAGGAAAGCGACCTGCGCAAGTACCTGGCCGAGTTCGACCGTCTCTACTGGCCGACGTACAAGGTGCTGGACGTGCTGCAGAAGGTGTTCTACCGCTCCAACGCGGCGCGGGAGGCGTTCGTGGAGATGTGCGCCGACGACTACGTCCAGAAGATGACCTTCGACAGCTACCTCTACAAGCGCGTCGTGCCGGGCAACCCGCTCGACGACCTCAAGCTCGCCGTCAACACCATCGGCAGCCTCGTCAGGGCCACCGCGCTGCGCCGGGAGATGGAGAAGGTCACCTTGTGAGCTGCGACCTACCGGAGCTAGCGCGCGCTCACTCACGTCGCTGCGGTTTGTGAGGTGTTTGATTCGAATTGCGGTGGATAGCTATACTAGAGATTTGCGGCTGATCAAATGGATTTGGACCAACGTACGTCGAGATGGACAAGAGAAAAGGTTGTGTCGATCAAAAGGCGTGTACTGATGAACTGATCGATACTGACAGATTTTCTTGTAGAACATATGGTGATGTTCAGACTTCAGAGCACTTCGGCTGGGTTATTGGAGCACACCAATCTTCGATTGGAATGAATGTGGTATAAAAGTTCCATGTTTTGATTCATGTGTGTCTGACGAACGATGAACAAAATGAAATGGCTCAACTGTTCTACAAGCAATTCTGATTTTGCGAATGGATAGACTTACACTACTCTACCTTCTTCCACGATAGCAGGAGTGTTTAACGAGGAGCATAATTTAGGATCAAATGTGCAAGGGTAGCATATTAGGATTGAGAACGGAAGCGATCCATGTATGAACTTCTACGAAATTACTACTATCTAACAACCATCAATGCACAGCTCGATGGCACATTGCTTGATCATGTGCCAGCAGAGTGTGCATTGGTGACTGTTGAACTTTTGATTAGAAAAAAAAAGAGAGAAACAATTGCTCGCATAACAGGTCGTGCCTGAAAATATATGCAGCAAAAAACAGCTACTGTCACGATGAGGGGATAGTTGGCAAGGGGAGATTAGATACAGCAAAAACACCTACCTTTCTGCCTTGGTCAAACACAAAAGGCTGACTAGATTATACTACGAACGACACATTAGATCAGACAAAACTCCTATGATCAAACCCGCAATGTAGTCAGAGATCAGAGATTTGCCCCCTGATGGTCATCAATAACCAGTCATCTTGATACATCCCCATCATCCTTCAAGTGCCATGAGCTTTCTCCTCTTGAAGTTCTCCTTGAAGCACGCCTGCCTTAATATCTTCGTCTTCTCGTCCAGCATAACATCAGGTCTCTCCTCCATCAACTTCTTCGTTTGCTGCAACATCTCTATAACAATCCTAGTCCAATCTTCATCTCCCCCAGTCTCCTTTCCTAGCTCCTGCAGACCATGGAATTCATGTTTAGTCTTGCAATTTTACAAGTTGGAATAAATTAGAGAACAGTGTATTAAAAAAAAGAACTACAGAACAGTGTTAAAGACAAAGAAATGGAGAAAAGAACACCTGAATATTCTTGATGAGCGTCTGCAGGCTCTTCACCTTGCGGTGCGGCCACCGCGAAATGCCGAGGTCCCTGCATCTCTTCTTCAGAAGCGTAAGCCCCACGTTGAGCTCCTGCGCCGCCTGCTTGATCGGCATGCAGAAGTACTGCGACACGAGCTCGAACGTCAATGGCTTCCCCTCTGGTCCATTGCTCGGACGTCCTTGCATCTTTGTAGCCTTCTCCACGGTGTCACAGCCCAGATTGAGTTCCTTCTCGCTATCAGCTTTCTTGGTCTTGTGATAAGCGTCTTCTTCCATGTCAGCCCAAAACCTCAGGATATCACCTTCGAAGAGGACGTCAACCTCGTCTGCACTGGCAGAAAAAGAGCATGAACTCCAGAAACTTTGGAGTGCTTGCGTGAGTAAATGTGATCCTTGGTACAAAGACTTGTACCTCAATAAAAAAGGACTTGTACCTTGCATGAAGCTGCTTTGTGTGGTAGTACCAGTACAGAAATGCTGATTGGAGAAGAGTGCTTCTTCTAGCAGGTAATCAAAACTCCAGTATGGCAGCAAGTACATGCAAAAAAAGATAGCGTACTCCCTAAATTACAATCTTCAATAATTTCTTCTTTCCAGAGCAAAACAAGTAGTTCATCTTGCAAACAAGAAAGATAGTATCCATAGAGCTTACACGCAATTATATGTAGCATCACCGGAAAGTACTACAAAAAGCCTAAACATACTACAAAAAGGTTAAACATTACAGTGGAGCTGTTGAGTACTCACCTGAAATCCTGAAAGTAGTTTCCCTCCTCACAGAACCTTGAATTCTGAAAGAAGTTCCCTTCTTCGTAAGAACTCAAGTTTTCCATTAGAAAGAGTCGAGAGAAATAAGAGATGACAGCAATAGCTAGAGATGGCCACTCCTAATAATACCACTAGATTTAAGGACAAAGTTCATGAGGAACTAAATGCTTCTTTTGGTAACTACAGATTAAGCGCTAAAGTGAAGTGTGTGCAACCGTGCAATGGGACTAGGAAAGTGACCAATGATGCTCCTTTTTTTTGTACTACTTACCAAGGAGTACTTGCCTCGCATAGTGTTTGCAGAGTGAGCAGTACTCGTACTGCAACTTTTGTCACCTCTTCTCACTTGGGAATGGTCATTATTAGCAAAAACACAGTTCCCAACACTTAGCAATTTTTGATGCCTCGCGCTTTCCTCTTATCCTTCGACGTCATCTACATACTAACTGACATAATCATGCACTCATACACTAACATCTTTTCTTTTAGAGACTAGAGAGGACTCAAAGATACCGTAGGACCTATTCATATTGTTTTTTAGGATGGATTTTGATTACGATTGATAAATAATAGTGGCGGATAAAAACGACTGATAAATAGTAATAGCTAATAAATAATAGTGTAACAGAAGAAATGTGATGTAATGAAGGGCACTATAATATTTAGACCACCATACCACTTACATAATTGTGATACAATAAAATACAAACTAAGTTATAATATGTGAAAGCGAAAAGTAATGGCTGATGAATAATAGTGCCTGATAGAAGTGGCTTATAGAACCTGAAACATTCATATTGGCTTCTGCTTCCAGTCATTATTTTTCGCTTTCATATATTGTAATGTACTTTGTATTTTATTATAACACAATTCTGTAAATCACATGACGATCCAAATGTTGTCTTCATTGCACTGTCATTCTTACATAATGTACTACTATTCGCCAGCTACTACTATTCACCAATCGCTCCAATAAATCATATTACTATTTATCAGCTGTAACAAAAAAAGTGATCAATAAAAGTCAATATAAACATGCAGTACATCTATGGACAAAAAAATTGCATACGTGCGCACGCAACTACTCACACTTGCAGTATAGTACTCATTCACTCATAAACCACATCTTTTTACTGAAGCTTTTTTTATTAATCCATTACGAGTAGTATCCTACTCACAATTTTAGGCAAGTATTGCCATGAAACAGTCTTTCCTTTATTTTATCCATTAGATTTTCATTTCATTTAGGAGGTGCTGTGATGGAATAATAACAGAAGGCCACCATGCACATTTACTAGTAGAAACGTTTTGTGGATCGTGGTGCAATATCCCCCTAGCTTTGGATGCGCTACTAGTGCCCTGCCGATTCTCCATGATCATGATTATACCTGGGTCTAATCAGGTCTTTTTCGCTGCTTTGCCCAGTCTCAAATGGATGTGATTGGGCCACATAATGCAACATGCACGAATCACAACATACAAGTACTATTGCATCGATGCGACGACGATGTCCAAACTACTGCGCCTTTACCTCACTAGTAGTGTGCCCGTACTAACGCTACGATAAAATATAAAATAAGATAAAATTTGTAAAAAAATAAAACGAACAATCAGATTTATTAAGATTCACGTCTCATATATTGTATAACCAAATATTTTTGTCACATAATGAATGTATATATTTAAAAAATTAATGGGAAAATATTGGGACATACCTCAGTTGATAGTGTCAGAACAACAAAAATCACTCTTCAACATAAAGAAACCACTCTGAAACTTTCATGTTTATTAATACAGTATGTTTCTTGTTAAATATGAGACGCAGCTGCCACAATCATGTTATTGTGCCAAATGAGCCCCTTCCACTGCATAAGTCATCATAAGTTTCTTCTGGTGTCAATGTCATAAATGGGCAAAACAATTCAGGAAAGAAGAAACAACAGATGAAGATGCATTGAAGACCATTGCACAGATATCACCAGATTGGATTCAAAGATACATCGGATACAACACACTGTAATTCCATGTTTTACTAAAATTACTGAATAACAAGATACCTCTTTTGCAAGTATTTAGTGACAACCCCAGATCCAGGGGCAAGGCTTGTCTTCACCCATGGTTTCACCTGAAAAGTACCGTTCCACGGTCAACAGAAAGCAGAGAAATACAAAACAAGATAAAATTTGTAAAAAATAAAACGAACAATTAGATTCATTAAGATTCATGTCTCATATATTGTATAACCAAATATTTTTGTCACATAACTCATAACCACTTAACTGATAGTCAAGGGTGGCAAAAGGCTTACCCAATTGCTGACCATATCATGATATCATACTCTGAATATGCAGCAAAGAGGAACTGGTGAAGATCTGCAAAAGGGGATTATGGCATGAAACTTTACAACAGCTCATTAGAAAACATAATAGTTATGATGACAAGTGCCCTTACATGGACGCATGAGTTCCTCAGGATTCTCAGCTGCAGATCTATGGTCAAACAGAGTATAGTCAATGTCTAAGATGAGCAGTTTTTCCCTTTGCGGCACGGATTCAATAGCTTGATCTACAGGAATAGGAACAGAAAGATATGTTAACCACCACTTAGGTTTAATAAGATAGTAAGAGCTCAACAACTTCCTTTCACAACCAACAGCATGCATTCCTCCACTGGTTGCTTCTGTTGTTGTCTAGACAGTATCAGAAGTAGATTAGTAGATTACAGTAAATAAAGGAGATAAACATGAGAGATATGATTAACAGATTATTGCTCACAGAACTTTGTGTGACTCTGGGTTCAATCAGTGCCCACCCAAGCAGAGAAAACAATGGTTGTCAGTTTCGTCACTGTAATCGCTGTTGATCCATGAACAAGTGAAATCACACAATATTTTCTACTATCAAGGTGTTCAAACTACTCACAACCGGAACCATGCAGGAAATCAGACCAATTTCACATAGGTTGAAGGGAGAACAATCACTAAGAAGAGCATCAGGACTAACAATAAAAAGGTAAAATTGTAGAACCGTACAAGCATGCACAAGGAGGAAGCATATAACAGGAAAAACAGGAAATGAAAATGACAAGGAAATATACCTTATACTGATTTGCGCGCCGTTCTAATTTTTTCTTGTAGACATCTTTATCCTTGATAGCAGTAACTTCATTCTGGCCTAATTCGTGATCATCGCGTATATCTGGATCATCTTCTTGGTCCACAAATATTTCATCTTCACCAGTACTGCAAATTTAGTGCAAGACAACTCAATATACATATAAATTACTTTGAAAGGAACAGTGGGCACCTTCCAAATGGGAGGAAACTCAAATTCAAAATCTTGCTCACCTGCAAAGAAACACTGCTTTACCATTAAGTACCAGCAAGATATAGTGCCAAGCGTTCTAGATTAAGAGAGATATAGTATTTGTAATTATTATATATAAAAAGAGAAAAAATAAAGCCTAAAGTCAAGCTTGATATCAACAAAGGAAGCAAACACAAAATTCTGTCCTTTAGCATCTGCACAACGCTACCAGTTTGGCACAAAGAAGCAAACCTATGAATGGTTGTAAAACTAACACTGCAAGTTCATGCCACTTTGAATATGCTAAGCTTAAATCAAGTGTTCAAAAGTACAGAAACCTCATTAATACACAATGAAACAAAGTCCTCTTAATTCTTTGTTAACTTGCTCGATAGTAACATCTAAGAAGGAAATACTATAAGCTTAACTAATTATAAATCAAACTGAATTATTCAGTATGGTTCCCATATATTTTATGCACAGAGATAAACTTGCAAATACAGAATTCACCGCTGAAAGAAAAACAAGAACATCTCCCATCACCATGAGTCCTTCACTGAAGTTAACCCCCAATGAACAAATATTGGGATGAAATTCACAATATGCCACTGAATAACAATAGAGGCTAGATTGATCAAACAAACTACTATTCCACACAATGTACCTAAATTTTCCAGAGGCTCAAACTCAACTGTATGAGAAGTATGCCATCACTCTCTCTATATTTTTTTTGAAAGGAAAGAAGTACACCATCCCTGAATTACATACCAAATATTACCACCACCTAGAGAACTAAGCGGAAGGAAAACCAGGCTGCCGGCGCGCTTGGTGCGGGCGACGAAGAGGGGCGCCGGCCGCCGACGAGCTGTACGGATGGGGGCGGGCAAGGTAAAGCTCGCCTGGCTTGTTCAACTGCTCAGAGAAACAAAGGGGGAACAGAAAAAACCAAGAATCCACATTATGGCAGGAACGGGATGAAATCGAGGCCAACCCATTGCACGAACCGACGACTCCGTCGTCCCAAAATCGCAGCTTTAGAGGGCGCCTACCAAGAACGGCGGGTTCGGGCGCCGGACGATACGACCGCCGCCGCCGTTGCGAGCGGCGCGATAACGCGACGACAATGAGCAGCAGCCCGGCCGCCGCGGCCGACGCCACCGCGGGCACCACCCACCGGCCGTGGTGGTGGTTGTAACATCCTGAAAAATGATATTAAGGAAATGTGAAGTTATCAATTATAATTGTATTGTATTTCCGTTTGCTTTTGGAGTTATAATATTTTCTTAAAATTTGGCAAAAGATTTAAAAGATAAAAGGAGCAAGAAGGAAAAACCCACACATGAAATAACAAGAAATTAAGAATTGTAGACACGAATCTGAGAAGATGATCCAAAGATACTGAAGGAAGAAACCAGTTAAAAATATACCACCTCATTGTGAAAACTAGTATAAAAGAGCAATACAAAAATAAAGGAATAATAAAGTAGCCAAGAGGAAATATATAGGAAGGCAAGTAAATAGGTAAATGAAGTAAATGTATATATGTGAATATATATATATATATATATAAGTAAAATAGATATATGTACACATATAAACCAGAGAATAAATAAGAATGAGTATGCATGTATATACCAGGATACATATATATATACAGAGGTATGTATATACATATTCAAATGCAAAAGCAAAATGAAAAAAAATGCAATGGGGTGGGGCAGCGGACCAGCCCGGCCAATGCCCACCCCCCCACCACCTTCCTCAGCGCGCCCACCTTCCTCCTCCTCGCCGAAGGGCACCCCATTTCACTGTTTTCTTCCTCCACTGTCTCGCAAGTTCCAAACAGGGCTGAACCCTTTGCCCGGATCGACGCCGCCGGACCGGGACCGCGGCTCGCCCGAACTCATGCTCGCAAAGTCCACCGCCGTCCGTCGGGTCGCCTCGCTATGCCGCGCGCGCGCCGGTCGGCGCGTATTCCGCCCCGCGCGTTGAAATGGCGCCCGGCCGAATCCACGCTGCACCCGAAATCCCTCCTCTCGTCGGGCGTGCGGCGCGATCTTCGCAGATCCCCAGCGCCATCACCCCGAATCCCGTGAATCCCGCGCCAGAATCGCCTCCACCGCCACGACATGACCGCCGGGCGGAGCACCACTGCTAGCCCCGCTCGCCCTCTATAAGGACCCCGAGCGCTCTTGAGTTCCCACGCCCGTCCTCCTCTCACCAAAACCAATCGAGCCAAGAACCCGTGGCGCCGTCGGTCGTGCTTCTTCCCAACCCCGACCACCGGAGCTTCCCGTTGATTCAAGCGCGGGAACTCAATACCTCCTACCCACACCACCTCCGAGCACCGCCGATCGACACCGGTCTTCCCGAGCCTCCCGACGACCCTACGACGCCGGCGCGACGACCCTCCCGAATCTCCGCCACCGCTCGCCGCGGCCATCTCGGGCCTCCCGGACTCGACTCCACCACCTCCGACACCCTCTCGACTTCGCAACGTGTTTTGCCCTTCACCGCACCCTCCGGTCACCCTCCGTGACGACACCGCCGCCCGACCGCCGCCCGAGCTTCCTGCCGACCTTCTCCCAAGCCTTATTCAAAGAGCCGCCGCCTCTCGGTCGTAAGGCCGTGTGCTCGGGTGGCTAGCGCCAGCAAACTCTTGCGATCGGCCGGTTAATTCCTCGCCGCACTTTTAGTTGGAATTTCTTTTCACGTGATACGCTAGGAGTATTGGTATAAGGGATTAATCGACCGTATAGGATAAGCAACACTTGAGTCTCACTGCTAGCGCAAAGAAACTCTCTTCCCCGGTTCCACGGCGCGCTCGAGCCCGGCTCACCACACCGGTTGAATTTTTCTTTTAATCCCGGCCGACAGTGGGCCCCACTGTCGTGATCAGAACTAAGCTGCCATCGACACTGGGCCCGCATGTCGATGGCCTCGGGTTAGAAATAAATTGATAAAGTAACCCGGACCCACTGTCATAGGTACAACGCAGAAAATAATAAATTACTGAAAATGAATTAAAAATAACTAGTGGGACCCACATGTCGACTTTTCCCAATTTCTGGATTTTTATGAACGAGGACTTTAAATGCTTGTAACTTCTTCATCCTAACTCCAATTAAGTGGGACAAATTTCTAAATTCATCTAAATTCGAGAACTAGCAAATGAAACCAGAACCATAATTTTTAGAGTCTATTTGAATTTCGTGACTTTTGAGTGATTATTGCTTTTCTTTTTTTGGGTTTTTGCACGATTAAATAGCGTCACGAGGTCCAAGAAGAAGAGGAGGAGGCACCACCTTAGGAGCTTCAAAATCAAGACCTCGACCCCGTGACCAAGGCGAGTTAACACTTGACCATATTGAACCCATGTTTGTGCAAATGATAATTTCTTTTAAATCTAGCAAATTGCATGCTATCTTTTATGAGCAAAGTTAATTTGACTTTGATAATCATTAGTTATGTCCCTTAATATGCTTGTTGGTATATTCCATTGATTCCATTTTGATGAGTGAACCTTGTCACCATAGTAACTTATGTAATATTGTAGATTTTTGCAAATAAGTCCCTATATACAATGATGCTTAGAAATCTTTGGGTAGTTGGGGTATTCGATACCCCATGATCAACACTTTCAACATGCAATGATTTGGGCGATCATGGTGGGAATGATCATATACTTTAGCATTGTTATTTTATGCCCTGAAAACCCCAAAAATGCTTATGTACTGGATGGATGGTTAGGGGTTGGGTGTGGTGCGATGGAAGCACAAAATATGAAATGCGGTAGGACCATCCGGTAGCCCTAAGGACCGAATCTCGTCATGATACCCGTGTAAAACAGTGCAACCACAAGTCAGTAAAGTACAACCTAGCTCGAGAGACTTACTAGACCTGGAAGTCATTCTCACAAAGTAGGGTGATGAGCTAGTGCAAGTGGTCATCCATAGGGCGACTTGAATGGGACACTCGTGAGAGTGAGGTTCTCTCATGGCGGGCTAGCGGGGCGTGGCCAGTGCTAGACGCGTTGAAGTAGGATATCCCGCACAACGTATGGGACCCACCGCAAGTGGGAACGACCCATAGGGTGAAATGACGAGAAGGGCGAGGTACGTTGAGCGATTCTTGTGATGGTTTGTTCAACCACACGGCTTAGGAATCGTGTGGGGCAACGAGTGAACCGTCTCTTGTGGGTAAAGTGTACGAACTCTGCAGAGTCAAAACTATTCGAATAGCCGTGCCCACGGTTAAGGGCGGACATGGGAGCTTAACTAGATATAGTTCTATTTCAAAATGAGTTGGAAATGGGATTGGGAAATGGTAGGGCAAAGGACCGCCCTAATTTGAGTTGTCCTGGGTGTCATCTCAGTGGTAAATTAAGCGGCTATATGCTGAAATAAACTATGTGGTGCAGGAGCCATGTAACGGTGGATGACTTCTGTGCCAGAAATGAACTATATCATATGTCCTAAAAACAATGGTCCGGATTTGTAAAACTGCTAGGTCATAGGAGTTTTTAGTTAATTGTATTCAAAAGCACTCATCGCAAAACAAAATAACCCAGAGCCTTCCTTGACAAACCTAGCATGTATATATTGCATTCTGTGTGTTGACTCGCGGGCACGGTGGATTGTGCTCACACTCGCATTACACAACACAGAGACAGCGTTACAAGATCATTATGCTTACGAGGATGCCCCTGCTGAGGAGGAGAAGGACAATGGAGGAAACTAAGGCGTAGGACCCGTTGGATAGTCATAGACAAGTAGACCCTTGGCTTTGTGTGCACGTATATTGTCGGATTCCTGGCGATATATATTGCACACATTACCCTTCCAGTCGCTTGCCTGTGGTTATGGCTTTACTTTTGCTTCTATTTCCACTGTGTGCTTGTAATGGAGACACTTGGCCTATCGGCCCCTTTTGTAAATCGTCACCCGACGTGGTGTAACTTAAACTCGTAATATTATTATCATGCGATGTATGGCGTGATTTAGCAATGTACGTGTGTGCACTAACTACGATCCAGGATTAGTGCGAGAAAACATGAGATTCGGATTGAAAAATCCGGTCCGAGCAGAGTGGTATCGAGCATACGATCGTAGGGTAAAAGCCTTAGAACGGTACTAGGATGGGTATAGGAACACAGAGCTATGAAATAAAAAAATTTAAAATATAGCATAATATCTCTTTTCCTTATCCATCTTAGATCTATTTCTAGCCTATCATTCATTGGTATTTCCAAAAGTTACTAACACTAGTTATTTAAATGCACAGATGGCGAGAAATGGTGAGGACAACCACGGGACTACATGGCCCATGCCGCACAAGAGGGGATTTTGTAAGGATATGCGGAAGCTTCTACACTACTTGGGGTATAAGGATCAACCTATCTACAGAGGGCTCAAGCTTAACACGGAGGAGTGGAGTCATGGCTAATGGAGGTGTTCATATACAACAAAAGAGAGCAAGACCCACCCCATGTCTTCTCGTCGAGCACCTTTGGAGGAGTACTAGGCGCGGCTCTTCAGATGCTTTGCGCGCTAGCATTGCCGCTTCAGGCGACATTTACAAGGCCCCATTCGACACGCGCCTCATCGCTTCTATCCATCGCGCGGATGGTGCGCGCTAATGAGACCAATCTGCCGATCGATGAGAATGACCCAAGGCTCACACATCAGTCGACCTAACTCGGGCCATGGGAGCGGCCCACACCGTGGCCTTGGAGAGATCACCACCCTCCGTCGCCACTCGTCACCAAGCACACCGCGATGACGACACTTCAGAGCAGCTCGCCCGGTGCGGCGGTGCCTTGCTCGAGCCAAGGAAGAGGTACCGCCGCCGGGCCCAGCCTCCACAGCCCCCGCACCCGCAAAGCACGGCACCTCCTCCGTCGGGTCGAGCCCTCGCACCCGACCGACCGCGACGTAAAGCACGCGACCCGGGGCCCGTCCGCTATTCGGCGGGAGGGCCTCCCGAGCCGTAGCCCCAAGTACTCCATCGGACTATGAGCCATCGGAGCCCGGTGGTAGTCGGTCCCGCTCCGGCCACCGAACTCTGACCCTTCCAAAGACTGGTGCTGGTTTTATGGAGGAGTAGGCGGGGTGTTGTCGTACTTGCCACATGTAGCGCAAGTACTAAATTCATGTATCTTAGTATGTTGTATCAGTTCCCAGTACTGTAGTCGTAGCCTGCCGAACTTTAATTATTATGATGTTGTAACAGTAAGTCCAGCCTAAAGAGTCGGCTATGTGATGTTGTATGATTAATGCAGGCTTTATGTTGGAACTATTTTGTCGTTTGTCTTATTGGTTCTGTTGCATGGAATGGTACCATTGTTTCAACTGTCTATTACTAGTATTAAATCGCAGAACTATATCTGCAGATGGCCAGCCAAAGGACAACGAGGGCACGAGCCAGCGCCAACCTTAATCAGTAGAGGTAGACTCCACTCGGGGAGCCCTGCCTGAAGGGCAAGGTAGGCCCCAAGACCAAGATGATGACCTTCCACCCCCGCCAGATAGCACCACCTTAGCTCAAGTAATGGCGCAACAGACTCAACTGCTGCAGGCCATCTACCATGGTCAGCAAGGAGGCTCCAGCAGCCATAGGGCCGACTTGGCAGACTTTCAGACGACAAGGCCGCTCACCTTTGCATCCGCTGATGAACCCTTAGAGGCCGAGGACTGGCTCAGAGATACAGAAAGGAAGCTGCGACTGGCCAAGATCGCCGAAGAAGATAAGGTGGTGTTTGCTGCACATCAACTGCAAGGTGCTGCAGCGGCATGGTGGGAGAATTACTTGGCTGCCAGAGGCCAAGAGGATGCCACCACCGGGAACGATGCAGAGGCTATCCCTTGGGCGAGTTCGGACACTTTCAAGGCCAACTTCATTCCAGCCGGAGTCATGAGAATGAAGAAGAACGAATTTCGCACTCTCAAGCAAGGCAACATGACTGTTAATGAGTATTTCACCAAGTTCACCCAATTAGCCCGCTATGCCCCGAAGGACATAGCAGAAGAAGAAGAAAAGATTGACATATTCTTTGAAGGGATGAATCAAGAATTGAGAGTTCAATTGATCACCCAAGATTTCACCGATTCACCAATCGGTGAACAAGGCATTGGTCTTGGAAAATGAGAAGAAGAACTTGGAGGCCACCGCAGGCGAAAGTTGTCAATTCAGCGACCCCAAGGAGGTTCATCCGAAATTCTTCAACAACCCTTCTTTTCCGCACCCGGCCGGTCTAGTGCATCTACTCCAAAGACCCGTCCAAGTGGAAGCTCCTTCCGCACACGCCAAGCCGCCAATCCATTGGGGCGAACCACGCCATCAACGGAGCCGCCGGTTGTGGAGAGAAAGGACACTTTGTCGACCAATGTCCGCAACGTCGGACCAATCCATGACGGATCAACCTAGGGACCACCTCGCGCGCGCCAGCCTCGGCACCCGATGAGGACATCGAGCTCGCGAGCTAGCAAGAGTGCCTCGGCGCCAACCGCGGCGGGTTAATCATATCACGGCCAAGAAGCTCAAGAAGTCGTGGAGTCCTCATGGGTACGTTCTCTGTCAACACCATTCCAGCACAAGTATTATTTGATTCGGGGCTTCACATTCATTTATATCCAAGAGATATCTTGATAAACCGGGTTACCCACCTTTACTTTGAAGAAGCCATTGGAGCTCAGTTCACCAGCTGGCCCAATTACTGCTACCCTAGTATGTCCTAAGGTCATTATTACTATGGAAAGAATTAACTTTCCAGCAGACCTAGTAGTAATAAGCTCTCAAACCTGGACATCATACTGGGAATGGACCGTTAACTAGATACCAAGGGGTCATAGAATGTGCCACCGGATGGTGAAACTGGTCAGATGTCCCGGGTTGCCCGTAGAAGTCAAAGTGGACCGGCCATACCGATGGGGTCGTGCAATATTCTATTGTGAAGATGTACCCCTAGAAGGAATGATAGTGGTACAAGATTACCCTGAAGTATTCCCTGAAGAATTACCTGGAATGCCCCCGGATAGGGATATGGAGTTTGTGATTAATCTGAAGCCAGGAGCTGCTCCAGTATCCAAAAGGCCCTATAGGATGACAGTAGAAGAGCTGGAAGAATTGAAGAAACAACTCCAAGATATGCAAGAGAAGGGATTCATCAGACCTAGCTCATCACCTTGGGGATCTCCAGTGCTGTTTGTGAAGAAGAAGGATGGTACCGCAAGGATGTGTGTGGATTACCGAGCCTTAAATGAAGTAACCATCAAGAACAAGTACCCCCTTCCTAGGATTGATGACCTATTCGATCAACTTGGTGGGGCTACCGTATTCTCTAAAATAGATTTGAGGTCGGGATATCACCAGTTGAAGATCAGAACTGAAGATATACCCAAGACAGCCTTCACGACTAGATATGGGCTGTATGAATTCACGGTCATGTCCTTTGGACTAACAAACGCCCCAGCATATTTTATGAACCTCATGAATAAGGTATTCATGGAGTATTTGGATAAGTTTGTAGTGGTGTTTATTGATGACATCCTTATATACTCCAAGAATGCGGAGGAGCATGCAGAACACCTACGTGCGGTATTGGAGAAGCTAAAAGAGCATCAACCGTATGCCAAGTTTAGCAAGTGTGAGTTCGGGTGAAGGATATTAGCTTTTGGGACATATAGTTTCGTAGAAGGAGTATCTGTTGACCACGCCAAAATAGCGGCGATGTCGAATGGCAACACCCACCTCCGTAATGTAAGTGAGAAGTTTTCGGGGTTGGCGGGGATACTACAGAGATTCATAGAGGATTCTCTAGAATCGCCGTGCCAATGACCCAACCGCTTAAAAGGATCGAAGTTTGAATGGACTCAAGCTCAGAAGAGTTTTCGAGAACTGAAAAGAGGTTGACCACCACCCCCGTGTTAATACTACCAGATGTACGCAAGGACTTTGAGGTGTACTGTGATGCCTCACATCAAGGACTGGGATGCGTGCTAATGCAAGGAGGCAAGGTTGTTGCATACGCTTCCAGACAGCTTCGTCCCCATGAAGCCAATTATCCGACCCATGATCTAGAACTAGCTTCGGTGGTTCATGCCCTGAAGATTTGGCGACACTACTTGATTGGGAACCACTGTGACATCTACACAGATCACAAGAGCCTCAAGTATTTCTTTACTCAATCTCACCTCAATCTGAGGCAAAGAAGGTGGCTGGAACTGATCAAGGATTATGATCTGAGTGTGCACTACCACCCTGGGAAGGCTAATGTGGTAGCAGATGCTTTAAGCCGTAAAGCTTATTGCAACAACCTCATGGTTCAAGAACATCAACCCGAGCTCTACAAGGAGTTAGAAGCCTTGAATTTGGAAATAGTAGAGGAAGGCACCTTAGCTACAATGGAAGTGCAGCCAAGTATAGAAGAAAAGATTATAACTGCACAAAAGGAAGATTCAACTGCCAAAAGAATGAAGAGGCTAATGGAAGAAGGAAAGGCTCCTAAGATGAGAATGGATCAACAGGGAGTGTTGAGATACGGGACTCGTATTTTTGTGCCTCATCAAAAGGACCTTAAAGACCTGATCCTCAAAGAAGCTCATAGCTCGCATACTCTCTCCACCACAGGGCACCAAGATGTATCAGATTTGAAGCAATGCTATTGGTGGCCAAGAATGAAGAGGACATAGCGAGTTTGTGGCTTGTTGCGATGTGTGTCACGAGTGAAGGTTGAACACCAAAGGCCAGCGAGCTTGCTACAGCCCTTACAAGTACCTCAGTGGAAGTGGGAAGAAGTCGGAATGGACTTTATCACAGGACTTTCACGAACCAAGTCAGGATATGACTCCGTGTGGGTTATAATTGACAGGTTGACCAAGGTTGCCCATTTCATTCCTGTCAAGACCACATACAAAGGAGATAAGCTAGCAGAGCTGTATATGTCACGCATTGTGTGTTTACATGGAGTGCCAAAAAGAATAGTCTCGGATCGAGGTTCCCAGTTCACCTCGCATTTTTGGTCCAGCTTACATGAAGCCCTCGGCACCCATCTGGATTTCAGTACCGCATACCACCCTCAGACAGATGGTCAGACTGAAAGAGTAAATCAAATATTGGAGGACATGCTCCGAGCTTGTGCCTGGATTTTTCAAAAGAGTGGGATAAGTGTCCGCCAGTATGCCGAATTTGCCTACAACAATAGCCACCAAGCCACCTACAAATGTCCCCATTTGAGCGTTGTATGGAAGAAAGTGCGAACCCCGCTTCACTGGTGGAAGTAGGAGAAGGCTATATCTTTGGCCCGGATACATTAAAACAGTAGAAGAAAAGTTCGCATAATCGAGAGATTGCTAGCACCCCACCCGAGCAAAAGAGCTATGCGGACAAGAGAAGAAGACCACTAAGCTTCAAGTTGGAGATCATGTTTATCTCAAGGTATCACCATTGCGGAGTCAAGCGATTCAAGGTTAAAGGCAAGCTTACCCCACGATATGTTGGGCCATTCCCAATTGTGGCTAAAAGGGAGAAGTTGCCTACCGGCTAGAGTTGCCCTCAAATCTAGGCGATGTGCACAACGTCTTCCATGTGTCCCAACTCAAGAAGTGCCTACGAGTGCGGAGGATCAAGCCCCATTGGAAGCGATCGAGATTGAAGAAGACCTAACCTACAAGGAGCGTCCAATCAAGATCTTGGACACCGTGGAGAAAAAGACACGAACTCAAATCATTCGCATGTGCAGAGTGCAATGGAGCCATCACTCCAAGAAAGAAGCTACAGGGAACGAGAGGATCAATCTGCGAAAGATTACCCCGATTTATTCACTAGGTAGACCGAATCTCGGGTCGAGATTCTTTTAAGGGGTAGATTTGTAACATCCTGAAAAATGATATTAAGGAAATGTGAAGTTATCAATTATAATTGTATTGTATTTCCGTTTGCTTTTGGAGTTATAATATTTTCTTAAAATTTGGCAAAAGATTTAAAAGATAAAAGGAGCAAGAAGGAAAAACCCACACATGAAATAACAAGAAATTAAGAATTGTAGACACGAATCGAGAAGATGATCCAATTATCTGAAGGAAGAAACCAGTTAAAAATATACCACCTCATTGTGAAAACTAGTATAAAAGAGCAATACAAAAATAAAGGAATAATAAAGTAGCCAAGAGGAAATATATAGGAAGGCAAGTAAATAGGTAAATGAAGTAAATGTATATATGTGAATATATATATATATATATGTAAGTAAAATAGATATATGTACACATATAAACCAGAGAATAAATAAGAATGAGTATGCATGTATATACCCAGGATACATATATATATACAGAGGTATGTATATACATATTCAAATGCAAAAGCAAAAATGAAAAAAATGCAATGGGGTGGGAGCGACCAGCCCGAGCCGCCCAAATGACCACCCCACCACCTTCCTCAGCGCGCCCACCTTCCTCCTCCTCGCCGAAGGGCACCCCATTTCACTGTTTTTCTTCCTCCACTGTCTCGCAAGTTCCAAACAGGGGGCTGAACCCTTTGGCCCGGATCGACGCCGCTTCGGACCGAAGGACCGCGGCTCGCCCCGAACTCATGCCTGCAAAGTCCACCGCCGTCCCGTCGGGTCGCCTCCCGCTATGCGCGCGCCGCCGCCGGGTCACAGTATTCCGCCCCGCGCCGTTGAAATGGCGCCCGGCCGAATCCACGCTGCACCAAAATCCCTCCTCTCGTCGGGCGTGCGGCGCGATCTCGCAGCCCCAGCGCCATCACCCCGAATCCCGTGAATCCGCGCCAGAATCGCCTCCACCGCCACGACATGACCGCCGGCGGAGCACCGTGCTAGCCCCGCGCCCTCTATAAGGACCCCGAGCGCTCTTGAGTTCCCACGCCCGTCCTCCTCTCACCAAAACCAATCGAGCCAAGAACCCGTAAGCGCCGTCGGTCGTGCTTCTTCCCAACCCCGACCACCGGAGCTTCCGTTGATTCAAGCCGCGGAACTCAATACCTCCTACCCACACCACCTCCGAGCACCGCCGATCGACACCGGTCTTCCTGAGCCTCCCGACGACCCTCGACGCCGGCGCGACGACCCTCCCGATCTCCGCCACGCTCGCCGGCCATCTCGGGCCTCCCCGGACTCCGACTCCACCACCTCCGACACCCTCTCGACTTCGGCAACGTGTTTTTGCCCTTCACCGCACCCCTCCGGTCACCCTCCGCTGACGACACCGCCGCCCGACCGCCGCCCCGAGCTTCTCTGCCCCGACCTCCTCCCCAAGCCTTATTCAAAAGAGCCGCCTCGCCCTCTCAGTCAGGTAAGGCCGTGTGCTCGGGTGGCTAGCGCTGTGCAAACTCTTGCGATCGGCCCGGGTTCGAATTCCCTCGGCCGCACTTTTAGTTGGAATTTCTTTTCACGTGATACGCTAGGAGTATTGGTATAAGGGGATTAATCGACCCGTATAGGATAAGCAACACTTGGAGTCTCACCTGGCTAGCGCAGCAAACTCTCTTCCCCGGTTCCTCGCCGCAGCTGCCGAGCCCGGCTCACCGCGCGCGGTTGAATTTTTCTTTTAATCCCGGCCGACAGTGGGCCCCACTGTCACGGTCATGAACTAAGCGGCTCATTGACAGCTGGGCCCGCATGTCAGTGGCCTCGGGTTAGAAATAAATTGATAAAGTAACCCCGGACCCACCTGTCATAGGTACAACGCAGAAAATAATAAATTACTGAAAATGAATTAAAAATAACTAGTGGGACCCACATGTCAGACTTTTCCCAATTTCTGGGATTTTTATGAACGAGGACTTTAAATGCTTGTAACTTCTTCATCCTAACTCCAAATTAAGTGGGACAAATTTCTAAATTCATCTAAATTCGAGAACTAGCAAATGAAACCAGAACCATAATTTTTAGAGTCTATTTGAATTTCTGGTGACTTTTTGAGTGATTATTGCTTTTCTTTTATTTGGGTTTTTGCACGATTAAATAGCGTCGAGGTCCAAGAAGAAGAGGAGGAGGCAGCCACCTTAGGAGCTTCTGAAAATCAAGACCTCGACCCCCGTGACCAAGGCGAGTTAACACTTGACCATATTGAACCCATGTTTGTGCAAATGATAATTTCTTTTAAATCTAGCAAATTGCATGCTATCTTTTATGAGCAAAGTTAATTTGACTTTGATAACTGTTAGTTATGTCCCTTAATATGCTTGTTGGTATATTCCATTGATTCCATTTTGATGAGTGAACCTTGTCACCATAGTAACTTATGTAATATTGTAGATTTTTGCAAATAAGTCCCTATATACAATGATGCTTAGAAATGTTTGGGTAGTTGGGGTATTCGATACCCCATGATCAACACTTTCAACATGCAATGATTTGGGCGATCATGGTGGGAATGATCATACTTTAGCATTGTTATTTTATGCCCCGAAAACCCCAAAAATGCTTATGTACTGGATGGATGGTTAGGGGTTGGGTGTGGTGCGATGGAAGCACAAAATATGAAATGCGGTAGGACCATCCGGTAGCCCTAAGGACCGAATCTCGTCATGATACCCGTGTAAAACAAAGGCAACCACAAGTCAGAAAGTACAACCTAGCTCGGTGACTTACTAGACCTGGAAGTCATTCTCACAAAGCGAGGTGATGAGCTAGTGCAAGTGGTCATCCATAGGGCGACTTGAATGGGACACTCGTGAGAGTGAGGTTCTCTTGTGGCGGGCTAGCGGGCGTGGCCACCGCTAGACGTTCGAAGTAGGATATCCCGCACAACGTATGGGACCCACCGCAAGTGGGAACGACCCATAGGGTGAAATGACGAAAGGGCGAGGCACGTTGAGCGATTCTTGTGATGGTTTGTTCAACCACACGGCTTAGGAATCGTGTGGGGCAACGAGTGAACCGTCTCTTGTGGGTAAAGTGTACGAACTCTGCAGAGTCAAAACTATTCGAATAGCCGTGCCCACGGTTAAGGGCGGACATGGGAGCTTAACTAGATATAGTTCTATTTCAAAATGAGTTGGAAATGGGATTGGGAAATGGTAGGGCAAAGGACCGCCCTAATTTGAGTTGTCCAGGTGTCATCTCGTTGGTAAATTAAGCGGCTATATGCTGAAATAAACTATGTGGTGCAGAGCCATGTAACGGTGGATGACTTCGTGCGAAATGAACTATATCATATGTCCTAAAAACAATGGTCCGGATTTGTAAAGCTGCTAGGTCATAGGAGTTTTTAGTTAATTGTATTCAAAAGCACTCATCGCAAAACAAAATAACCCGAGCCTTCCTTGACAAACCTAGCATGTATATATTGCATTACGTGTGTTGACTCGCGGCACGGTGGATTGTGCTCACACTCGCATTACACAACACAGAGACAGCGTTACAAGATCATTATGCTTACGAGGATGCCCCTGCTGAGGAGGAGAAGGACAATGGAGGAAACTAAGGCGTAGGACCCGTTGGATAGTCATAGACAAGTAGACCCTTGGCTTTGTGTGCACGTATATTGTCGGATTCCTGGCGATATATATTGCACACATTACCCTTCCAGTCGCTTGCCTGTGGTTATGGCTTTACTTTTGCTTCTATTTCCGCTGTGTGCTTGTAATGGAGACACTTGGCCTATCGGCCCTTTTGTAAATGTCACCCGACGTGGTGTAACTTAAACTCGTAATATTATTATCATGCGATGTATGGCGTGATTCAGCAATATGCGTGTGTGCACTAACTGCGATCCGAGGATTAGTGCGGTAAAACATGATGATTCGGATTGAAAAATCCGGTCCGATATGGTGGCGCGCGCCTTCGACCCCATGCGCTCCACCTCCTCCTCCCACGCACGTACGTATGCACACAGCGCGCGCGGTGGTGCTGCACACCTCTGCTCCTTGCCTCCTTGCCCTGCAAGCGACTCCTCAAAGGCGGCGGCCTCTTCTTGGCCTTCTCTCCCCGCTTCTCGCCTTCTCCTTTTTGATCGAGTGCGTGTTTCGATGCGTTTGGATTCGCGGAGGGTGGGAGAGAGGCGGCGGAGCGAAGGGGGGGGGAGGAGGAGGCGGCGCGGGATGGGGAGGAGGAGGCGAGGGCGGCGCAGCGTCGGAGGAGGGAGGGGAGGAGGCGAGGGTGGCGCGGCGGCGGAGGAGGAAGGGGAGGAGGCGAGGGTGGCGCGGCGGCGGAGGAGGAAGGGGAGGAGCGATGGATCAACCGTGCGAGGGAGGATGGGGGAGGCGGAGGGAGGGGAGGCGCGGGGGAGGCGGAGGGAGACGCGGAGGGAGCGGAGGAGGCGCGGGGGAGGCGGAGGGAGGCGTAGCGGGAGGTGGCGGTGGCAGCGTGGGGTGGGTTTTAGGTTAAATGATGTGCATGATCCGGATGATTTTGACCTTAGGATCTTCAATGAGTAAGAGAAAAAGGTTTAAGGAGAGATCCAGACTATTCATTTGTATGAAGTTGGGTTAATTTGGTACACAAATCTGGGTGAACTTAGATTAGGCATGACTGTGGGGGTGGTTGAGGGGGTGGACTTAGTAAAGAGAATTTTGGTGAATCTACCCTACTCTTGGGTTGTTCCAGTATGTGCAATGTTGAATGGAGCTATTTTTGCTGCTTTTACAAGGCGAAAAAAAACTGCTTGGTTTTTCATTACTGTGAGAAAGCTATATGGTGTAATCGTGAGCAAAATCGTGTGTCAGATCCATATGTTGGAACTAGATGAGATCTCATGTATTGGCATTGTTGCAGAATCCAGCAGAAATGATTTTCCCATCAGTTGGCATAGCTGACTCCCGAGGCGAATATTGCGCGGCGCACGCTGCGAGGATCGAAGCAGCGGTTTAGCGCGATTGCTGCAGCGCCGTAAACGTCTTGTCTTTATTGTCACTTCGATTACATCACAATATTCGATTACATCACAATAATCTGAAATTAGCAGGGGCATAGATACGTCCTGCCCAGCAACACACCTGCGATCTCAAGGTTCAGGCTAAGGGATCTACTAGTAAAACAATAGCACTTGCAGAAAAATTCCTCATTTCTTTCAACACAATTTACATGACGCATGTAGAAAAATTAACTTTTACAAAGTTATGGATCCAAAAATCCCACACGCTTCGTCTCTTCCTATCTAAGGGATAAAGGAGCAGAAATACCACGGTATTTGGGCTCAATTGGCATGATGATACTGTTGCAACTCTATCCAAATTGGTATCACCGTTAAGTGTAACACACATGCTAGTGCAGCAAAACCCTCTGATTAGATACTGTTTACTCAGATTGAAGGTTTGGACATGTGCAGCTGCATTCTAGCTCTAAGCAACTGCTCACGCTGCAAACCTGTCCATAGTTTGCAAAGCAGTTCAACAGTGAAATCGAACTAGTGGTGCCCTGAAAATAAATTATACTATTTTGCATATACTCAACTTACTTCCACACTATATCACCCAAAAACTTCAGAGCAGGAACACCTCTAATCTCCATGTCCACAAGAGGTGCTTGAATTATGTTCAACCCCATCAGCTCTAGATCATTCTTTATCATATCCAATGCACGCGTTTGGTCCTACATGAAAGAAAATGGATAAATGGTCCTGCACATTGATAGTCTCTACAAGGAGTTCACAATTAGATGAAAAATCTAAATTGTTGCAGCCTCGTTTATACCTTTCTTTTTATAGCGCAAAATTTACAGTCTGACGACGATGGTGGTAGAACTTGGTTAACAATGAGTCTCCTTACAGGAACACTTTCCTTTTTCAAGGAAGAATGCAGTCTTGATGACTCACTAATCGCCATCACCTGAAAAAGCCCCCAAAAAAAGAAAGAGTATTTACCTGGATAAATAATGACAGAAGGGAACTGGAACTGGGGAGTTAAGAACAAAATTGTTACCGTTGGAATGGTCACGATTATAAATTCAGTTGATTCTGTATCACGAAAAAGCTCTCGCACTTTGACCATCCTTTCTCTGAGTTGCTCCAATTTGTTGGCCTTTAGGGGGGGTGGGGGAATTAATGAGTTCAAAGTTTTAAACAACTAGTGAAGAAACATTGTGTTTAGAGGAACTGAGCAAAAAAAATTACCGCATCCTGCTGTTGAACTTCTTGTCCAAAAACTGATTTAATAGCTGAAGTTGCAGAAGCAATTTTACTCCTCAGCTGGAAAACAAAAAACCAAAATCAGTATGAGAGAACTCAACTTGACACAAACTGCATCATTTGAAGTTGTCAGACTACACAAGATCCTATATCTGGTGAGATATCAAGTTCTTGTTAACGAGATTTTAAGAATTGACTTCACATGCACAAGATGGAATGGGCAACAAATTGCATCTTAACAATCATGATCTTGAGCCATATCAAGCAGGTGAAGGAGAAGCATGTGAGGTCTGGTTACTACTAGTGATTAAAAAAAGGTTAACCTCAATGAACACTGTAATGCACAAATCGTAAATAATATATTGAGCAGATGAATACACGGCAGGATATACAGCCTTGAAATTTTACAAAATCGAGTGTTAAAAAAACCACAATGGGAAGCCGCTAGTGATTGAAAAAAAATCACAATGTGTCTGGTTACTACTAGTGATTAAAAAAATGTTAACCTCAATGAACACTGTAATGCACAAACCGTAAATAATATATTGAGCAGATGAATATACAGCAGGATATACAGCCTTGAAAATTTACAAAATCGAGTGTTAAAAAAATCACAATGGGAAGCCACTAAACAAACACAAATTGATGGAGGATAGCAGCAGAGATGCAATCAACTTCCAAATTTGTCTAGCCGCAAAATGATAGAAGGTGGTTTTCAGAAGTAGAGTAATACAAGATAAATCATTTTTACTTCATTCAGTGATTCAGTATGGCCCTGTCAATGATACCATAAAACACCAAAGTTGACAATACCTTCAAGATCTTCCCAATGGATGCATCCAAGAAGTCTGGCAAGGATAGTAACCGAAGTGTATGACCCTGACAATGAGGGAGGCAAATCATAGATAATAATGCCACTGGGTGTCTGGATTATGAAAGCAACTTTGTGTACACAGTGATATGGTGATTACCGTAGGAGCAGTGTCAAATACAATGCGGCTAAACATGCTATACTCTTGTGCTTCAAGAAATTGCATTACCTGGAGTGACATGCAAATAGGGAGTCACAAGCTACAGCCAGAAGTATTAGATGAAATTAAGGAAACCATAAGCCCATGGGCATGTCTCCTTACCTTTGAAATTGCTATTGCTTCATCCAAACCCGGCGGTGGTGTGTCTAACAATTCCCCCAGCTTTAACTCCCCAAGCTGTATTGAATAAGATGGCAATTATAGAACCGAAGTTAGACAAACCAATTAACTCTAGTCACAAAGACGAGAGCCACTATATTGAACGTATCAGGAGGATGTACAGTAGTGAAAGCAAACATAAATAGAAATATGGTCGCGCACCTGCTCAACAAGCATCCCAAGGCCCATGCTGTCCATGAAATCTTTTACCCCAGTCCCTCCATTCTTTTGACTTGCTGTCCGAAATTCTTCCCGAGCCTTCTCAGGGTTTATCTGCATTAGAACTGCACGCTCAAGCACTATCCATATCAACCTAGAGTAAGTCATAAATATCATTACGCCAGCCCTCCACTACCTATTGCTCTGTAGCAGCTTAATCCTCCAGATTTCTAACCGGATTTTAAAAATTAACAGCTGCGAATTTTCAACTTATCACACTTCAAATGGTTCCACTGACCTAGGTATGTTACTGTTCGATTAAAAAAACGAATGATATGGCTATGACGACTATGCAAGAGAAACCAACCACAACAGCAGTTGGATGCAAAATTTCATTTTTGCACTCTAAAACCTGCTCGAGGCCAAAGGAAACCGCTATTATAAATCAATGCTTAAATTATGAGACTATACACTACAAAATTGTTAAGTTGGATGTTGCATAGCACTCTTTCGATGGTCAATACTAAATGTTACAAACCTCAAGCGCAAACAGAGGTGCATCAGGGCCTTCCACTGGCACGAGCGCCCCACCGGTTAGATCCTAGAACACACATGAAGTAAGGGCAAGTACTTCAGAACTGTACATCGGACGAACAAACGAAGAACCAACGCACGTAAGGCGTTCGACGAGGAGGCAGACCTGCGCGAATGAGTCGCTGAGGGAGTGCGCGGGGTCGGTGGAGACGACGAGGGTGGGGTGGCCGTTGTTGGCGAAGCGCACGGCCAGCGACGCCGCGCAGCTCGTCTTCCCGACCCCTCCCTTCCCCCCGAGCATGTAGTACCGCCGCCGCGTCCCGGACGCCATCTCCTCGAATCCCAGCTCCTCACCCCCCTCCTTCGCCGGTGTGGCAGCCGCCGCCGACGCGCGCAGCGACGCGCAGCGGCCGGGGCGCCTGCACGGGAGACTGACGGATTGGGTCCGCGCAGGCGCCGCCAGCGAGAGGCGGCGCGCCGCGGCGCCTATGTGCGGGGAGGTGGTCGCGAGCATCGTGGCGAGCGGAGGATGAGGCGGAGATGGGGTTTGTTCGTGTTTCTCGGTTCCTTCTCTCTTCTGCCGACGAGCACCAGCGCGTATGTCCCAGCTGCCTGCCACGCCGTTGCCGCAATTACCGGCCCAGCCAACCGCGATGCGAGCCCACATAAAATCCGCACGCGCCAAGCCTAGCCCATATAAAATTGTGGCTGCGGCGACCCAAACGAGGTTGCGTTGGGTCAAACTGACGCATAAAAGCCGTGATCGCGGCCCACTTGGTCCATATGAGCTAAAGCCCAGATAGCGGTTGGACCACATGTCGTACCAAGTCCAACTATCTCCCCCTCCCTTTGACTTGATTCAGGCCCACGAACAAGGGCAGATAGGGCACATGAATCTGCCTACCTTTCACTAGAAAGCGACTACAACCATGAAAGGAAGAAGAAACCTGCAACCTCATGAACCTACGATCCTTAGGTTTAGACCTGTACAGTAACCCTGCACGATGTACCGGCTAGATCCGAATGCTAATTCATCGAATCAACCAAACGAAAATGACACCATTCTACAACTGTAGCAAGTCACATCGATCACCGCCAGTCCGGTTGATACAAGCAATCGCGCTGTCCATTGCTTGTTGCTTAATCCCTCTGCTAGCCATCCTGGCGGCCAATGAGCCACGAGGACAATTCTTAATCGCGCAATTTGCTTTCTTAATTACTGGGCATGCTTAGCCAAATGTCAAAAAAGCAGAGGGGATAATAGAAGCGAATGTACATACAGCTACTTGAACCACTTGAGTTCCTGCCGACAATGGAAAAAACAGAACTATCAGCAGATTACTTGCGCCGTCATGAGCTAGCCGAAACTGACGTATTAATTTGGTGTCATCTGGAAGATTTTTTGTCGCTTGGAGCTAAAACAAGAAGAGTTAAATAGATGTCGAAAGCTAGGTTAGTGAACTGATAGATTCTTTGAAGATAACTTCCTGTCATGTTCACGAGCGACCTAGCTTAGCTTCTGGCGCTTTTGGATTGGCCAATGTGATAACACGTCTACACGCAAGTATGACACCAGCTCTTTTGGATTGACCAATGTAATATCACGTCTACACGCTAGTATGACACCACCTCTGTAGGACCGATACGGTAATAGAGAGAAGATGAATGATATTTTTAATTTTTTTCTCATTTATTCATCAATTCTTCACTTTAATAGTTATGAGAATAATAAAGACCAAGAACTCAAAATTCCGAAAAATCTAGATACTACAGTAATTTCAACTCATGAATAGTGCAAAAACAACAATATTTCAAATCCGAAAATACATGAAAATTTTTATCTGTAGATCCAAAAGACTTGAAACTTAAACTAAGCCTAGATCATGACCTTATCTACAGATGGCACTAAAGACGGCTTATACAATAGGTTGTCTTTTTGCATGTCTATATAGACAGGTTCTCTATGACACAATGTGTCTTGTTTATCGTGTTGCAGTCGACAACTGCATGATAGACGGCCTAATTTTCTATGCACGCCTCTCTCCTCCACATCATCTTGTGTCCTACCATTGTACATGGTCAAAGAATCTATCCCAACAAAAAATCTTAAAAGAACATAAAAGAATTGAGATCTTTTGATTCATAAAGCTTTGTTGCATTAAAAATGGGCAAAAACCTAAAATTGAGTTAACTCTTAAACAAAAACTTCAAATCAGTTGAAATTTGGTACACATCTTCTCTAGGATGTTAAGAACCTATTCCAATTAATGATCAAGAAAATCTTTGACAAAATCTAACCTTTTTTGTTTGAAGGAATGTTGCACCAAAACCGGCCAAAAAACTTAAAACGGTGAATATAATTTTCTTATGGGTGAATGATAGTCAAGATGGCTTTAGATGTATTTTCACATATCATAGGAAATTAGAAATCAAAAGAAATATAGGTAGAAATAGCTGGATCAAGAAATCACTCGGAGAGACTAAAAAGAGCAAAAACCGGGCTTTTTCATGAACTTCCCAACCAAGTGCCTAGATAAGTGGAGATTGATTTTCAGAGGTCATCTCTACCTCTTATATGCCCTTGACATAGCAAGATCAAGAAGAGAAGCGAGAAGAGCAAAAACCATCTAGGATACCCCGATATGTATCCGATACGGGATATGCGGGCGATACGTCGCGATAAGGTATCGGGATAAATGCAATTTAAAAATAAATAAATAAAATCCAAACTCCTTCGATACTTCCCTCGATACACCCACGTACCTGGTCAGGGAGCTCTGGAGGCCGGGAAGAACCGAGGGGGGTCGGCGGTAGCCTGGAAGAAGGGGAGGAGGCAGTGGTGGCCGAGGAGAAGAGGGGTGGCTTGGAAGAACAGGGGGCAGCTGAGGAGAAAGGGGTCAATGGAGGCAGGGAGAAGGGGGCAGCCACGGCTTGGAAGAAGGGGAGGAGAAAGGGGGTGGGCGGCGACGGACAAGGAGGGAGTCGAGGGGAGGGTGTGCGGACAAGAAGGTGAGTGCGCAAAAGACCTGGAGCAGGGAGGAGTCGGGAAAGGGATGGCTCTAGGGTATTTGGAGGAGCGAGCATCAATACTGGAATGGGCCGAAACGGGCCAATTAAGATGGTTTTCTTCTCTTCCTTTCTCTCCTTTTTCTTTTTCTTTTTTCTTGTGTACTCTCTACCTCTCTATATTTTTATTTTTAAATAAATATATATTTGCCGTATTGATGTATCATTGTTTTTAGAAAATAACATATCGTGGTATCGCCATATCCGTATCGTGTATCGGGGTAACTTAGAAAATCATCCAAACCAAGAGCAAATCAATCAATACAAGATAGATCTCTAAAGGTGAATAAAAATTGATGTATTGTTACGTCAGGATGAAGGTTTTAGAGACACTCCACTTGAAGGACAAGAAACCACACCACAGCACTCAACTTCTCTCAAATCCTAACCCTAAAATACTTGTTCACAAAATGAGAAGATGGTTAGATGGTTAACTAAAAGAATCCAACCCAATCCATTAAATAGAAATGCTAACCAGTTTCATTTAATATTTAGTGGATACTATCCATTTAGTACATATAGGGAATCCTGATAACCCCTATACACAGATTTTAACTCACACACTACACTTATATACGCTTTTCAAAATGCATAAGCTCAAATACGCTAAATCCTTAGCCTTGATTAAACTTAATCTTCTCAGCTTCTTTTTGACCTAAATCGTCTTTCCAAGCGTCATGGTTTGATCCAAGATAGTTTTCGGTATTTTAGTCAAACTATCAACATCCTCTTTCTTAACCCGGTCTTCATCTTTCATTGCAATCAATTGTCATGCTCGCCATGTGTAGGTGCACTACTAGCTTACCACGCGTCAACAAGTCATTGCCATTCTGGTTCCACCGGACCACATCTCACTTGAACCGACCAAGCCACAGGTGTAACCCGTCGCTCGAACTTCCTTCCAATATTTCTTGTATTTCTTGTGCTATGTTTAAGACCTTCCATCTTACACAGCATTCTTGATCGTTCTGGGCCTTAACTCCTCTATGAGTGTAGCGCTGATTCTCGCTGTTGACAATAGTTGACTCCAAGTGAGTGACCCTATACATCTAAAACCAAGAAATCGTTTTCAGGTACAAATTCTTTACAACGTGACCTACGTTAGCTGTAACATCCATTATGCAACATATATGCACAAATCTAGGTCAAACCAAATCATTCATGTCTCAAAATTTTCAAAATCATCTATTTCTGCAAGCTGTCCAGAAAATCTATAAATTTACAAATTCCAAAATTCAATTTCTCTAAAATAATAATAATTCATCGCAACAAAACTCTGTATTTTCTCACATGGTCCTTTTACCTCAAATACATTAACCCCTACAATTGCTGCACGGATGCGCAGAGTGCATACCAACCCCAGATTCTTATTACGACCTTTTAAAGGCATAACTAAATTAAACAAACTTTGGAGCATCATCTGATATTGCTCCGGTACTGTCTTATGTCAATGGCACCAGAAATATCTCATCCGAGTGAGGAAGTGATTAATTAAGATACCAGCAACTAGTCACAAGTTCTTGGGGGGTGGTATTCTTGAAGAAGAAGGATGTCTACCGAGATCATCCTCTCTCTGAAAACAAACGAGGAGTGGTATTCTTGAAGAAGAAGGATGTCTACCGAGATCATCCGTTCTTGGAGTGGTATTCTTGAAGAAGAAGGATGTCTACCGAGATCATCCTTTCTCTGAAAACAACGAAGTCACAAGAGCAAAGGTAGCTGCGAAGAAAGGGATCTGATAGCGAAAAGTTAGGCAAGCCTCCCCGCGTTCCAATTACAAAAAGCACATCTTTGCAACATCCTCTCTACGATCAGTGCTACGAGCAGCTAACCCTACCTAGCTAGGGACAAATCATTGACAGGAACGGTCAAGAAATCAGTGTTGCTGCTGCAAGCGTCCGCATCTTGAATTCGGCCGAATCAAAATTTTCCATCTGGTAAAATCACCGGTCGCACTGACGCATTCACAACCTGTTAAGCTCAAAACCAACAGCCTTTTCACTCATAAAGCATCCGCTATCTATTAAGTGTCTTTCTCATGTCGACATTGCTCATATGAGATCATAGCGCAACGAATCATATGCGGCTATACACCATATGAGGTTTGTACTGTCCTGCTGCACGCAGTCACTGTTGTAAGTGCCAAGGGTAAAAGGGTAATTTTCCATTTGATAAAAAGAAAAAAAAATAAGAAAGAGGGGCCCACCTGTCGGTGGGCCGGATGGAGCCCAAAAGGAGGAGCTCTGCTCCTCCCCTTTTACCCGAGAGCGAGCGGGCGTTTGGGGGGCGATGGCGGCGGCGATTCCGGGAGGCTGCGCGGCGGAGGCAGGCGGGCTCGGCGGGCCCGGCGGGTCGGCTCGATGGCGGCCCGGTCTCCCCGCGATCCTTCCTCCTGTGCGACTCACGCATCCCCTCTCTCCCGTTGGGTTCGGCGCTCCTTCTTCTTCCCGCAAGAACCGGTCCTCAGATCCGGATGAGAGGCGAGGCTGCGGTGGTGGTGCGTGAGACCCGGTCCTGGCCGTTGGTGGCGCCGCCGAGTGCTAATCCCCTCCCCTCTCTCTTGGCTATATATTGCGGCCGGTTCTTTGGTTGGGATGGTAGGACAGTGAGCTAATTTCTCCTTTTCCTCTGAGTTTTGGCTAGTGGTGCTTGATTACTTTGATCCCCTGGTGCTCTCCAGTGAGGTGCTTGGCCGGCTCCTCCCTGTGCTTGTGCGGCAAACCTCTATCTCGACTCGCCGGCGTGGGCTTCACTTCGGCGAGAGGGCTTTGTATCTCCGTGCCTACTGCTCTCTCTCACGGTGGTGTGAGGGCAATAGGTTTTCTGGGACAGCGTGCAAGCGTGCCTAGTCCCTGTCCTTCTGGTGATTTCGAATATCATCTGTCCTGTGAGTGATTCTGTGATTCTTCTTTTGCAATCTGTGTGGCTGTGCTAGTTTGTTAATCTTCTTAGCATTACCTGGCACTGGGAAACATAGATTGTTTGTGGGATATTTGATTGCTCGATGATAACAAATGTCATATACTGAGATTGGTTTAAATGGTCATTGAGCTCTAGTAGCAATCATTGTTATATTGTAACTCTGGTAGGCAGTCTCTAGACTTTGATATATATGCTTGTGACTTTCGGTTCATGCAGTTTCAGATATTAGCATATTCATATGTTGATCTGTTGGGATTTTTGTTAAGTTGAAACATAAATTATTGAGCAAAGTTAATTTGATTGGTCTTGCTCTTATGAATACTGCAATCTGAATACATGCATGCTGAATATACTTTAGTCTTGAAATTGTAGAGTTTGTATCTAGAGCTCAAAAGACCGAGTTTATTATTTAGCATAACCAATCAAGGAAGAGTATATGATTTAGTAGCAGGACGGCCAAGATTATCTTGTGCAACCCTACAATTTAAGAGCACATATAATCAATTAAACTTGAGTTTATTGATAGTCTTAATTGATACAAGCTCTATACCTTGTTATACATATTCATGTTTAGAGTAGTATTCTCTCTATTATTGAATATGTGGTACATCATGAATAATATGTTCAATTCATATGATTACATTCTTGTTATGAATTGAATATATGAATTGATGTCCTTGATGTGCTTATATGCTTATATTGGAATTATATGTATATCTTTGCTTATACCGCAAATATTACAACAGTCACAGAACAAGGTAGCTAGGTACGGTGATTTCCTGGCTATACATACAGTGGTGAATCGATCTAGAACCTTCGACAGCCATGAGAACGCCTACGTCCGAACTCTATAATAGTGTGTTAAGATTCCGCTCGGTTAGGTTAGACTAAAATAAGTTGTTTTATAGCTGAAATTATAGTGCAATTGACTGAAATTACACTATAACTAATGGTAGCTTATTTGACATAACTAAATTTTAAAAAATATTAAAAATAGAAAAAACATGTTAGCCCATTATAGACAGTGCAAATGAATATAGGATAAAAAGAACTGGCAAAAACTCAAAAAAGTTAAAAACTAGAAAAAAAATGAAAAATAAGAATAGTGAAAAATAAATTAGCAGTCCGGAGCTTAAACTCGTGTGAACGGGACTTTTAAGGCCACGAAACCGGGGTGATTTGACCTGTAGATAGACATGATTGTATAGCGACGGATCCAAGTTCTGGGGTCAGGCTCTCGCCAGTACAACTGCAGGAGGCCTACCTACTAGCTGGATTCGTGCAAAGTAAACCATGGTCATTCTGAATCTGAAGCTAATAATGCGTCTGCAGACACAAGGTGACCAGGAGTCAGGACACTACGAGCCTAGCAGATATTGGATGGTACACCTGAGCCGAACGTAGTTGCAAGGTTAGGGCTCCGCTTATTTGGACTTACCATTTTGGTTTATTATTTTTATTTTTTTAAATTTTATTATTTTGATTATTTGAGTTTTTTTCTTCGATTCTTTTTTCATATTCGTTTGCATTATGTGTAATGGGTTGATCCGTTTTATTTATTTTTAAATTTTTTAAAATTAAATTGTGTCAAATATGCCACTATCAGGTATCAGGTATAGTACAATTCCAGCAAATTACACTAAAAATTTAGTTATAAGTTACTAAAATTCAGCCCAACTGAGTGGGCTCTAGGTTAGACTTGTGCTCAAACCAATCCAATATAGAGTCTAGATACCTCTGTAGAGTTACATTATGCCTAGAATTATTTCAGTATGCGTACGTCGATGCAAAGTGATTAACAAGTGAAGCAATTAGTAACCTGAGGAGACAATTCTGATAGCTGCAGAGTGCAGACAAAAAATAGCAATAATTAGAAGAGATAATAATGCTAGATTCTGCCTCTGATTAGACCCCCTGCCACCTGAGCCGCTTTCGCTATCATCCCTCCAAAACTGGTTTTGTAATTGGAACGCAGGAGGCTTGCCTAACTTTTCGCGGTGGAGCCGGAGAGCCCGTTGGACCCGCCGCTACAACCCTCCCCATCCGCCACGTCCCCTGTCAGTGATCTTCTCTCTTTTCTTCTTCTTTCCCATGAATGGAACAAAGACTAAAAAACTATAAATTTACAAAATCTAAATTTTAGCTCCTTCTAATCTGACAATAGTTCATCACAACAAAACCTGAATCTTCTCACATGGTCATTCAATCTCCCTCTTCATGAACCCATTGGTAATTTTAAAAAAATAAAAATAAAAGCTGATTTTAGAAATAGAGAGGAAATTTTGTAAATAGAAGCTCAAAACGGTCACACAAGAATTGCAAAGACCAAAAAAGATCATATGAACAAAAAATAGAGTGAAGCCACTGAAAATAACAAGTTTTCATAAAAAAGTTTCAAATTCATCAAATAAATTGAAAATTTTCACTCTAAATCCATAAGAAAAAATAATTGTTTTATTTTGACCTTGGTTATGATAAGAAGAGATCAAAAGATTAAGATAATCACAGTAAAACATCAAAGCTCCAAACATAGCAAAAAATTGTACAAAAACTCTAAATCATGCTTTAAATATGCATTTTTACTCATTTTTATCCCACTTTAACAATGGAAACATTTAGATGTATGAAAGAAAATAGAGCATAAATAAAATAAAATGATTGTATCTTATTCATTTTTAGCTTAATAAGGAGCCGTGAAAATGATCTAAAGTGGCTCTATAAGTATCACACCAAGCTATATTATGTAAAATAGCTATCTAGATCATTGCAATGTATATATAACAAAGTGAAGCCAATTGAGCATGAATATGAAATTAAATAAATTTTTAGCATGTCAAATTGTTCAAGGTCATAATTTTAGCCAAAGGTATCAAAAAATAAGCTAAGCCATATTAATACACTAAATGGAACCAATAAGTTGCAATTGAGTCTATTTAGAGTTCTACATGTTCAATATTAAATCATTTTGTTCAAGCACTTGAATTTGAACATAATTAGCACAATTGGCATTTTTTGAAACACATTTTAGTCTTATCTTAGTAAAGCACATTCCGTACTAAGAGCCATCTGTAACTGTCTCCTAAGCTTCAACTATTTTTTATATTTTTTGCTTTCTTAGCCATGTGCTAGATTACAAGCCATGATACGACCATCCCAAGCAAGAAATTTAAGAGAGTGTCTTGGTCATCTAAAACTTCCCTTGAGTTTATGCCTAATGCAATGGTAAGCTATCTCATGAGAAAGAATTAGTGAAATCGGGGTTTTTTTGCATACAGAAGAGATCATTCTTATTTTTAGTTCAAGAACAATGAGTTACTCTTGAGTTTGTAAGCTATACCCGACCCGAACCACAAAAGCCTAGGAGAAGTAACTTATGCTTCAACAAAGAACAAGTATAGCTCAATATAAAGCTCAATTTAGTTTCTAGACTCAACTTAGCCTTTTGACATGGTATGAATCACAAGAGGATCACTAGAGTAAAACTAGTCATAAAATCCAATAAGACATGTTTAGTTCTAGTTTTTCACATTCAAGCAAGTTAACATGGCAAAAGCTAAGCTACACATAGAAATACATGATGAATCTACTAAACTAGCACAAGATATGGAAGATGTAAAGCAATACACCATGTCACACAGGGATAACAGTCAAAGCTCTATATAATTATTTTACAATGCAAGTTGCTAAAATTAAATATGCATTATGATACAATGTATGCAAAAGAGTCAAACTCCCCCTCAAAATAGGCCAATATGACTAATAACACATAACTCTCTGCGTAAGGAAACAAAACGAGAAGAATTAAGAGCTTTAGTGAAAATGTCTATAACCTGGTGTTTTGACTTTACAAAGTAAAGCACAATATCACCCTTCTTTACATGGTCTCTAAGAAAATAGTATCTAATTTCAATATGCTTGGTCTGGGTTTTTGGCAATTTTATGGCACTAGTGTCGTCACAGCGGAGGAGAAAACTATTTAAGGTCAACCCATAGTCTTTTATAGTAGATAAGATCTAGAGAACTTAAGAGCAACAACTAGTAACAGCTACATACTTCACTTTCTGCAGTGGATTGTGCAAGAGGGGGCTATTTTCTAGAAGACCAAGAGATAAGAGATGTGTCTAAGAAATGACAACTGCCACAGGTACTCTTCCAATCTATCCTGCACCTGCAAAATTTGCATCAGAAAAAGTGCAAAGAGAGATTGTAGAATTAGAAGAACACTAGAGGCTAAAGTCAAGAGTGTCCTGAAGATATCTAAAAATACAACGCACTTCTTAACGATGAGACGCATGAGAGAAAGCCTGAAATCGAGCGCACAAACACACAATAAATTGTATGTCCAACCTCGATGCCATGAGGTAGAGGAGGGAGTCCATCATGCCGCGGTATTTCTTCTGGTCCATAGGCCCTCCATCCTCATCAAGATCCAACAAGGCAAAAGTGGTAATTGGAGTAGATATTGGCTTGCTGCTTCCTATGTCGAAGCACCGAAGAAGGTCCTTTGTGTACTTTGATGAATGAATGTCCTTTCCTTCAGTTGCTTGATTTGAAGACCAGAGAATAAAGTCAGGTTGTCCATCATACTCATCTCGAATTTTCTCCTCATAGAATCTAAAAAATCTGGACACAAAAGTATGAGAAAATCCATTGAAAATAATACCATTCACACAAATCTAAACAAGTAAGAAGTCACTACCATGCTTGAGAGTGAACAAGATTTTATCTATCATTCTCAATTTGAAATTATTTTTAAGCAAAAAACTCTTAAGCCTATTATACTAAACTCTAGGAGCTTGCTTCAATCTATACAAGGATTGGAGAGCTCACGCATATAGTTTGGGAACTTGGAATTTTCAAAACCGAGGGTCACTTGATATAGATCTCTTCATCTATGAAACCATTTAGAAAACCACTCTTAACGTCCATTTGAAACCACTTAAACCTCTTAGAAACAACAAAGGCTACCATAATATGAATAGCTTCTAATTTAGCTACAAGTATAAAGGTCTCCTCAAAGTTTAAACTCTCTACCTAGGAGAGACCTCAAGCTATAAGCCTAGCCTTATTGCAAACAACCAACCTATCCTCACTTTGTTTATTTTTAGAAATCTATTTTATACCAATTACATTATGATCAGGAGGATATTTAATTAAGGTCCAGACTTGGTTTGTTTAAAATTTTTCAAGCTCTTCATGCTTAGCATTAACCTAAGATAAATCAGATAAAACATGGGTGACATGTCAAAGCTCAAAAGATGCAACAAAAGCAGAATGTGCATGAGAATCTAGAGAAATAAACCTAGAAAGAGTAACTCGCCAATAGAGACCTCTAATCATCTACTCCTAGGGGTGTCATGCTGAATGTGAAGCGGAAGTCCTAGTGCAGACGTGGTCTCTACCTCATGGGTTATGAAGGTATGAGCAGAGCTACTCGAAGCGCTGGTGAGGGTGGGAGAAGGCTGCTCCACTAACGCTAGAGTAGTGTAAACAGACTATCTAACCAACTCAATAGTGACTAGAGGAGGGATTGGGTCCTCATCCTCTATGTCAGGGTTATCGTCGATGAAGAAACTCTCCTGTCCATCATGTACCTGTGTACCTATACTATCGGGTCTAGCAGCAGGACTAGCCTCATCAAAAGTGACTTCAAAAATCTCAATAATTTTAAATACACGAAAACCACAAGAATAGATAGGATATCTAAGAAATACCATCATAACATCTAGATTTAAATTTATCCAAGTTGCCATATTTAAGAATGAAGCACTTGCAACCAAATATCTTGAAATGAGATACGCTAGACCTATGATCGAATCTTAACTAAAAAAATCTTGCCTATGGACGATCTCAAGAATACCCTATTGGACACAAGCAAGCAGTGAAAATCGCCTCAGCCCGAAACCCCGTAGGGGTGCTATGCTCACTAAATATGGTCCTAGCCATCTTTATGAGAGTTTTATTCTTTGTCTCTACAACTCTATTTTGTTGAGGACTCTAGGTGAAGAGAATTGGTGTTCTAGACCTCGCCCATTACAGAAAGTGGCAAAAGATGAATTTCACACCGACTTAGTCGGATTCAAAATACGAGCCGACATGACCTAGGCAACGAATGAAGTCCATTAGCGGTGCTTGGCGCTCACTTTTGTAGGCGTAGAACCAGTCGTGGAGGAAAGTCTCACACCAAATCGAACGGATTTGAAATGCAAACCGACATGACCTCGGGTGCTAATGAAGTCTATGTGGGGTGTTTGGTACTCTGTTTCATTTCGTCCCTCGATTTGGTACGCATGGAGTTTCGCATAGACTCAAACGGATGTGAAATGCAAGAAGACATAGGCAAGGGTGCAAATGAAATACCTTTAGGGTGTTTGGCACTCAGTTTCATTTTGTGCGCCGATTTTGTAAGTATGGAACTTGATTTTCCGTCAGAACACGATGTGGTGGAAAGTTTCAGCTGACTTCATTGGATTTGAAATGCGTTGAAATCTATTCGGGGTGTTTGGCACTTAGTTTCATTTCATGCCTTGATTTCATAGGCATAGAGTTCATAGAACTTATTGGAACCCATTGTGGAGGAAAGTTTCACACCGGCTCAGACGGATTTGAAATGCGTGCCGGCATGACCAAGGAAGCAAATGAAGTCTATTCTGATTATTTGGCACTCTGCTTTATTTCGTGCCAAGATTTCTGACGGATAGAGCTTATAGTACATATTGGAACCCCCTGGAGGAATGTGCCACACCAACTTGGAGGGATTCAATATACATGTTGAAATAACTTAGGGCACAAATTAGGTCCATTTTTGGTGTTTGGCAGTCAGTTTCTTTTCGTGACTCAATTTCGCTTGTTGAACGTATTGCACCCCGTCGTGGAGGGATGTTTCACATCGACTCAAACAAATTCAAAATGTGTACCGACAGGACAACGGGATGCTAATGAACTTTATTAAGTGTCTTTGGCACTCAGTTTCCTTCATCCCTTGATTTCGTACGCATGGAGCTTATAGTTCTAATTGGAACCCATTGTGGAGAAAATTTTCACACTGACCTAGATGGATACAAAATGCACGCGGACATGGCCAAGGGAACAAATGATGGTCATTCAAGTTGTTTGACACTCAGTTTTATTTTGTGTGTCGATTTTGTACAAATGGATGTTGAAATGCCGTCAAAACACGACGTGGTGGAGAGTTCACATCGACTTTGTCGGATTAGAAATACGTGCCGACATGACTTAGGCAGCGAACGAAGTACATTCACGGTGATTGGCACTCGGTTTCATTTTATGCCTCGATTTCATCGGCATAGAACCCGTCGTGGAAGAAAATCTCACACTAACTCAAATGGATTTGAAATGCATACCGACAAGACCTCAGACGGTAATGAAGTCTATTCAGGGTATTGGCGCTCAGTTTTATAGAGCTAATTGTATCCCATCGTCGAGAAAAGTGTCACACTGACCTGGACGGATTCAAAATCCACGCGAACATGACCATGGGCACAAATTAAGGCCATTCAGGTTGTTTGGCACTTAGTTTTGTTTTATAACTCGATTTTGTACGAATGAAACTTGTCATGCCGTTGGAGCGCGAAGTGGTGGAGAGATTCTTCAATTTTGTGCCATTGTTACTGCTAATGGCTCTCAAGGCTCCTACAAGGTCAACTTCTAATCTAAGAGCCAACTCTCTAAACCAGTCAAAAGCCTCATCCTTAGAAGCAAAAAAACACTAAGAATACCGAGGGTAGTCATCTATAATGACAAGTACATACCACTTTCCTCCTTCAGACTGAACTGTAGAGGGACCAATTGTGTCTAAGTGCAAGAGCTGTTCAGCTCCATCGGTCATCACTAAGGTAAGTGAAGGATGAGAAACATAAACAATCTTATTATGTTTATAGGGTGTGCAAACTAGATCCTTGCAACTTTTAAACCTAAGCAATCCTTTAATAAGGTCATTGCTACTGAATCTAGTCAAGTGATTGAAGCCTATATGTCCAAGGCTACGATGCCACAATACTAGATCATAAGAATCAGCATAAACAAGACACCGAGGGCTAGAGCTAGAAGAGAAACTCAAATCAGTACTAAAAATTCTCTCAAACTTAGAGATCCCAAAGATAAACTCATTCGAGAAGTCTAGAACTCTACAGTCACATTCTTGAATCTCACATTTAGATCCTCATTAAGAAGTTAGGAAACACATAGCAGATTATACCTAGCTTACTTACCAAAACAATGACTTTGAGCATGAACTTGTTGTTGATACAAACAATGCCCTTTGCCATCACGGTCCTGGTAGAAGGATCCCTAAATGTGATCAACTCATTACCGAACGCACAAGTGAGGGAGAAGAACAATCAAGAATCTCTGGTCATGTGTTGAGAACACCCGGAGTCAACAAGCCACACATCCTCCTTCCTTGCTCAATGGACCTACAGGGCATAAGTAGAAAACATCTGTGCCTCAATACTAGGGTTAGTAATGAAACACTTCAAAAATCTAGTACTGAGCCACATGATGTTTAGGAATAGCAATAGAAGCAAGAATAAAATGGTTACCACGAAAATCATGAGGATGCAAACAAGAACCACCTAGACCTTTCCGAATCAGCCTATGAAAAGGCTGGTACTCCCCTCTCTAGACACTACCCATGGTCTACCCTCACGATATCTATTGTGACCCGTGTCATTACTGAGGGGTAATAACACTAGTCAAGGGATTATTAATCATTTGTTCAGCAGAACACCGCTCCAACGAATAATAAGCCCATTAGAGTAGTTGCAGCAGAGCAATAATTAGAGACTAATGTACTTTATTATTATAAACCATGTAGGGCTTAAGGTCTGGGCACATAGAAGCTCAAAGCTATTACAATATTAATTGCTCTCCACCATTGATTATATAGGGAACTAACATAAAAGAAAAGTATATAAAATAGTACCTGCTCGACCCGATACGACAAACTATAGGTCGTCTAGTCCTCCCAGCTACCGTATAAGGCCTCCACCTCGTTGTACTCCTAGTCAGCCTCAACCTCATACTCCTGAATACCTTCATTATCAACCCCACCATCATTAAATCCCAAGTATAACCCAGCTAATATGGCTCTGAAAGGGGGAGATTTAATAACAAGAGTGAATATGAAGTACTCAGCAAGATTTTAATAACGATGCACATTTTTCCTCATATTTCTCAAGTTCTTACCTGATCTACTATTTAGAAATCCATTTTTTTATCATTTTAAAGAGTTTGCAAGAGTTTAGTTTCTAAAAATGTTCTATCAATTATTCTAGAGAAGAGAAACCCTCCAGTGGTTTTCGCAGACTCTTATCCAAGAGACGGGCATGAATTCATTATTTATTAAATACTGCACAGATTGTATCACTTTACCATAACTATTCTGAATTCTTATGGACACTGGGTCAGTCGCATTTCCTTTAATGCAATCCCAAATTCAGAATACAAAATATTTTCTCAACTCTCATCACTATATCTCCATCCGATTATAAAATAGCTGTTGGTCGAGCGAGTCTAAATACTCAACACTCCACCTATGCTAATATAAGTGCCTTGGATCCCTCACTTTCGGGCTCGATACCAGTTCTGAGTTCCTCCACTAATTTTATATTACTTACCCATTATGGAGATAATAGCAACAAAAGAGAGTAACGTGTTCTGCTCGCTTGAGATGGGAAATATGGTTGATACTTGTTTTAGGCTCATTCCAGAATGAATATTGTTTTCTAATCCTTATATTATATTTGTATGTAGAGGGTCTCACCTAACTCTGAAATCCCTGCTGGAGCACCCTTTACCCTCCTTTACTATTTTCCTTTGCAGGCCACTGCTCCTTCAGTGGTTCTGCTCTCTTTATTTCTTATCATGTTTTCCTTTCATCTGATCACATCTCTTTTCTTTTAGAAATTAATTTTTGATGCAAGGTGATCATACAAAGTAACTGTATCATAATAATTCATATACCACAACATGCTTAAAAGTCTGCCCTACTTGCTTGACTGTAGGGTAGCTGCATCAGTGGTGGTCTAACTGACCTCTTCCCCTTAGACCAACTCTTCCTCTGTATTATTTGAGGTCCAAACAACTATTTAGAACTTTTGATTTCATTTCAGATGAAGCAACAACCTTTTTTGAATTCTTTTACACTTATCTTTAGAGTCCTTTCTACTATTCAGGATTTAGGTTTTACTGCTTTTCCTTAGTAAATTTTATCGAGGTTTTCTTAGTCCTTAAAAATTTCCCACTTCTTTTTACTAGAGGCCTAAGCACATGAAGTGGCCCATTGGCCCATTCTTTTTCCTCTTTTTATGCAGTGCATGGTGCAAGAATTGGCCCACTGGCCCACCGTTTTGCCTCCCTCCTAACCTTATCCTCCACCTCTTTTATCCTATCACACCATACACATTCAGCCAAATGGCCTACCGCTTCACCTCCCTCTGGACCTTATCCTTCTCCTCTCTATTCTACTGCACGTGTGCTTCACTGGTTCTATTCTTTCGCCTCCTCCTTCCCTCACTTGGTCCATTTGCCAATTTTGGCCTCGCCAGTCCCCACATCGCTGAGGGTATGTCTCCTCGCGCCACCACTGGTTTCCACCTCACCTCCCCTCTGTCTTCCCCCTCTCTTCTGGTGTAGCCGGTGCTCTAGTTAGCCCTATTTTTCTTGCCTCCTCCCTTCCACCGTCGCGCACCACTGCAGAGCCGAAGCTCCGCCAGCATCTTTTAGCTATGTTGGATTTTCTTCTATCAAGCGGCGCGTTATAGTGATGGTGAGCCGCTGACTCATGGCATCCCGACGACTACTGGCCATCGATGCCATGCTCCGGTACCCGTTGGTTCATCTTCCAGCTACTCTCCATCAGCGCCATGTGTCTCGATGGCCACAAGCCGCCAACGCATGGCCCTTGCTCCTCTTGGTTCCTTCTTATTTCCTACTAGTGCATTTCCTTCTAGTTCTACTTTGTTGTTGATTTAATTTATGAAATATGCGGTGCATGGCTATGTGATTACATGTGGGTGTTGTGATGAGGACATTCCGATTGGTCCAATTACACGAGCACGAGCTAAAAAGATTAATCAACAGGTGAACTTACTCCTAATTAAATTTGACTTTAATTTACATGAGAATTGGCTACTACCTAACGCTAGTATTTTAATTGGTCTTAAGTTTTCGCATAAGGAGATGTTGGGATGCCGACGCCAAAAGAAAACCCCATGCAGGAGCTAAGGTAAGAATTGATCATGCGGGAATAAATAGAAGCAAGTGCTGGCTGCATGAGCTGCATAGGAAGAAAATCACGCGTGGGGTGCTGCTGCTTGGAATGGCCAGCAATTTCTAGCGCATGGCAATTTCTATAAAAGCATGGAGCCGTGCGCGAAGAAAAAAAAAACAAACAAAAAAACAAGAAGAGATCACTTGCTAGCTAATCAAGACGTGTGGAGCAGAACGTGTGTACAAATTAAAGTGGCGTGAGATCTTTCTTCTTGAGTATGTTTCTTTTTCTTTCTAGTTGTGGTGGAGTCCGAACCAACAATGCTTAGCATATGAGATAATTGCGATCAGCTGTTTGGTTTGGCCGACTTGGAGATTGATTTGGTCATCCTTGGACGAATCACCACAGGTTCAGCCTAGCTTTATCTGGTGCGTGAGTGTGTTTTGGGAGGGGCCATAAAACACCGCCCTTCCTCTATTGTAAGCAGACCACATAGAAAAATTAATCTATTATTTTCAGAGAGCTATACGCTTGTTTCCCCATAGGGTTTGGCATATAATTACAACCTAGAGGGGAATTGAGCGTTCTTCCCATCGTTCTTGTGATTCCTTGTGATTGGCCAGAGCGACGACGTGTCTACTTGATGGTTAGGTAGATGATAGATCACGAGCGTGTGGTTGGGCGAATTCTTTTGTCGCAGGTTGCTGTTCTAACAGTGGTTGACGCCATCGATTTGTCAGGTTGCATGGATCCAAATTATCTCCATCGATCCTACGCAGTGAAGATCGGGCAATCCCCCCCATCATCTTGGTATCAGATTGCGGTTCACACGGTAGGATCAATTTACCCGTAGTTAGATTTATTTTTTTCCTATACACAAAAAGCCAAAAAAATCTAAGCCCTAGTTTTTGCATCTGTTATTTTTTGTGAGTTTTGTTAAGTTTTTATCCATTAGAATTTTGTTTAGGTGCTGATCGTCGTGTTCCTTTGCGTCGCTTGATCATTGTGTTATTTCCTTTATTTCGCCTAAACCCAAAAAAATCTCGATCGCTACAGTGCCGCGCAACGCTGCAGTACCGTGAACAGTACTGCTACAATGTCGTGAATAGTACTGCTACAATGCCATGAACAGTACTTGCTACAGTAATGGCGAAAAAATTCCGCTGTTGTCGTTTCTGTTAAATATATCCATAATTTTCCGTTCATCTTTGAGACTAGTCTTTGATAATTGCATTAAGGGCTGTTATTGGTATTAATTTACACCTGCTGAAATTTTATTTTTGTGCAAAAGAAAGCTAAATCTTAGTAACAACCACAGAATAAAAAAAGAAAAGAAAGTAGGTAGCTGACAAAAAAGTGAGTGTTGGCCAAAATAGGGTTAGCAAATTTTAATTCGATGGTTCTAGATGTATTCTCACATACCACAGCAAGCAAGAGCTCATGAAGATTTGAGGCAAAATCGTTGGATCAAGAAATCTCATGTTGAGGTCAATTCGAACAACACCAAGCAACTTCAAGAACTTGCAAGACCTGATGCCTAGATGGATGGGGATTGATCTCCATGAGTCATTTCTATCACTTATATGTCCTTGGCATACAGTAAAATCAAGAAAGGGGAGAGAGAAGATTAAAACCAACAAGAATAAGAGTAAATTAACCAAATCATGGAGACTTCACGAGTGAACAACAAAGTTGATCTATTGCTACTTGCAAATGAAGATTTTACAGACACTCCACTTAAAGGACAAGAGAGCACACCACAACACACACTTCTCAAATCCTAACTCTAGAACTCTATGCTACCATATAACTCGGGTTTTACTCGCACATTACACTCATGCACGCTTTTCAAAGTACATGAGACTGAATCTGCAAAGTCTTTAGTTTTTGATCCACTTAATCATTTCAGCTTCTCCTTGACCTAAACCGCTTTTCTAAACATCACAGTTTTAATCTAAGATAATTTTCGGTATTTGGCCGTCTTACCAAAATACTCTTCCTTAATCAGGTCTTCATCTTTTTTGCAAACAATTGCCATACTTGCCACGTATTAGTATACCACTGGCTTGCCACGTGTAGATAAGAGTCTCTCGTTCTAGTTTCATCGGACCACGCCTCACTTGGACTGACCAAGCCACATGATGTAACCCATCGCTCGAATTTTCCTTCAACAACTTGACCCACGTTAATTAAAATATGCTTCATGCAATATATATACGCTGACCTAAGTCAAAATGACCCAACAAAAAAAAATCACATTTCCCTAATTTCTAATTTCCAGCCGTGGCAAACACCTAGGCCGGTCAGATAGCTAGCTCCAGCCGGTCTGACCGCTAATGGTTGCCAGTCAGACTGCTGGCGTTGGCCGGTCTGAACGGCCTCCTTCAAGTCTGAAACCAAATTTGAAAAACTGCATATTTGTAAAATCTAAATTCCAACTCTTCTAATCTGGCAATGGTTCATCACAATAAAACTTTGAATCTTCTCACATGATCATTCAGACTACCTGAATCCCCTCGAAGAGCTAATCGAAAAAGACAATGATCCAGGATTGATTAGAGCTAGGCAACACTGTGCCCAGTGTTGATCCGACAACTAGGCCTAATTAAAAGGCAGTGTGGTGCCACCTCTCGTTCGCTCAAGGCTTCACTCTCCCTATAAATACTCCTGCTCATTGCCTCAAAGAACAAGCAAGCGATCGAGCGAGCTAGCTGTAAGCTTCTTCTCCTTCCAAGTAGGAACTCACGTAGCTAGCTGGATTGTCAGAAATGTCCAACAACTCGGGAACAAACTCCAGGACGAACTTCAACAACGAGAGCCATGACCTCTCCACGGTGCAGAACCCCAACATGCCCAGCATGCTGTACTACAACGAGAGGTCGCTCGCGGATTTCTTCCCTCCTCACCTCCTCAGGAAGGTGAAGCGACAGATCATATACAGAACTGCACGTGTGATTAGTTCAGAGTTTTTTTTTGGTTGCATCTCGAGCGTTGGGACTAATGCATGCCTTCATGGCACGTACTGTTCTTGGCCAGGTCGTGTCGGAGGTGGTGGCCACGTTCTTGCTGGTGTTCGTGACGTGCGGTGCGGCGGCGATCAGCGGCAGTGACCTGAGGCGCATATCGCAGCTGGGGCAGTCGGTCGCCGGCGGTCTCATCGTGACGGTGATGATCTACGCCGTCGGCCACATCTCAGGCGCGCACATGAACCCCGCCGTCACCCTCGCGTTCGCCGTCTTCCGGCATTTCCCCTGGATTCAGGTATGCAACAGTATATACTAGGTAGCTAAATAATTCAAGCCATGCACAGTTTGACATACAGTTACGTTCTTTCACTTTCTTTCAATCTATTCTATCTTTGCAGAAGATGTTTGCAAACACCCTAGCTAACTAATTGAGTGGCGCGATTGGATATAAGTCACATAAGAATTTTTTTTGACAGAACGTTAACTTGTATCGATGGACAGGTTATGTATGGGGGTATCTGTCACTCGTTTTGTCCTAGATATACAATGTTCGGCACTAGATCAGCTTGCAACTGCTACAATATTGAGAACCATTTAAAAATTGCTAATGTGCAAAATCATTGGCTAACTTAGTCGTTGCTACGAATTTAGTTTATTCACACATACTTTTCAAGATGTTGCCATGGATGTGATGCTGCTAAATTCAATCTTTTTTTAGGCATAGATGCCAAATTATTCAGTCTAGCTTGTGGCCTTGGCTAAAAAGAAAGTCAAAAGGAACGGCCGGTACATGCTCACGTAATTTCTTGTCCGAACCAACCAATCATATATCTTTCATGGGGTATTTATATACCAAAATGATGCCCGCAAAGAAATATCTTCTAGTAGTGGCTACCTCGTTCGATCTCCTCATCCCATATATAGGTCCCTTTCCCTGTCAATTTGTCTAGCTAGCTGGAGCTTGGAAGCAAGCAAGCATTAGCAACACAAATAACAATAGGCAGACAATACGTTGGGAACAGCATGGATGTGATGCATCGCAAACGATGGTGGATATATATATAAGCTTGTGCTAATTACAAACGAGCATTTGCAGATAGTTAAGTTGGTGGCCACGAAGCATAATAGCGTATATATGCATCGCAATCCACAGGGCACTACACCAAAGCTCGCATCAGATACATGAAAGCATGAAGCGTACAGCCATGTTCATGTAAGCTTGTGCTAATTAGAAACGAGCATTTGCTGACAGCCAAAAGACCAAGCGACAAAGCCGGGATGCGCTAATTACTGCAGATAGTTAAGCTAATAGCATATATATGCATCGCAATTCGCAATCCACATGGCACTGCTACTATTACCACACCAACCGACCGACCGGTTTCACATTCACACATCACTTTCGGGGCACATTTCAGCAATTTCACCGTGCTAATCTGACGCTACAAGACAAGCGAGCGTCGTCGAGCCTTTACAGGTGTCTGTGAGACGAGTCCGAGCTGGTGCGGGTGCAGGCAGGTTCGGCTAGCTGTGGGGGCCGTACGTGTGCAGAGGCCAGAGCATAATATAGGTAAGCTCAATCGGTTCGTCAGGCCGGGACACGAGTGCGAAGCAAGCGAGAGGTGCGTGAAAGCGGTGTGAATGGTGAGGCATGCATGTGCCATGCATACATATTCGGGACCTGCCGGAAATCGCAGCCCGGCCTTTCGATCGGCACCCTATTACGGCCGGCCGGCCTAGTTGCTACATCATACTAGCTACACATGTATTCACCATATATGCACGTCGACCGGCCGGTGACGCTGAGGCTGACCGGAACCGATTCGATGTGCCGCGCCCGTGCCGTGGTGAAAGACATGTAACGATCGACGTGCACTGGTATTGCTCTAGATCTCTAGCTTGAGGTCCAGGGTTAAAGAATAACTAATGAAAGATCATTTTCTTCTTTTTTTTACAAAGACCTGCGTGAGCATATCGGCAGTTCGGCACGTTACTGTAGGGCTACGCCTGTACACTAGCTATAGCTAGTATCTCATAACGTCACGTCGTGCACCGTGTTCGCGTTCGTGCTGTTTCCTGACGTCGCGGTGCTGTTTCTGACGTTTTTTCTTTTTTGGTGCTGATGGCCGCAAATTTATGTACATATGCAGGTTCCGTTCTACTGGGCGGCGCAGTTCACCGGCGCGATATGCGCGTCGTTCGTGCTCAAGGCGGTGCTGCACCCCATCGCCGTGATCGGCGCGACCGTGCCGATGGGGCCGCACTGGCACTCGCTCGTCATCGAGGTCATCGTGACCTTCAACATGATGTTTGTGACCCTCGCCGTCGCCACGGACACGAGAGCGGTGAGTATCGCGCGCGCTTTTGCTTCGTCGTTTTGCAACGAAAACATGGATTCTGACGCGTTTTTCCTGTGTGCATGAAGGTGGGTGAGTTGGCTGGGTTGGCTGTTGGTTCCGCGGTTTGCGTTACGTCCATCTTCGCAGGGTAAATACGTTTAGGGATTAACAACCCATACGTACATATATATACCGGCTAATCAATTATTTAATTCATTCATTTATGTCCAACACACACACACACACTAGGCGCTCTATAGAAGCTTAATCACCACTTGACTCTTGACAAACAAGGGAGAAGGCAAACCTGATTAATTAACTGATAATCATTCTTCGATACAACAACAAATTAGCTAAGTTAATCAACTTGACCGTATCTTCCATCGCTAGCATGGAACGATCAATGGGACACCTTAAGCACAGAGACATGATGGTACGTAGCAACATCGTCGTTGAATGCATTAATTAACAAACTACAGCTGAGTCGCGAGGGAAACCGAGTGGTGGTTGCAGGACAGTGTCAGGTGGATCGATGAACCCGGCGAGGACGCTGGGGCCGGCGCTGGTGAGCAACCTCTACACCGGCCTCTGGATCTACTTCCTGGGCCCCGTCCTCGGTACGCTGTCCGGGGCCTGGGCCTACACCTACATCCGCTTCGAGGACACCCCCAAGGACGCGCCACCGGAGCTCTCCTCCTTCAAGCTCCGCCGCCTGCAGAGCCAGTCCGTCTCCGCAGACGACGAAGATCTCGACCAGATCCAAGTGTGAGCCGCCGGCGCGCGGCTTTATTTGCCGGAGACGGATCGATCGAGTCTCCTCGTCACTTAGATACTACGCACTCCTCAGTCTACATATCACTAGCTAGCTACGTCCAATGTGTGCATATATATGTGTGTCACTTGTACAGATTGATCGACGCATGCCGGAGATTACACGCACGTACGTGCGCACGCACGTGTGTTCGTCTGGTCTCGTGGCAGTAGATTGCTCGCTCTGTTAATGTGCAGAAGAAGGAGCTGGGGCGTTGTAATTTTGGACGCACGCACGCGTGTATCAGTCTGCGGCCGCGCGCCTACGTGTGATGCGCGCGCGCGCGCGCGTGTGCGTACGTACCAAGAAGTGTGTATCTCTCCTGCAGTTGTGTTGCATGTTCCAAAAAAAGTTTGAACTTTGAATTGGTGCGCGGCTTACATGCATTAAACCATGAATATTGAACGAATGAATTAAAATCACGAATGATCGATGCGTGCGATGGCCGGTTTGAACTTTGAATTGCGAGAGAATATAATGTATGAAATGTTGAGGTGTATTTTAGTACTTCAGGGTGGTCCTCAGGTGTAGCTTTCTCGTTTGTTGGCGATGCATGATTCGATAAAAAAAAATGGTGTTATCTCTTGTTCTTATCTACGGAAATTTTGCAGTGTGTCATATTGATAGTATATCAGCGGCGGTAGAATTGAGATGTGACAATTGATTTGTGAAGATATACTCAACTTTTATTTGTAAATCTTATTTTTTTTTCCGAAAGGGTATTATGGACTATTCGTATGAACACAGTTTGTAAACAACTCGTCGCAATCAATCATGCATCACGATCTGTACACTGCCCGTCGCTGCCGCCACGGAGGTCGTGGTCGCCGCCAGCTTGGCCTTCCCTTTGCCGTCGCCGCCTCGTCATTCTTTGTTGGTGGTTTTTGGATTGATTCGTTCAATTCTTGAGTTACTCTGCTTCATCTGCTTCGATTTGATTCCATTCGATTCAGGGAACCAGTTGCGTTCTTGCAGGTGGATATGGTTTGGCGATCGGTGGGCCGACAATGTGGGGGCTCTGCTACAACCACGAGATGAGCCCCGACGAGACCTACTGTGACAAGACCAACACACAGTACCCCTGTGTCCAAGGCATCGAGCACTACGGCCACGGCGCCATCCCGTCTACTGGGAATGCATTAGTTCATTACTTGCAGTAGTTCTTGCAATGGCTACATTGATCGGGATGTATAGTAATAGAAATTAACAAGCTATGATGAAGTATCAAATTGATGTGATTTTTTTTGTAGGAACTACAACTACGACGACGCCGGCGATGGCAACGGCATCCACGAGGACCTGCTCCACCACCCATAGTACCTAGAGCAGAATACGATGCTGGCTGTGGATGACGCTAATGAAGAAGAAGCAGTCGTCGGCGCACGACGTGTTCGTTGGCAACTGGAAGCCCACCAAGAAAAACACACTCAACAAGAGGTTCCAGGGGTTTGGTGCAACCATGAACGTGCTGTATGGCGACTAAATATGTGGCCAAAGCTAAATCGATTCTATGAACGTCATCATCTCGCACTACCAGTACTACCTCAACCTCACGGGGGTCGACCGCGGGCACTCCGGCGATAACCAAGACTACATCGAGCAGGTCGCCTTCAACCCGTCCTACAAGTCGGACAACCAGCAGCAACCATCAAGCTAGAACAGATTAGTTAAGTGCCACAGACATCTCTCCCTTGTTAGTCTAGGTTTTCTTTTAGGATCTCTAGGGTAGATCTAGCGGGGGCTATCCTCTAGGGTTCGCGATCTTGAGGGATACCGAGGGGGAGTGAGCTACCAACCTTCAGACGTAGAGGAAGAGGTGGCCATCTCGGCGGCGCGCGGGCACGGCTACGGTCGGTGAAGAGCGGAGACGGCGGGGCGTCGGTGGCGGCGGCGCGGATCCGGAGAAGACGCAGAGGAGCCGGTGGAGCTTCCCGTCGCTACAGCGCTCCCCTCTAGATCGGCTAGGGTTTGTCGGTGGGGTGACGGCGGCGCGGTCAACTTCGTGATACGTGCCGCCCGGCCCCCACCTCTGTATTATAAGCGGCGGCGACAGGGCCCACCACCAAAGCGGGTGGCGCCCCGATCGTATGCGGTCAAGGGATGGGCTTTGGCCGTTGGGCCAAAACCCTGAGATCACTCTAACATTCTCCCCCTTGATCTCAATCTATATTTTATCTTTAATTACTTTTGACTTTACACATTCCATCACAGATTAGTGCATAGAACATGTCTCATCGTCACGGTCAATCGCGATAGATTCAATGATTACAATACACCTCTGCTTGCAAACGATTACTTTAATCTTTGGGCCATCTTTTAGTCCAGAATCATAGGCTTTCCTTAAACCCATGCCGGCTATATGTTCTCTGAACACGTTGGGTGGTAAGCCTTTAGTAAGCGGATCCGCTAACATCTTTGCGGTACTTATGTGCTCAAGACTTATAATTTGATCCCGAACTTTATCTTTCACAACATAGTACTTTATGTCAATGTGTTTGGCAGCACCACTTGACTTATTGTTGTGGGCATACGTTCTGCAGTTCATTATCGCAGTACAACTTAAGTGGTCTATTGATGTCGTCAACCACTTTTAAACCGGGTATGAACTTCTTTGCCGATTCACCTGCCCGTAGCCTCATAACATGCTACAAACTCGGCGTACATTGTGGGCGATGTAGTGACGGTTTGTTTTGAGCTTTTCCACGATATAGCTCCTTTAGCGAGTGAACACATATCCGGATGTAGACTTTCTATCATCTCCGCAAAATCGAATCAGTATACCCCACTATATGGAGTGAATCGATCTTACGTATGTCATCATGAGGCCTTTTGTTCCTTGCAAATAACGCAAGACTTTCTTTATCAATTTCAATGTTCTATTCGAGATTGCTCTGAATCGCCAAATAACCCGGTAACAAATGCTAAGTCGGGCGTGTGCACACTTGAGCATCTGTAAGCTTCCGACAGTGAAGCATATGGAACCGCTTTCATTTGATCGATCTCATCTCGGTTCTGGGGCATTGAAAATCCCCATATCTATCGCCCTTGACTATAGGTGCAGGTGATGGACTACATTTATGCATACCAAATTTCTTTAAGACTTTCTTTATGTATGCCTTTTGTGACAGTCCCAATACCCCTTTGTTTCTATCTCGGTGAATTTGATCCTAGAACGAATGAAGCTTCACCAAGATCTTTCATATCAAGTTTGAGGACAAAAACTTCTTTGTTTCCGATGTGACTAACATCACTACTAGCTAGTAGGATATCATCCACATACGAAATTAGGAAGATAAACTTCCCATCTTTAAACTTTGCATAAACACGATTGTCCTCAACATTATCTTTAAACCCAAATTTTCTTATTGTCTTGTCAAACTTCAAGTACCACTGTCTTGAAGCTTGCTTTAACCCATATATTGATTTCTTTAGGCGGCATCCCATTCTTTCATTTCCTTCCATGACAAAACCTTTCGGTTGTGCCATGTAAACATTTTCCTCCAAATCCCCATTAAGAAATGCCGTCTTTACATCCATCGATGTAACTCTAAATCATAATGTGCTACTAATGCCATTATGATTCGAAGGAATCTTTACATGAGACTGGAGAAAATGTCTCATTATAATCAATCCCTTCTCTTTGCGTAAAGCCTTTTGCCACAAGTCGCGCTTTATGTCTTTCTACATTCCCTTGGGAGTCATGTTTAGTCTTGTAGACCCATTTACAGCCTACTGTTTTGGCTCCTTTAGGAATAATTTCCAAGTCCCAGACTTTATTAGTCTTCATGGACCTCATCTCCTCTTCCATGGCCTCAAGCCATTTTGAGGAATTTTCGCTTCTCATGGCTTCTTCAAATGAGGTGGGATCATCCTCCATTTGAAATTCCTCTGTATGATAAATCTGATAATCATCGAAATAGTGATCTTCTTACTCTTTGAGACCTCCTCGGGGCCTCCACATTTGGTACTTGTTTGAGGTCTTTGTTGCTCCCCTCATCTGTGGCAATAGGTTCTATATGATTCTGAAGAACAGGTTCTTCATTCTCATTCATTGTTGCCACGGGAGGAACAATAACAGGTGCTGGCACCACAGTGTCTTGCACCGTCGGTGCAGCGACAGCAGGTAGTGTGAAGAATGGCTCTTGAATCATCGGAGTGGGCGCATACACCGCTTCTCTTCAAGGTCAATCATCCGAGCTACCATGCTCCCCTTATCATTTCATCCTCTAAGAAGACAGCATGTCTCGTTTCTACAAACTTTGTGTATCTCTCGGGCGGTGAAACGATAACCTTTTGACTTTTCGGGGTAGCCAATGAAATGGCAACTTCTGCTTTGGGATCAAGTTTCCCAATGTTTGGGTTAAATACTTTAGCCTCAATGAGACTCCCCACACACGTAAGTGGTTTAGTGAGGAACTCTTCCGTCCACAACTCGTATGGTGTTTTGAGCACCGATTTACTAGGCACTCTGTTGAGAATATGAATGGCGGTTTTCAATGCCTCCATCCATAAACTCAATGGGAGTGTGGAGTAGCTCATCATGCTTCGCACCATATCCATCGAGTGCAGTTGCGTCTTTCACTACTCCATTTTGCTTGAGGTTCGCCTGGCATGGAATCTTGGGCCACTATTCCATTTTCTGTAAAAACCTCGCAAAGGTCCAGAACTTGTCCATATGGGGTATGTCGACCGTAGTACTCCCCACGATCGATCGGACTATCTTAATCTTTAAATCGTGTTGGTTTTCAATTTCAGCCTTAAATATCTTGAATTTATCCAAGGCTTCATTTCTTTCTTTGATTGGATAAATATATCCATAACGGAGTAATCATCTGTGAATGTTATGAGCGAGTCATATCCATCCACACTTTTCACGGAAAAGGACCACAAATATCTGTGTGAATAATTTGTAGAACTCTGTGCTTCTTTTAGCGTCTTTCTTAATTTTCTTTACATATTTTCCTTTAATGCATTCTCTGCATTGTTCTAAGTCTGAGAACTCTAATGGAGGAAGAATATCATTCTTTACTAGTCTTTCTATTCTCCCCTCGAAATATGGCCTAAGCAGCGATGCCATAATTTCGACGACTCATCTAGAGTTCTCTTTCGTTTCTGTTCACATTCGTGAGACGAGATTCAATCACTTTCTCGCATAGCGTTCTCATTATCGCATCGACATTCACATCATCACATAATGATAACAAATAAAGCTCATTCTGTAATATGGCAATACCAACACATTCTTTATTAAACATTATTTCGCACTTGCCATTTCCAAAATTGCAATCATAACCATCTTTGTCCAAATTTGACACACTAATCAAATTCCTCTGTAAAGAGGGTACAAAGGACATCTCTAAGTAGAAGAGTGGAGCCATTAGCTAATTCTAATGATAGATCGCCAACGGCTTCAACTTCACTTCGACTCCATTTGCGACTTTAACGCATCTTTCTTTTCTTTGCGTAGTCCTCGTCGAACGGAATCCTGAAAGAATTAGCAACATGAGCAGTTGCTCTGAGTCAATCCACCAAGTGGATTTGAATATTTCACATACAGCATTCATTAATAAAGGTAATAATGTTCTCACCTTTCTTAGCCATTATCATCTTTAAGTAGTCGGGACAATCTTTCTTGTAGTGTCCGTCTTCTTGCGATGAAGGCACCGGTCTTTGTCTCAAGACAAATTTATTCTGTTGAGGTGATGTCTGAGGCTTTGGCCTTGTTCTTTGAGAAGGGGTTCTTGTTATAATTCTTTTCTTGTTTTCCCTCACAAAGTTGATAGAACCACCATGTGAGGTTTTGATTCTTTCCTCCTCTTGCACGCACATGGCTATGCACTTTTCCATGTCCCATTTCTCGGTGCATATTATAGTTGACAACAAAGTGTCAAACTCTTTTGGCAAAGAAGCAAAACCAAATGAATAAGGAACTCATCCTTGAGAGCCAAATCCATCGGTTTCAGTTTAGATGCCAAGTTGCTCATTCTAAGAATGTGCTCTCTTATGCCATTGCCACCGCTAGAATACCTCTCTGTTACCAGCTGCTTAATCAGCTGTGTAGCATAAGTCTTTGAAGAGCCAGTGAACTGACTCTTTATTTTATCAAGGTATTCGATGTGAGTGTCACACTCTGCAATTGAGCCCGAATAGCGAGGCTCAATTGTGTTCTTTATCACACCATACATTTCTTGTTGGTGTGGTCCATTCTTATGATCAAGGTCATAAGACATCCATGAGGAGCATGATCCCTCTGTCTTTTCTGCTATGCAGTGTCATCCTCATTCTGTTCCCTCACTGGCGCCAAAGGCTCAGTGGGACGTGCTGTAGTGAGGACCCAGTCCACCTCAGCCAAGATAAAAGCCAAATCTAACTTTTTCTTCCACTCTCCATAATTATCACCTTTGAGAGTGGGGATTTCTCTAATACAACTCATTAAGTTGTATCCTCCTGAAAAAATATTTCAAATACAGTGAGAACGTAACATCAAAATCATATGCCTTATTTCCAACGTTGGTCAAAAATACGACATACAATTTAAAAACAATTCTATCATACATTAAATCTACATCACCGTTGGGCAGAAATAGAAATAATGCATGAAATCAACATTAAAAAATTTATAATACGATATTAACAACGTTGGTCGAAAATAACAGTATCATAAATCTCTGGGAATTTTTTATCTATTTTTCCAAAATTAAATTCTCCCGTTGGTTCGAATTTAATAATGAAAAACAATCAATATTAACTTTTGCAGCGGAAACTGTAATTATTCTAAAAATAATTCAATATTCAGAAGCATTATACTGTAAACAACAATCTCTGGAAAAATTAACACGTTGGTGCAAAAATTTCCAGAAATTTTGGTTCAATTTTCATTCAAATACACTCAAAATAGCTTCTGAAAAACATTAAACATCAAAATTCTGATTTTACTGTTGAAAACGGCCATTTGGCCCATTCCTTCATGCGCGCCGCAACCGACGCAGCTCATTTACACGGCCGAAAAAGCCCCGCGGTCAGCGGCCTGCCGTGCCGCCCAATGACGCCCTCGCGGCCCGCTCTCCCTCCGAGCGCGCGGCCTCTTTTCTCCCACGCGGGCCGAAAACCCCCGCAGGCCACGGCCAGCCCAACCGGCTCCACCGGCCCAACACCCCGCCGGCCCATCTGGCCCCCTCATCTTTAGCCGTTGATCGAAATCGGACGGCCGGGAGGGTCTTTCGCCCGATCAAAATGCCGCCCGCCCCCAACCCTAACCCTAGAAGCATTTGATCCCGTTTTTGGATCGAGAGGAGGAGCGGCGCGCATGGCGCGATAGGGCGGCCTCGGCGGTGCGGCGGCGGCGGCGCGGGGCGGCGGCGGCGGCCCCATCGCCCAATGGCGCGCGCGCGCAGCGGCTCCGCGCCTGCGAGCGGCGGCGGCCTGCAGCGCCTGCAGCGAAGCGGCAGCGCGGCATAGGAGGCGCGCGCCGGATCGGGCCGGGCGGCGACCAACGGTGGTGGCCCCGAGGCGCTCAACCGCGGCGGCGGCGCAGCGGCGGCGCGCCCGCGGCGGCGACCCAAACGGAGTGGCCCCGGCGGCGCGCGCGCATGGCGGCCCCAAGCTCCGGTGAGTCCCCTTTACCTCTTTCTTTCCTGTTTCTTTCTTTTCTTTTGCCGATCCGGTGGGCTAGGGTTCGAGATTCTTTCTTTTCTTTTTCCCACATCTAGATCTAAGCCTAGTTGCTCTGATACCATTGTTAGTCTAGGTTTTCTTTTAGGATCTCTAGGGTAGATCTAGCGGGGGCTATCCTCTAGGGTTCGCGATCTTGAGGGATACCGAGGGGGAGTGAGCTACCAACCTTCAGACGTAGAGGAAGAGGTGGCCATCTCGGCGGCGCGCGGGCACGGCTACGGTCGGTGAAGAGCGGAGACGGCGGGGCGTCGGTGGCGGCGGCGCGGATCCGGAGAAGACGCAGAGGAGCCGGTGGAGCTTCCCGTCGCTACAGCGCTCCCCTCTAGATCGGCTAGGGTTTGTCGGTGGGGTGACGGCGGCGCGGTCAACTTCGTGATACGTGCCGCCCGGCCCCCACCTCTGTATTTATAAGCGGCGACGAGGGCCCACCACCAAAGCGGTGGCGCCCCGATCGAAGCGCGGTCAAGGGATGGGCTTTGGCCGTTGGGCCAAAGCCCTGAGATCACTCTAACATCCCTATCCGGTGTTGTATACATGTTCTTGCCATTGCCATTGCCCGGTTATCGATTCTTCAGTGTGCGTGGAGCTGGTTTGGTTTAGCGTCGTTTTGAGTAGCTCATCTGAGAACTGTATGTGCTGCCTATGGGATTTGGGAAATTTGTAGCCCTTGTGTACTATAGTGTCCATTTTCGTTTATTTGATTTTTGTCACATAAATGTTTAAAGAGGAGAATTCAAATTAAACATACCACAACATTTCTGAACTTTCTGTATATCTGCTATTGAAATGTATTCCTTCCATTGCCTTCCTGCAACAAGGATCTTTTTGGTGCTTTGCAGCTAGTGTGAGCATGGTATGCATTAGTTCCAGTGCCGCCGTTCGTCTTCTTAGAAAACTACCCTATGTCATCGGTTGAACTTGAGTAGAAGGTATTTCTTGATACTGATAGAACTATTCATCAATTTCAATCAGAAAACATAAGCCAACAAAGGACAAGAGATAGCCATTGGCTTTGGAACCAATGAAAAAGGAAAAGATGGTTGGTTGTACCAAGCTCCTCAAAGCAATGCAAAACTGCAGTGTAACTAGGCCGCCCTTTTTTGGGCACTTTTCCTTCAAAAAAAGAAGAGAAAAAGATGGTGTTCTGCTACAGTTCAAAAAAGATATGGACCATACTGCCAAATTTGGAACATGCTAGAAAATAAATGCACTTACTAATAGTACAATGTGGACTGTGGAGTGCATGCCGGCGTCCTCCGATATTACCTGCGCTTTTTGCATTATTGAAAGGTGGTCCCTCTATTTAAGTACACGTCACTCTCTTTCGTACTACCTTTTATAGGATTTTTTTGCTATGATCTAACTGTAACTGGTAGTAAGATAATCTCTCCTCTCTTACAGATGGTTCAGATTTCGCAAGTCTCTTCTCTCTTACAGATGGTTCAGATTGCGCAAGTATTCAGAGGGACGCCTTGCTATTCAAGGGGTTTGGGAGCAGAAATAAAGAATCTGTTGCTGAACTTTTTGTATCACTAACGAGTAAAGTGAGTTACTTAAAGCTGACCTTCTATTTATGTTTGTTGCAAAATAATGTTTTATGTTTGGACCCATAGGTGCATGTTTTGCAATGCCATGATGTACCTGGGGCAAATCGATTTGTTGGTCTGTTGTAAAAATGAAAGAAATGTGCATTACCATGTAAGAGTTGGGGAATTGAAGGAATCTGTATTATCATTTAATTTAGTTCACACTAACACCAAAAGAAAATAGAAAATGGTATAGCTTTATTTTCATCCCTGTGCACATTGTGAGCTTAATTGTGACCGAGTTGATAAAGAAAGTCTTCTCAAGAAAACTAGAAGAAAACCAGTCTATCAGGACATCTAAACCATATCATACTGTTGCAAGAAAGGGAAAAGGAAAGGATTTGTGCACTAGCTAGGCTAGTGAATGCCTGTCCTTCTCAGTATCTACTGCAAACTGAATAAGTGAATATTGTTATATTGTGTCAACATAAAGAGGCCAAGGTGATGGCAAGAGGGAGTGGCAGCCGTTCTTTATTTTGCCTGACAAAATTAGGCCAGTAAAGTTTCATCTTCTGATGATACATGATGGATGGCATTGTTTTGCCAAGGACAAACACATACACTACTAAAAGCTCTTCTTCTAGGAACAAATCATTCAGCCATCTCTGCGATGGTCTTTCGATTAGGTGACCCTGATGGTCCCCAAAAAAGACGTCCTCGGCAACAAACTGGTCTGATCGGTCTGTTGGCCTGTCGAGATCTTCAGCTCTAGGTCAGGCGTCTGGAGGTGCACCTGAGGCTTTGCCATCAGGGAAGGAGGGAGTTTTAGTGCAAGATTTGGTGATGTGCTGCTCACCACTGATGAGCAGCTTGGCGTCAGAGTTAGGCACGGTGGCATCACAGATTCAGGCTTTGGCCTGCTGATACCTAGAGATAAGAGTAGGGAATTACACTCCAGACAGAGCTAGTCTCATCTTTCAGTTTCAAACGTTCATTCACACTCATTGCCTTCTCACCATTTTCAACCTGAAAAAGGAAGAGTCGTTCATACGTGACAGGTTATAGTACAACTCACAGCATACGCATGATGTATCAGAGATGTTTGCTTGACATGAACATACCACATCAAAGAGGCTGAGACTGGGGAGCATGGAACGACCAATAAACTTTCGTTTGGGAAATGACGAAGATTTGGTTAACACTATAAAGACACTCAATTATGAGGATATTTGGAGAAAAGTTATCGACAACCAATTTGCCTCTAAAATTACTAAAGTTTCTCATATGAGAACATAAATCCGGAACCAAAATCCATGGTCGAGCACTTGAAGTGTTCATATCGGGTAAAAATGAAAAGAAGTAATTGAGGCCGAACCATAATCGCAGATAAAAAGAACCTATTAGGTAAGACTTGATGAGTCATTGTGAAATAATGAGGTGGTGAAAGCAATGGTTCAAAGGTCCTTGTAGAGATCGATATTCTCCTGTTATGAATGAAATAATGTTCCGTTATACAATAACTCTAGCACATGACATGAATGAGGTATGCAGTTATCGGATTCTAAAAATCCTTTATGGGATCTCTGAAGGGCCTCAAAGCTAGATCCTTGAAGGACTCGGTGTTTCAACAAGAAAGTAAATTACAACATGTGTATATATATAACTCATACCTAATAAACTCTTACTCGAAGAAAGAGTGTCTCCCAGAAGAGAAAATATCTCCTAGAAGAGAAAACATCACCCCTGAAGAGAAATTAAATTACCAGTTGATCAAAAATACACCAACGATTATGTGATCCCTAAAAGTGGATAAGGATCCATCCAAAACCCAAGGGAATGGAATGAGGAAACCAAAAACCAGAAGTGTGCCACATAAGCACATATGAAGTGCATCTCCTACCAGAAGCTAATGGAGTGGCAATATCCTTTTAATACCATGAAGTTATCATATACATAGTGTTAGTGGCAAATTGATTAATCCCCTAAGTGCCAAAATTAAGACTGGTTATATTGACTCTGTGGTGGTATGACCATGCTTTTATTTTTGCAGAACAGACTTTTGGTTGTATAATACTACTTAGAGATAGTTGCTAAATATTAAGACCCTGAAAGGTTTTGATAAATCAAATCCTAAAGAAATGTGGCATTGCAATTGATTGCCCCCATATCCTGATTAGGATAAATTTTGCTTGTGTTGCACATATGGATAAGTGGTATTTTGGAAAGTTAAATATATTACTCCCAAATTGTTTTATCGTCTCTTTATCTAGATAAATAGTGAGACAAATGTCTAGAAAACTATACATTGTGGTAATCTAGTAGATATAGTCACAATATACTGGACTGTATTCATTTCTTAAAATGTATTAAAGGCATTGGAATAATAAGAATTCACCGGAAGTGGTCTTCAGGGAGAGCACATGCTAAACTTTTATAGTTATGTACGAGATTCGAAAAATCTCGACTTTAGTTTAACCTAAAAGGTATTGACTTGATGATCAACTTTGAAAGTTTTACCACCTATCATATAAGTCCAATCGATGGACATGATAAAGATCTTGAACATCATAATAAATCCTGAAGACAGTTTATAAATCTTGGAGATGAGCGTTGTACTCCTTTTCCCTTAGTAAGTTTTCCCATTGGGTTTTTTACTTGAAGATTTTTAATGAGGAAACAAGTGCAATACAATTTAACGAGTGTTGTGTACTCTTTTCTCCATTCCTTTTTTCCACTGGGTTTTTAGAAGGAATTTTTACGATGCATATGCATATCGTGGTATAAAGCCTCACAAGAATGTGTTTGGCTTAGGTGAATGATTAGCTACATTAAGAAGTCATGTGGCATAAACACCATTGATAACCCCGCTATTATCTATGAAAATAATACAGCTTGTGTGTTACAGATACAAGTGGGCTATGTTAAAAGTAATATCACGAAGTATATTGCTCATAAATTCGTTTATCCTCACGAACTCCAGAAGAATGGAGGGATAAAGTATTAAAAACTAAGTCTTATGATAATCTAGTAGATCCATTTACAAAATCTCACCCCACCTCTAGCTTCTAGAAGTGTGTTCGAGGCATAGAGATGAGGTGACTTAGAGAGTTACAAGGTTCATGAGGAGTAAATCCCTGAACTATAATCCTTATGTAAGACTAGAAGACTTACATGATTCTAAAAATATAATATTGCACTCTTTTTTCTTTTGTGGGTTTTCCCTAAAGTTTTATCACATGAAAGTTTTTAATTAGACAAGTACGACATAAGAAATGGATGCGATGCACTCTTTTATCCATCCCTTTTTTCCATTGGTTTTTGGGATGAGTTTTTATTGATGTATGTATATGTTGTGGTATTTGCCCAAAGGGAGTGTTACGAGACCTAAAAGATTTTGGTGTAGGCAAATACCAGAACTACCCCTAAGAGATTTAGACTATAAATAGAGAGACCTATGTAACATGAGAAGAGATATGAAATTAATAAGGACTACGCTCTGGTGCTCTCTCAATTATATCTTCTATAATTGATCTATTGTATTCTTTGTAATTAATTGTATGGATCACATTACCTTTCATCTCTTTAATCATTTCTCAACAGACACAACCTCTGCTTGCGCTTATGCCACATCACATTCACATCACGGCGCGGGCGCGCAAACGAAATCTCCGAACCGAGCACTACCGGCCACGTACGGCGCATGGCCGACGCGACTCGTGCGTACCGCCGCGCACTAGACACGTCCCCCGCGCGCGTTTCCTAGCGAAAAGCACGTAGCCATCACGGGGGAGCTCGTGCGGGGGTTGTAATTTCCAGTCCAGGCACGAGCAGTAGCGTCACATAATTGAGATCTTATTTGGAAGCACCAAAATTTTCGATCTATTTTTGTAGATAGACTATAATTTTAGCTAGTCCGATCAGCCACTTGGTCTCCTTGTCCACCTTTTGATCCTGTGGGTTCAAAAGGTGCATACGACGTACATGGGATTCGATCGGTGGGGCACTAGCGACCGATGTGCGCGCACGGCGTCGGCTGCTGCCCGTGCTCGTGTCCATATTGCTTGTTTATAGTGACATGTATCTAACATCGCCTTAGAGCATGCTACAAACACATATATAATTGTGCCCTTTTGCTGCTGGCTGAGTGAGTGGGAGATCGATCCAGCAGTGGTGTTTGGAATATGGATCTATCCTGGCTGAGGGATTACTAATCTAACCTTCGCTAAAAAGCAGGGGACGCATTGGCACATCTGAGAAGCATCTTCCGGTTGAGCTGTATGGCTGAAGGGCTTTCGGTTGAACTGTATGGCTAAAGGGCTGCACAGCTGAATGGTTGGGCCGACGAGCTTTGGTGTTTGGCAGCTGAGTCTGGCTTGCTATTCGAAGTTAAAAAATGTCTAGAATACCCTTGAGTCAAATGACAGCTTGTTTAATGCCGTTTGAAGGACATATAAGTGAATTTCGTTTAATTGTTTTTGTGCACTTGACACACAAATGTAAATCTAAGCGTTAAAGGTAGCATATTCATAATTGCCAAAATTCCAACTCTGAACGTCCATCGCATAATATTCAGTTTTGCACAGAGACGTGAACTCCATTTCACAATATTCAGAACTTCTATCAATTTACATAGATCATCTCAATTAAAATTTACAGAAAACAGTACACACAGATTGACAAATTCAGATCTGATGTCTCCTATCAAATTCAGCAAGTCACACATGAACTCATGAATCAGCAAGGATGTCTCCTAGATTTAGAAATTCACAGAGTTTACAATTGAATTACTAATTTAACTCATATGAATCAGCAACTAAAAAATTCAGAACTCTCTCTCTCCTTTTAATACTCTAAAACCAATCAGAACTCTCTCTCTCTCTCTCTCTCTCTCTCTCTCTCTTTTAATACTCTAAAACCAATCAGAACTCTCACTCCTTTTTAATACTTTGAAACCAATTCAGAACTCTCTCTCTCCTTTTTACGCCGAGGATTTTTTGTGGGTTTTTTGTTAGAACCATTATGTTGATTTGCTCTCAAACTTATTATGAATTTGCTTTTAAATTTTGTATTGATTTGCTCTTAGAATTATATTGAATTTGCTTTCGAAATTATCCTAGATTTATGCTGATTTGCTTTAAAACTTATCTTCAATTTGCTTTTATGAATTATGCTGATTTGCTCTTAAACTTATACCGATTTGCTCTAAATATTATCCTGAATTTGCTTTGAAATTTATATTTATTTGCTCTCAAAATTATGCTGAATTTTATTTGCTCTAAATATTATACCGAACTTGTGCAACAAACTATGATTTTTTTGGCGCGTTGTGAGTTAGACGGAAACAAACAGTAAGGCGTACAATGTGTTTTTTATCATCTAACTATAAATAGGTGTGCTCACAGACACAACAAGAACGTACGACCGGATTGTAACTGCATCCTACGCCACAAGAAAAAGAGGCCACGTCATTTTTTTTTGTCTGGCCACATTACGCCCTAAGAAAAGGAGGCCCTGTCGTTTTTTTGCCTGGCCACACGCTGACGGCTTGCAATGATACTAGCTTTGATTGAATGGCTTTTATAGGCGTGCATTCCGTTTGTCCAAGATACACATGCGTGGAAACAAGAAATTGCGTTATTTATGTTGAGAAACCGTCGCTGGCGACCAGTCCGAACGATTCCTCTGCTTAGAACAAGAACGAATCAATCACAGAATCACAGAGAGAATAGATTGAACACAGAGAGGTAGAGAGAACTCCTGGTCTTTCTTTATTGCTTTTCTTTCATGCGTACATAATGAGGGGGGTATGGCTCTCTATTTATAGTCCACGGTGGGGTGCCCAAATATGCCAGGACTCTTGGCCATGGGCCCGGTTTCCTAACACTCCCCCTTGGGCACTCACCCAACATGCTCATGCCTCATCAAAACTCCATAAAAACCCAGTGGGGAAAATTTGGAGAAAGAGTACATGATACATGTGATGCTGCGATGCACGAATTGCCTCATTAAAAACCTTGGTCGAGAAACTTCATGGAAAACTCGTCAAGGGAAAAAGAGTACAATTCACCCAAATTCATTTGGTCTGCAAGACTTTATTTTTGGGTACTTAATCTTCATGATCAAGATTTATTAGCGGGCTTGTGAGAATTCTCCCCCTGAATTCTGCACTTCTCTAAGTCTCATCATTTCAATTCCACGCACGCATCTTTCAAAGCTAGATGCGGGGAGTGACTTAGTGAATAAATCTGCGAGATTTTCACATGACTTAGTATGCAGTACTTTAATCTCGTCCATCTTTTGCAATTCATGTGCATAGAAGAACTTGGGGTTGATATGCTTTGTGAGATGACTCTTCACATAGCCCGTTTGCACTTGTGTAACGCAAGCGGCATTATCTTCATGGATAATTGTGGGGTTTTGCACAATATTCATTCCACATGGCTGTTGGATGTGGTGAACCGTTCAGCGGAACCAAGCACACTTTCGTGTAGCTTCATACAGTGCTATAATTTCTGAGTGGTTCGTCGAAGTAGCTACCAGGCTTTGCTTAGACGATTTTCATGAAATTGCAGTTCCACCACACAGAAATACATAGCTTGTTTGTGACTTAGCGGTATGCGGGTCTGACAGGTACCCAGCATCTGCATAGCCAATCAAGTTCAGATCTTGATTCTTTCTGTAAAACAATCCGAGGTCCTTGCTACCTTGGAGGTATCGGAAAATGTCCTTTATGCCCTGCCAATGCCTTTTGGTGGGCTCTGCACTGTACCTTGCTAACAGATTCACGGCAAATGCAATGTCCGGTCTAGTGCAGTTTGCTAAATACATGAGTGCTCCCACTGCACTCAAGTATGGGAATTCCGGTCTCAGGACTTCCTCCCCCTCTTCCCTTGGTCGGAAAGGATCTTTTTCTTGCTGTAAAGACTTACCGATCATCGGTACTTTCGAGGGAAATGCCTTCTCGAAGCCAAACCTTTCGAGCACCTTCTGGGTGTAGGTCGACTGATGTACCAAGACTCCTTCAGGGGCATACTCAAGCTGCAAGCCTAAGCAAAACTTGGTCTTGCCCAATTCTTTCATTTCAAATTCTGACTCCAAGTAGGAGCTTGCTTCTTTTATGTCTTCGGCTGTCCCGATGATATTCAGATCATCTACATACACAGAGATTATACAGAATCCATCCTGGGATCACCGTATAAATACACAAGGACAGTCTTCATTGTTCGTGTAGCCTTTCTTGCGAGAAAGTCGCTCAGCGATTATACCACATTCTTCTAGATTGTTTCATCCATCAGTGACTTTCTCGAGTTTCACACTGCATGATTTCTATTTGCTCTGTCTTGGTTGGGAGAGGAATTCCTTGAGGACTCTCATGTAAATCTCGAATCCAAGTTACCATAAAGGTATGCAATCACAACATCCATCAATTTCATTTTCAAATTCAAGTTCACCGCCATTGAGATCAAGTATCTAAAGGTAATTCCACTCATGACTGGGAGTAGGTTTCTTCATAATCAACTCCGGGACGTTGAGTGAAACCTTGGCTACCACCCTTGCTTTGTATCTCACTACTTCATTTCTTTCATTTCTCTTTCGAACAAATACCCACTTGTGCCCAACGGGGTGTATGTGGGGAGGTGTGCGGCATACGGGCCCAAACACCTCTCTTTTATTCAGAGATAGCAATTCAGTTGCTATTGCCTTCTTCCAATCTTCCCAATCTGATCTTTTCTTACATTCAGCGAGCGATGCAGGCTCGGGATCAAGATCGATGATTGTGGCAATTTTCTTTGCGAAGTAGATGTCGATATTAGCTATTGTCCTATTCAGGGACTCTCCCGTGTGCACATAATTCATAGTCTTCATGAGTTGCTTCTTCTGGAGCAATTGCTTCTTCTGGAGCTTCACCTTGCGCATCGCTTCTTTCAATTGCGGTGGCAAGTTCTTTTAGTTTTTTCGGCTCCGATGTGTGCGCACACATCCATGCCAATGGGGATATTCAGATCCGGTATGCCCTTTTCTGAAGGTGTCATACTTGTGCCAGGTCTCAACTGGCTCCCCTTCTCGATTCAGGGGACTTGGTGATCACCGTGATAAATCTCTCTTATCCTACTTCACCAGCGTCCCGGTTACTAAGGATTCGAGGAACCGGAGTTCTCGTCCTCTTTTTATTTTTCGAGGCCTGCGGGCGAGATTAGGGTACCTTCTGTTTCTTTGGTATTTCAACCCTCTCGGTGCGGTGCGTGCGGGCACATGCGACTTAGTCACGCTCTTCAAATCACTAAAGTGATCAGGCAGCTGATTTGCCAATGCTCGCAAATCAATTGTCTTCTGGACTTCTCTTGTCTTCTGGACTTCTATTGTCTTCTAGACTTCTCTATTTGCTTTACTAACGTCTTCTGGACTTCTCTAGTGCGCGGGTCATCTGCATGGATTCCCCAGGCTTGCCACATAATTTTCCGACATTCTTCATCAAGGGGTTGATTTCCTCCCCCTAATGTTGGGAAATTTTCGGTGGTGGCCTTGCGCTGTTGCATAGGTGAATGGATGTTTTAGGCTGAAGGTCTAAGATTGATGAGATTTGCTGCATATAGAACTGCGGGTCCCCAACATGTAGCTAGCAAATTACAATTATGCAAGAGGGATTGGACAATAAATTTAATTCTCTTAATTAAAACCTCTGCCAAACCATTCTGGGTATGGACATGCGATGCAAGTGCTCAATGCAATTTCCATCGCCATGCAATAATCATCAAATGCCTTTGAAGTAAATTCGCCAGCGTTGTCCATTCTGATGGACTTGATGTGATGATCAGGAAACACATTTCTGATGCGAATGATCTGCGAGATCAATTTTGCAAAGGCGTGGTTTTTCGTAGACAACAAACCCACATATAACCACTTCGAAGAAGCGTCAATGAGCACCATGAAATACTTGAATGGCCCTGAGATGGGCTGAATGGGACCGCAAATATCTCCCTGGGTGCGTTCCAGGAATGCAGGGACTTCATCCTTCACTTTCAGAGTGGAGGGACTAGTTATTATTTTTCCCGGTGCACATGCAGGGCACACAAAATCTTCATGATTGGGAAATTCTTCATTAATATTATGCCCATATGAGTTATTTATTATGTTTCTCATCATCCTAAGACCTAGGTGGCCTAATCTGTCATGCCAGAGACGAAGAGTTCGAGCTTTTAAATACCGTCTTTAGGGCGATTATGCACGCTGCAGCGCCTTAATGTTGGTATAATATAGCCCAATTTCTAGTGAAGGAGTTTTTCGATTCCATTCTCGTCGCCGTAATGAGCGGTATTCCATCAGTACTCTTCTTTAGTCTCAACGTGGAAACCATTTGCGCGGATATTCTTAAAACTTAGGAGAGTTCAAGTCGATTCGGGTACAATAAGGCTTCTTCAATGACCAAAGTTGTGCCCATTGTGGCTCTTCTGGAACCGATCATATATGCATCGCTTAGCGATTGTCGTAAGGTCGCGGTGCTGCTCTTCGAATCGATGAAAATTCTTAATCTCTCTTAAGATGATATTCCTTGTGCATTGCTAGCTAAGCACACTTCCTTCAGTGAGGCGCTACGTGTTCTAATATAGGGTATTTATTAACATGTATGAGAAGGCAATCAACACATAAATAAAATACTCCAATATCGAACATATCATGCTATCATAAATGAATAAATGAATGAATTCTTCAAATATCATCCAACCATCACGAGAAGATAACAATTCTTAAGTACCATCCATGCAAATTCTAACATATTCTTCCACACAAAATAAATGACAATTAAAGTCGAAATGCATTCAGTGCACTAGACTTCTTCTGCTATTTTTTTTCGGGTTGACATTCTCTTCAAGAGAAATCATGGCATTGGCTGCTTCTAGGTCGAGAGGGGTGCTGCTGTCGTAATGGTCTCAAACACCATCAACGCAGGCAGCTACTCAGAATGCTCCCCCTCAACCGATGCAGAGTGGACTTCATGTGCCCTTTACCATCCTATTTTGGCTTGCTAGCCTTATTCTCACGTGGAGCATTTAATTTTTGCCTTTCTGGGCTGCGGCCATACCCTTCCTTCCCCTTTTCTTTATCAAGGGCTTTCGTGCCTTGTTGCTCCCGGCGTTGGCTTCACGGCCAGCGGAGCTCCCAGGTGGCTATGTGACTTAGTTCTTTGCGGAGAACTTTATCACGAGCCTCATAATCGCATCTTATCAATCAATTCGGCGTATTCCTCATAGCCATCTTGGCGATAGTTGCGTGCGGATTATCTTGCATTGGGGTGGAAGGATTTTCTCAATTTTTGTTTTGGTACAAATCTGTGCAAGCGCGGTTGTTTTCCCGACCGTCTTAAAGTTGGCAAACCTCAGTCTGATCCACTCATACTCTGCTTGAGGAAGAATGGTGTACTTTAGCCTCTCAAACCTGCTTCTTGGGTGCGGTCCAGAGTGCTAGCGCGCTTTTCTTCGCCATATACTCATTCTTGAGAGTGAGGCAGAGGTGATGCTGAGAAAATGAAGTGCCTGATCATTCTCCTCAGGTTGGGTTGAGCGTCATTCAGTCCGCCAATCCCAATAACAACGCGGAGCTTCCTTGCTTCAAGTACAATCTCGACATCGGATGCCTACATCAGATAGTTTTGGCCATGCTTTGGGCGACTCCTCGAACTTCGATTCGCGATGCTAGTCATCTAAATGTGTATAAGTCTCTCACTGGTAGACATGCACGAATAATTCACTGCAGTAAATAAATGGTACAAAAGGTTCTCGCAATGTTTCATAATTTTCTGCATTTTCTATAATTTCTTGCTAATTTGGTGATTAAAAGCAATTTTCAGCAATTACAATTAACCAAAACATAAATAAATACAGAAAATACAGAAAATAATAATGGCATAAATAAATAAGCTTCAAATGTTAAAAATAATGCAAAATTTGGATTCCCGAGGCCCTTTTATGCTAAAATATAAAATTTCAGCAAATTCTGCAATTCCAGAGGGTTTTTACGCAAAATTTCAGTTCAGAGAAAAATTAGCGCAATTTGCTAATTTACAGAGGGGTTTTCTGCAAAATTCTGGACCCACTCGTAAATTTGAGGGTTTATTCGTAATTTTCGGAACTACGAGGCCTTTTTTGCAAGAATTCGGGACTTGAATGCAATTTCTAGGGGCTTTCGGTATTATGTATGATTTCGGGGGCCTTTCCGCAAAATCGCCTCCCCCTTGCATCGGCCAGTCTTTCTTCCCCCCCCATTTTTTTTTCGGCCCATGCGGCCTTTCCCCCGGGCCATCCCGTTCCCACCCCAGCCCACTCGTTTTAGCCGTTTCGGCCCACAAGGCCCATCCGTCGCATTACCACCGGGTCAAGTGGGGCAAGGGGTAGGGTTTCCTTGCCCCATCCTGTAGAAGGTGGCGGCGGCCCGATTTTCTCGGGTGCGGCGGCGGGCGCGCGCGGCCGGCTGCGAGCAGCGGCGGCGGCGTGTCGCGCAGGCGGGCGTGGCGGCAGCGGGCGGCGCAGGCGGCCGCGCCGTCTGGCGGCGGCTAGTGGCGTGTCGCGCGCTATCTGAGCGTGGCGGCAGCGGACGACAAGCGGCCGGCGCCGTGGCGGCGGCTAGTGGCGTGTCTGCGCGCTATCGCGAGCGCGACGGCCGGCGGCCGCGCGCCGTCTGGCGGTAGCTAGTGTTCGGCGCTCCGTCGCGGTCGGGATGCGAGGGCGGCGCGCGCGCGGGCGAGCACGGCTGCGGCGTCGTTAGTCGACTCCGGCGCGCCACGATGCAAACGGCGGCGCACGGAAGTCCATCGAACCGGCGGTCGGTCGGGAGAGCGCCGGCGGTCATGGCGGCGCGCGCACGGCGGCATGCGCACGGTGGCGTTGGCTCGGCGGGCGTGGCGAGCATGGCGGCGGCCGGCGAGGGCAGGCCGGTGGGCGGCGCTTGCGTCGGCGACCAAGGCGGCGCGCGATGATTCGGTCTTGGAAGCGGCTGCGGGCGTGCGGATGGCGAGGCGGCGGTGGCGCAAACGGCCGGGCTCAAGGCGGTCGGGGGCCGTCGGCGGCTGGCGGCTTAGTGCGGCGGCACGCGCATGCAGGCGCAGCAGCGGGCAGCGGCCGGGGAAAGGGCCGGCGTGGCGGGGAGGAGCCAGGCGGATGCGGTGCCGCTCCCTCGAGCATCGCGCGTGTGGGCGCGTGTGCGCGTTCTGGCGCGGTGAGACCAACGGCGCTCGGCGGCGACTTCTGGCCGGTCTTGGGGTGGTGGCCGTGCGGCCATGGTCAGCTTCAGGCCGACGTCTGTTTTTTCTTTCTTTTCTGTGTGATGCTTTGCATGAATAGAACAAATGCATATATAGCGATCATGCAGGATCAAACAAATTAATGCAAAAATTCCAATCTATGATGCAATCGACATCTACCCCGTTTCGCAATCTACCGATCGGCATTGTGCCGGCGATTTCAGATCTGCTCGCGGTAGATTTGGGGCGGATTTGCATCGTTTCTAATCTACAGTGCAATCAACATCTACCCCATTTCACAATCTACCGATCGGCATTGTGCCGGCGACTTCAAGTCTGCTCGCGGTAGATTAGGGCGGATTTGCACCGTAGAATTTCAATCTAGAACGCGAAAAGAAAATACAGATTCAAAAGCGATCTAGAAAATTCAATCTGTGCTTCAATGATTACCTCGTTCACCGGAGCGAAGTCGTGCTGATAACGTGTTGAGAAACCGTCGCTGGCGACCAGTCCGAACGATTCCTCTGCTTAGAACAAGAACGAATCAATCACAGAATCACAGAGAGAATGGATTGAACACAGAGAGGTAGAGAGAACTCCTGGTCTTTCTTTATTGCTTTTCTTTCATGCGTACATAATGAGGGGGGGTATGGCTCTCTATTTATAGTCCACGGTGGGGTGCCCAAATATACCAGGACTCTTGGCCATGGGCCCGGTTTCCTAACAATTTATTCATCAAGACTTCAGAACTTCCATGAAGGCAAGCTCAGAATGTTCTACTACCCTTCTCTTTGAGGCCCAGGAGGGCCGTGTGGTTGGGGCGGCCCGTTAAGCCTGCGATCTTTGAGCTTGCCATCTTTGAGCTGCTGCCCGCTGTTAACGGCACAGCATCAGAATTCAGAGAAACACCCTGTTCTGCATTTCAATGGGAGAAACGCGTCTCCTTGTTGCCTACAGCCGAGCTTAAGCCTATGTAATGCAATACTACAGCACCGACTTAATGGACTCCCGAGTTCAAAGTAACACTATGTAATGCAATACTACCGCACCGACTTAATGGACTTCAGAGTTCAAAGTAACACACTTCAAGATCTGGACTCTGGTCTGGTGGTGGTATGACCAAGAACAGTCGAGTAATTTGGAAGTTTGACTGCATGAAATTTTGAGAAAAAAAGTACAGCGCCTAGACACGTCTAGTGGAAATGTGAATCAGGGCCTTTCAGGAACACTCGCTTTGTGTGCAAGCAATGCATGAAGTCCTAGTGTCCCAGTGCATCATGCATGCATGCATACATGATAAAAACAGTGAAATTGGAATGCTTCTACATATTATTGATGTTTGTGCCATTCCGTGATCACTATTATTTTTTCTTCCTCGCCTCGTTCCTAGTCGATCGATGAAAGTTTATTTCCACTCCGTGTTTCCATCGCGCGCGTCGTTCTTGATAACGAGTGTGGAGTAAGTAAGAATTACTCATCGTGTTTTTTTTTTTGCATGTGGTGGAGTTTTGGGGTGGGTGGGGGGATCGGAGAGCGTAGCATGACTTGATATTTCACGCTTGACACGCACAGATGTACTAATCCTAGCTCAAATCGTGGAGTATAGTTGTTGTGGTAAAATATGATTGGGTACGATTCTAGCGACCGAGGGTAGAGCACTCATCTTTAATTAGCTGGTTATGTCGCCATTAAGCTTCTGAGGTCTATTAAAAAAGAGAAAGACTAGATAACTTTGCTTAATGACAATAGGTATTTTTTAGATAAAGGATATAATATCTGGCCTCTATATCCACTTGGGATATACACAGCCAATGACAATAGGTATAATACTGTATCTTTTATAAGGATAGCTAAACTTGACCCTAATAAACCTATCTGTATACTAACGAAACTAATCATAATAATAAGAAATTTATCTTTAATATATAGAATAAATCTAAAAGGAAATAAACCTAAATAGTAAAAACTAATATTATATTCCTATTTCGCGATACGCTACCAAACTATCCAAATCCGTAGCGCGCTACAGTATCCTGCGCGGGTACTATTCAGTGTTCACGGTTGCTACAGTGCCCGTGCGGGCGATGTTCATTGCTGCTACAGTACCCCCGGTACTGTTCACGAGCCCCTGTGTGCATCGTCAGGATTTAAAGCCATAACATTATACCCTTGCAGCGAGACTGCTCATCCTCGAGCTGTCAGGTGGCGACCATGGTTGAAGTCCTTTGTAACCCCATGTTAACGAGAGGGCATGATGATGATGTCATGTCGTATGGAAAGAGATCCGTGAAGCACCGATGAACAACAATAAGGATAGCAACCTTCCAGCGTCGGTTGATGTCGCAGTAGTCGTCGGTAGCAAGGGCAACCGGCACGAGGTAGTAGCAGCATCCTTCTTGTCCCGGAATGCAGCGCTTGTGGGAGGGATGCGACGGCGTCGTTGGTCCCCACCTGTCAGTCATTGTGTTCCACATCGCTTACGGCACGGTGTCGGTAGACGATATGGCAAGGGTGATGGCGAAATGGTGGTAGCCTTCTTCCTTAGCGGTGGTACCAATGGTGGAGCCAAAGACAGCAAAGCCTAAAGATGAGTCGTCATTGATGAAGGTGGCAACGTGGTTAGTACCAACGCTGGCGCCGAGGAAGATGGTGGCAGCACAACTATTGCAATGGCACGCGATACCTCTTCTTGCTCCTTTAGTTTGTCCATCAACTCCATAGTTTTATCTAATGTAGCTATCATATTGTCGAGTAAGAACTCTATTTTCTCGCTGCTGGCCATCAACATATCCAAGGGAGATAAGTCAACATTAGAAGCTATGGTGAGTAACTCTGATACCAAATATTGTGGTCGATGTTAGTTGGGTATAGATCAAGGACCTTAAGTAGGGCACTCGCCTTTGATCGGCTGACCATGCCGCCGCTAAGGCTCTGAGGCCTGTTGAAGAAGAGAGAAAGACTAGAGAATTTTGTTTATTTTTTTGCTTAGTAATAATAGGTACAATGCTGCCTCTTGTATAAATGGCTAAACTTGACCTCAGAGAAACTTATCTCTATACTAAAAAACTCATCATAGTAATATAAAATTTATCTTTAATATATAGAATAAATCTAAAAGAAAATAAGACAAAATACTAAGGAAACTAATTATTATATTCCTAATTCGTGATACGCTACCAAACTATTCAAATCTACAGTGCGCTACAATACCTCGCATGGGTACTGTTCATAGCTGCTACAATACCCCGTGAATGTACTATTCATCATTGCTACAATGTCTTGGTACTGTTTATGAGTTTGTTGCGTGCATCGTCGGGATCCTAAACCATAACAATAGTCAAAGACAAAAAAAAAGAAGCAAAGCAAATAAAATTAGATGCACACAATCAGTTTGTCCTGCAAAATCATTCTACAGTCTATTTCTTATAGGAAGCATTCAACCAAGAAAATGCATTTCATTGTAGCTAGCTGAAATTACACTGTAACTGATAGTGACTTATTTGGCATAACTAAATTAAAAAAAAATAAAAAAAATAAGTTAGCCTATCACGGACAATGCAAACGAATACCCAAAAAAACCGGCAAAATAGCTAAATAACCTAAAAAGTTAGAAAAACGAAATTTATGAATAGTAAAAATAAACTAGAAACTAGAAGTTCAAACAGCAGAACCTTAGGCCAGTCTCAGTGGTGGGTTTCATTTCCCGATTTCAAGGCGCCATGTCGACTTTGCAGACTTGGATTGAGAAATGGCTGGATCTCTCGATGGGGTTTCATTTCACTGTTTCATAGACAAGCTGCAGCAATTAATGTATGCATGATGTTGTGATCCTATGTGCCATGTAAACTATGTAGCCGTTTGAAAATATATCTAAACTAAATATAGTCACTTTGGTAACTACAATATATCTCATGCCGACAAATAATCATGGTCAAATAAAATATATTAATTAATCCAATATTCATGAGTACATTCGCATATATATGAATGCACAGCAGATCCTCGGGGCGCTGAGAACGCAACGACCGGTCTCGGTGGGGTTTCACTGGTTTCATTGTGTTGGTAATCGGACGGATGGGTTTCATCTGATGAAACTCTGTTGCTCTCTCTCCTCATAAATTTCTTGCCAACTCAGCAAATTTGCTGATGTGTCACTGCATTAAATGAGAATGAAACTCTTTTGAAACCCCATTGAGACTGGCCTTACAGGAGAAAACCGAGTGTGGATGCTTACGCTTGATTCATACTAGGTGCGGACGTGCGGTTCAATCCGCGCCTTAAACTGTAGCAGTTTTGAACCGTATTCCAGCGCTGAACTTTGCCTAAAACGCCAAGTTTACTGGGCCCCAGGAGCCACTGTCCCATGCCACACGTGCACGGGAGCAACTCCGATGTGCCAAGCCCGGCGTACCACGCGGTTGGCAGCGCGTATGCACGCACGCACAGACAAACACGGCCTAAGCACATCGATCAGCCGCGCAAAAGTACAAGGGGATTAAATTTGGGGTCTGCACCCTGGAAACATGGGATCCTGGATACTAACAAACTTATTACAGTGCTACGCATAACCAGGGGCATGAGGGGGAGGAAACTTGAAACGGAAGGGTTTGACTCACCCGAGTAGGAGCAGTAACATCAGACGGGAGGCCGCACGAGTGGAGTGGGTGCGTGGCCGTGTGGCGCAGCCCGATCGAGGTCAAGCTGCGTCTGTCCCACCAGCCAGTCACCAATTCGCATGACCGTCTCAGGACACCATGAGTCCATCATGCAGGTATCTGAAGTTTTTTAGTAACTGCAGTTATCTGAAGTGATCAGTGCACTAATGTAGTGTACCATTAGCAAAAATACGCCGTTGAAAATCTGTAAGACAAAGTGTATAGCACTAGATTAGCACAAAAACGTGTAAAAAATATTGGCATACAAACGCGTTCATCCGTAAGGTCTTTAGTAGTTACTGTCTTACTGACAAGAGGGCCATAACAAGTCATGCATAAAGCAACATTCGTGGTACAGGAATGAGCATGAACTCTGAAATGTCAATAGAAAACTGCGTAGGTTTCCACGAACCGACTTCTAGCACTTGAGCTCAGAGGTTTGACCCTAAAACCCTCTAGAAACCCCTACTAGTGACCTCCGCCATCATTTAATTCAAAGCTGCTTACACTGTTGGGTGCTTGGATGACAGGGTTTGGAAAACTTCGGTCCATGGGATTTTGGTTGCATAATTTTTCATTATTTTCTTTCTGGCTGCAAGAGAAGAATGAGAAGGTTGCACTTGGATCCATGCAGAATTTTCGCATCAATGTCTGTAGAAGTTCTGTTGATAAGCCCAATGCAGCACCGTATGTACGAATAGGCAGGACTGAATTTTTCGGTTAAAGTATGATGGCATGTGACTATGATGGTAACCTAGTGAGTAGTGAGGTGGTATCTGGATTTTTTTTTCCAATACAAAAGCTTAGGAGTATAAAATTGATCTGGTTCTTCTTTTGAAGAATCTGGCTCAGCTTCTTGCATCCTAGCAGGCTAGGCCCATGGTGCAAATATCACATGTACAAAATTAATCTCGTGTCAGAATACTTTCTTTAAGAGCAATAGCTTTATGGATAAATAGGATATAAATAAAACCAGAACATATAAAGGATGTCAACTAACCTTTGCTTGAAACTAGAATTGGCTGGGCAGGTTAAATAGTCAAGAAAGGTGTGCTGTTACACCCATAAAACATAGGCGAACTTAGGACTTTGAGTAGTGACAACCAAATGGATACAAAACATTGTCCCTACATGACAAAGGTAGTTAATAGGGAAATTTACAATCCTAGGTTGGCAGCACACTACACGGTAAGGAGAGAGAAATGATAATCTAGAGACGAGCATCATCTCAAATTCTCAACGTCCCCTTGCACATACATGCCCCTTGGCCTTAAGCCCTTAACACCTCATCAGCAGCTAATAGATCACTATCTATAGAATAAAATAATAACTGAGCTTAGATTTAATGCAAGTTTGACCATTCACAAGCTTACAATAGCCAGGGACATTAGCATATTCCCAAAAAAGAAAGATAAATAATTTTACCAGATATGACTTTGTGTTTTAGCTCTAATCCAGGGATGAGAACCGTGTACTAATGAGACAAGTGATCAGTATTTCCCACCTTTGCTTTTATTTAAGTATTGAAAATTACAGGTTCATCAGCATAACTTAGCTATTTAAGAGCTTTAATTTTTCATTTTTCTTTTTATATTAAAATCTAACTGAGATGATGTATTAATTATATAAAGTAAATGATTAGATGGCAGATGGAATAGTGTGCAAGATCAGCACTTCGTCTATTATAATTCATAAAAGGGTATCACAAACGTGTCGAGCAGTACCACAGCATAAATCGTTTTCCCTACATATCTATTTCAACAATATGAACGAAGAACAATGCCTTTCTTCTTTGGAAAATGATGTAAATTGCATCTTGCCACAGAAAATTAGAAATGTTGATGATAGAATATTTTTTCTATTTTCTGTCAGGAGCAATTTTCAAACTAGGACTGCTCCTCCCTAATACTAAATTTGATCAAAACTGTTACTGTTGAAGAATTCTCCTTAAAACTTAAATTATACATGTGAGAGGCAAAAGGATAGGAATGAAGGGGAAAGGCATGATTTGAAAGGGATTTTTGGATCAGGAGAGGATGAAGGGTATATGTTGATACCAATGTAAAATATAGATGTTGTCAGAGGGAACTAGACTCTTAGTGTTCCAATATAACTAGTAGATTTACCCGCGTAATTACACGGCTAGATATTATAATACAATTATTTTGATATACAACTCTACCGCATATGATTGAAATACAATTGTATTTGCTATACAACTCTAATATACATATATGATTAATATGCACCGTTATAATCTGATATTACCAAAATAAGTGACGGAGATTTTTCTCTTTTCTTGATTAATGTGAAAACTTTTAGGATTTTTTCTTTTTAGGATTATTGTGGAATTTTCTTGCTCTCAAAACGAAAAATGTGACTTGAATCTCACCAATTGTTTTTATTTATACAGATACTGTACTTACTTGGAATTCGGAAGTCTCTTAATGCCTTGGGAATTGTTACTCATAGTTCACCCATAGACAACTCAAGGAAACCACAATAAAAAAGTAATAAGCTAGCCATCTAGTGAACTAGATTGTTCTCTCAGAAGGCTTAATTATAAGCAATAAGACAATGTGTGAAGTCCATTAGATGAAAGTACTATACAGTAAATTAGTAATTTATTAATTGGCTGAGTGTAACCAAAAGATTGCTAATCCCAAAATTACTGCAGAATTTGTACAGCTCATTGAGATCCTCGTCATGGGGTAAAGACCAAACAGACCCTAATGAGTCCAACAACGGGTGAGGATTTTAAAATTCTGCTATAAGAACTGTTCTTGAGTGTGTGCAAAGGTGCGAAACTGCGTAAGGTAAGCCGGATAGTAGGAAGGGAAACCCTTACAAAGGGAGCAACTAAGAGAGCTGACTGCAAGTCTGGAACTTCAGCTTGAGCTTCCTTTTTTTCTTTTAGTAACTGCATGCCATAGTTCCCTCACAGTTTTCTTGCTAGCTTTGGTTCGGAATATAGCTCCTTGTTGATAAGAAACAGGCAGTGCATAGAGCTAGCTTGTTTAGGTTTGAAGGAAGTCGCCGTTATTTGTCAATCTTACGCTGAGTGGAAGAAAGTGTTTTTTCTATCTTCGCTAATCAGTAGAAACCAAAATCTTTTAGCTAGTGCCTACCCAGTAAAGTTTGACTATACACATTAACCATTAGGGTTTGGTACGTTCTTGATAAAAAGAAGTAGGTGAGCACTGTTTGAGCTAGCTACTTATATCCAGCCAGTAGTTTGTTTTACTGTGGCAAAGATATGGACGAGATCAGAAGTGATGACATAGAGAAGCAAGATGAAGTTATGTTACCTGGCTTCAGGTTTCATCCAACAGATGAAGAACTCGTAAGGTTCTACCTTAAAAGGAAAATCCAGCAGAAGTCTCTTCCCATTGAGCTTATTAGGCAGCTGGACATCTACAAGTATGATCCATGGGATCTCCCAAGTAAGCTTCTCTAAATTCCTTGTCAACTATCTGTTTTTCTCTGCAGAAATCAATAAAGAGCTATGAAACCTTTTTATTATAAGATAAGAATATTTCGCTACATGATTCTTCTTTCTGTATGACTGTCTCCATCTTGCTGATACTCTGTTTTACATGCATCTTTTGGTTAGTTCTTCCTCTTTGAGGTTTTGTTCAGAAAATAAGAAAAGGTACTACATAGGGTTTTCTCCCACCTCTTTTGTGATGCTCACCACTGAACAGCGTCCATGTATCATGAAGCCAAAGTGGTTTTAGGGTTATACCTCAGAAAATATTTAGAGTAAGAGATGCAAGAATACCACAATAACAAGCTTAATGTCCTCATGTGATTCTCAGGTGATTACCAACAAGTTGCGTGCACCTTAGCGTATATGATGTTTGAGAAACTTGACGTATGTGATCACATGGTTCCAACTTTGAGTTTGTATGGTCCACCTATAGTGTGAGATTTGGCTTTCAGTAGTATGTCACCTTTTTTTTTAAAAAAAAAGCGTGGTATCACTGTTAAGGCTGCATAATTGATTCACAAGTTTCAAAGTTGGGTTCTCCAGGTTAAAAAGGCATGCAGGTAGCAAAAAAAGTTATTTTTACATGCATAATACATGTGCATTTTATCAGTAAAATGTCTAAGCCTTGAATGCACCAAATAGGGCATAGGCCTAAGTAAAGTGATCTTTTGTTCTAAAAAGGAGTTACAGAATAGACACCGTGAACTTGTTTCTACTCACAATTACTTACAAAATCTTTTTTCTCCATAAAGAACTAGCAAGTACTGGAGAGAAGGAATGGTATTTCTACTGCCCAAGGGATAGGAAGTACCGGAACAGCACTAGGCCAAACAGGGTGACTGGAGCAGGCTTCTGGAAGGCCACTGGAACTGACAGGCCAATCTACTCCTCCGATGGAGCCAAGTGCATAGGCTTGAAGAAGTCCCTCGTCTTTTACAAGGGCAGAGCAGCCAAAGGCATCAAAACCGACTGGATGATGCATGAGTTCCGGCTGCCATCACTCACCGACCCTTCATTGCCACAGAAGAAGCCACTGGAGAAGACCATTCCACCAAACGTAAGCAACTTGCATGCTGCAATATTGGAGAAAATTAAACAGCTCTGAATTTTTCACTCAACATGTAAACTAGAAATGTAGCTTATGTGGGACGCCCTTTAAATCTTTAAAATCATTGCTGCTAAGGCATAGACTTGAACAATACATGTCATCCAAAGATTACACTGACATAACTTGCAATATAAACTGCAAAAGACCTAGCATGTATACTATATATCATTATCCAAAGGTTCAAAACATAGTACCTTTTAATACAACAGCTGCAGTTTTCTCTTTATCTTTCCGCTATGTATATTGTCTAAGTAAAAGACATAAATTACCATTCACAAGAAAATCACTAACCAACTCTTCTTCTTTTCCTTTCTTTCCCCTCATGAGCAGGATTCCTGGGCAATCTGCAGGATTTTCAAGAAAACCAATGCAACAGCGCAGAGAGCGCTCTCACACTCATGGGTTTCTCCTCCCTTATCCAGCACAAACGAAACCTACACTCATCCCACCTTGCATGCCACGCTGAGAAGTCGGCACAGCTCAGAGAATACATCGTCTGCAATGACCAACGTTATCTCCTCCACCATCCAGTTCACCAGCAGCGGCTACTTGCCTTCAATAGTTCCCTCCTGTCACAACACTCTCAACATCATTGACAGCAGCAGCAGGCCAGCTGCATCCATAGTTCTCCCCCCACCAGGTGCAGAGCACCAGGCCATGAGTATCCTCTCAGCAATCCCGCTTGATCTTCCAGCTGGGATGGACATCGCATCGATGGTTTTGAATGCATCACCCATCACACTCCCCAACATGGACAGATCAACCCCCACAAACATTGAGTTTGCCCAACCGCAGCAATGCTTCAACAACAACATGATCAACAGATGCGTGGTCGATTTGCCAGATATCGGCAACACTGTCAATGGTGCTCCACGGTCCATCAATTTCCCATTCAATCTGCAAGGAACACTTTCTGATGACTGGAGGGCGACCTTGCCTTGGGACTCACTCCCTTGCACGACTGAGGTCTCGACAAATTACCAGTCCACCAAGTGCTATACTTAGTTTGTAGTAATGTAGGTTTGGTTTTAGAATGCAGTAGACACTAGTATCTAGTATCTACCTCCATCTTCTAGTATTACTGTTAGCGTCAAGAGGTATTAGAATTTCGTTCTGTTAACACTGAAGCTAACAGAATTAGAAGGTAGCATGCTGCTATGTAGGATGCATTTGTGGAACTAATTACTTTTTTGTACAATGTAGGAGCAGACGAGCAGTTTGTGGCTGTCTCATCTGTAAGCGTAACTCAGTTCCAGTTTTATCCGTAGTTGCATGTACTGCAGAATGTGTTATATATGTGTGTTAAGGAAGTACTTCCTCTGATCCTCCTCTCCACTTCTTCCTTTTCCTAGTTCTGATAACATGGAGAGTTGTTGCTGCACGTATCTAGGTGCCTTGTGTAGAACAACTCAAAGGTAGAACATTCAATAGTAACACAAGGAAAAAAAGCTCACTTGCGTGCCATCGAGGTCGTCGTGCGCGCCGTAGGACAAGAATTCTGAATTGGTAGAGCTTCGCGGACGGACTGGTTAGCTTACGAAGCCTCCCGGCGCGCGGCGCCGTGGCCCGTGGCTCCTGAGCGCGATCCACTGCAGCGGCGAGGCGCGCCGGCGCGAAGCAGTTCCGCTGGGGCATTTCGCCGAGCAACTGGTGCGCGCGCCCGGGCAGCACTCGCCGTCTCGCGGCCCGCGGTATGTAGAGATCACAGATCATCAGCCTAATGACCTCCCGTCCTGCGCAACGGCTGCTGTTAGATGGCACCGTCCGGCCGGGCGGCCGTCACGACGCCTTGCTGGTATCGCGTCTGCGATCTCGACGGAGCAAACTGGAATTTTTTTACGTTTTCCTTGGAAAGGGCCTGAACGTTCATCCGACGGGCGCCAAGTGACGGTGGCAGAGCTAAGAAAATTTGGGAGGCAGATCTATATACATATAATACAAGTAAAGTTGGTAATTATAATAGTTTTAATATTCAATACACATTTGAATATCCATAAATAAAAAGAAAAAAAGATACGATTGAAGTGGAATATGTGATAAGAAGTTGGATGGAAGCCATAAATTGGACACAATTAGCTTCTGCTGAAAACTGGATGAGGGATATCTCTTGCTTAGTTTGTCCTTCCCAAAATGTTAATGAATAAAACATTCTTCCCAAGATTCACACCTTATGCACTATCAACACATGCATTTATTCACAAATGCTCAAATTAGAAGACTCAGAAGTGAAGACAAAAGTGATCAAGACACCAGAGGCAGACAGCCTAGATGAACTACCCAAGTTGGGCCTTTTTTATGAACTTCGGCCAAGCCTAGATGAACTACCCAAGTTGGGCCCTTTTTATGAACTTTGGCCGACCAAACTTTTGGCAGCAGATCTAGTCAAACAAAAAAGAACACAACTTACTTTGAGAGTGAATTTATCTAAAGTCAAACTATCCAACTGATAAGCACCATGAATTGGGGAGCTTTATTAAGGTCTTGACAAGTAGGTATATCTCAAGTAGCTCATATCACTCCCTAGATCACTAAATGATCAAACATATGTAGGCCTCAGCATATAAGTAGTTTCAGGGAAATTAAGTTATAGCATGACGAACTGCGGATAACACCACATGATTCGTAACAGAATATCCACAAGTTTCTGTAAGTTATTCCCATGAACTTAATGCTAGATCGCAGGACATTCTCTCTCTAGTTAAGACTACTCAGTCGTTAGCAATCATATGTCATCCATTGCAAAAATATGATGTTTCATAAATATACATACTACAATTGTGGAGTGAACTTCAAAGCACAGTGGTACCTATGAATTGATCACTGGCCGAAACACAATCAAGAAAAGAAACATGCTTTGAGAACATCAAACATGGAAGAATACACAGGTAGAAAAAAAATCTTGAAGTTCTAACGATGTAAAAATCTTGAAGTTCTAACTAGTGATTCGTTCACTGATTCTCCTCAATCCTCGATTTCTCATAGCAACCACTAGTCATACCTTTCTCTCGGTCTCTCCCTGCCGCCTACCGGTGCCCCTAGCCCTATCACCAACCGCTCTGCTGGCTGGCTGCGCCTCTGCAGCCTTGCTGCCTCCCCTCCCCTTGGCCAGTTGGCCCCTTGCCGTGCTGCCTCCCCTCCCCCTGACTGTCGGCTCTCGGCTGCCCGTTGCCGCCCTATCCGCCCAATGACTTGCTTGCCCTGTTGCCATGAGGCATGTCGGTTGTAGCCCTTGCTGCCGGTTGCTGCCCGTGGCGCCGCCTACGTAGCGGCGGCTTGTGAGTGAGAATGTGAGATTGGGAGCCGAGGGACGCAGCAAGTAGGGAAAGGGAATGCCGGAATAGGGATTGCCCGCCGGATTAGGGAAGGATTATCGTTAAGGATCGAGTGACTACTTGTTTGCTTCGAGCCGGGATGGAGGGTGCGGGGCCAGGGCCATGATGCCATGATGTCTGGACCGCCTCATGTCCCGCAACCGCATGGACCGATGACCCATGCCAGCCCAGCCTGCTAGGCATCAACCACCCTGGTAACTCGCCGCCAAGTCGCCATGGTGCCAGGGAATTTGCTCACATGGCTAGCCGGCGCGGGCGGGAAGCTCCAAATCCACCATTGCTCACCGTCGATGAGCTCGTGCAGCTTCCTAGGTTCGCCGGGCGGTGCCTCCGCCCCTGGCAGATGATGAAAAATAGTTGCCACCTGGACTTGTGGAGAACTGGTGAAACTCAATTTAGCATCGAGTCTAATCTGGGTCCAAGTGAGGAGGTTAGGCCTAAGCCCAAACCTATGAAGGGCTTCACTATATAGTGTGTACTGTGCACTCCTGTATGATCCAATCTGTCAGTCGATACGATCAAGAGGAAAGCGGCGACTCCAACATTGTTAGGCTACTAGCCAAGTTTAGTGAGACCAGACCAACCACTATTAACTATAATGGAACATTAGTTTTGCTAGTCTAACACACACTGGTTAATGCCATTTGGTCACTAAGAACAAAGTCAACAAATCTAAACCAAGCACATTGACAACTAGAGGGAGTATCACAATGTCAGTATGAAAAGGTCAGTCGTCATGCAGCACCCGAAGTCACTAATCCTCCGAGTGCTACCCAATCGGACACACTGGCCAAAATCCACTCCGAAATCCGATCGATGATCGCACCAGGAAACCAAATACCCCCAGACTGTCAGTGACACAGTCCGCCCTCTCGCATCAAAACCGTTAAACCCCAACTATGCTGTCCACGAATTGCTGACACGGCCCCATGAGAACCTGGCCAAGCCCTCTAAACCAAACCCACCGATGTTGCACAACATTGCGTGCCCATTTCGTCGTCTCCCGGACACTGCTTCGCTTCCTACTTCGCGCAGTTGCCCATGGCTGGTAGCCGATCATCTAAGCCGCACCGTGCGCCGCTGATCACTTCTCTTCCTCGCTTCCATTTCTTTCCTCTTTCCTCTTGTCCGCGATCACAACTAACTCCGCTCCAACTCCCTATGCAACAAATCATTAACTTGATTGCAACATAAAAATAATTTACTGCTAGTCATGTGTCCGTACGTTGCAATAAAAATCAAAATTTGCAACTAATTAATACCCATGCTACATGCATTCATCATGTGGGTATACAAATATAACTTCAATGCAATACTCTGATTCCTCAAAAAACAATTCTAGAAACCTAGGGCTACCGCTTCGTGTGTTAATACAGTAATGGTGGTGAAACAAATAGAAGGTATTGTCATCAGGCCATTCAAGAAGTCAGGCATACTTTTCTTTCGATTGAAACCATACAATAAGCTGTAGTAGTCCTAATGAACAGATCTTATAAATGAAAATTTGTGTCTTGCACTCTCTATAGTGGGACAGTGTTCCATAAACAAGTTTTCTAAATCATTTCCTTACGTTAATTTTCTTTGAAGTCGTATATCACCTTCTGCTAATTTCCTTTACAAACCTGAATAAATTGAACTGCTCCTTAAAAATACTTTAGATGACCAAACTCCTAAGTAAGATCTCTGTCCCCACCCCACCCTCCTTTTTTCCTTTAAGTCGAAGGGTAATTGTGTTCAGTAACATCCATGAAGCATCTTATGAAACATAATGACATGACAGCAATTGTGGAAGAACCATGTGAATCAATTTCACCCATGGAAGCATTTTCAGTATACAGTGACACAAAAATTAAATGCCTAAAGTTAGAAGGTATAAACTCAAAGTTTACATGTTAAAATGTTTCATTACATCACGGATCCGTTTGTAAGGGAGCCAACAAATTCAATATTTATGTAATGAACAATGTTTTCTACCACATTATTGTCAAATTCTGGGGTTATTGTAAAGAGTTTGAAACAAGTGCCTTTTATAATTTTTTAGGCTGTCTCACAGATGTAGAATCAAAGAGACATGGGAGAACAAACAAAAAAGAAAAAGAAACACATACCTACAATTCTCAAAGAGAAGTATCTCTACAAAATAGAAGTTTCAAATACGTATGTCTAGTCATACAATCCCATGGCCATGTTTGTGTAAAACATTAAGTGATTAGTAGATTTTTGCAATTTAATAGAGCATAATTGCAATGTAACATAAAGCATATATGTCTTCCTGGCAAGACATCAACAAAGCAAGTTTACACACAGAATGAAGTTAATATATGCCATTCATATTCTATGCTGGCAATCCATTTGAAAAAAAAAGACTTGACATCAACACACTACCAAATATCTTGATTGGGCATAAAAATGTACTCATAGTTGTAAGTTAATATATACCAAGGAAGACCCTATTGCTTCTGCATGTTGGTCAAAATAAGAGTAAGAAAATAATAAGAATGCAAAAAAAAAATGGTATGTGCCCTACTGCATACAATGCAATGATAAAAACACACAAGAGAAAAACCAAACCTATTGAGATTTTAGATCTCTCCTCTATTTAGGCACACAATTACCTCAGTCATGAATCGAAGAAAAGCCAGTAAACTTGATCAAAATATGTTTCAAGTTTGAATATGACAAACAGGATAGAATGAAAAGCTCAAACTTTGTGGGCAATAACCACTTACCAAGTTCACTTAAGGCAGGACAGATAGCTTCAGTAATATGCAGCTGATCCTCAAGCCCAAGTGGGTTATATTGTTTTGTTCATTGGATAGTTATATTATGTTCAAAGCAATGCGTATGCCAAGAAGCCCAGACAAAAGGAAGTTCAGCGTCAATTAAAAAAGTATCAAATTCCACACAACATAATCCAACACTCAAAGCACTCACATTAGCTTCCCCTCATATCCCTTCCAAAAATCTTTCACCACCAAAGAACATTCGCTTTGCGCCATCATCATCTCGCTTGTTATCTTGAGAGCTCGAATTGTTAAATTGTGCATCGGCGAACATGTCAGGATGAGGTAACAAATCAATTGACAATGATTGCCATTCCATTTTCTACAAATTTATTTAAAGAAAAAATGGGAGATCAGAAATCCTTTTTAGTTTAATAAGCATTAGTTCATTATTTCCCAATAAATTAAATAACAAGAAAAGCAGGCATTAATCTTCTGGAAGAAAATAAGTTAAATCAAACCTTGAAAACCCTTTGTTATTGGAGAAATCCCTTGCTTCTTTTAAATTTACAACCTATATAAAAGACCTTTCAATCAGGTATGGAAAAACAACTAATTAACATATATAAATGTAATTTTAATTTAGCAAGAGTACCTGCCATTTTTCATTTGTTGTGTACAGTACAAGATCACAAAATGTGATAGCTGCTAGTGGAGGTGACATGAAAATAAAGAAGGAATTAAAATTGCTGTCTACAAATTCCTCTGCGCTCGGGGCTGCCGCGGTAGACCTCAACATTGGGGGGCACGCCGCAGAGGACGCTGCCGCCGATGGGCAGGTCCCACGCGCAAGACGAAACAGCCCGAGGCGGAGAGAGATCCGCGCCGCCTCTAGATCTAGGGTTTGGTGGGGCGGCGGCGCCGAGGGAGGGGGCGGCGGAGAGGGGGCAGGGCGGCGTTGCCTGTTAGCCGCACACCTCCCCCTGTGCACTCCGTAGGGTATACATGAGTATTTGTTCGAAAGAGAAATGAAAGAAATGAAGCTGTAAGATATAAAGCAAGACTTGTTGCATGAGGTTTCACCCAATGACTAGGAGTTGATTATGAAGAAATCTATTCCCCGGTCATAGGTGGTAAAGGTATCCCTGTCCCGAACTAAGACAGAGCAAATAGAGGCCTGTACAGTGTGAAACTCAAAAAATCACTGTATGGACATAAGCAATTAGGCAGGATGTGGTATAATTGCTCAAGAAACTTTCTATGCAAGAAAGGCTATACGAACAATGAGGATTGTCCCTGTGTATTTATACGACAATTCTAGAATGAATTTTGTATAATTTCAATGTATGTACATGATTTGAATATCATCGGAACCTTGAAAAATATAAAGGAGGCGAGTTCTTACTTGGAGTTAGAATTTGAAATGAAAGATTTAGGTAAAACCAAATATTGCTTAGGCTTGCAGTTTGAGCATGTATCAGAAGGAATATTAGTACATCAATTCACATACACTCAAAAGGTGTTAAAAAAGTTTGGCTTTGAAAAGGTATACCCTTCGAAGGTACTAATGGTCGGGAGATCTTTACAGCAAGATAAGAATCCGTACAGACTTAAAAAAGAGAGGGAGGAGGTTCTGAGACCGGAATCCCCGTACTTAAGTACAGTAGAAACATTTATATATTTAGCAAACTGTACTAGACCGGACATTGCATTTGCCGTAAACCTATTAGCAAGGTACAAGGCAGAACCTACCAAAAGGCATTGGTAAGGGATAAAGGACATTTTTCGATACCTCCAAAGAAGCAAAGATCTTGGACTATTCTACAGAAAGAACCAAGACTTGAATATGACTGACTATGCAGATGCCGGATACCTGTCAGACTCACATATAGCTAGGTCGCAGACATGCTATATATATTCCTATACAGTGGAACTATAATTTTATGAAAATTGTCTAAACAAAGTCTTGTATCAACTTCGACAAACCACTCAGAAATCATAGCGCTGTACGAGGACGCACGAGAATGTGATTGGCTTCAACGAATGGTTCATCACATGCAACAGTCATGTGGATTGAACATCATATAAGCTCTCACAATTATCTATAAAGATAATGCATCTTATGTTGCACAAGTACAAACGGGGTACGTGAAGATTCATCTTACAAAGCACATCAACCCTAAGTTCTTTTATGCTCATGAATTATAAAAGATGGACAAAATTAAGATGTTGCATATTAAGTCATGTGAAAATCTTACAGATTTATTCACTAAGTCACTTTTAGCATCTAATTTTGAAAGATGCGTACGTGGAATTGAAATGATGAGACTTAGAGAAGTGCAGAATTTAGAGGGGACCTTCACGAGTTCATTATTAAAATTTGATTACGAAAATCGAGTACTCAAAGAATAAATCATGTAGATTGAATGAAATTGAGTGGATTGTACTCTTTTTCCTTGACAAGTTTTCCTGAAGTTTCTCAGTCAAGATTTTTAATGAGGCAATTCGTGCAACACAATATTACATGTATCATGTACTCTTTCTTCAAATTTTCCCACTGGTTTTTTATAAAGTTTTGATGGGACATGACGTGTTGGATGAGTGCCCAAGGATAGTATTGGGAAACCTAGGTCACCTGCAAGCCCAGCTCATTAGTGGATACCCTCCACATTAGTCTATAAATATGCAGTCTTTATTATCATCACCTGTACCTTTTAAGAAAGAAAAGCAATAAAAAAGAAGAAGGAGCCTCTCATCTTTCTATGATTAATTTTTATATTATTCTATAATTATTCTGTATTTGATTTATCTATTTTGATATAGAAGAAATTAATTGAACTGGATTCATCAGCGATGCGATGGTTGCTCATCAGAAAAAAGAGCTAGAAAGGGTGAGTAGAAAGTGCGGTCAGTTTTCTTTTAATCAGCTGAGGATGTCGCGGTAGAGTGGAAGCATCCGATGCCAGCCGTTACTCCGGACGTCAGACACTTACCGATCTCCAGAGAAAACTGGAAAAGAGTTGGCTTCGCATCCGGTAATCGGTAGCCAACTCCTTAAAACTCCTCGCGTAGCTAGGTCACGGGCGCCGTCACATCCCCTCGTTTCTGCGTCTCCCTCTCGCTTCGCAGGTACGCGCCCCGCCTCCTCACCTTCCTCATCCGGTGTTGGCTTTGATCTTTCCCCCCAATTCTTTTCGTATCTAGTAGCGCATCTCCAATTGCGCCATTAGATCGAACCAAGCGGTTCGGTATTCAGTAGTCAGTACCCGTACGAATTTTGATTCCTAGTAGATTTCAGTGCAATTTTTCTTCTCTGATCTGTCTGCTCCGATCAGCCATGGTGAAGAAGCCCACCAACACGAAAGCCAAGGGCAAGGCTGCCGCGTCCTCCTCTGCGCCGCCCAAGGCCACCCCCGGATCGGCCAAGCCTAAGATGTTTAAGAAGAAGGCCAAGGCCGACCCAGAGAAGCAGAAGCCGGCCGCCGCTGAAACCGCGGCCACAACCCAGGCATCTGCTCCGGCGCCCGCGTCGATGCCAGCCGACGTCGGCCCTTCGGCGGCCGTTGTGGTCGCCGAGAACCACGGTGCTGGCAGGATGATGAGTAAGGAGGAGAGGGTGAAGGGGAAAGAGGAGGAGAGGGCGAAGGGGGAAGATAAGGAGGGGATAAAGGGGAAGGGGAAGGACAAGAAGGACAAGAAGGTGGAGCAGGAGAGGAGTGGCGCGGGGTTTATATTCATGTGCAGCGCGAGGACGAAGCCGGAGTGCTTCCAGAACGGCGTGTTTGGCCTGCCCAAGGGGAAGATTGATGTGGTGGAGAAAATCCGGCCGGGGGTGAAGCTGTTCCTGTATGACTTCGACCTGAAGCTGCTCTACGGGGTGTACAAGGCAACAACAAGGGGAGGGATGGACCTTGTGCGCGGCGCGTTCCATGGGAGATTCCCCGCTCAGGTAATTCTTAGACTTCATTGTTTGCGTGTTTGTAGTCCATGCTTATGGTAGGAGTATCTAGTTTGCTATTAGCGAGTATACCGAATACATGCTGTTCTGAAGGGATTATGTGCTATACCGTATGGTTTGTGTATGTGAAAGAACAGGGCAAATTAACACTAGAGACAATGGCCTGATACGATCTGCAACATCTGAGAACAAATAAAATTTTCTTGTGAGAACTTAAGTCTTTTTGTGACTATTCTTGTTTAGATTGGTGGAGACAAATTGACATTCAACCCAATTGGAAATTTAATCCTACAATTGTGCTCAGTAATCCGTACAGGCTAGAAAATATGTTGAAAGGAGGTGATGGAAGGAATGATAAATAAATACCAAAATTTGGTTTTAGCGTGTTGTCAACTCATCGTGGCCATCTCTATGGCTAAAGAAGTTCCTTTGTTGCCTTGGTCGTTATTCTAGTGTTCATAACAGATGAAATTCAAGGGACGAAGCATAATGGAACGTTGGCCATCATTAAATAATATCTCCCCCTTCTAGTGCGCATGTTATTTTCTGCGCTAGCTTGTAAAAATATTCTTCTGGTCAATCTAGCATATCCATTTGTCATCCTATATGTTACCCATTCTTACCATTGGTATATCGTTTAGAAGATCTCAGGAAGCATTGTGCCATTGGCAGAAAAATATGGCCAACACAAGATGAACTAGTGAAGTTATGCTTTTCTTCTTTATAAAATTAACTTGGTAGTGTCATTTAAATTGATTGCTTCATAATAATTACTTAATGACAACTTGAGAAACACAATTGCTTCTTTATATGGGAAAACAAGTTCCCTGTCATGTGCAGCCCATTCGTTCCCTTTAGGGAACCGCGTTCCTGGGTACTGTAGAGGGAACAGTACCCGCGGGTACTGTAGCGCGTACAGTGGTGGGTCCAGCGTGCTCCAGCAGATGGATTAGAGATAAGATTAGTTGTTTTCTTTAGCATCAAGTAATATAGGGATAAGATCAATTAGTTCAGATTGCATTCTACATGGTACCTATTGGATCAAGTTTGTTACGGGCCTAACTACCAATGTAAAGAGAGGGGACAAAACTGTTTCAATTAGGCAAGAAAAATAACCAATAATGCATGGTTGTTATGGCGTCGAGATATCGGCGATATCTCGTCGTGGCGGCCTGCAGCTCCATGCCGTCCGGACGACATGGAGGTGCGCCGTATCCGTCGTCGCTGCCACCGGATCCGCCGTTGCCGTTGTCGGATCCACTGCCTCCGTCATCGCCGCAGCCGGATCCGCTGCCTCCACCGTCGCCGCAGCTGGATCCGCTGTCGACGCCGCCGGATCCACTGGAGCAACGCCATCGGCAGGAGCAAAGAGGCCGCCGGATCCGCCGCCGCCGGATCCGTCGGATCCACTGGAGATGGGGGAGGGAGAGAGGGAGAGCGGCAGGGGGCGGAGCCACGCGAAAGAATGCGGAGCGGGCGGCGGTTGGACGCCAGATAAGGTCGACGGCGACGGTAGATCCACTGGAGATGGGGGAGAGAGAGGGAGAGCGGCAGGGGACCACGCGAAAGAATGCATAGAGCGGCGGTTGGACGCCAGATAAGGGGAGAGTGTTTTGACACTTTGCAATTTAGTCCTCCTATTTTCTGAAATTGCAATAAAGTCCTTTTTCCTTTATATTTCTTTTATTTAGACCCTCCGGAAGTCCGATACTGTTGTGGCTACTTGTGTGTATGGCGTCGCCACGCCGCGCGCCATAAGCGATATTGTTGTGTGAAGGTGGTGAGTCGCTGCGCCTCACCGCGCCGCCGTAATAACCATGCAATAATGAATTAGACTCTCATCTAAAGTTCACCATCCCAGTTTACGGTCTTCTCTTTCTCCTAAAGCCCCTCCCCTTCAGCTGTCACCGTCTGCCCCTTCTCTGTGCGGTGTTTATCCCTGTTATGAACTAAGGTTCATTGCATTCCCACATCTACAACATAAATGCACTAACCTCATAACACACTTGAAAACCTCTACTTGCACGTTGGATACAAATATTGTACTACAAATTTGTTGGTCAACCACATCAGACCTACAAATCAACAAAGTACTTTGTAACATGCTCTGCTTTATCTTGTTAGATGTTTGCTATCTAAATTGGTTGGCAAAATAAATAGTAGACAACGAAAATCCCCATGCCCTAGTAGACTAAGGAGTTTCGTGTACCATGGTTTGATAATATTAGCGGGAGTTCACACAGATGTCAAGGAACTTAATTCCTTGAAATCATGGTAGTTGTGTTGTGCTCAAGTTGGGCTCTCCTCAAGTTGTTTGGTCTAATGGTAAAACCATACATTAAGATTGAACCCTAGCTTGAAATATAAAACGCAGTCATGTCCTATAGTTATGTTTGCATAAGATATTGACTTTATTATTTTAGTGTTATGTCCTTTGATTTTAGTGTTCACCCATTCCAAACAACATGTATGATTCAACCAACTTATAATTGTAGGAAGATGTATGCAAAGACTTAAGCAACAAGTGGTGCAATTTAGTGAACTGAAAATATATAAAAAATATCAACATGTTACAATCGAGTGGCCATGTTGAATGCTACAACCCAAGCTTAGATTGAGCTTTATGAAACATGAAAGTGAAGCTTGAGCTTGACTTTGCCATGAATACAACCTATCCAAGCCTTGAAAACTTGGGTCTGGTTCACTGAGTTAGCCATGCCATTTTATGAAAGCCTTCACAAATCCTAACTCCTATGAGACCTATTGGATCTTGTTCCTTTGTCCCTTAACCTTCCCTTTTTTTATTACCCTTTTTGTTTGATTGTTATTACATATATCCTTGGTGCTAGATTATGAAGATGACTTCACCTAGAGTTGTTTTTGAACCATTCACCAATGTTTGTATACTGATCCTTTGAAAGGCTCACTAGTGATGTGTCAAAACTCACCTTAATTCCCAGGCAAGTAAAAATTGAAGTTATGATAGTGGTTGTATGTTGATTGAAGAGAAAGCCATGGAGTTTGTTTATTACGATTACAAAGTGTTGCTACACTTGGGAATTTCCTACCTCATAAAACTTAAAAATTGTTGTCTTAACTAGATTTGTTTCCTCAAAAATCTATCCACTTTCTTCTTGGGATAAGTAGAAACTAAATAGCTATTTGTTTGAGTTTCAAACCTAATTTTGATCAATAATTAGTTTGATAGTTTCTCCCACCTTTGGAAGAATGAAGTGTATATAACCTTGTACCCCTATTAGGATTTTCTGTAGGTAAATTTCTCAATTTTATCATTCATGTGTAACATTCTAGTAGACTCCTTGATTTTAATATAAATTTATGTTTGTAATGATATTCCTAAACATATTCATGATGAGGAGTATTAATAGATGACAAAGATGAAATGTGGAGGGATCAAATAAAATGGTATTGGAACTTGGAGTTATATTGGTTCAACTGACCGGTAGTGTTTGTGTAAGTTGTACAAAAAAAAATTGATATGTATTTATGTTGCAATCTGAAGGTACTATTAATGGATACATGATTTTTTCCCTATTAACTTAGAGGTTATAAAATATCATGCAACTTATTCTTTCCTTGTTGATTTAGAACTACCGGTGGATCCGGTGCAACTGCACATGTAGATACTATACATGGATCACGGATCTCTCTGTCTAACATAGTGTTGTATTCGCCATTTAATTATAATATCTACTTCCATCTTATATTTGGTTAATTTGTACTGTTATAATCTGGGTTTACTAAAATAAGTGGTTGGATCTTTTTTTTCTCCGATTAATGCGGGAGTTTGTTGCCTCATAGAGCTAAAGTGGAAGCTTATTTTAGTACTGCTTTAATAATATAATAAGCTTTGATTTAAGATAGATGTTAGATCAAACTGGATGATGCTAAAGGGTGACGACGTTATAGTCTACCTAATGTCTACACCTAGTGCAGGTCAAATTTAAGATTGACAAAGATTGTCTTCCTCTTCCTGAGAGTAGCTTCAGGCATGCTATTAAGGAGAATTACGATTCAAAGGGAAAGTTCACCCAAGAGCTTAGCTCCAGACAAGTGAGTCATAGAAATTCTTCTACATTGTGTAGTATAAAATAATGCCAAGGGAAATTCAAAATATAAGATGTTGTAAGTTATGGTGCTATCTTGCAGGTTCATAGACTGCTAGCACTATACAAGCCTGTTAGCCTTCAACCATCTTCGCAACATGTTGAAGAAAGGCGTCAGACACATCTTTTTGAAGGGCCCATGCCTCACTATGTTGAAGGGCGACAACCATATGATTATGAAGAAAGGCGACCATCACGACATGAAGAAATGCAACGTCCACGATTTGTTGAAGAAAGGAGACTAGCCTATGATTATGAAGAAAGACGTCCATTACCACATGTTGAAGATATTCGACGCCCACAATTTGAAGAAATTCACGCACCTATGGTTGTACGTGCACCTCTTCTTGAGGACAACCTACATGGTCTACTTCAATCCCGACGCACGACTCAATTGCCGGAGTTTCAATATGCGCCTCCTACATACTATCACCATGTTGCTCCTGCTTCTCATGATTCGTACCATCAACCTCAAGCCAATATCATTTATGAAAGGTGAGTGCTCTAAATATCTTATTTTATTGAATTTTTGTAATGTGAGTGCTAATTTATATTATTCTAACAAAAAGCTTTACTCATTAAGGATAAGCTATATCAAGCATGCTTGTCGATTTAACAGATGCTTGGCTCGTTTGTGATGTTGGGTTGATTCTTAATGTATGTTGATTGGATTGTGAGTAGTAACCTTAAATATGCTCAATATTTTGGTTCATTCTATGAAATTATGCTTGAAAAGTTTTGATAGTTGACATTTAAATTTGAAGCTATTGCAAGATGCAATTTTGTGTCAACTTTTAATCCAACTTGTGTGGCACTCGTTTACCAGCTGAAGCCAGGGTTTGGTTCCCATGAATAATATGTTGGATGGGTTATTTCTGTGGATTTTTTGGGGTTTGATAGGGGGATTTTGGTGCTAAGCCTAACCTCACCTCTTTGTCAAAAATAAAAGCTCCACAAGTTTAGATTATTAGGGGATTTTTGTAGTGGTAGTGATTTTGCAACCAACTAGTCCCTTGTAATGGTGGTTTTATGGAAATCTAGAGTTCGAGAGAAAAAACTTAAGTGTCATCGTTAACATAAATTTGGGGAGCCCATTTACCCCTTAAAAATTATCTTATCTGACTTGTCGAAAAAAAGAATTGCATTGGAGGCCCCTAAACTTGCAAATTATGCCACTCAGGTCACTTCATCCTTTTAATTCCTTAACTAAAATTGTTGACATGGGGGCGGGGAGATGCAAAACTAAATTTGATTATTTAGATGGATGATTGATGCAACCATTTGGGATTTTGCGACTTCTCAACTCACTAAAAGTGTATAGGTGCGAATCTAATATCAATAATGAAGATGGAACATTCAATACAACAACTTGGAATCACAGGACGATTCACATCAATGTTGTAGCTTTGTTCCACAGTTCCACTTGCACATTAATACATGCTTTGAGAAGGCACATCAATACTTTTAGCTAATTGAGTGGCAATTTGCAAGATCAAGTCATTTTTTTCATGTTTAGGAACCTAAATTGTCACTTCTACAAAATTATGGGCCTCAATTTTCCCTTGCTAAAACTAGGAGGTTTAGAGGGTGTTTTGTCACATTTTGCCACTCTTTGGCACATTTGACTCTCTGTGGAAGTTGTTTGGTTCGCTGCCACAACTGTGACATACCACAGTTTCCCAACATCCTATCCTATTTGTCATAGATACATTGCTTTGTCAAAATTTATCTAACTTGTGGCCAGCAAATTGACATGCCACACTTTTTGTGGCTTGCCATTCCTTAGCAAGAAATTTGTGGCAAATGGTGGGCATGCATCCGAACAGCCCCTTAGCCTCATCTAAAACCTGTCCATGACAATTCTAGAATGTGCATAATTTTTGGCAACCTGTTGTGCAAGAGATTTAAATATTCTGGAACGAAAAAGCAAAATTGTCACCTGTGAATATCTGAAGGTGTGAGTTGACAAAGCTGTTGCCTGCTGAGATGTGTCTTTTATTGAGAACATGAAACTGAGCACACTCTAGGTTTTATGTCATGGTGTCCTGATGATTGTTTTAACGACATACTATTACAAGGTGTTCCGTGAGTTGATGTTTTTGTTTGAAATTTATTATTTACTAGAAGTCTTTTCAATCTGTTCTGAAGTCATATATACTAACATACATTTAAATTTTTGATGAATCTTGAACTTCAGTTCTGCTCCCAGAGCTGCTGATCACGTGGATGAGCTCTACCGTTCTTACAAACTTGCCACTCGTGCGGTGGACCTCCATCAGGATCCGTCCTACGTGACAACTGCCTACGAAAACATTCAGAGGCCTGTTTCTACAAGTGTCAGCGTGCCCAGTGTGCCGGTGTCCTCCCTTTATTCCTTTGCTGGTCCACCGGCATATCGATGATCACCCCAGTGCTTGTACTAAAATTGGTTCCAGCCAGCTTTGTTTCCTGTTGGTGTAGCTAATATCTTCTGGTAGAATTACAAGGCAGGCTAAAGCTAGTCGTACTTGCTACTGCAGTGTGCCGATTCCTTGTAATGTCGTTTGCAAGAAATGTCATCCTGAATCATGGGCTTTGTTTCATCCCTGTTGAACAACCGCTTAAAGCACCATCAATATCTTTTCTAATAAGTGCTGCTAAGGTCTTGCAAATATGATTTGCTTTGTTTGTTATGCATGACGACTTAACACGTTATTCTTTCTGGATCTGTGATATGTCTCAGCGAAAGGTCCCTAAGATTATTCATAGTGGTTTGCCTCTGTAACCAGCCTGGTAATAAGTCTGGTATAGACTTGAGACACTGCTGCGAAGAAACTCGGCAGCTGGTAACTTGGCTTCAGTTGGCTCACCTTGAAACTAGGTAAAATTGCATACTAATTTTCGCCTCCTTTTGAAGCGTATTCTGATAGAATGTCTTCATGAGCAAAAATTCATTCCACCGGTCAAATCAACCTGAACTTCTAGCATCTTCGACACATATTTGTTTGAAACCTAGACTCATGTCTCGTCTCAACCAATGGCTGGCTGTGTAGTACAGGTATTCCTTCGCTCTTAGCAAATACAGGTACTGCGTATTCTGCTTAGGATAGCAGCTGAGGTTATATGGTCGGCAAGACCTGGTCTATATGACTATATGGCCGTGTTATTAGTTGCTGTTGAACGATTGTCCATGCACTAGTGCAGCACTAGCTCCGGTCAAGCGAACTTAAAAATGCGAGGAGTGAATAGCTCGAGGTTCAAGCACGGACCAGCAAACGTAACGTCAGGATGTTTCGTCACAATCTCTTCTAGAGCTCGAATACGAGGTTTGCAATTATTGACAGTGCGAGGTAAGGCTACAGCTGGTCAAAGAAGCAACGCCGTGAAAATCTGGTTACCATATCGCAAGTTCTTCGTCCATCCATACGGTGTGAAATGGACGTTCCTGAAAAGTCCTGTACGTGAAAGATACATTATACAGTGCTCCCCGCCTCAGATTATAAAACATATTTTCTTTTAGCACATAGACTAAAAAGATATTAGAAATGACTCAACTATCCCAAATTATTATATCTAAACATTATATCCAATACATATATATGTAGAGAATATAAAGTAAAGCGAAATATTTATTAGGGGTATAGAGAAAACCTCATATTAATTTTACATTGGAATATAGAATACATTCTATATTTATGAATAAGATTATTCAACAAAAAATATGCATATAAACTTAGAGGGATGGAATATATAGTTCTGGATGGGATACTTGACTTGTTTGACTCCTTTAACTGAAAAGAGAAAATCCATTGGTATTTGGTAGTACCTTAATATAAGAACTTATCGATTTGTCTATAAGAAAATAATATAGTGCAGGAGTCCGTATGGTTTGGACATATCCTTTTTCATGGGTTCATTCTCTAACCATAGTACACATGTCAATATAGTTTAGGCATCTGATCATTTTAATTTGAATAGTAGAATACCATACCCATAAAATACTAGAAAATAAATTAGCAATCTTGACCGCTGGATGGAACTTGAAATGAATGGCGTCTGTTGACTACTAACCTTGAGCAGATTACAATCAATGGGTGGAATTCCTATGTTTAGAGATCTAGGACCTTTCGGAGCGCAGGAAACAAAAACACACAGGGAAAAAAAATCACGAATTGCATTGGAATGACACTGTAATCCTATAAGAATACAAAACAGATGAATTGTTCTTCAGAGATGTTTGAAGGCTCCACAAAAATTTTACAGGAATCTGAAGAGAGAGAAGGTCTATGCGAGACACAAATGATTTTTTCATGAGGACTAACCTTATGTTAGCATTTCTCCAAAATTCCTATATATTGAGTTATTCCATAGGAATTTGATAGTAATCTTGGGAGTCTGGTTCCTTTGTTCCAAAGGGCCATACAGAAAATTTTTCTATAGATTCCTATTCCTTCAAAATTTCTCAAAATTTCTTACATTCCATTGAGGGCCTAGTGGGTATACAGCTTTTTTTTTTTCAGGAATTAAGTTCCTATGAAATCTCTGTGAAATTGCTTGAATTTTACTATGTTAGTTGGTCGGTCCAAACAGGTCCAGCCTGGTTGGTTCGTCGCACCCGCACGGGCCGCACGCTCCTTTTGCAACCAACGCCCGTCCTCTCGTCTCCTCTCCTCGTTCGGCCTGACCGACGGCGACGGCCGCCCCGCGCGCCACCGCCTATATATCTATCTCCTCCCTTCCTCCACCGCAGCCACCAACCTCCTCCGAAATCCAATTCCAACTTCTCCTCCTCCTCCTCCTCCTTCCTACCTCCCCGTTGGAGAGATCCGGGTTGTGTTGGCAACCCCCCAATTCCACCTCCCCCTATCGTTTCGTGTGGTTTCCAGCGGGATATCGCGCACGTTTGGTCCATTCATTATCTTGCCGAGGGTTGGAGCCTTGGAGGAGGTAGGCCTTCTTGCCCCCGGCCGGGATGGCGATTGGGGTGTCGGACGAGCTGCTCGGCACGTTTGTGCCGATCGCCGTGTACTGGCTCTACTCGGGGCTGTACGTCGCGCTGGACGGCGTGGAGCGGCTCGACGGCTACCGGCTGCATCCCAAGGAGGAGGAGGCCGCCAAGAACGTCGTCTCCAGGGGCACCGTCGTCAGGGGCGTCCTCGTCCAGCAGGCCTTCCAGGTCGCCGTCTCTCTCACCCTCTTCGCGGTAATCCTCCTCGCCGCCGGCGTCCCTTCCTTTCCCTTGCCTTCCCTTCTCTTTATCAATTACTGTTCATTAGTTACCTTTGGGGTAACGGTAGTCATGATGTGAAACGCTGCAGAAGTGCAATACACACACGCACATACATACATGTATGTATGTATCTATATGTGTGTGTGTATATGTATGTATGTATGTATGTATGTGTGTGTGTGTGTGTGTGTGTGTGTGTGTGTGTGTGTAGGAATGGTCAGTAGAGACACAGACACTTGATAAGTTTTGAAGCAAAATTGGTTTACAAGCGTCTAGGTTGCTTTGACATCATGGCATGCCACTATCGCATAGCGCACAATGAGATTTTGAGACCTAAGCATCTGTGGTGTCGTATGCCTTGGTGGTTGTTGGGGGTATTTATCAGCCTCAAGTTTGGTATTTACTTGCTATGAAAGATTCAGAAGCTGAACATGACTAACAAGAAAGTACTATGAATAAGTGAGAAGCAGAGTTTTGGTATTGGTGTTGATTAGGCTTCGTGTTACTTGTCAAGAACCAACGTTGATAGTAACGGGAGGTGCTTCATGAATAGCAGCATGACGTCGATGGAACATAAATTGATATGCGGTGATGCCCAAACCTATGGGCAATTCCGTTTTCTGAATCAATTTTTGATACTTCAGCATTTCTCCTGTAGTTTGCCTGATGGCATCAGTTATACAGATTCCTAAATTGTTGAAATTTTCTTGAACTACAGGTTATTGGTGATGAGAGTGGTACTGGACAGAAGCAACCTCCTCCTCTGGTGATAGTATTGCAATTTATCATTGCAATGTTTGTTATGGACACATGGCAGTACTTCATGCACAGATACATGCACATTAACAAGTTTCTGTACAAGCACATCCATTCCAAGCACCACACTCTTGTAGTCCCTTATTCCTTTGGAGCACTCTACAACCATCCTCTTGAGGGCCTTATTTTGGACACCATCGGTGGTGCTCTCTCATTCCTCATCTCTGGTATGACTCCACGAACATCCATATTCTTTTTCTCATTTGCAACCATCAAGACGGTGGATGATCATTGCGGACTTTGGCTTCCTGGTAACATCCTCCATGCGCTGTTCAACAACAACAGTGCCTATCATGACATTCACCACCAGCTCTATGGCAACAAGTACAATTTTTCACAACCCTTCTTTGTCGTGTGGGACAAGATACTCGGAACTTACATGGCCTACTCTATCGAGCACCGAAAAGGAGGAGGGTTTGAGTCACAGCCAGTTAAACTTGATCTTGCTGAGCAGACCAAGACTGATTAATACATGCAGGCTCTGATTCTTGTTTCGTCTGGGGCCAATACTCAGCACCTTGTGGCACCAGCTGATTTTTCTGCATAGCAAATGCTGTAGAAGTCTCATCCTGGTTTATATAGCGAAGTTCCATCTTGTACCAAGGTATAGTGAGTGAAATATTGTAATGTATCAAAGAATACTCCAGATCCACTTGGATTCGTTTCCTCTGGATTGGTCTGTACTCCCATCCACGGCGATGTTTAACAGAGAAAGTTGATATTTAACACTGTATGCATCTAGTTGGCCTGCTTATTCTAACATTCTTTGTGTTGATAGTTTCTCTTACTCATGGATAGTGCTGTGTATAATTAGATCTTACGGTGTTGATCCACCACTGAGCTGTCCTGACGTTTTGTCTCGTCTGGCTGATGATAATTCTGTAACCACAGTGATCTCTGAAAGCGGCAATGCCCACTGATTTAAGACTGTTTATGACGATTGCCTTGATCTGTAAATAGCTGCCATCATTACTATCTACTATTTGACTTCATAATCTAATTGTCCGGAGTCCGTACTCTAGAGGGATAGATAGAGCATGCTTGTTTTTTTAGATTGCGAGCATGTTTTATTAGATCAGCTTTGCATCACTTTGTGCATGCTGCTGGCTGAAGTCCTTCGTGCGTATTACTGAGGGACTATTTGGTTAGTTGCTATAGTTCTTGTGACGGCCAAATTAGGCGGCACACATATGCCAAATTTAATAGAGAATGAATCTGATAGTTGAAACTTGGGAACGGGGTTAAAAATATGGTTGTGAACCAAACTTTAACCACAGAAAGTCATTTTCAGAGTGTGCCGGGCATGGGTATAAGCTGAATTGGATAGAGCATGCACTGAAATACGTAGATAGCAAAGGTCATGACATCAAATTCTATCAATCCCAAAAATATTAGAATATATCATATACCAACCATTAAAACACTGACGGTGGATTTGAACCTTGGTTGTCAATTATCATCCGGGGAAAATTGAGTGCCTCAACCATGTGTTATGTGTGAAAAAAAGTAAATTATCACATTTGTAGTCCTAAATGAGTTAAAAAAATATTTGATAGTTACATGTTCCAAATATATCGAAGGTATGTTTTTTTTCATTTAGATTATCTTGCCCTTTTAGTTTATAATTTCTATTTGCAGGCCTAACCATGTGTTCTGAACTTGGCACTGTAATATTCTGAAACCAACCCTCCTAAGGAACCGTTCGCGAATTTAGAAAATGAACTAATGAAAATGGAATAGAGGGATGAAAGGGTAGACGAGTTCGGTTCGACTAGACTGAGTTGTGCGTGGGAGGTTGGAGAATGGGCTGGCTTTTTTAAGAAGAGGAGGGGGTAGGGGGAGAGCAACCCTAGCTGCCACCCTCTTGAAACCCTAGCTGCCATGCCACACGTCATGCCATCGGCCTGTTGTACCACCACCGCTTGGCTGCCGCACTACCGCTAGGCTGCCACATCAGAGCTGCCCTATTGCCACACGATGCCCTACGGCTACCGCTGCAGTGTCCTACCGCACCACCCCTTGTCGTTGCCGTCGTCGTCGCTGTTGCTGCAATTGTGCCGGCAGAGGAGAGGTGAAGGACGGCGAGGAGGAAGGCGTCAGCCAGAGAAGGGAATAGGAAGGCGAAGGAAGGAGGAAGAGGAATGAGAGGGACTCTTGCACCCGCGCCGATTTCATTGTACCGACGAAGCATCGGGTTGTAGATAAACCTGTCTCCATGTTTTAGTCCATGGTAGATTGGTTTTGATGTAACATCCCAAAAATTTGGTTATTCAAAAATATGGAATTTTAAAAACTTTTCTTGCATTTTGATGGTATTTGGATTCTTCTGAATCTTTATTTGAAAACTATGGAGTGTTGTTGCATGCAAATAAATAAAAATGAGAAACAAAATCCAAAGTGAAAATAGTAACAATGTTAATAAAAGATATGAGAATAATACAAATCAATGAATTATGAATTTTAAACCAATTTTTAAATTACACTCAAATCCAAGTTAAAATTTAAGATTTAAACTCAAAGCGAGAGTCAAGCAATCACATCTAAATGATTAAATTGAGAAATTCAAAATTTTATACATCCTGCAAAAATGGAAATTAATAAAACCTAATAAAAATTTCAAGTTTAAATTAAAAGTCTTAACTCTGAAAACTTTGCTTAAACTTTCTCTTTTCCCCCTCTTTTCCTTCACTTTCTTCCTTCTTTCATTTCCATGTGGCCCCTTCTCCTCCTCTCACTGCCACTGGGACCCGGCTTCCTCCTTTCTTTTTCTCCTAGCTCCCCTCACTCTCATGGCAGAGCTAACTCCACGTCGCTCTTCCCTGGGCGCCATCGTCCTCCTCGCGTCATGGTCATCCGGCCTCCCTGTTCGCGCGTCAGCTTCCATCACCCCACGTCGCCGCGCCTGCTTCTATCTTGTCACCGAGCTGCCCCGTTGCATCGGCCGTCACTCCCGCCCATTCCTGCGCGCGCGCGTCCGCCATGCCGCCGCCCCACCACGCCTTGCTCTGGGTCGTGGCGCCGTCCTCCTTGCGTCACCCGGCCCCGCCTCCCTGTGCGCCCATCCTCTCCGCGTGGCGCACCTACCCCGGTCACCATCGTCGCACGGCGCCCCATCACGCGCACGCCCAACTGACCACGCCATGGCCCCTCCTCGGCGCCCGCGGAAATCTCCGGCTATAAAGCCCGCCCGAAGCCCCCAATCCCATCCCCGCAATCCTCTTTCTCTTCTCCAGCACCCGATTGGCCTCTTATCCCCTCCTCCTCCGCCGGCAACCATTCTTCCCCAACTCCGGTCTATTGGGCGCGCCGTCGATTCTCCGCAAATAAATTCAATTCCCTTGACCGGAGTATCCTCGGAGTGTGACAAAGCCACCGCACCCTCCTCCGAGCTCAGGGAGCTTGTACACCGCCGGCGTCGACCTCCTCCTTAAGCCACCGCCCCGCGCGCCGCCGGCATACTTCCGCCTCCCACGACCCGGACGACCACTCCTGTGGACTCCACACGGTGGGGAGATCCTATTTGCCCGACGCCGCGCCGCCGCACCGCCCCTCCTCGCCGACAAGCCCGCCGCCCGAGCGCGCCGGAATTCCCTATATCGGCCCCTCAAACGGCGCGGTTAACAGCTATTTCGCCTCTCATCTAGCGGTAACAACGAAGCTTGGTGGCTAGTGCGGCGCGTCCCACCGTGGCGACCCGCGTTCGATTCCGCCCCCTCCCCGCGCGGTATTAGGAGTAAAAATTTTTGGCTCGTTTTGCAAAAACAGTGAACCAAAAAGCCATACAGAGGAAACAACTTGGTCCATAGAAGTGCTAACAACTGATCAGATTATAAATGAGCCTACCAACATTTAATCCTAAAGTAATTAATTGTTGTATGCTAGCAGTTAAGGCATTTTAAACCTTATGTTAGCAATTATTAAACACAAAACAAAGACAATGTAAGAGGGGGTTTAATAGTGTTGCAAAGGCACATGTTCTCATGAAATAATAAGTAGGTCAGTGAAGTAGAGATTAACAAAGTGCAAAGTTACACCAAAAACTATTGCCTTTAATCCTAGGCTATGAACCTCAAATATGAATGGGTATATATTGTATATATATACATAGACATGTATATATATGTATATATGTGTAAATATAATGAGTAACCCTTTTTAACTCTTTATCAATTAAGAAGGTTTGGTAGGGATATAAATAGGGTGAATGCTCATCAAATAAAAGTTTACTAAACCATAAATCATGGATTATGCCTATTAGAACATGATGTAGAAATTAACCATTAGCCAAGTAAGCCATAAAATATTGCCTTAACCTTAGCAACTAGAATAAGCCTTTTTCTACCAAATAATGTGAATGCTAAGCCAACAACCATAGGCTATGATACTCAATTGTAATAAGAGATTATATTGCATAAAAATGACTATGGTTAAACCTTAAATAATTGTAGTGGGGTTTATTCTAGCACCAAAGCAAATGAAACAAATCTCTAAATTTGTCTAAATTCCCTGCTTAAATAAATTATGGGATCGACCATTTAAACTAATAAAATTGACTCGCTCTCAATCAAAAACCACATGAAATAATAATGGTACCGTTAGTTAAATTTTAGCATTAGATTTGATAAATAATAATGATGAGCGTGAGATAACTAGATATGGCCCATACAATTGAATCCTAATTCAAGATTGAAAAAGGCTTAGTAAAACTGAGGATACATAAAATAACACCCCATAAAGTGCTATACACCTAGACCCTAAAATTAATTTGGTAAGCCAAAATGACCCGAATATTAGCCCTCGACAAAAACAAAGCTCAGCTAAAACTTGTACACCGAATCATAGGTCTAACCTAGCTCATGGAACTTCCTTGATAAATGTAAATAAATTAAAAGAAAGGTGTCAAGTAAAAGATCGAACCTTGCCTTTCTCCAATCGGCTATGTTTGGCCACTTCTTCTCCAAAGCCAATAATTCATGTAGATACTTCCTCACTTTTGATCTTTTATTATCCCAAAATTTTCCCTCACGGTAAAGCTATTCAAATAACTCGAACTCTTGCTCAAATCCAGCTACCACTGTGTTGGCAACACATTAAACCGAATCATCCTTCTATTCTCAAATCGTAATAAGTGTATAAATTAAATTAAATCAGGTATTTAAAGTGATTGGATTTATTTGGACTTTTTGAGTCATTTGCATTTATTTGGATTCAGCTGCTTAGCACGTAATTAGAAATTGGAAGCGTGAAGATTCAGTGGATCAAGCGAGGCCAAGATCGAGGTAAAGACAAAAGAGCAAGAAGCTTAGGACCTTTGAATGAGGAAGCGTTGAGTGAGCTCAAGGCCACGGAAAACCGCGCAAGGCGAGTCAATACTTTGATCATGTTGAACCTACATTTTCTGCAATTACTTTTGTTTAAATTATCAAATTGCATGCTGTTATTTTATATACAAATACATGTTTAATTTAGAATTCTAGTTAAATGCCTATTATCTAACTTGATTAATATTGCCCCTCCTTTGGAATATTTGAACATGAGGACCTTGTCGCCCTAGCAAAATTATAATAGTAACCTTTTGAAAATAAGTCCATAATTATATGCCATGCTTAGTTTTGCTTAGATACTTGTGGGAGTAAGAATGTCCAAGCATCATTTTAATCCTGAGAAAATGTGGTTGGGCAGTCATGGTGGTAATGACTGGTGTATGTTGGATATGGTTATTTTATACTCCCAAAAATCTCCAATTGCTTATTTGTCTGGGCGGATGGTTCGGGGGTATGGTGCAAGTGTGCACGAGAGTGTGGTTTGTGGTAGAATCGCCCAGATAACCCTAAGGACTGAATCTTGTCATGACCTCCTGTGTAAAACAAGCACAACCACAAGTCTGTAAAGTACAACTTGGCCTAATAGATTTACCGGACCCTGAAAGTCATCATCATCGGTGGAGGAGGTGAGGTAGTGCAAGTGGCTGTCTGTGTGGCGGGCTTGAATGGGACATCCGGGGAGGGTGAGGTTCTGCTATGGCGTGCTAGCGTGTGGGTAGCCAACTGCTAGGCGTTCAGAAGGAGAACATCCCGCTGCGTATGGGACCCACCGCAAGTGGGAGCGGCCCATAGGGTGAGATGATGGAAGGCGCGAGTACTTTGAGCAGTTCTTGTGATGGTTTGCTCAACCGCATGACTAAGGAATCGTGTGGGGCAACGAGTGAACTGTCTCTTGTGGGTAAAGTGTGCAAACTCTGCAGAGTCAAAACTATTCGAATAGCCGTGCCCACGGTTAAGGGCGGACATGGGAACTTAACCAGATATAGTTCTATTTCAAAAACTCTGTGGGTGGGAATGGAAAAGTGGAGGGCAGTGGAAAGCCCTGATTTGAATTGTCCTGGGTGTCGTCCCAGTGGTAAGTTAAGCGGCTATAACGCTGAAAGATGTCAAATGATGTGATGCCATATGTATGAAAAAATTATGGTGATATTAGGCATATGGTGTGATGCCATATGTATGGAAATTCATCTTAATATTCCTTGAACATTATGTTTTGTTCCAAAGCTGCTAGGTCTCAGGAAATTTTATGTATTGTATTTCAATTAGTGGCATTTCTATTCCTGCAAAATAAAATATGGAAAGAATAAGCAGGGTCGTGAGTAAAGGAAATAGATGTTTGTAGTGTACACATAAAGGTATTGGTGGATTCATGTCGATCATAAATAGGAAATGATAGTGTGGGTTCTGGGAGAAATAAATTGGTGGAGTCTAGCTGAATAGATAGGCTAAATAGATGATCTAATTGAATTTTCAGGAATTTGGAGGAGTACTTCAAGTATTGGATTATAGTTCCTGATTAGTGATTTACTTGGTGGGAGGATACTAGTGGATCGTAGAATTAATCAATGATATTCTTGGTGGATATATAATGGTGAATCGTAGAATTGATCAATGATATTCTTGGTGGATATATAATATTGAATCGTAGGCTTGATCAATGATATTCTTGGTGGATTTGAATCAATAATAAAAAGGATTGGATTGTTAGAAAATCTTGATGAGAATGTTCGGTGGATTAATTAGGTGATGTCACTCACTGTTTGGAGATTAGACAGCAATCAATTTGGAAAGAGTATGTTTGGTGGAATATCTAAATAATGTCACACGCTGTTTGGAGTTTTAGACAACAATCAATGTAAAATGTGTGTAGTCGGGGGATCATTTAAATGATGTCACTTGTTGCTTGGAGTCTTAGACAGCAACTATTACAGAAAGAATATGATCGGTGGATTGAATAGAGAATGACACATGCTGTTTGGAGTTTTAGACAGCACTCAATAAAGAGAGTGTAATTTCGGTGGATTAAGTCAATTATGGCAATCGCTGTTGGAAGTCTTAGACAGCAGTTAACAAAGAGCGTGAGTCTTTGGTGGATTAAGTCAATTATGTCAATCGCGGTGAGGAGTTTTTAGGTGGCAAAAACAACAATATGATATAATAATAGAAATGCTACTAAATGCGTTTTATGGCAAATAAAATAACCCGAGCCTCTCCTTTGTTAAGCCATGCATACTATTTATTTGCATTACATTGTATTGGCTCATGAGCACGGGTCAGTGCTCACTCTCGCTTTGCGACAAAATTCAGAATCGGGAATCAAATCACCTCGCCTCGGCAACAAGATTGGACAAGTGGCGAGAAAATGAAGATGTTAAGGGCTAGGTCGCGAACCTCCGGTTGGTCACTGTGGGCATGTCTGAAGGTCCCACCTGTGCTTCCGTTCTTCCGCTCTTTGCAATTTAATGATTTCGCCTAATCGGCCTATGAGTAAGTCTACTATTATATTTACGCTTCCGCATGATATGTATTTTGATATTCATTAATGTAACTGTGAGCACTATCTACTGATCCAGGGAATAGTGCAGAAAATCACAGAGGAATCCGGATTGTAAAATCTGGGCTCCGAACTGTGAGCATCGGGTTGTAGATAAACCTGTCTCCATGTTTTAGTCCATGGTAGATTGGTTTTGAGATTGTGCCAGTTCTAGTTGGGGAAGGTAGGGAGGTGTTAGAGGTGATTTTTGGGGTGCAACAACTAATTAAGGTTTGCTGTTCTGTCTTGTAGGTGAGTTTTGGAATAGATATGTCATGTTTCATAGCTTTGACAAATTACTAATATTGTAGATAATTATTTAAGGTTTCTATAGAGTGCAAGAACACATGATTGGTTAAGGGGTTTGGAAGTTATGACATCAGGAAGACCGCTGTCCAGCATTGGGTCACTGCTAGACATAGTCGTGGTAATCTGCAATTTGGGCTTAGTAAATGGCCAAATTAAATTCTTAGCGTAACTAATGAAAGATAGGTAATTTTATGTAGATTTCAGAAGTGGTATGGTTTATTATGTTAGGATCAGTATATTAATATTTATAAAATTATTAAATCTGCTATCCAGTAAAACCATAGAATAATCTTTGGGGTTAAATATGAGGGTTTAAATGGATTAATTAGGTTCTTTGGCCAACTAAGAAAGTATAGAAAATTTTGTGTACATTTTATAACTTACATAGTTTATCATGCTAGAGCCCCTGAGTCGAGAGTTATTGTATTTTTATTACCAAGACAATAGAAGAGGACTGTCCAGTGAAGATGAGATTGTTAGATCGGGAAGCGCGTAGAAGCAACGTTGTGTATTTGATGTTTATGTATTGCTATAGCATCTTATTGAGACTAGTATTTATTGTAGGAGTAACTTCGGGGTTGGTGTCATCTTCACAACAATCCGTTCCACATGATTAGAAAAGGCAAATGCATGATAGAATAGTAACACGGGTTGTTTGCTCTTATTGTTTTATAATATAAAGTACCTAACATGCTGGTTTACATGTCTACTCTTGTTTTTTACAATGCTCATATGATGATGAATTAAATGATGATGATAAATAATTAATGTTGAGATAATCATGGCATTTGCATGATGAGCATTCATGATAGAAATATATGGCATATGTGGGTCTTTAGAGCCTACTTTGTGTGGGCGACCCACTCGACTGAGAAGAGTAAAACTTACTTTGGTAGGCACTCTATAGGAGTGGAGATGAGATCCCTGTATGAAAGAGGATGGACTTGAGATCCTCGTATAAAAGAGGACGGGTTTGAGTGAATACCGACGGGTGTTATACTCCGCTATACTGGTATAAGTAAAGAGATGATGAGATATATGCATGACATTAATGAAAAGAAAGATAAATGAGATTGTTGTAAATTGACATGAATACTTGATATCATGCTCTATGACTGTTTACTATTTTATCATGTGTTTACTGAGTTGTTGAGTCACTCTTGCTTATGTTGCTATTTTTAGTGATCGATAAAGGTGACATGCATAGGAAGGGAGTAGCTCATAATCATATTAATCAGTTTGAGCACCGACGTTGCTTCACTTATCACATAAGACAATAAACATTCATTATTAGTGATTTGATTTATGCAAATTCTTGCAATTAGTTAATAAGTTCCTTTAAAACATAGCGCTATTAGTATGGTTGCAATCAAATAAAATAACATTGGTTAGTTTCAATAATTGAATTATATGGTTGCAATCAAATAAGGTAACATTTGTTAGTTTCAATAATATAATTATCTTCATTATTGTTATTGCTCCAATTCAATATTAAGATTTGTTATATTCAATATCGTCGTATTTATGTTTAATTGAGTATGTTTGTGAAGCTTGGTCAATGTGTTGATATTAGTAGTATGCAAAAATGATTTAATTTGATAAAGGTTGGAGCTAGTGATGATATTCTGGCCTCACGTCAGTGGTGTGCAGTATGTTACATACATTTTGCCCCAAAAATAGTTATTTAAGACACATAAACAGCAGGGAAAAAACAGGAGGGGGAAGATTTCGCCCACGCTCTCCTCGTACCATCTCTACGCCTCACCGGAGCGCGCGTGGGGGGCATGCCGGTGCGCCGCCTGCCTATATCTACTCCTGCCACGGCCCGCCGTCATTCCCGACGGCCGCTGCGTCGTTGCCGCCTACTCCTCCTCCCACCCTTCGCCCTCGTGCTCCTCTCCCTCACCTACCTCTCCTCCTCCCACCCTAGCCTTCCCTTCCACGGTAAGCTTTCCAGACTGCCCTGCAAAAGATCCGTGCTTTTCCTGTCAAGAACTATCGATTTTCTTGCAATGTGGTAGTGCCAAAGGTGAAAAGATTGCAATTGCTATGTGCGTCTCTGTGTGTGTGTGTGCGCGCGTGTTGGTAGCCACATATTCTCCACGCCATTTGCAATAATTCGCAGGGTTGGTGCTTTATAGCGTGTTGTCTTAAGGGAAAGAAATGGAGAAAAATCTCAGGACAATTATCTAAGGATGTAATTATGATATCATAGAAGCACATCAGAGTTCACATATGCTTGAACGCGTCCTGCTGTTAAATGTTTAGCCTATTACTGTAAGTTTAATCTAAGACTAAACATGAAGCATTAACATTAACCCTAGATCAAGCATGAACACCTAACATTAACATTAGAGCGGAAGCGTGAGTTACCCGAAGCCGGAGATGCCATGAGCGATGGTCGGTGATGTTGAGGTAGCCGACGGTAGCGGAGGAGGGTGGCCGGAGTTGCAGTAGTCGTCGTGTACGGAAAAACGGAGAGGTTCGGTCTTCGTTCACCGTAGCGCCCATAATCGATCGGTCTCGTTAGGGTTTTGAGGCCTAGGACAACTCTCTTCTAAAACCTTGCCAAAACCGCCTTTTTTATTTGGCGCTAGGTGACCGGGACCAAAACCACGTCACAGTTGGTTGCTCCCCCGATCAGGGCGCGAAGTGGAGGACATGACCTCCCTGAGATCTCGGAGGTTGTTAGCCAAGATCAACCCAACATTCTCCCCTTTGATCGTAAGGCTAACATCATAAGCCCTATTCTCGATAAAACAGCATACCAAGGCAATGTGTTGCATAGCCAATGAAGTGCCAAACAACCCCAGTACCTATAGTGTACTATCTTACCTCGAAATGGATATTCATTATACTTAATGGGAGTTGGTTTGCTTTAAGGTCCTTTTATCCAGAATCAGAGGCTTTCCAATAAACCCAAGCCGGCAACATGATCACGAAAAATATTGGGTGGTAAGCCTTTAGTAAGCGGATCCGCAAGCATTAACTTAATACTTAATATGCTTGATACTTATGGTTTGATCCTGGATTCTATCTTTCACAACATGATACTTAATGTCAATGTGTTTGGCAGCACCACTTGACTTGTTGTTATTTGCATAAAAGACTGCGAGTTCATTATCGCAGTATAAAGTGAGTGGTTTAGAGATGCTGTCTACCACTCTAAGTCCCGGGATAAAGTTCTTAAGTCATACAGCCTGCCCGGTAGCCTCATAATATGCCACAAAACTCAGCTTGCATCGTTGAAGATGCCGTAAGGGTCTGTTTAGAGCTTTTCCACGAGAAAGCTCCTCCTGCGAGTGTGAAGATATAACCTGACGTGGATTTCTTAGAATCAACACATCCCGCAAAATTTGAATCTGAATAACCAACAACTTCAAGGTTATCAAAAAACTTATATGTGAGCATGTAATGCTTAGTAGCTTGCATATAACGCAAAGCTTTCTTAACGACTTTCGGTGGTCCTGTTCGGATTTGGTGTATCGCCAAGCATCCGGTTACAAAAGCTAAATCGAGGCGTACATACATGAGTATACATAATGCTTCCGACAATGAAGCATAAGGAACCGACTTAATCGATCGATTTCATATTGGTTCCTCGGACATTGAAATGTCCCAAACTTATCGCCCTTAACAATAGGAGCGAGCGAGCGAGCACTTATGCATATTGTATCCCTTGATGCTCTGTCAATGTATGCCTTCTGAGATAAACTTAATATTCCTTCGGACCTATCTCGGTGAATTTCAATGCCAAGAACATAAGAGGCATCACCGAGATCCTTAATATCAAAATTAGGTGAAAGAAATCTCTTGGTCTCAAACAGCATATCCTTATTGCTGCTGGCCAATAAGATATCATCCACATAAAGTACTAAGATGGAGAATTTACTCCCCTTGAACTTAACATATATGCAGTTATCAACTTCATTTTCCTTAAAAAAACAAAACTCCTTATGATCTTATCAAATTTGAGGTACCACTGCCTCGATGCTTGATTTAAGCCATAAATTGATTTCTTAAGTCGACATCTCATATGCACCTTGCCTTCCACGACAAAACCTTCCGGTTGAGCCATGTAAACATTTTCTTGCAAGTCGCCATTAAGAAATTCCATCATAACATCAATCTGATGCAGCTCTAAATCATAATGAGCTACAAGTGCCATAACAATTCTGAATGAATCTTTAGTTGAGACAGGAGAAAAGGTGTCATTATAGTCAATTCTCTCTCTTTGTGAAAAGCCTTTTGCTACGAGCCTTGCTTGAACCTTTCGATATTTCCCTTAGAATCATGCTTGGTTTTGTAGACCCATTTACAGCCTACTGTTTTGACTCCGTTGGGAATCTCTACTAAGTCCCATACATCATTAGTGCTCATAGACTTTAATTCATCCTCCATGGCTTCAAGCCATTTAGAAGAATGTTCACTCATTATGGCCTCCTTATAAGAGGTGGGATCATCTACCTTCCCTATATCATTAACATCCTCATTCATATAGACAACATAATCATTTGGGATGGCAGATCTTCTCTCCCGCTGTGATCTTCTAAGAGGTTCATTAGTTATTTCAGGAGACTGCTGAGGCTCTTCATTAGGTATAACATCAGGAATTTCAGAGACCTCAACAGTGGGTGCAACAACAGTATTCTCTACTGGAGGTGCAACCGCCTGAGGTGCAGGAGTAAAGATCTCTGGGATGAGTGGTGAAGGAACATAAACCCGCTTCTCCTCGAGATCTATTTTTCTGGGCTCCAGGTCCTCATTATTTTTCAAGAACACAGCGTGCCTTGTTTTTACAAACTTAGTTATCCTATTAGAACAATAAAACCGATACCCTTTAGATCTTTCAGGGTACCCAATAAAATGGCAACTTACTGTCTTAGGATCTAATTTCCCAATGTGTGGATTAAATAACTTAGCTTCAGTACAACAACCCCACACTCATAAGTATTTCATACTCGGTTTCCTCCCAGTCCATAATTCATAAGGTGCTTTAGGTACTGATTTACTGGGAATCTAATTAACAATACGTGCGGCTGTCTTTAGTGCTTCCATCCACAAGCCAATTGGTAAACTAGAATGGCTAAGCATACTCCGTACCATATCCACAAGTGTACAGTTGCGTCTTTCAGCTACACCATTCTGCTGAGATTCGCTCGGCATAGAATACTGGGCAACGATGCCATTTTCCTGAAGGAACTTAAGAAAAGGCCAGGTATTTGCCCATAAGAGGCATGTGTTCCATAATATTATCCCCAACGATCCGATCTTACCACTTTAATCCGTAGGCTGTGCTGATTTTCAACTTCAGCCTTAAATATCTTAAATTTATCAAGTGATTCAGATCGGTCTTTATTGGGAAAGATATAACCATAACGGGAGAAATCACTAGTGAATGTGACAAATGTATCAAAAACATCCACTGATGTCACAAGAAAAAGTCCTGTGCTGCGAGTAGCTCCCTTCTTTATTTGCTTAACACATTTTTCTTTAATGCAATCAATGCAGTGGTCTAAGTCAGAGAAATCTAATGGGTGGAGAATTTCTTCTTTAATGAGACGCTCCATTCTCCCCCTCGATATGTGGCCTAAACGACAGAGCCACAGTTTCGAAGAAGTCTCATCATTATTTTTTATGCTTAGCATCACACATAATCTTTCTGAAATGCCCTGGCTGCTTGCAAAAAAAAACATTGCCCCCCTTTAGATGCTCCGGCGGGAGCAACATGAGGCTTAGGTGCATTGTGCACTTTAGGCCCCAACTTGTCTTAATTTGGGGAAAATTACAGCTTTTTCTTAGATTTGAAGTCCCCTTGAAACTTCTTTTTTGTTTGAGCCACCAATTTGAAGAGCATAATCTTTTTTTTTTCTGTCCTTATTCTCTCTTCCTCCTGGACACATATGGCGATCAAATCGCTCATGCTCCATTTTTTTTAGTATTGTAATTAATCTTAAAAGTCGTGTACTCAGAAGGAAAAGAGGTCATAATAAAATGGACAAGGAAACCATCAGATATTGACATGTCCATGCCCTTGAGTTTTTCTGCCATATCGGTCATCATCATGATATGCTCTCTTTATGCTGTCGGACCCATCATACTTAGTAGTTAAGAGCCTCTGAATCAAAATATTGGCATAAACTTTAGTGGAGTCTTTAAATTTCTACTCGATTGAAGCCAAGTACTTCTTATCATTTTCAGAATCGGGGATTGCTCCCCTAATCCCGACTGAAAAAGTGGTCTTCATAATCATTAGTGATAAGCGGTTAGACCGCTCCCATTTTTCAGCATTAGCCTCGTAATTTCTTTATCAAAATTCTCCTCACCTTCGGTGGGAGGAATGGGAACGGCTACCCTTAAGGCATAGTCAAGGTCCAGAACACAAGGGACAACATGAATTCGTTCTTTCCACGTGGGAAAATTGCTCCCTGTGAGCTGCTTAATGTTATCAATTGTGGCGGCAACATTTAATGTATTAAGTGCTGAATTTCAGGGCAAAATTAGAAATATCATAAATATATATTGCATGTAATTAACCCTACGTTGGTCTGATTAATAACAAGCAAACTACAGTTCTAATTCATATCACCGTTGGGCAGAAATGAAAAAGAACTTAATAATTTTATATGGCGACACATGATTACAAACAACGTTGGTCAGAATGTAATCATATGCATACATAATGCCAAAAACATAAAAAAAATCTCCAATTAAAATATCTCGTTGGTTCAATTTTAATTAGAGACAAAACATAATAATATGGCGACATATGATTATAAACAACGTTGGTCAGAATATAACCATATGTATACATAATGCCAAAACTAATCATAAAATCTCAAAATTAAAATATCCCGTTGGTTCAATTTTAATTAGAGATTATACATAATTAAACGGTAATGATACATCATAATTTGGGCCACCGAAAATAATTAAAACTGTGCATAAGGGAGACTTAAAACATAAGAAAATGTACCAAAAAAATTGGCACTATTTCAGCCGGCCTCAAAAATGGCCCAAAAACATTGTTTTAGCCCATAAAAATGCGCAGCCCAAAAATCCTCGGACGGACCGAAAATCCGCGTGGCCCAAAAGATTTCCGCACGGGAGAAAAATCCCGCACGGGCCAAAGAACACGCCGGGGCCCAACAGAGAACGCGCACGCGGGGCCCAACAAGTGCGCACGGCCTCAACTTCACATGCAGGCACGCGGCGGCCCAAAACACCGGCGCGGGCCACTAAAATCCCGCACGCTCGGGCCAACCTCATGCGCGCGCGACTGAACTCACGGCACGGCCCAAAATGCGCCTCGCGCACGCGCGCTCGCGGCCCGAATACCCGCGACTCATGCGTGCCGTCCGATCGGATCCAACGGCTCACACGCGCGGCCGCAGGGACTAAACCCCTCTTGCAAACCCTAACCCTAAACATTTGGACTGAGTCCTCCCGAAAACAACGGTGCGCACGGGAGGGCGTTAGCGGCGGCGGCGGCTTTCGCGGAGCGGCAAGACGGCGACCGCAGAGCTGCAGCGCGGCATCATCGGCGGCAGCGCGTGGCGCCGCGCGAGCGGCGGCGGCGGCTCCGCGCAGCGCGGCGGCAGCGGCGCGGCGCGCGCGCATGGCGCCTGAGCGGCTGCACGGCGGCCCTTGCGGGGAAGCGGCACCGGCGACGGCCATGTGCGCAAAAGCGGCGCTCGGCACCATCGACGGCGCGCTCGAAAGCCGTAAGTATTCCACCGCCGATCTAAAGTTTCAATCGGGTGATTGGGGATTTGAGGGTTCGGGTGGGCTTGACATTGGGGAACTTCTTAGTATTTCGGCCAAAAATTGTTGAATTTCCTCCTTACTTCTAAACCAACCCATAATCATTAGATCTAAACCTTTAGACATAAGATCCGGGCAAGAAACAAGTTCGGTTTTAATTTGGGTCTAATTAGGGTTCATGAAGAGTTCTAGGGATGCTCTGATACCAAATGTAAGTTTAATCTAAGACTAAACATGAAGCATTAACATTAACCCTAGATCAAGCATGAACACCTAACATTAACATTAGAGCGGAAGCGTGAGTTACCCGAAGCCGGAGATGCCATGAGCGATGGTCGGTGATGTTGAGGTAGCCGACGGTAGCGGAGGAGGGTGGCCGGAGTTGCAGTAGTCGTCGTGTACGGAAAAACGGAGAGGTTCGGTCTTCGTTCACCGTAGCGCCCATAATCGATCGGTCTCGTTAGGGTTTTGAGGCCTAGGACAACTCTCTTCTAAAACCTTGCCAAAACCGCCTTTTTTATTTGGCGCTAGGTGACCGGGACCAAAACCACGTCACAGTTGGTTGCTCCCCCGATCAGGGCGCGAAGTGGAGGACATGACCTCCCTGAGATCTCGGAGGTTGTTAGCCAAGATCAACCCAACAATTACATCATCTCTTAACCTTTAAGTTCCGATTGTTAGAAGGATAGTTAACGGCATTGTCACCTTAAGTGAACACGAAATAAATATCTGTTATCCAACTTTTATCTTAGATGCGCATATTTGGAACAGACATGTAGGTAGGCTCCCTGATAGCATATTTTTATGTTCACCTGTGGCAATTGTATGCCTAATCCGCAGCCTTCAAGCCTATAATCTTACTATCTGACGTTTATTGATTCAGAATAGATCCTCCATTTCTTTTCTTCCTTGGTTGATGTTGTTCATTGCTCCAGCTTGGCATCAATCCTGATTCTTACAAGCCACTAGGCATTTACTAACCTATTTATATGCTAAATGGAACCATGTAAATAATGGACATATTAAAAAAAAGTTGATGTTTATCACTTCCATAATAAATACTCCATTTGTTGACATACAGAATGAAATATTGCAGATGTACCACGTCAAATTGAATTTTTTTTCCATTGGTTGACAGCCTTGTGGATCCTAGTCACTACAACAATTTTACACAGTTTTCTTCGAACTATATCATGAAGGAGGAAGTATTTCCTGACAATGGATTTTTTTGAATTATTGTTTGGTGGGCACTAGAGTCTTCAGAAAAGAGAGGAGACATACTATGCGAAAGACCAAACCCTCCACTGTGGTTTTGTAAAAGGGCCAGAGGGTTACCCTAGCAGTGGGTTTGATTTGGATGAAAATGACAAAAGTTATATGGCTACCTGCCGTGTTGTGGTGTCATCATGCATGTTGTAGTTATAGACCAAATAGTAGATGATGGGAGGACTATGGAGAGGCCACAAAGAGGTTGCCCGGAGCCCTAAACTCACAATGGGGAATGGATGTAGAATATGTGTGCTATGTCTGAGCTATAGCCCTTTCTATAAAAAGTGAACCCTCTCTCCTTCATGGTGCCCTAAGGAACATATTTATAATCATAAGGAGATTACTTACATAAATATCTCTATTGGGGTCTACAATAATGAGGGTAAACATATTTTTTCTCCTATCATAGCCTTTTTTGGGCTTGCCTAATGATTACACAGTTAATGGGCCAATTGAGCCAAGATGGGGACCTCTCTCGCAACAGTAACCTCTCATGGTAAAAGGCTTCGTCTTTGGTGGTCCAAGACCATGTCACTTGCTCCTTGGCCCCCTCTATTCCTTCGGCTCACTAGATTGTTGCCCGTTCGGTTTCCCCACCTTTGTTCCATTAAGGGCGTAGGCGCGCGTGTAGCTGTCAGCAGGGTACATGCTATGACGCCATCACTACCTATATATGTCGCATGGATATGGACACGTGTGTCTGACACGACACGACACAGACACGAGGATTCACCATTTTCCCAAAAACACCGACATGGGGACACGGCTATACACACACACACGTCCATTTCGCCGCTGGAGGCTAGGGTTTTTGGGCGGGGTGGGTGGACAAGAGCGGAGAACAGGGCAGGCGAAGAACGGAACGAAGGGGACAAACAAGAGGGTTCTTCCATATTGTTGACTGGGATTTGTTTTAGGAGAAAGCAGGAAGATTATTACAGTCTTACATATTTACATGAAAGTTTTTTTACCATTCTAATTCTAATCCTACTCATGCGCCATGGCATACTGCAGATCTGAAATTCTTCATGTGGAAATTACCAAATGAACCTAACCCAAACAGCTGTAAAAAAACTAAAAAAAGTACTAGCACAACTTGTTTTATTTTATTATTGATCTTTTGTTGAAATTAGCTGGACCTTTCTGGGGACAAAAGGGCATTCCTGTTGGCCCAGATACGGATCAAAACACACACATGGTGGTCGTAACACACACGAACACTTCTGATCAACTCAAGACACAGTTAGTGGACACGACCGGCATATGCAGACATACGGCTACCTGATCAAGTCTACGACCGCACATAGACTTAACCTTCTTCGAGTCCTATGACCACGGCTGTTCGACCAAGGTTACTCAACTACGCTACTTCGACCACGGATGCTTGACCACGTCTTGTCAACCACGGCAATCCAACCGCTTCACCAACCATTTATAACGCCCCGTTTCGGGCGCGTCGACACGACACTCCTTAACTATTCACGCATGAACGATTATGGGTATCGCGCAAATATACCATTGCGCGCTTACAACAAAAGATCAGCATATATTTGACATACGGATTAACATCGAGTTTTTACTGTAGGCGAGCAAGCCCAAAGTGTATTACATTACAAAAGGCTCGAGCGCTTGGCGCGGCGGAGACCTCGACCAAGGGTCCTCGTCGAAGAAAAGATCCTCAGGACTTCTTCAGCGGAGCCCTTCTCCTTCGTCTTGATCCTCTAAAGAATAGATTAAGCAAGCCATGAGCCAAACAACGGCTCAAGAAATCCCAAAGGGATCTAACTTACTACATGCGGAATCATCAAAGGAAGGAGTATACTTGGTTTATTACATTTGGTGGATGCAATTTTATTTGCAAACATTTTCATAAGACGGACACAAAACTTACTCCTTAAGATCTCGGGGTTTTCATCAAGAGTTCATTAACCAACTAACCAAGTTAAAGTATTTACAAATCTACTTAAGCTTCTTTGGAATCACCCAAGTGACACAGCTCAATAGCAGAAGCACGGCGTATTCGAATACCATTTATTTGACTCTCTGAGTTTGCTCGGCTTTACCCACACGATCCCTCAACTCCGCTAAAGAGTCAAGAAAACCGGGCCGTTTCTCTCAACTCTTTATATAGGCTCTACCAGTAGAATTCACTCGGTGCGGCTCACACACACACACACACACAAGAGAGGACAACGTCCGCCGGGTGAATTCCACCGTTGTTAGGCTTCAGCGGCACGGCCACCTAACCTTCTTCGCTACCCTCTGTAGAGTTTCAATCGAGTTGAGCAGCTAATCGACAAGTGTTGACAAGTCAACTCCTGTGGTTGGCGATCAACGTGACATTTGTTCAGCGTAAGGGTTTGGTCCTTATATTTTCACATGGCCCGCAACCTCGCCAGGTCCGCGACCCAAACTAAGGTAGCGGTGGCGTGACCGTCCGCGGTTTCCCACTCACCCTCACCCTACTCCAACCCTAGGACAAGAGGTGGGCAAAGACCGTCCCGCGGCTCTCCCCGACCCTTACCCTACCTTGTGCACGCCGGCACTCTCGCTCTAAGGTGCGGTGTCCCATACCACCCTACCTTAGAGTCGGGTTTTCAATTCTAAAATTGGTCCGCAACCACAACCTTATTAGTGTAACATTTTGCATGGTAATAATAATAGCCTACAATTCTCTAGAATATCGATAATTATTTCTAGGGTTTCAATGGCATGGCTACAAATTAAACATGGCATTTAGCGGTGGTAGGACTAACTATAACACAAGTCATTCTAAACATTTTATTTTTATTTTCAAACTAACATTTCAGAACTAGCTCAATGCAAATAACATATTAACATATTTAAACATTATGGGATACAACATGATCAAAGGATTTGGGACTTGCCGTCTATCAGAATGATTTCGCTAGCTCGAGCGGAGAACCTCCTGGCTCCTGTGACTGCACTTGAACTTGGGGACTCGAAACTAGCGCAAACATACAAAACAAATTAAATCCAGCTTGAGACTAATCAAGCGAGGAAAATAAACTATTAAAAAGGAGTAAAGCATAAATCTCCAAATGAGAATTTTAGGAATTTAATTGGAAGGAATCTGTGGAAATGGAGGTCACCAATGGGTCTGGAATATTATTTGGAGCAAAGTGGTGAAATTTGGGAATTTTGGGATTTTAGGGATTTTCTAGGATTTATTTGGATTTATTTGATTTACGGAAAATGGAAAAATCGGAAAAAGATTTGGAACAGTATTCGGCCTGGTCCAATTGCTACTGATCTGGCTGGGCGAGGAACGGCCCGCGCGGCCCAGCGATCCACGCAGCGAGGAGGGCGAGGCGGCGGGGCCGGCCCATGCTCGTTCGCGCCCACCTCGCTCGGATGGCGGCGCGTGGCGGCGCGAGCGGAGAGATGGCGAGAGGAGAGCGGCTCGGATCTGCGCGGGTGGCGTCGAGCGGTTGGGATAGAAGGAAGGCGGGCGAAAGCGGTAATGAGCGATCGGACGGAGGAGGCGACATCTTTATGAAGATCCGCGGCCACGACATGTTGCCATCGGGCGGCGAGGTTAGACGGCAACGAAGCGGGATGGAGGGCGGGATGGGGCCACGTCCCCCCGTCTTCCTCTCGCGAGAGCTCGCGGCGAGAGGCAAAGGGAGGGCGGTTGTGCTCGGCGAGGTAAGGACTCGGCGGCAAGGGAGAGCGTCAGCGGGTGGGGTTCGACTTGGGGTACCCATTTCGGGAGTTGGAACTCGAGGAGTAAAGGAGAGCGGGAGGCGAAAGGGAAGAAGGTCCACCGGCGGTGAAGGAGAGTCGCCGGCGGCGGTGGGGCCAATCGGCCGCGGTTACACCATCTACGGAGAAGGGGCTCACATTCGCGGCGGCGTGGTGAGGGAGCCCGGGTGGCGCCCACGAGAGGCTGTCGAGTCGGCGCGAGCTTGATGGCGAGTCGCACCCGCGATTACCGCGGCAGTGCACAAAATGGTCGATCGTTGAGAGAAGCTCGGGAGCAAGTAATGGGGAAATGGGAAGGGGCGGAAGATTGAGCTACGGTGGTCGCCGCGCGCGAGGTGGGCAGCGGCGGCGCTCTGGCGTCGAGGCTTCAAATGGAAAGCTCGAGGAGACTCTCGGGAAGTGGGAGGCGAAGGTGGCGCTTGGGGAGCTCGGGCAGCAAGGAGTGCGAGGAGGCGGGAGAGGGTTTTATACCGCGGCGGGAAGAAGGGGATCAGAGGAGAGAGCGGGGATGGTGCTGGAGTCAAGGAAGGGCGGGAGGCGGTGGGAGCTTCTCCACGGCGTGAGGGTGACGCGGCTCTGCGCGCCATAATGGTGACGGACGGAGGCGGGTGGCGGGCGGCGTGGCGAGCGCATCCGCGCGCGGGAGAGGAGGGCTCGCGTCAGCGGCGAGTGGGGCGCGCGAGGAAGCGACAACGCATCCGCGAGGCGGCGGCGCTTCGGACCGGCGGTCGGAGCAGCGGCGCGGGCGGTCCGGCGCGGCGCGGCGCCAGCCAGCGTCTTGAGGAGGCGTCGAGCGCGGGAGAAAGCGGGAAGAAGCGAGCGCCAGCGAGAGAGAAGCGGGCGCGGAGAGTGGGAAGCGGAAAGGAGGTGGGCGCCAAGCCGAAGGAAGGCGGCATCGCCCAAAGGAAAGCGGGGAGAGGGGACTCTCCCAAAAGGAAAGTTTTGCAATTACACTCAAAAATTGCAGGAAAAAAAATTAGGAAAAAATCCTTTGAAATTTGGGGACTTTTCAACCTACCCCCTTAAAAGAATCTCGACCAGAGATTAACTTGGTCGAGGAGTAAGTTGGGAAATCTCATTGCAAGTCGACTCTCGTTCCCAAGTGGACTCATCAGCGGTATGATTCCTCCATTGAACTCTGCGAAACGACATTCTTGTTTACGAGTTGTCTCTCAGATGTTTCAAGTATTTGTAGTGGTCCTTGACATCGTGCGGTCATCCTGCAATTCAATATCGACGGAGGAACTTCATCGTGAGTGTCGTGACACTTTGAGTTGAGATACATGGAACACATTGTGTATCCTTGACAAGTTGGGTGGTAGTTGTACTTGATAAGCTACTTCCCAACTCTTCCAATGACTTGGAATGGACCCACGTATCTCGGTGCTAGTTTGCCTTTGACTTGAAACCTCTTGACTATCTTGAATGGTGTGACTTTGATGTAGACGAAATCCCCAATTTGAAACTCAAGTCCTTTCTGGTTGTCGGCGTAGCTCTTACATCGGTCTTGGGCAATCTTGAGCCTTTCTCGATAATCGACATGTGCTACGCATCTTGAGCAATCGAGGGCCAATCGGTGGCGTTCACTGTTTCGACCAATTCGGTGGGGTTCGCATTTTACGCCATATAGAGCTTCAAATGGTGCCATTTGGATGCTAGCTTAGTAACTATTGTTATATGAGAACCGAGCAAATGGGAGACAAGTATTCCACGCTGTTCCATACACAATAGCACAAGCTCTTAGCATGTCTTCAATATCCGGTTTGTTCTTTACATGCCTTATCTGTTTGAGGGTGATATGCTGAGCGAAGTTCAAATCGGTGCCCATAGCTTCATGTAATTTCTCCCGAACTTGGGCGTGAACTGTGCTCCTCTATCAGAGACAATTTTCTTGGGATTCCATGCAATGTCACTATCCTTGTCAAATCTGATTCGGCAAGTTTGTCTTTCCGTAAGTTTGCTTGATCGGAAGGAAATGAGCCACCTTGGTCAATCTATCAACAATGACCGGATAGCGTCATAACCCTCGCGAGTCTTAGGAAGTCTGTAATGAAGTCCATGCGATACTATCCCATTTCCATTCGGGAATTGGCAAAGGCTGCAACAATCCGATGGTTTCGATGGTCTATCTTGATCTGTTGTGAGACATCACATTTAGCTACATATTACGCCACTTCTTTCTTCATTCGGTTCCACCAATATCTCTTCTTCAAGTCTTGGTACATCTTTGTGCCTCCTGGATGGATTGAGAACTGAGATGAATGGGCTTCAGACAAGATTAACTCTCTCAGCTCTTTCTTGTTGGGTATGCAATAGCGACCACGGAAAGTAAGGATCCCATGCTCGTCTATCGCATACTCTGATGAATCTCCTTCTTGTATGTCCTTTTTCAGTTTCTGCATCTCTTCATCTTCATCTTGGGCTGCTTTAATTTGATCTGGCAGTAGCGGTTGAATCTTTAAGGCTGCTTCTTCACCTTGTTCTGTGATTACCAAGTTCAGCTGTAATATCTCTCTGCAGTTCTGGTGGGTATTCTGACCGACTGACTTTACTAGGATGAGTCTTGCGGCTAAGGGCATCAGCAACTACATTTGCCTTGCCCGGGTGATACTGGAGATCAATATCATAATCTTTAATCAGTTCCAGCCATCTGCGCTGTCTCATGTTCAACTCGTTTGGGTGAATAGGTACTTCAAACTCTTGTGATCGAGAATATCTCACAACGATTTCCTAACAGTAGTGCCGCAAATTTTGAGGGCATGCACCACACCGCTAGTTCCAAATCATGTGTGGGGTAATTCTCCTCATGCGACTTCAACTGTCTTGATGCATAGGCAACAACTTTTCCGTCTTGCATAAGCACACAACCCAAACCTTGCTTTGAGGCATCGCAATAAATCTGAAACTCCTTCTCTGGATTGGGTAAAATCAAGGCGGCGTGGTTGTCAACTTGGTCTTCAACATATGAAAGCTTTCCTCGCATGCATCAGTCCATATGAATGGCTTATCTTTCTTCAATAATTGAGTGAGTGGGCGCGATATTCTTGAGAAACCTTCTATGAATCGCGATAATAACGCCAATCCTAGGAAGCTTCTCACTTGATCCTTTGTCATATAGGTTGTTTCCATTCCATATTGCTGAAATCTTTTCTCGGATCGACCTTCACTCCATCTTGGATATAATATGACCCAAGAAAGCGACTTCTCTCAACCAAAACTGCATTTATCAAATTTTGCATATAATCGATGCTCTCTCAACCTTATCGATACCATGTGCAAATCTTTGCTTGTGCTCTTCCTCACTCTTGGAATAAATCGAATGTCATCAATGAAGCGATCACAAATCGATCCAATTGGTCCATATGCACGATTCATAAGATTCATGAAATAAGTGGCGCATTGGTCAAACCAAAAGGAACATTGTAAACTCAAATAATCCATATCTGTAATGAAGGTGTGTCTTCTCTCGATCTTGCTCTCGGATCTTGGTGATGATAACCCGCGCAAGTCGATCTTGGAGAACACTTTGGCACCCTTGAGTTGATCAAGCAGATCATCGATCCTTGGGAGGATACTTGTTCTTGATTGTGGCGGCATTCAAGCCTCTGTAGTCGACACACATTCTCAACTCTCCGTTTTCTTCTTCACAAATATCTGGGTGACCATGGTGAAATCTTGGGTCGAATGAATTCCTTTTCTTGTAATTCATCCAGCTGCTTCTTGATTCTTTTAACTCACTAGTGACATTCTATCTTGGTGTTTGGCAATTGGTGAGTATCGGCACCAATTCTATTGCAAGTTCAACTTGCTGTCGAGGTCTTCTGGTAATTCTTACGGGAATACATCGGGGTACTCTTGTACTATTGGCACTTGGTCGTGTGGCTGCTATCATGTTGATCATACGCTTCTTGGCATCTTTGGCACCTTTCGATCCGTCTCTACTACTATTTTCGACCTTGAGGTTAACCAAAGACACTTTGTTTTGATCTATAATCCACCTTGCCTTTATTCTGGCTAACGGTTCATGCCCAAGATGGCATCTAATCCAGACATATCTAGTTGCAGTAAATCTGCTTTAAACTCTACCCCTTGGATTTTTATGCAAAGTCCCGCACACCCACGGTGGGACTCCATTCTAACCCCAGGGGTTTCCACCACATAAGGTCTTGGTAATGCAACAGAAGGCAATTGATTTACGCGACAAAACTCTTTGAAATAAATGAATCGTTGCACGAGGGTCAAATAAAATCAGTGCAGGTATGGAATTGATTGGAAACATACCAGCAATGATGTCACTTGCTCCAGCGGCATCCTCTGCAGATACATGGTTCACTCTGGCATAAAAAGTAGGTCTGACATTGCTTCTGCCTCTGCCTCTGCCTGTAGTTGAGAAATTTGCAGTGCCTGCAGGTGACTGAGGGTTGGCTGCTTTAATCTGTAGGAATCCTCCTTTGGGGGTATTGGGGGTTGACTGTGACTTGACCTCTTGCTGCTGTTGGTTTTGAACTTGTAGCTTGGCTGCATCTGATGGCAAGTTCTTCCTAGGACACTGGTCTCGGTAGTGCCCTATCTCACCGCAGTGGAAACATGCGTTTGACCTTCGCGGGCAGCTACTAGCCAGGTGATTCCCACCACATGTGGGACACTTGAGAGCCAATGGTAGAGGGGAAGCATAATGCTGAGTCTGGTTGGGTTGGTTCTTCGGCATCATCACATACTGCCGGGAGGATGGGGATCGATATGAAGAAGATCCGATGTCTGGCTCGTTGAGTGGTGTGTGAAGGCGATCGTGATCTATGTCTTTGCCTTGCGTTTTCTATAGTCTTCCATGTCACTTCTAGCTTCTTGGAGGTGATCGGGCCATCAACCATATCATTGAGATCCTTGAATTTCAAGGCTGAAATGTGGAATCTTAAGGATCACTGCAAACACACACGAAACTTGCTCATCTTCTTGTCTTCATTATCAACATCCTCGGGAGCAAATGCGGAGGTGGTTAAACTGGTGTAAATATTCCATCACAGTACGGCCACCTTGCTTAAGCGCCAAAAGCTCCCGGCGCTTGGCTTCCATAATGCCATCAGGGATATGGGCCTTACGGAAGACCTTGGAAAAATCTTCCCAACTAATTTCTTGATTCTGTAGTGTGCGCTGATAGTTGATCCACCAGGTCGCTGCTGCACCCTGCAACTGGTGGGATGCAAATAAGACCTTCTCTTTATCATCGCACCGCACAGTCTGAAGTTTTCTCTCTACATCTGCCAGCCAATCTTCAGCAACCATAGGATCAGCGGTTGTGGAGAAAGTGGGCGGACGTGTTTTTAGAAAGTCATTCCACCGGGTGGAAATTGGAGCACCATCCCGAGGAACATTGCCTCCACCCTGTACTCCTGAAGATCCGGTGGCGATCTGTTCAATCAATTTGGCCTGTTGATCCAACACTCGCAGTATGTTCTGCTCTCCTTGGTACCGATTCTTTTCTAACATTGCAATAACATCAGCGAGTGTGTTACAGTGGTGGCGGTGCACCACTGCTGCTGATGTCCCGTCTGCTCTCTGTATGCGCTCTCTCACTGCTCCATCTGTTGATTGGGAATTTGAGGTTAGCTTTGCGTGGCTTTGGCAATTCAAAACAGATAAGTAAGGCGAGAATTTTTCAAGGCAAGTATAGGATGAAAAGATAAGAACGAGAGCGAAAGGGACAGGAGAAAGTTTTGAACACAGGAAGAACATACTGATAATTAGACAAACAACATAAAAGATTAATTAACATAAAAGACCACTTAGGGTTCGAGTTTGCACTTGCATTTACATACCAAAAGTACATCTATTACAAAAGGTCAGACTACCACTAGCGTACAGCGTCTACTCCTCCCTGTCCCCAGGTGCTGGAAGGGCAAGCGGGGCTGCCGGGCGGAACCGGGCATGGTGCTGCAGCTGCGATCATCCGCGCAGGGCCTAGGCCTGCACGAAGCACAAGAGGAGTGAGCGCTGGCGACTCCGCACTATCTCGAGACCTCTGCGGCCTCCGGGCCTCGTGGCGGAGGAGGGACCTCGGGGCGCCGAGCCTCCTCACGGCGTCCCCACAACGCCTCTGCCGGACTCGGCCTCTCGATTGCTCTGTTGTAATCGGGCGACTGCTGCGACATAAGGGTGGCGATACACGAGCGGGATCGTCATCCTCACCGAACCTAGGGACTATAAAGTCCCCAAAGTGCGGACGCGGCACCGGTCGAAAGGTGTCCTGCTAGCTCTGGTGGTAGTAGTCCACGAGATAGAGTGCGGCCTTACGAGCCACGTCTGAGCAGCATCCTCATCGTTCACCGTCGGGCGGTGAACCTCCGCTTCTGTGCAGGCGGATAGGCAGGGATCGAGACCACCCAAGCCTTGTACTCATAGGCGGTCTGTGGCTGTCCCTCGGCGTAGATCAGCGGGCGTGGTTTCCTCTCGCTCAGGAAGCGTCGCATTTCCCACGGCTTGTGGCGCCATCCATCACTACGGTCGGGCGGGAGAAGGCGAGCGCACCATCTGCCGGAAACGAAATTTTGAAATTAGACAAGTAAGACAATAAACATTTGCGAAAATTAAAACTTAGCGAAATAAACTAAGGCAGAAAGTAGCAATAAGAGAGGAACAAGACAAAGCATTAATACTTATATTTTCATAAACTCTTTTATGCCTTAAATTAATTTTTGCGATAAAATCGCTTCTAGGCTACCTTAGGTCTCAACCTACGGTCAAAGAACACAGCTCGATACCACTTCTTATAACGCCCGTTTCGGGCGCGTCTGGACGACACTCCTTAACTATTCACGCATGAGCAATTATGGGTGTCGCGCAAATATACCATTGCGCTTACAACAAAAGATCAGCATATATTTGACATACGGATTAACATCGAGTTTTTCTGTGGGGCGAGCAAGCCCAAAGTGTATTACATTACAAAAGGCTCGAATCGCTTGGCGCGGCGAGACCTCGACCAAGGGTCCTCGTCGAAGAAAAGATCCTCAGGACTTCTTCAGCGGGAGCCCTTCTCCTTCGTCTTGATCCTCTAAAGAATAGATTAAGCAAGCCATGAGCCAAACAACCAGCTCAAGAAATCCCAAAGGGATCTAACTTACTACATGCGGAATCATCAAAGGAAGGGAGTATACTTGGTTTATTACATTTGGTGGATGCAATTTTATTTGCAAACATTTTCATAAAACGGACACAAAACTTACTCCTTAAGATCTCGGGGTTTTCATCAAGAGTTCATTAACCAACTAACCAAGTTAAAGTATTTACAAATCTACTTAAGCTTCATTTCTGGAATCACCAAGTGACACGGCTCAATAGCAGGAGCACGGCGTATTCGAATACCATTTATTTGACTCTGCGAGTTTGCTCGGCTTTACCCACACGATCCCTCAACTCCGCTAAAGAGTCAAGAAAACCAGGCGTTTCTCTGCTCAACTCTTTATATAGGCTCTACCAGTAGAATTCACTCAAGTCCGCTCACACACCACACACACACACACACAAGAGAGGACAACGTCCGCCGATGAATTCCACCGTTGTTAGGCTTAGCGGCGACGCCGGCCTAACCTTACTGCTACCCTCTGTAGAGTTTCAATCGAGTTGAGCGACTAATCGACAAGTGTTGACAAGTCAACTCCTGTGGTTGGCGATCAACTGTGACATTTGTTCAGCGTAAGGGTTTCGGTCCTTATATTTTCACATGGCCCGCAACCTCGCGGTCGCGACCCAAACTAAGGTAGCGGTGGGCGTGACCGTCCGCGGTTTCCCACTCACCCTCACCCTACTCCAACCCTAGGACAAGAGGTGGGCAAAGACCGTCCGCGGCTCTCCCCGACCCTTACCCTACCTTGTGCACGCCGGCACTCTCGCTCTAAGTGCGGTGTCCCATACCACCCTACCTTAGAGTCGGGTTTTCCAATTCTAAAATTGGTCATAACCACAACCTTATTAGTGTAACATTTTGCATGGTAATAATAATAGCCTACAATTCTCTAGAATATCGATAATTATTTCTAGGGTTTCAATGGCATGGCTACAAATTAAACATGGCATTTAGCGGTGGTAGGACTAACTATAACACAAGTCATTCTAAACATTTTATTTTTATTTTCAAACTAACATTTCAGAACTAGCTCAATGCAAATAACATATTAACATATTTAAACATTATGGGATACAACATGATCAAAGGATTTGGGACTTGCCGTCTATCAGAATGATTTCGCTAGCTCGAGCGGAGAACCTCCTGGCTCCTGTGTCGCACTTGAACTTGGGGACTCAGACACTAGCGCAAACATACAAAACAAATTAAATCCAGCTTGAGACTAATCAAGCGAGGAAAATAAACTATTAAAAAGGAGTAAAGCATAAATCTCCAAATGAGGAATTTTAGGAATTTAATTGGAAGGAATCTGTGGAAATGGAGGTCACCAATGGGTCTGGAATATTATTTGGAGCAAAGTGGTGAAATTTGGGAATTTTGGGATTTTCTGGGATTTTCTAGGATTTATTTGGATTTATTTGATTTCGGAAAATGGAAAAATCGGAAAAAGATTTGGAACAGTGTTCGGCCTGGTCCAATTGCTACTGATCAGCCGGGCCGAGGCGGCCCGCGCCCAGCCAGTCCACGCGCGCGAGGGCGACGCGGCGGGGCCGGCCCATGCTCGTTCGCGCCCACCTCGCTCGGATGGCCGACGCGCGGCGGCGCGAGCGGAGAGATGGCGAGAGGAGGCGGCTCGGATCTGCGCGGGTGGCGTCGAGCGGCTGGGATAGAAGGAAGGCGGGCGAAAGCGGTAATGAGCGATCGGACGGAGGAGGAGCGACATCTTTATGAAGATCCGACGGCCACGACATGTTGCCATCGGGCGGCGAGGTTAGACGGCAACGAAGCGGGATGGAGGGTCGGGATGGGGCCACGTCCCCCCGTCTTCCTCTCGCCGAGAGCTCGCGGCGAGAGGCAAAGGGAGGCGGTTGTGCTCGGCGAGTAAGGACTCGGCGGCAAGGGAGAGCGTCAACGGGTGGGGTTCGACTTGGGTACCCATTTCGGGAGTTGGAACTCGAGGAGTAAAGGAGAGCGGGAGGCGAGAAGGGAAGAAGGTCCACCGGCGGTGAAGGAGGGTCGCCGGCGGCGGTGGGGCCAATCGGCCGCGGTTACACCATCTACGGAGAAGGGGCTCACATTCGCGGCGTGGTGAGAGCCGGGCCCGGGTGGTGCCGCCACGGAGAGTCTGTCGAGGTCGGCGGCGAGCCGGTGGCGAGTCGCACCGCGATTACTGGCAGTGCACAAAAATGGTCGATCGTTGAGGAGAAGCTCGAGGAGCAAGTAATGGGGAAATGGGAAGGGGCGGAAGATTGAGCTACGGTGGTCGCCGGCGCGAGGTGGGCAGCGGCGCTCTCGCGTCGAGGCTTCAAATGGAAAGCTCGAGGAGACTCTCGGGAAGTGGGAGGCGAAAGGTGGCGCTTGGGGAGCTCGGGCAGCAAGGAGTGCGAGGAGGCGGGAGAGGGTTTTATACCGCGGCGGGAAGAAGGGGATCAGGGAGAGAGAGCGGGGATGGTCTTTGGAGTCAAGGGAAGGGCGGGAGGCGGTGGGGAGCTTCTCCACGGCGTGAGGGTGACGCGCTCTGCGGCCATAATGGTGACGGACGGGAGGCGGTGGCGGGCGGCGTGGCGGGCGCATCCGCGCCGGAGAGGGAGGGGCTCGCGTCAGCGGCGAGTGGGGCGCGCGAAGGGGAGACGACAACGCATCCATGGCGGCGGCGCTTCGACCGCGGTCGGAGCAGCGGCGCGGGCGGTCCGGCATGGCGCGGCGCCAGGCGCGAGGAGGAGGCGTCGAGCGCGGAGAAGGCGGGAAGAAGCGAGCGCCAGCGAGAGAGAGAAGAGCGCGCGCGAGAGTGGGAAGCGGAAAGGAGGTGGGCGCCAAGCCGAAGGAAGCGGCATCGCCCAAAGGGAAAGCGGGAGAGAGGGGACTCTCCCAAAAAGGAAAGTTTTGCAATTACACTCAAAAATTGCAGGAAAAAAAATTAGGAAAAAAAATCCTTTGAAATTTGGGGACTTTTCAACCACGGTACTTCGACCGTATCTCCAACCATGGCTTCCCTTCAACTGCTTCACCAACCACAGCTTGTCGACCATAGCTCTTTGACCGCTTCCCTGGTAGTACCACTCACATTGAGCCGGTACTACCAGTTTTCCGACCACATAGGTCTTTTGAGCACCGACCGGTGTCACTGTAACTTCGACTACTGCCACGACCTACGACTACTATAGCTACAACCACTGTAGTTACGACCACCGTAAATACGGCTACGGTAGCTACGACTACTATGCAGTTCGATTTATGACTACGACTGATCAATTGTAACTTCGATTACTACGCAGCTCAACTTACGACTGCGATTGTTATGACTGGTCTTCGACTCCGGGTCTTCGACATGTAGTCGGACACACGAGTACTCGGCACACGGCTACAGAGTACTTGAACACACTAAACATTTGACACGACTACACAGTACTCGGACACACTAAGTACTCGACACACGACTTCTCAGTACTCGAACACACTGAGTACTCGACACCGACTACAGAGTATCCAAACACACTAAGCACACACAACAATAAGATTAGCTCCAACAATTCCAGAATGGATTTGGTACTGATTAGCTCGAATAATGCGTTATGGTAGTATGATTGCACGTACAAAAGGATCATATGATCTATCATCGTGCCATGTAGGCAAGCAATGAGAAACCGGAATACGTCTTTAAGCTAGCTTCTACAACGAATCCCATGTCTCCACATGCATGGCCCATGCTTAAAAACGAATTTTAGCCGCGTAATTGCCGTGCTTAACTAATCCTTGCAAGTTGCAAACTAAAATGCCACTTTCAGGAGCTCATGGCCTCATACTTTGCATTTGAGAATTAGAGGAAATTAAGCACTGACTAATCGCCTTTATGAAATGTAAGGTTATTTGCTTTTGATTTTTAGATTTACTAATCTGCTGTTTATAGCGTCCAAGATGGTCTGTAACAAAGAAGCGTATTATTCTATCTGTATTTTGCAACTCACATATCTTTTGCATTGGAATATTAGCTCACGCTCGTTTTAGTTTCAACTTTTGACTTCTAGTTTTTAGTTTTCCAGTTTTATCTTTTCTGGTTTTTAAATTTTTGGCTTCTTTACATTTTCTTTTTTTGTATTCTTTTGTATTGTTTGTGATAGGATAATCTGTTTTTTTAATTTAATTATATTAACTAAGTTACCATTAGTTATAATAAAAAAACTATAAATCATAAATAAAATCAAATAAGCAGGGCAAATATTATTAGTCTAGAGCGACTAAAAGCAACCAAAGGACAGAAAAAATAGACTCAGAAGTCAGAGCTGCAAGATAGCACATGCAACGTTGCAGTCAGTGAAAACCAAACTACTACTGGATATTCTATTAGCTAGTGAGCTACAAACACAACACATAAATATAAATAAGTTTGCTGCTTTGTGTCACCAAATCAGAGTGGTGGGCCACAAGCCCACAACCCACGATCGAGGCCCCGATAATCTCTTTTCTTTTATCTCCATAAGACTTCACACACTTCTTCAGCTCTCCCGTACGTCAAATCGAAAACTAAAAGCTTTATTTCGGGGCTCGTGATTATTTTTCTACCAGCTTCATCATACTCGCGTACTTTATTCGTCTGAGAGGGACACTGCGTTTAGAGAGCAATGGCGTAATGGGGAAACGCGAGGTCGTCCCGGGCCGAAGGGTGCATACAGCCCATCGGATATGCAAGTTGCAGCCTGCAACCCAAAGCACATCGATGAGCCCGTTGGGCCGTAGCATTTCCGTCCGTGCTCTCTCGAAATGCATGCCAGCTTCTGCGATCCCCTAGCTCTCTTTGTTACTCCTTTTGCAAGTGTTTGGTTGTTTGCCTGCCCATGGGCCATGGTTGCTTGCTATGGCACTGTACCACTCCGCTTACATTCACAAGCTAGCCAGGCCTGCAGAGAGAGAGAGAGAGAGAGAGAGTCACTGACTCGACATCAAGCCAGCCTTACTACAGACGCGGTTGAGGCGTACGCACCCGTGCACAGTGTTGCATATTTTGCATACACTGATGACTGATCGATACACACCCAAAAAGTTCTAATCCCTCACATCCCTGCGAATGCATGTATGCACGCATCCTTTTCTCGTGCGCATGCAAGCATCGATCAGCGCGCGGGGTGCGTACGTACTTACGCCAACAGCCTCGGCCATGACCATGTGACCACGCATCGATCTCGATCGCACGACACGACAGTGGCGTCACAGAGCCCTGCACCACCACCCACCCATAAGGCGACTAGGCGTGGATGCACATCGGAGTAGGGCTATAAAAAAACTCGAAACTCGTGAGCTACTCGAGTTCGGCTCGTTCTAGACTCGATTCAAGCTCAGTTCGAGCTTTAAACGAGCCGAACTCGAGCTTGATTTCGAGCTCGCGAGCTTCACCGAGCCGAACTCGAATAGTTCGCGAGCCCCAATTCGAGCTTAAATAGTAATATATATTAGTTCTTACCGAGCTCAAGCTTATCTTATTATTGAAAATTAGTGTGTATTTGAATTATTTTGACTGTTATCGAGCTTATTAGAGCCGAGCTCGAACTTAATTTTTTCTTATTATTGAAAAATAGTGCATAATAAATTATTTTAATTGTTATCGAGCTTAAGCCGAGCCGAGCTCGAGCTCAGGTCCAGGCTCGGACCCCAACTCGAGCTCGGCTCGAGCTTCTACCGAGCTCGAGCCTGGAAGGCCAAGCTCGCTCGAGCTCGGCTCGTTTACAGCCCTACATCGGAGAATGTGGGGGCACAGTGTCACACCGATTTTGATTTTTATCACTTAGAATTTAAACTTACAGTGTATATCTTTACATATAAAAAAATTAGTGCCCATATATATCGAGAACTATATTTATGTAAAAGAAAGAATGTTTAAATATGTTGACAAACAGAGGAGAAAAGAAAAGAAAAACACGTAGAATGTTGAACTTCAAAAAAAACATGTAAATTAAAGTTATCACGACACAACATATCAACCAACAGTGAAAAGAGAATAGAATAATAGGAGTTACTTAACCAATCGAGCGTAGGCCACCAGTCAGTCCAACCCCAAGCCAACGCCAGCTTAAGGCCCAAGTGTCCAATCTAGCCCTAACTCTAAACCAACCAAGTAGGCAACACTAGATCCAGATGACGTCTTACCTACCTTTCCCTACTCCCTATGCCACGCACGCGAACCTTTGGTGAGTTGGTTCTTTCGTCTGCAGTGGCGATGGGCCCGGCCCCTGAGTTACAATCATCCAAAAGCACACCAGCCGCTTCTTGCCTACGCCTGCGTGCGTTGGACTTGGATGGTATTGTTAGATTTCTTGTTGTGTTAATTTCACTGTGTGCATGTAAATGGAATAAGTCTCAGTGTATGTATCACTGTATGCAGTATGGCCGACAGTCACAATAATAGATGAGATCGTTCAATGACCACTCGTCTCATCCTAGTTGACTGGCTCCTTGTTTCAAAGTTCAATGATCTTTAGATCTAACGAAGTAAAGATTAGCCGACTAAAATAGATACTAAATTTTGTGATTTAGATTTTATGATTTCAATTATGTGATCTTTAAAATATTTGTGGGTTAGAGATTTAATATTAGAATGCCATGTTTCAATTTTTAATATTTACCATCGAACTTTGTCATGAAGTTAGTTAATGTTATAAAATTTAGAATGTATTATTATCTACTATATTATTAATGAATATATTAATAAGTAACGTAAGATCTATATATTACTTTTAAGACACGGAAGGCTACGGTACGGGTGAGAACATGAGACGCAGCGGGAGCTCGACTAGGACACTGTACAGCACTGTTCATCCTACGCGGCTCACACTGAAAAGGCAATTCTTTTGGCCTGTAAAGAACGCCGCGCACAACGAGCGAGCGTGCATTATTGCCTGCCTGCGTCGACAACTGCTGCATATCGGCATATGCCTCGCCCTTTTCCCAAATAAAGCTACATGTGTAGAGCTCCTCTTTGATCGATCGATCTGTACGTACATATGCGTGCTACACTTTTGCATGCATGCATGCTTTGTGGATCTAATGAAGCTAGCCCTTGTACGTCTACAGTTAGTGGTGGACCTAGGAAAAAAAAATCTAGATATGGCGAAATCCAGTGGTGAATCCAGGAAAAAACTAGGTAGGCTGAAGTCGAAAGCATGAAATAAACAGTAGTACCCAAAAGCAAAACAATCCATGATCAAACTATATTGCAATCACACTAATAAAAGTATGTGATACGAAATAGAAACAACAACTACAATTCGCATGTTAACATATGTAGATAACTGAAGGACAAGAAAAAATACCTCACTAATGAAGCTTAATCCACAATTGTAAATGAGCTGTAAAAGAAACAACATGTCAATTGTGAAAGATAGATAAATCAGTAGTGTCACAATTCGATAATAGAATATAAAAGATGCAATATAAAAGAAGACAAAAAAATATACCAGTAAATAACTAAGTACGTCTAGGAGAACGAGGCATTTTCGTTGTTGTGCTTGGACTTAGTTCGATTGGACTTCAAGTTGAGATTGGCATGTGCGGCCACCGTTCCGCTTTCTTTGGTACTTCTGCTTGAAAATTTGCTAAAATAGCCTTTCAAATCCTTTCTATTCATTTTGAATTTGAACAAGCCTCATGTCACTGTTTCTGGAGAGCTAAAAATATAAGTACCCTCATTTTGACAAGCTAGTTTACATATTCTACATAAATTTTTGACAAGCAATCAAAACTGATACTCAAATACACAAATCTGGTCTCTAGAATAAATAGAATTTGTTGTACCTTTACAAAATAGAAACTATAGAAGTGCAATATATAAAATTGTAAAAGTAATTACCAATCCTCAAATCACCTCCTCGGCTTCTCCTCAAATCACCTCCTCCGACTCCTCCGCCTGGCCCCGCCACGCCGCGCCATCCTCCGCCTCTGCCGCCCGGGAAGGCATGGGGAGAGCAATAGTAATACAAATCAAAGGCATATATATCTTGACGCCTAGAACCGTTTCGCAGCCAAGGACCTCGCCAACATCACTGCTGGAGTCCGGAGACGTGAGCAGCCTGACCATTGGGGACCTCAACTTCACTGCTGGGGGCTTTAGCCGCTTCGCCACGGAGCCTTCCGCTTCACGACCGATGACCAACTGCACGAAGAACCTCTTGCTTCCCCTTGCGCACTATGTACCCCTTACATAGCCGGCAAGGGTGGTGAGGCAAGATCACGAGAAACAGTGGACTTTCGTTGTTCTTTGTAACATCCCAAAATTTTAAATTTGAAAAATGGGAAGCTTTTAAATTATTTTTGCAATATAATTTATTTGCTTTTGGAGTTCGTGGCATTTTTTTTGAAAATTTGGTCGAGATTTCCAAAAAATTAAAGAAAGATCGACAAACAAAAATTAGAAGCGTCATAAAGGGAATATGCAAATAATGGAAACACTAAATTTTTAAATATGAATCTGAGAAGATGATCCAGTATAAGGAGAGAGAAACCTGAGTTAATAAAATATAAAATATCATTTTGACGATAATAGTATAAAGGGAAACAAAAATAAACAGAAACTATACAAGTATGTATACAAAGGGATTAGAAAGATGTGTAAGACATAAAATATAGTTATACAAAAAAAAGGGGCATGAAGAAAATATATCCCGGTGTATATATAAAATGAGGGTGCAAATAAATAAATAAATAAAAAGAGATAAATGCATGTATAAATATACATAAATAAAATGAATATATATGCGCATAAACAAATATAGAAATAAATAAAATATATATACTAAATATATATTGGTATCTATGTGTATATATATACGCTAACTAAACAAAAAAATGGAGAGGTCAGGCCGGCCGAAGGCCAGCCCAACCCCTCTCCCCGCTCCTTTCCCCGCGCCTCCTATTTCTTTCACCTCCTCCTTCCTCCGCCTTTCATTTCTTGTGGATGAGCTCCATCCGCGTCGCCACTGCCTCTTGCCCGGTCGCGTCCGCCTGCGTGCGCGGCGCAAAAGCTGTCGCCCCTGCCAAGCTAGCGACCGAATCGCCCCCTAAAGATCTCGCAGCTCGTCCGGTCACCTCCGCCGCCTGCACCCGCCGCTTGCAACGCCGCCCCGACGTGACCGCACGGCATTCTCCTCCTCCTTGCGGCTATAAGGACCCTATCGATACCACTTCTCTTACCCGGCCTTATCCCCTTCTCTCCTTGCCCAGCCCGAGCTCAAGCACTCCCATGCCCGTGAGCCGCCGCCGCGCCTCCACGCTGTCCCGGCCACCCCGGCGACCCCTCCATGAAACAAGCGCGTCACCTTGTGCCTCCACCATCCCTCTGCCTCCTGCCCGGGTTAATCGAGCCCCCGTTCACTGAAGCTCACGCACCGGCCATCTCCTTCAACACCAGCCAAAACCGTCGTTGCCGTCGCTTTCTCCCCCTCCGGTGCATAGCCCCTCAATTCCGGCCACCGGGAGCATCTCCTCAACGCCCTTAATCTTCCCCAACCGACGCCCGGCCTCCTCGACGCCCGAGCTGCCCCCTCCACGTGCACCACCCTCCGCCACCCCTGGATTCCAACGCTAGCCCGCCTCGGTCACTCGCCGGCTTCACCGACCGCACTGGTACGCTCCATACCACTCCCTCTTGCCCATGCTCGTGCTAATTGGGCTCCCCTTCCCCTTGGCCGTCTCCGCGCCCATGGCTCCTCTACGCCCGGCTGCCTCCATCGCCGCCGGCACCCCTCAGCGCCGCCTTGGCTGCAGCCACTACCACCCGGGGGTTCATCACCTCGGGGGCAGCCCATCTCGCTGCGTCCGCCGCCCTCCGGCTGACGGCCGCGCCGGCGAGCCCGCCGCCTGGCCCTGCGCCCGACCCCTCCCCTGTTTCTTCTCTTCTAGCCGCGTCTCACTCTTTCCCCTCTCTTTCTCTGAGTTGTGGGCCCAACTAGGAAGTACCCTTCCCAGCCAATTCATGTTCCAGAGTTGATGTCTGTCCTGGTTCAAAGGAGCAAATTGGTAATTATCAATTAGATAATAAAAAAAAAGAAGAGAGTAAGAATTTAATTATAAAATTAAGACCAGGGCTCATGCTAACAAGAACTCTGGATACCCTAATTGGCAAGTGACCTTTATGAAAGCAAATACATATAGATAAATAGTTAGAAAAATGTTGATGACATATATGCGCCATTAGTAAATATGTTAGTTCAATTTTTAAAACACTTTAGACCCTTTTGAAAATATAAACCCTAACATTAACATATTGCCGACCCTGAAATCTTAGATAGTAGTTTTAATTTAGTAGCGATAACAAAATGTAATCATGTGTAGCAGGTTTGAATAGTAAAGGGATGTAAAAGTTAACCATCTAAAGTATGACTGTCATTTCTATATCTTTAAAAGGTCATCTTAATATATAGTTACTAAAATGTAATAGCACTAGGACATCGGGCATTAAAATGGCCTAACTAATATATATAAACATTCCAAAGTAAACACTTAATCAATAACCACGAGTAATTAGGGTTGCATAAAATGCCACATATCAAATTCAGTGATATGAAGATACAAAAAAACATAATGGGATTATTAAAGATTTAAAATTTTAATTAATTGCCTTATATAAATAAATAATGAGCATTTACTATTTATCTTAATCTAATTAGTAAGTAAAGGCATATATAAGAAATTATTCTAAAACTTAATAAAGGCATACGAGTGTGATCATACTTTTGACTAACAAATTTATAGAATAAGTAAAGATCTCATCCATCAGTCCAGTTGCCTTTACCATAACCTAAGTTGCAGGGAATACATACTCAGCCAGGCTTGTACATCGATACATAGGTCTACCTAACTCATGGAACTTCCTTGATAAATATAAAAATAATAGAAGGGATTATTAATAAAAAGATCGAGTTATCGTATCCTACCACCGACCTTGTCTCAAATCACTCGAATCACTCATTAACTCCTAATAAAATTAAATTGAGTTTATTCGGATTTATTGAGATCTTTTGAGTTATTTGTTTTTATTTGGATTCAGTCGTTTGTAGTGGATCAAACTCGAATTGGAAGTCGTGGAGACTCATTGGATCAAGCGAGATCAAACTCGAAGTGAAGATAGAGACCAAAAGCTCAAGAGGAAGCATCGTGTGAGCTCAAGTCTGCGGTAAACCGCGCCAGGCGAGTCAATACTTTGATCATGTTGAACCTACATTTCTGCAAATTATTTTGGTTTAAATTATCAAATTGCATGTTGTTATGTTATATGCAAATACATGTTAATTTAAGATTCTAGTTACATGCCTATTGTTTACCTTGAATAATAATACACTTTCTTTGGAATATTTGAATGTGTAAACCTTGTCTCCCTAGCAAAATTATAATATTAACCTTTTGAAATTAAGTCCCTAATTATATGCCATGCTTAGTATTGCGTAGATACTCATGGCGCGAGCGCCAAGCATCACTTTTAATCTGAGAAAAATTGGTTGGGCAGTCATGGTGGGAATGACTGGTATATTTTGACGTGGCTATTTTATGCTCCCAAAACTCTTAACTTGCTTAATTATCTGGGCGGATAGGTTCGAGGGTGTGGTGCGGGAAGCACAAAGTGGGTTAGTGGTAGACCGCCCAGATACCACTAAGGACCGAATCTTATCATGATCTCCTGTGTAAAACAGTGCAACCACAAGTCTGCAAAGTGCAACTTGGCTAAGTAAATTTATCGACACCCCCGGACTCATCTCACTGGTAGGGGATTGAAGGGGTTACGCTATGGCAAGGGGGCCTGAAGGGACACGGTGGGGTGAAGTTTCCCGGTGTCCCACGTTGCGGGAAGTAGAAGCCCGGCTGCGTAGTGGCTGTGGGAAACATCCCGCGCATAGATGGGACCCACCGCAAGTGGGAGAAGCCCATAAGGTGAGATGAGAAAATGGACTAGATACTTTGAAAAGTCACTGTGATGGTCTGCTCAACCACACTTCTAAGGAATCGTGTGGGGCAATGAGTTGATTGTCTCTTGTGGTGAAAGTGTACAAACTCTGCAGAGTCAAAACTATTCGAATAGCCGTGCCCACGGTCAAGGGCAGACATAGGAACTCAACTAGATATAGTTCTATTTCAAAACGTTTTGTGGGTGGGAATGGAAAAGTGGAGGGCAGTGAAAGGCCCTGATTTGAGTTATCCTGGGTGTCGTCCCAGTGGTAAGTTAAGCGGCTATAACGCTGAAAAATGTTATACGGTGTGATGCCGTATGTATGGAAAAATTATGGTGATATTAGGCATATGGTGTGATGCCATATGTATGGAAAATCATGTTAATATTCCTTGAACATTATGTTTTGTTCTAAAGCTGTTAGGTCTCAGGAAATTTTATATATTGTATTACAATTAGTGGCATTTCTATTCTTACAAGATAAATATAGGAAGAATAAATGGAGTCGTAAGAAAAGAAGATGGTTGGGTATGGTAATTGCATAAAGAAGTTGGTGGATTCATGTTGATCATAACAGGGATAGTGATAGTGTGGATTTTGGAAAGATAAATTGGTGGAGCCTAAATGAATATATAGGCTAGATAGATGATTCAAATAATCTTTGTAGAATTAGAGAGTATAAAAGTAATTGTTGGATTGCAACACTGATACTTAGTATAAATTCTTGGAAGATATTGACAATGATGGGATTAATATGATTTGATCAAATACTAGATGGATAATTTGAATCTTAGAAATTTGGAGGTATGAAAATAACTATGGGAGATTAAACTTGATCAATGATATTTTGGTGGATGTACAATAGTAAAGCAGTTAGAGATGGGTTATAAGGTGATAAGTGGAAGAGCAAATTATGGTTGTGGATCAGTAACAAAATAGATTGGATTGTTAGGGATTAGAATACAAAAGATATTGGTAAATTAATTAAATGATGTCACCCGCTGTTTGCAGATTAGACAGTAATCAATTTGGAAAGAGTATGTTTGGTGGAATACATAAATAATGTCACACGCTGTTTGGGGTTTTAGACAGCAATAAATATAGCAGGTGTAAAATCGGTGGAGTAATTGGATAATGTCACTTGCTGTTTGAAGTCTTAGACAACAACCAATACAGAAAGAATATGATCGGTGGGTTGAGTAGAGGATGACACATGTTGTTTGGAGTTAGAGAGCACTCAATAAAGGAAGTGCAATCTCGGTGGATTAAGTCAATTATGGCAATCGCTGTTGGAAGTCTTAGACGGCAGTTAATTGAGAGCGTGAGTCTTTGGTGGATTTAGTCGATAATGTCATTTGTGGTGAGGAGTCTTTAGATCACAAAACAACAATATGATATAATAATAGAAATGCTACTAGGCGCGTTTTATGGCAAATAAAATAACCTGAGCTTTTCCTTTATTAAGCCATGCATACTATTTATTTGCATTCTGTGTATTGGCTCGCGGAGCACGGGGTCGGAGTGCTCACGCTCGCTTTTGCGACAAAATTCAGAATCAGGAATCAAATCACCTCGCCTCAGCAACAAGATTGGACAAGCTGGCAGAGAAGATGAAGATGTCAAGGGCTAGGTCACGAACCTCCAGTTGGCTGCCTTTGGGCATATCCTGAAGGTCCCATCTGCGTGCTTCGTTCTTTCGCCGCTGCAATTTCATGATTTCGGCCTAATCGGCCCATGAGTAAGTCTACTATTATATTTATGCTTCCGCATGATATGTATTTTGATATTCATTTCTGTAACTGTGAGCACTATCTACTGATCCAGGGAATAGTGCAGAAAATCACAGAGGAATCCGGATGTTAATATCTGGGTCCCTACATTCTTGCACTTTTTCTCGAACATCACATCCGCCTTGTGCAGCCTGGGAAATCGTCATGATTATAATGGCAATAAACTGCTAGCTGTTATTTGTAGAAAAACATACAACATTAGAGTACTTAGCAACAAGCTTTTGACTGAAAATGATGAATAGAATAATCCCAATGCAAAAGCATATATAAACAATTTGACACATCTGCATTGATCTCCCACGTTTGCAAATAAAGTTATTGTCGGACAGTCGCTCGGTTTTCTTTCCTAGTGTTCACAGCAATCATCCACAATGTGCTATTTGGTTTCAAAGAAATCCACAAGGTCAAACAAATCTATAATATACTAACTACAAAATTTTCACTGGATGCTCTACAAGAAACTAGATCGTGCAAGACAATCGATGTGGGACTCACTCGGAAACAGAAAGGGGCCTTCAGACACATTTGGTGCTTGCATCGAGGCATTCAGACACATGCTGTCGGTGATCTTAGTTAACGGGACCTTTCTGACCAGCAAATACAAGGGGCAGATCCTGACGGTCATATGCGTTGATGGCAACAACCAAATATTGTTGCTGGCCATCACATTCATGAAAAGTAAGAATTATGAAAACTGGTTGTGGTTTCCCAGACATGTCAGAGTTGGAGTTGTCGGCGCTCATCCTGGTCGATCGATCTATACGAGTAGCTAGCTAGTTACATGCCTACTCAAGTAGGCATCATCCTTAATTGGTCTATATATGTACTAATGAGAGCATGTAGAGTTAAAAGCTAGATATGGTACTGTTGCACATCATATTTATAAGAGTAGTCATATGCGTACAGTACTTGCAAAAAAATCACTTCTGCTGTTCGGCAGGCGGGCGGTAGCGCTTAAGAGGCGACACGCGGCGGGGCCGCCGATGGTAGGTAGCCTGCTGCCCGGTAGCACTGGTGTATAAGTGGAGGCCCAAAATGCACACATTGCACTTTCGATGAGGTGAGATGACGGCCACTCTGAAGGGCGTCATGTTCTTGACCGGTCTCCCTCTCGGGGGTGACGCATTTGTTTTAGCCCCTGCACCAGCTGACTAAAAGGAGAGGCTGGTGGACCGGTTCGGCCGACCTATCCTGGAGAGTGCACGTGGCATCCCCCGCACTTGGCAAAATAATTTCAGTGTGTGCCCGTAGGTTGCACCGCTAAAGGTCGTCAGGACGCACCTCATCGCGTTCCTTATCCAACTCTTTGGTTGAAGCATGTTTCCAGCCACACACGGCGATATTTACAACGCTAAATTCATCAGCCTCGCCGAGTCTTTGGTGGACACAGAGTTTGGGGCGATGCCTCGGTACAGCTGGGGATCAGTGGTTATGTGCGCCACGTATCGAGGGTTATATGACACTTGCCAGTGCGCCACTATTGGTATCCCCAATCTGGCTATTTGCTACATGCCGGTCTATCTCGGAGAGTGCACGAACCTACATTTTGTTTTCCTATTAGGCCTTGTGTTCCACTAACATTATGGCGTTCTCCTGCCACAGGTCCATCATCGAGATGCATTGCTTTTGACATCCGCACCACCTGCACAGACTACCGCTGCACATTCGGGAGGTATGAAATTTGCATTGTACATCCGAAATATTTATTGTGACTAATATCATTTCATCGTGTAGTCTCCAATTCAACGTGGGGTGACGATGAGTCCACCGATGATGACACGGGCCTCCCAGATGCTTCCAGAGAGCAGTACACGGCGCCAGGATTTGCAGCGTATGCAGTGCAAAGCTCAGCGTTCACAGCATACCCAGGGTTTGGACACTTCGGTAGGCAGAACTCCTCCGGCTTCGCTGCCATGTTGTACAGTCAAGGAGAGCTCCTTCGTACCATGAGGGGGATTTCTAGAGTCCTTTGTACATGACATTATTGCGGGCGGCTCGCAATTTGGCGTGTCTTAGCTGGAGGACTTCAACCCTTACCAGACCCAGCCTACTGTACCTAAGCCTACTAGACCACCGCCGATGACTGAGTAGACAGAAGTCACAGAACGGTCTTCATACCTCCTTCGATCTGAGACACAACCTCCGGACCGACTGACGTACCCAACGGGATATGCTCGTGCGCAACGGAAGATAAGGTCACGTACAAGGAGGCAGATGCGATGAGAAGATAGCAGTGGCTCAGATGGGTGAGCCATATCATATTTTTTTATACTACTATAATTACTTTTAATTGTACAAGATTCGTAATGTATAAAATTGTAAAAAATCGTGAAATATTCGTAAATTCATGATTAAGTTAATCCAAATAAACGTGCCAAATTTAGATCACATAAAATTTCTAAAAAATTACATAATAACTATGATTATGTTGGAAGGCTTCACATAAAATTTTGTAATTGTTGGAGCTCGTTTGCTATATGTAAAAACTCGTAAAAATATCAAAATTGAATGAATTTTTGAGCAAAATTCGCAATGGGTAAAATTACCTGAAAATTACACTGCGAGATACGTTATGTTGGGAGATTGTACATAAATTTTCGTAATTTTTTAGCTCATTTGCTATATTTAAAAAATAAGAAATCACTAAACACAAAAAATTAGGGAAGGTAATTAAGCCAGCTAATTACCTGGCTTAATCAACTATCGCCCCCTCCCCACCGGGTGATAGGCTACCTGCCATCTGGTGAGAGGGCGGCAGGTGCCTATCGCTGGCAGCTCCCGGCGCTGCCGCCCACCTGCCGAACAGCAGAAGTGTCATTTTTGTGAATTCGATACACATATAACTACTTTTGTAAATACAGTGCGTACCATTGTCAAATCTAGCTTTAACTCGAGCATATATTGCGTTAATGCATGTAGATCGTATCGCTCTCAGTTTAATTAACCGATAGCTGCGTGCATATATCCTCGTTGTTATTCTCGCGCTGACGCGCGGTCCTTAATTTGCCTGTGCCCCAGCATCGATCTGCATCTTCTGTTTCTGCTTCCATTTGGTAGAGTAAGGCGTACCGCGTACGTACTGGTGCTTTTTTAAAAGCATATATGATTAGCCATCGTACCCGGCTAGCCGGCCGGCTCTCGTCAGTCGTCACGGTGCGTCGTCGCGAGCCGTCTTGCTGTCATGGCTTGTTTGCTTCTCTTCTCTTCTCTCCCAATTGTATCGTACGTTCGCCTATCGTTATACGTTGGCCGCTACATTTGGAATACAGGTATTTTTGTGCGGATAATTTGGCTAGTTCAGGCAATGTTTTTTTTTGAAATTCCGGCAATGTTTTAACGTTGTATTGTTCATCTGATAGATCGTACGTCCGCATTAATCTGTAGCACATGGCTGGAGTAGCACATGCATGTGTAATTTCGTCGCGGTTACAAATTAACACACGTCCACCCGTCCGACCGCCCACATCGTCCGGCTGGCCCAGGTGCCATGGTACGGCGGCCTGCCAAGCATGCATGCAAGATCCGGCCGGCCGGACGGGCTCAAAATCATGCTCGCTTTGACCGGCGGTCACGCGCCGCGAATCCACCGCCGACCGGTCGCGCGCTGCGGGAAAGGCAAAATGCAGCAGTAGCTAGGTTGATTGACCACCGTTTCAGGTGGCTCAAAAGCTCTTGCTGGGATAAACAGGTTATCTCATCAGCAGATCTGAGCATGGCCTGCGCCCACAAATTGGAGCGAGCGGTTGCATGCATGCGACGCGTGCAGGAGCAGAGCAGAGCAGAGCTAGCTAGCTGCAACTGCATGCGTGCCCACTGCGCTGCGCTGCATGAGCCTGCGCGCAGAGCTGGTCCAATGGGGGAGACACTGCCTCCTGAAATCTGGAACTGGTACACTACAGAGTGGGGCGCTTGAAATGGCCCTTGTCTCGCGCATGCAGCTGTACGTCCAGGCAGCTAGCCAGCCACACGTACGTACGCACATGTACTAGATACAAAGGGGTGGTGTATATATGGATCGGATATGGTAACTGCTTCTAAGCCATCAGTTGCAGGGGTATATTTCTCTGGGGCCACCGGCCGGGGACCCGTGAACCGGTGGTCAATTGAGTGCATGGGCTCTTTCTTTCTCTCCACCCGTGAATTTGCAGGGTTTTTTTTTACTTCTAAAAGTTGTTTTTTTGTTTTTATAGTAACTAATTTTTAAATAAAGTATCATTTTAAAGTAGAGTCTACAAGTTGATTGTAATATATACTATAGCGATTTTATTTATATCGGTCAAAATCACATATGAATTTTTATTACTCCGTATTTTTTACGAACAACCTAAAAACTATAAATTATAGTTCAAATTATAAACCGAAATAAAAAAAAGAAGACACTCACAGATTGCAATGCAATGCCATGCAAATATATATGTTGTGGTAGTGCTGGTGAGTGTCCTGCACATGCGCATGCACATACGCACACGCAAGCAGAAGCCTAGCTGCTGTGGCAGCTAACCTCACCAGCACAAGTCATCATCCAGCTCTGCCCGTTTTGCCCTCCCTGGCCCGGCAGCCCCTAGGATCGCAATTCGCAGCCCAAATCCAAATGCAATCTACTGCCATTTTCAAAGGCCAACTTCAGTGGCCCCGTTGCTCCTCGTGAACAAATATTAGTGTTAACCTGTGGGAAAACATGGGTACGTGGTGCCTGGTGCATGTCTTAAGTGCGCACCTGTTATGCGTGTCCGTGACGCACACCTAGCTCTTACACACGATCACTCCTATATGCAGCCAACAATGAACCAAACAGAAGTTACCGAATGCCATAGCAAACTCTTGCAGCTTACTCCTCCTTGGCTATAGTTAGTGATTGTGAAATGGATTTTGATTTGTAGGGATAACGACATTGGTACATATTGCGTTTACATCAACAGGAGAGGCCCAGTTAATGTAACTAGTGCCGTTCTTTGCCTATAGTTCGTGCGCACAATTTGTTTGGAAAATCGGATGGTTTAAATTGAGATGCACGGACAAAAGGGTCGATCGTTCTACAGTATCTACTTTTGAGATGTTTCGAATATCTGGAGTTGCTTCTGTCTCGAGAAACTGATTCCCAACCGGACGAAAAGAAAAGGGAGCAGGGGTCGGATTCAAGTCTCGAAAACGTGAGTAATATTTTGATTTCAGATTTTATTAGATAGCAAATATCATAAATAATTAATGGTATATAAATCAGTACTAACAGCAGATAACTCATTGTACTTTAAAAATATATGCAGAAGCAAAATTTAATCAAGTCAAACGGTTACACGAATGACTTACAGTTAAGTCTGACAAAGAACAGGAAACAACACAGACTCGATGCAATGCAAAAAGTAGATGATGCCACGAAGCGAGCGGTCGCGCAGATGTGCGCTACCCAGAAACCTTATTGCCGGCCCATGTATAGGTCTTCACGGCAGTAACGGCTCTCGGAGATACCGCTCCCTTCTTTATAGTATACGCTGGGAAGAAGAGTCGACGAGATTCAGACGGCACAACATAACAGTATAGGTTTGCAGGAGGAAGAATAAGAAATGAAGGATGCAGTGATGTTGGGCTATTTGCTCTAGACGTCTCCAGGCGTGCGCACACGTGCACACACACATATCAGACTGAACTGATTTGATTAACCAGCCGTTTACCAACTGGTAACTGACACATTTAACCAGCCGTTATCAATGACGTTTGAATCTCATTCAAGCAGAGCGAGAGAAATGCAACATTCAACAAAAATAAGATGGATTTGGTCTGCCAAGTGGCGTAACACATCACAGCACGGTCGCGCATCGCAAGTCATAAATCCATGATTTTTCACGATGAGTATTTTGTTCTTCTTTTTCTTCAGTCTTGTGGTGACTTTTAGTTGATTCTCGACATCGCTGCCTTAGATTTGTCGGATTCTCTTAAATCAGTCTGATCTGATTTTTGAGATTCCAAATCTGGGGTAATATTGGCTTGGCCTTTGTTGCCTTGCTTAGTTGCTGATTTCAGCCCAACGCCCGCCTTAAGACCCTATTAATACTCTTGTTGTGCAATTAGGGAACCTGCTAGTTGCACATAGTGTCATCCGTCACCTTGCTTTTTAGCTTGGCGGTGGTCTTCTTCCTCCACGCCAATGAAGAATGTGTTCCTCTCTCTGGTAAGTACCACTTAATAAGCTTTCCTCTATGAACTTGGCATTTATTGCCGCTCTGACCGACTTGCTGCCTCTTACCAGCTATTGTGTACTCTCCCCCTACTGCTTCTTTTCCCTTGATTTACAAATCAAAGTCCCACAATAGCTACTACTGCATATATCTAGCCATCTAAAGGCCTACTAATTTGAAATTGGTGTCTTCGTTTGGCTTAACAAAGCTTCTTTCACATGGGAGCCACTGTTTAATCTTACCTACAACATGGTGTTGTGCCGATGTGAAGGCTCACGACGGTGCTAGTTTTTCAATCGGTGTTGGCCGCAAGCGGTCATTCGACGGCCTCGTCTCGAGCAATGCCCCCACCTAGTACAAGCTTTAGAAGGTTTTCACCGGCCGTTAACTTCATCTCTGATGACTTCATCACCCTCTGGTCAGCATCGGCGTCTCCAACAACTCCGGTGAATTTTCTTGTGTGATGAAATGTAGTTTACAACCTAGTACAATTGAACCTGGTTATAATTTTATTTCTTTGCTGCACCTCTTTGTAACTTGGAACTATTCGCTTTGCTTCACCTTAATATAAATTAGGGTCTTATCCTTGAAAAAAATAAGACCAAGAACAAAGGTGATAGTTATGAAAAAAAATTGAATTCTCAACTCTAACCAGAGAGGGTAGGCTTGAAACTTCAGTTTAGTTCTGATCCATGGGTGCCATTCATGGGCCCGTTTCAAAAGCCAATTCCAAGCTTGTTTCCTCCGAGCGGATGAGCCCGAGCATGCACCCCGGTAAGTCCCAAGGCAACTGCCACAGGATCGTATCCACAAGATATCCACGCAGACACATGGGGCCTCTGAATTGATAAGCACAGACACCAACACATGGCGTTGTTCAGCTAAAGTTAGCATGTCTCTTCGCCAGAGGTTTTATTTGCGCGCGAGCGCGCGCAATATTTTGCGAGCTAATGCAATTTTCGATTCGATCGATCAGTACGTGATTTCGATGTGCATAGTTGCGTACTATTGAAAGATTATTACAAAGTCACGCGTCGGTTCTGCAGCATTTGATACCACCATGCTGTCATGTATTCGCATTAGGGGTGGAAAAAAAGCTTGTTAGTGGGCTCGTTGACTCGGTTCAAAATTACTTCAATTATACTTGTTAATTGGTTAAACATTAAAATGAGTTGATTTCAAATGAATTTGAATTTTGCTCAAGCTCGGCTCAGCTCGGCTCGTTAGCTCGTTTCTAAAAATACTTTTAAATTATCCGTAAAATGATATTAAATCAAAATATGCCAATTTTAGAAAAAGCTCGATAAGACGAGCAGTTGGCTCGATATCCACCCTAATTCGCATCACAACACAGCCGGCTCAGGAAATTATCTTTTGAGTGGTGCGCTGGGCCGATGCAGTGCTGTGGAGTGTAGCCAAAGCTTGGCAAAGCAAGGTCAACTAGAACGGTGAGAAGCTATGAACCAATCAATAGCTAGCTCCCCATATCGTCCAAGCATGCACCACAAGACAGACTACAGATAAACTGATACATCTCATGAGTTCTAATCTAAAAAAAGGGAATCAACAGGAGCCATACTAACATCCAGAAACACCGGACCACTCGGCATTAATGATAGATGCTATTTAATTAGTCCTTTCAATTGTATATGTTTCACGAGATACCCTGTCAATCATACATCTGCAGTGAAGATGAAACACGGCCACAAATGCACCTGTTTGTTTGGTCGCTATTGGCTGCACGGTTAGCACGTCTCTACGACGAAACACACCCTCTTTTTTCCCCTTCCGATTTCCACATGCAAAAAGTATCGTTGCTATCATAAAAGAATAAGTTAGTAGTTATACATTCATTCTTTTTCAACCGTTCTATTCTTTTAACTTCTCACTATTCTTCACTTTTCAATCGATCAGAGTAAATATCATCTATAATATAATTCTCTATACATTTAATGAGTTTCGTTGCAACGCACAGATCCGTAACTAGTATTAAGTGATGAAGTACTACACGTATGCACACAGCCTGTTAATCTGGTTGAATGGTGCAGACGTAGATCAACGGCATCCATTCTTTTTTACTTTAGTATACCAGTAAAACCTGTGTGTTTACTAGCACTCCTGACACGGAGATATGCTCCAATGTTATATCGGTTTGAGACGCAAGTACAGAAACCGCGTACAGACGCACGAGGCGCAGCAGAGGCTGAGCGCCCCCAATAAAAACGCCCAACCCAACCTGGTGCGGCTACGGCGCAGGGCAGGGCCACTGGGCCAGGCTGCGCGTCCCCGCCAATTCAGCGAGGCCTCAGAGCTTAGCGATCGCATTCAAAGCCCCAAGCCGGAGGTGGCCCGGCCGGACGCGGAGGGGCAACGAATGCGTGCGCTTGCTTGCCCGCGTCGTGGGAGGCACGCACTTCCCGCCACGTCTGCGCGCGTGTGGGGATGATAGGGCTATCACTGGGTGACCATCATTCTCATCTAAATCTATACCTATATTATTAGATAGAATATAGGTAAAAAGTAAAATACATATTTAAATTTAGATATAGGAGAGTAATATTCACTTATCTATCTTTATTCATACCCATTCAAACATAAAGTTAAAAGTGTACTTAGACTATCTATGGGTTTGAGCTACACATACTCAGTTATAACTTTATATAAAATATGTGGGAGCCACATACACACATGTGCCCGCTAATTTATACAGAGTGGCTCCACTACACATATAATCATTTCCAACAAATTTCAGTTGATTTTGTAAAACTTTTGTAGTGTGAATACGAGATTGAAATTTCAAACACCGAAGTTTTACGAAAATTTTCTATTAAAGCATGTGGGGTCCACGTATGCGTCTAGCTCTGTCAATTTGTATAGAGTAGCCCCCACACGTAGAATCATCTTCAATAAATTTCAGTTGATTTGAAAAACTTTTATAATGTTAATACGAGGTTAAAATTTTAAATACCGAAGTTTTACAAAAATTTCCTTAATAAGCCTCTTTGACTTAGTCTCTCATTTTTCTTCTTCTTTACCCACTGGGTTATTCAAACCCATTGAGTATAATATTTTTATTTAGATATAGATAGTATTACTTTAAATAAATATAGGTAAAATTAGAATTGACTTATCCGTACCCTGCTCCGTGGCACCCCTCGGGATCGACCGATCGGGGGGGCCGAGTGGTGGTCGACTCGACTCGGCGCCAGGTCGCCAACCACCGGCGCGCCTGCACTCGTGGGAGGGCGCACCGGCCCACCCGGCCGGGCGCGGCCGCCACCTGGGCAGCAGGTTCGGTGCGCGAGATCCCATCGTCGGCCGAGGCGGTGCGTGGCAACGCGCCGGCCGGGCCACCCGGCCCTCTCGTCACGTCTTTTTCGCCGTTCTTATGGCTGCTCCGCGCTGCATGGCCCCGTCCACTTCGGCCGGTACCTAGGGTGCCACTTGACCGCTCACTACACTGATCTATCCTCATGTGCCTTGTGACGTCGATACACTACAATATATGTAGAATGATAGGCTACTACACCGAGATAGGTTCAGTACTGGTTCACTAAAACTAATCACTCGGTCGATCGATCGGTATTTCTGTAGAGGTATCTATCTAGCCTAGTAAACTCGATGGATGGACTGATGCAGGCAAGTTGCAGTGAAGATTCCGAAATTGCTTGAGGACAACGACTTGATGGCCTGATGGGTGTGGCTGCGTCGCTGCGATCGATCGATAGGACCGTGAATGGTGAATTTATGGGGCGGCTGCCTAATCGGACGCTTCCATGAAAGACCAGCTTTGCCAGGGAGAGAACTTAACAGGTGTACCAGCATGCGTCCGGAATAGGACCCCCAGCCAAAACCTCCGACTCTGGACCATCTGGAAAAGGAGGAAAAGTGGTAGCGACATTTTGGTGAGAAAGGCAATCGATCTGAACGAGAAGGACCATCCGATCTGTTGTTCATGAAACATAAGATCTAAGTCTGTCGCTAGCAAACTAAACATTTCGACGCTACATATTTAGTGACACTAATATCTTTTTTTTTGGCAGCCTATTACAGCTCGACGTGTCAGTACGTGTTTGTTTGGAATGCAGCTGCAACACAAAATGAGGAAAGGAAAATATACGAATTGATTCGGGGTACAGTTACGATTTACTTAACTTTAGCTAGATATTTTCAAGTACGTACAAAAAAAAAAGATGATTCCGTGGATCGATCTCAACATGTAACTTCAAGTTCCTCTCAATTTGATATGGATTATGTGAAAATCGTCAAGCTATCTAAATCGAATAGCTACGGAATAATTATTAGAAAATGACATTTTAACACTGGACACTCACAATTTGCTTCTGTGGTAGTTGGGATTCAATTCATTTTGATTTAACGTAATAATAACACCCCTTAATCTTTTTGAAACAAAATAGCACCCCTTGATTTTTATTCCCTAAGTTAACTATAATTATAATAAGCATTTACCAAGTGTCATAAAATACCTGTAGGACATGTTCATATACTATCATACTAAATAATGAAAATCCGCATGTTTGAAAGCAACTTTAATCAAACATGGGGCGACGTAATTGGCAATCAAACCTAATCATTATCTTGAGACAATTGTAGCAATCTTAAAAGTTCGTACTCATTTTTAAATTTGGAATGACATGAGAGCTCACCACTACATTTTAACTAATTTTCATTTGTCAATAAGATAATCATGCATCTTTGAATCTACTTGGCACCAATAATTTTTTGGATAATTCAAAACCCATGCGCCAGCTAGCCAAGATAACCCAAAACACCCCAAGAATCACCTAAAAAGACCAAACACCACATGACATTGATGCTTTCCTGCCGGTTGCTATGGACAATAGTGGAGTAGTACCATCCATAAAGAGCTCACATTGACATGGATCAACGCGGGGAAGAGACAGAAGAACTCAAGAAAACGGGAAATAAACCCCATCTATTTCGGCTTCGGTTTTTGGCGGAATGACTATGTAGGTTTCTTAATTTCAATTTTTTAATCCTTTTTTGGTTTTTTTTGCTCTTTCTCCTCTTTTTATTACATTGTCTGTAGAGATATATATTTTTTAATTTAATAACTTAAAAAACTAATAGTCGCTACCATATAGTTTTAACATGAAGTAATAATTAAAAGTCAGAAATCACTTTTTTTTAAAAAAAAAAGCCGAGCCCGAGACAATCTAAGAGTAGAGGCAATATAGTAAATACAGGGAGGCGAGGAGGGCATGCAATGCAGGAGTAGGGGGGGCGGGTAGCTGGTTACCGTCCGCAATACGCGCAGGATGTGACCGGACCCAGTGGGGCCCACGTGGAGTGTGACGTCAGTGCAACAGCGATTGATGTGCGTGGCCTAGGGATCCAGGCAGGAAGATTCCAACTGTCTCGATGACGTGGCGCTGGCCATCCAATCCCAATCACCCTCCTCGATCACTCCCACCCCTATCCCCCTCTGCCTTCCTGGAGCGGTTCCAGTGGTGGTGGTAGCCAGTCCAGTCCAGACGCAGGAGGGGAGTAGTGGTGGTTCTCGGGGTTCCCTCCCCCGGCCACCGCCAGCCACCACCACGAGGCCCATCCGTCCACGCGCAGCCCTCGCCTGAAACATTCTCTCCTCCTTTTGAGGCATAATATTAATAGGCCGTGGTATCAGGGGCTATGTTACTTACGATAACCTGTTGATCAGTAACGGCTACCAGGACCAAAGGTGGCTGGCTACCGCCGCCTTGTAAGCTGTAACACGTGAATTTCGTAAAAAAGATTGCAGGAACCGTATTCCGTAGCAAGTCTTATAAAACTTCCGTGTTCAGGGCAGAATTAAGATATCGTAGCAAATTCGCATGGGCAGCTGGTACATACATCGCGTGCGGGTGTGAACAGTAAAAAAATGCATGCTCAAGCTCGAAGATTTGCGTAGCTTGATTACGAAGTCGTGCCCGTACTCCCAGCTCGATCGAGCACATTGTGTTATAGGCTTATTGTGCATAGCAAAAGAAGGGCTCGAATTGCGTGAGTAGCCAAACTTTTTGTGAATACAACACATGAAGATTAGCAAATTTCTAGTCGTAATTTTGGTGTTCAATTAGATCCCCCCACCATAATGTTAGTACTTGAGTGATTTTTTCATTAGTGTTAATAAAGGTGATCATTTTTTAAAAAACATGTGGTCATTAATATCATGAAAGTGCCATATGTACAGTTAATAACGATGAAATAGATGGCCATTAATGCTCCAATAGTGGTCACCATAATGTTAGCAATGACCAAAAAGTAGTTGTTAATACTAGATATATGGTCGTTGATACTACATAATTAACGATGACACACTATTCTGTCATTAAAAAAATTAATAAAAAGAAAATTGTATAACGATGGCTAATGACCATAATTTTATAGTTGTTAATAACTCCTAACGATCACATCTCTCGTCGTTAATAATATTTTTCTAGTAGTGTATATAGTAGGGCACGTTTGGTTTCGGCATGCATTGGGATGGTTTAACTAGTGAATTTGAGTGAAAATGTTTTGTTAACCTTTTTCTAATATACTACTGTAATTTCTTATGCCTTTTTGTAAGTATGGATATTGTACGTGCTTGACTATCCCGATTATGGGCAAGGTTTCTTGACATAATATTTCAAAGAGACTAGCTTGGCCATTTTTATTTTATACTCCATAAATAATAACAGCACTTGCTATTATATATATACACGTGCTAATGTTTTCTTTCCTGAAACTTCTGATACAACGTTAACCCATCCTGTCATTGCTTCTACACATCCATTGGACGTTCCAAGCACGACTCAAATCAAACTATAACAGCACGCATTCGAACACGAAATATACTGTTGCTCCTGAGCTCCTATGTGCTTTGACAGGTTGGCTCTCTTGCAATTATATATTATGCAAATTCTTATCTTTCTCCTTGTTTATATCAAACTGTTTCTAGATAGAAAAGTTGCAGTTCAGCATAAAAAAATGAGTGCACCTCTGGTTGGATCGATGCTTTCATCATTTCTGTTCTGCATGCTTGTGAACAAGATATGTAATCTCCTTGTTGGTTTGTCCATTCAATAGCCGGTCAATTAAAGCACAATTGCTGCACCAATAGAATTAAAAAATAGTTCCCTGAATGAGTCTATTATAGATACTGTACGTACAGCCCATGTCTGCTCGAGGACATTAGGTTACATCAGTACTTCAGATCCAGCCTAGCTTATGTATACGATATCCATCCTTGCCTGCTACGGAGCTTTTGTCATATATATATATATATATATATATATATATATATATAGATCCAGCCTAGCTTATGTATACGATATCCATCCTTGCCTGCTACGGAGCTTTTGTATATTTGAAATATCAAACTCCGAAAAAAATTAAATTCAACTTCAGTTTAATTAGTTTGAACTATTTTTATGGTATATACTCACTGTAGTCGCATCAAACTCAAAAGTAGTTCAAATTAGTTTGAACTGAGTTCAAAACTAACTTACCATAAATATATCAAGGGTATAAAACATTTTCATACCCAAACTCAAAAAAATATCAATCATACACGTGTATCGGACGGTTCTTGATGTGGGTGCCTAGGCACCCAGGTGCCTTATGTAATTTTCCTATATATATACATTGTTATAATCCGGACCCAGTACGTGGTATTTTTAGTCTTTAAGTGCGAACATGGTGTCTTCTTTTCCATCGTTTTAATAATATAAAATAGATAAACACGGGTCAAACAATTAATGGAAATGAAATTATCATTACCAAAACTAGTGGAATTACTTGCGCAATTGCGCAACAAGATATTAAGTTACTATTGTTTTTGTTATATGGCTCTAATTTCAATGACCGAAATAAACTCTGGTATCCACGTATCACTAATCTGCACCATTATAATCTGACCCTACCAATATAAGCGATATAGATTATTCTATTTTGTTATTAGTAAGAGAATTTCTAGGATTTTCCTTTTTAGGTTTATTATAGGATTGTCTTGCCCTCAAAACAAAAGATATGTTTTGAATCTCACGGGTTGTCTCAAACCGAAAGAGATGCCTTAAATCTCACCGGTTGTTTGTATTTACATATATATCAGTTTTGTAATTTAGCTCTAGGTCAGTAAAAACGTTGAGTACATCTTAATTCACAGAACTATATATAGAGGTGTACCCCCACTCGTATGCATGCATATTATATACGTGAAATAAGTAGGACAGTACTACAAGTACAGTTTACTATATCTATATAAATAAAAATAACTAGTGAGATCTAAAACACCTCTTTCATTTTGAGAGCAATAAAATCCCACAATAATTCTAAAAAGACAAAATCCTAAAAAATTTCACATTAATCGGTAAAAAAGAGAAGCATCTCCACTACTTACATATTTTGGTGGGATCAGATTATAACGGTGCAGATTAATATATATATATATATAACAAATATAATTATATTTTAATTATAGACAATATAGTTGTATACCAAAGATAACTGTATCATAATATCAACCGCACAATTGTACAGGTAAATCTGGTAGTTAAAGGTAAACAACTGCATTGATTAAGAATGTCGCCGGATCCTCCATCTAATCTAGGGACAAACTCTGAAGGCTGCCTGGTGCGTAAGTTGTCATCACTGAATTCAAATCACAAAAACTAACAAAATAATGGTACGTAGGTGGCAATTCCGCACTTAATTCAAACCAGACTCAAAAAGTTTGTAGAGTTCAAGTTGATCTTGCCAATGAAACAGAGAAAACCATGCGCGATTGTTTAAGCCAGAGATGGTAATTAATTATTATTACACTTCGATATGTTAATTAAAGAAATACAAATCCCTCCCTTCACACAAAACGTAATCATTGGCAGACCACCATTTGCAGCTGTGCTTTGGCCTTTTAAAATGTTTGATAAGATTATCTTTAGTTTCTTTCCGTGCCAAGACTAGCTAAGACACAAGTCCTCCAGCCGCCTCAATGCCTCATGTCATAATATACACTATAATTAGGACAGGCAATATTTTTATCCTTGCGCCCTAGCTAAGTACTTTGCGCCAATTAAACAACCTTCATCATTTCGTTGATTTAGCTTCTCAATCATTTGACATCAGATGCTCACACTTTAATTTATTCCCCTCCTTCACACACAGCGAATATTTTCTTCGCTAGCTTGTGCATTTTTGGACACCTTTTGTTAATCAGTACTCCCTCCGTCTAAGTTTATAAAGTGTATTTTTTTCTCTCCCTCTATCTAAGTTTATAAAGTATATTTTTTCTTAGTACATAGCCAATGAGATAGTGAAAATGGCTATATTATCACTAATTATTATATCTAAACACTATATTCAATATATGTATGTAAAGAATAATAAATAAAGCTGCATATTTATTAGGGGTATAAAGAAAACACAACACTAATTTTATATTGGAATATGAAATACGTATTACATTTATAGATAAGGTCATTTAAAAAAATACACTCTATAAACTTGGACGGAGGGAATACCTATGTGGAATTTTTTGAAACGCAAATTGATTCTTCTTTAGCGGTTTAGACCAGTCATTATCATCTCACAGACTCAGCCGCTATACCACTCTTGCCTAGCCAGTAATCACTGGATCGATCTCAATTTCCTCCACATGTTGCTTTAATTACCTCTCCTTTGCAAGCAGGAAAAAGTTAAAGCAGCAGTTCAGAAACTACTAGCTAATTAAAAACAACTCACAGATATGATATATTGGTGACGTAGTAGCAATTATATATCTGGCGGCCGTGATGTTGTCGAACATTTGAAGTACTTCTGAGAGAGAGGAATGTACGCAAGATGCCCTTTTAGTGTTGCCCCAAGGGCCAAGGGATAAGTTAATTATCTTACACATTATGCATGTCAAAGATCCTCCACTAGCCCACAATTTCAGGTCCCTGCTCCCCCCCTAATGAAGCCTGGCCATTTGCATACTTTTTAATATTTCCTTTCTGGGAGAGGGGCTTGACTCAGGTCACTCAAGCTGTATATAACAACATACTTTTGTATCCACTGTCTTGCTGGCTAGGTCTCAAAAAGCTGAGAAATGGATTCCTCCTCTCTTCTTTTCCACCCTTTTGTTCACCCATAGTGATCCCAAATTCAACCCTTTAGGCCTTTAACAACTGGTGCCATCCAGCTTTAAAACAACAAAAGAAAAAAAAGTAGAGTATTGCCATATGTACGTACCAATTGATAGGATTCTGTCTGTTAATATCAAAAGTGACGTCTGCAATAGATATATGCATGCGTGCAATGTTGCTAGCTAGCTAGCTTTACTTGCTGCACATTAATACGCAGCATCGTAGTGAGGGTAGTACTGTATGTAGTGTACAAAAGGTTGTGTGGCTGAGTTGCACTGAAAAGACGAGATGAAAAAGGAAAGGCTGAGTACTTGGAGCATTGTTGTCTGTCTTACCTGTAACAACCAACATCTTTTGCTTTTATCATTCGTCCATGTTAGCTCCTATTACAGCACTAATCTAATGCTGATGAGCACACCACCTTCGATTAACATATTGGGGACCACTCTCTCCCTGATAACATGGGCCCGGTGCGCGGATTAGACAACGGGTAACAACTGTGGTTGGTAACAAATGTTTTCTCAGCCTCTGTACTAAGCATTTCTAACAACTGAATCAAACAATAATAGAGTGTGGTGAGCGAGCTCCCAAAATTCAGCAAAAAAAAAAAAAAAGAGGAGAATTGCGTGCATGTGTATATATATGAAAACAGCAACAATGACTGCTGCTTGTTCCATAAGGATGTTTTAATTACGAATTAGTCACATCCACCTCAACCGAATCTCTCCTACCAGAAGGGATCATTCATGGGGTTTCTTGGAGGTGGTTGCAGTTTTTAATTTGATTACTACAGGTAGATGCATGCATAGAATAATGTTTCGTCTTTGTTTTTATCCAGAACGTACGTACCATATGTCATAACTCATAAATTAAGCACCAACAGATGCATCACAGAACCAGAAAATTCATCCCTTGACTTGCTTTTTGGGACCTGAAATTTTAAGGTAGCCGAATAGTCATTACCAACTTAATAATTAACTGAACTTAAAATCTGTAAATGAGCACAGTGAAATTAATGGATGCGTTTGGGTAAGGCGGTAGGCATTCATGCATCTGTCTCTCTATAAAGGAGTATGCATGTGGGATGGGTTGTTTATGAACCTTTGGCCTAAACCGACATTGCAATTTTTTTAATCTTATAATACAATGACATGCAGTTCTACTTCTAGTTCTCAAAAAAAATATACACAAATAATATACCCAAATAGATATAGGAACGTTGAATATTCCCAATGGCGAGACCCGGGCAGGAATATATTTGTACCACTCCCACCCCCCACACACACAGAGTTGGAGAACAACTTTGTGCTGGTACTGGCTGGTTATAACAGTCACCGGCTGGTAATATTTGGTAGTTTTTAGGTTGGTTCTTTTCGACTACAATTAATAGTTTTTTTGTTCTAGTGTGAGTGTTTGTGAGAATGAATCCAACATAGATATACCACTTTAAAAAGATTGTTCCGATAAGTCACTTTAAAAAGATAACAAAAAAGTCATCCTATTTATTTGTCCAGGGAAGACTATAAGGCATAAGTCAAAATCAACCCATCCTTTAATGGTTCAAAGTGGATTAGAAAAAGAAGAGATAACCAGCTCAATGCAATGGGGCTAATTTGATCTATTGGTGATTTCAGCATACCTATGGCCATATCTCTCCCACCCATCTTCCCATAATCGATCTTGTGATATATATTGTTGTGGCAAACATAGTTGACAGTAGGGATCGAGGTGAGGTCAGAGATGAATTAGGCCCACACCAGAGAATGGTCAGAGGAAAAAGATGGGGATTTGGCAGGGCTTTTGGTTGGGGGTCCTGAGGGAAGTAAAAATAATAATAATAAAGTGATGATTCTATGCCATTAAATGGCATACCCCAACAAGAAAGAAATAATGAGAAGTTTAAGGGCCTTAATTTATCGAAGTAGAGATTGGACTAAGTTAGCCATATATAGCATCGGAATTAGATGTTCATCCAACTCTTTCGTACGAATTAATAGGTTTGTGCTCGTCAGTTGCATGCCAGAATTTTAGTATATGCATGGTGTATGAATATTTTAAGTGTGTTTATAAATTGTGCGGTTAATTAATAAATTGGGTTGCTCCACCAATTTTTGGCCTTTGCAGGCTAGTTTTTTTTCATCAAACATGAGGTTTGACTATTTGACTGATAAGCTACGGTATTTTTTAAGGTAAAAAGCTCCCTGGTTTAAATTAAATTTAAGAACAGTACACAGTCCCGGACATTACATTTTGGTCCAGTACAGAAAGAAAATTACATGCTATCCAAACTGGACTTATAGTTTCTCTTAAATAAATAACATGATGATTTTTTCATCGCTATTTTGAAACGACTTATCAAAATAGCCTTTTCAAAATGACTTATTGCATTCGGTTCCTTCGTATAAACATTCGTGTTAGGATCAAAAGCCACAAGCCACAGCAACGGTTGGAAAACCAGCACTATCATGCGCCTTCACATCGGAACGTTGCTGTGTTGTAGGTAACTTTTAGTGGTGCTTCCGGTGCAAAACAAATTGTGTTGAACCCGACCGAAGACATGAAAATGCTTCTATGAGGCCCTAAAATGGCCGGATGAAATTTTGGATGGAGATTGGGGACTTTGCATGTAAATTTTCGAGGGGGAGCAGGAGGAGGAGAATACTCGGCGACTGAAAAAGAGGCAGCGCATCGGCATTACATTGGGAAATATGTGTGTGTGTATTAAACAAGTAATCTCCACTAACTACAATCAATGTTATTTCTTTCTTCTCTCATGCAGCCACATCACGCCTATTATTTACAACTTTTAGATGAAACTGGGCGTCATAGATGTTCTCTTATTTGCATTGTCTTCTAGTTCTTTTTTCCACCATGTTTTATCTTGATTTGTTTAAACATTATAATCAATAAATTGATTTCTATAGAATCCTGCTGTAACGCATGAGGTATCCTTCTAGTTTATTAAAAACTACTCATCGGAGATTGCTACAAGAACAACTCCTCAGCAGGGATGACGATGGTATCCTAATGGAAGAATCACCAGAGGGGGGAAGAAGACCTAATCTAGGGTAATATACAGGGGAAGCTAAGGGATGGGACCCATCACTCCCACTCGACGTCAGCGAGAAGCTAGGGAGGAGATAAGGGATGGTGCCAGTGGTGCTGGGAAGGAAGGAGGTGGTTCGGTGTTTTCTTGAGGCAGTAGAGTTCGAGAGGTGACTCCTTCATAGGAGCTAGCTGAGGAGTATTTCAATTTTTTTAATGAAAGTGCTATACCACACTTGAATGTTTTTAGGGTAAAATCAGTCAAATTTCTGACCTTTCAATCTTTGTGGAGATTCGTGTGCTGTCTTCGTCACTGACATCTTCCTCCTCTCCGGTGACGTCGTCTTCGCACACTACCTCCCCATGGGATTAGGGTTTGGGTTCATCATTAGATTTAGAGTTCACTCGAGCCTCTCGAGCTTAGAGGGAGGCTGGGGCGGCTGTAGGATCAAGGATAACCAAACAGAGGGGGTGAATAGGAGGTTCTAAAAAATTCTTACCTTCTAAAAATAATTACCATAATTTAGTCTAGTAAGATTTTAAAGCAATTCAAACCTACACAATACTAGTGTGTCTAAGGTACTACAAGCACAAGTCCCTACAAGTATATATCTAGCACAAATAAATATGACAATCACAGTAATCACAATATGCTAGAAATACAAGTGCGGAATGAAGAGACAAGGAAATAACCAATTGACACACGATGTTTTATCGTGGTGTTCGAAAACTTGCCAGTTTCCCTTAATCCACGTTGAGGAAATCCCAAGCAACTTGGACCTGCTCCACGAATTAAGCCTCAGCTCCTCAATCCACTAGTGGTTGTCTTTTCTCCACTCCGGAGATGGTGGACACCACACTACTCACAAGTCGGCGCCGGGGTTCTTCACAACCTTCTTGAAGAAGTTATCGCGTAAGCTCCCACCAAACTGTCTAGGTGCCGGCAAGCACCAAGAATAATAAATCACAGCTTCACTTGACGGTGATCAAATGCTAAAAGGATCTATCTAAGATGTATGCACTTGATTTTAGCTCAATCACCTCAAATGATTGCACAATATGAAATTGAGGTGTGTAGTGAATGCTCAATACTCAAAGATATTCAATGGAGTCTCTTACATCTATCCTTGAGCAGGTGGGGGAGTATTTATATCCCCACTAACCAAAACTAATCATTATAGGGCAATCTATGAAAAATATCAAGGCGAGCAGAAGTACCGCCGTTCAACGGTCGATACTACCGCACCTGTTCTAACATAACAGTAACGACTATTTCTGAGCTTCTGAATTAGTCATTGAAAGTTGGTGCGGTACTACCACCGTTGTAATCGTGATAGTTCCGATATTCAAAAGTTCCAAAATTTCGACACGGTACTTTCGTTTGCTTCAAGGCTAAAAGTTGGCACTCTCTGTAAAAATGTACCGCCCGGATTTTTGAAGCTTCTATGATTCGGAAGTACTGTTAAAGGGTTACAGTACTATCTCTCTATGGTAGTTCCGTTGTTGAAACTCCAGCACTTCCATTTTCTGGAGAGACAAAGTGATTCCAAAGGTGCTCTCGGAAAAAATGTACCGCTCGTTTTGTTGGAACTTCCAAAAAGCGGAAGTGTTGTCATTTATACTCTGGTACTTCCGATTATCTAGACAGAGTACAGATTGGCTATCAATTTTATTTTTAAGAGAATACATGATCTTAAATTGATTCAAATAGCACAAGAATATGTTATTAAGTTACTAGCCATGATTTTTCTTAATATGACAGCAGTTATTCTATAATCCGATAAAAACAAAAGGGATCCTAGTCTACCTATATCTTTGTCTTGAGCTATATTGATCTTCATATTGACCCGTAGCATGCATCTCACAATCATTATAGGGACTAAATCTTTTAAACACTCAGTAAACATGTTAGTCCCATATTCAAAATGTCATTAATTACCAAAACTATTTTTAGGGGCCTAAATGCTTTTAGCGGTGGCGGACCAGCGGTGGGGGGGTGGAGGTGGCGGGGCGGCGAGGCGAGGCGAGGCGCCAGTGGCGCCGCCTCAACCGCAGGCGAGAGGATGGCGGTGGGCGGGGTAGGTGGCAGGGTGATACGTCGTGGAGTCCATTAGGTGACAGAGGGTGGCGCTAGCGGATTCGGAGGCGTTAGCCACCGGAGATGAGGAAGAAGGGTGGGGCGGAGGCTATGGGGAAGGAGGAAGCGGGGGAGGAGGTGGCAGGGGAGGGGGAGGTGGTGATGTGGCGGGCCTCACCAGCACTTAGGGTGGCGCCGGTGAGGAGGTGGGTGCGGCACAGGGGAGGGGATTGCGGGAGGCTAGGTGGCATGCTCGAACGATGGAGGAAGACAAAGACATCATGTATAGAAAAGGGGGAGAAGGATGATCATTAGATCAGATCTAATGGCCAACCATTTAACTATTTTTCGGTTAAGAAACATGCAAAAGCGAAATAGACAGATTTTTTTTTAATATAAGCTACGATATTGAACTATTGAATTCCTTATTCCAGGCTTTCCACAACAATGAGCGTGCAAGCTTAATTATTCTTTTGGGATCCAAATTATATATACAGTCACACGGAATTCAGAGCCAAAGCTTGCAGAGTGTAAAGACATAAATCCCCTTTTTTGTTGCTTTTTTTGTGTGTAACTTCTTTTCACCCTGTCCAACTCCTAGTCAAGACTAGTTTCTTTTGAGCTTAAAGTTGATTTATACTTATATTATTTACAGTAACTAGCTTTTAAATAGTGTATTTTTCAAGACGAAGTCAATAGGAAAATTGTAATAGAAAGTGTACTGAGTTCAGTTGTACCGATCAAAATTACGTATGACTATTTTTCTATACGTACTGCCTCTTGTAAACAGCTAAAATTCAAATATTTAAACCATAATCTATAAGTTAACAGCTCAAAAGAATCTATCCAAGGATTAGGCATGTAAGAGCAGGTACAATAAGGCTTAGTCAGCAGGCTATAGCAAATATAATATCAACCAAATCTTACGTGGCAGAGAGAGAAAGTAAGAGAGAGAAGGAAGCTGGCTACTAAATTACAGCTAGCTATAGCACGTAAAAATATGCATTTCACTCTCTTACACGTGGGGTCAAATAGTTATTATAATAGCTACCTTATTATATGAACTATTATTTTGAAGGCTATAGATGAAATAGACAAGTGTTATAGCCACTAGTTGACTATACTATTGTATTTGCTCTAAGAGGCTATATCGAATACTTGTGTGCGCCAGGTCCATGGTAGCAAAAACTAGGGCACCACAGATTCTAAGGCTGGCAAACAAAGGAGGGAGCAAAGGCTAATAGGAAAGGCAATGGAATGATTACTGGTTGAGCTGGCCCTACTTTATTATCTCTTTCTTTGCTGTTCTTGTCATAATTTTCCCAAATATATAGTATGTTCCTGCATGATTAATTTTCATTTTTTTAACGAAGGAGGTGCTTGGCATATTACATATATAATTTGAAGCTCAGAACAAGAAACTGAAAAACATCCATAATTCAGTAAATACAAAAACATAATGCATGGACGTATACTTGGAAACAAAAATTATTTCAAGACCCAAAAAAAAAATTCCCCTCTGCTAAAATTTTTCCCTTGTATATTTTGACTTGGAGAGTGGCGCCCACCGTGGCCAGTGCAGTCTTTGGGGATTGAATGATAAAGAGCACCGCACGTGGAGTCTGAGCCAAGTGACTGCCTCTCCACAGTTTAAATATTTTGCTTTTTACTCCAAAAAAAAAACAAAGGGAGGAGCAGAAGCAAGGGAAAAGAAACACATTTCAAACAGCAAAAGGGCAAGGAAAATAGATTGGGGGTGCTCTCAAAAGCAGCCAATCCACAAAGGAAACATTGCTTTTCATCGCACCAAATAGCTTGACCTTGTTTGAGTTAATCCGCAGCAAACAGTGTTACAGCGCTTCTTCAGAAACAGAGAGAGGGGGAGAAAAAGAACAGTGTCATGGTATTGCTGCTGATTAAATGGGAGATTCGATCGTTAGTTAGCATCGATCGGGAGAACATATCACGTTACGTTGTGCCACAATACTGATGCACACTGTGTATGGGTTAGCTAGCTAGCCATGGCTCCTGGCTTGGCTAGCCTGCTTCGACAGGTGAACCTAATAATTTTCCCCCTCTCGCCTCGTCCGCCTCTGACGCACCGGTCTCCTTCCATGTACACTCCTGTACTCTCTTTCTCCAGCTTCTCTCTCTCTCTCCCCTTCCTCTCTCCCTCCCTCTCTCTACATCAAGAATCCAATTAATTCATCCATCTCTCTCCTCCAAGCCCTACAAAGCACACCATCCTCTTCCTCTCTCCCCCTCTCCTAGCTAGGGTCATCTGCTCATGTTCCACCCTCCCCCGTCTCTCTCTAAAATCATAGATGAACCTTACCAAAACGCCATAAAATAGTGCGTAATCTCCCACACGCACACACAAACACAAGCTCACCGGCTACCCTCCATGTTTCCCCCCCTCTCTCTCTCATCATACCATATGAGGAAGAAGGACTCTTTCCAACCTACAGTCTTTCCCTCATAGCTAGCTCTTTCTTGGACTCCCCCGCTATCTACCACCACCGCTACATCACACCTAACCTTCTCGAGCTAGACCCACAAGAAGAGACCATAGACATCAAATCCGTTCCCCTCTATTAGCTTCCAAACAACCGCTCCATTTACCCGGCTAAAAAATATACACGCAGATATATTTGTATGTGTGTATATATACCATGGCCTAATTGACCATGGACGTCGCCGGAGATGCCGGAGGCGGCCGCCGCCCCAACTTCCCCTTGCAGCTCCTTGAGAAGAAGGAGGAGCAGCCGTGCTCCAGCTCGGCTGCAGGGGGTGCCTCGGCGGGTGGCAGCGGAAATGGATCAGGGGCGGGCGGCGGGGCCGGAGGGGAGGTGCAGGTGCGGAAGACGACGCCCAAGCGGAGCTCGACCAAGGACCGGCATACCAAGGTGGAAGGAAGAGGGCGGCGCATCCGGATGCCAGCGCTGTGCGCGGCGCGGGTGTTCCAGCTGACGCGGGAGCTGGGCCACAAGACGGACGGCGAGACCATCGAGTGGCTGCTGCAGCAGGCGGAGCCGGCGGTGATCGCGGCCACCGGCACCGGCACCATCCCGGCCAACTTCACCTCCCTCAACATCTCCCTCCGCTCCTCCGGCTCCTCGCTCTCCGCCCCGGCCCACCTCCGCGCCGCCTTGCCCAGCGCCGCCGCCGCCGCGCGGTTCGGCGCCCGTGCTGACCCGTGGGACCGGGTTGTCGGCCTCGGGTTCCCCTCCGAGGGCCCCGCCTCGTCGTCATCGTCGCCGTCCCCGCTGTTGCTAAACTTCCATTCGGGCAGTATCGGCCTTGACGTGCAGCCGTCGCCATCGGCCGCTGCAGCAGCCGCCGACCTCTCCAGGAAGAGGCGGTGGGAGCAAGAAATGCAGCAACAGCAACAGCAGCAGCAGCAGCAGCAGTACCAGCAGCAGATGGCGGGGTACACGCAGAGCCAAATGCCGGGCACCGTGTGGATGGTGCCGAGCAACAACTCGCAGGGAGGAGCACCTTCCGGTGGTGGCAGTGGCTGTGGGGGAGGAGGCAGTGGCGAGTCGATTTGGACGTTCCCGCAGATGGGAAGCGCCGCCGCCGCGGCTGCCGTGTATCGGGGGAGCGTCCCGAGCGGGCTACATTTCATGAACTTCCCGGCCCCGATGGCGCTGCTACCCGGGCAGCAGCTGGGACTCGGCACGATGGGAAGCAGTGGCGGTGGCGGAGGCGAAGGGCACATGGGGATCCTGGCCGCGCTCAATGCGTACCGGACACAGGCGGCTACCGATGCCGCGGCAGGCCAAGGCGGCGGAGGAGGAGGAGGTTCTGGCCAGCAGCAACACGGAGGTGGCGGCGGCGGGGGCGAGCGGCACGAGAGCATGAGCACCAGCGACTCATAGGCAGGCCGCGTCTCCGAGGATCGCATGCATCGGTCTGGTCTGGCTTTGATCTGTTCTTTGTCTTGGTTTCCGTTTTTTTTTGTGGTTTCCTTCCTCTCCGCCTGGGCACCTTTGCAAGGATTACACTTAGCTGCATTCCACGGCATTTGGATCAATCTTACGTACGTTGTGCTTGTGAGTGAGAGAGCGAGGCTTGCCGTGGGAGAAGAGGAGGGAAACGCAGCAGCAGAGAGATTGTTCATTTTGTTCTTTAGCTTTAGGGTTTGATGAACTGCGAGCAGAAGAAATTTTTATCAGGCATGGCATTCACCTGCCCGGCTGCCATGATGGTTAATTTTTTCCCCAAGTGCTAGTTCTACACTCCTACCTCTCTTGTTCTTCTACAACACCACCGTTCCATTTTGCATGCTTGCTGTGTTCCTTGTTTAGTTTGTTCTTTCAACACGATTATTCTCCATCAACCACTAGGGTTTTTGATCGGCCGCGGGCCGGCTGTTGTTTTCTCCCGTGCTACTATATTCTGATCATGAAAACAAAAATGTATAGCAGGAGTGTCTGGATGAGTACACAACAATGTTCCAAACTAGTCATTAGACAGTAGGATGATGATGCAGAAGTAAGGTATAGGAGATGAGGCCGGCCAGCTGCGTGCGAAGGTTTTTGTCATCTGATGGGCGAACAATCTGCAGAGAAGCCAAGCTAGCAACCGATCGATGGCGAGGACCACAACCGCAGGAGAGAGAAAACTGATAAAGAGAGATTGTAGCGAGCGAAGGCAAGATATTTTAGCTTATTGCTTATAGTTTTTCTCTAACAAACAAATAGGACAGTTTTTATTATCATTTTAAAGTGGCTTATTAGAACAGTCTTTTTAAAATGGCTTATCGACATTCAGTTCGTTCACATAAACGCTCAGCTATGACAAAAAACCATAAGCTACAAATATAAGTCATAAGCCACAGCTGAAAAGAACTCATCCAAAACTGGCGTGTAGGCACGGACTCAAGTCCAACAGTGACGACGCGAGGCCATATTTTTATCGAAGCCATCAATGATTTTACTCACATGCGCGTTACGGTGCGGCCTCCCCTCGCACCAACCGTGCCATGCCGGCATGGCACACAACGCGCCCTCCTCTCGAAAAAAGGGCGTTCAACAACTCAACAACATTTAGTTCTATAAACCCTTGTATTATGGTCAAAAATCATAAAGTGTAGTTATAAGTCATAAGCAGTGACAGAAAAGAAGACTCGAGTCCAATAGTGCCGATGCGAGGCTGTATTTTTATTGAAGTCATCGATGATTTTCTCACACATGCGTTACGGCACGGTCTCCCCCCTCGCACCAACCGTGCCATGCCATGGCACACCGTGCACCCTCCTCTCGAAAAAATGGTGTCCAACGACTCAATGGCACGGGGATGTACGCGCCGAGCTCAAATTGTACATCAATAGCCGTGGCTACAGCGGCAGCGAACACAACACACCGAAGTGAGCAGGCGGGCATTTATGGTGGGCCTTGTCGTCTCCCCCTCTCGCCCCGTGCTCCGATCTTGTCACTCCCACTCTCCGCGCCCTCCTAGTTTGCTCACGCTGTCAGGCTCAGATCAAACGCCCAGTCCATCCATCCATATAAAGCAGGGAAGGCAAGGAGGTAGCACTAGGCAGCATGTGTATATGGTCATGCGCTCAGGGTTGCCTTTCTTGTTGTTGATGCTTCGACATGGTTTGTACGCGGTGTTTATTCGGACTTAAAATACACTATAGTTATGGTTAGCTTTTCAGCGTAATTAAATTTAAAATTTTTAAAAAAACTTATATCATCATGAATAATATAAAAGAATAGAAAAGACAAAAAAAACAAATTTAAAAAGTTAGAAGCAGAAATTTATTGAAGCAGAAATTTAATTGTATGTGCCTACCTTTCCATATCCATGTGTTCGCTCTTCTTTCTTGCTGCGACTCGGGGGCAAGGCAGGGGCCTATGGATGTAGCTGGTTGGTGGTTGGCACTATGGATGGATGGGTGCTTGTTCGACGGTGGGTTGATGAATTTCTCAAGGAGGGGTTGGATGGGTGGATGGCCAGCCGGTCGACGCATGCCCGTTAGGGGCATATGTCTCATGTAGCTGTGTGCGTGCATAGTCATTGATAGATAAGTGTAGCTCTACATGGTTATGTTTTTCTTAGCTTTTCAGCGTTTTTAGCTTATTTTATTAATAATTATTTATTAGATTAACAAATTTGCAGCTCGAGATGGCTTTTGGACGACTGATAAGCATGTTCGGTTATTGACAAATAGGGCTATACATAGGTGGACTGGACTGAATTAACTTCTGGGTTTACGTGTCAGTGATGTGAAACACAATTAATTGTAGCTCCATATGATCATGCCGCGTTTATTTTTAGTTTGGAGCGGTTTTCGAATAACCTGTAAGCCTGTTAGGCCACTGACAAGTGGAGCTACACTTGAGTGGGTTATGTATATAAGTGGACTGAATTAGCTTCTTGGTTTACGTGTTAGTGATGTGAAACATAATTAGTTGTTGCTCCATATGATCATGTCGCGCTTATTTTTAGCTTGGAGCGGTTTTCGAATAACCTGCAAGCCCGTTTGGCCACTGACAAGTGGAGCTACACGTGAGTAGGTTATGTACATAAGTGGACTGAATTAACTTCTGGGTTTACGTGTCAGTGATGCGAAACATAATTAGTTGTAGCTAAATATAACCTTGTCGCGCTTATTTTTAGTTTGAAGCGGTTTTCAAATAACATGTAAGCCTGTTTGGCCACTGGCAAGTGAAGCTGCACGTGAGTGGGTTAAGTTAATGTTTTGGACCTACGTGTCAGTGATTGGTGGCATGATAAGCTGGCCAGCTGAATGCAGTCAGCACAGTGCAACTGCCTAGTCCAGGAGGAAAAGAGGGGGGAAGGATGCGGCCAATACCGTGCTGGAGCTGTCGGTTGTTCTCTGTGCCATATTAGAGCAACTCCAGCAGGGCCCCTACTTGAGCCCTCATCCTACTTTTGAGGGCCGAGGGGCAAAAAACTCACTCCAGTAGGGCCCCTACTTGAGCCCTCAAAAGTAGGGGCCTCAAATCTCCCCTCATTCCCGGGGTCCGGAGGAGCCCCTACTTTGAGGGCTCAAGTAGGGGCCCTACTTGAGTGAGTTTTTTGCCCCTCGGCCCTCAAAAGTAGGATGAGGATGAGTCCTATGTGTCATCACCTCTAAGAATGAATTTGAGGGTCCTGTTTTGAGGGCTCCTGCTGGAGTGTAGTCCAAAAAACAGAGCCCTCAAAAGTAGGGAGAGCCCTCAAATAAAAAGTAGGGGCCCTGTTTTGAGGGCTACTGCTGGAGTTGCTCTTAGAGCTGCACATGTTGAGCTGATTGGATGCATTGAGTGGTGGTGGTGGTAGCAGCCCGGCCCCTAAACACATGTGCTCTTGTCCTGTTTGGACGTTGCTCGCTCTGATCAGACTTATAACACAAACGTACATTCGTGAACACAAGGCTTAGCATGACCCTGTTATTTTGCTATTAGCCTTGTCTACCTTTACTCTCTCTCTCTCTCTCTCTCCGGGGTCAAGGAGTGGACTTGTCAGTTGACACAAATGTGCTAAGGTGTCTGTGCGAGAGAGCACTGCTGGTTCACGCTTGTTGGGAAACAGAAGTTTATGGTGGACGCAAAGCAAATGCAGGCTATTTCGAAGTTCAAACACCTTACTGTATGTGTGTAGTTGTCCACTGCCTGCTGGCTTTCAAGGGACTAGCTAGTCCACTTCAAATGCACAAGGTAAAAAAGGAGGTCAATACAAAAAAAATTTAGAAGTTAATGCACAAATCATCTTTCGTACGCATGTTCAATACTTGCTTTGTCTATAAATGTAAGTTGTCATGGATTCTGTACGATCAAGCATTTCAAATTTTGACTATTAATATATGTTAAAGTATACAAATTGACTACATAAAATAATATTATTAGATTTGTCTTGCAAATTTTTCATAATATATATATATATATATATATATATATATATATATATATATATATATATATATATATATATATATATATATATATTTATTTATTTATTTATTTATTATTTTTTGCTACTATATTATGATAATAAATTATAGTCAAAATCTTGTATTAGAGATAATAAAAAAAAAAAACGACCTTAGTTTGTAGACGGATAGAGTATTAAATAGGCGCAAGAACATTTTCCAGGGCATGCGTGCGCCATCCACAGATCCTGCTTGGCTCATCATCACGTTGTTTTTCTTCAAAACAATTGAATACATGCATTTCAGTAAGCATCTAATTTAGTTATACTTGTTGATGAGTTGAAGAGCTAACTTTTGAACCGAGCTCTCATTTTGACTTCGCTTTTGTCAGGGCTGTGCCTGTGTGCAATTTTCTTTTCAAAAGATAGGTAGTGTACGTATGTGCGTGCACGTCGAGGTGACAACAAACTTATAGGGAATTCATAGGGATCATGAGTGTGAAGTAACAACTAACTTATCGCAGCGCATTGAGTCCTTCGCTACACACTCCCATTTTTCTCCATCTCTTGCATAATTTGTTCACAGGAGAACTGAAGGAATCTGCAGCGGCCATGGCTAGCTAGCTTGTAAATGGAGGCCCTCCTCCTCCTCCTCCTCCTCTCTTTATCACTTTATTGGCCGGGATGCAGTCTTCGACCTCAAAACAGCAGCTTTATGCGATCAGATATTGTGCATAGTGTAGTGTGTGGCGATGCATATTACTTGCTTTTTCGCAGTGCATGCTATAATTCTTTTGCTCCCCCTCCTCTCTCCCTGTAGTCCTTTTTCAGAAAGGTTTTGTGTCTCAACTTTCATCCTCGCCTGTCGCGCTGCTGCTGCTGCTGCCCTCGATCTCCTTTCTGCGCCTCGAGATCGACTGCGCCATGATTTACGTTTGATGGACCGATGATGGTCGTTCATTGCAGAATTCTACCCTTCAATCCCATCATTTCGATCAGTCACGCCAAATTGTTTCACCAACAATTACCACATTGTCATGAATTAATATACATCCATCTATGTCTGAATGAATGCTACCTTATCATGAATAATATATCAACTTTCAGATGGAATACTGAAGAAGTGCAATGGTGCCAAACAGGATGGAATCAGGGAATCATATACGGATTAGTTCAGCTGTACTGGTAGACTGTAATTCTTGTCTCTGCTGCTGGATGCTGGCCTCATGCATGCATGCTAACATTTCTAGGCAGGTTTGTCTTCCTCTAGGCCATTATAATGAGATTAGAAGACTCTAATGATTTTAAATTAGATTTCAGTGGTCCTTGTTGCTTTGATGTTTAGTGCGGTAGATACTCTATACATTGAGGCTCAAATTATTAGAAGAATATTAATTAGGACCTATGTGTAGTATAAGATAAGATATGTTTGATTACGCACGCACTCACTCACATACCCAGTAGAGAAGAATCTTGCCCCCTGCAACAGAAACGAATTTTGATTTTTTTTTAACTGATTATGCAGCCAATAGATGTTAGCTAAATATTTAGGTAGTGTTAGTGATGTAGTCAGAGATACCTTTCTTACTTTCACAAGCACTACGCTCCCTTTCCACAAACCGAACTCAATTAATCGAAGTTATTTCTTGAGCTGCATGATTTGATTTACCTTTAAAAAAATTGCATTCTTTTATCAGCAATTTGAGTAGCCAGTTCGAATCATTAAACAGAAACTGATTAAGCCCGAGCCAAGTGGATCCATTTTTTTGAATCGCAAAGATGATGTGACTTAAGATAAAGCTTCCCTTACATAAAAACGAATCATTACCCCAGATCATCAATGTCCTTAATCCACTTTTAAAAAAAGAAAAACAAGCAGCCTCTAGCTAATACAGCTGGAACAATTAGTGGACCTAACCTAGCTTTTTGCTGACAACCCGGCCAGCTTAATTGATTAAGTCCTAGTATAAATTGGCCTTTATATACGCATACGTCAACTTTGTCAAACCTGTATATATATATGATGTTATACATGCCCACTTACCAAAAAGAAGAAAAAAAAACAAAAAAGGCACTAGTGTACTAATTCAGCTATCATGTGAAGTATTCAATACCGATCGATCCAGCAGCTAGCTCAAGTTCATGCATAAGGAGGAGAGGGTGACATGGGTCAAGCAGGCACAAATTAAGACGGAAAAAAGATATAGGTCTCGCGCGCGCGCGCGCCATGCTATCTCGTACGCACGTCGCACATTGAACAAAAGCGGCATGATTACCCCCGCCGCGCGCCCTCTGCTGAGCTTGGAACCAGGGCCGTCTTAGGGGGGTGGGCAGGAAGTGCGACGGCCGGGGCCCATGCGCACGTCAATATATGCACATTGAACAAAAAGTGTTGCGGCATGATTACCTTCACGCCGCGCTATTGCCCTCTGCTGAGAAACTATTGAAAAATTGTTTGAGGTCAACCATGATTGAATGATGTGCCAACATTAAGCAAGCATCAGCAAGCAAGCATTATTGTTTTATTTGAGGTAATCATAATAGTTATTTTACCGTTCTTTTAGTTTCTTTGTTGTACTATCGTTATAACTAAACATATCCGCAGTTAACTCTTATTAGTAGACTATATACTTTAATCGTTATATTAAAAATTAGATTCGCACGCTGCCTTGCTTGCCCAAGGGCCCTTGAAATTGTTGAGACGGCCCTGCTTGGAACACGATGATGACCAAGAAAGCAAGCTAGCAAGCAAGATAGCTACATATATGCATGTCAATCACATCGATCGAGATGAAACACGAGAAGAGACGTCGCGATCGATCCGAGTGGAGGCCGGGCGGCATCATGGCCAACAGCGACAGGACGACTGCCACGAGGCATTAGGTTATCAGCAGATTTGACGAGCAGTTCCCTGACGGGAGGACCGCCCAGCACCGCTGCGCGCTTGTCCTCCCGGCCTCACCCCCCCGCGCGCGCATGCACGCATCATTCTACCTAGTTACGCCTATCTGGGGATTCGATCTCCATCCATGTCTGCCGCCGCCTCCTCCTCCTCCTCCGTCTCCGAGTTCCTGCCCGGCCGCCGGCCGGCCGGACGAGTCGTACGTTGCGCGTCCGAAACCCCGCGCGCACACGCTTCTGCGCGTGGGAGTGGAGGCGTGACGAATCGGCTAAACGCGCCGCGCGGCCGGTCGCTTTCGCTCGACCGGTACGTCTAGCGAATCTCCTTTTGCTCGATCTGATGACGTGGGAGAAAAAACCGCCCGTCACTGGCGCCAGAGTCAACGTGTTGGGTCAGCGAATCGGGCGCTTTATGTTTGGGGTTACAGGATTAGATTTTGCTGTTACATTAGGTAATCGTGTGGTACTGCCCGTGTGCTTTGATTAATAACTTTTTTAGATCTGTATGTAGGCTGAACGCACCGCAATGTAAAGTACTGCCGGCTTGCGCTAGCAATGATAAACTTGATCACTGAGCTCGCATTACGCTCTAAGCATTCAGATGTACGTGTGGCTGTAACTTTTTTAAAAAAGTGGTTATGATAAAAATTGCAGCCAAGAGGAAAATTCTACAAGGCCAGGGGCATCCAGAGATATAGGCCCTACAGTTTAGGCTCGTTTCCTCAGCATGGGCCAAGCACGTCGGCCCAATTGTCGTGGTACCCCCCCGCAGAGAGGACTCCACGCGGACGTGCCGCGCCCTAGGTCCACGCGTCGTGCACCTTGTTCACCGGAAACACTCGTCAGGTCCACGAAGCAAAGCACAAAGAAACAAGAAAGCGTGGGTTGGCGAAAGGGTGAATAAATCAGCATTACTACTGTTTACTGCTGCTGCTTCTCAGATTTGCGGTTTGGGGGAGCAGAGTGCGGAAGAAATGGGGTCAGGATCCGGATCTTTCCTCAAGGTGGTGGTCAAGAACCTCGATGTTCTTGCGGGGTACGCTTTGCCTGATCTGATTCCTCTCTCTCTCTCAGATGTTCTTGGGCGGATTAGTTTTGTGTTCCTTATAGGATTGGTGAGCTGCGCTGCGATTTCATTCGAAGCGATCGTTCTCTGCCCACTGTTGAGATACCTAGGGAAGGCGTGAGCGAAACATTGCGTGATTTGCTGGCTGTGTAGTGTCACTCTCACAGTCTCACTTTAAATCTTGAATGGTTATGTCGTAGGAACTTTGGTTGGGGTGCATACAGTGCGAAACTTTTGCATATATGGTTGGATCTTTTTTTTTTTGGGACGGAAGGGTTCAGGATTTTTCGTTCATCAGATATTGCTGCATGCCAATAGCATTAGCAGAGAACTGATATACATGCTGCGAATGAAGCTACGAAAAGACCTACAAAACATTAATGTAATGAAATGCCATGTAATCTTCCAGCTTAGGACTTCAGCATATGTGATCTTTGTGTTCTTTTTTGATGAAGACAACATCCAGTTAGTACCTTAGATGAAAGTTTGCCTACCATTTTACAAATTGGGCTGGTTGTTTGTCTGTTAGTATTTATGATTTTACATCTTCTGCACAACTTACTGCCTGTATAGCAGTGTCATGATGAGGATAGGTTCGCATTGTATAAAACATATGGTAGGTAGCCATGTGCTATCCATAAAATATAGCTAACTAATGATTAGCAAATGCGATAACCTTTTAGTTGTTATTAGCTTATTTCTGTTAGTTAAGCGACATTTAATTGAGGTGATATAATCATGGTTTTATAAGTTGTTGGATGCCTCCGTTGCAGATTTTAGGAAAGTTTTGATCCTCTATTTGTACTGAGGTGCTTTTATTTTTCTTGCAGGCCGATAGTTTCACTCGCTTATCCTCTGTAAGTCAATGCCTTAACTTAAATAACTACAAACTTAATTCATATCCTTCCATTTTATGGTAACTGTTTTTGTCTTTCTCATTGAACATATTTACAGATACGCGTCTGTCAGAGCAATAGAAACAAAATCTGCCATAGATGATCAGCAATGGCTCACATACTGGGTGTTGTACTCATTTATCACTCTATTTGAGCTCACCTTTGCTCCAATAATTGAATGGTAAAAGGCACTTCCCTATCTCACAAGACTTTTTTTAGAAAAATTATTCATTATTTCCTGTTACCTTTAGTCTGATGTGATTAGATCTTGGATCTTTACAATGTTAAGCTGTGAAACCTTTGTTGTCATTGTAGAACATTCTGAAAAGAGCAATAAGCAAAAGTACATTGTTCTATGAAATATATTTCTTTACTCTTCACCTTCTATGCTTTAGTGGTACACTTTATATATTTGTTACTATCTCATGGTTCACAAGCAGGGTTTTCAATACCGGTTTTTGTTTTTTACCAGGGGTCACCAATAGAACCGATTTTACCGATTGTTGGAAAATTTTGGCCGAAAATTTTAAATCACGATTTGATTTTTTAGGTTAAAACGAAAAAGATAAAAAAGGTTTAGTTTTGAGGGTTCGAACCCACAAATTACCTTTTCCACGGCTAGGGATGTTACGACCAGGGCACATGCACTTTGATATGGTTATGAATTTCTTTTATATTTGACAAAAAAAGGAAATCTGATTTTTCTGGCTGATTTTCTGAACCCTATTCACGAGAGATGTATGTCAAGTACATCAAGAGATGAATGTGTATGCTTACTACAGACTAATCTTTGCACTTTGTAGGCTCCCTTTCTGGTCTTACGCAAAACTCTTTTTCAATTGCTGGTTGGTCTTGCCCTACTTTAATGGTGCCGCACATGTTTATGAGCATTTTGTGCGGCCAATGTTTGGGAACCAGCAAGTAGTAAACATCTGGTATATTCCAAGAAAGGATGATTCAGGTAGACCTGATGATGTAATCTCAGCTGCACAGAGATACATTGAACAAAATGGATCAAAAGCATTTGAGAATCTTGTTAACAAGGTATCATCTATTCCCGGGTAAATTTTACAATGCTTGTTTGTGAAAATTGTGACAAGTTGGCAACAGTTCTCATTTGTGCAATGAGAACAATAGCAATGTGCCTCTACAGTGTTGCTAGGGCACGGATTACAGACTGATTTTTGTAATGCATGATAATGATTACAGAGTTTTAGTTATCAAGCGTCAAGCATTCCATATTAGATGTGACCTGATTATCCTTTTCATCCACTGTATATTCTTTTATGAAAGATTATATCAGTGATGTTCCACGTTCTTAGGACATTTAGACCTAGATCAAAGGCTCATGACCAAAACAAGCTTAAGTCAGAGATAAATAGCTACGGTTGTTTTTGGGCAAAACTCATAAACTCATAAGCTGAAGCCAGTGGGAGTGACTGTTGAGAGTTTTATAAGCCTCTGTGGGTTTATAAGATAGGTTCACCCAAAAAGTATTGAGGGTATCTAGTAAGTTGGATAATTAAACTTAATAGTTAGCACTTAATGAGCTGCCTTATGAGATAAGCATAATTAAAAGGCATGCAAACCCTTGGCAAACAGTTTTGATCCCCTGGCTCAAAAAGTGGAAAACATATTTTATAGAATGCCAAAGTGGAAAGCATTGCATCACCTTAGTTTTTTTTCTTTGGCAACTAGCATCGTTTTTGTTCACACCAGAGAATATAATGTGTTTGTGCAGAGTAATCATAGGCACATTTCCCCATTTTCACTCATGCAGTTTAGGACTTCAAACACAAGGCGCTCAATCTTGGAGGAGGTGGAGGTGGAAAGGAGAGCCAAGGCTGAACGAGAATCAGAAGCAAGGGATGAAAATCCTTTCTTCGATCAGAATTACCGATACTAGACAACTCTTTTGTTCACACGCCAGGGCAGCAAAATGTATGTTCGCTTGCGCATTGCTTCTTTTTGTACATTTTTATGATGTTTGGGTTTGGGTTGTTGTTTTAGAATATTGAGGTCGTCCCCCAGCGTTTCATGTAACTTCCACCGTACTGCAGGAATTCATAGGACCAACCTGAGGATTACATTTACCTGCTGAATTAATATTCTGTACCTGAACAATCATGAGCTGTTGTAAATAGGTTCTGGCTTTGGATAGTTGTGCAAGTCTGGACGGTGTAATGTTCTGGTCGTGAATCTTTCAATGTTACTGGAAATTAAGTTTTCATTGAACTCTAGATTGGTGTTTCGGTGGTTGTGGGACTGGGTTCAGGATTTGGGAAAAAGAAGTTCGTCTACATCTTTCTAGCTATACCGTCGTCCGATATAAGATTGGCAAAGCATCCGATTGAGAGAGAGAGAATGCAAGTCCAGTGTGAGAACACGGGTGACCACGTGTGTCAAATTCACTCCTGCTTCCTTAAGCGAATGATCATCTGAATTACTACTTACCAAAAGAGAATATCTCAACAATTGAAGCGGGTAGTAGAAACTGAAGAAGCAAGGATCTCCCAACAATTCGAGCTGGCAGTAGAAACTAGATCCAAAGTCGTACAGAAATTCACACGGCAGCTGGAAAGGCAACTCCACGCACGGCCACCGCGTGGCGCCGCGCCGCCTCACCCTCGTGCGTACTAGCTATATCAAGTGCTACCGGGTCACTCCATGCTGCCTGGCTGCCGCGACGCTTATTACCTCCCCCTGCCGCCCGCGCGGCCGCGCCCCGCGCCACCCTCGTGTGCAGCACAGCGATTTACGGCCGCTCCTCCCATCATGTCGCGAGGTCCGCGACGATCGTTGCCAGCCCAAGGCCGAAGCTCGGAGCGCGCACGCGCAGCTCTCCATCTGCTATGCCGGCTCATTCCAACAACCGCCACGGCACGCAGCACGTGGCCGATCCTTCCCCTTCTTGCCCACGCGGGCACGGGGACGCTGCCTGCTGCCGCACTCCTCTAGCGCGACTGCCTCGGACGCCGCCGCGCGCGCGTACGCGGAAGACGCACCGCTGTTGCTTCTTTGCCGCGCGCACGGGCACGGCGGCTGCGCTTGGCAACACCCACCAGCACCATATGCCCCGTGATACTGTGTTTTTGGTTGAGCACGTTCCCATGCTCTGCAGAGACGCGACACACCAGAACTTAAAAGAGTCTAGAGGTCACAGCTGAAAGTGAGATACAACACAGGGAGTAGAAAAAAGATTCTTTACACCCGTCAAAGCTAACCTACTGCGCAGGACAAATGGTTATGTTGCCGTTTGCAGATCGAGCATAAAGATTCCTTTTGGTGCAACGACGAGACAGACTACTACCATCCTGGAAGGGCAGCAGCCTGTTACTTTTGTGCAAGGATCTGACGTAGCCCCAGTATGCATTCTGGGACATGGTCTTTAGTAGTACTCCCACGTTCAGAAGATTCTGAGTTACTTGTCTTCAGAAGTCTCAGCTCGCGGCAGCCGCCAACCAATAAAAAACTGAATTTGAGTGCATTTAAGAAGTATTGTTCATGGGATTATACGCGTGAATGTGGCATTAAACCAAATACCAATACCGAAAGTAAAACATATTCCCATGATAGCATGAATTATTCTCCAGTGAGACCAGGAAGCATGCAATCTGACAAGATAAAAATTATTGAACAAAACACAAACATTGAGTTGGCAACATTTTCCAGTACAAATCTAACCTTCTCGCCCTATAATACATGCTCAAAATCTTCTTCTCAACACAAATTTTGCTAATTAATTGAAACTCTCACTCTTAAACAACTGTAATCTTAAGACTTATAAAGCAGCAAGTATTGACAAACTGCAACCAGTTCTTCTATCTGTATGTACCACTAAGCTCCAAATATGGCTGACGAAATCTGCTCAATATACGACACCACTGCACCAAAGTCAAGTTCTTATTCTGGCTTCGATGCAAGCAGCTTCAAGCCTGCCCCTTCTATGCAATGCAGGCCCTTCTCCATATAGTTGCTTCGATCAAAGTTGGTCACAGCATTTTTGCCACGAATCTCAATGGCAGCAATATCATAAGCTTCTGCTGCTTCTTCCTCAGTTTCTAGTTCAAACAAAAGAAATTTCATCAGCAAATTGAAATGAATTATTTTTCCAAAAAAAAAAAAGGAAAGGGCGATCAGGATTAGGCATGTGCAGCATACTGAAAGTTCCCAGGTAAATGTCTCTAGTTCCAGCAACCAGTCCTATGCGTGCCTGCCATCTCCCATCTTTCTGCCTTCTATCATAGGGACATGATATTAGATGAGTTTGAGAAGTTTTAAGAAAATCTAGTCCTCTGAACAAGCTGAACAAAATGAAAAAGAGAGCTCACCTTGTAACTCCTCTGTAAATAGAAGCCCCTCTTGAGAAGCAGCTACTCCTTCTGCAGGACAAAATAAATTGCCAGTCATTTCTCTATTTAGTACTAGGAATGAATATACCCATGATATACCTTCTCAAGTATGTCACACATTCCTCTCGAGACATGTCCCTTATGTCCTCCAGTTCCTTTTCGTATTCTGAAACCTGGAAGAATATTGACTCATAAGGTCATCATGTACTTAATAATATTACTGGAAAGCAAATGAAAAAAAAACTTGCCAAAAAGTTCAGCTTTGTATTTTGGCCCCAGTATTTAAGAGCAGCAACATCATATGCCCTGGCAGCTTTTTCTTCAATATCATAACTTCCTGCATAGTAGGAAATTTGCAGGAAAAAATCAGATCCTAAACATTAGAACTAAGACAAGGACAGAACTCAAATAAATACTGCTTACCTAAATAAACTGAAGCACCGCCGTGTAGGAACACCATTGCAAGAAACCATTAGTAACCACTCAGAAGTAACTAAATACATATCTATGTTATATCTTTTCTCATTTCCTACAGAAAGAAAAATAACAAAGCTATACGCACCAGAAATCAAAAGAGTTAGCATGAAATAAGTTAAACTACCTTAAGTTCAGGACAATCAAATGCTCTGCCTAATTTTGAAACAACTCAGCAAAGGTCTTTAGCAATATTCAATACTTGTTAAGAAGATCCCCACCTAGGCATATGTTTAAAAACCAGAGCGGACTGGCAATTTGGCCAGGAAAAAAACATGACCTGCGCCAGGTCCAGTCCAGTTCACACAATGGTCCAGCAAATTGGTGAACTGGTAACTCAGGTGGTTCATTGCCCGGTCCGGGTTTTAAAACTATGCTCCTAGGTCTTAGGGAACACAACTCCAAACTTAGATGATAGTAAACACACATTAATAATGCATGATACTTTCTCTTCATGCTGTATAAAAGATACGGACAAATTCAAAAGGTATCTTCGCACACCGCAGTGCGATAGGATCTCACAGCTCATTAAAGGCATCCTCAATATAAGCTTCACTAAGAACAAAACAGCTTGAAATTTAATCATGGACACAATTCCATCCACAGTTATGCCTCTTTTGTCATTTCTATTGAAGGAAGATATTTAAGAAGCTATACTTGGAAGCTAGGTCCGGCTAATGTGTAAATGGTCCCAAAGATGAGATAAACTAGGTGTATCACATAAATTTTGCCTATTAGAAGCTATGTTGAGCCAGTCCACTTTGCTGGTGCTTGATTAACCGATAACAGCACTGCAGCCCAAGTGTGCAACGCTAGCAGTAGTAAGTGAATCAGACACGGAAAAGGAGCATCTCAAGATGCAGATGGGGAACTTGGACATAAAGCAAAGTTGTAACATGCAGAAAAAGCAAATTGCTACCTTCCTGACACAGACCACTAAAGATAATAATATGACATAGAGAAAAATTGCTAGTACAATAGCACTTTAGAGTAATAAATTTCACGTTTATTCTTGTGTTTGTAAAAAATAAATCATATTTAAGCAAATGTGGCTTGGAAATTGCAATGCGAATTTGCACATTTTCTCTACTTCCTAATTATCCTTACTCCTTTCTAACACTGACCATATTAGCCATGACCATCACACAAGGACAGAGGATATAGTAACAGAACATACGAGAAATAAATGCTAGAAATACAGGTCAAATTCTAGCTACCTCAAAAACCTAATATTTAAAACAGCTAGTTCTAATTATAGAATAATTTGATGTAACATACATGGTAAAGATTAGGTGCAGAAAAGGGTAATAGTGATTCAGCTAAAATGTCTACTACTTCCCCTTAGACAGTTAAAAGGGAATACCTTGCTTTCCTTTCCTTCTCCGTCCTTCCATTCTGCAAGAACTGTCCCACAAATGAGCTTCAAATTTCCCACTCCACCTATGCCTGCACAATTGATGATACTTTAGTAAGTAGCTCCCTCTTTGCTTAGAGCAGGAAGGATTTGGTTAGTTAAGCTGGTGAAGTGACAGATGAAACGCATTATTTTGTTTCCACTGATTAACTACAAATTATAAGAACACGCCCGCCAAGCTTACCTGGTCACACCATGGAAACTCGATGACCGGGAGCCAGAAGCTCGCACCGCAGTAATTCCAACAGGAGCACCTGTGGCACCCTTCTCCCCTCTATACCCTACAACTGTTACAGAATTTATAGAATCTCCAAGTTCCTCCGCAGATTCATCCTTCTTGACAACGCTGAGAACTTCAACTCTCTTACCCCCATCGCCACCATCGGCACACCCATCATTTTCCGCCACATTTACCAAAGCATCCTTCTCCTCCACAGGGTTCTTGCTATTCAAAGGGTCCACTGAGTAGTTCTTCACGTCTGTATAGCCTTGAACTTCACCTTCGTCAACTTCCTCATTCTTCGGGAGCTTCTTCTGATCAATACAGCTAGACTCCTCTACCTTCCCGGTGCTTGAACCTTTGCCTCCTGACTCCGCTGCACCTTGCAAGTCACCATTCTCCCTAGTGGCGGCAGCCTCTGCAGTAAATGCTGGCAACGAATTCAGATTGATAGAGTGGCTCCTCTCTATCTTCCCCTCATCCCCCGATTCTCCCGCAGGCTTCTCCTCCTCCAAAGAACCCTCCATTCCCTTCCCCGGATTAACTCCTTCCTCTGATTCCCTCGTCTATGATGGATTGATGGGAGCAAAAACAAAATAACTCCCAGAACCCTAACCTATCTATCAACCTCCCTATTCACAAACTATCTGCAAGAGAGGAGAAAAACGAAAACAATACAAACAAAAATCACACGGTTAGACCTAACGAACTATATGAGAAAAACTACGTAACCACCCTATCGCTCCAAGCAAAACCTAGAACTTGCAAGAATCGGAGAAACCAAGAAAGCGGTGGTGTCCAGTACCTTCGGCCGCAGCCCACAGCAATCGACGGGGGCGGAAGATCCGAAAGCCCCCGAAGATTGAAACAAACGCCCAAGCAAGCAAAGAGAGAAAAAAATTCCTAGCGCGGGTATTAATAACACGGCGAGGCAACAAAAATGGAAAATTTTAACGAGGGAATTGTCTACCGAGGCAGGAAATAAATATAGGGGAGACGGCGAATTCGGGAAGGAAACGACGAGAGGAGGCGAGCTCGAGCCGCGAGGAGGCGGGGGGCGGCTAGTGGAGAGTGATGCAGGAGACAACCAACGAAATCGCTGATGGGAACAAAAAATTTTGGGCAACCCGAGAGAGGAAAGTAACCAAAAAAATCGCTCAGTAATATACGATCGGATACCCCACCTGCAGAAGTGCTGCTAGGATTAACGACGCAGGGGGGGTATGTAGTTTATGTGTGTTTATAATTCGAATCGAGATTTGCTAGTGATAAATCGCGAGCTAATTGGGGGCGTTTGCATCGTGCGCGACGCCCTCGTGATGCGTGCCAGGCTGGGGGCGCCATGCGATGCGAGGCCCTGCACGGTGGCACGGAAACGTGGACGGCCGCGATGCGTTTCGCGTACGCAGAGCGGATCTGCCCCGTTCGGCGTTATGATTAGGGCGGACTGGAACGTTCTAGGGGGGAGACGGGGAGGGAGCTGGTTAATCTCGAGGCGTGCGGTGCAGCCGCCTTGACCGTACGCGCCGCGTGGGCGCTTTGGACGGCTCGGAGTGGCGGACGGTTCGAGGGGGCCGGGATCCTGCGGCTGCCACCGCCTGCGTCGCCGTCTTGACTCCGGCGCTGCAGCGGCGGCGGTGCACCGCGGCCGCGGCCGCTCCCCACCTGAAGTTGAAATTTGGTGGGCTTCTGCGAGCTCATTTACCGGCTGCCACTTGTTAGCAAACGTCAAACTTGTTTCAAAAAAGCAAACGTCACACAATATAGTACTGTACTATACACATCTCAATAATCCAGTTATCTCTTGGCTGTCCACGTTCAAAACTTTCGTAACATACTCGTTTAGGCTAATGGATCCAGCTGAATCAATTTATGTAAATTTATTTTAGAAGAATTAGTGTAAATATTATGCATGGGGATTGGGGAGTAAGAAACCAGCGAGCCAATCTTCACGGGCCTGTCACTCTTGAAGTCGGGCTTCGTGAGAACGGGCGCTACACTTTGGTGGACTTAGTTTTATTGTTATGTTATATACACACATGCTCTGGGACTTGCAACGTCGCGACACCTTGGTCTGGTGTCTTGGGCTAAGTTTTTCCTTAGAGAGAGAGAGGAGGGTGTCTTGGGCTACTTATGCAGGACCATAATCTCTATACCTAAAAATGATGGGAAAACAACTTTATCACGCCCTAGCTAATGTGGGCTTCAGAAACAGCTTGGTGAGAACGATGCTATTGATATAGATGAAAGCAGCGGCAGTTTTCTTACAGGAAGGTTACGGCCCAATAACGCCCACCACTCCTCGCCTTTGGCACTCACCGCGGAGCTAGCTGCTCGGCCCAGTATAGCCTACAGCTTACGGATCGGATTAATGATTCTTTGAAGGCTCACATGCTGTAGTCATTTACACCTTGGGGTGCAAAAAGCCGGGTAATTTTCGACCAATCCGGTATCGAATCCAGTTGATATTAAATTAGGGAAGGGAGTTCGGTATCGATACCGGATAGTTAGAACCGGATTCGGTAGCGAAATTATATGACCGAATAGCACCATTAAACGGCTATTCAGATAATATTCGACTAGATATCTGGCAACAATACTACCAAGAACAGCCTTGTCACCAAGGATCTTACGCTGCTCCGCTCCATCATCACTGCGCGCGCCATGCTGACTGCTTGTGTTCAGCCTCTCCCTGCAACTCCTCACGCTCGTGGCGGTCAACACCGGTTAGGGGGCCGCCACCACTTTCATCACCAACAACGCCGAGGACAAGAACAGCGCAAGTTGGTGTGCTGGCTTGCGTTAATATAGCTTCCACGGGTACTACTCAACGCGAGGTGGAACGTGGTCATCATCGACAAGCCGAGTGGATGTAGGCTTGGGGAACCCAGGAGGATGGGGACAACATACATAGCATAACCATCACTATCCTCACCTCATCCATGTCCAAAATCATTCAAATTACAAAATTAAGCAAGCATCAATCATGAACTAGAAAGAAATAGGAAGGGAAATGTTAGACCATGTGGATGGCTGTGAGTAGAGTGATGATGAATAATTGGCATTTGATTTCCTTTGAAATTTGCGTTTGTGAAAGTTTTGGTTGATTGCAGTTAAAGGTGTCGAGTCCGAGTGGTTTTGGTCTACTTCGAGTAGTTTCGGACTAGTTCGATCGGGGTCCGAGTGGTATCGGACGGCTGTCGAGTAGCAACAGAGTATCGGACGATGCTCGAGTGGAATTGGAGTATCAGACGGTGTCTAAGTAGCATCGGAGGATCGAACGGCTTTGTGTTGGATGGTCCGAACGGCTTTGTCCGATCAGCAAACTTTGACCATGTCTAACTTTGACCATGTTGACTTTGACCATGTCCGACTACGACCTTTTGACCACATTAGGTAATCAGTAAGCTTTGATCTCGACCAGCGAACTGGTCATAGCTACAATACTTTTCCATGGTCGTAGCTATAGTTTCTTGTCTATGATCGTAGCTATAGTAACCGACCGATAGTCGTCAGCTTTACTTGTCGTATTCGATAGTTGTAGAGTTTACTGGTCAGTAGTTGTAGACTTTACTGGTTAGTGGTCTTAGACTTTGTGATCGGTAGTTAAAGACTTTGTGCTCAATTCTTGTAGGTTTCATTGTCTATACTCGTAGACTTCATGGTCGGTACCAGTGATTTAATTCTTACTATCATCGAGTACCTCGATTACTCATGTTTGGCCAGCGGTATGACTGGCTGGGGTAATTGATCGTAGTACTTGGTAGTCAGAAGGACTCGGTATTTGATAGATATGATTTTCATGATCGTGGTCAGCAATCGGGTGTCAGAGATTTATGGTTGGTGCTTGATACTATAGTATGTGTGGTACTTGGTGATTGATAAGATGAGGGTGAGCTTCGAGTGTGCGTATGCTGATGTCAGTCAAGTTGTATAGAACTTGTGTCGGGAAAACGTTCTTTGATCTTTACATATGCAGGTGGGCATAGAGATGATCATGGTCGGTGACGAGGAGAATTGTGACTAGGATTGGAAAGTCTGAGGTATGACAAACACACATGTCATGCGAGGTGGTCGAGCTCACGCTGGAGCATGTGAAGATCAAAGATGGTGGTTTGTGACAAAGCTACAGGCGGTGTGGTCCAGTGGCTTCGACATGAGCGATGATGGTGTGTGATGAAGATACAGGAGGTGATGTTCTGGAAGCTTCATCACGTGTTGGGTTGGGAGCTGTGGATAGAGTCCATAACTGAGAAGATTGAGAGAGTTATGGATAGAGTCCGTAACATGGAAGAGATAGTGATTTGAATAAATCCGTATTAGGAAGGGTTTTGGATCCCTTGATTTGAGAAAGAGATAGAGTTTTGTGTTCATTTTTTAGGCGTACATGGTTTGGACATTAGCCTATAAAAGCAGAGAAGACTAATGACTAATGTGTGACTTTTGAGAGAGAGTACTAGTGTGGTTCTGAGAGGACTTTCGTCGAGAAGGTTTTTAGGGGTGCTTGTGAGGGCCCTTTGTAAATCCACAAAATTTCAACAATAAAGTTAGCCTTGAATCCATCTGATTCTTGATTTGTGTAAAGTAAGTTGGTGATTGCTGGTAATTTGGATCATACGATGACGAGCAAAGGATTGGGTGAAGCGGTCAAATAGATCAATCGATTGAGCGAAGAGGTCGAATAGATCAGTTGATTAAGTAGTTGTACACTAGGCATCTGATCAGGCAATTGGTTTTCGAGCAGTAAAAAACATCATCAATCATCTGAAAACTTCAAAAGGATGGCAACAATCATTTACCCCCTTTGATTGCAGTAATCGATCCTACAAGTGGTATCAGAGCAATGTAGCGATGGAATTAGAGAGGTATGTGAATCGTCCCCCATGCTAGATGGTACTGATTTTGCTTTTTAGAAGTGTCACATGCAAGTTTACATTGAGGCTTAAGGTAACGATGTCTGAAAAAAACGTTTATCAAATTTATGTAGTTCCTACTGATGTTATTGCCGAAAATAAAACAAATGTAGATTTGAATGCACGTCCTCGTAACATGCTTTTTCAAGAAATTTCTCACAAAGAATTTGATCATGTAGCTCACATTGCTTCTGCTCACTTAATGTGGAAAAACTCTTTGCGATTATCACGAGAGAACGACTAAGATTAAGAAAATATGTAAGAATCTTTATCAAACGGAGTACTCGAATTTTGCTATGAAAGCTGGTGAATCTATATATGATTTGTTTTGCCTGTTTTGAAAAGATTTTGAGTAATTTGTGCCATGTTACAGGTCGACGTCCGCGAGAGTGAAAGTGGCATGAGGGTTCATACAGGTTTGGGGGTCCAAGAGGACTGCCTACTCCTATCGGTGGTCTACGGGGGGCTTTGAGGGTTCCTCCTAGAGGTGCACCAGTTTAAAAGCCTTCTTGTATTCCTTGTGTGCTCACTTTACAAATAAGGGATATGTGGGTTATTTATAGGCTTTTTGGCTTGTACAAATGAACAAAATATCCCTTATTGAGATAGCTAGTCTATGAGTACAAGCAAAGGGTATTTAGTCTTACCTAAGCATAACTATATTTTTTGGGCTTGTTCATAGGTGCCTTCCATAAAGCAAGCCCCGTTAATGGAAGGGCATATTATTTCCTTAACATTAGCCCTTTGCCCCTTTACGCTGGAGGGAGCGCTCTAAGGGGCAGTCATGGACCATCATTCTTACCATACTAACATTAGTAGTGAGCTGAGCCCTTGGCACACCTGAACTACTGTTGTACCCAAGATAAGGGGCCAAGAGTGTTGCAAACCCTTAGGTTTAATGCATTTATTTTTGGACTCTCAAAGCGCGGCAAGGTTTCCAACCTGTCCAATCTCGTAGTGTCCGAACCATGGCGGGGGTTGTGAGTCAACTCAAAGCAGGTGCACCCAAGCTATATTAAGGGTTCGCTTGGCTCATTCCATCCTTCATTCAGCTAGTCTGCTTTGGTGTTACCAAGCCCAGCTATGGCATTTGGCCTAGTTGTGGCCAAAAAACCCTTCGGTTGGCCCAACTCGAGTGACCTATGGAGTTGTAAGCCCTAGCTTCTTCCTCCCTCCCCGTAGATGTTGGCTCTTGCTTAGGTGCACCAAGCACCATTCAAGAGAAGGATAGAGGGGAGTGCTCGAGCCAAGGTCTCAATAGCGAGTTGGGCTCCAGCCTTCGGGGGTGCCGAACTCGGGTCTTCTTCGGTGCGGTGGATGCTGGGAGCCCATGGCCGGCAACCAGGGCAAAGAGAGTAGGCACCACACCACCATGGGTGACGGTCGATGCAAGCCAAAGAGGAATCAGCTATGTAAGCCCCCATCAGAGGCTGATATCTCATACGCTTGTGGTGATGCTAAGCATGGTGAGTGATTGTTCCCTTCTTTGTTGATTTTTCCATCTCCTCCCTTCTTGCTTGCCTTGTAGTGGTGTGTACGACGTAGGAGCACACGTGTACGGGTGTCATCATCGAGAGCTAGTAGCAAGGAGTTGGGCGTGAGCAGTCGGCTGTTAGGGCGTGGGCAGTTGGTTGGTGCCAAGGTGTTAGTGAGGCACTAATGATGCTAAGGTGCTTAGCGTACGACTTTGCCAGGGCGCATGGGTTTTATCGGTTGTTGAGGTGCACTTGTTATTGGGGCGCATGACTTTGCCAGGGCACTTCTTTTTGCTTGGGCACATGTCGAGCTAGGTTATAGGGCAGTACCATGAGTTAGCACCAGGGCGTTCTGATGTTAGGGGCACAGAGAGGGGCGCTGGTGGCCCAGTTGCCAGGTTGCCGGTGGGCTAGCTACCAAGGCATCGGATGGCTGACCGCCAGGGCACCAGTGGACCGATTGTCGAGGCACCGAAGGCTAGCTACCAGAATGCTCAGAGGCTGGTTACCAAGGGTACTTTGCATTGGGGTGCCTAGGACTAAAGCAGGCATGCAAATAGGTGTTGGGCACCAGTGCGTTCAATGCCAGGGCACTGGGAGCCAACGGCGCAGAGAGGGGCGTTAGATGGTCGACTGCCAGGGCGTCGGTGGACTGACTACCGGGGTGCTGGGTGGTCGACTGCCAAGGTGTTGGATGGCTAGCCGCCAGGGTGCTAGTAGGCTGGCTGTCAGGGCGCCAAAGGCTAGCTGCTAGGGGCACTGGGCACCGGGGCATTGGGAGCCAAGGATGCAGAGAGGGGTACCAGTGCAAAGGCATCAGATGGCCAACTGCTAGGGCTTCGGTGGACTAGCTGCTAGGACACCGGGTGACCGACTGCCAAGGCATTGGATGGCTGTTTGCCAGGAGGCCGGCTACCAAGGGTGCCAATGCTTGAATGTCAGGGCGTTGGTGGGCATGTCATCCGGACATTAGGGCACCTAGACTTAGCGCAGTTGATTTTTAATGATAGGGCATTGAGAGTTTCGTAGGGCACCTATGATGGCATGCATGCATGATTAACTATCATTTACATGATTTCATCTCCTGCATAATGTATGTGCATATTGGGGTTTCTCTGCTGAGTACTTATCCACTTTGCATTGCTGGTATCACAAGTTTTCAACGCTCTGCCACAATGACTAAGGACTTCAATCTCTTCCACCAGGGAAGGGGAGATGAAGGCCAGGCCAAGTAAGCTAAGATGGATGACTTGCCATGCGACGATCTTGACGAGGAGGTCAAGATTCTTAACGATGGTACTGACAAGGAGGTTTCTTGTGGGGGTTGAGCCTCTTCCCTTACCAAGGCAAAGAAGGCAGCACTGGTAGCACCTGTGAGCCACCTCACATCAAGAGACGTCATGTGGTCAGGACCAGACGAGCTGTAATACCCTAAATTTGCAAAATGGAAATATTAGAGATAAATGAGAGTTTTACCGTCAGACCCATCGACTTTTTGAATGTCGATTTAGTGTCGCGCGTAGGGTTCCTGCACCATCCCGGGACGGCCGGCACCATCTAGAGAGCCGTATATTTAGCGCTCTCGGGTTCCCGGACCGCTTAGGGACATCGGCACCGCCTCGCGTTTGGTGTTCATCATCCGCAAATTTTAACCTTACTCACACCGATTTACTGCGCAGAGAAGAGCACCAAATAGTATAAGGATGCCATTGGACCAAAAGCCCATAGTGCCATTACACCAAAGCAAAAGGGGAAGGGCAAAGTGCCATTTCACATTGAGAGTGATGGGCATGCCTCTTAAGTAGACAAGACAACGCAGCCACCTTTACCTGCTCCACTCTCTGCCACAGCCACAAAGCCATCATTTCACCACCCCCCCAGCCGAGAGAAAGAGAGGGAAGGCAAGGAGCAAGACAAGAAGAGGAAGGTTGGAGCGGAGCCAGGGTGGGAGCAGAAGCCGGCGTAGGAGCAAGAGGTCGGCGACCACCTCGATCCTCCCAACCGTGAGCCCAAGAACCGTGCAGTAAACGTAGTAGCCAAAGCAAGCACAAACATGTAAGAAAGCGGTGAGGGAGGTGCACTGCCCTGAGTAGAAGAGGGCCGCAAGGCGCCGGCGCCGCATCGGTGACCGGCGGCACTTGTAGGGGCGACGGTTGTCGGTGACAGGAGGTGGCGCGGCCGCCCGAGAGGAGGCACAGGGGCCGTGGCCAAAATGCGGCGGCCGCGCCGACCGTGCAGATCGGGCGGCATCGCCCACCGCCGCCAGCACAAAGTGGGGCGGCGGATCCACCTCCGAGCAGCCGGATCCGGAGGCGGCGGCCGGTGGCCGATCCACCCATGGCCGACCGGATCCGGAGGGCGAGGGGAGCAGCGCGCCGGGCGGCGGTGCAGTGCCCATCCATGGCCGGCCGGTCCGAGAGGGAAGGAGGGGAGGGAGGCGGAGGCCGACAGGGGCGACGCCGCCGCGCCGTCGCGAGCCGTGAGGCGCGCCGGGCGCCGCCCGCGCAGGAAAGGGGGAGGAGGCCATTCGGCCGGAAGGAGTGAGGGGAGGAGAGACGGCGTGGAAGGTGGGGTTAGGGCCTTCGGCCGAAAAAAAAAGAGAATGGGAGAGAGAGGCCGAGTAGGAAAAGAAGGGAAAAAAAAGAAGAGAGAAGAGAAAAGAAAAGAGGAGGAAAAGAAAAGAGGAGGAAAAAAGAATAGGAAAGGAAAAAGGGTTTCGGGCCTGCGTGATGTATCCTCAAAAAAAACCCGTGCGTTTACGTGAGCTCGAGATATACGTGTAGGGCCGTCGCCGCCTATTTAATATATGGTTTCGTTCAAGCGGTAAATCGGATTAATTGCTTGTCTAGGTGGAGGCCCGAGTCGACGCCGCCGCATGACGCTCCACTCCGTTTGGTTAACAGGCAAGTACATGGTAGAGCGTTAGACCAAGATTTATGAATATGCGATGTTTATCTGGTATGATGATATTTATGTAGTAATGCGTTGATTACATGATATCTACGTGGAAATGTGATATTTACCTGACATAAGGTTGCATGGTAAATGATGGCAATGATGATGGAGTGAGGTAGGCAAAGATGCTTGTCTACTAGTAATGCTAGTGATGAGCGTGAATATGATCATGGGCATGTGCATTTGCATGAGGAGCACTCAAGAGTGAGGGCGGTGAGAAAGTCCCTAGCTATGAGTAAAGCTAGTGGACTAATCCGGAGTGCTCTTGAGTAAGACCTACTTCGGTAGGCCTCCACGGAGTGGAGGGGTCCCGTGCCTATGAGGCGGGGCCCACGATGGGTGAACATCGACGGTGTTCACTCGCAGCATACCGTACTTGCAAAGTGAAGAGCATATGAGCATGTAGAGTAATGAGGCATGGCATTGCTTGGCTATGAGAATGATGTTATGAACGTGATGATATATGTGCATTATGGTTATATGCTTGCTTATGTTGGTAATGTCTATTGTTCTATTATGTACTTGCCGAGTCTTTGGACTCACCCTTGCTTTGTTGTTTTTTAGGTAACTATTGAGGACGCCTTGCATGGCGGGTGTAGCACATGAATGACTTCACGTTCTTGCAAAGACATCACATATCTAGCTTTTGGTAGTATGTTTAATTCCACTAGTAAGTTAGAAAAGTTGCTTAGGAATGGTATGGTGCAAGTGATTATTACTTGATCAAGGTAGAGTTTGTTTCAATTGTTTGGCGATGCCTAAAAGTGGTATTAGTATGCAATGATGGTAGCACTCTAGGTCCGATGATGGGCGGGTGTTACAGCTTGGTATCGAGCGGGCGTTAGGTCCGTGGTAAAGAAATTTGACAATATAGGTTAATTATTCAACTAAAATTTGACTTAGGCCTAATAATTAAATTAAAATTTGACACATGGTGCACCATAGGATGGGAATGGGTCTTACATTGTATTTACGCTTTGCAGCCTTGATGTTGATCTGTCTTTGTTGAAATGGATGTTTGTGAGCAAGTGCGTGTGATTGGCCATCCGTCTTGAACAGAGATGCCGAGCTAGATGACGCGGACGCAGTGCACGATAGGATGGATTGGGTCAAGCATTGCGCTTTTCATTAGTCATGTTGTTGATTTGTAATGCTTGATGTTGATGCTTGTGGGTTGATAGCAAGCATTTGAACTGGTTATTTGTGTGTCCTACGGGACTTTGCCGTGATTGTGTCGTGTACCGATGCAATAAAGACTGAGACCGTGGCCACCGGAGAGGCTCGGTCATGTTGCCATTTGTGGCATTGAGGTAGTGATGTTTTGCTTTAGTTTCGGAAGTTGGTTCCTTTGGTTAGCAACTCGTTGAGTTGTTTGATAAATACCGATAGTGCGGAGTGTTCTATGCAAGTTTGGTATTCGGAGAATTCGATTATATGAATGATTGGAGTGACTTGCAAGATGAGACCAATATTTTGGAGAAGGCAATATCCAATAGTGGTTGAAGTGTTGGATTAGGCGTGTGTGGGATATGGTGGTTAAAGTAGCAAGTTGGTAGGACATGATATTCTAAATTGTGAGAACCCAGGAGAGTAATTAACTTTAGTTATGATTGTGGGATCAGAGTTGATTTGAATCCAATGGGGATTTAGTGGTTACATGAGTAGCGGCATAAGGCGATCCATTTCGCTAATAATTGATTTGAATTATTGGTGAACCAGCTTGGTGATTACGTTGCTTAGACTATTGAGCCACATCGAATGACCGGTTTTACTTTGGTCCCAATTGGTAAACCTAGCTAGGTGATCGAGACTTGCTAAAAAAAAGGGTGTGTTAATCTATTGTCTTGGTGGAAAATCCCACATCTGGAGTTATCCTTTCAAGTGGTAATAGGCGAATGATTATAAAACTAAGCCCGCCAACCCGCACTATGATTGATTATTATAGTCACGACCAATGTTTTGGAAGATTCTAATAGTTGTAATGTTAGAATTCTATTGGGATTAGTTGGGAGGATAAGAATGAGGATGTTAATGTCGAAAAGTCTCTCACCTAAATTGAATGGAGAAGAATTGTTGTAGGGTCGTGAGACTTAAATTCGAGGATAAAGTTAATGACATTTTGGTGAGATTTGATGGCAATATTTAAGCATGAGTTGGTGGAGTTGCCATTGCATTTTGTAGGAGATCATATGCACACTTACGGAAGTAGAACAGACGGATTCTATGCTTAAAAGCAATTGTGGTTTATAAAGGTGCATTCGATGTGTGCTAAAATCAGGGTGATTGATCATTCTTAAAGTTGAGTCGCGCGTGATTAGTTAGCGCTTGGAAATTAGGTGCTCATGGGATTATTTATTTATCAAAGAGCCTTGACCACATCTTGTGGTATGCACGCTTGATAGTTGTTATGATTGTGTTGTTTTGTGCTGATGCAGGTGGTAATGTTTGATGAACTATAGAGTAAATATGGAAGAATAAAGTATCCGTGAGCCGTGGAAAGGTTCAAGATGGGATACTAAAAGTCAATGACTTATGAATTAGCGAATTGACATTTGCTAATGCAAGTAAGCATGACAAGAGGTCTTCGACTTGTTGTGGTTATGGGAAAGAGAATTTTAATTGGTTTCTATGTTGGTATTTGGAAGAAACACTTTGTGTTTTGGCGTGCATTATCATTTGGAGTTCATGACTTGAAGGAGGTCATGTTCAGTGCTAGCAATGATGAGTGCTTGGAGGTATGGTAGGAGATCTGCGTGACTTACATATTGATTTATGTGCATGTGTTATGAGTGCTACCTGACTTTCCTCACTTCTGCATATGAGATTTCCCGGACGAGTGGTCTGTGGCGCTCCCGAACGCGTAAGTTTCGGGCGTACCTAGAACGGTCTCAGGCGCATCAGAATGAGTCCTGAGCGTTTCCCAAACATGTAATTTCGATTGTCTTGAGTTGAGAGTCTAAAGTGGGCCCGGACGCGTCAACTAGGGTAATGTAACATTTGGATTTTGTTGCATCTCTCCGTTTTCTTGGTGTTAATTGCCTATTGTGCTTGTTGTGATGTGATGCTATGGCCAGAGGGAATGGTTCTCCTGTCTAGGCGTTGCATCATTGAAAGTTGTTGAGATTTTGTTTGGTTTTCTGGATGTTTAAATTTGGTAGACTTCTTAACTCTGGAGGGTTGCTGAGGGATTGGAATCCCTTGTTCTCGAAACGAATGTTAAATTCATAACATGAAGCTCTATTAGGCTTAGATCTATAGTGAGCTAGTTGATATGTTTGTGTGGTTAATAGAGTTCTGAGTTGATCTTATGCCATAATCCTGGTGGGAAATTGATTAGGGATAAAATTGGCCTTAAAGGCAAAACCGATGGTCGATTGTGTTATCGCAACTAGAAGCATCTATGGGAAATAATGGTGACTGATGTTACATTTAAACTGGTAAAGCATGGGTAGCGATGAGTTTGGGATTTTGGTGAAAGAACTTCCCTGACTTATGTTTTGGGGTAATCATCGCTAGGTGTTAAAGTTTTAGATTGCTTGATTTCAATAACATAGATCGAGGATGATACTGATATCGGAGTTACTGGAGGAGTATCGAGAATCTTGGTCTATGAGCCTCAAATTTATTGACAGTTAGTAGAGGCTAAAAGATTGAGGTAAAGTTAAAGTAGAGCTATTGGAAGATTTAGTTATTTAATGTTAAATGAGATCCTAATGGAGCTTACCTCATTTTGTAGATGTGAGAGGTTGAGAATTGGTATATGATTTGTTTTATCCACCATGTTTGGTGATCATTATTTAAAGAAGTAATCAGGGGTGTAATCCATTACATGGGTAATTGGAATGTTTTGATATGACGAACCATGGGAACCTATTATTCTTGCTAAAAGAGTTAGAGAGAACTATCTTTGCAAGTTTAGTCACATGGATGTGTGATCGATACTGATTTTAAGGGACACGAAGTAAAATATATCTCGTTATCAATCAGTAGTGATTGATCGATAATCAAAGGACTATTTTGGGTTCCCCGATTTGGGAATTTGTTCATGGCCACTTTGAGGATAGTGGATTTAAGTGAAAGATGCGTATTTCCGCCTTTTACTTGTGGGCTAGGTGGTTTTGGCTAAGTCGTTATCCTTATACCTAAAGAATATGCTTTCTTTTCTTGGAAAAGGAAAGGCTAATTTGGGGAATAGAAATATTTCGCATGGTTTATGCAGCATAAAGTTGGTTGTTAGGTTAAGGATTGATTTCTGCTCGGTTTTCACTGAGTGGATTTATTGTGATGAAATGGTTTCCGAGAGGAAACAAAATTTCCTTCCGTTTGAGAGAAGGGTTGATGTTTGTGGATGAATGAGTTGATTCCATGAATGTTGCATGATACTTCTCTTGTATAAGAGAAGAGCTCTCCTTGTTGCAAATAAGGGTAGCCTTGTTTCTTTTGTGCAAGTAATGAGAGTGTTTCTGAAAGATTGAGGGTTTCTTATGCCGAGGCATGAGAATTGAGTCTATGCACGAGTGCATAACATGTTTCATGTGTCGATGTTGAGAAAGTATCATAGAAGTACCCGGACTTGTTCTCCATGGGTACGAAGTTAATGTTATGTTATGTGCGCTTATTACATTTTGTTCTTTCGTGCATATTGTTGAATGCCGACTGGTCGAATTCATTAAGGGGGTAGAATGTAATACCCTAAATTTGCAAAATGGAAATATTAGAGATAAATGAGAGTTTTACCGTCGACCCATCGACTTTTTGAATGTCGATTTAGTGTCGCGCAGGGGTTCCTGACCATCCTGTGACGGTCGGCACCATCTAGAGAGCCGTATATTTAGCGCTCAGAGGTTCCTGACCGCTTAGGACGATCGGCACCGCCGCTTTCGGTGTTCATCATCCCGCAAATTTTAACCTTACCTGTCACCGATTTACCTGCCGCAGTAGAAGAGCACCAAATAGTATAAGGATGCCATTGGACCAAAAAGCCCATAGTGCCATTACCAGCCAAAGCAAAAAGGGGAAGGGCAAAAGTGCCATTTCACATTGAGAGTGATGGGCATGCCTCTTAAGTAGACAAGACAACGCAGCCACCTTTACCTGCTCCACTCTCTGCCACAGCCACAAAGCCATCATTTCACCACCCCCCCAGCCGAGAGAAAGAGAGGGAAGGCAAGGAGCAAGACAAGAAGAGGAAGGTTGGAGCGAGCCGGGGTGGGAGCAGGTTTGCCGTAGGAGCAAGAGGTCGGCGACCACCTCGATCCTCCCAACCGTGAGCCCAAGAACCGTGCTGTAAAAGTAGTAGCCAAAGCAAGCACAAACATGTAAGAAAGCGTGAGGAGGTGCACCGCTCGAGTAGAAGAGGGCCGCAAGGCGCCGCCGCGCTCGGTGACCGGCGCACTTGCAGGGGCGGCGGTTGTCGGTGATGAGTGCGCGGCGCGCCGCCGAGAGAGAGGCACAGGGGCCAGTGGCCGCAGCGAGGCGGCGCCGCCGATCGCGTTAAACGGCGGCATCGCCCCACCGCCGCAGCGCACAAAAGCGGCGCGGATCCACCTCCGAGCACCGATCCGGAGGCGGGGCGCGTGGCGGCCGATCCACCCATGGCCGACCGGATCCGGAGGGGCGAGGGAGCAGCGGCCGGCGGCGGTACTGGCAATGGCCCATCCACGGCCGGCCGGTCCGAGGGAAGGAGGGAGGGAGGCGGGGACAGTGGGGCGACCGGCCGCCGCCGCCGCCGGCCGCGAGCCGCAGGGGCGCTGGCGCTGCCCGCGCAAGAAAGGGGGAGGAGGCCATTCGCCAAGGAGTGAGGAGGAGAGAGACGGCGTGGAAGGTGGGGTTAGGCCTTCAAAAAAAAAAAGAGAATGGGAGAGAGAGGCCGAGTAGGAAAAGAAGGGAAAAAGAAGAGAGAAGAGAAAGAAAAGAGGAGGAAAAGAAAAGAGGAGGAAAAAGAATAGGAAAGGAAAAAAGGGGTTTCTGGGCTGCGTGATGATCCCCCTCAAAAAAACCCGTGCGTTTTACGAGGCTCGAGATATACGTAGTAGGGCCGTCGCCTATTTAATATATGGTTTCGCTCAAGCAGAATCGGATTAATTGCTTGTTCAGGTGGAGGCCCCGAGTCGACGCCACAGCGACGCTCCACCCGCTTGGTTAACAGGCAAGTACATGGTAGAGCGTTAGACCAAGATTTATGAATATGCGATGTTTATCTGGTATGATGATATTTATGTAGTAATGCGTTGATTACATGATATCTACGTGGAAATGTGATATTTACCTGACATAAGGTTGCATGGTAAATGATGGCAATGATGATGGAGTGAGGTAGGCAAAGATGCTTGTCTACTAGTAATGCTAGTGATGAGCGTGAATATGATCATGGGCATGTGCATTTGCATGAGGAGCACTCAAGAGTGAGGGCGGTGAGAAAGTCCTAGCTATGAGTAAAGCTAGTGGACTAATCCGAGTGCTCTTGAGTAAGACCTACTTCTGTAGGCCTCCACGGAGTGGAGGGTCCCGTGCCTATGAGGGCGGGCCCACGATGGGTGAACATCGACGGTGTTCACTCGGCGGCACCGGTATTTGCAAAGTGAAGAGCATATGAGCATGTAGAGTAATGAGGCATGGCATTGCTTGGCTATAAGAATGATGTTATGAACGTGATGATATATGTGCATTATGGTTATATGCTTGCTTATGTTGGTAATGTCTATTGTTCTATTATGTACTTGCCGTCTTTGACTCACCTTGCTTTGTTGTTTTTTTAGGTAACTATTGAGGACGTCTTGCATGGGCGGTGTAGCACATGAATGACTTCACGTTCTTGCAAGACATCACATATCTAGCTTTTGGTAGTATGTTTAATTCCACTAGTAAGTTAGAAAAGTTGCTTAGGAATGGTATGGTGCAAGTGATTATTACTTCTTGATCAAGGTAGAGTTTGTTTCAATTGTTTGGCAGATGCCTAAAAGTGGTATTAGTATGCAATGATGGTAGCACTCTAGGTCCAGATGATGGGCGGGGTGTTACACGAGCGCCCCTACCCTCTGAAGGGTTACAACATTGCGCTCAAGGCCTGGTTTAGGGTAATAGCCACACCGAACATAGGGTTATTATTCTCCCAGAAGAAGGCCCGAACCTATATAAAAATTCACGTGTCTTCTCTCTGCATGACCATAGTATAGTCTTCTAAGAGTTTCCCTGAATACAAATAAATTATATGTAAGTAAGATCAATATTAAAATATCGACACACGCCTTCATGGTGGACCGCCTCGCACCATATAAGGCGTGGTGGAAAACAGAGTGTAGGGAGGCGACGCAGTGGAACGGAGGTTAGGGGATGATGGAAGATGGTCGTGTGGTTTTACTAACGGTTGCACAGGGGGCGCTTAGACGCGATGGGTCATGATTGGGTGCGGCTCCAGTTTCAATCAAAGCATAGAATATCATACGCATAATAGCGCTATCATGTATGTATATACACAGGGGCGGAACCAGCCATGCCTAAGTCCCAGGCTGGGCCAGCTACTCTTAGGTTGACTCTTAGGTGAACTCTTTTTTTTGTGATTTTTCATGAATTTTGCGTAGGCTTTGATTACCAGGCCTTGGGCTACAACCCAGGTAGCCTGAGGCCTAATCCTGCCACTGTATATACACAGTGTTTGTGTGTGTTGTTCTTTACGTATGTAAGTGTGGTGAGGTCGAAGAAGACTTGAGCGAGGCCGGAATTGACATGAATATATATCTCACCCCCTAGAAATCTTTACGGAGACACTGGACGTTAGGTCACTGGTGAAACATGGCTAGGCTGGTCCAGACCTAATATATGCCAGACAGAGATTTTTACTATACTACTCTCATGTGAAAAGATGCTTCTGGCAGTCGTTAACACTGAGTGGTCAGATCTTGACTGGTACAGTTGGTGTTCACATTTTTGACCGTGCAAGCGTACGTGCAATAATTTTTTTCACACGAGATGTTACGTACTAATATATGCTCCAGAGTAATTAGTAGTACTACGGACGTGTGTTTAACATAACACCTCTCTTCTGAATTTTCAAGAGGCAAGAGCTAAGTTAGTGCACCGTCCTGTAGCTAGTCTCTCTCCTTAGGTCGACCAATGCAAATAATCGTGGTACGGAGTACTACGTACCTAAGCTTAACTATAGCTAGCTTCAACTAACACAACAAACTCTTGATCCATAGCTGCGCCGTGCAGCTAGCCGTGCCATTCATTGGCCAAGCTAGTACTCAACTCAATGACCCCAGCTGAAAGATAAAATAAATTAGAAAGCAAGACTTTTTGGCTTCCCTGCGGTCGTCGAGCTAGCTAGTGCATGTACATACGTAGATCATGCTGTTGGTAGTAGCATGCATGTGGGGTTCCTTGCAGAGCCAGCAATGGTGTCCGCCCATCATCAGCAATTAAACGAACCTTGCTAGCTAGCTAGACTTTGTGCCACATGCATATATTATACTTCGCCGATCGAAGAAACTTGCACAGCAAATGGCTGTTCATACAAAGAATAACGCATACCCTTGGCTGCGCCAAATGCACGTAATTAGTTTGTTATGGGCTAGTACAGTCTTCACTGTACGTGCTCTTGATGAACGCGCAGCCAAAAACCTCACAATTAAATTTCTCACGGTAAACTCATAGTATAAAATTCGTATATTGCCACTCAAACTTCGATACTTATAACTGTGTGCGTGCAAGCGAAGACGGCAAGTTAGCCGGATCGATGCTTTTCGCCCGCACTGTAGGGTGGCGCGCTTCTCCCTCGGTCGTCGTCCGGTGCGCCGATGGGGCATGTGGGGCGCGCGCGTCGCAGAGAGAATCAGGAGAGGATCGACAGCATCCACACAGCATTAACAGCCGAGCAAAACAAGGCTATTGACGCGAACCTTTTCCTGATCCCCTCATCTGTTTCTTTCAGGCTAATTAAAGAAAGGACAAGCCCAAGTGGAGAAACATGCACTGATGCACAGAGAGAATCCGGGCGGGCTAGCTAGCTTGTCACAGCGTTGTGCCGTCGTTTGGCTGCGGCCGCGGTTTATGATTTTTTGCTGAAATATTTGAATTTTGGCTATTTACGGTACATATGACGGAGAGAGATACTCACTTGCGATTTTGGCTGGTACAGATGTTGGGCTTTTAACGTGTACATCGTTTAACTTGTAGACCCCATCTTGAAAAAATACTTTGTTTGAAAGTTAGGTACTATAACAAAAATCAAAAGCCGCCAGCTTCGGAGGAAAAGAACAGCCCGTAGTAGCATTAGAACAGTCGGAACGCAAGTGGGTCACGCCATGCATGCCAAGTGAAGCTTAGCTTCCATTTCACGTGCGTACGGGTAGAACCGAGGGGGCTAGCTGGGAAGCAAGCCAGCAACCATGAAAGCCAGGATCACTTGGCTAGCTAGCCCTTGCACACTTGCATACCTTAATTATATGTGAAAAATATATTTCTTGTAGTACTTAGCCAACTAAAGTTAAAGCTGGAGCAGTACACCATGATGATGATATTAATTTGCTCTAGGTAGTAGTGGTCGGTCGGTTGTCTGTAGAGGACACAACTCGATCCAAGCCACCAACTAAATTTACAGATCGGAGAGAGGAAGGGGACAACAGAAGAAAAAAAAAAGGAAGACGAGAGGAGCTCCGAGGGAACACATGGGGCAGCAGCTAGAGCCTAGAGGAGATGACGAGAGCTAAAGCGACGATAAGCTTAGGCCCTAGCGCTAATGCCCTACATACCGATTGAAGCTTAGAGATACCACAGTAGCTAGCTAGTACATTTTGCGACCCAGATGATCAGATCTAGGCAGAGATAAGAGAGAGAGAGAGAGAGATACATATGTAGATACATATACCCTAGCTAATTAAGCTCTCGTGGCCAGAGAATGCCGCCGCTTAATTGGCGTGCAGAGACGGTCGTCGCCGGCCGGCGTGCCGGTGCTGTAGCTAGCCTGCTGATCAGGAGCGGAGGATGCTGCGGAGGATCTCGGCGCCCGGGCTGTTGTGGTCCATGGTGGCCATGAGGTCCGAGAGTCGGTCGCTGAGGTCGTCCACCTCCCGGTGAAGGCTCTTGATGTAGTTACACGTTTCCTTCAGTAGCTTCGTCGTCGACGCCTGCGTTAACGCCACATTCATTAATTACTCCTTTCATACAGAACACACACAATGCAACCACCTACTTACTCTGTTGCCCACGCACACCATATGGAGTGTTGCATGATGGTACAGAATATCTAATGTGTGCATGATTATCGTTTGGTTAGTTACCTGGCTGGAGCCACTGCGGCGAGAGTTGGGGAGCAGAGTCTGGAGCTTGGAGATGAGCTCGTTAATCTCCTCCACAGAGATGGAACCACGGGACGACCTCCGGCTCGACATCGTCGTCCTCCTCGTCGCCGGGCGGGATGAGCTAGTTCTGCAGCTACCCAAGCGAGGCTAAGCTGGGTGTGGTTTTGAGAAGTGTACGTGTACACACACCGGCGCAAGTGAGGGAAGAGGAGCTCGCTCGGCTCAACTGCTGAACAAGGGCGCTAGCTAGCAAGTTCTGCGATAGCTGGAGGGGTGTGTGTGAGGGAGACAGAAAGGGAGAGCCGGAGAGGGTGTCTTTATAAGGAGAGACGGGGACCGATCGAGATGCCTATGAGAGAGAATTCGTTAATTAACCACACTGGCTGTGGGAAAAGTAGGAACGAAATAGACTAGGAACGAGTACGGCTCTGACGTCAGGAGGTTTGCAATCATACGCCCTACTCGCGGATAAATCATCGTAATCATATCTATCTGACGCCGTCAGATTCATTCTACATAAAAAAGAAAGATTACAACGACAATGGCAATGAGTACACCAAAAGAATGTTCCACCCGCAACAAATGAGAATAACGTATGAAGTATTTTTATTTTGCATGCGCAATAATGCTACACTTATTGCAACATCAACAAAAATTGTGAAAATTAAAATCTCTCAACAAAAAGTTACTAGACATCATTGTATAACAACATCAACACTTAGATGGAGAGGATATAATATTTTGGATAGTGAGGTGCAACATCTCGAGAATTCATAATGCACGTCTCAAATCACATATTGCAACAAATCAAATGACTTACTGCAACAAATCAAATCACCTAGTGCAACAGAAAAAACTATCACTATAGCAAACACTTAACTCATTGGCATCGGCCTCGATGGCAGCGGCGTGCAATGTGCTCAACCTCAAACTCCAAGATGGTGTCATAGCACCTACCTCCTTTCTCTACTAGAAATAAAGCTCCCTTCTAGGTGGTTGACGAAGTCCTTGGTGAGGGCAGAGTCCCTTCTAGTGGACAGCTCTCTTACTATTGTCGTAGCATGCCAACATGAAGGTCTGGAGGACGAGGAAGTACTAGGTGTGGTAGATGCCAGAGCACGCCAAGAGGGGCTACAGGAGCAGTGGTGCATGTGGGCGGCCACACCGCGCTAGTGTGGGGGAAGGCATAAAGATGAAGCACAATGAGCAAGTCATGGCTTGCAAGACCACCAGTGTGAATGAAGGGGGAAAGTAGCTGTTTGAATGAGTGGATAAGAAAAGAAGTGGATGAGTGGATAAGAAGTGGGAAAATGGCTCGAAGCTTGTTAATCACATGGCAGTAGATGGAGAGCAGATGCAAAGTCTAATGTTTTGTTCGCGTCAGACGTCAGACACAAGGATGCCTGATCCGAACAATAGTGCCATACGCCTTGTTTGTCGTCCCATCATTGTAATGCAAGCACCTATGAACCGTTTGACCCTTCATGTGAGGCAAGTACAAAACAACACTTCTCCTTATGAAAGAAAAACAACACCACCCAGTTTTCTACTCGAGGTACTCATCTCATCGAGCCACCTCCTCGCCCGCAGCATCACCTCTCTCGGTTCAAAATTTCTTCATGAAATCCACCCAATGGCTCATCTGATACAAAAAAAATGTTGTAGATTTCGTGTGTGCAACATTGTGTAGCAATAGTTGCAACAATGGGGTGAAACTTTGAAAAAATCTAACTCTCTCAGTGAAAGAACTATTGCAACATTGAAAAATAGCACTTTCAACATTTAAATTATGCATGTGCAACACTGCCCAACAACTGTTGTAAACATAAAAATAACACTATCTCATGGGACCTAGCGCCACTTATTGCAACAAAGCCCCTTTTACTACAACAAACACACGACTCACAGGACTTGGCCTCAACAGCGACAGTGGCACGCTCGGTCTCCAGCTCTGAGATGGCAATTTAATGCTGGGAGAGGTTGTTGACGCTGTGACCTAGCGTCGCCCACAACTCCCACCTGAGAGGTTGGAGGAGGCGGCGCCACACTCTATAGAAGCATCCTACCTCGCTAGAGCCTCTTCTATGGCTGTATGATGTCTCTACTTTGTGCCTAGCTGCGATCTGCTTGCTCCACTTCTAGTGGTTACGATGGCAAACCATACTACTCTCTATTTAATGAGAAAGAGAGGCTTTGGGGTTGGGTTCGAGTCATAGACAAGTTATCAAAAGGAGAAGTAGAGAGGAGTACTGAATAACTATATTACATAAGTGGAAATAGAAGAAAAAGCCATATATATGAAAAATAGAGAAAGAAGTAGATGGAGTGTGTTGACGACCAAAGTGGTGGGACATTTGATGAAAGACTCTAGAAAAAAAGAACAGATGGACATCATCTTATTTTTCACCGTCCATTAGGGGTGTGTTTGGTTGTCTGAATCTCCTTCGTCCTGGCTGGGTGGATCCGTATAATCTGAGAAAGAGCATGTTTGGTTGCCTGTATGAGTGGATGCAGCCTATATGAGCGGATGCAAAAATACACCCTTATCCTGGATGGGTGGATACGCTCAAAATGAGTTTCACTTGCCATCCTGGATGGGTTGATGCAGTGTGTCTTATGCGGTCCCACGTGTCGATCTCGTGTTTGGTAGATCGCATCCGCTCATACAGAGCAACCAAACAAAGATCTCGCTTTTTGCATCCGCTCATGCAACCTCACCAAACATCTTCTTTTTCTGAAATACGATTCCACTCAGCCTGCATCCACTCAGTCAGGATATACGATACAATCTCCATCCACGAACCAAACACACCCTAGATGTACGTGAAGTAGCGGAAGACTACAAGGAAAAAAAGGAGGGGTTGGGGTGGGCCCACTTGTCTCTCTCGGTCTAATCACTGTGGAGTCACCCCTCGGCGTGGCCCACCGGTTGGCAGCTCGTGGGCCTGCCTAGTTATAATATGCTATGACCACCCACCACTTGCCACGTGCCCATACCGCGTTGCGGCCACTGATGTACCTGGGAAAAAACACCCGAGCTAACTGGAGGGGTTGAAATCAAACTTCAGTCCCTTGTCTTGTATCTATACAGTGATATTTATACTTCAAAATAACATATATTTATGATTGAAGAGAGTAGAACACTATCTTAATTAAGCATGTAATATGTATAATAAAGGCATCTAACACTAGAGATTAATGCCTAAATGTCATACGATGATTACAGACGTGATGCAACACGTACGCCCAATAAAGCTTGAGCCTCACCTCCCCCGGTGGCAAGAACCCCTCCCACCCCCCGCCTGCGGAGGCCAGCGACCAATAAGACCGGTGACGTCGACCCACAGAGAGGGTCAGCTGCAAAGAAAAACAAAACCTGGTCAAATGGTCAGCCCATTGCCCTTAAGAGACCAACAAATTTATCTCATCGGTCCATCAAGACACCAGCTCCAACTCACAAACCTAGCAATAATAACTGGATTTCCAAAGGAGAGACGCGCTGGCGCACAACACAACGCAGAGGGGGCTAGGGGCTACCAGGCGAGGGCGTGCATAGAAAGGGGGCCGTTGGACTAGAGCCGGGGGAGCCAAATCTAGTGACGAGCCAGCCGAAGGGAGGCTGATACGGGGGCAAGATCGCCGGGGGGGGGGGGCGAACCGAGGCAGCGAAGGGGGTCAAGCCGAGGCAGGGGGAGGGCAGACCGGGGTGGCGAGGGACGAGCCGCCACCAACGAGTGTGGGCAGTGCTGCGAAGGAGCACCGGGCCAGCTGCGCGACCGCGCCTTGTGTTGCTACCTACCTGGAGAAGACGAGGAGTGAGGCTGTGAGAGGAAGACGAAGAGTGAGTTTGTTTGAGATTGATAGAGGAGACTTGAGGTGTCATCTAAGCTTTGAGGCCCCGAGGGAGGATGGAGACTAGGGAGGTTAGAGACTGAAGAGTGAAATAGGGGGAGATGTTAAGCTGGTGAGGTAGTGACTGAACAAGTGAAATAGGCAAGATGTTGAGCTAGCGTTCGGCCGGATCTGGACTGACTGGTGGACTAACCGAGTGAGACACAGAGATAGTGAGGAATTTTTTCCTAGTTCCTTCCTTATCAATTTAGTATTTTAGTGTTTAGACTTTAGACTTTTATATTCAGTATATACAGATAATTTAGTCCTTATAATTAATTCATAGATTTATTGTTTTGTATTGACAAAAATCAATAATTTATTTATAGATTTTGCTATAATTGAGAAATGACTTTGTGTAACTATTTCGTAAGTAATTCAAGTAGTTCTCGTCCAACCGATGAGAGTACAACTCAACCAAAAAAATTTCGACTAAAATTTAGTCCAAATGAAATTATGCTAACGAAATTAGAGATCAAGTGAGAAGGGCATATTTATTGAATGGTCCTACTCGAGTAATTGGATATTCATTTCCACAGACATTGGATGGCAAACAGTTGCGGTCCTTTCAAGGCATGAAGTCACATAGAATGCATTTGCCATGTGATTCAAATTTATCTCATGATTTAAATTAGCTTAATTCTGGTATATTTCATATGATCTAAATTTTCATTGACACTCATAATTTTCTATTATATCACTAATTTTGATATGTTTTATACATAAGCGCTTTTCGCTACTCCGCACCCTTGGCAGAATAATTATATATTTTTGGATATGCGCTTTGTATTATTGATGTACCTGCTTTGTATTTCTCTGTTTTTCTAAAAGACCAAATATAACAACAGAGGCTGTGAATGGTGCCTCAAAATTTTTCCCAAATATTCACCAACCCTTCACTTCAATAGCTATAGAGCTATAAAGATAAGAATGAAAAGCCACCACAAAAACTAACAGATCGAAACACTGAAAACCCCTGAAAATCTGAAAACGAGCTACCGCTATTAAAATTACGAGAACTAACACTTGCTATAGTAACTATGGTACTAGCACATGATTACTGTAGCGATAGTACCACGGTTCGTTCATGTGATCGGGCCTGGCTCCGGCGTGCCACGCGAGCGACAGCCCCCTGCGACGGCCAGAAAATGGCCGTCACTTCACGAAATCATCACGCGCCTCCATCGATCGATCGGGCGACACGAGGGCCCTTCGGTGGTTTGGCCCCCTCCGTCCTCTCGCGCGCGTCTCGATCGATCGATCGGCCCCGGCCGGGAGCGCCCCTGCGAGTAGACGTTGTTTGCGTACGTGTGTGCGTATATGTGTGCGCGCCCGGCGCGATGGGGCAGACGCAGGCCGCGGGGGAATCGAGATGCGTACGTGCGATCCAGACACGGCCACGACACGCGCGGTGGTCGCGAGAGGCGAGCGTTTTGCGCCGCCGGCTGCAGTTGTTGGTGCAGTAAGATAGATAGACATAGCTCAGCTTGATCAAGCTAGCTAGAGATCGTGGCTGAGAGACAGCTGCCCCTTGTGGCGAGCAAAAGGGCCACGTGAGGGGCATGTCGCGGGTGGGCTCGGCTGATGGCGAGGTTGGGCGGCCACCGGTCGAGCTCACGCGGCCTTGACGTGCGATTACATTAAATGGACGTACATCTGTCGCCGATCGAGCCCGCCCCGGCCGTATGCTTGCCTCAGACACCTACATATGCGCCTTAATTAACTATCTCCCCCCCCACCCCCACCCCACCCCACCCCTCGGGAAACTCGGAAAGGAATTGCACGAAAGAGGGCCTCACATAAGACCCAACGGGCAATGGCTGATGCCTATGGCATGTTTGTTGTTTACTTTAGCCCCGGCCGCCCCACACACACTCTGGGCTCTATATATCTGTACTCTACTAGCTAGTAGTCTAGTGCACCTACTGCTAGCATCTGATCTCTCTGCCCTCGTGACATGACCGGACCAACTGAACAAACGACTAATCGGTTGGGGAGGGGTAAACCTTTGGGATAAATGCACGAAACCACTTGTCGGTCATGTGGAGATACCTACATGTATCCAAGATGAGCAGGGCCAGGCCCTAGTTCCAACAAAGGCACGACCGGCTGGGTCTCGTTGTAGCTGGACGGCTGTACTAGCTCCCAGTCTCACAGCTAGTGCGTCTATGCTTGGGGATGCATGCTGGTATGACCTCTTAGAGCATCTCCAACAGTATGAGCTAGTTACTAGCTCTAAGACAACTTCTCCAATAGTACTAACTTTTAGCACATAGCTCATAACATAAATAGCCTCACATGACACTCTCACATAATCTTGGAATGTGTGTATGAGACTAGCTCTTGATCAAGAGATAGCTTTTCTCTCTCTTCTATTAAAATATGAAATAATATGCTTAGAGCTAGCTCATAAGTCACTATTGGAGATGCTCTTAGTTCTTTCTGGCTCCTATCCTTCTGCTGTTGCCGAAACCGGATTTTCGGATATCGGCCTAGCTGCGGTGCTACGAATAGGCCATGGGGTGTGCAAGTGCCCATCTTCTGAGACTACTAAGCTGGACATAGCACTAGCCGAAGATGAGAGGATACGTTAAAGTTAAGGAACAGCTGCGTACGCGCTCCTCGTCCATTGTCCTCTCGATCTACCAACTACCCGTTCTTTCTGGTTTTTTAGACATACAATTGATGGTTTTTAGTTAAAGTTATACTGTATTATTTATTAATTTTTAGAGCCATTTAATTAGAAATAAGAAATAAGAAAAATAAAAAAACATTGTAATGTCTTCATAGACAATACAAAGAAAAGAAAGAAATATATGTTATTGTATGACCGAAAGGCAATAGAGCAGAATAAATAGTGCCGCTCAAATTTTTCCTCAAGTATTCTTGATCCTTCACTCAAATAACTACAGAGTTACTGAGATTACGATTAGAAGCAAAAACCCTGAACAAAAAGCTCGAGAAAACAGAATTAAAAAGGAAAGAAATCTTGGAGGTCAGGCCTCTGCAACCTAGTGGTCAGACCTCCGTCATGGGCTAGTCTTACCGGAAAGCTCTACCGGTCTGACCGCTAGGGGGTTGAAGTCAGACCGTCCCTTGCTCTAAAAGTTGAAAAATCAGCCCCACGCAATCCAACTTTTGGTGCAACTTAAAAAAATACAAGTCTAAATGATATGAAACTTTGCGCACACCTTACTTAAGGTCTTAAGAACCTATTCCAACAAAGGATCGCAAGAATCTATGTCAAAGTTCAGACTTTTTTTTTCAAAATTAAGCAAAATTGCACTAAACTGAGCAAAATCGAAAACGATGAATATGACTTGCTTGTGGATAGAAGATGGCTCTAGATGTATTCTTGCATGTTACATCAAGCAAGAATACCAAACAAATCAAGGCAAAAGCACTTGAACCAAAAAATCACTCGGAGAGGCTAAATCCATTAAAAAACTAGATAACTTTATGAACTTGCAACATGATACCTAGATAGATGGGGATTGATCTTCAAGAGTAATCTCTATCACTTATATGTCCTTGTCACAATAAGATCAAGAAGGGAAGAGAAAAGAGCAAAATCAACCAAATCGAGAGCAAATCAATCAACATGAGAGAGATTCATAGGAGATAAATAAATATTGATGTATTGTTACTTGAGAATAAAGATTTTACAGCCACTCACCTAAAGGAAAAAGAGCATAACATAACACTCAACGTCTCCAAACCTAACCCTAGAACACTTGACTTCAATAAAGAAGAGTTGAATGGTTACCTAGCCTCCATCCCAACCCACAAAATAGATAGAGCATCTAGCACCTATCTAACCCTAGTGGATACTATCCACTTAGCACATATGGAAAAAATCATTAACCTCACACAACATGGATTATACTCATATACTCACTTATGCACACTTTTTAAAGCACATAAGTCTTTAACCTTGATCAAACTTGATCTTCTCAACTTCTGTCTGACCTAAACTGCTCTCCCAAACACTACTCAAGTACTACGGTTTTGATTCAAGGTAGTTTTTTGTAATTTTGTTAATTTACTAAAATACTCTTTTTTGACCTGATCTTTGTCTTTCATTGCAAGCAATCACCATGTTTGCCACATGTAGATGCACCATCGGCTTGCCATGCGTGGCAAGTCTCTCCCATTTTGGTTCCACCGAACCAAGCCTCACGTCCCTTCAATATTTCCCATCTTTCTCGTGCCATGCTTGAGGCCAGCTATCTCACCTGGCATTCTCGATCGTTCTAGGCCTCAGTTCTTCCATGAGCATAGCCTTGATCCTCGACATTAATAATGATTGACTCCAAGTGACCCGCACATCCGGAGATAATGAAATCATTTTCGGATACAAGTTTTTCACAATTTGAACCACGTTAGCTGTAACATACCTCATGCAACACATGTGCACTGATCAAAGTCGAACCAATTCTTCGTGAGCCTCAATTTCCGAAATTCCCAAAAATCAGCCGAGAGGAAATGCCCCTACCGGTCTGACTGAATGCCAAGACCGGTTAAACCAGTTTTGTCGCCAATCTGACCATGGGAAGGACTGGTCAGATCGACTGGTTTATGAATAGCTTGACAAATTTGACAAATTTGTAACTTCGAATTTTCACACTTCTCAAATAGAAATGATTTACCATAACATAATTTTAAACATTCTCATATAGGTGCCGCTCATTTGGGCTGAAAAAAGTGGTTTATGGTTGAAATTTTACTGTAGCTGGCTGAAATTGAATTGTAGCTGATGGTGACTTATTTGGCATAATTAAATTTAAAAAAATAATTAAAAAACAGCTTATCCCATCACAGACAATACAAATAAATACAAAAAAAGAACAAAAAAAGCTAAAAAGACAGAAAAGATGATATTTAAAAATAGTAAAAAAATAAACTAGAAATTAAAAACTCTAAACCGAAATAAGCGGGTCCATGTCCTTCTGTTATTTTACAACCAGCTAGGGGCCAGGAGTTGATACGCAGGGCAGGGTGCGTCCTGCAGGATTGTTTACTTTGTAAGATCGTACGTACTATTTACTCACCATTTCTGGACGTACGCAAGTGACGATAAAAGCTGATACAGGGATCTAACTCTGAGGCGGGCGGGCAGCCAAGTTGCATGTGGTTAAGTGACCAAGTTGCACGTCGCCGTCGCGGTGTTTATTGCATGGGGCGGACCCGATTGCATGGGCTGCCCCCCGCGTAGAAGGCAGCCGTGGGCTCGCACACGTGCTTTTGCCCGACGCGAGAAGCAACCAACTCCTCCATCGGCGGTTGCCGCGCGCGCACGTACCTGCGTGTGCATGCATGCACTGCGCATGTATACGTGCGTATGTACGTGCCTGCAGTACGCGTACAGTCGCTTTTAGGAGTACTAGGGCATCGATCTGGTACACTTGTACAAGGTGAGCGCGTCTCGGCACAACACTTGCTCCATCTAGAGCTGGGACTTGCTGCTCCATCGTCGTCGTCCGTCGCCGTCGCGCCGCCGCCCAATATCTTATCGTGCCGCGCGCGCCGCCCATGTCGCCTCGACAGCCCAAGCACGCCCAAAGCCCACCGTGCATTAGCGCGCTGCAAGCCCACCAAATTACTATACGCTGAAGGTGGTGGCGACGGCGCCATCTTCCTTTCTCGCACCTACTCGCTTAAAACTAGTTGAAATTGGATTAATTGCATAAAACATGGGCACACAACAACATAAATATTTCGAGAAAAGTGAAATTTCTTTGATATTTTAGAAATATAATATTATCGCCTCGTTAAAAACCTTACGCCTAGAGTGGGTCTCCGAGTAAGGAAAGAGTACAGAACAATATATGTATATACAAAATATTGTAACATGTGTAGATAATATCTACTTGTCAATGATTCGTGCCGCCGTCGTGCGTACCGAGCACTCCGATCCGCCGCCGTGTGCGTGCGCCCACCGCGTGCGATTTTGAAGCCCACCGCCCATCATTCGCCGTCGCGTCGCAACGCGCCCGCCACGTGTCGGGCCGGGCCGTGCTTGGGCCGCCGTGCCGCGTGCCGGCCCAAAGAAGCAGTCCCACCTGTAGCAGCAGTTGAATGTTTCGTCGGATGCCGGTGCATGCGGGGTAGTAGTGTCACGCACTTGTTCTCGCCTCGCTCTTGGCGCCGGCACGAGCTAGCGACGTGAGAAATATCTCTGGCGAAGGCGTTAGTAATAATAGTAAAGTGTTGCTCGCGAGGGCAGTGTTGTTCTTGTCATGGAATCTTGTGAGGTCACCTGTGACTTGCGAGGCCACAGTTAACTGTAGTAAAATAGTATATAGTTTATTAAACAGGATGTAAACATATTTATGTGTGATCCAGCGTCCAAACTCCAAAGTGAGAGTACTTCACGGAACACCACCGTGTTTAGATACTATGATTTAATACATATTTTTTCTATGTATTACTTGCAAAAAAATTTTACAATTGGATATTGAGTTTAACTAGTTTACTTACCAGTTTAAACTAAAATTTGAATTACAGTTGCCTTTTTTTTATGATAGTTTGATTATAAGTATGTGCTGATTTTATATAAAAATAAGTAAAGTATATGATCTAAATTCGTTCAAAATATTTGAATTTGAGTATATTTTATTTGAATTGTTATAGATAGACATATACTCTAAAGCTAATTTTTTTGAAAAATATACCCGAAATTGGTATACTCCCAGGAATATAAAACCATTTTCATATATATATATATATATATATATATAAATATATATTATATATATATATATATATATATATATATATATATATATATATATATATATATATATATATATATATAAAATACACGGATGTGTGTATTAAATTGTGCCAAGGTCTTCGGGTAAAGAAGTGTGTGAATCCGACAAGATTAATACTCGGTGCCCCCACTGGTCTCGAGCTCTGGGTCTTATGTGACTTCCGGAGAGCTCGATGCATGCATCTGAATTTTCGTATTGTCATATAACTAGCCGACCGAGCATTTTTCATCTGTAGTGACTTAATTGTGTGTCTACTTAGCAAGATAAGTACTAGACGGTACACACGAACCCTAAGGTAGAAAGTGTTGCAGCTGTCACAAACTATACTACGATGCGTGGTCGGCTGGCCTCGGCCTCTTAATTTACTGTGCGTCGGCCAGGATTTTTCTTTCGTGTCGGTCGCTGTTATCAACCGGAGTCATCCAGATTTCATGGTCCTGAGCCGGCCTATATATCTAATTTTATTTGGTTCCCAAGATATAGAGGAAGCTGCATCATCTGTTCAGTAGTACGTATACTCTCGATTGATCGCTCACGTTATACAATTCAGCGCGGTCCACCCTTAGCTCCTGGACCACCCTTAGCTGGTGATTATCCACCAAGAGATCCGTTGAAATTAAGCAGTCTAGCTAGCTATAGTTAGGGATCGGTCGATGCCAGGATATGAGATTCTCATATATGACACGTCCTACTAATTAACGTATCCATTTGCACATTAATGGATGAATCGCATCAGCGTGCGAGTATATATATGGAGATTATATTATGAATAATGATTGAATATGTTGGTGGTCTGTCACACAAGGACCATGGGAGTTGTTCCTTCTCATACCAATGGAAGAATGGCGGTCCAAAACAAACTAAAGGGCCGATCCAGCCAAAAGTTAGTCTTATGGATTAAGACTAAAATTGCACTGTAATGACTGTTAATTTTTCTAGGCTATTTAATTAAAAAATAAAAAATAAGAGAAAAAAGTAAAAATATTGTTATATCTTCGCAAACAATGAAGAAAATAATAAACAAAAGCCAAAATAAAGTCAAAAAGATCAAAATCAAGAGTTGCACATAAATAATAGGGCGGCACTGGTGAGCAAGGACATTCAGATTCGACGTGTACACGCTCATCAGTACATATAAGTTGACTAGTCCGCGCGCGTACGTATTCACGTCTTCCGCACCTGAAAACCCATATGATGTGCAGCAGGTCCACTTCACATGCAGCGCAGTAGGACTTGCACATCAATGGCTAGCCAGTACCACGTACGGCGCGGCGTCAACTGTCAGAGCCAATCACGAGCTGCTCATCACAAGCTCATCATCATGCATCTCCAGTTCTCCACTCCTACGACGCGTGCCGTGTGCCGTGCCGCTCTGCCACTGCCAGTGAACGCACCGCTCGATCCCTCGTCACATGTGCGCGCGGCGCCGCGCACATGACATGCAGGCGGCCGGCCGGGCGCCGTTGAGCCCGTCAATTCGGGCGCAGCAGGTGTACCGGCCTGTCAGGCGCGCGGGCAGGCTGCGTGCCTCGGCCGTCCGGCCGGGGGCGGTTAGGCGTCACCGCGATCGACCGGCCGCTCGGCACGCGATACGCGCGTACGTCCGGGGGGCGTCGCGGCCACGCGCCGTGCCGCTCGCGCGCGCGGGGACCAATGCGTGCATGGCAACGGGCGGGCGGGTGCGTGCCGGGGGGACCGGCGGTGGTGGTGGCCGGGCTGCACGGCTGCCCGCACGGCATGGTGTCTGCCTGCCCCTGCGCGCAGGCAGGCAGGCACGTAATAGTGCTGCGCGCACTGCTGCGAGCCAGGGACAGACAGCTGCGCCTGCTGCACTGCCTGCCACCCTACCTCTCGATCGATCATATGTGCGATCGACACATCTCTCCCTTTCTACCTCCCTTTCTCGTTACTCTCTCTCAAGGCCCAGGTTAGGTGAATGACAGCATTATCCAGTGGAGGTTTGGGGCCGGGAGGCACGCAGGGCATGCATGATTGGGCGGCGGTTCACGGAATCGTAGGCCAAAAATTTGCAGCGAAAGGTTGGTGCTGCCTCTGCCGCATTAACGTTTCGGTTGGGGTGATCTGATCGGCCATGCGTATACGTGTGAGGGGCACGAGCACAAGTTAGATTTGGGGACGAGGAGCTTACGCGACGACTGTGCTGCGAGGAGGCTGTAACGCAACCGAACGCGCGTATTTTTAATGTGCTTAAGCATTTGATTGGGCGAGTCTCCATGTCTTCTTGCGCAACTGCTCTCCAAGCCACTTAAATCCTACTACTAACAGAGAAAAAAACGCAAGATAACAATGAGTATAAAGCATGCAACTATGCAAGTCGGTCTTCTAATAGTACACAAAATAAAACTGTTACATTCAAGCGACAACTGAGACGGACGAAGAAAAGGGCAATGTATGGTTCCCTAAAAGAGGCAGTCTGTCAAAACACAATAATTTGATCAGCATTAACTGTGGTCAGTTCCGAGGAGAGGACCGAAGCGCAGTACAGCTTTGAGAAAAGGCTGCTTTCTTGGTCAAACATAGAAAGTTCATTCAGCAAGGGACTAAACAGTTCTTTTTTGTTCAAAAAGAAAAAAGTACTTGCAATCTCATGAATAAATCTGCCTCCATATATTTTTTGACAATAGACCTTATTACACCAATCAACAAGCGATGAATAAAACTGTTTAAGTAAGAATGACACAAATCTGTATGAATTAAAGCAGTGTAAACTCATTCAGATTTGGCGATTCTTTTTTTAAATTCAAGCCTGATGTTAGCTACCATCTTATATATCATGCCTCATACACCCTGTTTTTTATAATCTTTTCAGCCTCAGAAGTTGTCAGATGCCTAATACCATAGTCCCTCAGCCAATTCTCATCTGTAAACATCCCATCTCTTAGCTGCTTCTCATCAACCTTTCGTAACTTCAATCCCTCAGACAGTCGTGGGAAGAAGCCTTCAGGCCTCAGACACCATGCTGAAAAAATAGCACACAGAACACTCAGATCACCATGAAGCTTTTCCACCCCACCATTACTAAACTTTGTGCTGCCTGTGAAAATTCCAGTGAAAAGCAGCTTGTCTACTCCAGTTGCCACACTTCTCCATACCGTTACAAAATCAAGGACATTAAGACCATCTTCCAGCCTGGATAGCCGCCCTTGCATGTAATCTAAAGATTCTACGATGGCCCTGGATACAGCTGGTCCTTCTGATTTCTCCTGCCACTGCCTCTTATTTTTCAGATAATCCCGGAAGCAAGCATCAAATACCCTTAGAATGACGGTGGAAATCTTATCAACCCATTCCACTCTGAACTCTCTCAATTGATTTATTTCTTGCTGGAAGATACACCCACTAGCACCACCTACAGCTACAGGTAGGTTTTCCATCTCAAGAAAGAACACATCCTCACACCATTCTGTCAAAGTGGATTCAAAGTATCGAGCTGCATTAATGGACTGTGATACTTTGAGCAGAGCATTATCATCTGCCAGAGCAGTTAGCCCCTCTGCTTCTTGGCACCTCTGAAGCATGCACCTAAGGAATTCTGATATTATGGGTGAAGCAGAAATCCTAATGAACTCTGCCCTAAGTGTAGTGCTTGGAATAGTCCTAGCACAATCAATTAGCAAAGACAAGCCCTGTTGAACAGCACGGGTAATTGCTGGAGACTAGTAATCATCTGATCCATCCTCAAGCATTCCTTGAATCCTAGAGAACTCCAATTATTCTCGTTCTCCATTGCTGACCAATTTTTCTCGTTCTCCATTGCTGATTTCAGTTTATCAATAGTCTCTTGTCTCTCCATCTCTGCTCATATTTCAAGCTAGTCTGGCCGATCATAAAAGACAGATAGCACTGAGATCCTCTGCCAGTTGTCATCATCCTTCACTGAAAGTAGCAGTCCTGTAATCGAGATCAATCTTGAATTTGCTTGTCAAAATATATCATCTGGTCAACAAGGTTAAGCCATGAGACTCTAGCCTGAAATGGCGTGCTGCTAGCATCACTTGAGTTACTTTCTTGAAAAAGTTCAATCTGCTTCGGAAATATCTCTTTCGCCAAGTATGTAGACAATGCAATAACCATTCCGGAAATCCGCTCCTCTCTGCAACTATATCCTAAAAGGTTGGCTTTATCCACAAGGGGCTGTAGTATCCCATCCATAGAATCGACAAAATCTCTTGTTATCTTATAAGCAAGAGCAAAAACAAATTCAGGCTTCTCAACCCATTTGGAGAAATGGTGTTGTGCAGCAGCAGATATTGGATTTACTAACTCTTCAATCACCCATAATGGTTGATGTAGTTGATTGTCAACATTATGACCTTGTAGTTGCCGAGCTTTTCTACGTTTCTGCAATTCCTGCAAATTGCATAGCAAAAGAAAGCTCTCAGAATACTTGCTTTTCAGGCCACCCTTCATTGAAAATAATGGGTTCACAATCTCTGCTGGTTTCCCAGAATTAATACTTGAAAATTTTGTTCCAGCAAGGGAAGGAGGCCAGCCAAGGGATGACAGAAGAGCTCGATGATCGACAATGGCTTGTGGTCTTAGTACAGCTAAAGATCGGTCCACTCTGTGATCCACTGCAGATACAAGGCGAGTCCATTGTGGTCTAGTCCTTGTAACTGAAGCTAAAAGATCTTCTATCTTTTTAAGATATCCAGTAGCAACATGATGGGTTTTCTGGAGTAAAAACACAATGGCAAAATTAGCAGTTGACAAGTTAGCTGTCCCCAGAAACACAGTATGACATGATTCATACCTCTGAATTTTCCCCACGAGATTTAAGTTTTCCAGTCACAGAAGAGAAAATGGCATCTTCTACATCACCGACCAAACTGTCAAACTTTAGAACCGCTTCTGTATAGGACAACCTACCGTTAAGAAACCATCAATTGCAAAGTCAAATATAAACAAGCACATCTGCAACATAACTAAAGAAAACTAGTAAGCCAAGAGAAGGCAAGAAAATACATTTAATGGATGCCTGATACAACTAAAGCAAGGTACAATAATTAGGGGGTTTTCCAACAGAGTTTGGTTCAATTAGCTTTCATTCGATTCATCATCCTGATGCTAGTCCATGATGAACCTCTTCTATAAAATTGCTGTCATTTTATAACACACTTTCAATTGGTAGTTGGTACAGTACCTTAGATTTCACCAACTTTTCATAATTTCATTTGATGGCTTGCATGACATGTAGGTACCTCTCATTTCTAGGTCTCTAGCATAAAGCAGAGAACTCTTGCTCATAGTAGGAAGGAAAGATTGGCAATGAAAGAAAAGGAGACTTTGACAATTTTGGATTGTTTGTTTGGGTTTAAAGCCTCAAAGTAAAGAAGATGATGAAATACAGGCAAAGAACTTAACACATCTCAAGTTCACAGGAATACCAATGAAAAGAACAAGATATGTTGCAACATTGATTGTCAAAACATGGCATACTTTCAGCGAAAAGATAGTCCCAATAAATCCCAGGCATAGCACGAATTGTCAAACTGTGGCATACCATTTGATAAAGATTGCACATACTACACATAAAACATCATTAAGAGGCAATAAAGTTGAGCATTAATATGCGAAACTTAACACACGCTAGCAGACTGGACCAAACATTTGAGAATGGTAGATTAACAAAGTACTAAACTCAGGCTAGCACAACAACTTGAGGAACGCATTATGATATACCGTTTTTTTCCTAGCACTAGTTTAGTTGTGATATCAATCTTATAAAACAGTGACCGTCCCATTTAAGAAGGTTAATAACATTAACTAGCACCATCTTGCCAACAAGTGAGCTTCATGAAATTCTTTACATCACATTGTCACACAATATTGTCCATAAGAAAACCCATATACAAAGAATACTCATCGAGGTGTGTAGCAAATTCACCCAATGGTGTAGACAACTGCTCATTTTTTAAGAAATTAACTGATAATCTTAATGGATTATAGATTTTGTTAGTACCTTCACTTATATGCGCACTTTCATTCATTAATTTAACATTTCAAATGCCACCTATTTATTATTTGGCCTCTTGACCTTCTGAAAACTCAGTACAATCCTCATTGGTGCTATGTCTTTATTCGTATTTTTCATGAGTGTGCTCAATTCACAAATTAAAATTTCAATTTACCCTGTCCAACCACTACCAACACTCTTGCACCCAAAATCCCCCACTCCCTAAAAAAAGAAATATAAACAGAATAAGGGCTAGGTTAAGGATGAGCAATGCTAGGAGAACATGAATGGATGTTCTGGTTTCAACACACTTATTGGTGGTAGATCATCGACAATTCCAGTAGTAGACAGAGGACATAGATGGAATAATAGCTAATTGTGACTTGTAAGGAAATCAGCCACTGTGTGGACACCATAATGAAATGTCACCCACCATTTCCGGTTAATTACGAGAACAAGGGCAACTCATAAATCCACATGATCAAAATGAAGCTCCCTTTTGAGAGCTGCCAGATCCAATGTCAATTATTTGAGGGCCAGGGCAGATACCATCATCCATCCCAGCTGTATTGGGCTAGACCTCTACCAACCAAACCTAATTATTAACCAAACCAAACAGCATCTTCTATCACCAACACCCAGCCTGCTCCCACACCTACACTAAGCAACCCATTTCCCATCGCATCAAGCACTCGTACAGTACATTACCTAAAAGTAAACCCATCTCCACACTGACACAATACATCATATCAACATAATGTACATAATAAATCACACCTGTCAGATTCAACATCATGCATAAGTCCTATTTCACACATGCCTAAGTGCCTAACAGAATAGTTCAATCAATAATTGCTTCCTTAACCAAGCTGATGTTGGTCTCAACTTACATTCGACTTATGAAGAATAATACATAAACAAACATAAGCATAAGAGGAAAAATGGGCAGCCTTTCGAATTGTTAATATAGTGTTTATAATCCGAAATCTGAAGAAAAGCACGAAATGCAATACCAGAGGCAACATCTTCACATCCTCGCTGGCAACCTCGTTGGCCAGAGCAGGGAGTTGCCCATACAGCATCTTCTCGCTTCCAACGTCCACCTCTTCTCTAACCCCTAAAAAACCCCAGAGAATTACAACTTTGCAGCAGCACAGATCAACTTGAGAAGCCCCAAATTTGGGAAATTCATGAGCATTTGCTTAAGGTACCTGGCTCTGAGGTGGAGACTTTGAGGGCGGCGAGGTCGCCGCGGACGCCGCATAGGGCGGAGCCGGCGGACCCGAGGGAAGAGGAGTAAGCAGTGGTTGCATCCACGAGCTGGATGGATAGATCGGATACCGAGGCCTCGAGCTCCGCGCAGCGCCCGCGGATCTCGGCCTCGACGTCGGCTGCCGCGGCGAGGTCGGCCGGCGAGCGGAAGCGCGCGTCGAGGAAGCACCGGAGCTCCGGGGTGATGTTTGGGGGTCGCGGGAGCAGGTACGGCGGAGCTGCCGCTTCCATGCAGGAATGGATCCCGGCGGCTTAGGGTTTGGATCGGGGAGATGGGGAAGCGGGGAAGACGACCGGCAAGGCAGCCGAGTGCTGCGGTTTTCTTTTTTTACCTTCTCTTTTCGGGGCAGGGTTTCTGAGCTCTACTAATCCTGGCCGTTGATTTGAGCCGGTAACGGTTGATACGGCAGTGATGCGAGTTTTGACAGGTTGTGTCGATAAGGAGCTATAAAAAATAAAAGAAATTGTGTCGACTCTTCTTCATATGGGCCTTGATTTCTTCATGAGCCGTACGCTGGCAATTCAGGATGTCTGAACACTGTACGATGGATTTGTGGGCCTAACTAAACGATGTGTTCCACTGCAAAAGATTTATAAAAGAAAACACTGTAAGATAAGTGAGTGTTGGCGCAACCCTCCTGCCGGGTTTGATTTTTGGATCGGCTCGGTGTTACACCTTAACGCATGTCAACATTCACTGAGAAAATATATGCTCGTGTTTCGTTAGGTACTGAATAGATCTAAACATTGTCCAGCGATCTTTGTTTAGACTTAGCCTGTGTTTCAGGCATAGGAGAAAGCATAAGGTGGGTTCGGCCAGACTGCGGCTTTGTTTTAGTACTTTCTCTTATAGTAACTAACTTTAAAATAGTGTGTTTTTTTAAGATGAGTCTACAGTAGATTATAGTAGATACTATACTGAGTTCAGATATACCAGTTAAAATCGCATTTGACTGTTTCCCTCTACGGCCCTGTTCTTTACCTCACAAACCGGCGGCTTTTGGCTTTTGCTACAGTACCTAACTTTCAAACGGAGTATTTTCTCAAGACGGAGTTTACAAGTTAAACGATGTACACGTTAAAAACCCAACATATGTACCAGCCAAAATCGCAAATCAGTATCTGTCTCTCCGTAATATGTAATGCATGTACCAAAATTCAAAATTTCACCAAAAGCCATAAGCGCAAATTAAAAGAACAGGCCCTACGTGCTATCTCTATAACTGCTCTCCGACTCTGGGTCTTCGACTTGTACTCGAACACATGAGTACTCGATATATTACTGCACAGTACTCGAACACACCGAATACTTGACATACGACTTTTTAGTACTCGAACACATCGAGTATTCAACACCGACTACGATGTACTTGAACACACAAAGTACTCTACATACAACGAGATAGTACTCGAACACACAAAGGCCCCATTTGGCACAGCTCTAGCTCCAAGATATATACTGGATCTGTAGTTTGTTGACTAAATTAAAGTGATTTAAATATTTTTATTTAATATATAATATAAATGAAATGAGTCATGTAAATGCATTTAACATGCCTGCAACTCTAGATCCAGGATTTCCTAGAGCTACAGATGACCAGCTCTAAGAAATCTACAGGTTTCCTAGAGCTAGAGCTCACCCAAACGGAGCCAAAGTACTCAAAACCAACTGCTACAACAACACGATAATATTAGTTCCAACGAAAACCTCGTCACTTAACGTGCTGTCTCCCCCCAGCTTTCTACGTGGGCTTTGGCCTAGTCGGCCACTCAATGGCCAGCGGCAACTCCGACGTAAAGTGCTACGACGATTCGATGGCCGACGGCGTCCACGGAACCGCGTCCTCGGCCTCGTATACGACCATATGCCTGGCCGGTGGCGCACGCGATGTCGAATTTTATGCCGACCTCGGCCTCGTCAACGAATGGATGCCCATCAACGCCAACGGTAGTTGATTCCTCTTGAGACCACGACGTATGCACGGCGGCTGTGGCGGGGGCATCTTCTACTACATAGTCGGACTCACGATCAGATCAATCTGACCGATGGGAACGCCTCAAGCAAAAAGACCACCAAGAGAGCTTCATCATGATATCATCGGAGATTAGAAGCACTGCGGCACCAGCATCACGTTCAAGTCCAGTCAGTCACCGAGATCCCCGCCTTGTCGTTTCACAGGTAGCGGAGAAACAGAAAAGTAGTTTCTTGTGTGACTCGAGATTGCGTGGGCGTCCGGCCTGCAAGCAAAAAAAAAAAAAATCAGAGCCGTACATGTAGCCGGGGGCACAGATGGGCGCAGGGTGAGGGAGCAGGCAAGCCCCGGCTGGGACACATCTCTGAACTCTGCACTGACTGTTTCATTGTGCTATACACTTATACACTCGATCCCATACAAAGTTTTTCGGCTGATGCTTGTGACATGTGGCCTGTGGCACGGTATATTAGACACAGAGCTTGCATGTTCACACACAAAGCGGCAACGGCGGATCCAGCGTAGAAGCGCCCGGGTCACGTGACTCCAATGACTTCTAACTAACCCTGTTAAGATTACAGGAGAAATAGCATATACCACTTTATAAATAAGTAATGATCTTGGTGTTCTAGTAAGAGTGAACCGATGATATTTATTCCTGGATCCGCTCTGGACGTGTCATGTAACACTTATTTACAAACCTGTATGGTAGTATTCCATGTTCCCTTTATGTGATCTAACTGAGGAGTAATCTGGAGCATTGATAAGCTTGCCCAACTTCAATGTAGCACATCAACCCAGTTCAAACCAGGCCACTACTCCACCTCCAAAACCCAACCCAATTTTCTCAATATGGGTTCAACCCATTTCTAATCCGTTTCCAACCCATTCCCCAACCCATCTGGCTGAATGAACTACATTAGGCATTCAGGCCACGACACACTTAAAAAATCAGGAAAAATAAGTGAAAATAAGAAAAATCAAGAAAAAACACAGAAAACAAAGAAAAATTCAGAAAATTACCGCAATCTTAGTTACATCCATAATGTCATATCAAATAAGATCAAATCACACCTCCCGAATTCATATCAAATAGCTATACATTTTTAGAGCAATGCTAATAGCATGGCTGTACAAGTAATTTGAACAATGTAAAGCAACATTCAGCTATCAAGCTTCTTTGACAATGAACACTAACATTAAGCACCACATAGAAACAATGACAAGTGATTTGAGACACCACATCCTTGAGGGTACATTAGAATATACCTGCAAAAATAACAATTGCAGATGAGCAAGAGACAAATTTATAAAATAGAGCACCTAACCAGTATGCATAACAAACTGAGTTGCCAAAAGATAGAATGAAATAGCAACTCAAAAGGAATTGAACAAACAGAAATTCAAGATACAAGATAGTTTTTGGTGTGTTATGTAGATATTCAAGAAGCTCTAAACCTATCTTTCTCTTTGAATCAGACATCAGTAATTAAAAGCTTCAACTATGTACAGCCAGACAGCCAATTCCTTACAAAGATTCACAATTTATTTACAACACTAAGTGAAAAACACAACATATGTACAATTGAAATGAAGAATCTAGCATCATGCTAAAATTTAATCAAGATTGGCCCGGCTATTTAACAATTCTATTTACATATATTAGGAAAAGTGCACGTATGGATTTACCACCACCGACAACGAGGGAACTAGAGTTTAACGCCATTATAAAAAGATTTGACATCCTACAGGCTCTCTTAGTTGCAACACTGTCAAGCAAAATGGAGAGCAAACATGAGCTGGAAAGCATAGTAATACAAGCAACCATTCATACACGACAGGCTATATGCAGCACAGTCCAATTGAAAAGGAAACACTTGTTAACATGTAATAGGATATCAGAAAGAACACTAACTGCAGACATTTCAAACTAGGTTCATCACAGACCAAAAAAAGAAGCAGAAAAGAGAGAGAGGTTGCAACAGACTTTTCAAGTCAACTTCCATTGAGCACCCTACCACTTATAACCACCGGCTTCAAATGGTGCGCTTTTCAATTCTCTCTTCTTCTCCTTTGAAAAGTTTTCGATTAAGTATGTCGCCTGAATAAATCTAAAGGTCTGGGCCCTGAGATGATAATTGCCAGAGATTAGCTAAATGAAATGTAGCCACAATTGAAACTAAACAAAAAAAAACTAAATGTCTCTAAACAAAAATCCCATGTTAATTTGGAGAAGCGGACTACAATAAATGAAGTGTCAAGATATGCACTGAAAACAAGTACCCATATTTATCCCTTCTGTCAACCACAAATGCTGATACAAAAAGAAATAAATAACCATAGACATTGTTAGTTTATACTTCTCAACTCTTCATATGTCCTAAATCCAATTCAAAGCTGTACACGAATCGAGACAATAGATTAAAGAATCACATTCTACAAGGATAACTAATCAGACTCTACATGGGCAAACAACACTTCGGAATTTTATCAGAGAAGTGCCAAGACAGGGAATACACTGCATATGGTGATGAGTGATGACCCAAAAATATCGACTACCGCATAATTACCTTAGGGTGCAATCGTTCAAGTACCTGTGTGGTCACAATTTTCAGACAAATACTCATGGGTATGAGGAAGACATATGGCGATTACTAACACAGGAATGATATAGTCACCAAACCAACTCCCAGAACGTACTGAACAGCCATCACGCAAGTTTTGGCCTACATTAATCAATTACAATGGCCCCGTTTGGCAGAGCTCTAGCTCTAGGAAATCTGTAGATTTCCTAGAGCTGGTCATCTGTAGCTCTAGGAAATTCTGGATCTAGAATTGCAGGCATGTTAAGTGCATTTACATGACTCATTTCATTTATATTATATATTAAATAAAAAATATTTAAATCACTTTAATTTAGTCAACAAACTACAGATCCAGCATAGATCTCGGAGCTAGAGCTGTGCCAAACGGGGCCAATATATTTATTTTAAGTAACTTCCAAACATGAACCTCCCAAATTGAAAGTTTACCAAGTAATCATCAAAATATCTGCAAGGGTAATATGTTCAACATTTACTTTGCAACATCACTTCTGAGGCACACTAAAATAAAATATCAGTGCTTTCCCTGAAAGAAACTAAAATACAGAGATAGGCAAAGACATTTATGCCTATGGCACAAGCAGGGGCGGAACCACATAGTAGATCCCGGTGTCAGAGGACACTAAATTTTAAAAAAAAATTAGTAAGGATTAGCACTTTCATCCCATATGTGAACCCTCTAGACTAAACTCAGTGCACCCGGTTCCTTTCTTGAAACCCAATGAAGGGATTGGGGCCTTCACCACTGAAGAACACCAAGTGGGGAGGGAATAGGAGAGGGGGAGGGAGTGGGGAGTCTGGGGACTACTAGACTAGACACCACGGGTTGTCCAAGGGTTGAACTCGATCTCAACTCGAAATTTCTGAACCCACTCTACCTCAACCTAACCCTTTTATATAGATAATCCAACCTGACACAACCCGTTTGTTCTTCCAACTCATTTTCATCCATCCAAAGCTAACCTGACTAAATACCCACTCCGTTTTACCATTTAATCCTAACCCATGAGCACCCTAAAGTATCCATAAAGCAAGTTATGAATGAACAACATTTGTGACATGCATAAGTTGAAGTACTCATGTACTAGAGTGAAAACAACAGGATAAGCAAGATCTTTCGAGCAACGCAGCCATAGGAATATAGAAAATGGAATTAGATAGATTCACGTCAAATTGCTGAATCCAGTGGCGGATTTAGGAAATTTTTTTTGAGGGGCTGAAGTATCTTCAGCTCGACCTCAGCCCCTTCTACATTATACATCCATGGCTAAAAATTTAGGGGGGCTTCAAGGATCCGGTAGCGGTAGGGGGGCTCAAGCCCCCGCCCTATCGCTGGATCCGCCGCTGGCTGAATCCATCAAGGCACATATTTTCAAGCTCTGCAAAAACAAAACAAAGCAGCAACAAAAAGGAATCACCAAAAACCACCTTGCTGTACGAAGATCCACGACCGACGCAGGAAAAGACAAGGAAGGGATCAAGAAGGACAGCGCCAGCAGCAATGGGTCCGTGTGACACAGAGGCCACGGTAAAAAGAGACGGGACACGAACGGAACGGCCCCCGAAAACCAACATTTTGCAGCAGTGGGGCAGGCGATCAAGATGGGAGACCGAGACGCACGCCCACGTCCACACGCGTACGCGTTCGTACGCGTTGCCAGTTGCATGCCACCCATCCCAAAAAGACGTACCATGCAGACGCGCCTCGGCGCGCCCGGCCGTACGCGCCATGCAGACGCATCAGCCACTCGCACCCGCGGGGGCGTGGTCCTGGCCGGGCCCGGACGAGGCTCCAAGCCCAGCGCAGTGGACCGGCCAGGTCAGGGCTGGCTGGACCGCGTCTGACTGGCTCGCCTCGAACGGATCGGCGCGGCTGCGCACGCGCGATTTCTGCCGAGGATGGCCGCCTCGGCGCACGATTTCTCCCGTCATTTTTTTTGCTACTTTCGCGACCCGGCGTTGCGTTTTGACGCACGGGCGCGCGCATGGGAAGGAGCCGGGGGACCAGGCAGACAGCAGCGGGGCAAAGCGAAAGCCGGCACGTACGGCGCGAAAAGGAAAGATCGGAAGGCGCAGGGGGCAAAGGCGCGGATACCGGAGCCGTGCACGCCGTGAGCCTCGGCTTCCACGCCGCTCAGTATAATTGTCTAGCTCTAGCAACCTACTATAATTTTTACCTCTTATTTCTGTTTATTCTGTTGGTTATCATGGATTTGAGTTTTGTTTTCAGGGTGCTGAAGTTTGCACTCGCCGCTGTCACGGTGCAATAACCTGCGTTGCCGCTGTGCAATACCCACGGACACGCATTTTTTTTTCTGATTTTTTTGTGAATATTCTATTTTTATTTGAAATAATAAAAATATACCCGCGTGAATATTTTTTTTACAGAAATAGGCTCCAGTCACTTAACTGTCATACGATTGGAGCCTATCGCCCAACGGTCGCACGACAAGAAAGCTGTCCGTAAGCCGTTGGGCTACTGGAGCCTGTCGTCTTGTGGCTGGGCAACTGCAAACAAGAGGCAATGTAAGTTAATTCATTTGTGATTTTCGTAAATTATGAATGGCAGATAATCCGTTGGATTCGTAATAAGAGTTTATGATCGTTGTATGTTGTTGTAGTGCAAAAAAATCCGTGCAACTTTTTTTTAAGAATGATTGAAATAAGAACAATCGGTAAGTGCAAGGGTAAGTGATATTGTGATGTTATCGGGAATTCATACACGGAGGAGAACTGGTTTGTTAATGTTGTTGGATGACTTGCTATGTGAATAATTGAATGTAAAAAGACAAGAAAATAAGTTTATCTGAATTAAAATAGACTTCATAATACAGTTGGGAGTAACATACCCAGGTTGACCCCTGGCCTCGTCAGGCTGAGGTGGTATAGGACGTGGCCAAGTAGAGCCCCCCACGTGGTGCCATGCCGGTTAGGGCGGCCTCGGTAGATGCACCGTATGTGCACCGGGCGCGGGCGTGCGGACCTCCAGTAGCCTCATGCATGACAACAGGGCGACACACGTGCACCCAAGGCCTGCACACGACGCAAAGCGTGCACCACCTCTTCCAGTGTCACCTCCACACTATTGGCGATCCTATCCGCCATATGGTGCGAGACTCCCTCCAAATCGCACCACTGACGTCAGCCTGCAAGAAAAACACGAAAAGGTCAATCCTCTCAATGACATTGCCATTAAGGAATATTTACAAATTTGATGTAATGTACCGCGATGTGAGCGTCCCACGCGAGGTGTGCAGGGTAGGTGTTTGTCGGTGCAGCGACGTGTGTTGTGGGCTGGTCGACGACATGTACCAGCCTAATATGTGTCTAAGGCTGGTACTAGCGTAGGAACTCCACGTACGCATTGCTGTCGTAGGGGGTGGCCTCCTTCACGCGGTCGTCAAGCGCGCCTTCCCACTGCGCTATCCACCCCTGAATGAATTGATGATTTGCCTCATCTTTTATTGAAATGGCAAATGATGTCTCACTGACATGCGGGTGCTGACCCCGCAAGTCAGTGAGACATCACGGGGCATTTTATCAAATGGCAAAGAAAGATGGAGCAAATCATCAAATTCCCATCCACCCCTCCATCATCGCTGTCCAGGCCATGCCGCATTTTACTCCCTTCCTAGAGTGCCTGCTTATGACACCATTTTGTTAGTAATCGTCAAATGAATAAGCACTACAAGGAGATTCCTGAGAGGTGGTTACTCAGCATGGATGCTCTGCGGCATCGATTGCCCGATTGTACTAGAACGACCTGACGTAGGCCAAACTGGCGCATCACACGATGCACCTCGTAGTCCTTGACGAAGACGTCATACACGAGCTTCCGGCGCGTCAGCCAGAAAGCCCAGTCACGCCAGTAGAGCGAGAACAGCCCGTCAGGAGCATGGCTTTACAGTGCCGCAAGTGAGTATGGCTCCCAGTGCACGTCGTCAACTGTGAGGCGGTCAAACTGTTCCCCAAAGGGCATATATGCCCGTGTGACTTGGACGTGCGCGAACTGTACCTGCAAGGAACAATAGCTGTTACGTACGACCATCGTTAATACGAAGGAAAAATTGATTGTCAGACTACTTACATGTCGACGACACCAAAGAGAACCCATCATAGGGCAAATTATTAAATTCTTACAAAAATATTGATTGAATTTTGAATAACTAGAAATTTCTACAGACAATTAATTTCTATGTAACGTTGACTGAATTTTGTACAACTACAATTTTGTATACATGCCAAAACAACTACTAATTTTCTAAAACTACATTGACTAAAATTTTCTATATCAAAGTTATATTATTCTTTTATACATCTACAATTTTCTACTAATACTAACACTAAATAAACTATCTAATTCATATACAAAATTTAAAATACAATAAAAAAATTTACCTCACAAGAGTCGCAAAATCTCTCTCCTCTCTCTCTCCTTCTTCCTCTCCCTCTCCTCTCTCCTTTCTTTTCTTTCCTCTCCTTCTTCCTCTCCTCCTCCCCCTCCTTTTCTCTCCTCTCATCTCCTTTTCTTTTCTATCGCGTCTATTCACCATGCGGTCGAGCGGGCGAGCTCGCTCGGCCGCGCGGTCCTTTTATCTGTGCTTCCAGTCGTCCAACCCTTCAGCGATTGGAAGCACAGTCGCCTAACCGATGGGTAATCGGAAGCAGTCGCTCGACGGTTCGACGACTGCAATCAATTCGCCCAATGGTCAGCGGATTGCTTGCGTGTCACGTGGTCATTGGATGATAGGCTCCAGTCACCCGACAGCACGGTGACTGGAGCCTATTTTTGTAAAAACATTTCGGCCGGGTATATTTCTATTATTTGAAATAAAAAATATTATTCATAAAAATTCTATCTTTCCTGCCATCTTACGGCTACATGGAGCATCTTTCCTACGTCGGCAGGATGAGTGGAAGCAGATTCTTTGTCATGAAGGTATAAAGGCAGAGAGAGCACAGTGCCTTGCCTTAGCATGATTCTTGACTGTTCCATCAAAATGTGATGGCTCATCTACACATACAATCTTGCTACAGTACTGCACAGTTCTCTACCGTTACCGTTCACATATTTCACTGTGTGCATCTGCCTTAAGTCTGTTCATATTGGCTTTAGCTTCTAACTTTTGCTTCAAGAAACTAAAGCCAATACGAACGTCCCAGCTTTTATAAACTGTTTATATCAGTCACTACATTAATTAGCCACTATTTTATGCTTTTACATTTTGTAATGCACTTTATATTTTATTATGTCACAATTCTGTAAGTCGCATGGCGGTCTGGATGTTATAGTGAATTTCGTTGCACCGTATTTCTTACATAATACAATACTATTTATCAGTCGATTCTATCAATTATTACTATTCATCAGCTATAGCCAAAAAATCATCAGCAAAAAGTCAATTCGAACAGGCCGCTATGCAGAGGATCTGGTCCCAGGATAAGTTTACCCCGCTCTCTGCCTGTCACTGCCACCTCACGTATCTTTTGCTGGCCTAAAGTCGACTCTACCCGTGTTCTCAACGGGGACCAGGCCAAAGTTGGCTAGGAGATGAGGCAATTGCCCACGGGTGCTGCAGGCTGCGCCACCGTACTGCAAGGACTATAAAAGTCACTCAAACCAAAGCTGGATCCAATACAATCATTCCCAGTTTCGTTTGAGATCAACTAGCTCTCTACCTCTGCACGTATTGTCTGTTACTCCCTGATCTCCAATTCAGTACGTGAATGTGTTCGAGCTAACCAAGGGCCATCAATATGGGAAGCAAGAGCCCAATCAGCTCTGGTGTGGACGTATTGTTGTCCATTGATAATAGAGGGGTCAAGATGCAACAACCACAACAGGACCGAAATACCAACAAATTGATGGAATAACCAACGTGGTAGCCCATTATCAATGACCAATCATTATTCAATTTAACCGTGAAACACAAGGATGGTAACTCATCAGAACTGGGGAAGCTATTGTAGATGCAGACAATACAGTTGATGAACAGAAAATGATTGCCAAAAGAAACCACAAGAATCCACCATTTCAGCTCTATTTTGTTCCTACTTGCAAACACCCAAAGATCTTACCCAACATAAAAAAAATCTGCAGAGAAGGTTTTGGATAGAGTAGGTTTTTAGGTTTGGCAGATCTTTTTCCTAATCCTTTAGGATGGTGCCTTAGATATTCTGACCACTTCATTTTATCATGAAATCATTCACCAAATTCTCTAATCTATCAACCAAGGCCTGAAAGACAACCTGACAAGCACCCCATCACAACTGAAAGAACAAAAAAAAAAACACTCCAAAGAAGCAGAGTTTCAGAGATATGCTGCGAAATGATCGGTACAAACAATCTAAGCACACTAATTGCATGCACAAAACTCGACAACAAAACATGGCTTTCCAATTTCCACGGCGTGAAGCACGAATCAGACAACTATCCACTGATTAGCTCCACAGTTGTCGCCATCCTGGAAATAAAGTGGGTACCTGCCCACCCTAGATGATAACAATATCCCATAAGCTAAGCAGCCAAGTTAGCGTTATAGGATCATACTGTTTGAATATAGTTGAGATAGGATTCTCGTTCGTTGAGTGGAGATAGAGATAAAAAGATAAGGTTTATGATTATCTGGTTGTTATAGCTAATTATCTTGTAGCTAATCGTGTAACCATGCATGCATGTAATCTCTCTCATGCAGCATTGGTTGCCTATATAAACTAAGACACGGCTCTAGGATTGAGCATGCTCTTCCAATCCATAATTCTCTCCCTCTGGTTTTTTTCTTTATATGGTATCAGCACCCATACCCGCTACTAGCATGTCAAACTCTGGTTCTTCCTCTGCTGTGATCTCTTCCTCTAGCACCTCCATTGGCATCCTACTGACACTGGGACACCACATCAATTTCGAGTTAACACAAGAGAATTACTTGCTTTGGAAGGCCCGGTTTCTGCTGTATCTTCAGAGTCATCAACTCCTAGGATATGTCAACGGCACGACCAAATGCCCTGCGACAACTGTCTCCAATGCAGGCAAGGCTGGCACTATGACGATAGTGTTGAACCCCAATACCAGACCTGGCTCCAGTAGGACGTAGTCGGCCATATCCTCTTTATGGAGACGTCATAAGAGGTGTAGGATGCATTGGAGACAATGTTCTCCTTGCAGTCCTGCGCTCGGTCGATGCAGTTGCAGGTGCAACTCATCAACATTAAGAAGAAGGACATGGCAGTCGTAGACTACTTTAACAAAGTTAAAAAATCTCACTGACACACTGGCCTAGATTGGACAGCTACTCAAGGACGAGGAGGTGGTCTCCTACCTCCTTGCCGGGCTGTACTTGGAGTACGATCCACTGGTCACATCGATAACCATGCAAATAGACTCCATCATGCTCAACAACATGTTTGCTCATTTGCTCAGCAAAGAAATGCCACTAGAGAACTGCAATCCTGGCATACAGATTGAGGAACACTCGGCAAACTTCATCAAGTGCTGCAACAGGGCTGTGTTGTGCAACAAAGGGCACGGTAAGGGACAAGGTAGCATGGCATGGCCCCACAGCAGCACCAACAGCCATGCCAGCAGAACTAGAAGGTGAACACCGGTGGGGGTGGGCAGCCCGTCTTCCAACTCTGTGGCAAGACAGGCCACATCACCGCAAAGTGTTATCGGCAGTTCAATCATGCCTTCAAGGTTGATGATGAGTGTGTTGTCGCAGGTGCTATTACTGCCCTGATGTACAACTTTGATCCAAGCTGGTACACCAACATTGGAGCCACCGATCATCTCATCCATGAGTTGAACAAGCTCACCATCAAAGAGACATACAAAGGGAAGGACCACTTACAAGCAACAAAAGGTTCAAGCATGCACATACTTCATGTTGGCCATTCCAATCTACATACACCTTAACATTCCCTCCAACTCAAGAACATTCTTTACACGTTTCGCAAGTTACTCATAATCTCTTATCTGTTCAAAAATTCACACGTGATGACAATGTTCTTTCGAGTTTAATCTTAACTTTTTTCTGGTCAAGGATTGGGATACGAAGAAAGTTCTTCTTAAAGGTCTGTGCTCCGGTGGTCTCTACAGTCTTGATGTTGGTTCCCTAGCCAAGCAAGGTCTCTAGAGTGCTAGGGTTCCTCAAGAATAATGGCACTTGTGTCTCAATCATCCATCCTCTCAACTAATCAAGCATGTTCTTCAAAAAAAATAGTCTTGTTTTTAAATTAGATCCAAATAAGTCAGTGTGCGACGCTTGTCAGCAAGCGAAGAGTCATCAGCTTCCTTACTCGCCTTTGAATAATGTTGCATCTACTCCTCTTGAACTTGTGTACTCGGATGCCTGGGTCCTGCCCAAACATCTTTTGGTGGTTTCAAATATTATGTGAGCTTTATTGATGCCTTTAGTTGATTTACCTGGTTATATCTCCTTGAATATAAAGCTGATGTCTTTCATATATTCATGCAATTTCAAAGACATGTTGAATGGCTATTGAATAGAAAGATCATTCATATGCAAACTGATTGGGGAGAAGAATATTAAAAAATCAACTCCTATTTTTAGGAAATTGGGATTGTGCACCATGTGTCATGCCTGCACACCCACCAACAGAATGGTTCAGCCGAACGGAAGCATTGGCATGTTGTCAAAATTGGGTTGGCCCTCCTTTCGCTTGCATTGGTTCCTCTCTGCTTCTAGGACACGGCATACTCCTTGGCAACCTTTCTCATCAACCAGCTCTTGAGTTGGGTCATTCGCAATGCCACGCCAATCAAAAAATTCCTTGGTACGAAACCCGATTATTCCCTTCTTCGGGTGTTTGGCTACGCCTGTTGACCCCATCTTCGTCCTTACAACACCCATAAACTTGCCTTTCGTTCCTAGCAATGCGTGTTTATTGGATATAGTAATCTTCACAAAGGTTACAAATGGCTCCACATTCCAACTGGTTAGGTCTACATATCTAGGGACGTTGTCTTTGATGAGAAGATATTCCCATTTGATAGGTGAACTCTCATTCCTTCATTGACCCATGCTGGTCAATCATTCTTGCTTTTACCTCTACCATCTTGTGGCCAACATGGAGATTTTATGCATACTCCTATTTTTCCAACTATGTGGATGCAGGTGAGGGGATGAACAATTCTTCTGGAGGGCGTCCTACATCATCTAGCGAGCAAGCTGCTGCACCCCTACCACAAGAACGCGACACATTGTTGTCCCTACCACGGATGTGATGCACGCTGCCGTGGACGTGCAGCATGCTATAGCGGACCTGTCATAGTGTTAGGCTACAACGGTGCTATCGCACGACATTGATACAACAACTCTTGTTGCACCAATTGCTCCTTCTAACTTGGTGATGGTGCCTTCTCCTACGCATCCGATGCCCACACACCTCAAGGATACCATCCTCCAACCCAAGCGATGGACGAATGGTACCATCACCTACACGGTGGCTTACATGGTAGCCATGCCAACTAAACTATGCAACCATGTGGATGCTCTCACTAATTTGCACTGGAAGATGGCTATAGACACTGAATATGCTGCACTCATGAAGAATGAGACATGGTGCCATGTGCCACATCATCTCGGGGTCAATATCATTGATTCAAAGCGAGTGTTCAAGATTAAAAGCTGGGCAAACAACACGGTGGAGTGGTTCAAAGCACGCTTAGTAGCCAAGGGCTTTAAGTAGTGCTACGGCTTCAACTACAAAGACACTTTTAGCCCAGTGGGCAAGCCAATGACCATCCGGTTACTTCTTTCCATTGCAGTCTCACGAGGATGGCATTTGAAGCAATTCGACATTCAAAATGCCTTCTTGCATGGAGTCTTGGAAGAAGTCTATATGCGGCAACCTCCAAGCTATGAAGATCTCTGGTGTCCAAAGCACTTGTGCTAGCTTGAAAAGGCCCTAATGGGCTTAAGCAAGCACCCCAAGCGTGGTACTCTCGCCTCAACTCTTCACTAAGTGGCAGGCATCTTCACCAAACCACTAGCTACTCAACCATTTTCTCAACTCAAGAGCAATCTCAATCTTGTAGCAATAGGTGAGATTGAGGGAGGCTATTTGAATATGGTTGAGATAAGATTATGGTTTGTTGTATTCAGTTGAGTAGAGATAGAGATAGAAAGATAAGGCTTGTGATTAGCTTATTGTTGTAGCTAACTATGTAACCATGCATGCATGTAATCTCTCTCATGCAGCATTGGTCACCTATATAAAACAAAACACGGCTCCAGAATTGAGCGTGCTCTTCCAATCTATAATTCTCTCCCCCTAGTTTTTATCTTTATACCTACTACTACTAAAACATAAGTGGAACGACTTCTTTAGCACCGAGTGTTTCAAAGGGATCAAGTGACCACACTAGAAACATGGACAACTCGATGCCAAATATTGACTTGTGCAAATATGTCATATGCAATGGTTGAGCACACTTCAAGGACCTATGGTCTACTTAATATAGTCTTGATTTTTTTAGGATTCGGATGAAGGCATAATCAGCTTAGAATTCCATCCTAAACCATTCGAGAAACAAAAAGATGCGCTATAGTTTTTATTATTGGATGAAGGCGTAATCAGTTTAGAACTTCAGCCTAAACCATTAGAGAAACAAAAAGATGTGCTATAGTTTTTATTATTGGATGAAGGCGTAATCAGTTTAAAACTTCAGCCTAAACCATTAGAGAAACAAAAGGTTGTGTTGTAGCTTTTACTGCTTAAGTGAGGTCAAGTTAGGTTAGGTAAATGCATCAATTCAAAGTTTTGTCTTGTATCGTTATATCAAAATTGCATGTAAAGGTGAAGCAACACCAAATAAAATGTCATGCAAATGTATGCTTTGCTCAATAATTTGTCATCAAGTAGTCAAGGAACATGTAAGCAAATGCCACCATGCCACAATGCATAAAAAAAAGTCCACATGAGAAGTGTACAGAGGAGCGTCATAATTCTTTTTATTGGTTAAGAGAAATTTGCCCAGGAGATCTATGAAGTTGACACCATCCAGAATCTAATACAATTGAACAGATGCACGGTTACCACAATTATAGTTTGTCACCAAGATGCATCCATCTCAACTCTTATTTCAACAGAGTATATGGACCAAGGTACAAATCCCCAACTGCTAATCAAATGCGCAGAAAACATAAACCGAAGGGTACACTACACCACGACATAGAATTAAGGGCAACATACTGTGGGAGAAAAATCAGGTGAGGGGCAAAATATGTGCTGGGAATATCTTATAGATTATAGATCTTGTGATCTGCTGGAAATAAAAACTGTCTAGGACAACTTATGTGATGGCTATATTTTTGTATTAACCACAAAATATCTACCATGGAAAAGGTTGACTAGGTCAACAAATCTACCAGGGATTTGAAGTTTGAACTACACAAATTCGAGGGAAGCGAAAGGCTTGCACATGCTGTGTGGGCACGAAGATGAAAAAAAGGGAGGGAGGCTTGACCTGTGAGCACAAACACCACATTAGCTAGCTCTCCACCTAATCCTTTATCCTCAAATATCTCAACCTACAGGCCATATCCTCATCCCCAAATATGCCCACCCGGTCACCACCTCTGCGCCACACCTTGCCACACTGCCAATCGTTCATCCTCCTTGTGTGTCCCTCGCTACTGCCCTCCTCAGCTGCTCCTCCTAACACCACCCTCATCCTCAGCTGCCCCTCCTCCTTGTGCCTTCCCATTCTTTAGCCCCCTCTACTCCACCCTCTATCATTAGGAGCTCAGGAAATGGGTTGAGGGAAGTACAGCTAACATCTTGAAGAAGATTTGTGCCCTTCTAGGCTGCCCCTTGTTCATCCCCTACATTTTAGGTGAAGTTGGCTACCCCTTGTTCGTGCTCTCTCTCTCTCATGTCAAGTGTTTGCTTGTGTCAAAACCAACTCTGTTATGGTTCAGAATCCAACATCTATGTTTTTTTGGCTACAATGCAAGAAAGATTAATTGCTTTAGGAGCTGTAACTAAAGATAAAAGCTCTGTTAATTGCTTGAAGCAGCTCAAGCCACAACTTGATGTAGATCTAACATCTTGAAGCACAAGGTTTGTTTGTTCCCCCCACTTGAAAGTTAGGAAAGTGATTACTTTGACTTCTAGGTAGATATGGGTGGCATTAAGGAAGTAATTTTGCTTTATTTGTCTGAGTATGGTATAGTCCTCATGTGATGTAAAACTTCCATGCATATTTAGTTCAATTTTGTGTAGTCAGTTTGTAGTGCTGCTCTTCTTGGTTTGTAGTTTTTTTTACACAATTCTTGTTTTCTAGGTTATTAAAATTGCCTTGTAAGTGGGAGAAAAATCTGAAAGGGTGATATATAAATTTATTACATGCTTGGATTTAAAGTAGATTTGGTTTCATGGACAAAAGCAATCCTACTTATTAATATATAAAATGTTACTTTGGTTTCAATCTTTTTCTAATTATGGACTTTTTCCCTTCATGGTGCACTTAGAAGGGAAACCTTGGATTATCTAGTAATCATACAATAACTTTTTCGACGTGTGATTTGAGATGTACCCAGCTTCCCAGTTAGTGCTGTTAGTCTTACCAAATGCTTGTATGAAATGGCACGTCTTGATATTCTATTTGTGTGAAGTTGATGATTTTTTCCTTGGGCATAGTTGTAGGAAGCATTTGTACTTGATGTTCTATGTATAACAACACCAACATTAATTTATCTGGTTACATATTTATTGACTATTCCTATAGTTTATAAAGTTTAGGTAACTTGTGAAATTTGATAGCATATATCAGCTATGGATAAGAGATGGATGGATTTGCATAGGTACGACATAAGCTTACAAAAAAATTATTTTCTATTACTTTATTACGTCTACTCCAAATGAGTCATACAATCCGATCTTCAACAGACCGCTTGATCGCCTTGGAGACATTCGGACCGCTCTGAACGTTCATTCATTCTGTGACGTTCGATCAAGTTTTGACAATCGATCGCGACGATGATGTTTGGACCGCTCCGAACGTTCGCCCTTCTACATCGTTCAATCAACTTGGACAGTTGATATTGATGGTAACGTTCAGACCGGGCCGAACGATCCTGTTGTTGGATTGGCTAGAGATACTTGCAGTCGTTCTATTGACTTTGAGGTGTTCGAAACAGTTTGATCATATGTTTGACCATGACATCGCCTACGACTTACGACCATTGCACCGCTATGACTACGATTTACAACCATTGCGTCACTACGACTACGACTTACGACCACTGCGCTGCTACGACTACAACTTACGATCGTCTGATTCACTTGCAGCTCAGATGACTATGAAGGTAACGACTACTACTCATGGTCGAAGCCAATATCGATAGAAGATGAGTGGTCATAAAGAGGGCATGGTTGTAGTTGAAACCAAACCTCAACATGGTTGTAACGACTTACAACGCAGACCAGAAGGGATTCCTTGTGATTAAAGGACAACAAATTTTGCATACAGAGTCCAATTGAGGTGATCTTGGACTTATTAGAAAGTTTATTTCAAGGACTATGTAACGGACAAGGACATATCTTCAGATTCATCTGGGATAAAAGATTTTAGTTTCCTGTTGTAGGAGTTCGAGTCTAATACGATAAAAGATTAAGTTGCACATGATTAGGGGGTCCTACGGACTGTGCCTAGGGCTATATAAGCCTTGTAATACGTAGCCTTTGGGGCAGACCATATTATTTTCAAGATAGCTAATATTGCTTATTCTCGGGTTTATGCTACGCGTCGCCTTTGGGGAATTGGGCGATTTTCTTCAGAGTACCTTCGTTGTTCTTGTGTTTCCTTATGGTTTGTAGGAGCAGCGATACATCTGTTTTGTGGTCCGGTAGACGGGATCACGAGCGTATGATTGGGTGAATTCTCTTATCGTAGATTGCTATTCTAACATTGTTGGCACCATTGGTTCATCAGGTTGTACGGATTCAAGTTATCATTATCGATCCTACGTCGTGAAGATCAGACACCCCCACACCATCTTGGTATCAGAGCACGGTTGATACGGTAGGATTATTTACCCTAACTTTTAGATCAATTTCTTACTGTTTATTGCCTAGAGTCCACAAAACCGAAAATTGCCACAAAAAACAAAAAATTTCAAACCCAAGTTTTTGCATCTATTAGTTTCATGAGTTTTGTTAAGTTTTTGTCCATCAGAATTTTTGTTTAGATGCTAATCATTGTGTTTCCTTTGTGTCGCTTAATCATTGTGTCATTTCTGTTGTTTCATCTGACAACCGTAATCATAGTGAGCTTCGCTTATAGTATTCTCTTTCATCTTTGAGACTAGTTGTTGGCTTTGCATCAAGGGCTACTCTTGGTAGTAATCACAATCATCGAAATCTAAATTTTCGCACCAAGAAGGTAGTCAACGTGCAGAAAGATCCACAGGTTAAAAAGAGAGAGAGAGAGAAACAACTTTGTGGCTAAAGTCTACATCAAAAAATCAGAATTGTGTGATCAGATCTTTTTTGAGCAATCATGTGCCCTTATATCCTTAATATTGCAATTGGCTAGTGTCTCTTCTAGTACTTGGTGCAAAACGAGCTATCTATTCCTCACATATCAAATTACTTCTATTTAGCTCCTTTCTTTGTTTGCACTGAGTCACATTGGTCTTTGTGTGTCCGTTCATACACTCTATTTAAATCTTTTGGATTAGCTCTTAGGCAAAGTATTCTGGCTTACATTATTAGTTAACTTTACAATATCCAGGATTTTAGATTGCATAGGTAAACATCGTCCATCCAAGTTACACAAATAAGCCATTGTTATAATAATGCTTGTGCAATTAATTCATTTGATCTATCACCTTGTGTTATCTACCATCACCAAAGTGCATGCAGCTCCTCACTTCCATCAAGGACGTATAAGAACTTCGGTTGGTAAGAAAAGATGAGGTTGAGTGAATTCCACGAATAAAATCTACATACATAGTTTTCTTTCTTGCACTAACCATGGCAGGAAAAGAAGGAGAACCAGTATATGTTACATAAACTGATCTTGAGAAGCTCACAAATGATTTCAACACTCAGTTGAATGACAACATGAGTGTCTTGAGAAGGGAGATACTAGAGGAGCTTCGTAAAGAGAGGGGTCCCATTGACATCCATGAAGGAGATGTTGAGCTTGACGAGACCGATGAGGAGAGAGTTGCACAGTTCGCTAGAGAAGCTCTAGCCAATTGAGCTGCTGCTAACGCGGTTCAACCACCCCTTCCCGGGCGTGGGGAAGGTGTTTTCGACGCTGACCATGGCTAAGGAAGAGGCCATGGCTGTGGACCTGGCCATGGGAGCAGTCTTAACGACGTCGGTGATGATTTTTAGCTACACCACAATGACAATTATCAACATCATGGCCGTCATCATGATGACCCACCCGTGGAGGAGAAATTTGGAAAACTCAAATTCACTATTTCCAAATTTGAAGGTGCTTCCGATCTAGATACGTATCTCATATGGGAGTTTAAGGTAGATAAGATATTCCAAATGCACAATTATTCAGAGGAGAAGATACACATAGCGTCACTTGAGTTTGATGGGTATGCGTTGATCTGATAGGAACAAGTGTTAAACGAAAGAGAAGCTAATGGGGAACCTCATGGTCAAGTACTAGACCACATCTCACTGATTTCGACCACGTTGTTGTCTTGAGCAGTAGTCTAGCTTCGACTGCATTGGTAGTTCGACCACATGTTGGCTTACGACCACGTAGTCACGGCCAGAGATTAGACTGTCTTCGACCAAGGGGTTTGATCGACCACGAGTTGGCATTCGACCACTCTGTACACAGACAGGCAACCGCTCGATCGTTTCGACCACAGCGCAGAGACTTACGACCACGCAGTGAGTCCTGATTGCTCGGTCTGTTTTCAAGCGCGACTGTTCTCTCTCTGTTGTCGGTCTGTTTTCTCGGCTTCCAGTAAATCTTCACTCTCTAACTTCATAGCTCGGTAGCTATTGGAGAAGAAGGGTTGTGTGAATACTCGGGGAGGTTTGAAGGCACCATTCACCCCCATGTGTTGCCTATTCAGTCCTACAGATATGTACATGAGGAGCACAAAATAATGTTTGGCATGTCCTGCATTGGTCAAGACTAGTGGTTTATAAGACATATATGATGATTGATGACATAGAGGCTTCTTTACAAGTATTTTGTATCTCATAGATGTAGTATTATTTTCAATGCAATCTTGGTTTTACTTCAGCATGATATATCACTCCAACGAAGTATATATACGATTTGTGGTAATTGACTTCCGGATATTCTTTTCAGGTCCGCAACGCAAGAAGCATGTCGTCGTATACATTGTCGACCTCTTTTGTGTGAATGTTGTGTACATCCCTTGGTTAGACTAATATTGTGGTAGAATGGGTTTGAATATTTCCATGCACTTGACAAGATTTTGCTTGACTGGACTTCAATCAATTGCGTTGTTGTATGGCACACTAGAATGCTCACAACTACATACTCTCCATGTATGGTTGATGTAATGCATATCTGTTGAGCTGGATCAGAAGTACCTTAAATTCTGGGTATATTGTAGAATCTGAATTTAATCTATGTGATGTACCTGCTTGTAATTATTGAGATGACATGTTTTATGAGTCTTGTATTATTGCTGCATGGAATGTCAAGTCTGGTTAAATGGTGCGAAATGCAGGGGAAAATATTAAATCACTATTAATGGCAGATACCTTGCTGGCATAGCTTGTATAATTTAATTTGGTCGGTATGTTCAAAGTACGTTCCTAGGTACCTGATCTGCCGCAATTATGCAAATGATGTCACTATATTTGCCAGAAATACATCTAACTGCCGTGGAAACATTAACAGCCAGGCAAAAGTTGACTGCTGGGGAAATTTTCACCTTTCAATAAAAAACTGAGAATCTAGGGCAGATAACTGTCGAGAATCCAAATATTTGCCAGGGAAGATCTTTTCCGGCACCACTGTACCGGGCAGACTCGTGAGTGCCGGGGAAACTCATCCCCGGCAAATAACTTACCTTTGAACGTAGTTTTGCCCGGCAATATGATTGCTCAGTGTAGGTCATGGTGCAGTGGTAACTGGACGAATACACGGAAGTGACTGCTCTATTGAACCTTGAGTAAAATCTGAAATGTCAAAAGAAGAAGAATAAGAGATTACCCATCAGGAAGAATCAGTGATTTATGCCATTTGAGAAATCAATATCACAAATCTTTCTTGTTGACAGTATGTTCGACAAGTGGGTGGCACACAAATCAGCACCCCATGACAGCACAGTTATAAACAAAGTTACCAGAAGGTTTGCTTCCGATCATGTTCCATTGCAAGGGTCCCTCCCTTGGGATCCACGAATGGAGCTCAATCATCCCACCACCCAGCACTCTTGGTCCACCAATCACCAAGAGCCGCTCTCCACATCCCCGGAATGCAATACCCCAGCCATTCACAGCTTCTGGCCGCTCTGGTAACTCTCCCAGTGTTGTCCATGTGTTATCCTTTTTATTATACTTTCTTACTAGTTTTCCTGCATATTGTGCCGCATATAACTCATTATCGACTACAGCAACAAGGGGGGGAGCGCCACTTGCACCATTGAGTCCCTCTGACATGTTCTCTATCACCCTCCAGGTACCCTTATCTAAATTATACTCTTCTCCACAGGTCAGCACCTCTGTGTTACTGGCCATTCCCCCAATAACATAGAACTTGCCATCCATGAAGACTCCAGAGCACATTCGCCTAGCCTTGTTCATGCTTGGAAGTGTAATCCATGTCTTAGTTCCAGAGTAATACAGCTCGGCAGAGCGAAGCACACGCCCTTGAGCATCCATACCACCAGCTATAATTGCCTTCTCTCCGAAACTAGCTGATCCAAACAAACATCTAGGGGCATTCATTTCAACACCACGTGACCATGAGTTCGTCAGAATGCTATAGCTCAGAACAATATGTGCAAGAATCTCCTTGCCAAACACCAGAAGTTCAGTGCCCACAGCCAGTGACTCCTTGTCAGAGCACATGAAACACTCATTAGGTGGCATCCTTGGAAGCGTCATCCACCGTGAACGGTAGGGGTCATACGCTTCCCACTCCTGTACATTGCAGGAGAAATAGACCCAGTGTTCTGCAATACCCAACCGCCCCCGTTCCTTGTACAGCTCACCACCACGGACAAGTGAGCGGAAGCTCCGGCTGAGTGATGCAATGGAACCATAATCAGACCGAGAGCAACGGGCAAGGCAATTGATCGAGTTGTCCCGGCCAATAGAACTTATCAGGGTGTTTGAATCGGAGTAGCCCTGACCATTGCTGCCTTGACAGTCCGACGGCTCATCCTCGTGGTTGTCCTCAGACTTGGGTCTCTTTGCCAGCAATGCCACTGCAGCAACCCCGTCGTGCTCAATAGCAAGGGCCCCAGGTGGGCGCTTAGCCCTTGTGATCTCGAGGAGGTGGTAAGTCATGTAAGCTAATCTGGATTCCTGCTCACAGGAGCTAGGCAGCGACCTCGAGATCAGGCAAGATTGATCCTCCAACATTCCGTCCGAATCTACAATTGTATCTCGATAGAGAAGGAGCCTATGCAGAAGACCCCAACACCTCTGCATGCATCTTGAATCTGCAAGAGATCAAAACTATTTCACCAGGAATTCTACACAAATAAGAGTATTATTATTGCATTTGTGTACATAGCTGAAAGTTGCAAGAGATTTCCAAGCATCACTCAGCTCAATCAATCAAACAAGGATGCATATGATTTCAATCCAAGAAAAAACATAACCAAACTCAAACACTGATGAACATTAAAAGTTTGGGCAAATGGTCCATCCTGATTAGAAATCTATATAAATAAAAACAACCAGTGATATTCAAAACATCTTATTCGTTTTGAGAGCAAGTAAATCTCATAATAATTCTAAAATTTTAAAAAACTTATAAATTCTCATATTAATCGAAAGAGAAAGAGAAGAATCTCCACCACTTATTTTGGAAAGCCAAATTATAACGGTGTAGATTAATTATATAAAGATATTACAGTTATATAACAAATACAATTGTATTTCAATTTTAGAAAGTAGAGTTGTATATCAAATACAGCTGTATCATAATATCTATGAGCACAACTGCACGGTAAATCTGCTAGTTTACAAAACAGCAGGGGATTAATAGAAGATTACTGATTACTTATGTAGATAACATGACCATGACATTGAGCTAAATCTAACCATAACACATCAATACGTGGGCCAGAAAAATCTCAAAACCAACTTAAGCAAATAACCTATAGGGATATATCAGGAACACGTCATTGTAACATGTCATCGGAGGATGTAGTCCACCAAAAACCTAACTTAGTCCACCGTACTAAAATAAAAACAAAATGAGAAAACGCCCAAAACTCTCATTTAAAAAGAATGGCCCCTTCAACTGATATGGGCATGTACTCAAACGATTCCAAATACACACAAAACACATATAACTCAGAACTAAGAAGAGGCCCTCCAAAATTGGGGAAAACCCGACACTGAAGATCTCCCGCCTTTCCGCCCCAAAACCACTCCAGGATACGAACAAAGCAAAAAAAAAATCTATCAGAAACAAAAGCAAAATTCCGCTGCAAACAACACGGGAAAAAAAGAATCAAACTTGCTTGTATGTGGAAATAGATTGATTTGTAAAGAACTATGAACTACTTTGCTGTCCCAAAGCATCAAAAAATGCATATCAACTGCAACCATACAAATCATTTTCAATAGTTCTCTAGAAAATTCAAACGGTGAATATTACAAACAGCTATTTGAAAGAAAGAAATTTACATCTGGGCTAACACGTGTCATATCTATGTGAACATGCTTCTTGCAACTGAACTATAAGAACAGGTGTTCCAGGTCGATCCTAAGTCCATATACATGAGCTTCAGGATGATTGGTAAATTTAATATTGATCTACCATTTCGGTACAGCAGCGAGCATAATGCAAAATTATCAGATTGAATAGGAATATTCCTAACTTAGAAAGGAGCACAGCTAATGTTGTTTCTTACTAAGCAATAAATAAAATTCAAACAATGTCTAACAGGTTGTAGGGGAAGATCTTGTTGAGTAGCAAAAATATGCTTGATTAAAACTATTGTTAATTTAGATAATCCTACTTTTCTATACTTGAAATTAAGGATGGAAAATCTGAACAGTTGCCTCGTCACCGATATTACTACTCCACAAAATTGGGTTCCACTTGAACTTACGGCTTCATATTTGGATTCTTGAACTGGCTTTAGCAAGCAACCCAGAACTAACTACTGGCTCCTCATCCAACGGATTAATCTTTATCTTACCCAGTCACCCATTACAACAACCAACAGCAAACAATTCGAAGAAGAAGGAAAAAAACGTATGCAGGCAACAATCAAGACCAAGGCTGGATTCAACAATACGCCGGCTGCTCGGCCAACAATCGCACCTCAAGCCGTGCCCGTCCGCGCGGCCGTCGCAGGTCGCCGACACGGCCGCACTCGGCGGCAGCGGTGGCTGGCGGAACCGGCCGACGGAGACACGCGGAGCTCCTCGCCGGCGGTCGGCGAGGCCACGGCCCCGGGCGCCAGCGGACGCCGACGGGATCAGGCCGGAGGCGGAAAGGAGGAATCGGACGAGGCGAGCGGGGGCGAGGCTGCCAGGGAGGTGGGGCGGGACGGGCGCCGCGGCGGAGGCAGGCAGTGGGATGCGGCTCGAGGAGAGAGAGAGAGGAGGAGGAGGAGGAGGCGCAGTTATGGGCGATGCGGAGGCGGAGGGGACGAGACGCGATGGGTGCGCGGTTATACCGTGCGGGGGAGAGTGCGTTTATGGGAACGGGAAAAATGCCCACGCCGCCGCGCGAACGAGCAGACGGCGTCTGATTTTGACGCGGCGGCTTACGTTGCTCTCTCAGACTTCTCCTCAATATATCGCGTCACGTGGAATAAAACCGGGTAGGCTGCGTGTTGTTCAGATCTTGGAAAGGGGAGCGGCGAGCTCGGGGTCTCCGTCACGCCGAGGACGCGGTAACCGGAGGACTCCGTGCATGCGTTTGATTGTTTGAACAATCCGCGAGCTTGCTGCTGCTGCTGCTCTCGCACGGTTGTGCTGCTGTGGAGGAGTGTCTGTCCATTTCGAATCGACGTGTTGCTGGCTCTCCTCTTCTCGCGCTGTAAAATAACTAGCGCGTGGCTGTGCTTTTGGCCTAATGCGTTTGTTTGTTCAGTTCGCTGCTGTGCTGTATGGTGCGTGCGTGGTGTCAACTGAGGCCCGCTTATTTTGATTTGATTTTCTGAATCTTGGTTTATTTTTCATTATTTTTAAATTTTATTTTTTCATTTTTAGCTTTTGTAAGTTTTTTTACCAGTTCTTTTTTTCGTATTTGTTTGTATTATCCGTGATCGAATAACTTTTTATTTTAAATTTTTTAAATTTAATTACGTCAAATAAGTTACCATCAGTTATAATATAATTTTAATCAATTTTAGTAAAATTTTAATTATAAATTATCTTTTTTCAGATCAATCGAGCGTACTGAGCCTCGAGTTGGCGTATAGTGTGGCACGCATGGCTAGAACGATGGACTGGCTCACTCGAGGGCGGGCGGGCTCAAACGGTTGTTGGACCTGTAGGCTGTAGCTGGATCAAGTACATGTGTAGTTGTGCGCATCTTTCTCTTCGCTGCGCGCGCGCTCTCTCTCTCTCTCTCTCCTTTGGGACTTCCGAAACTCCTTGCATAGATCCATTTTTTAGCGGTGAAGACGGTCGCATTCTAGAGTTCGTTTTCTGCACGCATACTCTGAGCTGTACTTTTTGGAATGGCATGTACTCCCCCCCCTCTCTCCTCCTCTCTGCTTTTTTTTTTTCTCTCTCTTTTGAAGTTTTGACGGCAACAGTTGGGTCAATTGTTTGTTCCACCGGTGGATGCGATTATCGATCGGTTCAACGGGCTGGTATATCGACGCGCACAGACAGACTCCGGACCACCGTATCGTGCAACAGTCGTAAGACCGTATTCTACTGCCCGGTGAAAGCACGGATACTGTAGTACTCCAGATGTGATGGTCGTTGCACGAACTATGAAGCGATCGTGCAGACGTATTTGCATGTGTTTTTCAAAATATGATCGTATGTATACTGTAGCGCTGCCTCCACACGGAGCTGGCGAGTGTTGCGTCGGATCACGCAAGCTATAATCGGATGATCATTTCGAACTCGATGTTTCACAGCAGACAAGGTTTGGTTGCGCTGGAGGTTTTTTTTCGCAATTGGTTTTGATAAAAGAAATTCACGTATCTTAAGACATTGGGGTCCTATTTGGAGTGTAGGAATTTTGTAGGAGTTTCACAAAAAAAAAATTCAATTTTTATAGGAATTAGAAAAAAAAAATTCACATTTCAAACAGAACCTCGACGTTGTAAGAGCTATACGGAGTAGCTGGGGTGGAGCTAGATGAACCTTTAATCATATCCTATTATCTATCCCTTTTGGTGTTAGGATCATAGAATGCATGCCTGATATGTCTCGGTAATAAATAAAATAGTTTGAAGAAACGGTACTCAGCAACCATAGCACTATAGCAGGCGTCTCTAACAATATTCGATTGAATCAAACACATGCACGCCAAACATCTCTCCTGTGGTACACGGGGCTGGCACGTGTAGCCATGGTAGCTTGCCCAGGAACCTTGCAACTGCCAATATTGTCGTGAAGGAATAAAGCAGTGTCCACCTGGTTATTTTGGCCATGGTTCACTCCCATGGCCAAACACGTATCTTATGCGTGAATCATCAGCTCTGTCGTCCCTAGTTCCGTCTTTTGTTTTTTGGTAGGCTCGCCACCTCCATTCTGGTTAAGGCATGGAAACAGAATAGGAGAGGTTGTTCCATTCAGCAAAAGATGCGGTATTTCTCAGCTCATAATTAACCTAACGTTTAGTTTCATCGACATTTAAATTTAGATGCTCTCTCGTTGTTTTTTTTTCTCAGCATTGGAAAGACCAAAAGTGTAATATGATCACACTTCCTTCAGAAAACAAAGTGTCTAACGTGATCTCAATCCATTCTCGTGTAACTATTTCAACCAGTCTCTAAAATGCAGACACTGCTCGCTGAGGATTGAGAGGGAGTCCTAGATGCATGGACATCCGTGATGGTAAATCAGCCATCGGACTTTTTCGATAGTTCTCTTCCTTTTAGGATTTTCTAGGGGACGATGCATCACATGCATTCGGCGACGATGATGAAGAATGAGCGGACGATATTTTCAAAAGATAATAAAAGTGGGCAATTCTTGAGGCAATTCTTAGTAAATTTGAAATAATTCCAGCAACAAATGTATGACATGAGTATTAAATAAACATCTCTTGACACAGATGGACTACTCAGATTGTAAAAATAGGAATTCATGCTTAACAGAGCAAGTAAGTTGTCAGACCCAAGATTTTACCATCCGGAATCCACTGTGATTTTACTGCACTATTCCCTGGATCAGTAGATAGTGCTCACAGTTACAGCAATGAATATCAAAATACATATCATGCGGAAGCGTAAATATGGTAATAGACTTACTCATGGGCCGATTAGGCCGAAATCAATAAATTGCAGCAGCGGAAGAACAAGCACACAGGTGGGACCTTCAGGACATGCACACAGGTGGGACCTTCAGGACATGCCCACAGGCAGCCAACTGGAGGTGCACGACCTAGCCCTTGATATCTTCATCTTTTTTGCCAGCTTGTCCAATCTCGTTGCTAAGGCGAGGTGATTTGATTCCTGATGCTGAATTTTATCGCAAAAGCGAGTGTGAGCACTCCAACCCCGTGCTCCACGAGCCAATACACAGAATGCAAATAAATAGCATGCATGGCTTAACAAGGAGAGGCTCGGGTTACTTTATTTGCCAAAAATCGCTTTTAGTAGCATTGTTATTATTTAATCATAGTGTTATTGTTACTGCCTATACTCCACCTAGCGACTACCATAATCGACTTAATCCACCAAAATGCACTTTCTTTATTGATTGTCGTATAAGACTTCAAACAGCGATTATCATCAATTATACAATCCACCAATCATACCTTCATTGCTGCCTAAATCTCCAAACAGCTAGCGACATTATTTATCTAATAACATTTATTTAATCCACCAGTATCCTTTGCATTCTAAATTCTTAGCAATCCAATCCTTTCATTATTGATCCACAACCATAATTTGCTTCTTCAATAATCAATCTTATTTTTTCCTTATCTATCTCTAACTAATTCATGAGTATACATCCACCAAGAATATCATTGACCAAGTATACGATTCACTAGTATATATCCACCAAGTATATCATTGATTAGGTCTACGATTCACCAGTATTCATCCACCAGGAATATCATTGATCAAGTTTATACTTCAGGAATTGTTATCATAATCCAAACTCCCAAGATCAATTCATCCATCCAGAACTTGTTCAAATCCTATTAATCCCAATATTGTCAACATCTCCCAAGAATTTATATCAAATATCAGTGTTGTAATCCAACCAATACCCTTGCACTTCCTAATACTCCAAAGATCATATAAATCATCTATCTAGTCTAGATATCTTTTTGGGCTCATTTCTCCCAGAATCCACACTATCGTTTTCTTTTTTATAATCGACATGAGTCCACCAATATATTTATGTTTTTACCACAAACTTCCATCTTCATTACTCCCGACTCTACTTATTTCCTCATATATTTTACTTTGCAAGAAGAGAAAACATTTTACTTTTGCAATATGATACATAAACATTTCCTGAGACCTAGCAGTTTTGAACAAAAACATAATGTTCAAGAAGATGCAATAATAATAGCGATCCAGATTCGATCCACTGTTACATGGCATCTGCACCATATAGCATCTTTCAGCGTTATAGCCGCTTAACTTACCACTGGGACGACACCCAGGACAATTCAAATCAGGGCTTTCCACTGCCCTCCACTTTTTCCATTACCACCAACAAAGTTTTTGAAATAGAACTATATCTAGTTAAGTTCCCATGTTCGCCCATGACCGTGGGCACGACTATTCGAATAGTTTTGACTCTGCAAAGTTTGTACACTTTCACCACAAGAGACAATCAACTCGTTGCCCCACATGATGCCTTAGATATGTGGTTGAGCAGACCATCACAGTGACTTTTCAAAATATCTAGTTCCTTCTCTTATCTCACCTTATGGGTAGCTGTCCACTTGCGGTGGGTCCCATCTATGCGCGGGATGTTTCCCACAGCCACTAACGCAGCTCGGGTTTCTACTTCCCGTAACGTTAGGACAGCTGGGAAACTTCACCCACCACTGGTGTCCCTTCAGGCCCCCTTGCCATAGTGTAGCCCCATCAATCCACTACCAGTGAGATGAGTCCGGAGTTCGATAAGTCTACTTAGCCAAGTTGTATTTTACAGACTTGTGGTTGTACTGTTTTACACAGGAGGTCATGACAAGATTCAGTCCTTAGTGATATCTGGGCGGTTCTACCACAAACCACACTCTCGTGCACCCCTGCACCATACCCCCCAAACCATCTGCCCAGATAAATAAGCAATTTGAAGTTTTTGGGAATATAAAATAACCATTTTCAATATACACCAGTCATTACCACCATGACTGCCTAACCAATTTTTCTCAGGATTTAAAAGTGATGCTAGGGCTCTCCCGTGCCCATGAGTATCTAAGCAAAACTAAGCATGGCATATAATTATGGATTTACTTTTGAAAAGTTATCATTATAATTTTGCTAAGGTAACAAGGTTCATATATTCAAGTATTCCAAAGGAGGTGTAATACTAATCAAGCAAGCAATGGGCATATAACTAAAATCTTAAATTAACATGTATTTGCATATAAAATAATAGCATGCAATTTGATAATTTAAACCAAAGTAATTTGCAGAAAACGTAGGTTCAACATGATCAAAGTATTGACTCGCCTGGCGCGGTTTACCGCGGTCTTGAGCTCACTCAATGCTTTCTCATTCGATTGGCTTGAGTTTCTGATCTTTATCTTTACTTCACTCTTGATCTCGCTTGATCCCTTGATGCTTCAGGACTCCAGTTTCTAACTACGTGCTAAACAACCGAATACAAGTAAAAGCAAATAACTCAAAGGATCCAAATAAATCCGAATAAACTCAATTTAGCTTTATTATAAGTTAATGGGTGATTCGGGTGATTTGAGGCAAAGCCGGTAGAATACGATAACTTGATCTTTTTACTAATAACCTCTTTTTATTATTTTGTATTTATCAAGGAAGTTCCATGAGTCGGGTTAGACCTATAAATTGGTGCGTGAGTTTACTGAGCATTATTTTGTTGAGTGTGATCGTTCCGGACCTATATGTTTACATTATAGGTAAAGGTAATCTTTTATTGCATGTGGATATTTAACCAGAGTCACTATATTTTATTCATGCCTTCATTTGATAATTTGACCTCATTTAACTATTTAGTCTATATTGATTATTCGCATAACAAATAATCAGGTATTAAATATTAAGTAACCTTATTTTACTTCCAAATTAAATTTACTACATTCCCTATGTTATTCTAAATTGTCCATAATTTTCACCAAAAATTCATATGAGCTCTAAAAATCATGGTTCCAGTTCCATTGGACAGATCTTGAATTTAAATGAATTTAGAAATTTGTTTCACTTAATTTGGGGTTAAAATGAATAAGTTATGCCTATTTGAAAATCTCAATTCTGTGAAATTCCATAAAATAGAAAATCCTGACAGGTGGGTCCTACTAGCATTTTTAATTCATTTTTGTTATTCTATTATTTCCTGTGTTGTTCCTATGGCAGGTGGGCCCGGGGTTACTTTATCATTTCGACTTATGGCCCACCTGTCAGTGGGTTGTTTATGCTAATGGTCTGTTATTCACACTCAAGCCCACTATTAATCTTAATCCCCTGTCATTACTAAGCACTCACGTGTGTCTCGACGATGGGTCCCTCTTCGCTGGGCGTTGCAGCCATCGACCGCTGGGGCCCACCACAAAGCCGAGAGAAAATAAAGAAAACTCAACCCGCCTCACGAGCGGAGGCTCGAACGCGACCGGGAGTTCGAGGGGAGGAACGAGCGCCGTAACCAAGTGGCCATACCGATGTTGCTTACCCTATATGGGGAGTTATCCCTTTGAGCTAGCTCGCGAGAGGGCCGGCGAGAAGCCGGCGGCGGTGGCCGAGGCGTCGGCGGCGAGCGGTGGTCGGGGAGGCTCGGACGAGTGCCAAAACGCGTTCCTGGGGGTGCGTTGGTGCCGGTGGTGGGGTCAGCTGGGGCCGAGGGGGCACGGTGGTGGCCGGCGGCGTGCAGTGGCGGCGGTCTGGAAGGAGTCGTCGGCGCCGGCGGTATAGGGCCTTCGGGAGGTCCGGGAAAGGCCGGATTTGGGTTGGCGACGTTCCGTAGGTGGTGTAGGTGGAGGGAATTGGGGTCTAGTGGCGGCAATTAGCGGGGAGGCCTCCGGCTGGAGTTGAGGAAGAAGAGGTGCGCGCGATCTCACCGGGCTTCGGCTCAATTGGTCTCTACAGTAGCGAGAGGGCGGAGTGGGGAGCTCACGGAGATGCTCAAGGGTTCTTATAGGGCGCGAGGGAAGCTGGCAACGGGCGCCTACCCGTTCGGTCACGTCGAGCGGCAGTGGCAGGCGGCGGCGACAGGGTGGAAAGGACCGGACAGTGCAGGAGGATTCGATGAAATCTTGCTCGTGACGCTTTAGTGCAGCTGCTACAGCTTTGCGCCGGCCGACAGAGGACTTGTGCCGTGTGGCCGATCGACGCGATGGAGCGGGGAAGAAACCGGGGCGGATGGCGCCGCGCCGTGGGCAAGGTGGTGAAAACCGGGGGCGGTGTGCGAGCGCGCCGCTCGGGTCGATGGGACGGCTCAGGGAGACCGAGGACAAGCTGCGAGCGCGGCTGGCGACGGCAGCGCATGCGCGCCACGGGGAGAACGGGTGCAGAGTAGGGAGTAAGACGGGGAGGTAAGGGGAAGAAGGAGTGCGGGCGCGGGGTGGGGATGGGGCCTGCGTGGCAGAGACGGGAAGCGAAGGAGCGGGCTGGGTCGGTGCGCTCGCGGGAAGTGGTTGGGCCGTAGTGATGGCCGGCCTGGCTCCACTTCTTTATTATTTTTTTCATTTTTATTTCCTTTTTATTTGTTATGTGTTTTTGTGTATGTAGCATTTATATTCTATTCCTTTTTGCTTAGCTCACGTAATTTCATATTCATATCTACTTACTATTTAATCCTTGCATTTTGTAGGCATATTTATATGTATATCTAAATACTTCCATATAAATGTTCATTAGGATTTATATTTCCCTCTTTTACTTTTATTGTTATTTGCCCCCACTATAACCAAAATGAAATTTCATGTTTTAATTCAAGTTTCTCCCTCCCTTTTATGGATCATCTTTTTATATTCGTAGACTAAATTTTTTCTCTATTATTTAAACACGTTTGTTTCTTTCTTGAACCTTTAAACTTTTTGGAACCTCAACCAAATTTCAGAAGAACACCACAAAATCCAAATTTTCAATAAATATATTCTGCAAAAATAATTCAAGAATTCATATTTTCAAATTTAAATTTTTCAGGATGTCACATAAGTGGACTACAATGATCTGCATAATGCATAGATTGATTTAATTGATTTGCTCTCAAGTGTTGGTTTGCACCTACTAGCAGCAAATCCTCCTCGCCGCATGGGTCTAATATGATCACATATTTATGTGACAATTTCTTTAATCAGTCAGGCTTTGAACTCTAGACTACCTTACCGAATATCTGAAGACAAGCAGCAGTGAACTTAATAATGAACTACAGATAGATATCAAAACTATTTATTCAAGTAAATTGCTCTAATAGAGATGTTCAGATATAGGGCTTGCTGACCAAAAACATGTCTAGTAAGAATCAGTATGTAAAGATAATAACTTAGCTCACAGCCTAATTCAATATCACAAATTGTCACATAAGAATTTCACGTTGACCAAATTCTTCATTGAACAATCACAGCACCTACAAACTATCACGCAAATTCCCCCAGTGCTAGCACTTACGAGTTTCAGAGATAATAGAACCAAGATTAACTAGCATGGTAAAATAAGCATGATAGTAAATATCAAAGTACAGTGAAAAACTCACAGCCGCAATGGCAATCTAAGCCACTGAGTTAACGATGCGGGGGAGGAGGGCCGTCGGAGTCAGGGAAGGCAACGACGAGCTCGAGGGAGGTGGCATCGGGCTCCGGGAAGACACGTGCTCGAGGGAGGAGTGTCGTCGAAATTTGGGGATGAGGAGGAGGGCGACAGGTTTGGGGGAGACGGTGATGGGCTCGGGAGAGGCGACGTGCTCGGGGGAGGAGTGCTGCCAGAGTCAGGGGAGGAGGAGTAGAGCGACAAGCTCAAGGAAAACGGCGACGTTAGTGAGGAGTAGCGTTAGTACAATGAGGACAAACCCTAGTACGCAATTCATATATATAAGGGAATAATCACATACGGTTCTAGTTAACAACCGTCTACGTAGCTGAGTTTTCTGAATTTCTCTATTCTCTTACTCTTGTTCTCTTAATCAAAATAGGTTACAAGAGCCTTCTCATTATATAGGTTAATACTTTCTGACTAACATATGTACTCGGACTCTAAGTTAAACTCTAAAACATCAACTAAACTAAGAAACTTATTATCCACTACCATAATATGGTATTTACTAAAAATAGATAATGCCATATATATCATGCAATCCTATATCAATCCAGTCAAGATTACTTCCCAATAGCAACTTGTAGGGAGCTATGGATTCAAGAGACAAATACTATGAAAATAATTTTTCCCCCAGTCTCTACCATCAGCTTGCATGACGAGTATCATTATTGTAACACCCCCATTTTTGGGAGCGTTAGGTTACACTCGCAACTGCCCAGGATTGTTCAGTTGCGAGCACTGTAGAAGAGTGTACATCATTGCCAAAGCAAGCTTAAGCATAAAAACCAAACTTTATTGCAAAAGTAAGGCTTAACAGCCAAATTTACATAAAGGGCGTACAACCCAAAGATACATTACCAAAATAGACTGCACAGGCAAGCTTGAGTGTAGAACTAAACCCTAACACCAAGCGTCGTCCACATCGTACAGCTGGGCATCGTGTTCAAAAGCTTCTTCACTTTCTTGCCTGACATTATCTGGTAATGATTTTAGCAAGCATAGGTACAATCAACCGTACTCAACAAGTCACACGGGAAAATACTATTTAACTATATGCAAGGAATTGCAATGGAATGGAGTAAAGCAGTTTATTATATTTGTGTGGATGCAATTTTGTTTATAAACATTTTGCTTTTAAACATAAAATATCATATCATAAACTTTTTAAGGTAATTGGGGTTTTCTAAACTTGATTAACATACCTCCACATTTCCAAAACCATTCCAAATCTACTTATGCCTAGCTGTTGGAATCACCCATTAAACACAGCTTCATATACCGGAAGTACGGTGTATTCGAATACCATTTATAAATGACTCTGCAGAGTTGCCCAACTTTACCCACAAGATCCCTCAACCCTCATGACTGAGTTGAGAAAACAAGATTGTTTCACTGCTCATTTCTTTATGTAGCATCTACCCGATAGACTATGAACCCTCTGTCCAGGAGACGACGGCCTGACAGAGTGGAGCCTACCGTTGTGAAATATGGTTTTACCATTTCCATACCACAACCCAACGCCGGCTGTTCCCTCCTGGAACAGTATATCATACCATTGTAGATATTCAATCGATCTGAGCAGCTACTAAAACCAGGTTTGACAAGTCAACGCTTGTGGTTGAGCGGTTGCTATGTTCTTTACTTGGCATAAGGGTCTAGTCCTTATATTTTCACCGAGGCAAACTCTATTCACAAACCCATGTTCAGTGCTCGCGGCACTGCCACCATTTCATACCATGCCTCCACCCTAGGATAAGATCATGGGCTGAGGCCATCGCATGGCACCCCAAGATATGGGCTGAGGCCATCGCATGGCACCCCGTGATATTTACTTATCCTAGTTTCACTTTCAGAATTCTATCGGCAAAATACCAACTCTTAGTAGTAAAAGATTGTTGAGTTTCCTAATCTACTGTGATTACATTAATAATACTTTTAATATTACTAAAATTTGTCAAGGTAAATGTGGCCATCAAATTAAACTGGGCTTTTCGGGTGGTAGGATATTAACTAATATCATGTCATTCCAAACATTCATTGTACAAGAAATAACAGTGCATAAATAAAATAATAAAAATACTAATAAATAATAATTAACGGAAAGTAGGTTCAACATGATCAAAGACATGTGACTTGCCTTGCGGATTTACTATTTCAATTAGCTCGTATTCTTCGGTGGGCTGGGCCTGAATCTGGGCTTATCCTTCCAGCTCCTGAGAAACTTTGACGTCGGAGGCTACACGAGAGCAAATTAAAATAAATAAATTCCGTGCTCGAAGGGTTGAGCTAGGAATAAAGAAATAAAATAAAGAAAGAAAATCCGATAAAATTCAAATAAATGGAGATTTGGGCTCATAGGAGGGTTATACGGGGAAATGGGCCTTGGATTTGGGTTGGCGGGCTCGAAACGGATCTAGGGAGTATAAACTTGTATTTTTGGGTTTGGGTCAAGTACTGTTCATTGGGCTCGGTCGTTACTGTTCCTCGGGCTCGGTCGGATTCGGTTAGACGGTCGGGTTCAGCCGCGTCGGGTTGGACTCGGTCGAGTGGAACGGGTGCATGCGGCTCGGCGGAAGAAGCGCGCGACCGGCCGGTGCGGCGGCGGCGGCGCGGTCGGACGCGCGCGGCGGTGCGATCGGGCGCGGCGGCGGTCGACGCGGCGCGCGCGGCGGCGCGCGCAGGCGCGGTCGGGGTGCGAACACGGCGACTTAGCTCGGCCAGCTCGGGCGAATCCGGTCGTCTTCAACCTCCCGCATGTGCCCGTGTAGCCGAAGCAGAGGAATAGGGCGGTGGCGACCGGCAGCGATACGGTGGCTTGCGACGGGAGCTGAGGCCATGGACGGACTCCGGGGAACGCCGGGGTTCCATTTTTTAGGTCGGCGGCGGCCGGGGAGGCGGCGTTCGCCGGCAACGAGCCGGGGAACTCGGCGCGGTTTTTGGTGGCGACGGCGAGTTCCTAGGGTTAAGGGGGTCGGGGCTTTGGTGTTTGAGCACCCTTGGGGTTAGGGCAAGCTCAAGGAAGTGGTGGTTCAGGCTGGGGAGGCCTGAGCGAGGCTGGCCACGGTGGGGCTCCATGGCCGAGCGGCGGCTTCGCCGGCGAGGTAAGGGGAAGGCCTGAGATGCCAGGGCGTTGGGTCGAGGGTGTTTCTGGGAGTAAGGAGGAGCTGCAAACGCGAGCAATCGAAAAATGGTGAGCTAGATTAATGGGATTGAACTCAAACCTAGTTTAGGGTTTTTCGGCGATTGCTAGTGGTGGAGGGGATGGGAGACCAATTGGGCGGTTCTAGGGCTTAGTTGAGGTGTGTGGAGAAGCTCAGAGGAGTCGCTGGCCTTTATAGATGCTCGGAGGCGGTTCGGCGCCGAGAGGGGACTAGGGCGGCGGCTACACCTGGCCTGGTTCGAGAGAAGTCGAGGAGGGTCGGCAAGGTGAGCTGGCGAGGAGAGCATAGGTGCAGGTGGTGTGCGGCCAACAGTTCGACGCGCGGCAAGGGAGGGGTTAGGGCGTGCCAGGGAAAAGCATATGGCGTCCAACACATCTCTGGGAGCTGGCAGGGGTGAGGAACGCGAGAGAGGGCGAGAGAGCTCGAGAAGGTTCAGGCAGCGGCAAGAATTTCGTGACCGTGAACAGTGCCGACAAGAGTTAGGGTTAACAGGGTGATTAGGCAGTGAATTAGGACGCTATTAAACTGGGATTTAAGCTAATTTGGGCAGAGAATCAAAAGGAATCAAATCCAAATTGAAGTTTTAGTTTTCGCAAAAATTTAGTTTGTTTCAACCTACCCCCCTTAAAAAGAATCTCATCCTCGAGATTCGGGGAATAGGTTGGAAAATTTCGCTGCATATTCAATTCTTTGTCCCAAGCTGTTTTATCCACTGTGTTAGTCTGCCATTGTATTTGGTGAAGTCTTGACAATCCTGCCTCTTATTTGTTTTCTTGTTGTGCCCAAAGTTAATATACTCAAAGCGATCTTCTTACGGCTTAGGGCTTGTTGTAAAATAATATGTGGCATCTCTTTTCCCAATGAAATCTGAAGGAACAAATGCAAAACTTCAGGATCAAGTAAAACTAGTGAGGGCTTCAAGTGAACGTACCCATGACAACATTGGTGGCTCCTGTTTCTCCTGTATTCGAGAGAGGGGAGGGAAGCAATCGGGTCGGTGGTAGCCAGAGCAGCATGGTTGAGCTAGCAAAACGGACGAGGATGGAGACAGGCGTAGAGAGACTCAAACAAGGAGGTGGGTCCACGCATTAATTGCTCACAAGGATGAAAACAGAGTGGATAGTGGTTAAATTATATCCGCATTTGTATTTTTTTTCTTGGATTTAAATACGAATCGGACAAATATCATATACAAATATAGATAAAAAATATCGGATACGAATTCGTATCGGATTATCCTCAAGATCGGATTGGATTCAAATATTTTTTTGGATTCAAATAATTATTCGTGACCTCTTCTATTTCAAACATAGCAGGTTCTGATGACAGCTTTATATTTGTATAATGCAACTAAATGAAAGAATGTATGGTGAATCTAGATATTATTCGGATATCTGACACCGAATCTGTTTTATGTCATACCGAATTCACAACTTCGCTAGGCAAACATCCAAATTTAGCTCTACTTTTTATTCAAATTCAAATATTTGCTCTCCAAATTTAAAATTTTCAGATTATCCGGCCGTATCCAAATCTATTTTCACTTTGCAGGCAATGTAAACAGCCTGGGACGCTCCCTCCGTCCACGTGTTACATGTAGGTTACGTGCGTGCGAAACGGACAGTGAGGGAACTCGTAAATTAGTGAATGCCGACGATAAATTGTCACTTTCCCTTTTTGCTTTCTAAGGCCGTATTGTATGACTTACTTGAAAGGGAAAATTAAATAAGTTTAGGATTGTAATTGATGGAAACTCATTGTATTTTTGAGAAGTGCTAAGGAGCATTTAAGTGTTTTTTTTTATTGGAAGCACTTAGATTTTGAGACGTTGGATCTCCATCCAACGGATCCCCCTATATCTTTCCCCCTAAAAAATGAATCTGGGACATTGGATCTCTATCTAACGGATCTTTGCATACCCCACACATAAAAAAAAAAGTACTTTTAATCTAGGACGTTGGATGAAGATCCAACACCTAAAAAATCTAGTACTTACAACAAAAAACACTTAAATATTCTCTAGGCACCTCCTCTATTTTTTGCAAAGCCCGAACGAAGAAGTGTCCATCGGCCGTTCGGTCTTTGATAGAGAATGGTCGATTACGATTTACTAACCCCCCCATAATAAAAAATCATAATTCTTTCCCATTGTGATGCCCATCATTTTTTTTTTGTTTGTTTGACATCTATTTTTGAAGAGACATATTGATATATTTTCTGAGCTGGTGATTTGTCAGCATAGACTTGTTGCATGAACATATTTTAGCACGAAAGAATATCAATTAGAATTATGGATTGTGCTCTTATAATTAAAGAGCTCTCTTCTTTCACACCAAAGGCAGCTTGCCTACGCAGCTACGTTCATGCCGGCAAGCAAGTTGACCGTGTCACCGAAACAGAAAATCCTTGGAAAAGATAGTCAAATTTGATACGTGTGTTTGTTCTCTTTGACCATCATAACATAGTCAAATTTGATACGTGTGTTTGTTCTCTTTGACCATCATAACATGCTTGAGAGGACAACAAATTAGGTCTACGTTAGTTTTAAAATTGCGCTTTTCAATTGTCAATTCTTACTTATGTAATTTGATCCATAGAAAAATGAGAGCATGCATAGAATTGAAGAATTATGAAGATTGATTCAACTAAAATTAGTTTGGGGTCAAAGGGGAGAATTCTATTTGGAACACATGGATAGGTCAAAAGGCGACGTCCAGTGATTGAAAAAAATCAGAACTTGCTACAGGTTGCAAATTGTATGCGTGAGTACAGAATAAATTACACTCCAAAACCACCTATGTCTTCTGTATTTTGTATATACACACGCATATATCCTCTTTGTTTTTAGAGAGAGGAAGATCATAATATATCTAACAAGGACAAGGTGCCCATTGGTCTATTAGTAAAAAGAACTTTGTAGTAAAAAAAAAAAAGCAAACATCACAAATTGCAAATTTTGTCAATCAGTGGGACATTATGAAGCAATAAATATGCTCGATATGCAGCTAGAATAATGCACGGGAAAAAGAATAAAGTACAAGCCAAGAACCTCAAAATGGAATAAGTATTGTGAAGCAGGAGCTGGCACTAAGAAAGCATTTGAAATGGAATGAGTATCTCCGCCACATCAGATTGATGCATAATCAAACTAAACCGCAAATTCTTTCACTTAATTGGATGTTTCTTTATGGAACCACTTAAGTGGCTGCCTTTGCCTGTTCATATTGACGATTCCGTGCCGGTGTAGCTCAACGCAGCTGTTTGGAATCGGCTTTACGTTTCCCTTCTACTTTTCGTTGGAGCATCCAGACACTCCACGGCTGTTATGCCCTGATCAGTTCAGCTTATTTTTTATTATTCATAAATTTTATTTTTTTTCTGAACTTTTGGTTTTTTGTTGAGCTTTTTTGCCGATTCTTTTTTCCGTATTCGTTTGTATTATACATATTGGGCTAACATCTTCACATGTCACCACGTTCTATTGCCTTAATTTCTACCGTAACAAAATAAATAGAAATTAAAGCTGTACTTGCATTGGGAAAACGTGGATGAACTATCTTAACATGTTTATTTTTTAGGAATTGATATGGGCAGGAGGTCCGGCGCGTCCGGATGGCCCATTTTCAACTAGCTTCCCACCTTTTATCTTATCCATCAACATGGCTCCATTCATTTTCATCCCCGCCATCTCTCGCTCTTTTTGGTACCAGCCCCCGCGGGCGTCTTTCTCTTCCACATGAACCCAAGCCGGGTCGGTCACCGAGGACCCCTCTTTGGAGCCGTCGAGCTCGTTGTTCCCCGCTGGCACCCCGTAGAGACCACTACCAGCCACCCTTGCTACCTTTCGCCTTCTTGGCTCTGCCTACTCCTCTGCACCACCCGTCTTGGGGCCCTGATTCAAGTTCCCGCCCCCCTCCCACCCCTGCGACCGCCGCCCTGCCCCGTCACTGGCCCAGAATCCCACGCAGGGAGCGCCGGCTTCACAGCTGCGATTACCACCTAGGATCCACGCTGCACAAGCTCCACCACCTTCTCCTCCAGCGTCGAATCCAAGCCGTGCACGCCACCTTCCCGCCGCCCACTGCCGCGCCTAAAGGCTTCGCCGCCGCTTGCCATGGGGTAAGTGTTTGTTTTTTGTTGCAACATTATGATTTCATGTATGTAATAATAAGCAACAACCAATGCAATATCGAGATTTTTATCAAATATTTTGTTACATACATGACCAAAAATTGTTACATACATAAGTGATAAAAGTTACGGCCGATCGTACAATGTTAACGTCCGAATCAAACATCTGGGCGCTAGCAACACCCTTATTTTTTAGGTTGTCTTAGGTGCCGCTCATTTGGACTGAAAAAAGTGGCTTACGACTAAAATTTTACTATAGCTGACTGAAATTGTAATGTAGCTGATGGTGGCCTATTTAGTGTAATTAAATTTAAAAAATTAAAAATAGAAAAAAAATAGATTACAAATAAGTACGAAAAAAAGAATCAGCAAAAAAGCCAAAAATTATAAGAAAAAAAATAAAAATTTATAAATATTAAAAAATAAATCAATAATTAGAAACTAAAACTGGAATGAGCAGAACCTTAACATGTTTATTACTGCTTGCGAAGTATGGCTAACACAGAAACAGAGCTGGCATTCACTCACCGTCTTGTATTTTCGTAGTTTCGATGTCACGCTCGCAATGATTGAGCAGGGACAGGAAAATTAGTTGGGCGCAAGTCGGCCATCATCATTGTCCCGATTCCACACGTTTCTATTTGGGCAAGTACGCACGTCCATGCTTCCCCTCCTCGATCCATACGACCGCGACGTGCCGTTGAACGTCGGCTCGTATGACTGCAACATCCCCATCAACGCTCCGGCTTCGACCACTGCTGAATACGCCGTTTCCGGCTTTGAATTTAAGTGTTCCGATGCTGCCTTACCGGTTGAACTACGACCAATTCAACCGCGACGGATGTCACCAGCACGGTAGATATGAGATAAGAGAGCCCCGTCTTGGCGTCTTCCATCACCAGCTAGCTAGCTTAGTCGGCCAGTTGGTCCGCGTAGAGCTAAGAATTTCCATCATTTATTTATGTTGAATAATTGATAATTACATTAAATTAAAATTTAAATTTATAGAAGTTTTCAAATTATCAGTTTTGATTATCAACTAGAGCGGTCTATCCGACCATAGGGGTGGTCTATCCGTAACTCCGATGTGATTGAATTTTGGGGCAGTCGAACCAACGGTGTAGTACGACCGGTTTCTAGTTAGCATGTACTTTTTTTCAGAGAGGTGCATGCTTATGTACACGAGAAAAAATGTGGGTGGTTCGACCAGCCAATGGGTGGCCGGTGTTCCGACGCACAGTGGCTGGCAGCGAGGTGTGCAAGAGGGAGAGGGCGTGACGGGAAGTTCATTTTTACCTAGCACGGAGCTCGGGAGTGCTTGGAGGCAGCCAGCAACATGTAGGGGCAGTGGCGGTGTACAATCTCCAACAAAGTGGGGGTTCTAGTGGCATTCCTTGATGGTGAAGGCGTGGACGAGGTTGGTGCTGACGTGAGGAAGCTTTCGGTGGCAATGGAGAGGTTTAGTGTGGCCTGGCACGGTGGCGATGGCTCACCGTTGATCTCACCGGTGCTTGAGAGGAGGACGAATGGTGATGGAGGGCTACGGGGCTTGGGAGGGGAGAGAAGGCGAGGGGAAGGGTTGTATGGAGCCAAGGGGTACCGGAGGGGGGTTTTATAGGGCTGAGGAGGGGACACAGTGGACAAGTTGCTCACTGGTGATCACGACAGCGCAAAATCAGAAGAAGGAGAGGAAGGAAAGAGAGGGCGCGGGGAAAGAAAAATTGGGTGCAGGATTAAGGGCGGGGTGACTCTGGTTTCCAATGGGGGAGGTGGCGTGGATGGAAAGTCGAGGCCGAGCCGGATCGGATGTCGCCGATGTGGGAAAGGAAAGAGAGAGGAGGAAGAAAGGAAGGAGGAAGAAGGGGGCGCTGACAAGCGGGCCCAGGACAGTGGCGAGAAGAGAGGCTGATAGGGTGACCCACATGGCCGAGGCCACGTGTCACGCAGAGAGACTGGGCCGACCAACATTCGGCCCAAGGGAGTTTTCAGGAATATAAAAGAGTTTATGAATAAATAAAGGCTGAGTAATTCAAGAAAATCTTAGAAAATAGCAAAAGATAGCCAAAATTCCAAGAAAATTCTCATAGATACTATAAAACAAGAGAAACCCAAGAAAAATAAAATAATTCACATTGAGTTGCAAATAGATACATGAAGTCTTTTTTCCTAATTCTAAGCTTAAATAAAAAGAAAATGAAAAGGGGAAATAATTTTTAGGAAAACTTAAATAAATAAAAACTAGGTTTTTAGGATGTTACAAAAACCGATATAAAGAGACTTATCAATGCGAGAGCCATTGGTGAACATACATATTGCAAACATGGAGATTGCTTGCATACGAGGAGATGACCACGGACTAGGTTTGGGGAAGAGGTGAGGTTGATGGTCAAAGCACGGATATTTTAGAGACGAAGCCAAAATACTAAAAACGGCAATGAGACCAAAACCACGGCACTTGTAAGATGTTGGAAGATTGGTTTATATTAAGGAGATGCTGACGAGGTCAAGTGGATAGAAAGCTTACTCCTTAGCGGGTGTTCGCATATGTGCTTTGAAAAGCATGCATAAATCATTTGAGTGTAAAACTCGATGTGTGTGGGATTAGCGAGGATTTTTCGATTGTGTTAATAGATAGTATCTATTTGGGTTAAGTGTAGACTTGTTGCTCTATCTATATGAGTGGGATGGGTCGGAGTTATGTAGTCAAGGAGAAGAGAACCAACCATTCACTCATTATGGTTTCCTTGTAGCGAAGGCCTTGGGTGAATGCTCTTGTGTGAGAGCTTTGTCTTTCATGGTGGAGTGATTGAAAAACTTTTATTTATAAGTTGTAATAGATCAATCTTATTCATCCTACATGGTGTGTTCTTACTCTTATTGATTTTGCACTTATTTTGATTGGTGTGTTGCCCTCTCTCTTTCCCTTTTGATCTTGTTGGGTTTCAAGGATGTGTAAGTGCTGAAGATACCTCATGAGGATCATATTCTATCCATCTAGAGACTAGTTATAGCAAAATTTGAAGGTTCCTTATTTTGGTTCGATTTAGAATTTTTCTAGTGATATCTTGTTCACAGGTTTCGGCCTTAAATCTATAATACCACAACCCGTTAGTGTGAAGGCCCATGTGGCCTATGTGGAGTGATGGTGGGATTTGTCTCATATTATTTATTTAATATGAGTTACAGTAGCATATAATGTCTATTGGGTCTAAACATAGTAGTTTCGGGCATGTAAGTGGCGTGCTATGCATGCATGGTCCACCCTACGGTGGACTAGGCTTTGAGCGAATTTTGGACCAGTATCTTATAGATGGTATCAGAGCATCAACCTTCGCTGCACATGCATGTGTGGGACAAGGGCACGGGCATATGGCGCATGTGGGCTCGGAGTGGACCACGCATGGCATATGCGTCGGCACTGGACACACGGACATGCATTGAGGAGTGCTTCTGGGCATTTGCCATGTATACGGTGTGCTGTCGTGGGTGTCAACCCTTAAGGGGGTGAATGTAATACCCGGCACATTAGTGTGAAGGCCCATGTGGCCCATATAGAGTGGTGGTGGGATTAGTCCCACTTTGCTTGTCTAATGTGAGTTGCAGTAGCATATAATATCTGTTGAGTCTAAACATATTACCTCCGGATTAATCCTTTTACATAAAATGAGGATGAAATGGTAAGTGAGGTGCTATGCATGTGTGGGCCTGTCCCACGGTAGGTTGGGCTTTGAGTGGATTTTAGACCAGGGTGTTTCAGAATATTTGGGAGTTCTTATTTTTTTTGTGAAATGTAGGAACTCACTAAGAGTCATCTTGGCCATCTTCAACACACGAGCAAGTGATATCTCAAGTTCTTGAGTTATGCCCATTTTGGTATAACCTTGCTTGTCTTGAGAAAATATTAGAACTTTAACCAAGATCATTGTGATCCTTAGATGGATTAGGTTCCTAAGATCCTTAGCAAGGTGTGTATGGAGTTTCAAATCATTTGAAAATGTATTTTTAAGATTGCAATATTTTTTATTTTGGGTCAGGCTGATTTCCAATTCTGGTTTAGGGATGTGATCAAGCTTTTATGAGGAAACGGTTGGACCAAAGGCCGGTGAGTCCAGCCATCATCAGCGGTCAGATTGCTCGAATGGTTTAATCGCTTTCTTGTAGCAGTCCGACCGGGCCTAAGGAGTTGAACTCCATTCGTTTTCGCGCTTTTATGTGCGCTTTATTGATGGGCAAAACTGATCTTCCGAGCTTACAGTAACTAGTGGAATGAAAATTTTGGAATAACTTTTAAAAGATTGAATTGAAGATATCATTCACCCTCTCTAATTGCCATATCGGATAAAACAGTCTGTTTTTGTCAAGTGTGAATACCAACTAGCTAGCCTCCAACAGGAGGCATACGTACATATGTACAACCGGATGACAACAAAGACGAGGTGAATGGTGCCTTTAAAATTTTTCTCTAAATATTCACCAATTCTTCACTCCAGTAGCAACCGAGCTATAAAGATCAGAGTTGAAAGCCAACAACAAGGAACATATCTCAATAAACCAAGAGAGGAAGAAATCAGCTTCTCACTGGTCGAACTGTCACAGGGAGGCTAGTCTAACCGGTGGGTGGTCTAATTGGTGGAGCACTTGCAGTCTGATCGGCAAGACCACTACGATATGACTGGTGGTTGGTTGGACCAGGGCTAGGGACAGTTCGACCGCTCTCCTGTTTCCAGAACAGTAGATTAGCTCGAGCCAAGACCAAGATCGTGCAACTTCCAAAATCCTTTATCACAAGTGATGAAACTTTGCAAGCATCTTGCTAAGGGTCTCAGGAACCTATTCCATCCAAAGATCATATGAATCTTGATCAAATTCCAACCTTTCTATAAAACAAGCAAGATTACACCAAAATCGGACAAACTACAAAATATCAGATTATGACTTGCATATAGGCAGATAATGGCCAAGATGGATGTTGATGCATTCCACATATCACAACAAGTAAGAACTCATTGATATTTAAGGCAAAGACCCTTGAATCAAGAAACCTCACGATGATGTCAAATCCAAGCAAAACCGAGCAACTTAAAGAACTTGCAAAATCTGATAACTAGATGGATGGGAATTGATCTCCATGAATTATCTCCACCATGGTACATCCTTAGCACACAACAAAATCAAGAAGAGGAGAGAAGAGATCAAATCCAACAAGAGTAAGACCAAATCAACCAAATCAAGGAAACTCCATGAGAGATTAAGAAAGTTGATGTATTGCTACTTGAGGATGAAGGTTTACAGTCACTCCACTTGAAGAATAACAAAGCACACCACATTACTCATATTTTCAAACTCTAACCCTAAAACACTTAGCTATAATGATGGATGGTTGGATGGTTAATTTGCAAGTCTCCATTCCAACTAGTTAAATAGATGAGGTAACCAGTTTGTATCTAACCTTAATACATACTATCCCATAGCGTATGTAGAGAAAACTCGTTAACCTCTACACATCACAGTTTTATTTACTTAACTTATGCATACTTTTTAAAGCACATAATCTCGAATCTTCTAAGACTTCATACTTTGATCCAATTGATCATCTCAATTTCTCCTTAACCTAAATCACTTTCCCAAGCGCTGCTCAAGCGCGACGGTTTTGATCTAAGGCATTTTTCGGTATTTGACCATCTTACCAAAATACCCTTCTTGACACAATTTTCATCTTCCTCTCAAGCAACACCATGTTTATTACATATAGGTGCACCACTGAGTTTTCACACGTTGGTAAGTCTCCCCTATTCCGGTTTTATCATACCATGCCTCACTTGGACCGACCAAGCCATATGGTGAAACTCATCGCTTGAACCTTCTCTTTAATATTTCCCATTTTCCTTGTGTCATACTTGAACTCAACCATCTCACCCGATATTCTTTCATTGTAGGCCTCAGCTCTTCCATGAGCGTAACTTCGATTCTCATCGTTAACTATGGTTAACTCTAAGCCTCCTTGCACATTGAAAGGTAAGGAAATTATTTTCGGGCATAAGTTCTTTACAGCTTGATCTACGTTAGCTAAAATATACATCATGCAACATTAATGCACTGACCAAACACAATTTATTACTCCATGACCAAATTTCCCAATTTACCAAATTTCAGCCGAGGCAATACACCTGGTCGGTCAGATCACTAGCTCCAACCGGTCTAACCACTAACATCAACTGGTTTGACCATTGGTCCAGCCGGTCAGACCGAGTGGTCTGAAACAGAATTTAAAAAAACTGCAACTTTATACAAAAAAAATCCGACTTCACATAAATAACAAATAACAATGGCCTGAACCCTTCTAACTGGCCTGAAAACATCCACTGCCCCATCACGGTCTCCTGATCTCACTCGCAGTCGTACTCAAATGCGACACGTACCAGCCACCAAAGACCGGAAGCAAAGACGCAACGTACTCGGCGAATTGTCACCACACACGATAAAAACCACCACTCGGCTCGATCGCCAAGTCACAGAGACGCAGAAAGCCACAGGCTCCAAAGCTTTCCCGATACGGCAACTAACCGGGTCCGTTCAACGACGGCGAACGGAACGGGGACGCAGAGACGAAGACGAGCGCGCCCGCCCGCGCAAACGCAAACGTCGCTCTCGATCTCACGTCGCGAGCCGTGGAAAATCGGGGAAAAGGCAGCGCGTTTACGAAATGGCGAGAGCACTATCGTATCGATCAGCGGCCGGCGGGGCATGCGGCTTTGCACCACAGCGCGCGCCGAGTCTAGTCTGCGTCGCCGTGCTACTTGCTGGCCAATGCGGCCACGCCTCTCGTTGCCTTTTTGGGCTTTCTTTTCTTCGCTTGCCGTCTCGCGCATCCGATCCTGAAGGAGATGGATGGGCATATACCCAAGTGGGAGTGGGGCTCCACGCCAACCTCCCCGACTAGATGGAGACGGACAGGTGAAGCAGGAATGGTAGTACTTTCAATCACCAGTTGGGCCTATCGCTCGCCTAAAAATTCTCTTAACCATGCATATAATCCGATGGGGAAAGCAAGGAAAAAGGCCCCGGCTGAACGATGAGCATCATAAATTTCTTCCCACACCTTAATCGCTACACTACTACATTAAAAAAAAATTAAATCGCTACACTACTTGATTGCTATATGTAAAGACTGCGTATGTATCGCCTACAGATGGCTGATGTTCGCTCTTGATCGATGTACTGTGTCGCGATGCTTTGCCCTCTGGTTGGCCAGCATACAATGATTTCGTGATCAAACAGTAGGGAAGGTATTGCAACCATCGTGAAAACTGAAAAGCGCTTGGCGATAGGGAATATCCTGCGCTCGTTGGTTTGTTCTTTAAGCGAGTAAAGAGAAGCATGCCTTATCTTTCTCTACTTGTACAGTTGTACAGCCGGAAAAAACTTTCCCGGCCAGCGAGCGATGACTGCTGCACCTCAGCAAATACCGGCCGGCTCCTTTTCTCTCTCTCTCTCTCTCTCTCTCTCTCTCTCTCTCTCTGCGCTCTGGTCGGATTGGATTTGGACTCCCTGTTCTTTTTGTTGTTCGAAAGGCTATCTCTCGCGTAAACGAACTCACAAAGCCATGCAACGCCACTACCGCGATGCGGCTGCCATGATTTTAATGAAATATCTCTCTGTGCTTGCGACGAAAAGGATAAGAAAGGGGTTGGGGCAGTTACCGTTCCACAAACCCCAACACCGAGGTGACAGCCATAATAGACAAGGTGGTGGCTTTACACGTGTAGCTCAGTCTCTGGTAGCCGTAGAGATGTTATTTGCGGATGCATAATGAAAACCACACATGAGGAGTATACTTCTAGATGAATCAACAACTAACCGGCGTCTTTTTTTCCTTCCGATTTTCCCCTGTGCTATATGACACGCACTAGATAAGATGTGTTTGTTTATTTGTAGTTTCCACTAGTTTGTCTGTTTATTTGAGTTTGGCAGTTGTAAAGGCATTTAGCGAGTAGAAGCATTTCTTTTTTTTCTTTTCTCTTCTTGTCCCGATCGAACGAATGCATGGAGAAATGATTACAAGGCAGACACTTCGCCATGACGATATATGATTGCTCCCACATCCATCTGTCAGCGTTGTCACGTACAACAGCTACTGCATGACAAAAAAGTTGCCCACCCAAACAAGCGAGAAAAAGAAAAGGAGCAGCCGAGCCGGCCGGGCCACTGGTCGGTGTTACGTTCTCATTGCCCCAAATAATTGCGGTACCCGCACACTGATTTTGACGGAAATTAACCGTAGCTTTCGTAGCTACAATAAGGCTCTGTTTGGATCTTTTGACTAATTTTTAGTCACCTAAAGTTTAGGTCTAGTCCATCCAAACAGGCGAACTAATACCTAGACTAATTTTTAGTTCATCCACAACTAGCTATTAGTTCATTAGTTGGCAAATGAGGACTAATTGTGGACTAAAAGGTGGTACCAAACAGCAAAAGACGAAAATACTCCCGCTACCCTTTCTCCACTACTCCACATGCAACACACTAACAAATATAGGGGTATAAATGTCTTTGCCCATAAAAATCACCACCTTTTAGTCCATATATCCAAACAACACTTGACTAATTTTTAATCATCTAAAGTTTAGTCACCTAATTTTTAGTCCACCAACTAGTGAACTAATAATTAGTTCTAGGCGATCTAAACAGGCCCTAAGTAACGTGCGTCTCTCTCGCACGAGAATGATCAAAAGGTTTTGCAGGAACAACATGGTGGGCACGTACGTTAAGATTGGATCGACTCTGACATGCTAGAAGTAGGCTTCAGTCATGAACTGGGCACGGCAGGTTTTGATTTGTCTGGTGTTATATATGCACTTATGACCTAACCTGCTTCTTATCTTATCTCCAGTGTGTAAAATGGCCTGAGCTTATTGTCTCAGTTTGATTATCACTTTTTTTTTAAAAAAATAGTTTGATTATCACACCATGGGTGGAAACGTGGAGGAGAACGAACTCGATGGGCGTTCTGACATTTGGAACTCGCACTTTTATTAGGCTTTTAGGCCTGTCTGTCACGAACGAACTCACAGGCTGTCGTTGGATGATGGCTGCACTCAGCAGCTATGGATAGGGGCCAATAAATCGAATACAAATTAAATAGTGATTTTTCTATATTTGTATTTGTATTTTTTTAAATAAATACAAATGTAAATACAAATATGCTCAAATACGAATTGAATACCTACTCTTTTCGATCAGATGCAAATATCGTATGGCACAATGAAGTTAGTAAATTGACACCAGTTTTATAATAATATTTATGCCTCTTTTTCTCTAATTTATGACATAATCATTTATCATTAGTGCTATTTTATCATTAATCCTAACTAATTTTAGATATATTGCAAATAAATCAGTTATAAACATATTGAATTTGGCTAAAAAGAGTATATAAAAGTTTTATTGGGGATGTAACAAAATAAAAAACATGAAATACAAATTAGAGTCCATCATGACGACGAGCTCATCAAGATGATCAAAATACCTATATAATATACTCAATTTAGAGATCAAATGTAAAAGATATGTCCAGTAATCCGTGTACCACATCATATCCGGATAATATCTATATCCATTTAGCACAGTATTCTATATACCACATTCGAATTCATATTCAAGAAAAACAATTGGATACTATCTAGATTGGTATTCGTTTTACAATATAAATGCATTTGTGCTTCCCACATTCACTACCAATCGAATTCGGATACTAAATAAAATAGGTAATTTAGATTCGATTGACACCTAGCTATGGCTAACCTTTTTGACGTGATTGTTCGTTGTTTGGGCCGTTCGGTCCGTTTGGAGGCCCAAAACGGTGATGGCCTGGCCTTCTCAGCCTGAGCTAGGCCCACTATTTGCGGGCCTATTTGATTGCTAAATGAAATGAATTCTGATGTTCTCCAGGTGGCCCACCCTTAGGAAGCATGACATTGCCTGCAGCAGCCAGCAGTGTTCTGGAATTCCCCTAAAAAAATGTTCTGGATAATCATTTAGGCCTTGTTTGGCACGTTAGAAAATTTCCAGTTTCCTGTATAAAACGAACTTTTCTATGTGAGATTCACGTGTTTCAACTTTCAAGTAGGCCCTTTTCTGATTCAAAATCAATTTTTGCGCCGATGTTTTTTGGAAAGTGATGTATAGTGCACATGCCATGTTTATCTGGTCGTTCGTGGGTCAAACAAGACGGATGGTAGGAGGGCCTACGGAGACCGGTGGCAGATCCATTCATGATTCATTCCATCAGGACGCTGTTGCAAGAACTTGCAGGCACACCGAGCACAGGGCTTGGAGGCACCGATTTGAGTAGCGTAGCGAACCCTGTCCCTGTTGATTTTCCGTGGCTTCCACCAGGGGCACTCGCTCCCTCTAAGCGTTGAAGTGGATGCCTCTCCGCACCTCGCAACTTCAGAAACTTGAGCGGACGCTCTTCGGAAACTGGAATCAGCAAGCTGAGTTGATGTCTGTCATGTCGGTATCACTGATCTGGGGGACTGCAAGATCGGCGCTCTCGTAGCAGTTTGGAGTACGTGCCCGTGTGGCCGTGTCAGCGACGCATCTGCGCGCGACAACACATCAGAGACAGACATCGGTCACCTCGCTTCTTCGCATCCTCATGCGCTTCACGCATTCCCGTGGTTCAGAACTTCAGATGGCACATCACAGAATGAAGCGGCCGATCAGACCTGACACCAGTTTCAGGAAACGCGGGAACAGAGGACGCCGCTAGCTTCATAATTCATGGCGGTACATGTGCAAGGCTGTAGTATCGCTGTAGCTTCTGAGCTCACTGTCAGTCGCTCGCATTGTTCGGTTCGGCGCATCGTATGCATAGGGTGAGAACTGCTCTTGTTCTTCGAAGAAACCGGACGGTCCGCGTAATTTGTACGACCAGATTTATTAAATTTTATTTTATACTAAAGAACAATTTAGGTGTCGTATAGTAATCATATATTGTTGTAGTGTTTTATAATTATTATATATTGCTGCTAACAATTTTTAGGTGCTTTAGAAACATTGAAAATGCTAAGAAAATTCGAAACTAAAAGACATATTTTTTAAAAGAAAAATCAAAATACATCTTAAGAAAACAAAATTTTAGGATAACCTTTGATTAAAAAACAGCTGTGACCAAGATATGTTGTGATAGCATCAAAATGTCATAGTGAATATGTTTGTAGAGAAAAACAGTGACTCAATTTTTCAAGCATGGCTTATATTGGTTGAAACTTATCGCTTTTTCAACAACTGGTATTGAATAATTTCTTCAATTGCCATATACTAGAATCTACACGAAGATGCGATGCCCAATGTTGCATCGCCAAGTTCGTACGCTTGCTCTAAGGCTATTACCATTTGAAACACCTGGGTCATATAGCACATCACATCACACCATACTCTATAATACCCAATTACTTACCATCAAGATTGTCCGTCTGCTCCGAGGACCATCATCACTTGAAATGCACAAAGTCCAATTGGCACATCACATGGACCGTACGCTTGCTCTAAGGCCATTACTACTTGAAACCTTGATGAATTTTTTTAACAAAATCACATTGGAATATCTTAAAATTAGTATTCAAGTATAACTAAAGTGATAAAGATATCTAACATATTTGTTTAAGTGGTATATTGAATATGAGAATATGTAATCCTAGGATTACGTATAGACACACAAATGTATTTTTCTGAGTAATATATGTTGTATGTATCTATAATATTATAGTCTTATTTGTTATCAAAGTTTACTGTCTATTTATGGCCTATTAATTTGCATCATAATAATTTGAACCCATCATAATAGATAGTGTAGATTTTTCTTTTTTCACCATTAACATGGCAATTCATAGCGTTTAGGAGCAAATGTGGTTGTTTCTTTTGATTTTGTGTATCTGTGGATTTTTATATGATATAGTGTTTTTTTGTTTTAGGTTGGAATTTGTATGCAAATACAATCGAGAATTGTCATTTTATTTTTAATTTTACTTATATAGGGGGTTTAAATTTATAATTCATATAAAAATCAAATTACTAATTTTTCTTTCATTTTTATTCCAAATTTGCATATTGTTAGATTTTAATATAGTTTTAGGCTGGAATCGAGTACAAATCCAACTACAAATTTTCATTTCATTTGTATTTTGAATTTCAGTTTTTATTTGAAGCTCATATAGAAATCAAATTGTTAATTTATTTTATTTTTATTGTACTTGACATGGGCTCTATCTTTTAATCTAAATCAATTTGCTAATTATATAATATTTTTATTCTAATTTTTAGTTTTAGGTTAGAATTCAGATACAAATCTAACTACTAATTCTCATTTAATTTTTATTCCAGGTTTTAGTTTTACTTTGAAGTTCATATGGAATCAAATCACTAATTTTATTTTATTTTTTATTCCAAATATCAAATAATAATTTTCATTTATTTTTTGGTCTGAATTTCTGTTTTACTTTTTAGTTTGTATGGAAATCAAATTACTAATTTTATTTTATTTTATATTTAATTTTAGTTATTTTATTGTACTTGGGATGGACTCTTTCTTTCTTTTTATTTTGAATTTTAGTTATTTTTGTTGTACTTGGTATGGACTCTTTCTTTTAATCCAAATCAAATTACTAATGATATTTTATATTTTATTCCAGATTTTATTTTTTTGTTAGAATTTGTATACAAATCCAACTGTTAATTTTTATTTTGAATTTCACTTTTACTTTGAAGTTCTATGAAAGTTGAATTGCTAGCTTTCTTTTATTTTTTATTCCAAATTTTAGTTGATTTTTATTGTACTTTCCGTGAACTCTTTCTTTTAATCGGACCTATTATAATCTAGACCCACAAAGTGTCTGGCTCGATATTTTGTCTTTTCCTGCTATTAACATAGGATTTTTTTAGCTCTTTTACTCCGATTAATCTGTTACTTTTTAGCACTTGTGAGGGAACATGATGGCTTTTTTTTACTCTACTTTAATAATATAATAGATTAGATTAGATTACAATCATAAATATAATCAATACAGCAAACATGTCACTACATCAGCCCTAAACTAACACAAGTATACTTACCTGTGCAAATCATCTTAAGTAAGAGAGCACTCAAACATCTTGCAAAATCACACTACAAATCCCATAAAAACTCGAGATTTCACAAGCAGCAGATAGGGCACCGCACTAGCCCATTCTCGTTGCACTGGGGGCACCGCCTGAAGCTCCCCGCCTCCTCGAGGAACACCTTGCAGCTGCCGGAGCACTCCTCGCACGGCAAGAACCGGACGCCGCCGCAGCCGGAGCACGACTCCAGCGCAATGGCTTTGCCGCCGGCGCTCGGCGGCTCCATATCGCAGGCCTCCAGCGCCTTGGACAGCTCCCCGGCCTCGTGCAAGCGGCGGACCTCGTCGGCACCGCCGAGGTGCCTGCCGTCCGCGAACACCTGCGGGAGCCTGCCCGCCGAGCCGAGCGAGGCGTGGAGCTCGTCCTTGAACCCGCCGTGCATCGACAGGTCGCGCTCGTCGACGCGCACGCCGTAGCCGTGAAGGATGGCCTTCGTGGCCCAGCAGTCCTCGTACGTCTTGCGGATGCCGCGGAGGCTGGTGAGGTAAAGCACCACCTTCCGGTCGTTATCTGGCGGGGGCGGCAGCTGCGGCTGCGGTGGCGCCATCTGGGCGAGCTTCGCGTCGATCCTCTGCTGAAACGCGCTGACCCTCGCGCGCACGATGCCCGGAAACCTCTGTATCTCGCGCTTCTTGACGCACTCCTCGTTGCTGCCCGGGCATTCCCGTGTCGGGGACAGCTCGTCGATCGCCTTCCGGAACGCGGCGATGATGTCCGGATCGAACTCCGGCGATCCGGGAAGCGACTTCTCCCGCCGCTCCTCATCTAGGCCGCCGCCCTCCTCATCCTTGCCATCGAGTCCTTCCATGAGCTCCCACACATTAATCACCTCGGGCTCGTGGACCGGCGTCTTGGTCGGCGTGCCCAGCACTTGCCTCGGCCGCCTCACCAGGTGCGGCGGCGGCGACGTGGTCTTCGCCACGCCGCCACCACCGTCGTCACGGCACTTCATCATCTCCTCGTCCCGCTCGAGGCTGAGCGAGCCCAGCGTGGAGGACTTGAGCGCGACGGTGTGGTGCACTGCCCCGGCAGCGGCCGGGCCGGAGCAGCTCCGCGCATACGGCGACCGGCCGCCTCCCCGCAGAGCGTGCCTGGAACCAGTGCAGCCCATCCACCCACGCCACTAACCAATCCAGCAAACAACCAAGAACTCCGCACCATTACCGTATCGCCGCAGCAATCCAACCCAGACACGCGCCACTCAACGGCGGAACGGAGGCTTCTTGGATCCCTGGACCATCCATCGACGCGGGGGAGGAAGAGAAGGACCAGGTCAGAACAATGCGTATGTGGCCACCGCCCACGGCCCACCTACTGGGGAGAGGAGGGGCACCGAACTAACGCCGATTCAGGGTGGATGGGGCCAGTGGAACCAGAGCTCGGCGGTGAGCCGATGAGGTGAGAGGTAGAAGTAGCTGGAGGTAACAGTTGGGGTGGGCGAGATCTGAGTTGAGGACTTGAGGTTGCCTTCCTTGCGAGGGAGGGGGGAAAGAAAACGGAACGCTTTAAGCTGGGGAAGTAAGGAAGGAGCGTTTCGGCTAACGGGGTTAGGCACCGGACCCGCGCGTAACGCGTATTTACTCGCGCGTTTTCAGTTGGGGGCGTGGGTTCGTGCTCGCGCGTGGAGTTCCCGGCCGCGTCAGGTGTAGGGCTGTAAAAAAAGCTCGAGGCTCGCGAGCTGCTCGAGTTTGGCTCGCTCTAGATTTGATTCGAGCTTGGCTCGAACTCCAAACGAGCCGAATTCAAGCTTCATCCTAGGCTCACGAGCTTTAACGAGCCGAGCTCGAATAGCTCGCGAGCTTAGGATTTTTTTACCCCTCCCTAACCCTAATCCCCCCACGGGCCACGCCGCCCCAACGCCCCATGCCCCCAGTCCCCACTCCCCACCCTCCTCCCGCTCTCCCTAATCCCCCACGCGGCGCGCGCTTCGCCCGCCCCCCACGGCCCACCCAGCCCCCCTCGCCGCCTCGCCGCCGGCCGCCACCCCCGTCCCCCCCCGACTCTCCTCTCTCCCTGCGCCGCCTCCTCGCCCCGCCCCGCCGCCACACCCTCCCGCCCCGTCCCTTCCTCTCCCCCGCCGCCCTCCCGCCCCGTCCCTTCCTCTCCCCGCGCCTCCTCCCCCCCCCTCCCCTCCTCCCCCCCCCGCCGCCCTCCTCCTCCCCGTCCCCGACCCTTCCTCTCCCCCGCTGCCCCGTCCCCTCGACCTCCTCGCCGCCGGCCGCGCGCCTCCTCCTCCCGCCGGCGCCCTCCTCTCCCCTCCCATTCCCTTCTCGCCTCTCGCCCGCCGCCACCCCTCTCCCGCCTCGTCCCTTCCTCTCCCCGCCGCCGCCTCCCGGTCCCCTCCTCGCCTCGCGCGCCGCGCCTCCTCTCCCCACCGCGCACCGCCGACGCCTCCCTCCCGCGCCTCCTCCTCCGGCGCCGCCTCCTCGACCGGGATCCGCCACGCAGCATGCAGTGCGCGCATCGAGCCTAGATGAGCCGAGCTCGAGCGAGCTCGGTAGAAACTTCGAGCCGAGCTCGAGCCCGCCTTGAAGTTCGATGTTGATCTTAGGCTCGGCTCGAGCTTTTTCTACCGAGCTCGAGCTTGCTAGGTCAAGCTCGCTCGAGCTCGGCTCGTTTACAGCCCTAGTCAGGTGGTGGAGTGGCCGGAATGATTGCCCGCGCGCGGCGCTCAGAATCTCATATCCTCATCTCAGTAGCAGCGGTCAGTGATGGCCTGAGAGGCTGGAAAAGGGATTATCCGCATCGGTGGAGAGGTTAGAGCAAGTATAATAAGAGGCTGTTAGTAGGCTGTATGCTGAGGTGGAGGAGAGAGAGAGGAGAGAGAGAGAGAGGTGGGTCAGTAAGTTCTGACCACCAAGCACAAGAACCAAGAAACTTTGTGAGAGAAAGGGGTGGGTCATACAGCCTTCAGCTGGCTGTAAACTACTATATGAATAGGCTGATAAGTGGACTGTAAGTGTCCATACAGCCAGCTAAAGACTGTATTATTAGCCTTGCTCTTACTGCATCGGCTCGAGCGAACGAACCTTGGTTTGGCGGTTAAATATTTCGAGGCCCAGCTCGCCCGTACATAGAAGTTTGGGGCCAAGGAATGTTCGTTGTTAACAAAAAGGGAGCTGTGTGTACGACCGATTACAATATTTTTTATCATCTATACAACATTTTTTCGTTATTTATGCAACAAAAAATGATAAAAATATCAATGTTTCATATATGAAATAAAAAATATTGCAACAAAAAACAGCACTTGCGTCTCATGTTAGGCAGCGGCGAGGCCTCGGGTGCACAGCGACAGACGGCGTGGATCTAGCGCCGGTAGGAGAAGGCGGCGGAACTTGTGCAACGTTTACAAGGCCACTATCGGCGGTCGAGATCAGGATGCCGCGGAGCTCGCGGAGGTTGACTTTGCTGGACTCCAGGTGGCAGTCGCGCCCACGAAGCCAGTGCCCCCATGCGAGATTTGGGGCCGACAATGGGGGCAGGAGCGAGAGCTCCAATCGGGCCCCGACGTCGTGGGGTAGTAGACGGAGCTGAGGAGGTGGGAGGCACACTTACAGATTCGTATGCGCGGAGCAATTGGGTGGCACACGGCTTTGAGGGGGTGGATATGAGGGGTTTGGGATTGGGGTGGAAGAGGAGACGAGCAGGAATAGAGAGAGATGCCCATGGAGTTTAGGGAGAAAATGCGCTCGAGTGAAGTGACCGAGTGAGTTGTTCAATCAATTTATTCGATGAACATAAGAGCCGTACCAATTCCCTAACAAAAACCTAATCTTTTCGAGGCTCGTGCACTGTCATGTGTCATCTCAGCGAGCTGCCGGAGCGCCTCGGGTGGGATGATTTTCATGGACCATTGATTGATGATTTAATAGTCGCACATTGATGTGAATTAGTGACGATGCGTGCGCCTGCGCGTGCGCGTGAGCTCGGCTCGCTTGCTTGGAATTTATGGGAATTCTGTAGGTGTTCTATCTGCATATCACCTATGTGATGTTTAAGATCGCGTAGTTTCAAAACTTGCTGCAAATATGGTATGGATGGACCACGAAGTCGCGAACTGCGCCTTGTACGTTTGAACTTAGCGCGACGAACATTCGTGAACTTGAACTCGGCAAAGTTGGCTGAGTTTGCAAGGAACGATGCAGCAGAAGCTAGCGCTTGTCCCCGTCCGTCGCTGCAATGCAACAGGCCACCCTTTTCTCTCTTTGGCCAGAAGAAAGCCCCACAACTGTACATCTCGAACAAGAACGCGTCGGCGTCACCAGGAAATGTACGTATAGGCCAACCAACCGACGTCCATCAGCGACTGAAAGTTCAGCCGGAACCGGCCAAAGCTTTTTACACAGTCCAACACCGCGACGTCCTTCTCATCGACCTTGCTACTACGCTCCCACAACATTTGAAGTTTTGAACCGCTCTGCTCGGAGACGTATTGCATCGACGGCTCGACGCGCTGTTGCAGTTGGACCAAACCACCGCGAGCGAGAGCCGAGAGGGGTTTGACCTTTGAACCCTTTTCGGGCAAAAAGTTTGATAATTTTGAGATGTTGGTTGGTGCTGACTGGTAGCCGGTGAGGTCAAGTGAAGGAAGAGTGGAGTGTTGGTTCCTTCCGGGAGTGTAGAGCCGGGTTTTGCCGCGTGGGTGGCACTCACCTGCCCAGCCTCCCATTCCCTTTACCAGGCAACTGGTCTTCTTTTAGATTACTATCGATGGTTTTTATTTATATTTTTTATATAACTGAGCACGGTAGAGATGTCAATATAGATGATATACATAATTTTGAATTCGAGAAGTTGTTTAAAGAATTCATTAAAAAAACCGTTTTATTTTCACATTTAACTTTTTGACTTTCGAAGAAACAAAAAGTCAAGAAGACGAAGGCCTACTACTACTCGTCCAGGTCGTGGTTTGTCCGATTTCTGCTTTTGTTTTTGCACAGTGCACCGCACTTCCTAAGTTATTGCCTATTCTTGTGCTCGCCGTGTGCTGCTGATGAGACGGGGGCTATTTTTTTACTCCCTGATCCGGAACAGGGTGTATCCGGAAATGACAGATGCGCCTAATCTACCACCGATTGGGGCGGGACATCGGGATTGTTCTTCGCACAAGTGGACCACAAAAAAGGCATGATAAACTCTAAATTGGATCGTAGCTAGCTCGCCGAGTGCTGGTTAGTCGTATTTCAGCTTAGGAAGATCAGAATTGTGCTGCACTGACAGATTAAACGTGTAAACCACTGTCTCTTCCCCTCGATTCTGATTCAGATACGGTTTCTTTACTAGATTTCGCAAGCTCCCTCTCCCCTGAAACGAGTGAACATGGAAGCTGTACTGTTACTAAATCTTTACACAGCACACGTTCTCAATGCTGAAACAGGCCGCATGGCCAGCAGCCAGCTCAACCGGCCGGCTTAGGTGCGGCATTGTCTCCCATTTCTCAAAAATGAAAACCGTCACACTCATCTCAGCTCACTGCGACGACGAGTGCACCACTTTCAAATATGCGGTGTCGCCTGCTGAATCTAGAAAGGCAAACGATGCTGCAAAAAGTCGACGCCTAAAGTGGACCGGAGTACTACTGCCTACTGGACCTTGCGGGCGACCACTCATTCGTCCCCTTCTTTCCAGCTCCGTCGGTTAAACTATGGCTCAGAACTGCTACGTGCCTACGACACCCATCGATTCCGAGGTCATCTTCGCCGGCTCGTCGTCGGGTTTATTTTTTCCGAGAAAGACGTCGGATGGGTGTCATGTTACTGCGTTGGCAGCTTACGGTTTTTTTTTTCTTTTGCCAGGCCTCCCAGAGCAGACGTTTTATATCGACGGTGGTTGTGGACTTGTGGTGGGCTCCATGGTGGATGTCACCGACGTGGCCCGTCGGTGTTGAGAATGTCAGGCAGGACGATGACACTGGTCATGGACCAGTGGACGGCACGACAGAGTATGAGGATGGACTGGGCCCAGAAGAACATTGTTTGTTCATTATTGGGCCTTTTACCAGAATAGTAGGATGCGCAACATTTCAAATTTACCTGGCCCAACGGTCCCATGGTGATGGCACTCAGTGGGCCCGTATGACTGGATTTCATTTTCGGTGCAGGAAGATTAAGGGCAAGCCATCTGACGGAGCAACACCATGGTCGTCGTCGTCCTCGATTGTACTCGGCGAAATTGGCAGGCCTCCTCGCCATCACTGCAGACTCCCACCGTTCTCTACTTGCCGCTGTTGACCTTGCGGCCTTCACGGAAATGGTTCACCACGCGCCGAGTAGATGTCACTTGGCAGAGCAGGACAAACTCTCTCGCCGGGTGATGAGTACCCGCCTGGCGGACCATTCCCCCTGAAGGCCGCAAGGTCAGCTATGGCAAGTAGAGAACGGTGGGAGTCTGCAGTTTCGAGGACTCTTTGAGTCTCCGACGACGACCATGGTGTTCTGCGTAGATATGGCCCAGCCCCAGGAAGTTGCTTCGTCGCACGAGCCGCGTGCGGGCCAAAAGCGGTGGTGCGTAAGCGGGCGCGCGGCTCTCGCTAGCCAGCCGTGCCGAACAGTGCAGCCTGGCCACGGTGCTGCACGTTGCCGCCAATTCCGCGCGTTGATCGCGACTTGGACAGTCTGGCGCACAAGGCACCATAGTCTGTTAAGATTACACGTGGCTTCTCCACATTAGCGGCGCCTTTATTTCCGTCGACCTAGTATCAGTGGACACAGACAAGATACCACGTACATCTATCCTATCCTATTCCGTACGGGACGGAATTTCTCCAGTCAGAATCAGATACGCTTAGTATCGTATACCTATTTTTCTTTTCTATATTCATTTCACAAACCTTCAGTTAGACTAATATCACTTATCTTATATCATATTTTGTATTTTTTTTTCTCGAAGTCAAACTCAAAAAATGTGGAATACCAATTTCTCTTTATTGTATGAACTCTGCAAACCTTCTGTCTATCAGACAGACGTAACCAGGAACTAGTCCAACAAATTGAGCCACCATTGTCACCACATGCTAATCTTACCTAAGAATCACCACCTGTATATATAAAGTGTTACCTTTGATTATACCAAGATTGATGGGTCACAAGACCCCATCGAAGGGAAATTATTTGCTTCTTTTGCACATCTCCTTAGGGCATTAGACGATATAAGTTCAATCAGAGCAAATACTAAGGGATACCACTCATCCGTATCCTATTTTATTTTCCCCCTCAAATTTAGAGTTAGACATAAACAATGTCTGATGTTCATTTCTCCCTTCCATATTTATCTTCATAAGCCTTCGGTAGATCGGTTGGCCAAAAATTATGCGCTCCACTTGCAGCCCTGTCGCCCGTCGTCTACAGCCATGTCTCGCGTTAGCTTGCAGAAAGAAACGGCAAAGCAGACATACATCATGTGCATGGTGAAAGCAGCAGCTGCCCATTCCTTCATATGGTAACGCCCAGCTGCTTTGCACTTATCAATACATCACTAGCCATTTTATTGAATAAATAAAAATGAGGTTTTGGAAACGTTCCATTTTTACACCAAAATTCTCTGTTACTAACCAAAGAGATACATTCTAGCTCTTCTCATGCTAAGGCTCACCCACGGGTATGATAGTGTGCCGCCGATAGGCTTAATAAACGAACAAAAGAATGAGCACAAAAACAGAAAACAAATCTTTGTCTTAGTACGTGAATTCACTCTGCTCAAAGTTGCAGCATTCTCACTGCCCAAGCTTGCTCCATATGCCTTTCCGTGCTGTTAGGCACTTCAATTTGCCAAACACGAAACCAGACTTCGGAGGGTTGCCATCTACGAGCGAGTTCTCGTAAATCTCCTTGCATTCTTGTACAACCTAAGAAATGAGTATGGAATAACAATCTGTGACCAAGTACTATTAAACCTGAATACGTAATTATTAATGACACAACAATCATAATTGTCAAATTTTCCCCTTCCAAAAAGCATAATTTGGCAATTGGCATAGGTCTAACTAGCACTGGTGTACGCAAACAAAGCCGTACATACCTCCTTGGCTTCCTTTCGTGGAATGCCTTCCCTCAGTGCCACGAGCTTCTCAACCACCTCAGGCTATATAACAGAGATGCCAAGTTGCAGAGCATCAAAAGAAATGAACAGAATTAAGTTTATGCACTATAAACCATTAGTTGTTTCTGATTCATAATATTATGTGATCAAACATTGGCAAAATTGAGTATGCCTGTTGAAAGAAATTACCGGGCAATCTGGTTGATGTTCCAGAATATTCGTATAAATGAGAGTAAAACTATCCAGGCTCTCAGCTGAAGCAAGCTCCCTTAGATCAGCCAGAATCCGCACTCTGTTTTCAACTTTCTGGAGCACAATGCAAAGAAAGCTTTTCAGAGAACTGGTTCAAGTTATGGAAGTCTAGGACTATAGGTGTTCAATGCCAAAATTACAGTATCCCATTTGATTGATCTTGTACCACAAAATACATGCACTCAACTATTGTAGGAATTTTTTTCAATAAACTGACACATAAGATTGGCTAGTTTCAACTTTGAATAAAGACCAACGGAACTGTAGTTGTTAGTAGTAACAAACTTCCAGCAGTAACTACACTTACCGTAACATTAATGTGATCTCTGAAGAAATCCATAAGCACTTCTTCATCTAGCCTCATCCTCTCAATAGTTTCTTCTTTTATGTGGTTTTTCTAGAGGTACAAAGGAAACAGATATTAGCTCTTTCAAAGGACTTATCAACCGGCAGTTGTGACTTGTGAGATATAAGATGACGTGTAGTGTGAAATGATGGGTGTGATTAGTAAAAAAACTGTCTGAACCCAGACAGCAATAGCAACAGCTCAGTCGAGAATGGTTGTAGGAAACAGTGTACAATACTTCCTTTTGGGACGTCAATGCATCATATATTCATATATGTTCCTAATATTCCTCCAAATCTTAAAAGTCTATTTGCGGTACAGTGAGCCACAATTATTTAAGTATGCAGCAATTATTCTGAATAGTACTAAGGGTGATTCTGCAAACCTGAGTAAGGAGATGATCAATATACACAACAATTGTTTCCTCTAGACAAGCCTCCACAAATCTTCGAAACGATCTTTCTTCAATATATCTAGAAAAATAAAACCAGAAGTCTTAAAATCATGTGCTGAAAGATACACAAGTAACACAACAAACAATTATTAGCCATAAGCAACCGTTTACATGTCATAACTTCGAGGAACACTACTGATATGAGGGCATCTATTATGAAAAAAAATCAAGTAGAATTTACGGAAACCATAAGTAAAATTGCACTAGAGCCACCTATACTTTTAAATTTTACAAATTCGCACCTGCATTTTGAAACTTATCAATTTGCATCTAACTTTCCAAATTTGGTAAACCATGTATGAATGATTTATGCATTAGATTTGGGATCTATTCAGGTAATCACACAAAATTTGGTGGGGTACAATTTTCTCAAAAATTATATCTAAAAAAATTTCATAGTGAAGGCAGAGGTAAACAACAATAAGCATAAGCTACAGCATTTCTCAGGAAATATCCATCCATACCATACCACTTATTTTCAATTTTATGAAAACTTACAGTTTGACATCCCCAAAATAATCAGCAAGCGTTGCAACAAGATATTCTGTCACCATTCCATCTAGCCAGTCTGGACAAAAAGAATTGATGTTAGCAAAACAATAAATTGACTCACTAAGAAACACTTGTGCACACTACCCATCAAAGGTTAACCTTATGGAGTAGACAAAAAGAACACTACAAGCAGCATGGCACACAAAAATTAGATAAAGAGTGGTTCATATGATCATTGGCACATTCAGTCCAAACAGTAGCGCAATTTAGTTAGCAGATAGGAGGTTTTAATCAATGATGTCAGGCTCGCTACCAAACCACACTTCACTGGGATACCTATACTTGGTCCTCAGCACAAAGTTAACCAACCAACCTTGTATTTCTAAAGTATATTAACTGCAAGCAAAAGGTAAACAACTATTTGCACATAGCTGCCAAGCACAAGCCATGATTGAAAATAACAGGCAACAGCGGTAGCAAGATCGTCAATATTAGTGATAGAATGTCGTGAGATAAAAAGGAATCATTGCAACTGTGTAAGCATACAACATTAGAAATATCCCAGTGCTTTTCTGGGCTTATAAATAAGGCTCTCACAGGCAGAGGGGAGCTGCTGGTGCTTTAAATTCCAAATTTGACCAAGAACATGACATTAAAAAAAAGGGCACAAGAGAAAGGATAATTTGTTACTGAAATACTACCAAGAAATTACCTTTTTGGTAGAGCTTCACAAGTAGATCCTGCACACCTGGGTCTTCGAAAATAACACTGACAGTTTGGAGAACTGCCTCCTGTTGAAAGAATAAAGAATGCTAGTTAAAGCTGCAATTACTTTTTGTTGTCTAAAGATGCAGCCATATCAAATAACATTGCAAAAGATGAACAAGCCAAACTTGGACAGTTATCAGGACATTCCAGGCAAGACGGCTAAGTCAATTGGTGCCAACCATTTAACAACAGTTTCTCAGGCAGCACTGGTTGATTGACAAGCCAGAAACCAGTATCAAATATCAATTACCAAGAGTTAACCAGTTAGTGCTTGTTTTAGTATTGAAGTATTTAACAAGCTTTTCTAGAAGCTTGGCAAAGTACTGTGGTGGTCTCCTCAACCATAACTAGGTGATTCTGAACTTTACAATCGAACATTACTTAAAAACTTCCTTGGTTATAAATCATAACAATATAGCATGCAATTAAGACATCCGTGTAGCTGTAGCATAAACCTTGGCCACCTCAAGAAACACTTTCACAGTGATCAGCAGGTCATGTTTGATTTCTTAAACCTAAGGTTATACATATGTAGTTATATCTTATGCATGTAGAACAAACCTTGGCAACCTCAAGAAATCCTTTGCAAGTGTCTTCAAAATTAACCTGCAAAACAGAATTTTGCTTTGCCATGTAGAGTTTAAAAATGCTTAAGGTGTGTGAACGGAAGGATAAAGAAACTGCAACAACAAAGCACATTTTCAACTCTAGGTTATTCTCAACCTCTGAATATAGTTCACATTTCCAGTCTTATTGTCTTACAGAAAATCCCACAAAGTGCCCAGAACAGTAATCTGCTCAGCTCCCAGCAGCAACCAGAATTATCCCACCCAGTTTGCTCTCCAATTCAAATGGCGTACTTTTCAAAGTGAGGCTGGTTCCCGGCAGAATTTTGGTAACAGTATTGTGCATACATATAGTTTTGTGAAGCAAGCAATGTTTAGATTTAGAACATGTCTGCATATATACATATATAGGATACCAGAATAGGAGATCCATTAAATATTGTACCTCCGGTCTGAAAACATGTTGTTTTAACTCCATGCACATAGATCAAGAAAGGAGTTAATACTTTATTTGTTTGACATGTTTTCCCATGTTGAATACTTTATTTGAGTTAATACTTTATTCGTTTGACATGTTTTCCCATGTTGAATACTTTATTTGTTTGACATGTTTTCCCATGTTGATTGTACACCCGTCTCTCTAACAACACTATGGTGGAAAATATTGCCTCGAAAAAAAACCTCTGTTTGCAAACCAAAAATCAACTTCGTAAAATGTCAGGTATTTTAGACCAGAGAAGTGTAAATGCCTCGTAGCAAGGTAGGTGAGTACAAGGTGTGATGATGTCTGATGCCTTCATTCTTTAGGTCACGAGCATGCCTCCAGATTTACACATTTCAAATTAAGTACACCCTTATGACAATACAGATGATCTACTCTCTAGTCTCTACACCCAAAATTCGAATTTTTGAATTTAAAGAAGTCTGAACGGTTTTTCATCTCTTGATCCATGCCAGGGAGTGGTTCCTGCTGAGAAATTGAACCCTAGCTGGATACTTGGATACTATTTCCAGTAAGAATGAATGAGGCATATGATTGAAAGCACATGAAGTCGTATCCTGAGAATTTAGAAGATGACTGAAAGAATGGCATCTACAAAAGTGCGAGCTTAATGACTCATTTGCACCTGTTCAGCATAGTTCTGTGGAAGTGCTTCCAATGTGCTGCTACTTAGCTCTGATGAAAGTTCGTAGCAACGCAGGTTGTTGTTAATCTGCTCAACCAATATCAGGACCAAACAATAAGGAACTAATAGTAGCAAGGAAATCACATGGCGTTCTAAATGGAGAAAGCTACATACCAATGCACATAAAGATTCCAAACCAACATCAGAAGCTGGCTCGTCGAGTCTTTGCCTCTCAGCTGCTTGAAAATCAAGCATGACCTATAAAGGAAACAAAGAAGAACATCGGATTGGCATATTTCAGTAATTTACTTCAAACCACACAAAGCAAAGCACAACAAAACTAGGTAAGACTCAAATCATCTCGAAGGGTAACAATGTAAATACCTGAATAACTGCAAGAGCAATACGATATAGCATGACATCTGTGCTATTGTCTCTAACTATCTGCACCTGCTCTGTCAATATTCTAAACAAATCTACCGCTGCAGGTGTATATAATTTTCCATCCTCTGTACTCTTTGGTGGTTGTGTTTTGTCAGCCTCCAAAATGTTACTGTACCATTTCTACAGAAGCAAACGGGTAGAGATACATGAATAATCACGATTAAGTTCAATTTGAATTCAACAGATCGAAAAAAAGTACCTTAGTTGTTGCTTGCATACGTTCTACATACATGTTCATGAGGGGATCCAGTGCACCACTTTCTGAACAAACTTGGGCAAGAGACTCGTCCACACCAAGGCCAATAAGATTATCTTGGTATTGCACAACCCAACCTGTTACCTACAGTGAGCAGTCGATTAATGTTCTTGCAATACAAGAGACAGAAAACCAAACACATCATACACATGGATCAAGAAAAACAATATACTGACAAAGTGTTCATCTTATGAAGAATAAATCTAGGATAATAAAAAAATGACATTTAACCACATACCTTCAGGATATTTATATTTTGAATATCGTTTGCTCTATCACTGAGCAGTCTTAGCATCTGAATGAACCTTTCCGTATATAGGTTTACCATGAGCTGGAAGATTTCATATCTGCATAGAAACAAGAAACATGAAACGTGAAGAAGTCAGTGGATGATATGGAAACAGTTAGGAATCATTCTGCAAATCAACATTTCTAAGGAGTAAGGAACTAAGGATAGCCCCATCTCAGATTATTAGCAGTTGATGACATGCCAAAATGACCAATGAGTAATCAGGAACCCCAGCTATTGATATTTTATACAAGCAAAAATATCAACTTTTTCACCCTATCATGTAAGTTTTAAGCAATACATACAAGCTGATGTATTGAAAAGTTAGAATGAAACACATATTTTGAAGCATCCCGAGAATACATATTTTGAAGCATCCCCATATACTGAAATACAAGGACATACAGTATGGCCCATCATAGGAGCTCTCAACATATCTTTTCTTGTTATAGTAAACAGATTATTAATTTCTTGTGTATACAGAACAAATAGTTCTGAAGGTCTCTTCCAAGGATAAGTATCATTTGTAACAATTATCAGCATACCTAGGAGGAAAACATGGTGCAACATAGTCATAGATATCACCAAGCTCATCTCCAATCTGTATTGAATTAGGAGCAGAATAACGATACATCAGTCAGTCAGATCATTAGGTAGATCAAGAGAAGTGTGTTTTGTAAAGAAACAACATCTATTCTTTGTCAGGTCCCAATTTGCAGAACAAGTAGGATTAAGATAAATTGGTCAATTTGCAGAACAAGTAGGATTAAAATAAATTGGTAGGGAATAATGTTAACAAAACTTTGAGTCATCTACATCAAACAAGTGCTAGGGAAAAAATGTAGACAATACTGCAGTCATGAACTGTAATACTGTGGGTTCCATACTTCCATTCCTTAACAACCACACCGATCATTTCTTTTGAATTCCTTAGACAATAACAAGTCAACAACACAAATGAATGGACCAATCAAGTGTTGACCATAACAGCTTGAGCACCGGCAATCACTAAACTCTAAGGTGTTTAGACTCTATACATGCATTTCTTTTCTTATAACAAGCGTAAAAACCAGACTACTTACTGCCTTAATAACAAGTTAACATAACAACACAAATGAAAGGACCAGTCAAGTGTTGACCATAACAGGTTGAGCACCGGCAATCACTAAATTCTATGGAGTCTAGGGCCTGTTTGATACGGCTGCGGCTTAGGCCCTGTTCTTTTCAGCTTCTGAAAGTTGATTTTCGGCTTTTCTATAGTAACTAACTTTTAAACAGAATATTTCTTCAAAATAGGGTCTACTACTTAATTGTAGTACATATTGTACCGACTTCATTTATATCTGCAAAAACCGCACATGAGTTTTTGTTACTATGTAATCTCTTGTACGAATAGTCCAAAAACCACAAGCCGCAGCCAAAAAGAATAGGCCCTATGGCTTTTGGCTGAATTTTTTGAATTTTTGATGTTTGTGATAGAGAATATGGAAAGATAGATACTCGCTTGCGATTTTGATTGATACATATGTTGGGCTTTTAACGTGTACTACAATTAACTTATAGACCCCGTCTTGAGAAAATACTCCGTTTGAAAGTTAGGTACTGTAGCCAAGGTTATTAAGGCGTCGCTTAGGCAACGCTTAAGGCGGTAGAGGGGTGGCAAGGCGTCGCCTCGCCTTACGTGCGTGCGTAAGGCGGCTGCTAAACCAGAGAGATAGCGGGCAGCTGGGCAAGGAGAAGGCGGAAAGAAGACGGCGGAAGGCGCGGGCTAAGTTTACCTCGCGTCCTCGCGCCGCCTCCGCCTCCAGGGCGCCGTCAAGCCGCCGACGCCGCCGTTCACCCTCTACTGGTTGAGCCGGGGTTGAGCCGAAGAGCTGAACTAGAGGCGCCTCCACTGGAAGCTCCCATTATTCGGCTGGCTGGAGTGAGCAAGAAAGGAAGCAAAATGAAGAAAGCATGCACGAGAGAGAGGAGAGAACCAGAGAGCAAGAAGAAGGGATAAGGCAAAGGAAGAAGAGCCAGTGAGTGGCTCCGGACGCTCAGCCGAATGGGAAAAGTAGAGGAGAGAGAAAGAAAAGGAGAGAGAGGAGAATGGAGAGAAGGAAAAAATGAGTGGTCTGGACTCTGGAGTATTCGGCTGCACAGGAAGTAAAGGAGGAGAGAGATTACGTGGAGAGAGGAGAATGGAGAGAAGGAAAATGAGTGGTCTGGAATGTTCGGCTCACAGGAAGCAAAGGAAGAGAGAGATTAGGTGAGGAGACATTAATTATGAGCAAAGAACTTAGTATAATGTTGTTAAATCATTTTATTAGCTACATAGGTTCAAGAATTAGCAATAATAAGGAATATATGTGCTGCTAAAATACTTATTTTATTTATTGCGCTTTAACGCCTTAGGATACATAAGGCGTCGCCTCGCCTCACGCCTTACCGCTTAAAAGGTGTGAGGGGGGTGGGTCGTCTTACCTCGCCTTACCGCCTTAATAACCTTGACTGTAGCAAAAGCCAAAAACCGCTTTTAAAAGCCGTTAAGAACAGGCCCCTAGACTCTATATATGCATTTCTTTTCTTATAACAAGTGTAAAAATCAGACTACTTACTGCCTTAGCTTCCTCCAAAGCTTCCATCAAATCTTCTGAGAAAACAAGCTGTGTGATCAAAACATTAGCTACTGCTGGTAAGTGCATAGACTGTGATAAGCAGACAATAAATTCTTAAATCCACAATCAAATTTAGCTCTACCTCAGTGAGCAATTTGTTGAAGCGAGTCTCTACAGCCTTCCTGATACACTCATAGCATTTGTCCTTGTATCCCTTTCCCTGGACCTTCAATTTCTCTGGAGTGCCCTTTCTTGGGGTAGATGTTGCCCCTGCACCTTTTCTGCTAAAGTTGGGGAAGGGTGAGTCAACATCATCAGTAGTCAATAGATAAACAGGTGAAATAACTACAATTATGCATGATTCTCCAATATGTCATGATTGATTGTTGATAATAGACATCTAAATACAACAAACTAAAGAAGCACAGTTGTAAAGGGTCAAATCGTGTGATACGATAGAAAAGCAATAAAATTCATAGTAGAAGCAATTCAGCAAGTTTACAGCAAACAAGCTAGTTAAACCCATACAAATGTGCAATGGCTCCAGAAGATACTACAATAGCTCGAGTTTATTGCTCTCTCAACCCACATCTAGCCAGTCTGCGGTTTTACAGATATGTGTATGTGAAACAGTACATTGTACTATGACCATGATGACAATATACTACAATCGCTGATATGTTTCATGCCACCTTTACAGGTTGTGAATTCATTTCCTGGATTCAGGCACAAGTGCATAGATGTGCATATGCCGGTATGAAAATGAAGAGCACTGCATACGCCTATCTTCCATACATTTATAATAGCATGAAAGTAAAGGGTATTAACAAACTTGTATCCTGAGAGATGCTATGACTTTGCTCCTCTGAAACATGAAAGATGTGAAATTTGATATCATACTGTCAACAGGGGGTACAGAAAAATATGTGAAGAGAAGAAAGAAAATAGCGTACTTTGCAGTTCTACGTTGGTTTGTTATTGTTGCAATAGCGCCTGCACCCTCAGCCTCAGCTGCTTCTTCTGCAAGCTGTTGATCTAGGATCTCTTGCATTTCAACAACCCTGACATAAGAATGTGAAATTTGTAGGATCATGTGCAATAATATATATGCACGTTTGAACTAAAAATAACTAGGAAGCAGAGACACAAGAAACTTATATTTTCAACAAATTATTTCCCTGATAAATCAATAAATAGTCTTTCATTCAACAAATGAAACTTAAAGGAGGGGGGCATTTCAACCGTTCAACTTTCAAGATTGACTATCGAAAATAATTGCAGTAGATATTAAAGAATGAGCCATACCTTAAAGCTCGAACCAACGTCTGAGGGCTGCAAAAGGAAAAAAAAAAACCAGAATGGAAGTATAAATACAAGAGTATATTGCACATGGGATGCCTTTAAATACAATTTGAGCAGGTATAGCTTATTTTACCTTTGGAATATTGGTCAACCCTTTGTTGGATAAAATATACAGTACAAAAATGATGAAAAATCAACAAGGCTAATTTACTTAACAAAACTATCTACAGTCTAATGAAAGCATGTGCCGATCAGAAGAAGGTCTTAACACATCATAGATCGCACCTTTATGATTGACAACAGCTATAGTAGGATTAAGAGTTTGTACATATGTAGGGAAAATGCCTTGCACATTAGAGTACTTATTATATCTGCGGCAAACGCCCCAGCAACAATCCCATGCTTAACAAAGAAAAAAAAGGTAACGGGAAGGGCAACCGGGTACTTTAAATATAGAATTGCCTATACCTATCTCTAGGGGTTGTTTGGTTCATGTCACACTAATGCAAGGAATTCCACAATTTGCCTCATCCTTACACAGTTTGAAATTTGTCTTGCTCAAAAGGAAAAAATATTCTTTCAAAATTTAAAGATATTCTTTTATCTGGATGTTGAAGGAACCTTACTCTTGTGAGAATTAACATTTGGTGCCTTCCACAAGGCATATATGGGGAATTAAGATGAGACCACATTATGAGGATGGCAACAGACCATCGCCTCGGTTTTCATAACATACACTTAAGACAATCAGTCATTTACCATGTTAAATAACAAAGAGAAATTGCCTGATAAAATAGAACAGTACCTCTCTTTCGAAAGTCTGAAAAAGTTAGTGATATGGCCCCATAATGTCTTTTCAAATGTTTCCCATGTTCGATCAACATCTTCAAAGTACTCTCTGTGAAAAGAAAAGAATCCATCAAGTGAATTACAGCTATGCGCTTCATTGCAATACAGGCTAGAAAATGATTTGACATCTATTGTTAATCCTAACAGGATTTGTTAACATACTGCAAGCAATTTAATTCCGAAAATTGTATGTAGAAAGGATCATTTCTGCAGATCTTATAAATCTAAACACGTCATCCTAAAACGGATTGATAGAGGATCGTAAGTTTTCTTTTCTTCAATTAGTTTTAATTAGGCTACCAATTATAGTATTATTACTACTGCACTGGAATTCCTTCTCTGGGTGGTAGCTCCACTCCAGGAAACGGATGCCGAAGCAGGCAAGGAGGGGGTTTGATACCCTCATAATTTTGGTCGCTTGGATGATTTGGCAAGAGAGAAATAGCAGGGTGTTCGATCACAAGCACGCCCTATTGATCAGGTGGTGCAGCGCATTCAGGAGGAAAGCAGGCAATGGAGGCATGGAGCATAGCAGGAGCAAAATGTCTAGCCGCAATAGTCGCCCCCTGTAGGGTAGATAGGTCGCAAAAATCGTTGCTGAGAGTTAGGCTCTAGTAAAGGTTTACCAGGCTTCAGGTCGTGGCCCATGGTCATCTTGTATTGACCTCTTGTATATTGACTTGCTTCCTATCTCAATGAAAAGACATGCAAGCCTTTTGCGTATTCTCCAAAAAAAAACTTCTGCACTGGACACCGTTCATGATCGAAGGTAAATAAGCTACATGTTTTACAGATGGGAGTACACTTCAAACATAGACAGTAGTTGGTTGAGTACAGCTGCAAATGCAGTGCAGTAGAAACTTCTTTTAACAAAAATGTGCAAGTAGTAACTGCTGATTTATGTGAGCTCAGACCAAACCAAACCTCTGTTAGAAATGCTTAGCTTATTCTAACTAGAAAGGCAAAGGGAAAAGAAAAAACAGGTATGGTGTGTCACATAATTAATAATCTTATCTCGTTGTAAGGGGGAAAACACACCTCAATCGAGCAACTTCTTCCTTATGAGATCCAGCAGCAGCTAAAGCAAAACGCCTCTTTCCGTCAAGAGCTGTTAATCTCTAATTTCAACACATGCAAGATCATACAGCAAAGTCAGATAAATAGGGCATCACCATTATGATATCCAATCATGGTGTTAAACAGTAAGTCAAAGACGAAAAACAACCTCATAAGTGTGAATTAACTCTTTGTCATCGCTTAAGGAGTCACGTGCTGCAGCAGCTTCAACAGAAATGGACATCATACCTCCCACATCCTACCAGACATTAACAATCAATATATCAGATTAATTTTTTGTGCTCAATAACTTCGTCAATTCAATCTATTGATAAGTAGAATCATAATACAATGCTATTGTTAAATTAAGGTCAGCGAACCTTTAAAGTTGTGTTCAGATTGTTTCTTGCATTGCTAAGAAGCTTGATCTTGTCATGATTATCGATTAATGTTTGACACTCCTGACACAACCTGCCATTCATTTACAATAAATAGGACTGAGAAATGAAGAAAACATACAACCTCAAGAAAGTGATCAATCATGCAAAAGCATACGAAAATGTGGAAATCAAGATAATTAGCTTACTTGTCTATATCTATGAAGTTCTCACGTAGTTTGTTTATTGTTTCCTGCGATAATGCAAGAGCATTGATGCCAGCATGGGCTTGCTCGACCTATCAGTTTTCAAATATACAAACAAAAAGATTATCGTCCAGCAGTTAGACATGAAGTGGGGAATGCAAATGATGGTAGTAGAAACAGTAATTCGAGCAGACTAAAAGTAATTAATAGTAGTATTCAAATCGATAAGTTTGGCAGCTCATAGTAGATATGACGGAATACCTGTTCTGCCACCATTGTACTGAGTTGTGCATCATTTGTCTGAAAATTTTGCAAAAGATAGTCAGACAATCAAGAAATATATAAAGTGGTCCAAATATAACATACTCCTAAGATCTCGATGAGGATGTATGTATGCCCAGATAATTTTTACAAAAAGAAAAACACATTTCGGCATGCTTTCTTTCTTTAACTTTTATGTCTACGATTAAGCATGCCAAGCAATGTCCTGGCCAAAACTTGGGAACTGAGAAAACTTCATCCAAACCTTTTTAAGAGATGACCAATCTAGTTTACAAAATCTATTCTTCATGAGTATCTTCTAAAACCCTTTTGATCAGAGATAACCCCTATAAAGAATGTGGGAATAATAGCACCAGCACAAACAGGCCTATGTCAAGTTTACCAAGAAAAAAAGAAGAAGAAATAGAGTAGACATAAGAATGAAGTAGCCAAATATGGCAAAACTATGCACTGCGGTGATCAGAAGTTTGTTTGAGGATGCTAGGATAAAATAGATGCCTCAAATTGCATTTAGCAATATAAATATTTCAAAATTGCAGGTTGATTTCTTCACTTGGATTATTCAAGTATTTGCCCAAGATGAAAGCAGCAAGCGGCAGGGGCGGATCTACAGTGGGTCAAGGGTGTTCAGCTGAACACCCAAAATTTTTGATAAAAAACCTAGTATATATAGGGTATATGACATATGTATATGCATAAGTGTGCCATTTTAATTGTTTGGGCGCAGCAAATAGGTGTTCTGCCGGCCGGCCGGCCCGCCCGAGCGAAAGCTGCTGCCCCCATTTCCGCGTGCGCGTGAAGCCCAGCCCATCTGCGCGTGCGCTCCCTGCCTCGGCGCCTCCCGGCCCGTTTCGCGACACCGTCCCATTTCTCGCCTACGCGACGCGGCGGCGTTCGCAAGCGCAATCCACTCCTAACCCTAGTCGGCGTCTCGGCCACTCGGCGGCGCCCGACCGCGTCGCTCGCTCGCGCCGCCGCTCCGCTCGCTTCGCCGCGGCGCTCGCCGCCGCCGCGCGCCCGCCGCTCGCCTCCGCTCGCCTCCGCCTCACCTCGCTCGCGCGGGCGCGCACCGCGAGGTCCGCCGTCCGCGACACCGCCAGATCCCAGATCCGCCGTCCGCACTCCGCCCTCCGCTCGCCGGCACCTCGACGGCGGGCCCGACCGCGACACGCGCATCACCTCCGGCCTCTCGCTCGCGCTCCGGCCCTCCGCGGCTCCGCTCATCGCGCCGCGCCTCGCCCGATCGCCAGTGAAGCCTCGGCCAGTGAGTACTTGAGCACTACTGCTTAACTGCTGTATGTGACTATGTGTAAAGTGTAAAGACGACTGGAATCCGCCCCTGATGTTGAGTTGAAATGTTGAATTGTTGATGATGAGACTTTAGACTTTAGATGAAACGTTGAATTGTTGTTGAATTTCAGAGAAAATGGCAGTTTAGACTTTAGATGTCTCAAGATTGCATCTTTAGATGAAATGTTGAATTATTGTTGAATTTCAGAGGAAATGTTGAATTATTGTTGTTGAATTATTGTTGAATTTCAGAGGAAATGTTGAATTATTGCTCCAACATGTTTGTCAAGATTGCATCTTTAGACTTTTGATGAATGATTTCAGATTTAGATTGTTGTTATGTGTTGAAAAATGAAAATGAGAATGAGCAATGCTTGTATATGAATGTGAGTATGTGCATCATATTATTCATCAAGACATCAATGATCTTATGATCACATATTGTTCGCCGTCCAATTGATAATTGTATGTTAGCTATTATTACTGTAGATCTTTATGTTTTGTACTGCAAAATATTTTTACAATTTCGAACACCCATTCCAAAATTCCTGCGTCCGCCACTGGCAAGCGGGCACACTAAACATAAGGAAAAAAAAAGAACAATAACATAAAAAGTCAAAACCATCGGATCTCCCTTATTTTTGTTCCTAGTTCTTCTCTCCATTAGTGTTATTTGTATAACTAAAATTAAGAGATAATTTTCTGAAAAAAAAATATGAATCCAGATTCAGCCAATAACAGCTTGTTGTTCAAACCATATTAATAGTAACGGCTTGCTTGCACCTTAACAGGTCATGACTCATGAGCACTTGAGCAGGAACAGCTCATCTGCACAGAAGCTGCAGATAACCCATCAGCGCCTAAACCTACTACACGAGATTATAGACCACTTCACAGCTCCAGCTCTAACTGCCAAAAAATTCTTATGGCTGAAAAGGATTTGGAGAAACCACACGAGATTTTATCAAAATTCTACGAACATCTCGGGCTCAGTTAAATAGCTGATACGATCAATACCAGGGTTTCCTCCCACCTCACCAGTTCGCACAAACAGATTGCTTGTGCTGAGTGGCAACGAGTTTGAATCAGCCAACCTCTCGAACATTTCACCATAAGCAAGCGCAATTACACACAACAAACTAGTCGGTAATTGAACTTTGGCGAATCTAATCACTCGAAGCTGAGAACTAGATTCTAACACAATCCACAGCACGAACTCAATTGCAGCCAAATCAGGAGCAACGCAGCAGGGCTCAGAGCAAACAAAATACATAGAGAGAGGTCACTCAGAGCGAGATTGCGGATGTCCATCAGGGTTTACCGAGTCAATTCGCCCACTAGTTGAGATTCCGCCACAACTGGCGGCCTCACGGCGAGTAAAACCGGGGTTTGAGGGGGATCGCATCACCTGCTGCCGCGCGAGGTAGTCGGATTTGATGGAGGCGATGGAGGAGAGGAGTTCCGGGAGCGGGAGTAGCTTCGCCACCTCGCGCACCGCTGCCTCCTTCGCCTCGATGCCCAGATCCTCCATGACCGCCGGGTGCCTCCGGTGGGGAGGTAGGGAAAAGGCGCGGTGGGGATGGGAAATGGAGATCGCGAAGAAGGCGTGGTGCAGTTTTCCGCCTGGTAGTTGATGACTAACGGGGAGAACGCGAGGGGTGCCAGATCTGACACACTTGCGAGAACATCCCCGTTTGGCACAACTCTAACTCTAAAAAATAGATTTTCTAGAGCTGATCATCTGTAGATTTAAAAAATCCTGAATCTAGAGTTACAAGTATGTTAAGTGCATTTACATGACTTCTTCATTTATATTATATATTAAATAAAAATATTTTAATCGCTTTAATTTAGTTAACAAACTACAAATCCAGTATAGATCTCAGAGCTAGAGTTGTATTAAACGGGGCTTATAGTAATCTTCACTCCTAAATATAAACTTCTACTCTTGTGTTTAGTTTCTTTTCTCGAAAAGGTGTATTTAGTTTTGTAAAACGAGTTTTTTAATAGATTCTCGTATTTAGCTCTAGTTTGATTTTTTAGGAAAGCTCTAGTGATATTGCTACATAAAAATATTTTTGCAATAACATTTCCCTGGTAGTACGAGTAATAAAATGAGGGTATTTGAAACACGGAATTTTACAGAAAAACACATATGAGGAAGTCTATGAATTTCCGATGTCTCCCATGTCCGAGATAAATAAAATAAGGTATACGTGTTTATGGCTTTATAACCCATTCGGAACACATAAATTGAAAAAACACATGAATTGGGGTAGGCCTGGGCAAAATACCTGCTACCCGTTACCCGTACCCGAATTACCCGGACCCGAACCCGAAAAACCCGAACCCGAGGTACCCGATCCCAAATTCGGATAGCGATTCTGATTACCCAAAATTAGTTTGGGTAGTTCGGGTAATATCCCCCGGTACCCGAACTACTCGAATTACCCGAATTATCTGTAAATTACCCGAATTATCTGTAAATTACCCGAATTGTCGGGAAATTAGCTGGTTTTCTGTAAATTCGGGTATATCGGGTATACCCGAACCCGAATTATCGGGTACCCGAAATTGCGGGTAGTATTTTTTTGGGGCTAATATCGGGTAGCAATTTTCATTACCCGAATTTCGAATTACCCGAACTACCCGACCCGAAAAATTCAGATAACCCGAATGCCCAGGCCTAAATTGGGGTGCCATGTCCTCTAAATTCCTATTGGACAATTCCTTTGTTCCAATTTTCAATTGAGTTCATGTGGATTTTTCCTATAGGATTTAAATCCTCTAAAATCCGATGGATTCTTTACCACTTATGGGCATGGCTTATGGTTTATGTACGGCACTACAATAACTAGCTTTCAAATGTACGTTTTTTTAGGCATGGTCCACTAGTCAATTGTAGTACACACTGTACCGACTTCAGCTATATCGGCCAAAACTGCATGTAACTGTCTTCCTCTTTATAATCTCTCTCGTAAACAGTTAAAATTCAAAATCCATAAATTAAAAGACATAACCCACAACCTAAACAAACCCACCTGATACCTTTCCTTTGTTCGAAATAGAGCCTGAGCTTTTGTTTTAAGCTGCTTCTTTTTTGTGTGTTACAGGATTGATGTTTATAGTTCTATTTTGTGATTTTTAATGTTCAGATTTTCGTTTTGTTTCCTGAAATGAGCATAATGCCATACTCGCGAAACACAGTTGTAAAGACAGCAAAATGCAAAAGCATACTAGCTTAATGGAATACTTGTTCATGCCTAGCTTGTCCAGTATCACGCATTGCAGGAGAACGAGGAAGAACACTTGGGATCTTAATCGATGAGGTAAAGGAGTTGCTTCGATAATTCATTAGGCCTGTTCGGTCTTGTATTATTCCCCGTGATCATGTATACGTACACGAGCTCCCGCGAATACTGGGCTAATCTGGAGCAAGGTTCACCAGTCAGTTCTACGTTTTGTACTGGGCTGGGGTCTGGGTGGCTCGCGAGATAGCGAAAGCGTACAGGGGTAGCAGACGTATCCAAGCAAACAATACTTGCCGCATGGGTAACAGGCGTATTGCGCCCGTACGCGGGCACGCGGCATAGAAAACTAATAAGAACAATAGTGGCAGATGATACAGTTCTCGGCTGTCAAGACCACCCATTGCCCAATAGAACATTAGAAAGATTCAGGCGCAAGCAAATCAAAGATAGGCATCGATGATTACAGTAAGGATTCATGGTGAAAGCGGAGTGAGTTCATGGTGCCACATGCAAGGCAAGCACCGTCCAAACAACTCCGTCCTCGACGAGTACTAGTAGCGCATGGATGCTGAATTTCACATCCTATGGTATGTTGGTTATACATGTACTACGGCTTCTGGACAAAAGAAAAGGATAGAAAAGGCTAGCGTAGCAGCAGGGCACATTATACTTCCGCTGACTTCATCCTAGCTGCTGGTTGTTGACATCGTCCTGTTGACCTGAAGACGACGATGATCCAGCCTTGTTAAAGCGACTACCACCAAAGAGGTCCTTCCCAATCCTCCCCTTGAAGGGGAACTGCTTCTTGAAACGGTTCTGGAACAGTGAGCAGCTGCGCCTCGGCACAAGCGTAGACTGATTTCTCTTCAAGGCGTGATCACTGCGAGAAGGGTTTGCGCTGCTACTACCACCACCACCACCCAAAGAAAAACTAATCCCTTGATTCCTGCGAGCAGATCTGAGGGCAACATGCAGAGGTTCCGAGAATGATACGCATCCTTCATCATCAGTGGCTCGTGCACACAGGGGGCAAGGTGGTTCATGGACTTGACTCTTGGGAGTACTTTCCTCCAGGCAATCTGCATGGAAGACATGTCGGCATGGAAGGACCGCTGCTACTGGCATATCGGTATTTCGAACAATCCGATTTGAGGTCCATGGTGATTTCTGCTGCAGGAATCTCTCGCATAAGCCACACTTCAGAGATCTCACTGAACTTGTTGGGGATCTTTGGGACTCGACGCTGATATGATCTGAAATGTCAATGGCATCCCCATCATATCCAAAATCATAACTGCTAGCATTGCTCCATCTGAATCCTTCCCTCCTTGAGCTTGTGTTTGGTTCAGGTGAAGCTTCCATCTTCCGAAGCTCACTCAGTGCATTATGGAACTTGAGCTCAGGACTGGCCAAGCTGCGTTGCCATACAGGAGAAGCTAGGCTGTCATCACTAGGTGTTGTTCGCCCAGCATTACTAGCCTCAGGCATCCCAGAGGCTTCTGATTCTGACACTGGATTCCGGAAGACAAGCGGGTAGACCGGTTTTGACATGAACGGTCGCCTCCCCAGATGATTGCGAGGTAGATGTGGAGCTGGTTGTTTACTGGGAGATGCCAGATGACTTGATTCTGAGAAGGGGGATGCAGGACTGAAACTGCTCACAGCAGTTAAATGCCTCTGCAGTATATAATGAACGTAAGCATCAGCACTATGGTACAGAGTGCAAAATTTATGCCAACTGTAGAGAACTGGGGAGATTTAACTCAATGAAAACAAAATGGAGCTTACCTCGCTAGAGTGGGGATAATCAGAAGTGTCAGGTCTTGATCCTGGTCCCAAAGAAGAAAGAAAATGTTAATTCAACAAGAAGCCACCCAAGGAACACTAGCATTATATCAATGCCTAGTTAGTTGCATCACATTGTTGGAAGAAAACACCTGGTTGTCATCAACGAGAGAATTTTGGACAATTGCAGAGGCAGCTGTCTTTAACTTGTACCACCAATGCCCATCTCAATGTAGATGGTTAAAAAATTAACAGTTTCTAATGGATCCAGTTCGCAAGGTAAATAGTGCTGGATGAAATTAATACAATTGGCAACTGATGAGCTAAATCTGCAAAACCACCTATTCCAAAGTGTCTATGAATTACATTAAGATATTTATCCATTATGATTCAAGTATATTGTGTTGTATCCAAATGTAGGTCTTCAATAAACGTGTACTTATCCACTATGGATTTTACTTCCTAAATTTCATACCATAGTCCCACACTCATCTCCTCTTCACATGGGGATAGTATTCTTTGGGTTTAAATCTTGTTGATTCATGCCAGACAAACCAAGCATGATACTTAACACCTTTGCTACAGCGTGTGCTGTTTAATGAAGCATTTGATGTATGAAAAGAATAAGACATAATATCCCCTAAAAAGATTGTAAAGCTTAAGAGAATGATCAAGAGTGTAACAGGAAAATATTTTAGAAAATAATCAGGCCATCTAAATCAACGTTCAAGAAGGCGGCCGCCTAGGCGCCGCGTAGGCGCTGGGCGGCAGGGTGCCACCCGGCCTTGGCCCTTAGTCGGGTGGCTGGGCGGCGAGGCGGTCCAAGGCAGGGAGAGGCGGCCTAGGCGCGGCGGATGGGGTGGCGCGGAGAGAGCGGCGGGGATGGGGAAAAGTGTTACCGCACACGAGGCCGTTGCCGCCGCCGACTCGCCAGATTCCGCACGTCCGCCATCTTCTCTGCCTCGCCTCCCCTCCGGCAGAGAGGACATCTTCCCCCGCCCGTCCGCTGCTCCCGTGGCCGCCGCCGCCAGATCTGGACTTCCCGCGCCAGATCCCGCCGCCGCCGTCGGATCCGGACTCCCCGCTCCAGATCCAGAGAGATGGGGGAGGCGGGCGGTGGCGATCTGCGGGGGAGGCGGCCGCGATCTGTGGGGGAGAGATGGGGAGGCGGGCGGCGGGATTTGCGGGGGAGGCAACGGCGATCTGCGGGGGAGAGTGGGGGAGGCGGCCGGTGGAATCTGCGGAGAGGCGGCGGCGATTTGCGGGAGAGAGTGGTGGAGGCGGGCGCAACCGCGAATGTGCGGGGTCAGCGGGGAGGCGGCGGAGGACTTAGGGTTAGGGTTATGCGGGGAGGCGCGGTCCGCGCAGCGAAAGGATTTAGGGTTAAGCCGTTAGGGTTAGAAGATCTGGACCGTTGGATCTTTATCAGACGGTCTAAAGTTTGACTAATTGTTTTAAACATTAGTTATAGGATTTGATGACTCGATCTGAGACGTTAGATCTCATATATATAGCAAATATATACTTATCATCTGCCTGTTGCCCTTATTTTTAATTTGGCCGGCTAGGCCCTACCTTGCCGCCCGCCTAGCGCCTAGTGCCTACTTGAACATTGATCTAAATAGCAGTAATGTGTTAACATATTAGTGACAAAGGTTGAAGTTGAACATTTAAGTAGCCAGTACACTCAACCGAACTCGCAAGTATCTCATCGATTATTTAATGTGAAGACATGTTTGTAATAAATCATGATTGTATTAGAGGTAAAATTACAAAAAAATGTAATGTTCTTTCATACTACCATAACAAGCCTATGTTACAGCACAATGCCATAATGTAAGGCTTCCAAATGTTTCCATGATGGAACTTAGTCGGTAATATGCCATTTTTTTCAGTGAGAGTCTCTATTCATTGTATGTCAAAAACTCAAAATATTATGAAGAGAGAAGCATATTAAACAAATACAAACAGGTCCTGTGGCTATTAAATTCATGTCAACATCCACCAAATGTAATCAGGAAAGTACCTCCTGCAGGTGTAGAGAACTCACCAAGATCGAATCTTTGAAGAGAGGGTGTCCAGCGTGGTGCCTGAAGGCTGTCGGCAGGACTACCAAAGTAAGAGAGTGCTCCATCAGATACAGAATGATGATGATTCAGGTACTGGTCACTGCCAAATGCACTTCTACTTCCTTTACTATGTGATGATAATGATGACACATAGGGTGGATGATCATGTAGAGCACCATGAACCCTATGAGGCAATCCGTCTGATGGGTACCTGCAGTCCCATCTCCCTGACATCGGAGGAGAGAAGCTGGAATTCATCCGCCAACGAGGCTCTGTAGGATCCATGGAACAGTCTCTGCTAGCAGGATTAGACTTTGTCCCATGTGGCCCAGCGGCCACACAGCAAAGAGCGCCCGTCTTGACTACTGGCTTATTTTTTATTGACAAATAAGCTTGCTCTCACAGCACAGATAACTTGTTACATCCAAGTCCAGAAACAGAGGACATCAAACATACAGCGTCACCTGTGGCATTTACATAACATGTCAGCAATATCTGGAATACTTTTCCCTAGACAGAAAGGGTATTATCTTGATCTAAAAAAGTGATTATCTCGAATTAACAAGGATGCAAACCCAATTGCGCAACACAACTCTCATCAGCCCCACAACAAATGGAGAAAATTGCTATAATGGGACTCCAAACAACGTGTTTCGCTATAATGGGACTTCTAACGTTGACATCGCTAAAATGACACCCGAAACATTTGCTTCTCGTAATACATAACATTTGGCTCTTTTAATTCCAACAAGCAAATCAGCATATTATGCACCAAACTAACTATTATGCATAGTAAAGCTTGAAGCTCACCTCTTTCTTTCGTAAAGTTTCTTTTTTTCCATCGACATGCATATATTTCAAAGCCACAAGATTCAAGCATATCTAGTGCTACGGCGAATCAATCCAAGTCCGGATGGATCTCCACTCCACGCCAGGCCAGTAGAGGGGAGGAGGAGGACGATGCCTACGAGGGAAGAGTTCTGTTATATAGCAGACCACCGCTGCCGACGAAGGCAGCGGACGCCGCTCCGCCCCGCCCCACATCGCCAGCGCCACCCATTCGTCTTCTCAACTTCCACCCTACCTCTTGTCCGTCCTTCCCCATCAGCCACTGCCCCACCAGCACCCCCTGCGGCTCCGCCGCCGCTGACGCATCGCCTACAGCCCGCTACGGCGGCCGTAAAACTTTTTTTTGGAAGAAAAGCACCCCTAGAACTTTCGAGTTGCGAAAAAAATCAGCTTTCAACAAGACTTTTGAAGCTTTCAAATGGAAATTTCACCTTTCTATTAGAATATTTCGAAACTTTCAGCTCCGCCCCCATTTTCACCTAGAAACCAAAAGGTTTCTATCGCGTTCAACTCTGTCAACTGGATTTGCTGGGGAGTTTCACCTGGATATTGCAACTTCGAACTGCCCCTCGAGGCGCCGGTCGACGGCGGCGATTCCGGTGGTGGCGCACCGGGCTGGGTGTGGTCTTCGCGACGCGGCGACTCTTGGCGGCAGCGGGAAGGGGAGGAAGGAGGCACGCGCCGCGCCGGACCTAGGAGCTGCGCCCTCTCCGGCGGAGGGAGCGGTGCTGAGGCAGTGAGGCACTGAGGCCGTGGCGCATCAGGCGGCGGTGGGTTACACGAGGCAGCGGTCGGGATGGGAAGCGTATCGTCTGGCCTTTCCTGGAACACTATGTGCCTTTCGGCGTTTTATGGCCATTGGATCGAGGCACGAACGGTCGAGATTGAGTGTCCGAGAAGCTCTCGATTTCTCGCGAAGATATTTAAAATTTTCTGTATGCGAGAGCGATGGGGCCTACTGTCAGTAGGAGGGTAAGAATTTTCCTGTGATTTTACTATTTTAGTGTGCGTGCGAGGCTTGACCTGGTCAGCCTCTCCACCGAAGCAACAGTAAACAAGAAGGGGAGGTCATCACGTGCCACCCGCGTGTGCAGTGGAGGGGCCCACGAGAGGTACTTGTGAGGGCATCTGTAGTGTATATGTCCCATGGTATTAAGGTGGACGCGACCTCGCACCGGATCGCCCTTTTCGCTCCGCTCGTGCCTTCCGCCTCGCTCCCAACGCCGCCACCCCGTTCCCCGCCGCCGCCGCCGCGCGATTCCGCGACCTCTGCACGGATCGCCCTGCCGCTTCGCTCGTGTGCCTTCCACCTCCGCTCCATCGCCGCGCCCGTTCCTCCGCGCTCGTGGCCCCGTCCGAGCAAGAGGAGCAAGATGTACGCGTGCGGGTGGTCGTTCTTGCTCTCCGAGGCCGCGGTGAAGAAGTATGCGTCTGCTCTCCGAGGCCGCGGTGAAGAAGTACATGTCTCCGATGCCGCTCTTGCTCTTCGACCAGCGCCTGCGCCTCCTGAATTAGGGCACTCCGGTACAAATTTGGTAGTTAATTACTGGAGTTATTACTTGTGCGTTCATTGTTGTTGCAAAAAAAATATTGTGCTTGCTTGCCACCAATGAATTGTATTTTTAAACTGCAATGGATAAGTTCTAAGTCACTGGGTTCCTCCTCTTCTCTCTTTGGTTTGGTTGCTTGAACCGAATGATTATGCATCTTAGGCCAAGAAATCTATTGTTTAGAAAGAACCAATGAATACTATCTATTGATTATAGGGACAAAATTATTATGATACAATCCCATATCTTATGTTAAACTCATGATGTCAACCATCTAAATGCTCTCCATTGATGCATCGAAAATTTTATCACGAAACTACGCTTGATCAAAACATTTAGTCAAAACCCCACAGATGAAGCAATGTTTATATTTCTTGATTACGAGATCGTGAATGATGACATATGGAATAGGCACACGCATACGTAAACATACTAACATAATATTACAAGCATTGGTGCATTCATGATGTTGAAGATTAATCAATACATCGATTGAAATGCAATGGAATCATCAAGAATACATTGGTAGATAATCTAATCTAATATTACAAGCAATGCACTACAAGACCGACTAAACTAAAGTTTCATGACCGAACCGGTTCCATATATGCTCTATTAAGTCCGCCTTCAACCGTGGTGCAATGCGAATTATGAATATGTGCGTTAATTTCAAGTACCTAGAAAATCCATGAATTGGTCCATTTCAAGTCCTACTATGGGCGTCGAAGATCTCCCCTCATCATAAGTCTCATCTAATCTTAGCTGATAGTTATCTCTCTCATCCTCAACTATCATATTGTGCAAAATAATACATGCATACATAATATCAGCAAGGTCTTCTTGCTCCCAAAGACGTGCTGGTTCACGTATAATAGCCCATCGTTTCTGTAGAATCCCAAATGCACATTCTACATCTTTCCTTGCCGACTCTTGCTTTTGCGCAAATAATTTATGCTTCATAGAGAGGCATAGAGATTGATTTAACAAATGTTGCCCACTGGATAAATTCCATCTCCAAGATAATAGCCCATATTGTATTCGGTGCCATTAATCGTGAACTTTACCTCTGGAGCCCTTCCTTGTAGGACATGTGTGAATAATGGTGATTGGTTCAAAACATTTATATCATTATTCGAACCAGCTGCACCAAAAAAGGCATGCCATATCCATCAATCTGCTGAAGCAACAGCTTCAAGCATTATAGTAGGCACTTTTGATCACCTCTAGTATATTGCCCTTCCATGCTCTTGACGGTTTGCAATGCCAATGCATGCAAATCAAACTCCCTAGCATTCACGGAACCCTCTTGCCTCTCCTATGTGTAACAAGCGTTCAATATCCTCATTAGTTGGCCTACGTAGATATTGCTGACCAAAAATTTCTCGCACACCCTTAACAAATTTAATTAGGCATTTGTTGGGCTGTGCTTTCACTCATTTGGAGAGTTTCATCCATAACATCAATGGAGAGCCATAGGCCAACATGCGGATGGCGTGATGCATTTTGTAGAGGTGAAAACCCTTCTTGCCAAATGCATCTCTCCGTTGACGAAAATACGGAGACCAATTAGAAAGGGCTTCAACAATCTTTAGAAAAGATGCTTTCTCATTCGGTACCTTCAACCGGAATCGATATTCGATTATCGATGGATTCTCACAAAATAGTAAGTAACCAATCATCATTGGCACCTTCACGATCTCTATGCACGTACCTCAGTGAGTGAATCCTCTACTGGGCTAGAAGTCGAGCTTCAATTTTAGCTTCAATCTTGGCCTCAAGTGGATCATTTATCTCTTCCCAAATAAGATCTTCAAGTAAGTCATCACTATTGATGGAGGAACCTGAATGCTTAGACTGGTCTTGTGACTCTTCAGACATTTTGTGTGTGCAAAAGTGGTAAACACAGATGAATGGATGCATTCTGTGTGTTCTTTCTCTACTTATAGTTGTTGCTCTCCAACAGCTCTTTTGCATGTATTTAATGTTTCCCAACAGCTCTTTTGCATGTATTTAATGTTTCCCAACAGCTCTTTTGCATGTATTTAATGTTTCCCAACTTTCACATACTTAATGTTTCTTTCAATTATTCTTGCTTTAATTCTGTACCTTATCATATATTCCTTGGTTGGTTCTTAATTAATTTGATTCAGATAGTACTTAATGTGTTGCTTTTTCATTGTATTGAGAGGAAACGGCATTAGTGGAAAGATGGACATGCTCTGGGTTGCATTTCTATTGTATGTTCTTCGTAGAGTCATTGTTCATTCCAATTTGTTGGGATGTTACATTGATTTCCTAAGTCTTATTTTATGATCGGGAACCTGGATAAACTTTGGTTGCTCTTTTGATCTAATAAAACGTTAAATTCACACTATTTACTCTCGGATGTCAATGGAATTCATCAAGTCTTGATCACCGGAGTTGCGACCAAGTGGTATGTATGAAAACTATGTTTGCCTTCGGTTGCCATTATCGTGTGTGTAGTTATCTTATTCTCAGCATATAATACTTTTGTTAGAGTATCTCTGTTAGCTAATTAGTCTCGGTTTGTGAATCATTCAGTGATTTCTCTCATTACTCGAGCTTTTTTACCAAAGATGATATCAAGGGGTTGCCCTCTTTCAGTTCATAAAATGGCAGCGCTATTGCTACTCTTGGCTTGCCACAAATTACAACTAAACAACCCACTTGCTACATGGACATCACACCACATACAAAGATATATAAGCCTAAACATCAGATTAAGGAAATAATTCCTGGAATAACACATCTAGGAGTTGTCGATGTCTCCTAAGCATGTCCTCATCATAATGTGATGTATCTTTTTCCATCAAATTTAAGTATGTGTTCAGCCTGGCATTCTTTGCCTTTTCTTTTTGTGCTTCAGCCAATTTTTCCAATGCAATAGATCTTCTTGCAATAGTTTCATTAAACTGGTCATCTTCCAAATTAGAAGATGGTTGTTTGTCTTTCCCTTCCCTTTTTCTTCACTTTGTCGCCTGCGCCTTTTGTCCCTCCTGCAGTGCGCCTTGTGTCTACCTCTTGGTTATCCAAGTTGCGGATGAGTGTACTCTCTGATTCAGATATCTTTGTTCTCTTGTTGTGGTCACCATCCTCTCTAATTCTCGCACCATTTGGGTTGGTCTTTGAGTTCTCTCCATAGATACTCAAATGCAAAGGGTTTATTACCTTTACTTCTCCTTTGTACATCTCACGGACTTTGTCCATGAGCATATCGTCGATTGCCCGCTAGACCAAGTGCTTCTTGCACGAGCATAAACACCAACGAAATGTTTGATAGGCTTGCTAATTATTGCCCAATGACTTTTGCATTGCTTTGATGATCTTCTTCTTCCACCAAGGCATGTTAGAATTGAACTCTGCACCACATTCTTCTAGTAGGCATCTCCCTTCATCCATTACCTTTAATTGGGTCTCTGAATGCATTAGCCAAGCACTAGCCAACCGTATGTTCTCCTCCTCACTCCAATTGCTGCGAGCACCTCTGTTGCCTTCATCGGGGCTGCTACCACTTGAATCTTGGATCTCGATCTCTTCTCTTGGCTCGTTGCGCCTTCCTTCTCGATCTCCAGCGCCTTGAGCCATGGGTGGTGAACCACTAGTCTGAGCTTCAAAGTTTGCGGTGAGTGCAAAGACCTTCCTTGATGTTGTACATTCGAAAACTTGGTGAACCATATTGTTGATAGTTGCAGGATACTATATGGATTGATGTTTGGCATGAACCGAGAGGGTGGAATGTTTTGAGTAAATCGGGATGGTGGGATGATTTGGACAAAGCGAGTTGGTGGGATGTTTTGAGAAATTGGGATGGTGGAATGTTTTGGCCAAACTGAAATTGGGCAAAATGTGGATGTTCTGAGCTTGGACTTGGAGGCTCTTGCATCAATTTAGTGAAGCTTTTCCCTGAATGATCCATGTCGCTGTGGTTCTAACCTCCCTCTCCTTTGGTTTATATCCAGGTGAAAGAGGAGCTCAATGGTAGAAAACTGCTGCTGCTGCTGTTCAATGTGGTGGTTGGTAGATGTGCTGTAACTGCTGCTGCTGTTGCTGAGGGCATCTGTAGTGTATACATTTCAGGGGTCTTAAGCCACCTTAAGGTTGACCTTATACATTACAGGGGTGGCCTTAAGGAGGCTATAAGCAAAAAAACCTTAAGGCTGGTCCTCAAGCTAAAGACCTGGCCACAAACATTAAAATACAATTTTCTTTACATCTGATGTTCTCTCTCCCCAACTACCAACTACCACAACCTCCAACCACCAGAAACAACTCTTCCAGAATGGCGCAAATATGTATCAATGCATCCAGAATGGTTCCAGAATGACCGAACTCTTCCAGAACCCAAAAAAAACAGAAGATAAATGGCGCGAATATATATCAATCCTTTTTGAATTAACGGTAGGCATATCAATCTATATCAATCTCTACAAAAAGTGATAGCTCAACTTGATGAATTAACGGTAAACAGCAGCAGCCAACTACACAACACAGGACAGGAACAGTAGCAGATGAACAGCACAGCAACAGCAGCAGCAGCCAACCCCTTGATATCCCCCGAACCACCACATTGAACAGCACAGCAGAGCAGCAGTTTTATAGGGAAGTGAACAATGAAGGGGCTGTCGGGATCTAATGCGGCCATTGGAATATGTCAACACGTTTGTGGCCAGCAGCTATTTGTACAATCGGGCGAGAACAAGTTCCACGAAATACTGTTTTCACAAAATGCGAGAACTCGCCGCCACATTTGATCTAATCTGTTGATTTTGTTGTAGGATGGTCGGATTCTCCTGACGCATGTCTTTTAAATTTTAGTTGTTTATCAGAAAAATTATTTAAAAAATAGCTATATATAATATTAATCGATATAACTAAAGTTTGTATAATGTTTACTATAATTGACTTATAGATCCTATCCTACAAAATACATTATTTAAAAACAAAGTACTATAACGTTGTACAAAAGCCCTTTAGAAGGCAATTGATATCTTCGTAGGACATTTTTTGAAAGAAATTAGCAGAGAACAACATAATTCAACGAAAATCCGGTTAAATTTTGTGTTCCACACAAAACCTTAATTTCCTTCTTTTCCTACTGAAAAGGAAATTTATCTCCAAGTAAAATATTTTGCATCTTAAAGTAGTTTAATGTGTATTTGATTTTGCTTTTGATTTTTGTTTGGAGAAGTCAGAAGCTAATATAAACATTCTCTACTTCTCTCATCCTCGTCTCGCTCCGAGGATAAATTAGAAGTCACGGAAGCATCACGTACCCTATTTCTTTAGCTCCCATCTTACGCACCATCTCTCACTTAATTTTTGCACCACTTCACGTACCATCTCTCACTCAATTTTTGTACCATGGCATTGCCCACCTACTCGAATCTTGCACTCCAGCTGCTCCCACGTTCATCACAGCGACGTTCTTGGCCCTGGCGTGGTGAGGAGGACACATCTACAGCCTCCTCCACGAACGCCGGCTATGCTTGCGTCGCCGTTCGTGAATTCGAGGCTCCCGCACGATGGCACCTTGGACCATAGGACAGGACATAACGTTGGCTGGTGGGAGCGTGCGTGCCGGTGCCACCGTGCTCTTTTCTGATGTCGATGAGTGCAGCAAACTACTCCTTGATGAGTTGTAGCCGCCTGCGGCCACTGCAGAATTGGAAGTGAGATAGGGAAGGTGGAGAGAAATTCGACAGCGATGTAGTGGCATCGAGTGCACCTCCCATGCTCGCCAGCCGATGACATTCGGTGGCCTTCTTCTCCATAGTAGTATGCCCGTGCTAACGCTACGATAAAATACAAAACAAGATAAAATTTGTAAAAAATAAAACAAACAATCAGATTCATTAAGATTCACGTCTCATATATTGTATAACTAAATATTTTTGTCACATAATGAATGTCACATAAATACGTGACCGGTCGGAACCACCCAACACGCAATGCTCAAAAGCCTACGACCGATTCCCAGGTCTTGCGACCGCTTCGCGAGACCATACGACCGGTTAACAGAAGTTACGACCGTTTATCGCGTGATTTGAACACCTTCCCGACATATGTAATGAGTTGCCAGGCAAAGTTAATGACATAGAAAGATAATTAGATTCACAATATGTTAGCACTTAAAGCTACAGAGGAACTCAAGAGAGTATAATCGGTTATCCAAAGAAAGACCGGAGATACCGAAAGAGGAGGGAAAGACACATATATGGTCTTCATGCAGCAGCTAGTATGCATTGTAGTATTCATACCAGAGCACCAAAGATAATCAACAAAACAAAAGAACGAGAAATCAAAGAAGTATTCCCATAGGAGTATGTTCAAATAAAAATGGCAGAATGTGTCTAGTTTAGGCAGAGAAGCTCCATGCGAATTTCAAACATTTGCCTATGTGTGATATATTCAATAAAGTGTGATGGAAAATTATCACATAATAAGTGAAGATATACATTACCCCATGTTCTCGTTTGTTGATTCCTGCGCTGAACGGATGTATTGCAAAAGCAACTCGATATTCTTGTAAAGAAGTCATTATAATCAAGTCCATCAGTGGTGAGAGCCGAGCATGGGTCAATACAACCAATGATCTTTGCCAAATGGCCTTTCCAAATGAATTGGTGATGGTTCTTATAACTTGTTCGTCCAACGTATCCATTCTATATGCATCCAAGCGATCCACATACGTGAGAACATCAATAGTCTTGTTCGAAGAAACTCGCAATATATGCAAGCACAGAATTAAATCATAATAAATATTATGACTTTAATTGTATAACATCACCAGGGGGCCAATTACCAAAGCACCATGAACATTTCACAAATGCCAATTTAATGAACTACACCCTCAACACAACTTTTGCTGCTTTTATAATGTTTAAATAAAAAATAGTTCTGGAGAAAGGAAAATCAATCCGATACAATTGAGCAGAATCTCAATAAGAAGGTGGAGACGAATCAAATAAAAAAAATGTATACAAAACAACAAAAAGGAAATTAAGCACACATGGATTTGCGGGTTAATTTAGTTAGTATGTGAGAAATTAAAAACTGAAGCAAAAACCCAAATAGAATATCCAAATCACCCGATCATTGGCGCATATGCACCCACTACAACATTCAAGGTAACTCAACTGCTCTGCATATCAAGGGGGCTAGCAGACATATCCCCACCCTATGAAGGCCACTATTCTGCATACACGCTTAAAGGTGGGGTGGCGCTCACTAACCGCTATATGCTATTTGCCTATTTACTTATTTAGAACATTGATGAAATGTAATGGCTGAATAAAAATTAATATGCGTGCATATAATATCAAAGGTTAAACACTTCCAAAGCAAACCATGAGTTTAACGTATAAAGCAAAGGTTGCTATATGCTACATTAGGGATAGAAAGCACATAAATCATAAACCATAGTGCAAATTGTGATTAAGGAGAGCAATAAGGATGGGTATGTATGTTTCATGAACACAAGATTTCAGATAAGAACAAGGAGTCAGGAACACACAGAATTCCTTTTTATTCCGTTTACTTTTTTTACATTCTGGCAACCTATGTAGAGTATTGGAAGGAATTAATATGTCGATGTAGAGACATGCATTCACCAATGTTTACAGACATATTAGCAACAAATTAGTGTCAGACCAATGTAATTTCTATCCACAAGAGAACTGTTTTACCCAAATCTACGACATAGATTCTAACATAATAGCCTAAAATCTCCTCCATAAAATCAAGAACATAGTTTGACCTAGGACCTAACAAAAAGAAACTAAAAATTCTCATAAAATTGTTCTCTACAAAATGTCCCAGATCTGCAGAGTGCATAATATATATTGAAACAACGATTTGGATATGTGTCAAACAAATATTGTGCAATTTTACTTTTTATGTTGTTTCCATACTTTTCCACCTCTGCTCGCATACACCATAAGCAATAGCATGGCGTACTGGAGCGCACAAGGTCTGATTCGAACTAATCGATCCATACCAACGCCACCTCAACAACGGAATTACCATAGGCGAGACCATGTAACGAGAACCAACTAACCAAAACGCTGCAATAGGTCTTAAAGTGAATCGTATATGGTCGAGCTTCGTTGAATTTCAATTAACAATTGAGCTATTGTAGTTCCACATGGGAAAAACACATGCAAAAGCCTAAGGATAGAAAATCACGATGCTTATTCCATGTCGACCATGTGAACTAAATAAAAGTTATAGAATAGTACGCTTTTGCCCTTAGCTCTGGAAATCGAAATGGATACGTATGAGTAAACATTGCGTTGAACTTTTAAAATTAAATCAATTCTTTATTTGACGTATGAAACAAACTAAAAATACCATTTATGATGAATTGAAAATACCATCTAGAGCCAACTAACACCAGGAAATGGCTATAGATTGCTTATACGCTAAAACCAAGCATCGTACAGGATGTGACGTGAAGCACCCCTTGCTCCCCTTATCATTTTGCAATCCTAAGCTCGACGAAAATCATAAGGCATGAAAAAATACCGATAGAACAGAGTGATCTGGCATTAAAATTCAAAAAATATTAAAGGTGGACAAACCAGCCATCAAAGCTGTAGTAACCAAAAGAACAAAGATTGGAAAGAGGATCTTGGATACCATTATTCATGATAGGTTTTGCATACTACCAAAACAAAATAAAGAATCAAACAAAGACACATGAACACCGCATCCGATCAATGGAGCTCACAGCAAACCTTACAGAACCATGTCGTTGGTCGTCGATCAGTAGCACCATCCTTCGCAGCCAATGATTTGCTTACCTTCAGGACATGTGTGGTCGTCAATATACGCCGGACAATAACTATTGAGCACGAAAAGCAATGACCATTTTTGTCGCCATCGAACTATAGCGCCACGAATGTGGTTAATTTCTGGTAAGACAATGAATGATTAGACAACAAGTAGCTGGATCTTGTGACAAATCGAATCAATTGGAGGCGCTTACACCCGCTTATGTCGACATATGGATCGCTTTCACCAAAAACAACCGCTAAGGAATCATTACCTATCCAACAACCGCAGATCGGATATGTGTAACATGTCAAATGGCATACAATGGAGTTTTCTTTGTCAATAGATAACTTAGGACTTGGAATAGTAAATGCAGTACCTTTAATATAACAAAACATAGTTACAAACATGACAAGGGCGTTGAAGAGCACATCTGTTATCCATGTCATAACAAAGAACAAAATAACGAATAATAAGCAACGGATCAACGACAAGTAAAGAGGAGGATTCCACCACAAACAATTAACACAGCAGATTTCCCAATGTGCGCAAAATATCTCTGCAAATGAAAGTTTACAACCCTTCAAGACTACGAGATCTAGAATCGATGGCCCTATGGATTGTTCTATCTATAAGAATATTTTTGTCAATCTTGACACCACCAATCTGCTACCAATGCTTTAAAGAGACATTGGATGGTCATGCAATAAAGTCGCAACTCTAATAGATGGAAAAAGTTTTGAATTAGCCATCTGATTGTATAAATGTACTACATGAATAAGTTAAGCCATTCACTCCATTTTTACAAAAAGGTGCCATGAAATGGGTTAGAATGAAGTTTACCGACTTACCATGTACACCTGGAAATATGACAAGGTAGCATGGGCCCTGCAGCTAAAGATAACTGTTTCTCATATCTGGTGTGAGAAACTCAAAATAATCGTAGTCCCTGTTGACCTAATCATCAACGGAGAGGCGTATGTCCCCTTCTGGATAATCACAAACACAGAAAAGCAAAAGAGGCCTCCTTCTGTACCTAATCGAAATTACCTATCCAGAAAAATTCCCGTCAAGAAAAGAACTGGTAAAAACGTACAGGAAAGATCACGGCTAGGGCATCTTACCACATTGGGCGCCCAAACCCAGCCACAAGAAACCGAAATTAAGCAACACGCACAGCACACAAGGACGGATTTTAACATGTCAAAGTGGTGGTGGGTCACCTTACTTGAGCAGTTGCGAGAACGACGATGAAGGACGACGCACGGCCGGTCAGCCGTAGGTTGCAAAACGTAGGGCAATTCGGACACGAGAGCCGAAAGTAGAGGCCACAAAGGGAGTCCAGGGCCAAGAACATAGCCCGAGCGGATGATGAGATTTGATTCAAAGAAAATCGGGACAAAATGTAGGCCGGCGTAGATCGAAGGGAAACTAAGGATCTTACCAGAAACGCCGGAGGAAGTAGGCGGATGAAGGCCTTTTGAGAGAAAACCCCATGAGTGCGGCGCCTTGAGCGCCCGCGGCTTGTACTGATGGCGGAGATGTCCACTCTCCAAAGACCGCCATCGCGCGAGGCTTGCACCGATGCCGAGAAGGGGAGGAGGCGGCGGCAAAGACGGGTGGGAAGGAGGAGGCGGCGGAGCGAGGGAGGAGAGGAGGAGGCGGCGCGGTGCGAGGTGGAGCGGAGCGGTTTCGCGGAGAAGGCGATGGAGCGGGCGGTTGCTGCGAGGCGAGGCGAGCGCCCACATGGCGCGGAGCGGAGGAGCGAGGAGGACGAGGCGGCGGCAGAGGGTGGAGGAGGAGCGGTTTCGCGGGAGGCGATGGAGCGGAGTGGTTGCCGCAGGAGGCGCCCACATGTCGGCGATCATGGAGAAATACACAGGTTTTGGGTTCAATGATGTGCATGATCCAAATAATTTTGGCCTTAGGATCTTCAATGAGTAAGAGAAGAAGACTTGAGAAGAGATCTAGGCCATTTATTTGTATGAAGTTGGATTACTTTGGTACACAAATCTGGGTGGACTTAGATTAGGCATGACTGTGGGGGTGGTTGAGGGGGTGGATTTAGTAAAGAAAATTTTGGTGTATTATAGAGTAGGTAGACTAGGCACGGAGAGAGAGAGAGATGGGAGACGGGGGAGAGATGAGCTCTAGTTCAACATGGAGACATGAATCAAGGCCCAAGCCTTTTTTGGGGCTTAGATTGGATATAAGCTCCTTTGTTTGAGGCTTAACTAGATTGAATCGAAGAAATGGAATTTCAGGATTGGATCAGGTTTGTGCTGCCCTTTGACCCATTAGCAACCCTACAGGTATTGTTGTGATGCAAACCAAGGCCGAAATAATGGAGGCTGAGAAGTGGATGGTGTACATGATTGTCCTTGATGGTCCTGCCAACTCCATTTGGTTTTAGGCCTAGTACTTGGTACCAAGGTGTAGGCCATCATCATATCTGCTTGATTGCTAGTGACAAAGTGATGGTTGGATCTTGGACCCACAATGCAACGTAGAAAATTTTGTGTTTGGATTGAATTGAAATGGTGTGAACAGCATTGCAATAGACACTAGGTTTGTGTAACGTTGAAAGACTTTAGGACTGGAGCTAGCCGACTTCCTGCGTTTTATGATGTTAACTAGCTCTTTCAAATTACTTTTTGTGGTTGTTTCTTCCCAGAGTTAAGGAAAAGGAATTAAGAGGGTGTTTGTAGTGGTTACACTTGGTTCTTTGAAACGGTTTCTTCACTTCTCTCGCTCCCGTCTCACTTCGAAGATAAGACAGGAAGTCATGAGAGCATTACACACCACACTACTTTCGCTCTCGTCTCACTCTGACATCTCTCTCACTTGTTCTACTGCTCGCCCCTCCTAAAAGACATTACTATTCATTTTCATTTAAAAACTATCAATTGCAGTCAATGCAAACACTCCTAAATCAACGGTAAAATGAGACCAATCATAGAATGTTAGGCAGCTACATTTGTCCATCAAATAAAGTAAGGCATGTAAGATGTTATGGAAAGGATCGAGACGGTTTAAACATCAATTTTGCCAACAAAGCATGTCTCCTCAATAGGCTTGACAAGTTGACACCAACCAAAACAAATATGAATGTCTTTTTAGACGAGATGGGGCGTCTTGTTCATCATGCAATTGCAAAAGGCTTTTGAATCAATCGAAAGCCTCAGCTGATACTTATCTCGTCCCATTTGGTGGGGTTGAGTTGAACAGAATACTTGCTTTTCAACCTCAGCTCATTTCGATTCGGTGAAGGACCGGATAACCTACATCAGGCGTCAAGACTACACATCATGTTCAGTTCACATGAATCTGTTCTTATATTTTTGTATATTGTTCTTAGTTTCCGTGATGCTAAATCTTAATTGAATATAGGTCTGTATGCTATACTTTCTATGTAGGTCTGTATGCTATACTTAGGCCCTGTTTATTTCCACTTAAGATTATTATAATCTAACTTATAGGTAGGGATTATATAAGCTAGCTTATAATAAGCTGGTGGAAAATAAGCTGTCAGGTGTTTGGCAGCCTAGATTATCAGAGTTATGGATTGTTGTATTCGAATGTTTAAAGACTACAATGCCCTTGACCTTTTTTGGTGACTTATTTATTCTTGTATGACATGTTTTTTATTAGTTTGGACTTGCAAAACATTAGTAAAATACGAATTTGAATATATAAGTGGTAGAAAAGCTTAATTATTCAAATATCCATGATCATTTGTTCGTACAAATATGCTCTTACAAACAAATTACTCTTTTCTAGCAAATAAAGCATTAGCAATATTATCACGGAAGGCATTCATGCCCCCTCTTCATCTCCCAATTGACTTGCACCCACATGAGAGGAAGGCATCGGCATATAGTTTTCATCTCGATCACACCGGTCAAACTCTTCATCACTCAAAGCACCACGTCCCCTCCCGACGCCACCCCGGCCGGCGCCGCCCCTCCCAGCGACTTCCTCGGCGACCACGGGGCCACAGCAAGGGAATCCGTTGTGAGCAAGCGCCGACGGCAAGGCTGGCCTCCGCATTATCACCATCTTGCGGATCCATGTTGGAAGATTGGAAGAGGAGAGGAAGATTGGAAGATTTTGGGAATCTGCACGGGAGATTGGAAGAGGAGAGGAAGATTTGGAGACGCACGGGAGATTTGGAGGAGATTGGAAGAGAGGAAAGAGGCGCACGGGAGAGACGCTCCAGGGAGAGAGGCACGGGAGTTGGGGGTTGATGAATGGCAAAGGTGGGTAAATTTTCTAAAGTCTTATGGGCATTAGATAAAAGGTGGATCTATAAGCTGAAATAAGCTCCTTTTTTGAGCTTATTAGATTACAATAATCTGGGCTATTAGATTATAATAAGTTACCTTATAATCTGGGCTGTTTATTTCCACTTATGATTTATAAGCTAGATTATAATAATCTTAAGTGGAAACAAACAGGACCTTACTATGTTAAATGACCAGAGTATCAGAAATTAAACCGAGAAATCTGGGATTTCTGATAAATTGATCCAGAACTCGGAACAGTGATAGTTAGATGGACCTAGAAATTGGGCCGTGACTCCTCCATCTCATGTATAATGGGCCATTCAGTATTCGTGTCCAGATGTGCACTGCCAATGTTTTTACATGTTTCTAGGCCGATCTTAAATACGGGCCATTGGGTTAGGCCAGAACTGCCGAAGCGCAGAAGCTCGCATTCTTGCCCGTACGTGCCGAGTGGCTGCTGGTGGTGGCACCGTTCCAACGCGGCCATCGTACCGGATCTAGGATTTGAGTATTAGAGCGTGCGAAACTACAAATTTAAAAGTTTAAAGTATATAATACAAAAGTTTAAATATAACATATTACAACAATCAAAATACAAATTGTATGTCTTCTTCTCCATCTTTTAATTTGTCTATCCAATTTTACAATCTATATTACACAATCAAGCACTAATTATTGGATGTTTATTTGGATTTTATAAAATATAAATTATGGTCAAAATTTTAAAAGAGGAAAAGCTCACCGAGCCTGGAGCAGTGGATCCCTGGCCTGCAGGACTGCCACTGGCCGGCTGACCCCTAGAGTGGACGCTACGCTGCATTGCTGCCTGCTGGAGTCTGGAGAACGAAGGGATGGAGGCTGAATGCCTCAATCAACTGGTCAAGATTCAAGATCAACATCATCATTCAAATATTCAATCATTCAGACATTCATGATTCAGCAAATTCAACTCAAGGCTGGACTCAAGTCTCAAGGAGACAACTAGACAAGGATTCACAGAGACTAAGAGACACTCAAACACAGACTCAGGCTTCGACTTTGGAGGCAGGAGCGAGTGCCGAGTGGAGCCGTGCTGGGCCTGCACTGTAGCCGCCTGTCATGGTTGTTGGAACTAATCTCGTTGTTATGCGTATTCGGTGTGTTCGAGTATTGTAGTTATAGTCGAGTATCCGTGTGTTCGAGTACTCGTGGTCGTAATCGAGTACTCTTGGTCGTAAACGAGTATCCAACACTTGTGGTTTTGTGTGTGATCGTAGATGCTAGTACTCGTAGTCGTGTGTGTGGTCGTAAGTGGCTGTGGTCAAACGTCATGTGTCCGAGTACTCATGTCTAGTACTCGTCTGTAGCTAGTCGGAGTTGAGTGGTCGTGTTTGAGTCCATAGCGGTCAGAGTTGAGCGTGTGGTCGTAAGACTATGTTTAATGGTCGTAGGTCGTAGTAGCGATTACAGCCTGATTCAATAAGTAGTTAAGAGGACCGAGTCGTGCGGATCATGAAGGAATTTCAGGAGCTAAGCGCATGATCATAGGTATTGGGTGAGTGGTTTGCATGAGCGATTGGTTGTTTCTGTTTAAAACGTCTCAATCGAATGTAATAACCGAGCTATTTGCAGTAATCATTTGTCTCCTAAGAACTTGTGTTTGTTTCTTAGAGAAATAGAAAATACAAGAGAGAGCGAGTGAGAGATCTCCAACAATTGGTATCAGATCGAGGTGCAAGGAGAAGCTGCTTGGCGATGACTTGTTGGTCGGCATAATGACATGCGTAGTGGCAAGCGTTGGGCGGAGGTGCGCAAGTTCTGGCCACAAGTCAGCTGCAGCACTGGGCGCTCAATAGCATGGCGGTGAAGGTCCGTGCAGCCATGGCGAGGTCAGCGCGATGTGCCAGAATCGCACGTGGCGTGCACATCGGCAACGGCGACGTGATGTCGCATGGTGTTTGGTCGTCAAGTGGTGCCACTGCGAGCGATGGCTTGGATGACGAGTGCACCAACGGTAGACTCTATGAGTGGAGGCCCAAGGTGGCGCAGTGGCAGATTCCATGTGAGGTGGAGGCCGCGGCTGACAATGACAGTCTTCACTGGAGGTACATAGAGGCTGGTGGCAGCAAGGTGAGGTAGTGCGGAGCGGCAAGATGGGGTGATGTATTTTTTGTTATATCATAATATAGTTTTAGACTCGTGGTATGCTAAATTGTTATTTGGTTTAAATTTAGTCTGGGGCGTGCTCCAATCCTAGATCCGCCACTGGATACGCTCGAAGCATTGGGTTGCAACAAAGCCTTGTCTCTCGCTGAAGATTTTATTGCGAATCAGATGTGCATCGCGACTGATTGCATGAAGGTGATTACAAATATTAAGAAGACGTCTAACTGCCAGTATACTTCAGTGTTGAAGGAAATTAAGGCTCGTCAGTATATGTTTGTGAAAACTGAATTTAGACATGAAGGACGGGAGTCCTGGCTCTCTTAGAAGTAGGGCGTCATTTGTGGTTAGCTGGCCGGCCATCTTTTGTACTCAATGATGTAAATTATGCTTTGAATGAACACTACGTGTGTTACAACGGAAAATCAAATACTATACATATTTTTTTTTATCCTTTACAAGAGAATTTATTGTAGAAAAACTTCAAACCAACATTGCTGATAAATCAAATAGCATATCTCTAATAATCCTAATCCAATCATCGGTAAACTCGGTAATACGTGACACTACAGAAAACCATGGTAAGATACAATACATTTAAGAAGAAAATAGTGTTACTAATGCATTTATCACTTCAAAGGCAATCATTTGATATGTCCTTTTTGTCTTAACAAAGTTATACACCTAATTATATCCACGCTGAATGAGGACAACACTAAAAATACAATTACATTAGTACTCAAGGCAAAAGTCATAAAAACATATTTCTACATTTTGTTAATCCTTCAACGGCCATAGTGTATAACTTATCTCAAGATGATCTAATAAACCTCCAGAAAATACCGGAGTAGTTAACAAGCACCACTAATAGCTTCATATTAGTAGCTCACTTCAGGACATGCATGAACACAAGCAAATTAAAGTGCTGCTCGGTTGGGCTAAAATAAGCTGGCTTATGACTGAAATTACACTGTAATTAGTTGAAATTACACTATAGCTGATGGTGACTTATTTAGTGTAACTAAATTTTAAAAATTTAAAAATAGAAAAAACTGGTTAGCCCATCACGGACAATGCAAATGAATACGGGAAAAAAGAACCGATAAAAAGCTAAAAAAAGCCAAAAAACCAGAAAAAGATGAAGTTTAGGAATAGTAAAAAATAAGTCAGAAGTCAGAAACTCAAATTGAAATGAGCGAGGCCTAATGCTGAAATGTAGCTCACCTGCATCTTGTATCAACTAATAGAAATATGGTGACAAGAGATTAGGTGAACTATTATACAACATGGGACTGGGAGGCATCTTTGAACTGTAGCTACTCCTATGGTCTGGGCTAACAGGCACCTGATTTTTCTATGAGGGATAGAGAAGAGAAGGAATATACAACTCATCAACTTTTTCTTTTTAAGCAACTGAGAAAAATCATATCTCAATTTCTAAAAAAAAAGACACAGAATTCCTGACAGGAGACAAAACAAAAGCTAGCTTTTGGCCCAAATAACACAGACAAAGCGGCTACAAGAAAGGGTATAGACTACTGCTTGTTAGGCCGGTCGGCCTGGTGACTCTCACAACAAGATGGGCCTCCACTGAACGCACCTCGCTGTTGCCAGGTTAAGCTACCTTCCACCATGCTGGCAGACGGCCCACGTGCTGCACCCGTGCGCGGTCGTTTTTCGGGTGAGAAAACCGTCATTTATGGGCAACCGTTTAATCGGATTTCCCCAACCATTTACGGGGGCGGGCTCACATCACACCTCACGCTCACACCACTCAGCCATCTATCCCAATCGCCGGCTCGCTCATCTCGACGCCGGTGTCGCCGGCCCGCCGCGATGCTCCTCCTCCCCAGGCACCTGTTCCTCCCCACCCCTGCCCTGTCCCCTTGTACCCCCTCCTCCCGCTTCCGCCCCCTCCCCTGCACAACCGTCCCCACCTCCTCCACATCTACTTCCACGACCGCATCCACAGACGCCAGCACGACGTCTTCCTCCTTCTCCGTGGAAGAGTACCTCGTGACCAGGTGCAACCTCTACCCCGGCGTGGCCTCTCGAGTCGCGCCGGAGCTCTCCGCCATCAAGTCCCCCTCCAGGCCAGACGCCGTGCTCGCCTTCCTCGCCACCGCGCTCGAGCTCTCCCCACCCCTCATCGCCGTCGCCGTTGCCCGCGACCCCAAGATCCTCACCTGCAGCGTCCCCAAGACCCTCGCGCCTCGCGCCGCCGAGCTCCGCGCCCTCGGCTTCACCCCGTTCCAGATGGGCCTCCTCGTTGCGCGCTGCGGCGCGGCCGTCTTCCGCTCCCGCGCGCTCCTCGTCAGGGTCCAGTTCTGGCTCCCCTACCTCCGCGGCCGCATCGACAAGCTCGTCGGCGCACTGAAGGACAACCCCGCCCTCCTCACCTCCGACCTCAGGATGGCCAGGTCCACCATCGCGCTCATCCAGGAGGAAGGCGGCCTCACGGACGACGACATCGGCTGGTTCTGCGTCTCCTATGCCTCCAAGCTGCTCGTGGCGAACCCAACGGAGGTCGAGGCCGTCCTGGCGCGCGCTGACGAGTTCGGGGTGCCGCGCAAGACGCGGCCGTTCAAGGACGCGATCGTCGCGGCGTTCCGCATGACGCCGGAGAGGATCGCCTGGAAGGTGGCGTTCTTCAGGGACGAGTTTGGATGGACGGCGGACCAGGTGCAGACGGCGGCGGCCAAGACGCCGACGCTGCTGATGGTCCCGGCGGAGCGGCTGCGGAGGAACTGGGAGTTCCTGAGCAAGGAGGTCGGGATGGACGCGGAGCGCGTCGCCAACTTCCCGGCGATGCTAAAGTACGACCTGGACGGGCGGCTCGTGCCGCGGTTCCGGGTGATAAGGGTGCTGCAGGCGCGGCGGCTGTGGCGCGGCCGGGATTTCATCAACACTGCCACCATAACAGAGGAGGACTTCGTGTCCAAGTTTATAAGGCCCTTCTTGGTTGAAGTCCCGAACTTGGCCAAGGTTTATGAAGCAGCCGCCGCCGAGAAGGAACAGCCCAGCGTACATAACCCATGAGATGCTGGAGAGCTAGTGTAGATTGCGCAAGATTATCTGCAGGTAAATGTTGCACTTTTGTACAGTGCAGTTTTGTTGTAAGATAGTATGGAACTGCTCAGCTGCATTTGTGGTTACAGAATTTATAAAGGTGTTTTTTTATGCTTTTCTTAACAGTAATCTACACAATTTTAAAGCATGATTAATAGTGGATAATATTACTTAGCTCTTCATGTGTTTTGAGATTAGTGTTACTTTTGTTAGAGAGAAAAGTATAGAAACACTTTTCAACTCTCAAACGTTGGCATTGCTATGGTGTGTGATATAGTTCTGACATTACAAGTGTAACGCCCCCGTTTCCAGGGGCGCGTACGGACACGGCATTCCGCAACTATTCACGCATGAACAGTTATGGAACGTCGCGCAAGAGTATACCATTGCATGCTTACAACAAAAGTCCAAGATATACTTTACATAAGGATTAACATCCATTTTTCTACACAAAGTGCAAGCCCAAAGTATACTTACATTACAAAAACTCCGAATCCGCTTGGCGCGGCCAAGACCTAAAGTCACGGTCCTCGACGGAAGACCCTTCCAACACGAAATCTTGAATTGCCCTCTTCTTTACCTCTGAATCGTGGCATTAGCAAGCTCGAGTACTCAGACCGTGCACTCAAAGAAATCACAAGGGAAACCCTAATTTACTATTTGCATGGGTCAACAAAGGAAGGAGTATACTTGGTTTATTACATTTGGTGGATGCAGCTTTATTTGTGCATTTATAAAATGGACCCAAAACTTACTTCTTAAGATCTCGGGGTTTTTCATAAAAGTCTCATTAACCAACTAATCAAGTTAAAACATGTACAAACTACTTAAGCTTTGTTGATGGAATCACCCAAGTGACACAACTCCAATAACCGGAGCACTACGATTCGAATACCATTTATTTGACTCGCAGAGTTTGCTCAACTTTACCCACATGATTCCTTAACCTCATGATCGAGTTAAGAAAGCCGGTCGTTTCACCGCTCAACTCTTTATATAGGCTCTACCCTAGAGAACCCACTGTCCGGATCACGCACACACGCACACACACCCACACAAGAGAAAACAAATATCCGCTTCGAGCGACTCTACCGTTGTTAGGCACCCACAAAGACGGCCGCCTAACCTCACCGCTAAACCTCCTGTAGAGTTTCAATCGAGTTGAGCAACTACTAGACAAGTGTTGACAAGTCAACTCCCGTGGTTGAGCGATCATCGTGACATTTGCTCGGCGTAAGGGTTCGATCCTTATATTTTCACATGGTCCGCAACCTCGCCAGCCCGCGACCCAACCTAAGGTAAGCGGTGGCGAGACCGTCTCGCGCTTCCCACAACACCCTTACCCTAACTTCAATCCTAGGGTAAAGATTGGCGAGGACCGCCTTGCGGTTTCCACTCCCTTACTCCTACCTTGTGCACGCCAAGACTCTCCGCTCTAAGATACGGTGTCCCATACCACCCTACCTTAGAGTCGGGTTTTCCAAAATTCTATTGGCCCCACAACCACAACCTTATTAGTGTAACACTTTGTATGATATTAATATCCTACAATTATCTAGATTAACAGATATTTATTTCTAGGGTTACAAAGGCATGGCAACAATTTAACAGGCATTTGACTGGTGGGTTTAACTATATAGCATGTCATTCCAAACATTTTATTTTACTTTGAATTAACATTTCAGAATTAGCTCAATGCAAATAATACATTAGCATAATTAGATAACATGGGTTGCAACATGATCAAAGACTTGTGACTTGCCGTGAATCGGACGAACTTGGCTAGCTTGAACGTAGACGCTCGATCCTCGCGATCGCACTTGAGCTTACGGAATTTCCGATACTAGCGCAAACACCGAAAATAACATAAATCCAACTTGAGACTAATCAAGCGAGGAAAAATAAACTATTTAAAAGGAATAAATTGCACAAACACTCCAAATGGATTTTTAGAATTTTATTTGGGATGAAACTGGGAAATGGAGGTCACCAATGGTCGGAATAATATTTGGAGCAAAGTGGTGAAATTTGGGGATTTTTGGGATTTTCTGTGATTTTCTAGGAATTATTTGGATTTTTCTTGTTTACGGAAAAGAATAAATCGGGAAAAATCATGTGAAACAGACGCCGGCCCAATGCTACAGTGTAGTCTTGCCTGCGGGAGTGGCCCGCTCGGCCGAGCGGCGTGGCTCAATGCGCACGCGTTCGCGCGGAGAAGGGGATGGGCCGAGGAGAAGCGGCCCGGACGATCGCGCCACGCGGCTTGGATGGTTGCCGCGTGGCGAGATGGACGGCGGCGAGGAGGCGCGCGAAGCACGGAAGCGATCGGACGGGAAGGGCGACATCTTTATGAAGATCCAACGGTTACGACTTGTTGCCATCCGGCGGTGGATGTTAGACGGCACGGGAGGCGAACGCGGCGAGATGGGGCCACGTCCCTCTTCTTCCTCGCGCGAGAGCTCGTGAAAGAGGGCGGGGAGGGTGGTTGTGCTCGGCGAGGCAAGGACCCGGCGGCAAGGGAGAGCGTCAACGGGTGGGGCTCGACTTGGGTACCATTTCGGGAGTTGGGACCGAGGAGCAAAGGAGAGAACGGGAGGCGAAAGGGAAGAAGGTTCACCGGCGGTGAAGGAGGGTCGCCGCGCGGCCAGGGCCAATCGGCGCGGTTACACCATCTACGGAGGAGGGCTCACATTCGCGGCGGCAGCAGTGAGCCGGGAGCCCCGGTGGTAGCCGCGACGGAGGCTGTCGAGGTCGGCAAGCCGGTGGCGAGTCGCACCGGCGGTCACTGGCAGTGCACAAAATGGTCGGTGCTCGAGGAAGCTCGGGAGTAAACAATTGGGGAATGGGAAGGGAGCGGAAGATCGAGCTACGGTGGTCGCCGTGAGGAGGAGCCTCGACGGCGTTAGGGACGACGGGTCCAATCGTTAGCTCGGAGCTTCCTTGAAGTGTTGGGAGGCGAGTGGTGGAGGTAGAATCGCTCGGGAGCAAAGGGTGGCGGGAGCCGGGATGGGGCTTTATGCCCGAGCGAGAGAGGAGCTTGGAAAAAGGCACGCGGGAGCTCCGGTCCAACGGGAGGACGATGGGGTTGCTCGGGGTCTCCTCTGCGAGACGGATGGGGTGGTGGCGAGCTCTGCGGTGGCTTAATGGCGACGCAGAGGCCGTTGAGCTGCGGCAGGAGTGGGCGAAGCGTGACCGCTACCGGAGAAGGGAGGAGAGGGAGAATGGCAAGCGGGCCCAGCGGAGGAAGGCGACAACGCATCCGCGGCGGCGGCGCTTCGGACCGCGGCGGAAGAAGCGGCGGCGGTCCGGCGCGCGCGCGCTGCGGAAGGCGGCGAGGCGCGGCGCGGCGGCGCGAAGCGCTGCGCGCGCGAGGAAGCGGGAAAGCGGCGCCACGGAGACGGAGGAGGCGCTGGCGCGGAGGAACGGGAAGAGGCGAGGCGCCAAGCCAAAGGAGGCGCGTCGCCGAAAGGAAAGGAGAGAGGGGAGACTTTCGAAAAGGAAAATTCGATTTCAACCAAAAATTCAGCAAAAATCAAGAAAATTCCTTTTGAATTTTGGGGACTTTTCAACCTACCCCTTAAAAGAATCTCGACCCGAGATTAACTTGGTCCAGGGAGTAAGTTGGGGAAATCCATTGCAAGTCCGATTCTCGCTCCCAGTGGCTCATCCACTGTATGGTTCTTCCACCGCACTCTGCAAAATCGACATTCTTGTTTCATTTGCCTCTCTGATGTTTCAAGTATTTGTAGTGGTTCTTCAGCATATGTGCAGTCATCCTGTAATTCAATATCTGACAGAGGTACTTCATCTGTTGGCTGTCGTAGACATTTTCGAAGCTGAGATACATGAAATACATTGTGTATTCTTAACAAGTTAGGAGGAAGCTGCACTTGATAAGCTACTTCTCCAATTCTTCCAATGATTTGAAATGGTCCCACATATCTCGGTGCTAATTTGCCCTTGACTTGAAACCTCTTGACTATCTTGAAATGTGTAACCTTGATGTAGACGAAGTCTCCTACTTCGAAACTCAAATCCTTTCTGCGGTTATCTGCATAACTCTTCTGCTTGGTAACTATTGTTATATGAGAACTGAGCAAATGGGAGACAAGTATTCCACGCTGCTCCATACACAATAGCACAAGCTCTTAGCATGTCTTCCAAGATTTGGTTAGTTCTCTCTGCTCGCCATCCGCTCGAGGGTGATATGCTGAACTGAAGTTCAAATCAGTGCCCATAGCTTCATGTAATTTCTCCCAGAACTTGGATGTAAACTGTGCTCCTCTATCTGAAACAATTTTCTTCGGGACTCCATGCAATGTCACTATCCTTGTCAAATATAGCTCGGCAAGCTTGTCTTTCCCATAAGTTTGCTTGATTGGAAGGAAATGAGCCATCTTGGTCAATCTATCAATAATGACCCAGATAGCGTCATAACCTTCACGAGTCTTAGGAAGTCCTGTAATGAAGTCCATGCCGATACTATCCCATTTCCATTCGGGAATTGGTAAAGGCTGCAACAATCCCGATGGTTTCTGGTGGTCTATCTTGATCTGTTGGCAAACATCACATTTTGCTACATACTCTGCCACTTCTTTCTTCATCAGGTTCCACCAATACTTCTTCTTCAGGTCTTGATACATTTTGGTACCTCCGGGATGAATTGAGAATTGAGATGAGTGGGCTTCAGATAAAATTAACTCTCTCAACTCCTTCTTGTCGGGTATGCAATAGCGACCACGGAAGGTAAGGATTCCATGTTCGTCTATCGCATACTCTGATGAATTTTCTTCTTGAATATCCTTTTTCAGTTTTTGAACCTCTCTATCTTCATCTTGTGTTTGCTTTGATCGATCGGTCGGAATGCATTTGGTGAATCTCTAATCTCGCTTCTTCACCTCGCTGCGTGATCACCAAATTCGACCGCAGATATCCTTTTGCAACTCGTGGGTACTCATCATGCCGACTTTGCTTGGGCGAGCCTTGCGGCTAAGGGCATCAAGAACTACATTGGCTTTGCCGGGTGATATTGTAGTTCAATATCATAATCTTTTATTAACTCTAACCATCTTCGCTGTCTCAAGTTTAACTCTGGTGTGTAAACAAGTACTTGGACTCTTGTTATCTCGAGAATATCTCGCAACGATTCCCTAGCGTAGTGCCTCCAAATTTTGAGTGCATGCACCACAATGCTAGTTCCAAATCGTGCGTTGGGTAATTTTCTTCATGTGGTTTCAACTGTCTTGATGCATAGGCAACTACTTTTCCATCTTGCATAAGCACACAACCCAAACCTTGCTTTGAGGCATCGCAATAAATTTGAAACTCCTTCTCCGATTGGGTAGGATCGAATTGGTGTTGTTGTCAACTTGGTCTTCAACATCCAAAACCGTCTTCGCATGCATCACCCATGTAAACGGATTGTCTTTCTTCAATAGTTGAGTAAGTGGACGAGAGATCTTGGAGAATTCTTATATGAATCGCGATAATAGCCCGCCAATCCAAGAAAGCTTCTCACTCCGTTCTTCGTCTTGGGTTGTTTCCATTCCATGATCATGGTGAGTTTTTCCGAATCAACCTTGACTCCATCTTTTAATATGATATGACTCAAGAATGCAACTTCTCTTAACCAAAACCGCACTTATCAAATTTTGCATATAGTTGATGCTCTCTCAATCTTGTCAATGCAAAGTGTGAGATGCTCCTTGTGCTCTTCTTCGCTCTTGGAGTATATCGAATATCATCAATGAAGACTATCACGAATCGGTCCAATTGGTCTATATGCACCAGATTAATAAGATTCTGAAATATCTTTGGCGCATTGGTTAAACCAAAAGGGCACAATCGTGAACTCAAATAATCCATATCCGCAATGAAAGTCGTCTTCTCTTGATCTTGCTCTCGGATTTTAAGCTGGTGATAACCCGAGCGCAAGTCGATCTTGGAGAATACTTTGGCACTCTCTGTAGTCGACACACATTCTTAATTCTCCATTCTTCTTCTTCACAAACAGAATCGGTGCCACCAAGGCGAAACACTTGGTCGAATGAATTCTTCTTCTTGCAATTCATCTATCTCGTCTCTTGAGCTCTTTCAGTTCATTGGCGGACATTCGCTACTGATGCTTGGCAATTGGTTTTGTGCCTGTCATCAACTCTATGACAAGTTCTACTTATCTGTCAGGGGGTCTGCCTAGCAATTCTTCCGGAAACACATCAGGGTATTCTGGTTCTACTAGCGCTTGATCTGGTGTAACTGCTAGCATGTGGATCATACGCTCTCTTGCATCCTTCAATACTTCTCGTTTTTTTTTCTTTTTCCCTTTTTTTTTCCTACCACTTTCTGACCTTCAAGGATTGACCAATGATATTATTTTGATCTCACAATCTACCTTGCCTTTGTTCTGGGCTAGCCAGTTCATGCCCAAAATGACATCTAACGCTTGCATATCCGGGTCGCAAAGAAATCTGCTTTAACTTCTTCTAGATTGACTTTGACTCCTCTTCACTTGCACCTGTATATGATCCTTGCGTGTGAAGTGCAGGTTCCCACTTGGATGATTTATGTCGTACCAAGGTTGGATATGATTGGGTCTGCTGAGATTAACCTTGTTACAACATAACCATCACACCCATTTTATTTTACACCAATGGTCTTCATACATCTTCATAATTTTGCCACAAGCCTTAATTAAAGTAATTTACTGAGACATCCATTCATTCTAGCTTACAAAAGGATAACCAAAAGTACATCATCTCATTTCTTGTTCTGCATAGCTCATATTTTCTTGTCTATCTGCTGGTTTTGGGCTTGGAGTTTAGCTGCTTCTGATGATAAACTCTTCCTGGGACACTGATGCTTGTAGTGTCCATTCTCTCCACAATGAAAACATGCATATGTTCTTCGTGGACAACTGCTAGTAAGATGCTTGCACCGCAGAGAGGCACTTGATGGCGAGTGGTGAGGAGTGGCATGTCACTGAGGTCCGGATCGAGTCTTCTGATCGCCACAACCGACGGAAGGGTGGGGATCGAAATGTGGGTGATCCCGTGGTCTTGCTTTGCTGAGCATTGTGTGAAGACTGAGACTTGTGCGCCGACTTACACTTTCCGTCATCCTCCATTCGGTCCTCTTAGGTAAGATTCATCTTCTTCCATCGGTGGCAAAGTGGGATGATGATGTCCGCCTCTTTGCTTGCTCTTTAGCTTCTTCTCCGGTAAGAACTTCGGTGGGCATTGGTCACGATAATGCCCATCCTGCCTGACAAAGTGAAAACAAGTCACTGGTGATGGAGGAAAAGGCTTCTTTCGTTTCATGACTTTCACGTAACCTGGTCTTTCTTCTATCTGTAGAGCTCGATCAACCAGGCTCAATAGGCTTGAGAACCTCATGGCCTGAAGGCGTTGTCTCATATTGGGACGTAGACCTTTCATAAAGTACTCCATCCTTTTAGCTTCGGTGTTAGTTTCCTCTTGAGCAAATCGGGATAACTGATGAAATTGTTGTAGATATGCTGTGATGGAGTTTTCTCCTTGTTGAAGATCAAGAAAATCCTGATATTTTTCAGCAATAGCTCTAGGAGAGACGTAGGTTTTACGGAATCTCCTCACAAAGTCTTCCCATGTAATATCTTTCTCCTTAGGATGCATCCACTGGATAGTATTCCACCAAGTAATTACGGGCTCGGACAACTGATAGGTGGCGAAAAGAACCTTTTCCTTATTTGTGCAATTGGATAGTATTCATTTTTCTTTCAATATCTCGTAACGATTATCGCATTCGCGGCTCATGTTCTGAGGAATTTAGGAGGTTGAGTTTGCGTGAATGTCAGAAACTTCAATGCAATTCGCTGATCGACATCGACTCTTCTGGTGTCACCTTGACAATGAACGGTGGCTTTAACTCTACTTGCCGCTCGACATCCGACTTGATCTCGTGGCGGTGCACCGCTCGTTGGTCGACCACTCGCTCTGCTGGATTCATCTCGCCAATTGGGAACTTGAGATCAGCTTTGCAGCGGCTTTTGGTGAATAAGAGGGGATAAGTAAGACTTTGAATTTCAGGGTAAGTATAGGACGAAAGAGGTAAGAACGAGAGCGAAAGGGACAGGAGAAAGCTTTGAACACAGGGGGAAATTATCGATAATTACAAACAACATACAAGGATAATGAACATAAATTTACAATATGCAAGTGGTACACAAACCACTTAGGGTTCATGATCACACCTGCTTTACATTACAAAAGCACTACTACAACTCAGGGTCAGTCTAGTCTAGCGAACGACGGCTACTCCTCCAGCTGCTGAGAAACGAAATTTTGAAGCTAGACAAGCAAAGCAAGAAACATTTTTGCCAAAGTAAAACTTAAGCGTATAAACTAAGATAGATAAGGTAGCAACAAGAGAGAGGAAAAGACAAAGAATAATACTTATATTTTTCGTAAACCCTTTTTATGACTTAAATTAAGTTTTGCGATAAGATTGCTTCCTAGTTTGCCTTAGGTCTCAACCTACGGTCAAGAGCCTGCTCTGATACCACTTCTTGTAACGCCCCGTGCTTCTGTAGGCGTCACGACACTGAGATTCGCAACTATTCACGCATGAACAGCTATGGAACGTCGCGCAAGAGTATACCATTGCATGCTTACAACAAAAGTCCAAAGATATACTTTACATAAGGATTAACATCCATTTTTCTACAATGGGCGTGCAAGCCCAAAGTATACTTACATTACAAAAACTCGAGATCCGCTGAGCGCCAAGACCTAAAGTCACGGGTCCTCGACGGAAGACCCTTCCAACACGAAATCTTGAATTGCCTCTTCTTTACCTCTGGAATCTGTGGCATTAGCAAGCCCGAGTACTCGACCCGTACTCAAGAAATCACAAGGGAAACCCTAATTTACTATTTGCATGGGTCAACAAAGGAAGGGAGTATACTTGGTTTATTACATTTGGTGGATGCAGTTTTATTTGCAGGCATTTATAAAATGGACCCAAAACTTACTTCTTAAGATCTCAGGGGTTTTTCATAAAAGTCTCATTAACCAACTAATCAAGTTAAAACATGTACAAACTACTTAAGCTTTGCTGATGGAATCACCCAAGTGACACAGCTCCAATAACCGGGAGCACGGCGTATTCGAATACCATTTATTTGACTCTGCAGAGTTTGCTCAACTTTACCCACATGATTCCTTAACCCTCATGACTGAGTTAAGAAAGCCAGGTCGTTTCACTGCTCAACTCTTTATATAGGCTCTACCCGGTAGAACCCACTCGGGTCTGGATCACGCACACACACACACACACCCACACAAGAGAAAACAAATATCCGCTTCGAGTGGACTCTACCGTTGTTAGGCACCCACAGCACGGCCTGTCTAACCTCACTGCTAAACCTCCTGTAGAGTTTCAATCGAGTTGAGCAAACATTAGACAAGTGTTGACAAGTCAACTCCTGTGGTTGAGCGATCACTGTGACATTTGCTCAGCGTAAGGGTTCAGTCCTTATATTTTCACATGGTCCGCAACCTCGCCAGGCCCGCGACCCAACCTAAGGTAAGCGGTGGGCGTAGACCGTCTCGCGGCTTCCCACAACACCCTTACCCTAACTTCAATCCTAGGGTAAAAGATTGGCGAGGACCGCCTTGCAGTTTCCACTCCCCTTACCCTACCTTGTGCACGCCACACTCCGCCTAAGATACGGTGTCCCATACCACCCTACCTTAGAGTCGGGTTTTCCAAAATTCTATTGGCCCCACACCACAACCTTATTAGTGTAACACTTTGTATGATATTAATATCCTACAATTATCTAGATTAATGATATTTATTTCTAGGGTTACAAAGGCATGGCAACAATTTAACAGGCATTTGACGGTGGTGGGTTTAACTATATAGCATGTCATTCCAAACATTTTATTTTACTTTCGAATTAACATTTCAGAATTAGCTCAATGCAAATAATACATTAGCATAATTACATAACATGGGTTGCAACATGATCAAAGACTTGTGACTTGCCGTGAATCGGGACGAACTTGGCTAGCTTGAACGTAGACGCTCGGATCCTGCGACGCACTTGAGCTTCGAATTTCCGATACTAGCGCAAACACCGAAAATAACATAAATCCACTTGAGACTAATCAAGCGAGGAAAAATAAACTATTTAAAAGGAATAAATTGCACAAACACTCCAAATGGATTTTTAGAATTTTATTTGGGATGAAACTGGGAAATGGAGGTCACCAATGGGTCTGGAATAATATTTGGAGCAAAGTGGTGAAATTTGGGGATTTTGGGATTTTCGTGATTTTCTAGGAATTATTTGGATTTTTCTTGTTTCGAAAAGAATAAATCGGGGAAAAATCATGTGAACAATGACTGCCCGGTCCAATGCTACTGATGTAGCCGATGCGAGGAGTGGCCGCTGGCCGAGCGGCGGCGTGGCTCAATGCGCACGCGTTCGCGGGAGAAGGGATGGGCCGAGGAGAAACGGCCCGGCCGACGATCGCGCCCACGCGCTTGATGGTTGCCGTGGCGAGATGGACGGCAGCGGGAGGAGCGGCGGCGGCACGGGAAGCGATCGGACGGGAAGGGGCGACATCTTTATGAAGATCCAACGGTTACGACTTGTTGCCATCCGGCGGTGGATGTTAGACGGCACGGAGGGAACGGGCGACGAGATGGGCCACGTCCCCTTCGTCTTCCTCGAGAGCTCGTGAAAGAGGGGCAGGGGAGGGTGGTTGTGCTCCGCGAGGCAAGGGACCCCGGCGGCAAGGGAGAGCGTCAACGGGTGGGGCTCGACTTGGGGTACCCATTTCGGGAGTTGGGACTCGAGGAGCAAAGGAGAGAACGGAGCGAGAAAGGGAAGAAGGTTCACCGGCGGTGAAGGAGGGTCGCCGGCGGCGGCCCAGGGCCAATCGGCGCGGTTACACCATCTACGGAGGAGGGGCTCACATTCGCGCGCAGCGTGAGTGGGAGCCCCGGTGAGCCGCCACGGAGTCTGTCGAGGTCGGCGCGAGCCGGTGGCGAGTCGCACCGCGGTCACCGCCAGGGAGTGCACAAAATGGTCGGTGCTCGAGGAAGCTCGGGAGTAAACAATTGGGAATGGGAAGGGAGCGGAAGATCGAGCTACGGTGGTCGCCGCGCGCAGGGGAGCCTCGACGGCGTTAGGGACGACGGGGTCCAATCGTTAGCTCGGGAGCTTCCTTGAAGTGTTGGGAGGCGAGTGGTGGAGGTAGAATCGCTCGGGAGCAAAGGGTGGCAGAGCCGGATGGGGCTTTTATGCCCGGCGAGGAGAGGGAGCCGGGAAAAGGCACGGGCGGGAGCTCCGGTCAACGGAGGACGATGGGGTTGCTCGGGGTCTCTCCGCGAGACGGATGGGGTGGTGACGCGAGCTCTGCGGTGGCTTAATGGCGACGAGGGGGCGTTGAGCCGCGCGAGGAGCGGGCGAAGTGACCGCGCCGGAGAGGGAGGAGAGGGGAGAATGGCAAGCGGGCCCAAGCGAGGAAGGCGACAACGCATCCGCGGCGCGGCGGCGCTCGGACCGGCGGTCGGAAGCGGCGCCAAGCGGTCCGGCGCGGCGCACGCGCGGAGAAGCGGCGAGCGAGCGGGCGCACGGCAGCGCGAGTGCTGCGCACGCGCGGAAGGCGAGGAAAAGCGGCGCCACGGAGAAGAAGGAGGGAGGCGCCGGGCGCGGAGGAAACGGAAGAGGCGAGGCGCCAAGCCAAAGGGAGGCGGCGCCGAAAGGGAAAGCGGAGAGGGGAGACTTTCCGAAAGGAAAATTCTGATTTCAACCAAAAATTCAGCAAAAATCAAGAAAAATTCCTTTTGAATTTTGGGGACTTTTCAACAAGTTCGCCAGAATTGCCTACCTGAACGTTTTCAGTTGAGTAAATTGCACTTTACACCAGGTAATTTGTCTCTTATTTCACTTTACATCAGGGTTAATCCGTATTTTCACTTTACACCAGGGTGGACCAAATAAAATTTTACTTTGTACTAGCTAATCAATTCCAGTTCTAAACAAGTCAATCGAATTGAAAGAGCAGAGCAATCAAAATTGTGTATACCGACTTGTCATTATAGAGCTGGTTTAAGCCAAATAAAGTTATGCTAGTGTAAAGTAAAATTTTATTCAGTCTAACCTGATGCAAAGTGAACGTATGGTTAACCCTGATGCAAAGTGAAACAGACAATAAGTTACCTGATGCAAAGTACAATTTAGTCTTTTCAGTTTCGTTATTATTGTATGTTTTAATCTCATTGCATTGCATTTTACAATGTTTCAGTTGACTTCAGTTATGGACTATGAACTACAAGGTTCAGATTTTCAATTACTTTATCTTGCAGTTGCAGTTCAGTCCGGGATTGTAAACCAGCAATTGTCGCGGGAATGGTTTTCGGTGCTCATCACACTGGCAAGTGCGTGCTGATTTTATTGTAGGATTGTAAACTGCAAATCAAGAGTGATTTTGTACGCCCTCATGTTCTGTGCCAATAAAGTGATGATCAAGCGACCGAGCATCTTCGTTGTAGCTAGTACATGTAATGTTAATTTGTTGCGTGTAATGTTACTATGTACGACAAAAGTGTATATCAGTATATGGCCGTTGGATGCAAAAGTAAAATTTTGCAGTTTTGACTATGAGAAAATAAGTGTTCTACCTTCCGAATTGCTGCTCTGCTACCAAGTTACATGGCTACTGGTGTTGTCCATCAAGGCATTTCTTCATGAAGTTGACGTAAGTGACGTGTGTTTCCTGTCTTTGATATTCATCTTGACATGTGCTGTTACAAACTAGGATCGTAGGCACTCAAACAGCCAATTTATAAAGTTATTTGCATCTGTAAGAGTTTGTTCTAGGCTTGTATTCTAAAAGGATTCGGGCTCTGCTTCGTATTAGTTTCTGGAGAACGGTGTCAAGCTTGGTTGCTCCTGTCTACTGCGGTACTGCCGAAGCGCCAACTAGCACAGGGAGTCAGGGACGACTTGAGATGTCCAATTCTGCACGAGCTCACAGCCAAGGCTCAACGGCCTAAGAGCAAGTTTAATAAGACTGACTGTGCTAGCTACAAGAAAATCCATGTCAGCATAGTCCTACATGGAGGGGAGAGAATAGGAGAGAGAGAGCCAAGCCAGCTCCCATGCAAGAGTCATGCTATAGCACAAGAAAAGAAGTGTTATCCATGCATGTACCAATAGGACTAACTACTATAACCATGCATGTATTAAATGATCACTCTATTAAATGATTGAGAGCTCTTGTGGAGATAACTTATAGCCAGCTTATTGTATAAGTTGGCTGCATCATTATCTATTGATGACATGGAAATGTATTGGAGCTAACAGCTATCTATACTATTAAACTTGCTCTGATCGGTTAATTTCTTTGTGAAACGGCCCAAACGGTAGTGATTTGGAATGGAAGAGCATGCTTACACCATGGAGGAAGGAACAGATAAAAACCATTATGTCACCACGAAAAAATCACTTAATTTCCTCGCGAAAATATCACACAACAATATCATGCACGCTGCTCTGTAACGGTGTACAAGAAGTCAAGAGAAACGAGTTCGCTGTCAGCGTGAAGTGAGCAAAGCTCGTCCCCTCCCCTCCTCGAGCGAGCGCTTGCGGAGCTGCGGATTACACAAGCCGGTCGAAAAAATCACCACTCCCTCCCCGCCACGTCTCCTCCCCCTGCCCCGCCATGCTCCTCGCCCCCATGCCTCTCCTCTTCCTCGCCGCCGCGCCCCTCGCCGCTGTCCACCTCCCCACCCGCTGCGGCCTCCGCCTCCATCTCCCCCACGCCGCCGTGGCCGCTGCCCTCACCACCACGCCAGGAAACCACTTTGCCGTCGAGGACTACCTCATCGCCAACTGCCACCTCACCCAGCCGCAAGCCCTCAAGGCCTCCAAGAACCTCGCCCACCTCAAGTCCCCCTCCAACCCCGACGCCGTCCTCGCCTTCCTCGCTGGCCTCGGCCTCTCCCCCAAGGAGGTCGCCGCCGCCGTCGCCTCCAACCCGCGCATCCTCTGCGCCCGCATCGACCGCTCCCTCGCGCCCATCTCCGCGGAGCTCCGCGCCCTCGGCCTCTCCCCGTCCCAGATCGCCCGCCTCGCGAAGATCGCCGGCCGCTACTTCCTGTGCCGCAGCTTCGTCTCCAAGGTGCGTTTCTGGCTCCCCCTGTTCGGTTCCCCGGAGAGGTTCCTCCAGGCCAGCGACTGGAACTACTGGCTCCTCACCTCCGACCTCGAGAAGGTGGTGGAGCCCAACGTCGCGTTCCTGCAGCAATGCGGGCTAAGTGCTTGTGATATTGCCAAGCTGCTCGTGGCCGCGCCCCGGCTGGTCACCATGCACCCCGAGTACGTCCGGGACGCCGTGCGGCGGGCCACCCAGCTCGGTGTGCCCCCGGGCTCCCAGATGTTCCGGCATGCGCTCTCCACCGCCGGCTGCATCGGCCAGGAGAAGGTCGACGCCAAGGTCGCCGTCCTAAAGGAGACGCTCGGGTGGTCGCAGGACGAGGTGAACCTTGCCGTCAGCAAGGCTCCGCGGATCCTGGTCGCATCCGAAGAGAGGCTGCGCCGCAACGCGGAGTTCTTGATCAAGGAGGTCGGGCTGCAGCCACAGTACATCGCGCGCCGGTCGGTGCTACTCATGTACAGCCTCGAGAGGAGGCTGGTGCCCCGGCATCTCGTGGTGAAGGTTCTCAAGGAGAGGGGGCTGATCGAGGAAGACCGGTGCTTCTTCAACGTGGTGGCGCCAACTGAAGAGAAGTTCTTGGAGAAGTTTGTTGCCCCCTACGAGAAGTGTATCCCGGAGCTCGCCGATGCTTACGAGGCTGCCTGTGCCGGGAAGGTGCCGGTGGAAGTTGAGCAGTGAAGGAGAATTTGGAGGTGTGTGTATCGCCTCCATTGTATAACTTCATTCTACTGATGAACTATAGCAGGCACAGCAGATTCATGGTCATTTAGTGTAGGTTTATTAGTTACAGCCGATAATGAGGTGGATGTTTATAACTTTGAAATTGTTCATTTCTGATTGAGCAATGGTCTTGATATAATTGCGAGCAGTATGATTCCTGTGGTTCTCAGGGTTTTTTTTATTATACAGAAGCTGCACATCGCCATCTTGTAGAATGTATGCATTATGCAATACTAAAGTGATTAAAACATAGTGCTTTTTATCTTTTATTTTGCTTATTCCCTTACCCCCCCCCCCCCCTGCCTGTTGCAAACATATCTTGATGACAGTTGATGTTCATTCTTCCACAGCTCCACTGCACCATAAAGTATGACCAGGTGTATATTTATAGCTTGAAACTGTTCATTTCTTGATTGAGCAATGCGTTTGGTATAAAATTGTGAGCGATATGTTTCCATTGGTTCTCAGTTTTATTATTTTTTTGTTTACAGAAGCTAGGCATGGTCATCTTGTAGAATGTGTGAAGCACTTAAGTGATTAACATAGTGCTTCATATTTTATTTTGCTTATGACCTTTTATTTTCCATTTTGCAAACATGTCTTGATGACAGTTGATGTGCATTCTTTCACAGTTCCACTGCACCAAAAAGTATGAGTGCTTGAAAAACTAGAATGATTCTAAATGTAAATTTGTTGGTTAGTGCAAATCAGTCCTTGCTAATCTGTAATTCTGTATTGTTCCTTCGGCATTAATGACCAGATTGTCTTTGATAACAGGGCTTTATTAGAATGTGGGAATGGAAATTCGGCAGGAATGCGGGGCTGTACTTCTTTCTTTCAGCTACTTGGGGATGGGCGTATCAGAAATAGTGTTCTGCATCAACGAAAGGAAATGAACGGAGTTAAAAAAGAAGAAATGGACCGTCTTGAGTCAAGTTGTTCACGGTTCTGCTACACAAAGTATTACTTGAGTTTCCCTTTGCAGTGTTACAGCATCACGCTCCACGGAAGGAGATGTAGGAAGCTGATCCAGAGTTCTGCCTGAACTGAAGAGCTGACTTCAACTGGATAGGCATAGGCTTTTATGCTGTATACTAGTAGAGTAGTAGTATTCTTCATGCATGTGACTGATGTAAGATGTAACTATGTAGCCCCAAACCTGATTTTTGTGATGTATATTTTTAGATATAGGATTCTCCCTACTTATTTTTGTGATATTTTTCCCGTAAAAGGGATTCTCTAAGGAATTACGTAGAGGAAATTATGGGACCCACCATTAGATTTAACTTTGATGGATTTCGGCTATTTGATTTGGCACAATAGAGAAGCTCATCTCTACTCGATCTCTGGCCGCTGCTACCTCACTGAGCTTCAACTTACCGAAAGAGGAGACCATGGCAGACGGTCTCCCTCAAGCACGAGTGGCGGTGATCTTAGACTAATGGCTGGGGATGGAGCTTAGGATATCGGTGCCAAGGCTTTTGATGCCGATGGTCGTAGTCTGCTTCCAAGGAGGAGGCGCGTGGAGGGCAAGGGCGATACCCCGACCATCGTCAGCTCACTGGAGCCCTAACTTACTGAAGGAGCTGGAGGGACAGAGGAGGAGAAATTCGATGTAAGGTCAAGGAGACAAACTAGAGGAGGGGGCGAATAGGTGCTTTTAAAAAACTCTTTAGTTAAAACTGAGTTTATAAGCGGAAGTGTAACAATTCAGTTTTGCTCAATTGAGGTCTAAATCATCCAGTTTCACTAATCGCACCAACAACCCAAGTCAATATCAAGGTTTGCAATTATAAGGTGACAAGCAAATAATTTAAATTTGAGAATGTAAAATGCAAGAATGTAAATAAACATAAGAAAACAAACTACAATTGACACGGAGCTCCAACCTTCACAACACGTCGGATCCCTTCTCATAGGCTTCTTGAGAAGATCACTAGACCACGACGCCTCCACGCTGTCTAGGAATCGGTAATATCCAAGAGTAATAAGTCAATGCTCTTACTTGACTCTCACCAAATACAACACGTGCTCAAACAGATACTCAATCCACCTCTAGAAGCAACACATACAACTAGAGACTTCTTTCCTTACTTACAAGGTGCAACATATGCACAGTTGAGAGGAGAGGTTCATACTAACTCAAAAGAGTAAAATGGGATGCATAAACCTTTCTACTAATTGGCCACAAGGGGGGTATTTATAACACACAAAAGAAACTAGCCATTGGGACAAAATTTCAGCAAAAACAACTGAGACTAGTACTACTGCCAACTAATGGCCGGTCGTACTGCCCTCCTTTGCAACAGCTAGAAAAATAGCCAGATGTATGTACTCAACAAATTTACAAAACACATTCACAAATCGTAGTATCATGCAACCAAAGGTCAAAGCATGGTTCACAACAAGTTACAACACACATTCGTACACTTTAGAATTATGCCACAAGGCTTAGGGGCATGAACTCAAACCGTTTGCAAAGTACATTCGCAAAGTTAAGTCACATGATGTAAAGATTATGCATGAGCTTTAACTATTTGTAAAACACATTTGCAAAGCTAATCATCATGCCATAAGGAGTAGGTGCATGGACTTTTACTATTTGCAAACTCTAGTCACATGCTACAAGAATTATGCATAAGCTTTAACTATTTGTAAAACACATTTGCAAACCTAAACATCATGCTACGGAGAGCTAGAGCAAGTGGGATTGAGCTATCAACAACAATGAGACTCAACCTACTAGACAAGACCCTTCTTAATAGTACGACAATTTATACTAGCAATTTGATCTCTCAACCAAACACTGAGACCGGTAAAAAACCATGAACACATCTTTAATCTATGCTAGTTATACATTTACCTTGCGTCTTCTTGAAGCTTGATGGTGAAAATCTTCACTTCAAGTCTAGGTCTTTGTCTTGATGTGCATTAACACATGATGTATTCTCTTGACTTGATGATCTTAAACATATAAAACCATCCACCACTTCGGGATCTTAACTTAATAACCATCAACATATGATGCTATCATTTTTCCTAAAACATGACTTGTTGACGATCAACTCATGACGCCTTCTCAAGTCATCCTCATCATGGGACCTAACCTATTTCACCAACTCATAGAAAACATTACTCCCACAAATGGTTGTCATCAATTGCCAAAACTCACTATTAACATATAATGCAGGGCTAGATTTCTCACCCGATTGGTTGCAATAAACTTACAAAAGAGACGCATGTAGAGAGAGTGAGCGAGAAAGGGGGGAGAATGGGAGGAGCATGGATGCGGCGATGGCTAGCTACCAGAGAGAGAGAGAGAGAGAAGGCTAGGATGTAAGTATAGGGATCGGAAGGCATAGTGATGAGGACATCGCTACTACTACGTCGTCAACTTTTTCAAGTATTCATGAAGCCCCAAAAGGACCGATGACTAGAGCGAGAGCTAAATTTTTAAATAAACAGGTGAATTTGTTTCTTAAAGCATCTCTTCCTATAGGTGAGAATAATATACTGCCTCATGCCCATTCTTTATGCATTGTTAGATTTGAACAATTTGAATACTGTGGAGCCAAAGTCATAGAGGAATACTAGATGGATCAAATTTATTCAGCTGCGGATTGAACGGAGCGAGCATTGCATTTCTAAAGACTTCAAACGGGATCAAGTATTAAAGTTTCATGGCAGCAATAGTACGTGTGCATGCGAGAGTGCAAGACACAAGAAAGGCCATGCGGAATATGTAAAGTTCACTGCTCACAGTTTGGGCCAAGTCGGCCATGTAATTTTATTAGCCAATTTGAGTCCCTAGAATTTGAGTCGGTTTGTTTGTTTAGACCGAATTGGCTTGGGTGTTTAGGCCCATAAACACGTAGGGTTGTCTCGGTATAAAAATAGCTGCCGCCGTCACAGAGAGGGACCGATAAGAAAAACCATTGACCACTACGTGACGGAAGTTGGGGAACAGTACCCTACTAGATAATAGAGATTGAGTCCATGCATTAGTGCATGATTTTGATATTTTGCTTCCAATCAAATTTAGTTGAGAAATTTGAGAATTCTTGCAAATTGATATCGTTCAACCTTTCCGCTGGGAATTGGGAGCGCGATAGGGCTTTCGCTTGGTGGTCATGAAGTCCGGCGCGTGTGATCTTGCAAATTAAAGAGCGTTCGTTCTTGCATTGGCAACGGAGGATCGCTACGATTCGAGAGGCTGCACGTGAGTATCCAATCCTACGTCGAGAAGATCGGGCGACCCCGTATCACATAGACTTATGGGTGAATGGATGAGGATAAAATAAGTAATTCGATCTAGTGCAACAAAACATCCCAGAAGTGCAACAATTAGTTCCTAAACTTGCAATAAATATTCAATCTGATTGCAACAAACTTGAAATCAACAAACAAAAATATGCAACAAATTCAAATTATTGGGGCGACAAATATAAGAACCTATTGCAACAACAAAGAAACATCGAAACATATGCAACATTTGATGTCTTATGCTACAATATTAAAAAAACAACTGCTGCAATAAATTGACTTACCTAGTGTCAATATTTAAGATGAGCATAGAGGAGGATGGAGATGAGTTGCCCCATTCACCAGCGAGCTCAAATCTAGCAGGGGTGGCTAGCACTGCTCACCCAGCTCCTCTAGCCTTGACCCCACCAAATTCGATGAGATTCAACTGCGATGGCGACAAGTCTGGCGAAATTTGGCCTCTCCACAGAAAGGACACCTTTACATGAGCTCCAACTATATCACATGGCTTTCATCGAGTGCAAGTTGTGAAAGGAGAGAGAGGGACCCAGGGGTGGGAGTGAGAGTACGAAACTCCTCGCCACTGGTGAGATGTGGTGAGGCAGGGGCAACTGAAGAGAACTAACGATGAGAGAGGATAAAGATGATATTTGTGTGGTAGTGGTTCAGCCTAGGCGAGGCATTCAATACAAGTCTTCTGTATATGGCATAGGAGCGGTGGCCTAAGGATGTGTTGCCGCCATGAGTGGAGAGAGAGGTGGGAAGGAGATCGTGTGCTTGAGCATGGGAGAGAGGTGCTTAGACATAGCTCGTAGAGCTCATTTTGGTGGTTGGTTGAAGGAACCAAGAGGGAGAGAGAGATATTCATGGCCTCTTGGACGGGAGACTGGATAAGAAATAAGTGGATGAAAAGGCTCTTATTTTGGTGCGTGTAGATGTGGTGCTGGACTAGAGTGAGTCTTCGTAGGGTCACATGAATGAGTAGCTGGTGCGAGGCATCCAATTTTTCCTTCTCCCTTCAAACATATGCACCGTATCACTATTCAGAAACTATTTATTTGCCATTGGAAGTTGGCAACTTTCCCAATATACCATCGTGAAAATGCTCTTCCCTTTGTTACGATTCGATCTCAACTTTTTATCCCTCACTAGTAAGGTGCTCGTGTGTTACAACAAAGTACCAAATGAGAGTGGTATATATCAACAAACATGATCCAAAACTATTCCACAATTATTTTGTTTATCTTAGCGCTGTTCAAGATTACATTAAATATCAGGCATAAAGGAAAACAACAGTAAATAAGCAGACACACACACACACACACACATATATATATATATATATATATATATATATATATATATATATATATATATATATATATATATATATATATATATATATATATATATATATATATATATATATATATATATATATATATATATATATATGCAAGTTTTGATGCATTTTAAACATTTATTACCAACATATGTGTGCTATGTTCTTGTTTAGTTCTATGAGTGCTATGCAATCAACTGACGAATATAAAGTACATATATATTAGTTCTATGAGTGTTGTGACCAGAATGGAGATTTTACCTCCTAGATATCAAAGAGAGACCAAAAGGAACTGTGGATAGCACGAGACCATGCTACCTCAATGGTGACTGAGCAGAATAAATAGGGAAGAGGAGGGCAGCAACGACTGGATTATACAGACCTCACACACTACACTTATGCGTGCTTTTCAAAGCATATAAGCTTGAATATGCTAAATCCTTATCCTTTGATCCAACTTGATCTTCTCAATTTCTTCTTGACCCAAACCGCTCTCTCAAGCATCGCTCAAACTCCGCAATTTTCATCTAATATAGTTTCCAGTATTTTGGTCAACTTATCAAAATACCATTTCTTAATGTAATCTTCATCTTTTATTGCAAGCAATCATCATGCTTGCACGTGTAGATGCACCACTTGCTTGCCACGTGTCAGCAAGTCTATCCTGTTTTAGTTCCATTGAACCATTGAGTAACCCGTCGCTCGAACATTCCTTCAACATTTCGCCTTCCTTGTGCCATGCTTGAACTTAGCCATCTCACCTGACATCCTTAATCATTCTGGGCTTCGGTTCCTCTATGAGTGTAGCACCGATACTCGCCATTGAACATGATTGACTTCAAGCGATCTTACATATCTAAAGACCAAAATTTTTTTGAACACAAGTTCTTTACAATTTGACCCACGTTAGCTATAACATGTATCATGCAATACATATGCACTAACCTAGGTCAACTCAAATCAATCCATGACTTGATTTCCCAAAACCACAAAATTCGGCCAAAGTAAAATCGTAAATTTGCAAAATCTAAAATTTTACTTCTCCAAAATGATAATGGTTCATCATAACAAAACCATAGATCTTCTCACATGGTCCTTCAATCTAAAAATTAGTTGATGAGAAAGAACCAGGAGGAGGTGGAACACATTTCGACGTGAGATGACATTGATTGAACTCATCGGAGTGGGAGATTGGCGATGATGGGCGACAACGGTCTCGCAGAAGAAGACGGTGTTTTGCTTCGCCCCCAGTTCATGCGCCTAATTTGGTCTTGCCTCCGCCCTCGCCTCCCACGCCGCCTTCAGCCTCCACCACCGTAGCCGGGGACACTACGACGACAGATACGGCTGAGTGGGATGCTTAGGGGCAGTTGCGTGGTGGTAGTGCTTACTGCTTAGAGTCGATGGCGTCGAAGGAGGAGGACCAAAGCGTGGGGCTGTAGAGCTTATCATTCATGGAGGACAGGATTTGGAATTTGAGCAAGAAGAAGATGGAATAGCAAGAGATGGAAGAAGGGCAATATAGTCTTTTCGTGCACCACTTAACAGCCAACTCACGGGAAACTGACGAGAGTGGAAAGTTGAGATCGAATGGAAGAGTATTTTCGCGATGGCTATCAGACGACTGGCCAACTTCCCGTGGCAAATAAAGAATTTCCACAATTAGGAAGCTGATTTGTTGGCCTTGGCTAGCCCATGCTAGCCATAATGGCTTTAGGGTATAGGCCCAATAAATCCGACAAATCCTAGCCCGTGGCGGGCTATTACTTGTGGGCTAGAAATAGTGTTACCTCGGCTCAAATTGGGCCCAACAATGTGTCCGGTTGCGAAGAGGGTCGAGCCGTAGAGGATGGAGCTGAGGTTTTACTTTCGATTGCAGCATTCTGAGAGGTCGGACTCAGTCGGAGTGAGTCGGACTCCCGACCACACCAAACCCCACTTCTCCCCGCCGCCGCCGCCGCCGCGATGCTCCACCTCCAGAAACACGTCCTCCCCCTCCGCCGCTCCGCCTCGCTCATATTCTTCTCACTCCACCGCGCCCTCCTCTCTGCCTCCGCCGCCTCCTCGCCCGGCCACTTCGCCGTCGAGGACTACCTGGTCACCACCTGCGGCCTCACCCCGGAGCAAGCCCTGAAAGCCGCAAAATACATCTCCCATTGCAAGTCCCCCTCCAACGCCGACTCCGTCCGCGCCTTCCTCGCCGGCCCCGCCCTCCGCCTCTCCAAGGCCGACATCGCCGACGTCGTGGCCCACGACCCGCGGATCCTCAACTGCAGCGTCGACAAGACCCTCAAGGTCCGCGTCGCCGGCTTAGTCAGCCACGGCCTCTCCCCCGCCCAGGTCCGGAGCTTCGTCCGCCTGGCCCCCTGCGTCTTCCGCTCCATCAACATCCACGAGAAGCTCGGGTTCTGGATGCCCTTCCTGGGATCGCCGGAGAAGTTCCTCCTCATCGTCAAGCGCAACTTCTACCTCCTCACCTCGGACCTCGAGAAGGTGGTCATGCCCAACATTGAGCTGCTGCGGGAATGCGGGCTAAGTGCTCGCGATATTGCCAAGATGTGCGTGCCCAACTCGAGGCTGCTCACCAGCAACCCCAAGACCGTCAAGGCCATCCTCGCGCGCGCCGATGAACTCGGCGTGCCGCGCCACTCGCTTATGTTCAAGCAGGCGGTGAGCACCATGACGGGCCTCCGCTCGGAGACCATGGCCTCCAAGCTCAAGGTCTTGGGCGAGACGCTTGGGTTGTCTGAGGTCGAGGTGGCCAGCGCGGTGCGAAAGAACCCAGTGGTGTTGAAGTGCTCCGTGGAGAAGCTTCGCCGTGTGTTAGAATTCCTGACGATGGTGGTTGGTGTCGACGCCAAGTACATCCTGGGCAGGCCCACGATCGTGATGTACAGCCTGGAGCGCCGGCTGGCGCCCCGGCAATACGTGAAGAAGGTGCTCCAAGGGAAAGGATTGATGCGGCAAGATCAGAGCTTCTACACGATGGTCACGCTTGGTGACAAATCGTTTCGACGCAGGTATATACATCCTCATAAGGATGTTCTTCCGGGCCTCGCTGATGCGTACACTGCTGCTTGCAAAGGAAAAATGCCCGCCGGAGACGGTCTATGAAGGATCCTGTTAGTATGTCATTGTTCGGAATCTTCGCTGGGTAACCGTCTAAATGGGCAGCAACAACAATCACATTTCATCCTTAACACATTCAGATGCTATTGATGTGTTCTCTGCAACTCACTGTGCTAGTATCTGAATTCTGATGAAACTCACTATGCTAACATCACTAATTTATGATGAGCAGAGCTTAAGGCTGTCATTTATATCTAGCTAGGTTACAACTCTTGTAGGAGTTTGCAGGGCCAACATACTTTTTTGTCATTTGTTTGGGGTGTAATTTTTGGAGTAGTTGTTTCATGTCTGTTATGACTTATGATCTGTTCAACATGTTTCAAGTTCAGCATATATTGGGTACTAGAATTGTGGCAAGAAATCTTGGCTCCTTGGTTTTGCACTTAAACATTGCTGTTCGATCGTAAAGCAGAGCTATTCTCGGATATATCTCTGGCACGGTGCACTGGTAAATATGTTATCCAGAAAGATGTTTCAGTCTGGAAATAAATCTCAATATCTTCCTTGGTTTTGCTTTATCCAAAGAATTAATCTTTGAGCATTTTCTTCATCTAGAACATGTTAGAATTAGATGCCTGTATTGTATTTACTGTATGAGTGCTGCCTGCTGCATATTGAAATAGATCAGATCATCCCACGCAGTGCAATATGGCTTAAACAACAGACAACCTATTTCACAGGTTCCCCAAGAAAACACTTGTTTCCTCTTATGTTGTCACAAGTACTTGCCTGTATACTGTTTGCGAGCTTCAGGAAGACAGCTATTACTTAGATTTGCTGCTCATAGTCCATGCATTACATGTGCTCTGATTTTTTGCCTGCAGCTTGCTTGGATAAAGAAATTTTATACCCCAGTCCTGTTGCGCTGCTAACTTACTTGATAGCTGATGAATCTATAAATGTGATGCCCTGCAGGTACATTGTATGAACTCCTAGTAGATAAGTTTAGACATGTATGATTGCTCATTAATATTATCAGTTTGGTACACTTATCCTACTTTGATGAATGCACTTGTTTTGTTACCTTTTGGTACCTGAGGTTGCACCATAATCCCATGCCTAGATTGCTACCTTTCCGCTTCACATTTTCTCTACTGGTTTCACTGGGGAAATTCTGGAGAAACCTTGATATAGTCCTTAAATTATTTCATCTTTGTGTATTATTGTTTGATGTAGAAGTGTGTTCTTCAAGTATGTAATCCAGATCTGGGACTTGTATTGAGTTCTTATGGATGTGGGAGGGTCTTGTGCAGAACATTTGCAACAAGATACCCATGTGTATGAGATGGAAGTTTAGTCTTGTGTTGTTTGTTACTCCCTCTATTCTTTTTTAAGTGGTGTGTTTTTTTACATTGTTACTTTTTGTAACATTATCTTATTACATACTAATAAAATTATAATATTATAAAAGTATTTTTAAGGATAAATCTAATGATATAATTTTATGTAGCCTTTAGATTGTTTTAAATATATTAGTGATTAAATTTTAGAAAATTTGGTTGCACAGATTCTAAGACGTCACTTAAAAAAGAACAAAAAAAAAGTAGTTTACCAGCATATCAATCGAATATTCTTTTTTTCCAACAACTAATTTCGTGGTACAAAGTTTGGGAGCGCAGTGCATGTGTTTGATCAAATAGCTAAAAGGTTGAAGAAATGCCATGTGGGATTGTTTGTGCAAATAGTAGCTTGAAGAACTGCCATGACAGAAAAGTTTGACATTCAGTTTGTACTAACATGTCAACATGTATAGCTATGCAGTTGTAGGCTTCTAGCAAGAGATACAGTACAGCACAAACTGGGTGCTAAACTATGCATTTTTTCTTTGACACGACCTCTCAGGGTTGACAGAAACTGAAACAACTTTTGTGTCACTTCTCACTCGTATTGGACTCTAGAATTTGGCAAAATTTTATATATGCCACTTCGAGAAATGCCATCTACTATCGTGAAATTGGATATATGCCACTTCAGTTTTTTGTTCGTTTGATATATACCATTTTCTTCAGTTTTCTACTATTTCCCATTCTTTTCTTCTCTTTTTCCATTTTCCCTCAGCTGAATTTTCCATTTTATCCCTGTCCTCAGGACAGAGGCTGCGCAGGGACAGGACGACGGTGGCGGAGGAGCGGGAGAGGTGCGGCGGCGGAGAGGAAGCGGAGAGCAGAGGGCTCCTCGCCGGGGAGGTAGGAAAGGCGGAGAAGACGCAAGCAACGTCACGAGCGGAGAGGCCATGGGGAGGAGGCGTGGAGGAGCGGTAGACGGAGAAGGCGAGGAGCTAGATGACTGCAAGAGGGAGGGGTCTCCGGCGGAGGAAGTTTTATTATCACAAATTTTATAAACAGCATACCTCATCGAATTCCCATCATCGTTGGTCTTGAACTTGTCGAAATCGTTCCAGACTTCTAATGTAGTAGCTCTTGTTCTTTTTGCACCTATGATATGGGTTGTGTATGCACTTGTTAAGCCAGCAGAAGATGGATCGATTGGACTCTGCGTTAACGGGGCCGTTGCTTCTTCTGGCTCTCTAGTTTGTTGTGGATGTGGACTTTCTGCGGATGGATATCCTTCTTGAAAGGATTGCATATCTTCTGCCGAGATGTTGAATTCAGAGAGCTGAAAATCGTAGTTCTCCATTGAATCAACGACAAATTAAAATAGTAAAGAGCAATTAACATACTATTGAATCAATAAATAATAGTAAAAATTAAAATAAGACACACTATAACCTCTTTTGTAGCTCTCAGAAAATTCTTTGAAGATTTTTGAATTTTCTGAGTTTTGTACAAATTTTTCACTAATTTTGCACATTTGCGTAAACACTATCGGATTTTTCACAGCTAAACAGAGAGATGAGAGTGAAGTTTGAGGTGTGGAAAATGGAGGCTAGATGCCTCCTATTTATAGAAAAATTTTAATTTTTTAAAATTTTTTTGCTATTTTTTCTGAAGTTTTTACACCCCAACGGTCAAAAACAACTATATTAGCCGTGCCGTGCCGTGCCGGCACAGTCAGTTTACGACCGTTGGCAACGGACCGGGCCATGCTGGCACGACCCACGACCACAAACGGGCTGTGCCGCGCTCTCGGCCTAGGCACGACCCGGTTCATCGGGCTGGGCCGCAGGCCGGTACGGTTAAGCCCGGTCCATTGGACAACTATAAATAAGAAGGAATGTGAAGGAATAAGAGAGGATATGAAGGTAGATGTTGATCTTTTGGTTTGTTGGGTTAAGGAGTAAGAGGCGATATAATGTGAAAAGAATAGGAAATAATTAGAAAGTCATGAAGAGCGAATGAGGAATAGAAAAGACGCTTCACTGTTGTTTGCTCTTGTCTAAAGGAAAGGTGTTTCACTTGCTGCCAGATCCATGTGCTTACTACAGCCAAGCTGGCACTAAGCTCAGAGTATCATCTTTTTCAAGAATTGAGACGAATATTAGGAGCATGGATCAATGGTATGTGGCCCTTATCATTTGTATATCAACCTAAAAAAATGAAGATATTAGGCTACATGTAGGGGCTTTTCCGCCAAATTATGAAAAGAAAAGTCTAGAAGATCATTGGGTTCTCCCTCAACGAATACTGCTTTGGTGAAAACTGAGCTAATTAAGGGTTCCTGTTGATAGGTAGCAAAAGAAAAATGTAATCATTACTTTTACATGCATAGTAAGGTGTTACTCTAAATGTTATAGGAGAAACCCTGATGACAAAATTTTACAGTCAGGTCTAGAACTTTAGTAGGATACTCTGTTGACTTGTCCCTACACGTATGAGCAAGAGTGATTAATGACTTAGTCTGTGTTCCTCCACGATTGTTTAGCCCATGTGCCATTCCATTACGAATGGTAGAACAGTCTTCCGCCTGTATCTTGAGCTTTTGGGTAATATGGATTCTTTAAAGATCTGTCTGATGACACTCTCCTGGTTAGGTTGCATTGCAATATTTCTCTCTGAACTTTTCATTTCTGGGTAAACCTAGAATATGAGGTGAACTTCGAATCCTACATTACAGCAATGGTTGAATTCTATACGATGGCAGGAAACGGCGGGATCATAGAAAAATGAATGAAATGGGCGATTTTCAATTCATGCCCAGTGTTCCTCTGGATATCCATTCAAAGCAATACGATTTTATGGAAATATAAGTCAGGTGTAAACATCAGTTTGCTTGGATGGAAGGACTAATGCTGAAATTGAAGTTTGTTGGCTGTTGCACGGTTATGTTCTCTGGCCAACCTGGTTTGGTGTTGGTAAGCATTTTTTATCTTATTTGTGAGTATTAGTGCTGGTTGGATATAGATAAGTTACCGAAACTAGCCAAAGTAAAGTAAAAGTAACAATATAAATCACAAAGGAATTAAAACTTTATTAGCACTTTACTAAAAAACCAACGGAAGCTGTAGAAAATTTTTGAAACATAGAACCGATACACTTCTAACCAAGAAAAGTAATTAGCTAAAGTATTGTAACAAGCCACGATACTGAAAACTCGAGTACTACTATCCATGCATGTTGCAATCACTTCACTGCCCTGTTACCTAAGCATAAAAAGAGCAAGTATGAGATCTGGGAATCTCAGCAAGTACCTAACAATCACGCTTGTCTGTAAGATCGAGAAGGCCAACTAGAGGGGGGTAAATAGGCGATTTAAAATTTTTCTTCTAATTTAAGCTAACAATTTTAACTTAATTAATTGCCTAAAGCAAGTAAACAATGTAGTGACTAAAATGAAGATAATATGGCTCAAAAGACACTAGAACAAATAAACTATCCTAAGAGCAAGTGTAATTCTAGTCTAGGTCAAAATTTGCTACTCTAAGAATACAAGCAATCAAATGATTCTAATGAAATAAATTACTTGAATGTAAATGAAGCACAAGAGAGCAAACTACAAATAACACAATCACTTTTTACCATGGTGTTCGGAGACTTGCCGGTTTCCCCTAGTCTACGTTGAGGTAAGCCCGAACGAATCGGACCGGCTCCACAAATTAAGCCAAACCACCTCGATCACTAGCGATAGCTCTTTCCCTCTCCGGGTAGGCGAGCTACAACCTTCACAATCTTGTCAGGCCCTCTCACAACCTTCTTGAGAAGATCACTGAACACTCCCGCCAAGCCGTCTAGGTATCGGTAAACACCAAGAGTAATGAATCACAGTGTGCTTGACTTGAATTGCACTTGAATTCGCTCAACTACCTCAGTTGAATGTACAAGAGATGAAATGAGGTGTAAGAGGTTGCTCTATACTCAAGAATGCTCAATAATGGTTCAACAACATGTCCTTGTGCTAGTGGGGTCGAATTTATACCCACACCAAACTCAAATAGCCGTGCAATAAATAAACCTAAAAATTCAAGGAAATCGGAAGTTCCGCAGGTATAAACCCGGAACTTCCGGATTTCTGCAGATGCAACAGAACGGCTATGTCAGAGAGTCAGAAGTATCCGTTGACATTAAATGCGGTACTTCCGCTATTGAAAATGCGGTACTTTCGGATTTCCGGAAGTTCCGATGTAGCCCCGGAACTTCCGATCTCCACGAATTGAAGTTTTGAAAAGGTTGCAAACTACATTAATTACGACTAACTAAATAATACTAATTAACTACAACTACAGGAATAATGTTGAAAGCATGCGATAAAAAATTACCTGTCTTTCAGGAGAAGTAATCAGCACTGCCGTGTCCTTAATGAGCTATGCACTGCCTTCTCGAAAATAATGAGCTATGCACTCTTAATTTTGTGCGACGACCGTGAGAATAAACTTCTGTGATAAGCAACCGAGATGAGCGATGAAGAACTGCGAGATGTTCATATTTATGGCTGAGAAAAAAGAAAACTTGGTGAAATCACCCTACAAATTAAAGACTTCTTGTCAATGCACAACACTTCGGACTAGGGAGGACGGTATGATAACACTGACAAATGTACATATGAGAAAGCGAGCGAGGGGGACAGCACAGACATAACGATATTAGTGCGAACGAGAGAGCGCGTAAGGGAGGACGATATGACAGAGTGACAAATGTGCGAAGGACATGGTGAGAAATAAAAGATAGCAGCAACGGGCTGACATATGTGCGAACAACAGAGATCACGCACTGCAAAAGATGCCTGAGCATCGCTAATTTCACGATTAAATTAATATGAACTAACATGAAAAATTTAGAGTACATAAAATTATTAAAATATTACATAATTGCTATGATTATGTCAGAAGACTTCAAATAAAATTTTGTAATTTTTGGAGCTCGTTTACTATATGTAACAACTCTGGCAAATATCTCAATAGTATGCATTTTTCAAAAACATTCAGAGTAGATAAAATTATCAAAAAATTACATGATGAAGTATGATATGTCAGAAGGAGGCACATAAAATTTCATAATTTTTTAATCTCATTTATTATATTTAAAAATTGAAAGATTATTATGCAAAAATTAAAGCAGGTAATTAAGTCCGCCTGCGGGATGGCAGGTGGCTTACCATCCGCCCATGGGATGGCAACGAACCTTGTTGCCCCTCTAGTGTTGCCGTTCGACCACTAGACGACAAAAACACTATTTTTACCAATACTCGACACATACCGCTATTTCTGTAAATATGTGCTGCAATAGTGTTATATATGCTAAAAACTCTAAGATGCCAGGGTGTTGGATATCCTCATATACAAAATACTAGTAGTACTCGGAGCAATTTATTGACCCTGATTTTTTTGGCTTTTTGACTTCAGCTTCTCTGAAGCCGAAACAAATGAGGCGGTTTTTCTAAGTGATTTCTCGAAGACGCTTCTTCAAATGGCTTCCCGAGCCTAAAATCATGTGCACCATTAGCATTGGTATATTCATTATCTACTGCTATTTTGAAAAATAAAGACTAAAATCATCAGTCAAAGTCAAAAGAGCAGAACCGTTATAAGAGCAAGTTTAATAAGGCTGACTGTGCTAGCTATAAGGGAATCCATGTCAGCATAATCCTATGTGGAGGGAAGAGAAAGGAGAGAGAGAGCTGCCGACTCCCATGCAAGAGTCGAGCTATAGCACAGAAAAGAGGCGTTATCCATGCATGTACCAATAGGACTAACTGTTATACCCATGCATGTATTAAATGATCACACTATTAAATGATTGAGAGCTCTTGTGAAGACAACTTATAACCAGTTTATTGTATAAGTTGGCTGTATTATTATCTTTTGATGACATGAAAATGTATTGGAGGTAGCAGCTATCTATACTATTAAACTTGCTCTAATACTGAAGTATAGTTTTAGGACAAAAGGAAAAGTAAATAGGCCCTTATGTGTGTATAGTAGTGTCGGCCAGCAGAAAATGCGGAGAAACACCGGCAGCCCGTATGGAAGAAGCCCACGAGACGTGGCTTCCTACCTTTTTGCTGCCCCCCAATCCGATCGTCGGGAGGGAGCATGGGAGCGCGCCGCCGCGATGCTCCGCCTCCAAAACCACCACCTCCTTTGCGCCCTCCGCGCCGCCTCCCATCTCTCTGTCTCCCTTCCACCGCCTCCTCCTCTCCACCGCCACCGCCACGTCCCCCGCCCCCGCCACATTGTCTGCCCAGTTCGTCGCCGAGGACTACCTCGTCGCCGCCTGCGGCCTCACACCAGCCCAGACCCTCAAGGCCTCCAAATACATCCCCTACCTCAAGTCCCGCTCCAACCCCGACGCCGTCCGCGCCGTCCTCGCCGACATCGGCCTCGCCAAAGCTGACGTTGCCGCCGCCATTGCCAGGGACTCGCGGCTCCTCTGCTCCAAGGTGGACAAAACCCTAACCCCTCGACTCGACCAGCTCCGCGAAATCGGCCTCTCCCCTTCCCAGATCTCCCGCCTCATTACCATCGTCCCCGCTATCTTTATGCAACCCGCCCAAATCTCCCGCCTCGCGTCCTACGTCTCCTTCCTAGGCTCCTACGACAAGGTGCACACCGCCCTCAGGAGTAGCCCCCGCCTCCTCAGCCAGAACGTCGAGAATGTGGTCAAGCCCAATATGGCGTTCCTGCAGCAGTTCGTTATGTTGCCAAGACGTTCGTCCTACTTGAATTTATTGTGTGGCCAATGTCGAGTGACAAGCTGTTGGAGTAGATGACTCTAATACTATTGGTTGATGATATCAGACATGTTTAGCGATAAACTACTGTCCATGTTGCCTTTACAATTTTGTTACTACGGTTTGGCTTCCGTGCTAATTGTCACTTCCATATTGGAGTTTGAATGCATACCCAAGGGTAGCCTTGTCTATAATGTTTTGCTATTTTTTATTCTGTAGCATCCTGCTATTTGATGGTTGTTTAGTCGATTGAAAACATGAAAATTCTCGTATTCTTTTGTAAAATTCACAAAAACTACAATTTTTCTATCTAAACTATCAATAAACTACAATTTGTGCCATTAGTGTGCAAACCGCTTTGGTGCTTGTGTGGTGTACAGGCTGGCGCTTATGTGGCCTCAGCACCACGTATGATATAAGACGTGTGGGTCTAGCTTGTCTAGACGGCTCAAAGAAGCTTAGATAACTAGACTTTAACATTGAAACATAGGAGAGAAACATGTGAGTGAAATTCGGGAAGGTGTAAATCGAGTCTTAACCACACTATTCGAGCTCAAGCTCTTTAGGATCGCGAGATTGGGTGTAGGCTCGAGCTTATCTGCATTTGGGGCTCAAGACGAGCTCAAATAAAACCTAAAGCAAGCTAAGCTTGAATCAAGTCTAGAGTACCCTCCGTTCAGATCTTATGGACTTCGACACTTTTTTTTCTCTATCTATATGGCACTGTGTGAATGTATGAAAAGTATTTTATTCTCTTTAGCTCGTAGGAACTTCTTTAGTATCTAATTAAAAACTTGAATGTGTAATTCTCTGTCCGCTTATGATGTTACGATCATCATGATGAGTACAATAATTCAAAACTAATATTGATTATCTTATATGAGATATTTTACTTACAAAATTTTAAAGACATATGTGACATAAATAAACCGTATCGATATTGTCCAATCATGCATGGTTTACTCGGTGCTAACATTCGACTAGTCGATAATCACTTAATAGTTATTCTTTTACTCTATCTTTAAGCATCAATGGTGTACCTCTAACATACCGGTCATTCTTTTATCCTATCTTTAAGCATCAATTGTGTACCAGAACATAAATTTTCTAACTCCTTCATCAAGCGGAGCTTGAGTTTTTTTCCACCCTAGTTGTAACGTACCGACCTTCCCTGGGCTTGCTGAATTTTGGACACATCTAGCACTGTTGCAAGGAAAAATTCCAATTCTGACCCCCTTCGCACGTTAATTCCATTTTTAGCCCCCAGTCGACCGCGCGACTCGCCAGCGCTTGACACGTATCCGGTACCACACTGTAGCTGGGTCGTGCGGTCCCAGACTGTTCATGCGGTCGGAAATTCAATCGTGCAGTCGGGACGGAGAGTCATGCGGTCAGAAATTCAATTGTGCGGTCGGGGCGAAGAGTCATGCGGTCAGAAATCAATCGTGCGCTCGGCGGGGCGGTGCACAGTGGAGTCGTGCGGTCCCAGACTGCACCACACGACCGGCCACGTGTCACCTCCACAGAAACGTACGGTCGGGAAGGGGGCTACATTTGGAAATAATGCGTTAGAGGGTTAAAAACGGAATTTTAGAGGTCTACAGAGCTAGATATATCAAAAATTCGGGCTTCTCGCTCCTCCCCTCCAGAAGATGTTCCCGCCCGTTGCTCTCCCTGGTGGTGCAGTTGAAAATTGCTATAATGGGACTCCAAATAACGTGTTTAGCTATAATGGGACTTCTAACGTTGACATCGCTAAAATGACACCCGAAACATTGGTTTCTTGTAATACATGACATTTGCCTCTTTTAATTCCAATGTTCGGTATTTCAAACATTAGCCAAATGTCATGTATTACGAGAAGCCAATGTTTTGGGTGTCATTTTAGCGATGTCAACGTTACAAGTCCTATTATAGCGAAACACGTTGTTTGGAGTTCGCAATTTTCTCGAGAAACTAGTAGGCCGACGATACGTAGTAACCATGTACTACCTGTTATTGCGTTGACCTTTTTCTTTGCGAGGATTACGATGTTAGTCTCTGGTAGCACAAACCATACACTCCAGATGATAACCACACGTTTGTATTAACTCGATCAGCTTGCTATTTTACGCTCACCTCTTGAAAATGGATGATCTAGGGCGTTTGCTTTAGCCGATCTGCGAACAAAAGCACAAGGAAGACCTTCCCGATAGGAGATCAAGAATTACCTTCAAAGCCATGTGCTTTTCTTTCATTCCTTTTGGCTTCCTTTTTTGATAACAGAATAAATCACTCCTTTCCCAAGCTACATATATTTGATAATTTGAGTACAATTTTTCTGTTTTACATGACAAGCAGCAACCCTAAAAAGAATCGATAAAATGTCAACGTAGCAAAAAAAAGAAAACAAAAGTTGTTGTTTTGACATTACAATTTATACAACAGGAAGCATCCAATCCTTGACTCCTGCACACTCATTACATCATTAAGATCCCAATGCACCCTCGAGATATCTTTACTCCCACCTCCAAATAATATTTTACGGGTGTTATATGTATTTCTAGGATTTGAATGGTTCCAAGAATTGGATGCCAAAATGAATTCACACTCGCTGTGGACACAACAAAATCAGATGCGAAACCCTAGAACTAGACATATTGTACATCATCAGGCAGGCATCGTATCACAGTATGGTGCATCCACATCTGTTCTGCTTGGGGGAATTGGCAAGCTGCTTCTCTGAAAAGGGGTAATCAACAACACATTATAGGTGTGTTTATGAGTGTCAAATAAATCGTATGATAGCTTTAAGCATTTACATAGTCAAGATTATATAAAACCATAACTAGAAATTATTGACATACATATACATATCCATGAGAATGACCATATATCATCACAAACACACTTTATCCTTGCAACATCATGAGTGTTTAGACATCCGCTAAACTATTTTCTAACAGATGTTATGAACACAAAGGTTTTTGTGGGCATCATTGTTTTTCCTCCAATCTGTAGATTAATAGTTTGTGGAAACATTGTGAAAAACAATTCAACATAAATGCCACAATTTTAACACGGTCGATCCACATATATAACACCACCACCACTCTCATATTTATCTTTTGAAATGCATAACACAGAAAACAAAGTAAGCCAAAAGTTACAGTTTGGCAGAACTTCAAAATTTTCATTTCGTCACCAGCTCAGCTTGATCTGAAGTTTGAATACGAGTATTTGACCAGCAATATGTGTTAGTCGCTGGACTCTTGCTCTTGGTGATAGCAAGATCCTTACTCTCATGGAGAGGATGACACTAGGAGATGGGGCAAGTTTTCTTGTTTATTTCTCACACAATGCCATGCCAACTTTGAGGGTTGGGGATACAAATTTATAGGTGAGAACCAGCCAAGCATATGCTACGATGCTATCCTAGATGCTGTCCTAAAGCGGTCAATATGCTGTCCTAAAGCGAGATGCTGTCCTAAAAGTAGATGCTGTCCTAAAGCAGATGTCTGTCCTAAAAGCAGATGTCTGTCCTAAAAGCATGCTGTCCTAAAGCAAAGCAGATGCTGTCCTAAAAGCAGATGCTATCCTAAAGCAATCAAAAACAAAACTACCACAGCCCCACAAAGACCACAATGATGAGACTTATTCATCATTCTCCCCTAAGTCTTGTGCGTCGCCTTGTGGGAGGGTTGAACCATCCCGATCTTGGAGCAGAGCTCAAGGAACTTGATCCTTCCAAGAGGCTTGGTGGCGCAGATCCGCAAGCTGATCCGTGGTGTTGATGTAGCTTGCCTTGATGCTTCCTTCATCCAGCGACCTCGGATGAAATGATACTTCACCGGATGTGCTTGCTCCGCTCATGAAAAACGGGTTCTTTGCCGTGCTAGAGCGGACTTGTCGTCCACCCCGAGCTCCACCGCCGCTGTCCCCGCCGAGAGATCACCAAGCGCCGAGCGAGCCAGAGTGCTCGAGTCGGCGGTGGAAGCCGCTATGTACTCGGCCTCACACCGGACAGGCCACCACCGCCGCTTGATCGATCGCCGATGAACGAGACACTTGCCGAGGAAGAAGAGAATCCCGCTTGTGCTCTTGCTGGTGTCAATGTCGCCGCGTGGTCACCGCCGCCGCGACGACGGCGTGCGCGCGCAGACACCTCGTAATGGAGGCCGTGGTCAAGAGTCCCCGCAACGTAGCGGATGATCCTCTTCACGCCCTGCGATGCTCGTCGTCGGTCGTTGCATGAACCGACTAACGTGGCCGACGGAGAATGCCAAGTCCGGCCGTGTGTGGGCGAGGTAGCGAAGGCTCCCCACAAGACGCCGCAGATGCGCGTAGCGCCCACCTCCTCCGTCGTCGTCGTCGCGGCTCGCCTTCACCTCTCCTCCATTGGAGTGAGAGTGGGTTGCGCCGGTGAGCCCAGCTAGCTCAACGACGCGCTTGGCGAGGCGGTCCGTCGGCGTGATCCCGGAATCATCCCGGTGCACCTCGATCCCTAAGTAGAAGGAGAGACCCGTGTCACTCATCCGGAAGATGGCCTTCATCTCTTCCTTGAATGCCGCCACCTCCGCATCCTTGGTGCCGTGATCACCAAGTCGCCGACGAGACACCCACCGCCAGGCGTTGCCGCCTTTGCCCGCCGGTAGATCTGCAGCCTCGTGTGCGCTCTGCTGGAACCCCATTTGCTTGAGGGTGGAGTCCACTTAGCGTTCCACGCCCTCGCGCTCGCCGCAAGCCATAGAGGGCCTTGCGCAGGCGGAGCACCTTGCCCTCCTTGCCGGGGATCGCAAATCCCGGCGGCTGATGCACGTAGACCTCCTCCTTCAAGTCGCCGTTAAGAAATGCCGACTTGACATCCATGTGATGAACACGCCAGCCTTCCTGGGCAGCTAGCGCAAGGAGGAGTCGCACGGACTCCATCCGTGCGACGGGTGCGAAGGCGTCATCGAAGTCGACCCCCTCCTGCTGCACGAAGCCTCGTGCCACCAAGCGAGCCTTGTGCTTGACGATGGCGCCGGCTTCATCCCGCTTCAGCTTGAACACCCACTTAAGGGTGATCGCGCGGTGACCGGCAGGAAGATCCGCCAGCTCCCACGTCCGGTTCCGCTCGACGGCGTCCATCTCCTGCTTCATCGCGACACGCCACGCCGCGTCTCCCTCCGCCTCAGCGAAGGAGCGGGGCTCGCCGTCGTCGCATGCCAAGTGCAGCTCCGCCTCGCAGTCGCGCTGCGCCAGTCCAGGGACGGGCAGCTCGCCGAGGATGTTGTCCTCGCCCCCGCCTCCCCGCTCCTCTCCCTCTTCTCCCCGCTCCCCTTCCTCTCCCTCCTCGCCTCCGCGGGCCCCGTCCCTCCTCCCCGAGGACGATGCGACCCCGGGCGGACGAGACGAGGCGGGCGAGGCGGATCCGGCAACCTCGGACGGACGAGGCGAGGCGGATCCGGCGCCGACCTCGGGCGGACGGTGGAGATCCGAGCGGAGGATTGAGATCCGGCGCCACGGCGGAGGACGGCACCGAGGAGCCGCGACGACGAAGAAGAGCCTCACCGTGACACGGCGACACCATCCCGACCGCCGGCCGAAGCTCCCGCTGCCCGTGCGTCGCCGGCGCCGTGCGCATGGCCGCGCCGCCCTGAGCTCTCGCCGCCGGCTCTCTCTGGGTCTCCCCCGCCTTCTCCAACCGCCTCGGTGCGCTCCCCTTGACCTGCTCATACTCCGCTGCTGTCTCACTTTCTCCCCTCCCCGCCGCGCGCCGCCTCTTCCAACCTCAACGCCGGCCGCTCAAACAGCTATCCCCGCCGACCAGCGCCGTCCCGGGCCGTGCCGCCTCCCCCATCAGCTTCCACACCTCCCCGGGGACGCATTTTTCCAGCTCACCCTGCCCCTCTGGCCCCCCTCGCCGGAGCCCCCGCCGCCGCCATGCGCCCCACACCTCCTCTGTTCGGCCAGCCGGCTGCGGAGGAGGAGGAGCGGAGGGGTAAGGGCGACTGGGGCGAGGAGGAGCGGGGAGAAGAGGGAGAGGAGGCGGGGGCGAGGAGCGGGGAGAAGAGGGAGAGGAGCGGGGAGGAGGCGGGGAGGCCGGCGGCAAAGAGGGAGGGAGGCGGACGGGGCGGGGCACAGGAGGAGAGAAGGTGAGGGAGGGGAGGGAGAGGGGTAATTTTGTCCAAAATGCTAAATCCCGAGGAAAAATGAACTTTTCGTTGGTAATTTCCGGTACCCCGTTTTTTTAGTGGTATTTTCCGAAAGAGGTGATCTTTCAGTGCTACTGAACAAATTTTCCCATCATCATAAAGGTTCTGAAGGTGAAGGGGCTGGTAAAGAAGAATGTTGACTTCTACATGGCGGTCTCTGCGATCGAGAAAAAGTTTGTAGAGAAGTTCATTGACCATTACAAAATGAGTGTTCCTGGGCTCGCGGATGCTTATGCTGCTGCTTGTGCCGGGCAACCACCTCCTGGCCAATCGTGAGGACTTAGAAATTGGAATGGAGATGTTGAGACCCTTTCCCACAAAAAGGACATTAGGTCAATCAACTCCCTAAACTTGCTGTTGTAGCTTGGCATGTTTTCTTGACTGAAAATTCCAGCACGCTAGTTCATTCTAAGTGTTCTGTTGTTTGATTTTTCATATGTTCTTTTTAAGCGTTGTTAATCATTCCATTCAAGAATGCCAGAAGTTGTTTTGTTACCCGATACAGAATAATGTCATATATGGAACCACAATGGATTGAAATTGTGGATTTTGTGAAGTGCTTGATTCCTCACGAATGGATTGGTGAGCTTCTGGTACTGTGCCATAAACTTTAAAATGATACCATGGCACCACTCGTAAATTTTTTGGGACATACTTATGCTTCTGTTGATGGTATTATCATTGACAACCTGAGCCACAAAAATCTAGGACGTCAAAATGTCTCCTGTAAAAAAACAATTTTGTGTATTGAACTTCTGCTGCTCTATTGATTCTATCAGGAAATGGCCATGTGTTTGTCCAGTTTAGCAATGCCCGTACAAGTTTTGCCCAGTTCATATGCTTTTTGTATGTTTGCACTGAGGCTGACCTCTACTAATTCTGTATGTACAATCACGTCCTCCTTTTCGCTGTGAAATCCTGCTTAACATTTAAGAGAGCACATGATGTTCACCTTAAGTTAAATTGTTGTTAGTAGATTTTGAGTAGAAAGCTTTTGCTCATTGTCAGGTGATCAAGATATGATATGATCTTACATGGAATTAAGGTAATATGGGTTGTGCCTTCCATAGAGCAATCTGAGGCATTGGGTCTTCTCTGTGTGTATAACAGGATGGTAGCTTTACCAACTCTGCTATTTTGTGTCTTTGTTTTGAGTAGAAAGCTGTTTGCTCATTGTCAGGTGATCAAGATATGATATGATCTTACATGGAATTAAGGTAATATGGGTTGTGCCTTCCATAGAGCAAGCTGAGGCATTGGTTCTTCTCAGTGTGTGTAACAGGATGGTAGCTTTACCGACTCTGCTATTTTGTGTCTTTGTTAGCAGGGTACTGATCCATGGCATGCATCACCAGATTTAAATCAAAATTACGTGCTCAAGGTAATTTGCAATCAGAGTGATCATTTCCATGCACGACTAACATTGTCTGTTTTCTTCAGCTTTCTTTATCTCATCTTTTCCTTTGCCTTTCTAGAGTATATGTAAATCTTATGGTTTAAAACAGACAAGCGCAGTGTTAAAAGGTAAGCATGTTTCATGGCCTCCATGGGTATATTGAAGCCAAAAATCTAGCGGCAGCTAATATAAATTAATTGAGCCTTGCTCTATCGCTTGGATACCTATACAATTAAGGCTAGATTCTATTTAATTGCCAGGTAATATAATTGAAGCATTGAGGAGAAATGTTTGCATTTTGTGGTCTAATTTTCTTTTACAGACAATCGGACATAATCATGATCTTAATCCATATTTTGGATTTGTGTTCTGATGGGAATTATCTCTAGCCGTGCCTATCATAGTATCATTATGTATGCTCCGTTTCTATTCCATCTGCTGTTAAGTCTAGCAATATTGCTTTTTTTTGGTTAGGACTAAAGAGGCAAGAATTGTCCTCTGTATGTATATAAGATGCTGAAATGGAACACCATGGTGTCCGAGCACTATGATTTCAAATGCATCAATTTTATCTAAATTCGAGTATATTTTTTGAAAATATCAGTTTTAGGGTATATAGTCATCTATAACAATTCAAATAAAACGTATAAGTTTGAAAAAATATATTCAAATTCAAAGTTTTGAACGAATTTAGATCACATACTTTGCTGATTTATATATATAATCAGCATATACCTACAATCAAACTATCATAAAAAAAGGAAATTACAATTTGAAATTTAGTTCAAACTTGACATCCAAAAGATTTTAAAATTTTTCGCACACAATACATATATATTTTAAACTATGGTGCATATATATATATATATATATATATATATATATATATATATATATATATATATATATATATATATATATATATATATATATATATATATATATATATATATATATATATATACTTAAGGCACCTAAATGAGGACAAATGTATGATTGATAATTTTTTGAAGTTTGGGTATAAAAATATTTGATACCCTTGATATATTTATGGTAAGTTAGTTTTCAACTCAGTTCTAACTAGTTTGAACTATTGTTGAATTTGATGCGAGTATAGTGAGTATATACCATGAAAGTGGCACGAACTAATTAAATTGAAGTTGAAGTGAATATATATAATGTAATGTTGTGCGCCTTGTATTCGGGTGCAATGCACCAAGAAATATCCTCACCATATGATCTCTAGTGTGCGGCGCTGTAGGAGGTGGAGGAAGTACACGAGCCACTGTGACAGGGTGCAAAGATGGTGTGTGCCTGTGTGGCGAGTGAGGCGTTCAACAGATCAACAGGTTGGGGCCGGGCGATCAGCAGAATATGTGTTGATGAAGGATGGAAGGGGCTTATGTATTTTGGGAGTTAATCGTTGTGTTGTTCTGATATGTCGTGGGTATACTGGTGTTGTACTGGTTTGGCTTATCTGCTCGGGCTGGAGTATGTGAAGTTCTGCCCAGCTTTTATCATTCCATGCAATGCACGTTTTGTCAGTTAAAAGTGGTAATTTCTGTGTGAAAACTAGTCTTGTTGTCAAAACGTGAGCATTTGATCGAACTTATTGTTCGATTTGTTTGACTCAAAAATAAAGGAAACCAACAGTCAGTCTATGGAACAATGGAAAATTTAAAGAGTTTAGGCGTTACCCCAGTACTCCACCCAACTGATTCCTTTTAATTTGCAGAAATTTGATTATTTGCCACCACAAAGAATAGGTTTCTAGGATTTGCCACTCTTAACATTGTAATATGTAATTTGCCACTCTAAAAATTGGTTATGTGGTAACTTGATATTTTGGCCATTTAATTACATTTTCATCACTTTTCGCCCTTTTCCTCACGCGAATTGTCCTTATTACCCCCTCTAAACTTGACTCGTAGTACCTGGCTCGATTGCAATGCATAGCCATCCGATTCCACCACGCCTACACCTAGCTCGCACTATTTCCCTCTAGTTGAAACACTCGATACATCCCCATTCTTCTGGCTTGTTCATTGTCAACAGGGGTGACGGCGATAGCTTCTCCTCAACACTAATGGCGGCTACGTTGCATCTTCTGAGGTAATATTCTGCAGAGCCCCGTTTATAGTGTAGGTTTCCTTCCCATTTGGTCCCCTTTGTCTTCACAGTTGCAATGGATTAAGCGACCACAAAAATTAATCATCTTAAGCCTGATTTGCCCCAAGTCTCGCGCAATAAGCACTAACCCATGAAACCACCCCACACAGCTGCAACTTACCATTACGCTCTCCTGGTCCACGCGAAGGAGGGGGAGGCCTACACTATCGTGCTCCTATACTGGGCTGAGGATGAAGGCGCTGCACTGCCGCTTTGCTGGACCAAGCGGAGGAAGAAGACACCTATGCCACTACTCTACTAAGACCGAGTGGACAAGAAGAAAGCCTGCATCGCCAATTTACTAGACCGGTGTTGAGAGAGAAATAGCTCCACGACCATCGGTTTTGATGTAGTTGCCGGTGCCTGTGTTGTGGCCACGGCTGCTCCTCTTCTGTCGCGTCGTGAGGGAGAACAAGCACAGGTGAGCTAGAATGGTGAGGTTGAGTTGGGTCGAACCAGATAGAGACTAAGGGTCGGGTTTAGAGGGGTAATAAGGATATTTTGTGTGGGAAAGAGGGAGAAATGTGATGAAAATACAATTAACTGGCCAAAATATTTATTTGTCAAATAACTAATCTTTAGGGTGACAAATTATATATTACAATATTAAAAGTGATAAATTTTAGAAGGAAAAATTCATCATATACCCTCTTCATAGATGAAAATCTAGGATATACCCTCCTACATATCCAAATTGATAATATACCCTCCTCCAATCTATTTGCTTTACAAAACACCCTCTTTATACTAATCTGTATAGGTACAAGGTATAAGCATGTATTGTACCGTATTTTGGGACCTAATGTACCCATTTTACCCCCACCCATTTTACCGTAGGTCACACTTATTATGACCAGATCCAGCTCCCATACTTGGAGTGAACCTATGCTCAGCAGCAACTGGAGGAGGGATGGGAAGGTTGACAAAATGGAGAAAGCATGCTGGCGCTACCACTTTGATCATCAATATCAATATACTTTGGTCCATATCAATATGCTTTCCTCATCAAGTTTATCCATCAAGGCCCTCAAACCGGCTTTCAAAGAGCTAATAGTTTGCTCCCAGTACAAGACATAATGAGCTAATAGTTTGCTCCAATACAAAAGGCATTTCTAATACAAGGCATCAACAGTACGAGACCATACAAATTACAAAAGCAAAATAGCTCCAGGAGGTTTCAACAAGACATTAGCTAGCAGTTTTCAACCAATTTCAGTCTTTTCCTTTTTAGGGGTCATCTTCTTCACAGGAGGTTTTGATTGTCCTGTTGTGGCAGGCGCCGGCATGTTTGTTGATGCCCCTTGTGAGGTGCCTTCAGCAACTATTGCTAAAGCTAGTTGCCTGTTAAGTTGACATTAAAAAAGGATGATTTAGCAACATAAGCTAGTTGACTATTGCTAAAACACATATAACTTGCACAATTATTAAGTTGTTTTTACCTTCTAGTGATAGGACCTGGACTGTTTTGTAGAGAAGATGGCAAAGTGATGGACTCCCTAGGTGGGGTGCCAACGGTATGATGTACTTCTCCTTGCTGCTTGCTACCCTTTTTCCTACAAGGCAAAGTACTAAGTTAAGCAATTATGGCACAAAAATGAGTAAAAAAAACATGTCAATTACCTTTTCTTATTAGCATTCAAAGGACACCCATCTGATCTATGTCCAATCTCTCCACATCTCCTACATTTCACTTGTTTTTTGGATGTTGATGACTTGCTTTTCTCTAGGGCCCCTTGAATCCTATTTTTTTAGGCATTCCAGATGCTCTCTTATTTAATGGTGGAAGCAATTTAAAGTCTAGCACTACTTTGGGCCATTAACCCCTACCGCTATGGGTTGCACCACCCTTCATATGTCTGCTCTAAATTTTGCAATCGAGTAAAAGTTGTGCACAAAGAACTCTATGTTTGGTCTTCTTTCTGTTGTGATGAATGCTAAAGCATGTGGACAAGGCTTTCCAGTTGACTGCCATTCACCACAAGTGCAGTCATGTTTGTTGAGGTCCGCAACATGTCTATCAACCTCATGGTTGTCATTTACTTCAGTTACCTCAGCAACATCTTGTGAAGATGCTCCAACTTTGAGATGATTCAAATCTCTAGTCTTCACATTCAACTTTTGTATAATGGCAGGGAGAATATGACCTTGTAACCGCTCCCTATCTTTCTCCTCTTGAAGAATAATTCCTAATCTTGCCTCTCAACTTGTCCGCAAGTTCAACAACTGTAAGTCCTTAAGCCCCTTAATCCAACTGTTGAAATATTCAGCTAGATTATTGTTAATGTAGTCACACTTGATGTCATTTGAAAATCTACATCTCATCCAAAGAAATTTATTGTGTCTCTGCAAATAATTGTGACTTGTGGCATGCCTCAAGTATTATTCCCATGTGGTAGTTAAACTTGTCTTCTCTATATGCTCTTGCAGCTGGCCACATGTGACCAAATACAGGACCATGGAACTTCTTCACAAAATTTTGCATAAGATGGCGGTGACACTCTCTTTGCTCACATGAAGGGAAGACCTTTTGCACCGCATTCTCAAGGCCTTTGCATGCATCGAACAAATAGCAAGTGTGGGAGGAGTTCCAATTGCTTTCTTTAATTGGTCTAGAAACCATGTCCAATTGTTGGTTGTCTCGATTCTATGAACCCAAATGCAACCTAAACATCCAATTGTGGCCATCTAAGGTGTGATGGTCGCTATGTGACCTTTCCATTTCCTACCAAATGTGTAGAATCCACACTTAGGTATGGTCGACAACCATTAAGAAAACCATCTATGCAAGGCTTCAAAGCCATAAAAAGCTATGGAAATAAATCTCCCATCTACTTTCTTAGTACAAATCTCTACAACACTACCGGTGACCTCAATTCAATCTCACTTTGGATCTATACAAGTCCTCAAAACTCTCCTCCCATGTCCCAAAAATTTTGTCAATTGCTCTTTGTCGACCAGCCCACACAGTCTCATACTGCAAAGTGACTTTGTGCTCAATTTCTAGCCTTTCTTGGAGTTCTTTAGCACCTAGGTTTGGATTTCCTCAATGCTTTAACAACTTTGCTAGCAACCCAAGCTGTGACCCCATACTTGTTTTCACTCTGGTGGTCGACGAGCAATTGTGCTCAAATGGCTTCTTTGTCACCTGCACATACAACAAGAAAAGGTTAGTAACAAGAAAATAAGTAGTGCTATAAGTTAGCAACGAGCATTTTAAGTTCGTGTTAAATTTTTAGTACTCGATGGCTCTCCCATCCATAGTTCTATGCGCATTAATTTGCCATAAACACCCTTTGCCCTTACATTTTCCCTTGAACCTTGTCCGATCGATTGGACAAAGTGTATATATCAAATTGACCCTTGATTGCAAACCGCCTCATTGCCTTCCTAAAAGCCTCCATGGTTGGATATGTATCACCGACATTCATCGTTGGATTCTCTTCATCCATGTACTCAATGTCTTCAACAATATTGTCATCAACCTCCATTGATGCATCATTTATCTCTGCCTCAAGTTCGGAGGTAAAGGATTCACAATTGGTTCCTTAGACCTTGCCTCCCTCCTCTCGTCCTCAACCCTCAAACCAATAAACTCATACATCGCATCTTCTTCCAAAACAACATCTCTATCGTCATTTTCATCAACATTAGCATCGATCACAAGTTTAGACCAATCAATTAAACCTTGTGATTCACAAGCATTTATGGAGCAAATTAGTGGGTGACCAGCATCGCTAGGACCTTGATTACATGTGCTTGGTATAGCATTTGGTACATTTTCCTCTATGCAAGTCATAATAAATCCACTGAAATGATCAAGGCTTTTCCCATGAACTTCCACATCCCCAGCCTTGTCCACAACTCTAGCGCAAACACTACTCGTGGTTTCCGAATCAATCCTACCGGAATTTGAAAAGAAAAATCATAAAATTTAGTTAGCGCATCTACTGTCATTCCACAATCGTACTAGCAAGGACCAAGCTATACACACAAAAATACACATGAAGCTAGAAGCTTACTCCACATAAGCCTCCTTTGGATCCATCCTCCTCCTGCAAGCCCACACTGGAAGTTCTGAATTCCCCTTTTACACAAAATACTACATACACAATAAAGATGTAAGGGAATCAAGTTGGAATGAGAAGTTGAGCAGCGGCAGCATCTGCGGCGCCTGGGGGAAGAGAAGGGGAAGGGAGGCGCTGCGTTGTGTTGCGGCATGGGATGGAATCGGCGAGTGGCGGGTTGCGGGGAAGGGGTAGATGATCTCACCAGTCACCTGCCGCCGCTTTGAATCCGCCGCGCCGCCTCGCCTCGGCCGACGGCCGCCTCGCCTCAGCCGCCGGCGCCTCGCCTCGATGCCGCCGTGCGCCGCGGCCAGAGCCGCCACGCCCGCTTTGAGGCCGCCAAGCCTGAGAGCGCCACGCTTTGAAGCACCGCCGGGGAATAGGGTAGCCGGGTAACCCTAGCCCGATGGGGAAGGCAAATGGGGTAACGGGGAATGGGGTAACGGGGAATGGGGTAAAATGGGTGGGGGGTAAAATGGGTACATTAGGTCTCAAAATACGGTACAATACATGCTTATACCTTGTACCTATACAGATTAGTATAAAGAGGGTGTTTTGTAAAGCAAATAGATTGGAGGAGGGTATATTATCAATTTAGATGTGTAGGAGGGTATATCCTAGATTTTCATCTATGAAAAGGGTATATGATGAATTTTCCCATTTTAGAAGCCACTTCTTTTGGGGTGGCAAATAATCAATTCTCTTTAATCAGAAGAGAACAATCAGCAGAGAAGGGTTCCAAGATTGGTCCCCAATCCGACCGCCGGGCGCTCGCGAGCCCGCGCTCGCCGCCGTGATGCTCCGCTTCCAAAACCACCTACTTTGCGCCCTCCGCGCCGCTGCTCATCTCCCTGCCTCCTCCCTTGACCGCCTACTCCTCTCCACCGCCACCGCCCAGTTCGTCGCCGAGGACTACCTCGTCGCCGCCTGCGGCCTCACACCAGCCCAGGCCCTCAAGGCCTCCAAATACATCCCCTACCTCAAGTCCCGCTCCAACCCGGACGCCGTCCGCGCCTTCCTCGCCGACATCGGCCTCGCCAAAGCTGACGTCGCCGCCGCCATTGCCAGGGACTCGCGGCTCCTCTGCTCCAAGGTGGACAAAACCCTAACCCCTCGACTCGACCAGCTCCGCGAAATCGGCCTCTCCCCTTCCCAGATCTCCCGCCTCATCACCATCCTCCCCTCTATCTTTATGCAACCCGCCCAAATCTCCCGCCTCGCGTTCTACGTCTCCTTCCTAGGCTCCTACGACAAGGTGCACACCGCCCTCAGGAGGAACCCCCACCTCCTCGGCCAGAACGTCGAGAATGTGGTCAAGCCCAATATGGCGTTCCTGCAGCAGTGCGGCCTAACTCCTTGTGATGTTGCCAAGGTGTTAGTCCTGGTCCCGCGGTTGCTCACCTCTAAGCCAGATCGCGTGGAGGAAATCGTGGCGCGTGTTGAGAAGCTCGGCATACCACGGCACTCGGGGATGTTCAGGCATGCATTGCAGACAGTCTACCGGCTCAGCCCCGGGAAAATCAGTGCAAAACTGGATTTCTTGAAGAGGGCTATTGGATGCTCTGAGGCTGAGCTGCGCATTGTGGTGTGCAAGTCGCCAAGTGTTCTGGAAATTTCAGAGGGCAATGTGAGCCGCACGGTCGAGTTTCTGAAGGTGGAGGTTGGACTGGAGCCTCAGTACATCATGCACAGGCTGACAATGCTCAACTATAGCACGGAGATGCGGCTGATGCCTCGGCATTATGTCATAAAGGTTCTGAAGGCGAAGGGGCTGGTGAAGAAGGATATTGACTTCTACGCTGCAGTTTGTCTAACCGAGAAGCGATTTGTGGAGAAGCACCTTAACCATTACAAAAAGAGTGTTCCAGGGCTTGCGGATGCTTATGCTGCTGCTTGTGCAGGGCAAGTGCCTGCCGAAATCCAACTGTGAGAGCCTGAAATGGATATGTTCAAGGTCTATTCTTCCTCCCAAGCTGCTATCTGTTGATATGTTAACATGTTACATCATGCTCACGTTAGACAGGTTTTCTAGCGATCTGATTACTTATGCTGTGATTAAAGTTTCTATCTTGAGGGAAGCATCTGAATGATCTAGGTTTGGTGATCTACTGCTCTTTTACTGCTTTACACACTTTATTGATTTTGCCTGCTGCTTGTTAGATAAATGAATGTTTTACCCCCCAGGCTTGTTGTAGCTTGAAGTAGTGTTGTACCTTGTAGACAGTAAATGCTGATGAGGCATTTACTCTCCTGTGTCATCTGAACCTTTGCTTATTTGTTGGTTTCTCCCACATATGTATTCCTGCTGCTAGCTTGTTATTCTATCCGTCAAATACGGATGTTATAGGCAGTTCAACAAAGTAATGCTCCTTGTGAGAAATTATAGTTTGCTTCAAACAGATGTTTTCATTCCTATTATAGCTTGGACCAAGTGAGCACAATTTCTAGAACTGTTTTTAGTTTTAACCATGGGAAGAATTTTTACATGAAGTACATGCACAACACAATTAAAAGATTCAAAGAAGAGCTGCAATTAACAGGAGTTTCTTGTAATTTCAAAAGGTTCCTTTTATTTGGTAACAATTTCCTTGTGCCAATATAGATCTCAAGGTCAACCTAGGGCAGAAGCCACTCCAGTATAGCCAAACATGCTTTAAACTTCACCGTAAACTTTTGGTTAGATATTTTATAAACGAAAGGCAGGAGAGCTGCCTTCATTTCATTGAAGAAGAGAGTACAAATTATAAAGCACAAAGAAGAAACAAACTGTACAAAGAAGAAACAAACTGTACAAAGGCTATTGAGGGAGCCACACTACAGGGGAACTAATGAGGGAATAATTGCTGTAGATGTTTGGCGCCGGCATATGCCTATGAGTGGATGTCGTCCTTGATAATTCGGAGTAAGAAGTCAGGAGGATGTTCAACTTGCTGGAAAATTCTTGCATTTCTTTCATTCCGAAGCCCTCATAGGATAGTCATTATTACTGAGTTGAGGCCGGACTTGGCGCTACTCTTAACATCTGGGCGCTATGTCGTCCATCCACCACTGTAGTAAGTCGGTGTGGTTCCAACTTCCAAGCAGTAGGTTTTACAGTGTCAACTTGAAGCCAATCACCTATTCCATGCCATGCTCGCTGGCAGTAGGTACAACCCAGAAGCTGGTGGATGGTCGTCTCTAGGTTCCTGTAATATAGAGGGTAGAAGTAGTTGTTTGGCCATGAGCGAGCTAGGAGAACATCTGCTGTGAGGATTTTTCCTTGGATTGCTAACCAGGCAAAAAGCTTCCATTTGGACGGAGCCCAAGGTTGCCAGATAAGCTGTTTAAAGGGGGGAAGGACTCCTCCCATGCACTGAAATTTGTAAGCTGAGCTTGCTGAATATTGGCCATCCTGGGAGAAATGCCAAGTCACTGTGTCGTGTGCACCCGCATGTAGTGCAATTGCTGACAATCTGGACCATAAGTCGACATATTCATTGAGCATACTTGGGGTGATCTCGACCGGATGTCCCTTGTCCAATTGTCATTTTGTCATGCATCAGAGACTGTGCTACTTTTCCTTGCAACGATTGCGAATAATTGTGGTGCTATCTGTTTTGGGGAGCAATTCTCTATCCAACAGTCAGTCTAGAACATTAAGATTGTCCCATTGCCAACGGTCATTTGAGTAGATGTGTCGAACATGTCTTTATCATGGGTACTGTGGTTACGCGCACCAAACAGTAAATACTGGGGCTACGGAAGACCTGAGAGGGGTGTTTGGAGTCTAAAATTTAAGAGGGGAAAGGAGAGAGCACTTGAATATATGAAATAGACCTAAGTTGAGATTGAGCATCAGTTATACTCTATACCACTCATCTAGTTACACATATAATGGGCATTTGCCTTGGTGGGCCAATTGAGCTTAGATGGCGGCCACTCCCCAACAATGGGCATTGCAGGGCGTCCTGGTTTTGACCCTAAACCCTATAACCATCCAAGGCGTAAGGCAGTGGCAAAATTTTAAAGATCCAAAACTCCTAGCCTCCTTGTTCAATCGGTTGGCATACTTGCTGCCAATTGACACGGCAGTGACCTTCATGCGTCGATTCGGCCCTACGCCATAACCACGCTCTTCTTAGTTTGTCGATCTGCTTGAGGATGGATTTTGGGACATCTATGGCTGAGAGGATGTAGGTAGGAATGGAGGTGAGTCCGGCCTTCAGGAGTGTTAAGCGTCCACCTTTGGAGATCATAGCATAGGTCTGCGCCAGCCTGCTTGACGATTGCCAACTTTGTCTATTAGCGGCTGCAAGTGCACCTTCCTGAGTCTTCTGATGGATAGCAGCATGCCTAGATATCTCATTGGGCAGGTTTGTCAAGATGTCGTTAAGGTCTAGTCCTTCACACTGAAACAGTACGATGGAGCTCCTGTGAAGTCTGTGCGGAGTCCCGTACTCCCGTGACATCGCCAAACCAGCTAAGTATCTGTACAAGTGCGTCAATTTCTTCCTTCTTCGGGGCGGTAAAGATAGCAGTGTGGTGCCATTGGCATGTTCAACGGCTGGCCCATGGAGACGTAGCATATCTTGATGCCTATGTGCTCACAGAAGGTCTGGAAGGCTGCTACGTCAAACTGCATACCGTTGTCGATGGTGACTTCTTTGGGGACTCTGAACCAGCATATGATATTTTGCCAGAGGAACTTCTGTGTTGTCATAGATGTGATCTTGACACTTTGAGAAGTAGTCGTAGGCTCTGTTCCCCTAGGTGGTCATCTAGGCCACCTAGGCGCGCCCTCTCGCCTTGCCCGCCTTGCCGATTTGGCCCCTAGGCGGCCGTCTAGCCTGCTTAGGCGGCCGTCTAGCCTGCCTAGGCGCTAGGCACCGGTCTGCTGCCCGACTAGCGCCTAGGATAACACTGGTCGTAGGCCACGATGACCCAAATCTACCACGTCTCCTCTCAACCGAACACTTACAAACCCAGAAGAACATGACCTTACAAAGTAGTAGAACAAGCCTAGCACTAAGCTAAAGAAGACCCCTAACATCAAACTAAAGTAGACCGACACTAGCTTAAGGAAGAAAAACACGTGCCTGAATGCTGAACACAAGCCTTCGATATAAAGTAGCAGCATTGGAACAAATTGGCGACCTTGGCATAGTGTGAATGGCATCGATCAGCTCAAGCGTCGGCAGCCTCTTCCTCGATGGTCGCTGGTCCATCACCCTGGAGGTTGATGTTGCCCTTGTCCAAATCACACAAGGCAGCGAGCACGCGATGACGATTGGCATAAGCGGCCCGACAAAGAGGGAGATGAACTTGTGGAGCATATATGTGGAGATGACCGCATTCTCATCGATTAAGCCTAGCTTGTGAGCTAGCAGATCTGTGCCTTGCGAAGGGCAGACATGGCGGTGACCTTGCCGACCAAACAAACACTACGGTGAGGCGAGGCCATGTTCACCTTCTTCTTCTTGTTTGGCTGCTTGACTTGGGGGTGCCAACAAGAGGGGGCACATGCAAGGCTGAAGCATTGCTAATGAAGTCATCTAGAGCGACTTGCACCGTGGGCTGGACAAGTGCCTGTAGCTCAGCAAGCAGCAGGCCATCCAGAGGGGTACCAATGTACCATCCTCGCCTGGGCCCCCATATTTGGTCAAGCCCAAGAAAAGGGTCTGGCCATCCTCGCTGGGCCCCATCTTTGCTTAGGCCCAAGGGGAGGGTCTGGGCCTATTGGTGTTGTGGCCCAGGGCCACCCTCCACATCAGATAAGGATGACTACCACACCATCATCACCTTCGCCATTGGGTCAAGCCTCGTGGGTTGCACCTACAGAGGGAGATGAAGAAGGAAATCTAGCATCTCTGGGTGTAGAGAAAGTTACTTGCATTGGTGCTCAAAATGGCGGCCCCTGCAGTCACGCCTTCCAGCGGTGCACCGAGTTATTTGACCTTTGGCTTCATAGTACTACAATTTATGAATGTGTTTTGAAAATTTGTTTAAGTACATGCATCTCTATCTTTGCTAAGATTTCAGGGTAGTATGACCGGCTTTGTGTGAGCGGTAGATCGGTCGACGATCCGATCGGCTCTATGTAAGCGGTTAATTGACCTCGTAGTAGTCGACCGCCATGTGTTGGCAATCTGACCGATGGAGCGATCCGACCGAGCTGTGTAGCCAAAATCTTTTTTTTCCATAGAGTATGTTTTTAGTGTGTCTCGAGGTTTTAGTCGAGCGGTCTAATCAGACCGATGGACCGATTAGTCCCTATGTGGGCGGTCTGACCGATCTCGTCTGTAACGGCTAGTTTTCTAACCGTTGCAATGGGAATCGGTTTGATCGGTCACGTGTTGACGGTCAGGCCAGTTTAGGCTGATTTTGCTTAAATCATGTCATAACGGCTAGTTTTGCATCTGTGGGCCATAAATACCTAGAATGGCCGATTGGGAGTAAGGTTGATCCTTCTCATTTAATTCTCTTCAGCTAATGTAAGATTCTCCTCTCAATTGTGCATGTATTGCACTTTGTGAATAAGGAGAAAAGTTTCTAGTTGCATGTGTTGTTTCTAGAGGTGGATTGAGTATCCACTTATGTATGTATTGCACTTGGTGAGAGTTAAGCAAGGAGCTTAGAGTATTACTCTTGGAGGTTGCTAACCACTAAACGGCGTGGAGACATTGTGATCCGGTGATTTTTCTCAAGAAGCTTGTGAGAAGGTCTGATGTGTTGTAAAGGTTGGAGCTCACCTACCCGGAGAGGGAAAGAGCTACAACTAGTGATTTGAGGTGTTTGGCTTAATTTATGTAGACGGTCTAATTCGTCTAGATTTACCTAAATGTGGATTAGGAGAAACCAGCAATTTTCCGAACAACACGGTAAAAAGAGGTCGTGTCAATTGTGATTTACATCCTTGTTCTCATTTATATTCTTACAATTTATATTTATAGAATTGTATTGATTACTTATCATCTTATGATCGTAAACCTTGACATTGAATCAAGTCGTTATGTTTGGCTCAAAAATAGAACAACACAATTGATGAAATAATCCAAAATTTACTATTTTAGGCGTTACTTTTTAATCAAGAATAACACACTCGGGGAGATTCCTGTAGCTCGAATAGCCTCACGTTCTCCACCTGTGAATTACCTAGATTAGGTTTCCTTCCCTCCAGGTGGACCTCCCGTTCGGTGGTGCCCTGTGCGAGTGACCTCGACGACCGATTCCTATCGTCTACCATGCAGTGCCGTCGTGGGTCGTGGTAAAGTCGTCTGGGTGGATCTGTAGATCTATAAGGTGATCGGTTCACCCGCTTATTTTTCACTATTCATAAATTTCGTGAACTTTTGGTTTTTGTTGAGCTTTTTGCATATTTGTTTGTATTATATATAATGGGCTAACATATTTTTATATTTTTTAAATTTTTTTAAATTTAATTATATTAAATAAGTCTCTGTCAGCTATAGTATTTTTTTCAACCAGCTATAGTGCTTTTTAGCTATAAACCACTAAAAATAAACCTAAATAATCACCACCAATGACTCACCGATGTTGGAGATGTGGAGTTTCATCACCGGCGACCAAATTTTCCCCTGGTTATTCGGCGGCTGCATCAACTGCTTTTCCTGGCCATTGCTGTTGCTCTCGCGCTGTCTGCCGTCACTCCCAAGGCAGTGGTCCCGTACATGTCCGGTGCGGCCAACATCGGTGAGTCCCCCTTAGCAATAACCTTCCCTTTGTGGCCTTGGAGTTTGTCTCCTATCTTCCGGCGTACTGTCTCTCTCCAGCTGTTGTGGCTTCCCCTATGTCTCTTTGCCTTCTCTGATTTAAAACACGAAGTCCCACAAGTTCAATTCCACCCAACATCTGGCCACGTCAGGGCCGTTTATCCTTCAAAGAAAAAGAGAGTAATAACACACTCAGCAGAAAGAATATACCATCTTTTGAGCCATGGATGTGATTTTTGGCTTAGAGCAAGTACAATAATACTGACTAGGTCGTTTCTAGCGAAATCCACGTCAACACAATTCTATGTGGAAGAGAGAGACAAAAGGAGAGAGGAAAGCTGCCCCTTATATAAGAGGTGACATCTAGCACATCATACGAGGAGAGAGAGACAAACTACCCCTCAGAGCAAGTCCAATAATAGAACCAAATATTTGGCTATAAGTCAAGTTATAAGAGCCAAGTTATACAATAATTTGTCTACAAAAGGTTTTTTATTATTATGTGGTACCATGTCTCACATTCTCTTTCATATTCCTCCTCACATACATTTATTATCTAGGCCCACCACTGCATGAGGCTCCGTGTCCAAATTTGCTTGCATGAGAGCCAAGCTCTCATCTCTCTCCTCTCTTCTCTCATCCACATCAGCAAAAATGCTGACTAACTTGGCTATAAGACCATTAGAGCAAGTACAATAGTATAGCCAACTAATGACTATAACACTTGTCCATTTCATCTATAGCCTTCAAAAAAATAGTTCATACAATAAGGTAGCTATTACAATAACTATTTGGCCCCACGTAAGAGAGTGAAATGCATATTTTTACGTACTACAAACTAGTTGTAATTTAGTAGCAGCTTCCTTCTCTCTCTTCCTTTCTCTCTCGCCACGTAAGATTTGGTTGATATTATATTTGCTATAACTCACGACTAAGCCTTATTGTACTGCTCTTAGAGCAAGTTTAATAAGGTCGACTGTGTGCTAGCTATAAGGGAATCCATGTCAAAGATAATCCTATGTGGAGGAGAGAAAAGAGAGAGAGAGCTGCCGACTCCCATGCAAGAGTCAAAGCTATAGCACAGAAAAGAGGCATTATCCATGCATGTACCCATAGAACTAATTGCTATACCCATGCATGTATTAAATTATCAATACCCATGTATGTATTAAATGATTGAGAGCTCTTGTGGAGACAACTTATAGCCAGCTTATTGTATGAGTTGACTGCATTATTATCTTTTGATGACATGGAAAAGTATTGCATCATTACTTGCTCTCATGCAAGAGGTGACCCCTGATATATTTATGCAAGTATTAAATGTTTGAGTGCTTTAGTAGAGGTAACATCTACTCAACTTATTGTATTAACTACCTCCATATGAGCCACGTGTACTCTTTTGTTTATTTGGCTAGTCCTAAAGGTGGCAGTCACATCTTCTATTAAACTTGCTCTTATGATTTTTGAATCTAGCTGTTCGTAAGGATAGTACGTAGAGAAAAATAATTTTATATGATTTGATCAATATATCAGAATTTAGTATATAAGTATAACGCTATTATAATTTACCTATAAATCTTATTTTGAAATTATACACTGTTTAAAATATAGTTGCTAAGTAAAGCCACGGCCGTTCCGAGTCCGCCCGAAGACCAGCCCCAATCCGACAGTCAGGCGCACGCGACCCCGCGCGCGCCGCCGCGATGCTCCGCCATCAGAACCACCTCCTTTGCGCCCTCCGCGCCGCCTCTCCTCTCCCGGCCACCTCCCTCCACCGTCTCCTCCTCTCCACCGCCACCGCCACATCCTCCGCCCAATTCGTTGCCGAGGACTACCTTGTCGCCTCCTGCGGCCTCACACCAGCCCAGGCCCTCAAGGCATCCAAATACCTCCCCTACCTCAAGTCCTCCTCCAATCCCGACGCCGTCCGCGCTTTCCTCGACGCCATCGGCCTCGCCAAAGCCGATGTCGCAGCCGCAATTGCCAGGGACCCGCGGTTCCTCTGCTCCAGGGTGGACAAAACCCTAACCCCCCGCATCGCCCAGCTCCGGGACATCGGCCTCTCCGCTCCCCAGATCTCCCGTCTCATGGCCATGGTCCCCGGTATTCTTGTCAGCCCCGGCCGGATCTCCCGCCTTGCGTTCTATCTCTCCTTCTTGGGCTCCTACGACAAGGTGGAAACCGCCCTCAAGAAGAACACCTACCTCCTCAGCCGAAACCTTGAGAATGTGGTCAAACCCAACATGGCGGTTCTGCAGCAGTGCGGCCTAACTGCTTGTGATATTGCCAAGCTCTATTCGTGCACCGGCAAACTGTTCACCATGGAGCCAGAACGTGTGAAGGAAATGGTGGCGCGTGCCGAGAAGCTCGGCACGTGCCGCTATTCTGGGATGTTCAAGAAAGCCCTGGTGACCGTCTGCAATCTCACTCCCGGGAGGATTAATGCAAAAATGGATTTCTTGAAGAGGGTTCTTGGATGCTCTGAGGCTGAGCTGGCGGTGTGCAAATCGCCAGGCATTCTTAGTATGTCGGAGGGCAAGCTTGGCCGCACGGTGGAGTTCCTGAGGGTAAAAGTTGGGTTGGAGCCTTGGTACATCGTGCACAGGCCGGTAATGCTGAGTTATAGCATGGAGAGGCGGCTCATGCCCCGGCATTATGTCATAAAGGTTCTGAAGTCGAAGGGGCTGGTGAAGAAAGACATCGACTTTTACAATGCCGTTACTGTAACCGAGAAGACATTTGTACTGAAGTTCCTTGATCGTTATAGTGAGTGTGTTCCAGGGCTTGCAGATGCTTATGCTGCTGCTTGTGTAGGGCAAATGCTTCCCGAAACCCAACTGTGAGAGCTTGAAATGGAGATGCTAGGTTTTGAGGAGGCGGCATTTCGAGTATGGCCTTGATTTTACTCGGGTAGGTCCATTCTGTGTCCCAAGCTAGTGTTGATACGTTAACATTTTACATCTTGGTATCTCTGAAGCGTTTGGTTTGGATGATCTAATGTTGGTGGTCTTTTGTTCTTCTTTTCCTTTTTTGCACACCTTACAGATATTTCCTGTTACTTGTTTAGATAAAGGAATGTTTCCCCGGTCTTGTTGTTGTGCTGCTAGCTTTGATATGCACTTGCTTTTTGGGTTGAAACTTTGCAGAAACTAACCTGAAGGAATGATGAATACGTGGAGTTGTTGAATTTTTCTTTTCCAATAAAATGGGAGCCCGTTGAGCTCAGTTTCATGAGTTTGAAAATGACAAAACGTAAAGAATTATTTATTGAGATTTTGTTTGGTTGAGCAGATTAAGAATGACCGAATGAGGATGACTGCAAAGAAGTAAAATAGTGGATATGAAGGTAGTCATTGATCTTGTGGTTTCATTAATGGGTAAGAGAAGGTACAACCTGAAAAGGAATAGGAAATAATTTGGTAGGCAGTGAGTTATCCTTATCCCGTCAATAAGTACCAGTCACTTCAGTGTTTCGGTGTGAAAACTGGTCTTTTGTTGTCAAACAAGTGAACATTTCATTGAAATCATTCTCACAAAGGGAAAAATCATTTTTCAGTTTTGTTTGATTGAAATTGGAGCCTAAATTATAGTGTTAAAAAAAAATTGTGGGCAGCTAACTATTTCAACATAATAGTCTGGCCTAACAAAATCTAGAAGGGAATCACATGTTTGACATGAATCATGCTTATCTTTTTTTTTTCCAAACTTCTATTTGCTATCATCACCCACTTTATTTTGTCATTACTCGGTAGTACTAGTCACTAGCCGTTCATATTCTTTTTTTGAATTGTAACACAATATTTTAGGGGCAAAATTGAATATATGCGACTTCAAAAGATGGTACTTTCAAAAATGTCACTCTAAAACATGAAGTTGGAAATTTGCCACTCCAAAACTTGCCTCTTTGGATTTTTTGCCACTTATGGACATTTTTGCCCTCTTCATTCTTCCTCCCGGCAGGCCGTACCTCCGCTTCTCCAGTGAGCTCCAGCCGCACTGCCTCCTCCTCGTCACCGCCATGAGCCGCACTGCCTCCTCCTTGTCGTCGCCATGAGCCGCACTATCTCCTCCGCTGCGAGCCACACCACCGAGGTGCTGCCGTCGTGAGCCATGCGGCCTTCTTCCCCACCGTGTGTTGGATCCGAGGTCACCGTTGTGGATTCGGCTCGTCGTCGTTCTCGAGCTCGCCTCGCCGCGAGGTTGGGAGGAAGAAAGAAGGGAGAAGTAGGGGCGCGGCAGAGGAACGGTCAGCTGCAGCATCTCGGTGGTGCAGCTCGTGGCGGAGGAGACGATGCAGCTCACGCAGTGCAGCTGCAGTTCGCCGGGGAAGCGGAGGCGCAACCGGCCGGGAGGAAGAAGGGATGAGGGAGGGCAAAAATGTCCACGAATGGCAAAAATCCAAAGAGGCAAGTTTCGGATTGGCAAATTTCCAATTTCATGTTTTAGAGTGGAATTTTTCAAAGTATAATCTTTTGGGGTGGACAACGGCCGCGCTGGGCTCATGACGTAGATTGTGCGGGAGTTCGAGACCGCCTACAACGCCCTAACCGGCACCGAGGTGGCCACCATCACGTCCGTGGTGCAGCTCGAGTTGCAGGACCTCGCGCAGATCATGCAGCACGTGCAAAAGATGACCGGCGCTGCGAACGTCCGGATCAAGACTCTCATTAACCTGGAACTCATTGCCGGCTTCATTGTGTAGTACAGCCGCGACGGCTCCAACCTCATCGACATGAGTGTCCGGAAGAAAATCGAGGAGATCACCGCCGAGTTCGAGATACTTGCCGTCACCCTCAACGTTTGATCGGCTTCCAAACCCTCACCACGGCGTCACCTTGATGCTTAGGTCCTTTTCTGTTGTCTCTTCTTACTCTTGTGATGCATATCACTCTCATGATTGTTGAATGCTTTGTAAATGTTAAGGGGGCAAAACAATACATAGTTGTATTCTAGAATTTGCTTGTGTGCTTATCTTGGGTTCAAACTATCGAGGGAAATTTTGTGGAGAAGCAAAAAAGCAAGAGGTAAAAACATGAAAGTGTATAGTTCAGTCCCATTTCTCCTGGGAAAGCGACAACTTCGGAGGAGTAGAAAGCCTTGCGCAGTGCAAAAGAGGAAAACATCTTGAAATTAGCTCGGAAATGTGGGAGCAAAGGAAAGAATTGGGGAAGACAAGAAAGAAGATTTTGTTTGCTATGGTGACAATTTGTGGTGTTGATTTGTCCTAATTTTCTTGGAAGATTGTGACAACTAGGGGCAAAGGAAGAGTCCATGTATACATAAGCTGTGCATAACCACAGGGATGGAAGACCAAAATGGGTAGATGCGTTTATGCATTCTAATTTGGAGGGGAATGGTTCAGAAATCAGAATGCTGATGCTATCATTTCAGTCCATTTCAAGGCAAATGGCAAATGACTGACTCAAATGTTTGGAGTTACATTATTTCGTGCATCAGGATTTTGTAATCATAGAATACTGTTCTTAAGCTGCAAATATGTCAGTCTCATTAATGTGAACTGTCGGTTTGATTTGTGACGGTTTTTCATCCTTTTGCAGCTGCTACTGTCGTAGCGAATTGCAAGACTCAGCAAGCATGTTGGTCTTCACCTTCAGACCCGAAGATGCAATGGAGGAGACTTAAATACATGTCGAGGGACATTCTTTTCTGTATTTTTGCTTTTCCATTTTTTGGCAGGAGCCAATGTAATTTATTTCTGTTTTTGTTGCTTAACCTTGTAATATGTTTCAAATACTCAACTATAGCGAGTTTGCTCCTCCAAGTTCCAGTAGTGAAGTTTACAGTATGTACCCGCGGATAGAGTTGTATAGATGTGTACAGAAATGTGGCATTGTTGTCAACCGGCAAATAAGATCATGTTGTTCACGCATTCCCTTTGCTTTTGACTTCAAGACACGTTGATGTTTTTGTTCATTCGCTGATTGTGTCTCCGAAACTACCAAGTTTTGCGCTGTGCTCTGCCGCGCTGCTCTCGGATCATTCGCGTTGTGGCCCGGGGATTTCTTCGTTTTTTTTTTTCTGAAATGCTTAACTATGGCCATGACGTGTAACAAAAACCCGTCTGGCATCTGGCGGACTGGTAAGAGTCGCGTGCGCCTGTACAATTGAGGTCCATGCGTAATGCAACTATGCAATTCATAAACTAGCATGTTAGCACATGTGGGGAAGTTCAAAGGAGCTTAATTGGCTTGTGCTCTATGGGCTGCAGAGGCCGGAGGAGCTGTAATGGTTAATCACCCTAATTGAAAAAAAAAAGGAGGTATAAATTGTGAGCCGAGGTACTGCTGTTGCAGGTTATGTCCGGTCTGTAATACCTGCGTACTAGCCTTTAATCTAGATAATGCTAGCAAGGTTGGGATAACAGGTGCTGAGCATTATCTAGATTAAAGGCTAATTAAGCCTACTCGACAACTAGGATCCGTGGCGCAATGGTAGCGCGTCTGACTCCAGATCAGAAGGTTGCGTGTTCGATTCACGTCGGGTTCAAAACCCCGATCCAAACGGATCTCATTTTTCCTTTTTTGCCTTACTTTTCTTTTAATTCTGTGCAATCTCTACCGTCCATCCACCACTAATCATCCCCTGCCAACTATCCCAACCGTCCAAACCCACAAATCAATCCATCTCCTCCCCTATCCCCTTCATCTCCCCCCTCTCCCCAGCCCACAGGCGCTGCGAATTCTCAGGGCTATCGCCATTCGCCAACCCAACCACGCTCCAATCCAATCCGATGCAACTCTAAAAATCTCTCCTTTAAACCAACCCAATGCTCGCCTACCCAAACACTTCGAGCCCATGGCCGCAGCGGCACCCGCCGTCCCCCAACCCGGGCGCCGCCGCCGCCCCCCGCCACGTGGCGCTGGCGGTTGCTGCCGCTGCCAGGGGTAAGCGGCGGGGCCCGGACGCTGCGGAGGGGGCAGACGCGGCCACGGAAGCGGCGGAGCTGGTTCGGTTCTTCCTGCGGAGGACGGGCGGCGGCAAGGATCGGCTGGTGGCCGTGCTCGACCGGCACGTGAAGGTGGTCCGCACCGAGCACTGCTTCCTCCTCTTCGAGGAGCTCGGCCGCCGCGACGCGTGGCTGCAGTGCCTCGAGGTGAGCATACCTAAAGAGCCTAACGCCACGCTCCTGTTTCCCTACACGCCTTTGATTTGTAGTTTGGGCTGGATGCTTTGCACATTACAAACCTTAAATTAGGATTTGTCTACATGAATCATGAGCCAGTGCCTGTTTCCCTGTATATGCTTGATAATCTAGTGTTGGTACTAGATGTTTCTCCAGTCATTTTGATCCTCCAAAACAATGAGGGACTGTGAACAACTCAACACCTAGCTCTAGTTCAAGAAAGACCAAATCTTGCCATGGATTCTTTTCGATATCCTTAACTTATTTGTGAACACAATTCTAATCTCATTTAACTTAACTATATGTATGCATTAATGTATTAATCCCCTGATTATTCTCATGCGTAGCATTTTAGCTGCGCTTGTGGATTAACAAGAGACGAATTTTGAAGTTGCTGTGTTATTTCTACTAATTCATACTGCATCCGTGTTTTGCTAGGTTTTCAGATGGATGCAGAGACAACGGTGGTACGTTGCTGACAACGGCATCTACTCCAAGTTAATATCTGTGATGGGAAGGAAAGGCCAGATACGGATGGCTATGTGGCTATTCTCCCAGATGCGGAGCAGTGGATGCAGGCCAGACACGTCCGTGTATAATTCTCTTATTGGTGCGCATCTGCATTCACGAGACAAGAGTAAGGCTTTGGCGAAAGCTCTCGGCTATTTTGAAAAGATGAAGAGTATAGAGAGATGCCAACCGAATATTGTGACGTACAACATTCTCTTAAGAGCTTTTGCTCAGGCTAGTGACACAAAACAGGTGGACATTTTGTTTAAGGATCTGGATGAAAGCCCAGTCTCTACTGATATTTATACATACAATGGAGTGATTGATGCATATGGGAAGAGTGGCATGATCAAAGAGATGGAATCTGTACTACTGCGGATGAAAAGCAAGCAATGCCGGCCAGACGTGATCACATTCAACATACTCATAGATTCATATGGCCGAAAGCAAGCATTTGATAAGATGGAGCAGGTGTTCAAGAGTTTACTACGATCTAAGGAGAGGCCTACTCACCCAACATTTAATTCCATGATAACAAATTATGGGAAAGCAAGACTCAGAGAGAAAGCAGAGTCTGTACTTGAGACGATGGATGAGTTAGGATTCAAACCGAATTATGTCACACAAGAATGTCTTATCATGATGTATGCATATTGCGATTGTGTCTCAAGGGCCCGGCAGGTATTTGATGAGCTTGTAAGCTCACAAAATAATATCAACCTATCTTCATTGAACACGATGCTTGATGCCTACTGTATGAACGGCTTGCCTATGGAGGCAGATCGGCTGTTGGATACTGCAATTCAAAAAGGAGTTGTGCCAGGCGCTTCCACATACAAATTGCTTTACAAAGCCTACACCAAGGCAAACGATAAGAAGCTTGTCCAGAAGTTGCTCAAGCGAATGAACAAGCAAGGTATTGTTCCAAATAAAAAGTTCTTTCTGGATGCTTTGGAAGCATTTGGCACCTCTGAGAAGAGACCCAGGACATTATCCACCTCAAACTCTGCAAGCAAGCCAAATATGGATTCTGCAAGCAATTCAGAAACAACTACTTCAAGCAAGCCAAATATGGATTCTGCTAGCAATTCAGAAACAACTACTTCAAGCAAGCCAAAGTTAAGCTTTTGGCAAGTAGCTGCTTGATGGGGGCGCTAAGTTCTACTTCTAACAAGCTCGTTCTCTGAACTGCCTGACACCATAACTGAACACAATTGATTTACACCTGAAACTGTGTGTACCAGTATCTTTGGAGTTATGAGCAATTGTTTTGCTCCTAACCAGGTTTGCTTTTTTTATGAAAGTTGAGAATCTTTCGTGCTTCGGCAAAGGTTGCTTCTAGATTTCATTGTTGTGTTGTAAAATCAGCGTAGCCTGGCGATCGGTGCCCTTGCTATTGTTACTTTTTGCTACTGGTGTCTTGCGTGTGCTTGAGAGGTAATGGTGTCCCTCATTGCTGTTATCGCCGGGTGCGGATGTTCTAATAGTTTATTATGCATGAATTATGATTAATTGGGATGAAGAGGTTCCCAAAACCTGGTCCTTGTACATCCGGGCGACGCAGTTTTGCCACTGAAATGGAGTAGCATGCATACACTGATACACAGCATGAAGGTTTACACAAGAAAGCGTAACAAAAAAAACATATGATAATGTTCACTGATGTAAAAACATGTTCCATTGTCTAAGAGATCAAAAAATAGTACAAGTACTCATGTTAATTCAAGAGTTCCATTGGACGAATGGCATGAGTACAATTTTTTTGCGAATCCTGATGGCCCTCAAATTATTGGGCAATCCTGAAGCAAGACAAGCCTTATGATGTTCATGAAGACAGCGGGCAAAAACTGTGATCTTCAGCTACTACAAGCGAAGCGAATAGCTGCATTGTTCATAACATTTTAAATCGAGTAAACCGTTTGCTTGTGTGTCAGCCTCGTGCATATCGAGCTCAAAATTGTGCCATCCCCTAGTGTAACTGACAGTCCTACAGGATACAAGGGTTCAGGATCCAGATGACTCTCTCTACCATCCCATCGCCTGCAGCTCAAAGCTTCTCAAGAACTATGCACCAGTTGGATTTGTCGTAGAATTGGTCAACAATAGCTGCATTGCTTATACCAGCAACTAACCTGAAATGATGACAGTCAATAATACAAGATATTTCCAATTAAAAGACCGGAGATATAGCTAAAGGAAAAGAATGCATGCTACAGAAATGCAAGCAGTTGATCCTGTAGATCATTATTTCTTTTTTTAAATGACTATTGTTACTTGATACAACTGCAATTACAACATGATAAGGAAATGAACTGACAAGAACCTATAAGCATGGCAACAAAAAACTAAAGGCACCCTTTGTGGAGAATCTCTAATCTAGAAATATTCAATAAAAGAACGACCGTATAATTAAAGATATCAATGTCATCAATTGCTTGTAAAACTGGCATTTCCCATTTAGTCACTCCATTGTTTATGTGACCAAACAAACAAGCTGATATGGCTTGAGTATGCTGTACGCCAATATCTCGAGCACAACAGCAAAAATTCTCAAAATAACACCATGAAATGGGAAGTTTGTATGGCATCTCTACTATAATGATTAAAAAATATAGGGCGCGACTCAATATCTTCACTTGTGCAGGCTCATGAAAAAGAGAAGAAACACAAAGAAGCTTCTTCATGTGAATGTTGAGGGTAAGAATACTCCACCTTTGAAGCTCTCCTTCAACAAAAACATGGTAATACCGGTTGTAGACCACTGCACCCTTCTTATCATCTTTCTTTGCAAATCCATTTTCAAGAGCAGCAGCAGATGCACCACTAATTTCAGCTCGGTGAAATGGTAGATGCCAAGGAACAAAGTACTCCTGCTGGGTTTTGTCATTCTCATCAATACTTAAAGAACTACTACAAGCTACAATGGTCTTATCCTCCAAACCATTATAACTTATTTTCAATTGATCATCAGTTTGCTTCACAATACCTGTGTCTTCATCACTCTCATCAATGCTTTCTAGCACAGTAGTGGACTGGTTACGCACCGGAGGACTGCTAGGATCAACCCACTCTTCATTATACTTCTGACAGAGGGGAGTCCACTTGTTAAGAAGTGACTTGTCTTCCTGCTCCACAGCCCAAACAGTGATGAGCACAAGACCACCTCTCTGAACAACACGGATCAACTCTTCTATGGCCTTCCTCCGCCTATCCTCAGTACTTAAATGATGCAACACTGCAATCGAAATCGCCGCATCACCAAAATTTTCCCTGTATGGGAGGTTGACAGCATCAGCAACCAGCACTTCATGCCCTCTCCTTGCACATATTTCTATCAACGGCGGGCTTATATCACAGCCTATGTAGAAACAATCAGGATTGAAGCCCAAATACTTGCCATTACCACAGCCAGCATCCAGTATGACAGACCCTGGCCTCAAGGAATTCAAGAAACCAGCAACCTTGGGCCATTTTGCAAACCGTGTTGAGCTGAAATGCGGAGCTATAGCATCATAGACACGATGAACGTACTTCTTCTCAATGTCAGGAGTGGACTGAACACTTGGGGAGCAGCCGCGGTTCCCCTCGGCAGGCACTGTCTCCTGAGCTTCCAAAATTTCATCCGACCTCATGGGATTGTTGGTGCCAATAATTTGGTAAGTTGGCTTCCAACAAAAGAATTCTTTCCGTTGAACGCTTAAACTATATGAATTAGGTGCACAAATTACTTGGCGAGGGCTCCTTGTTGCTATCCTCCACAATATTTGTATCATGCAAAACCTACGGGAACAGGGGTGGATCTAAAATTTTGGAACATATAAAGCGCTATTAGTATTCCACCACGCAGCAAACAAATCCGCAGCAAACTGCATGGATTGGAGTATCCATCCCAGAAAGAAAGAATTGTATGAGATTTCTCGCAGCAAAGAATTCCCCAGGACAAAACTCGCTCTTAGAACAATAATCCAAGCAAGCTAGGGCTTCCTTACCAACGAAAGAAGAAATCAATCTGGAACTCCACTCCACGCCAGTCCAGTACAGCGGAGGAGGAGGACGCCTATTCCTTTGCTTTGAGGTAGCAGCCTGCTCCGGTGGAAGGAGCCTGGAGATGTGTTCGGCGAGGAGAGATGATGTTAGCGTAAACGGGGAACTGGAAGCCAATCGCCGCTGCCGTCGCGAGGGAGGGAGAGGCGGCGGCGCTGGGTGTTGCGGCTCGGCGGCTAGAGAGAGACGGTGGGGAGGCCGGAGGGGTTTCAGGTTTGGTTGGGGCCTTGGTGAGTAATCAGTATCTTTTTTTTTTTATAAGGAGTAATCAGTACGGAGGGACTAGGGAGAGGTGAGAGGGCCCGGTTGCTCCCAATTGGAAAATGGGATCTATGATATAGAGTAAAGTCCATTACCGGTCCTTAAATTTTTTATGCTGTGTTATTCTGGTCTATAAACTTTTAAAGTATGTCATCCCGGTCCTTAAACTTTCAAAGTGTGGCAATATCTTATGTAGTTGTAGCAGTGAACTTTTTATGCTGTGTCATTCCGGTCCATAGACTTTCAAAAGAAATTGCCACACTTTGAAAGTTTAAGGACCGGGATGACATACTTTAAAAGTTTATGGACCAGGATGACACAGCATAAAAAGTTTAAGGACCGGTAATGGACTTTACTCTATGATATACATGAGTTTTAGTACCACTGAAATAATTTGGTACACCTTAATACCATTAGAAGAATATATAGTTTAGTTATTTATCATTTAGTCTAAACTGTCGTGAAGTGAGACCATTTTGCCTTTCATTATACTCCATTCAGCAAGCACCGAACCCCTTGGCGTTGCACTTCTCTCTCTCGAAACCTAGCTCCTAGGGGTGAACCTAAGTGTGGTGCCATTAGAGTTCTAGCCAGCGATTGAAAAGTCCCCAAATTTCAAAAGGAATTTTTTTCTTGATTTTTTGCTGAATTTTTGGTTGAAATCTGAAAACTTTCCTTTTCGGGAAAGTCTTCCTTCTTCCCGCTTTCCTTTTGGTCAAGCGCCGCCTCTTCTCGGCGCCTTCTTTTTCTCCGCTTCACCCGCGCCCGACGCCGCCTCTCTCCTCACGGCTGCAAGCGCGCCCGCTTTCTCCTCGCTGCGGGCGCTCAGCTCGCCTCTCGCGCGTGCGCCGCGCCAGCAGCCTCCGGACCACAGACACTCGCCGACCTCCGGCCCGGCCGCCCTCTCCCGGGGCCGCGTTGTCGCCTCCTCTCGCCTCGTCTCGCCCTGCGCCTCCTCCTCGCGCCCTTCTCCTCCGTGGCGCGGAAGCGCCGCCATGCTCGCGCGCTGCTCCCGTCCGTCGTGCGCCCGCATTCATTGCCGCTCGTGGCTCGCGCCACCCCACGCCGCGCGGAGAGACGCTGAATCGCTCCCCGCCTCCCTACGACCGCTGACGCTATGCCCGTGTTTTCCCCTCGGATTCCACTCTCCCGCCGGGCATATAAGCCCCTCTCACTCCCTCACACTCCTTGGTTCTCCGACTCCCCACCACTCTCATTCGCCTCCCATCGCTCCCGGCCTCCTCCCGAGCTACCAATTGACCCCGCGTCCCTAGTCGCCGCCCATTGTTCCTGCGCGGCGACCCCGTAGCTCAATCTACTTCTCCACCCTCCGTTTCTCAATTGTATTAGCCTGCAGCATCACCACGGTGTACTAACTTCTTTGGTAAACTCCGTTTGGCGGAGACTCACCGCAGCTCTCGCACCGCCGACCCCGCCGCCCAGCCCGTGCTCCCGTGGCGCCCTCCTCGAGGCTCCCGACCACGCCGCCACCGCCGTGTAATTCCCAGCTCCTATCCGTGAAACCGCCGCCATCGGCCCCTGCGCGCGGCGACCTCCTCTTCGCCAAAAGCCGAACTTCCCTTTCCACTCCCGCTTCCCATTAGCCCTCGCCTCCTAAGCCCTAAAATGAGTTCTCTCTCTAAGGGCTACCTTGGTACCTTTGGTCGACGCCGGCGAGCCCTGCGCCAGCCGCCGCCGCCGCCGCTCTACCTCGGGTGCATCAGTAGCGCCGGAGGTTGAAGACGACGATTTCCGCGACGTGGCCCCTTGCCGCCCGTCCCATCTCGCTCAAGCATCTAAGCTTCGCCGTCCGATCCGGCCGTCGTCGCCGCCGCCCTCTTCGCTTCACACCGTCCGATCCTCCTCCCGCCTTGATCCGGCCGTCGCGCGCTGCCACCTCGAGGCCGCCCGCCCGCCACGCGGCGGCCATCTGCATCGCATGGGCGCGACTCGACTGGGCCGCTTTCCCCTCGGCCCACTTCCTCCGCGTGCGCTGCGCTTGAAATCCGCCGGCCGCATCAGAGCACTGGGCCGGCCCTTCACTGTTCATTTGATTTTTCCCGGATTTTCTAATTTCCAATATTCCGAAAACTCAAATAAATCCTAGAAAATCACGAAAAATCCCAAAATTCCCAAATTTCACCACTTTGCTCCAAATATTATCCTGCACTCTCCGTGAAATCCATTTCACAAATACATCCCAGATAAATTCCTAAAATTCCATTTGAAGGATTTATGCATTTTACTCCTTTTTAATTAGTTTATTTTTTCCTCGCTTGATTAGTCTCAAGCTGGACTTATTTGTTTTACGTGTTTGCGCTAGTGTCGAAGATCCCGAAAGTTCAAGTGCGATCGCGCAGATCCGACGCTTCTTCGTTCGAGCTACCGAGATCATCCGGATTGACGGCAAGTCCCAAATCCTTTGATCATGTTGTATCCCATGCCATTTAATTACGTTATTATGCTATTTGCATTATGCTATTTGTGAAATGTTAATTCAAAGTAAAATATAATGTTAGAATGACATGTTATATAGTTAAACCTACCACCGATAAATGCCCTATTAAATTTGTTGCCATGCCTTTGTAACCCTAGAAATAATTATCTCATTAATCTATATAATCAGAGGTTATTATTATCATACAAAGTCTTTACACTAATAAGGTCGTGGCAATGAGCCAACAGATTTGTAAACCCGACTCTAAGGTAGGGTGGTATGGGACACCGTATCTTAGAGCTGAGAGTGCCACAGTGCACAAGGTAGGGTAAGGGGAGTTTGTGGTGCATCGCAAGATGATTATTCACCCATCTCTTACCCTAGGATTGAAGGAAGGGGAGTTTGTGGTGCATCGCCAGATGATTATTCACCCAACTCTTACCCTAGGTTGGGTCGCGGCCCGTAAGGTTGTGGGCCATGTGAAAATATAAGGATCAAACCCTTACGCCGAGCAAATGTCATAGTGATCGCCAACCACGGTGTTGACTTGTCAACCCCGGTTTAGTACCGCTCAACTTAAGTGAAACCCGCATTGGGAGTCGGTGCAAGACAACGATAGGTCCTCACAACTCGGGACCGGCGTTCGCGAGGGCCAACGAACGCCCGAGGATGTGCGGGATTATTATCTATCGGGTGGAGTGTATACCAAGGGTTGAGCAAATGAAAGACCTGTTCCTTAACTCACCATGAGGGTTAAGGGTGCGTGTGGGTAAAGCTGAGCAAACTCGCAGAGTCAAATAAATGGTATTCGAATACGCCGTGCTCCTGTTATTGAGCCGTGTCACTTGGTGATTCCAAAGAATAAGCTTAAGTAGTTTTGTACATATTTGAACTTGACTAGTTGGTTAAAGAATTCTTTGTGAAAACCCCTGAGTTCTTAAGAAGTAGTTTTGAGTCCATTTTATAAAATGCTTGCAAATAAAACTGCATCCACTCAAAGTTAATAAACCAAATATATTTCCCCTCCTTTGATGTTCCGTGCATGTAGTAGGTTAGGATCCTTTGGGATTTGCTTGAGCGGTTGTTGGCTCACGGCTTGCTTTTGCTTTTCTTTAGAGGATCAAGACGAAGGTGAAGGTCTCCCCGTCGAGGACGTCCCTGAGGGTCTCTTCTTCGACGAGGACCCGTGGCTTTAGGTCTTCGCCGCGCTCAAGCGGATCTTGGAGCTTCTGTAATGTAATTATACTTTGGGCTTGCACGCCCCGCTGTCAAAGTTGGATGTTATTCCATATGTGAAATATATGCTGGACTTTGGTTGTAAGCATGCAATGGTATACTTTGCGCGACGCCCATAACTGTTCATGCGTGAATAGTTACGGAATGCCGTGTCCGTACGCGCCCCTGGAAACGGGGGCGTTACAAGAAGTGGTATCAGAGCAGGCTCTCTGACCGTAGGTTAAGACCTAAGGCAAACTAGGAAGCGATTTTATCGCAAAACTTAATTTAAGCCATAAAAAGGGTTTACGAAAAACATAAGTATTATTGCTGTCTTTTCCTCTCTTGTTGCTACCTTATCTATCTTAGTTTTCTTCTGCTTAAGTTTTCCTTTTGCAAAATGTTTATTGCCCCTCTTGTCTAGCTTCAAAATTTCGCTTCTCGGCAGCTGGAGGAGTAGCCGTTGTTCGCTAGACTAGACCGACTCGAGTAGTAGCAAGACTTTTGTAATGTAAAGCAGTGCAATCATGAACCCTAAGTGGATTGTGTACCACCGCATATCGTAAATCTATGTTCATTATCTTGTATGTTGTTTGCTTAATTATCGTGAATCCTCTCGCTCAAAGCTTTCTCCTGTCCCCTTTCGCTCTCGTTCTTACCTTTTTCATCCTATACTTACCCTGAAAATTCGATGTCTTACTTATCCCCTCTTGATTGCCAAAGCCGCTGCAAAGCTGACTTCAAGCTCCCGAATTGGCAGATGGATCCGGCAGAGCAGAGTGGTCAGACCAACGGGCAGGGTGCACCTGCCACAGATCAAGCCACATTGGCCAGAGTGATAGCAATGTTGGAGCAGAATCGACATCAAGGAGAGCAAAATATATTACGAGTGTTGGATCAACATGCCAGATTGATTGAACAGATTGCAGCCAGATCTCCGGGAATTCAAGGTGGAAGCAATGTTCCTCGGGAGGGTGCACCAATTTCCACCCGATGGGCAGACTTTATGAAAACACGTCCACCAGTCTTTTTCACCCCAGCTGACCCCATAGTAGCTGAGGATTGGCTCGTGGACGTGGAAAGGAAACTTGACACTGTTCAATGTGATGATAAAGAAAAGGTGTTGTATGCATCCCATCGCTTGCGGTGCGCCGCAGAACAGTGGATCAACTATCAACGCACACCGCAGTAACGTAGAGAGTAGTTGGGAAGAGTTTTCCAATGCCTTCGCAAGGCTCACATACCGATGGCATCATGGAGACTAAGCGCGAGAATTCCTAGCGCTTAAACAAGGTGGACGACCGTTATGGAATACTTACATCAATTTAACCACCTATCCGATTTGCTCCGAGGATGTTGACAATGAGGATAAGAAAATGAGCAAGTTTCGAGCAGGACTGCAACAGCCATTGAAGTTCCATATCTCATCCATGAAGTTCAAAGACCTGCACGATATGGTGAACAGCCTGATTACTTGAAAGAGGCTAGAGGTGAAATGGAAGATTACAGAAGCGCAAGCGGGCACAAATCTCGCCTTCTTCGCATAGTGCCCAAATAAGCAAAACCTCGGATCATTCTCATTCCAATCCCAACCTCACGTCGCTTGTGAAGCTACCAAGAACCGGCCCGACAATCTCAACGATGCAGCTTCTCCTTTACCCTTCGCCACCAAGTGCCCCACTGCAATGGCAAGCATCTCGCTAGCACTGTCCACGAAGGACGGATGCATGTTTCCATTGTGAGAGACTGACACTACAAGCATCGGTGTCCCGTGAGGAGTTTGAAATCGATGCAGCTAAACTCCAATTCCAAAACCAGCGGCAGCAGGAAACAAAGTCACAGTCAGGCTCTGGCACCCCCGAAGGAGGCTCTCTGCAGATCAAAGCAGATGGACCTCAATCACCGGCAGCACCGCGAACTTTACATCTGCAGCGTAGCAAAGGTCATACGAGACCCACGTTTTACGCAAGAGTAAATCATGTGTCCGCAGAAGATGCAACTGAAGCTAGTGATATCATTGCCGGTATGTTCCCAATCAACGCCATACCGCATTGATTTTATTTGACCACGTGCAACACATTCGCTTATTTCAAAGAGTTTTGCTTCAAGAAATCGGTTTCTTCGTTTCATTGCCAAGACCTTATGTGGTTGAAACCCACGAGTTAGAATGAAGTCCTCGGTGGTTGTGCGGGACTTAATATAAATCCAAGGGGTAGATTTTAGAACAGATTTATCATAGATTAGACATGTCGTGGCTAGATGCCATTTTGGGCATGAACCGTTAGCCAAGAATAAAGGCAAGGTAGATTGTAAGATCAAAACAGATCCTTGGTTAAGCTCAAGGTCGAAAGTGATAGTAGAGACAGATCGAGAGGTATTGAAGGATGCAAAAGACGCATGATCAACATGATAACAGCCCCACTGAGCAAGTGCCGAGTACAAGAGTACCGATGTGTTTCCAAAGAATTGCGAGCAGACCACGACCGACAAGTAGAACTTGCCATAGAATTGATTTCGTGCACAAAACCAATTGCCAAGCATCGGTCACGAATATCACCAATGAGTTGAAAGAGCTAAAGAAGCAATTAGATGAATTACAAGAAAAAGGAATTCATACGACCGGGTGTTTCACCTTGGTCGCCCCGCTTTATTTGTGAAGAAGAGCACAAAGAGCATTTGCACATGACATTAACTAGATTGAGAGAACATCACCGTATGCCAAGTTCGATAAATGCAGCTTTGGCTAAAAGAAGTTGCTTTCTTGGGTCATATTATATCGGAAGATGGAGTCAAGGTTGATCCGAAAAGATCGCAGCATTATAGAATGGAAACAACCCAAGACGATGATGAGCATGAGAAGCTTTCTTGGATTGGCGGGATATTATCGTCGATTCATAGAAGGGCTCTCGAAAATTTCTCGCCCACTCACTCATTTCTTTGAAGAAGGACAAGCCCTTCACATGGACGGATGCTTGTAAAGAGAGTTTTCACCGTTGAAGACCAAGTTGACAACTACGCCGCCTTGATTTTGCCCAATCCAGAAGGAATTTCAAATTTCATCACGATGCCTCGAAGCAAGGTTTGGGATGTGTGCTTATGCAAGACGGAAAAGTTGTTGCCTATGCTTCAAGCGATTAAAACCACATGAAGAGAATTACCCCACATACGATTTAGAACTAGCACCGTGGTGCATGCACTCAAAATTTGGCGGCACTACCGCTAGGGAATCGGTGTGAGATATTCTCGATCACAAGAGCTTGAAGTATCTGCTTTACGACGACTGAGTTGAATATGAGACAACGAAGATGGCTGGAATTAAAGATTATGATATTGAGCTTCAATATCACTCGCAAGACTAATGTGGTGCCGATGTCCTTAGCCGTAAGGCTCACCCAAGCAAAGCCAAAGATGACAGAGTACCCACCAGCGTTGCAAAAGGATATGCTACGATCGAATTTGGGGATTACAGAACAAGGCAAGATGGCAAAGATTAGAGCTTCAACCATTGTTGACAGATCAGATTAAGGCAGCACAAGATGAAGATGAAGAGATTCAAAAACTGAAAAAGGATATTCAAGAAGAAAATTCATCAAAGTATGCGATAGACGAGCATGGGATCCTTACTTTCCGTGGTCGCTATTGCATACCCGGCAAGAAGGAATTAAGAGAATTGATCCTATCCGAAGCTCATTCGTCACAATTCTCCATCCATCCAGGAAGGACTAAAATGTACCAAGATTTGAAGAAGAAATATTGGTGAAACCAGATGAAGAAAGAAGTGGCAGAGTATGTAGCTAAATGTGATGTCTACCAGCAGATCAAGATAGACCACCAAAAACCATCGGGATTGTTGCAGCCTTTGCCAATACCCGAATGGAAGTGGGATAGCATTGGGATGGACTTCATTACTGGACTTCCCAAGACTCGAGAAGGATATGATGCTATTTGGGTCATTGTTGATAGATTGACTAAATTAGCTCGTTTCCTCCCGATCAAGCAAACCTACGGGAAGGACAAGCTTGCTGAGTTATATTTGACAAGAATTGTGACACTGCATGGAGTTCCGAAGAAGATTGTGTCGGATAGAGGAGCACAGTTTACATCCAAGTTCTGGGAGAAATTGCATGAAGCTATGAGCACCGATTTGAATTTCAGTTCAGCATATCACCCACAGACAGATGGACAGGCAGAGAGAACCAACCAGATTTTGGAAGATATGTTGAGAGCTTGTGCAATAGTATATGGTGCAAAGATGGAACACTTGCCTACCCTTCGCTCGGTTCTCATACAACAACAATATCAAGCCAAAGAACCAAATAGCACCATTTGAAGCACTTTATGGCAGAAAATGCAGGACCCCACTGAATTGGTCAGAAACAGGTGAACGCCAACTCATTGGCCCTCAGATTGCTCAAGATGTAGAAGCACATACTAGAATTATCAGAGAAAGATTCAAGATAGTCAAAAGATTTCAAGTTAAAGGCAAATTGGCACCAAGATATGTGGGACCGTTTCAAATTACCGAAAGAGTTGGAGAGGTAGCTTATCAAGTACAGCTACCGCCCAATCTGTCAAGAATACCCAATGTGTTCCATGTGTCTCAGCTTCGAAAGTGACTACGACAGCCAACAGATGAAGTACCCTTGTCAAATATTGAATTGCAGGATGATTGCACATATGCTGAAGAACCACTACAAATACTTGAAACGTCAGAGAGGCAGCTCAGAAACAAGAATGTCAAATTTTGCAGAGTGCAGTGGAAGAATCACACAGCGGATAAGCCCACTTGGGAACGAATCGACTTGCAATGGATTTCCCAACTTACTCCCTGGACCAAGTTAATCTCGGGGTCGAGATTCTTTTAAGGGGGGTAGGTTGAAAAGTCCCCAAATTTCAAAAGGAATTTTTTTCTTGATTTTTTGCTGAATTTTTGGTTGAAATCTGAAAACTTTCCTTTTCGGAAAGTCTTCCTTCTTCCCGCTTCCCTTTTGGTGGCGCGCGCCTCTTCTCCGGCGCCTTCTCTTTTCCGCTTCACCGCGCCCGACGCCCGCCTCTCCTCTCCCCGGCGCGCGCTGCCTCTCGCTCTCTCTCTCCTCGCGCGGACGCTTTCGGCTCGCCTCCCCTCAGCGTGCGCCGCCGCGCGCTCGGACCGCGCACACCCTCGCCACCTCGGTCCGGCGCCGCCCCTCCCAGCGCGCGTTGTCGCCTCCTCGCCGCCACCCGCCCGCGCAGCTCTCCTCGCCCTTCTCCTCCGTGCGCGAAGCGCCGCCATGCTCGCCGCGCACTGCTCCCCGTCCGTCGTGCGCCGCATTCATTGCCGCTCGTGGCTCGCGCCACCCTCACGCCGCGCGAGAGACGCCGAATCGCTCCCGCCCTCCCACGACCGTTGACGCTATGCCCGTGTTTTCCCTCAGATTCCACTCTCCCGCCGGGCATATAAGCCCTCTCCCACTCCCTCACACTCCCTTGGTTCTCCGACTCCCCACCACTCTCATTCGCCTCCCACCGCTCCCGGCTCCCCCCGAGCTACCACTGACCTCGTCGCCTAGTCGCGCGCCATTGTTCCTCGCGCGGCGACCCCGTAGCTCAATCTACTTCTCCACCCTCCGCTTTCTCAATTGTATTAGCCTGCAGCATCACCACGGTGTACTAACTTCTTTGGTAAACTCCGCTTGGCGGAGACTCACCGCAGAGCTCCGCACCGTCGACCGCCGCCGCCCACCGTGCTCCCGTGGCCAGCCTCCTCGAGGCTCCCGACTCACGCCGCCACCGCCGTGTAATTCCTAGCTCCCTATCCGTGAAACCGCCATCGGCCCTGCCGCCGGCGACGACTCCTCTTCGCCAAAAGCCGAACTTCCCCTTTCCACTCCCGCCTTCCCCATTAGCCCTCGCCTCCCTAAGCCCTAAAATGAGTTCTCTCTCTAAGGGCTACCCGTTGGTACCTTTGGTCGACGCCGCGAGCCTCTGCGCCTGTGCCGCCGCCGCCGCCGCCGCTCTACCTCGGGTGCAATCAGAGCGCCGGAGGTTGAAGACGACGATTTCCGCGACGCGTGGCCTGCCGCCTCGCCCATCTCGTCAAGCATCTAAGCTCGATCGTCCGATCCGGTCGTGCGCCGCCGCCGCTTCTTCGCTTCACGCCGTCCGATCCTCCTCCCGCTTTGATCCGGCCGCCCGCGCTTCGCCACCGAGGCCGCCCGCCGCCACGCGGCGCCATCCGATCGCGCGGCGCAAGATCGACTGGGCCGCTTTTCCCTCGGCCCACTTCCTCCAAGGCGCTTGCGCTGCTTGAAATCGGCCGGGCCGCATCAGAGCACTGGCCAGCCCTTCACTGTTCATTTGATTTTTCCCCGGATTTTCTAATTTCCAATATTCCAGAAAACTCAAATAAATCCTAGAAAATCACAGAAAATCCCAAAAATTCCCAAATTTCACCACTTTGCTCCAAATATTATCCCAGACCCTCTGGTGAAATCCATTTCCACAAATACATCCCAGATAAATTCCTAAAATTCCATTTGAAGGATTTATGCATTTTACTCCTTTTTAATTAGTTTATTTTTTCCTCGCTTGATTAGTCTCAAGCTGGACTTATTTGTTTTACGTGTTTGCGCTAGTGTCGAAGATCCCAAAGTTCAAGTGCGATCGCAGATCCGCACGCTTCTTCGTTCGAGCTAATTGAGATCATCCGATTGACTGACAAGTCCCAAATCCTTTGATCATGTTGTATCCCATGCCATTTAATTACGTTATTATGCTATTTGCATTATGCTATTTGTGAAATGTTAATTCAAAGTAAAATATAATGTTAGAATGACATGTTATATAGTTAAACCTACCACCGATAAATGCCCTGTTAAATTTGTTGCCATGCCTTTGTAACCCTAGAAATAATTATCTGTTAATCTATATAACTGTAGGTTATTATTATCATACAAAGTCTTTACACTAATAAGGTCGTGGCAGCGAGCCAACAGAATTTGTAAACCCGACTCTAAGGTAGGGTGGTATGGGACACCGTATCTTAGAGCGGAGAGTGCCACAGGCACAAGGTAGGGTAAGGGGAGTTTGTGGTGCATCGCAAGATGATTATTCACCCATCTCTTACCCTAGGATTGAAGGAAGGGGAGTTTGTGGTGCATCGCCAGATGATTATTCACCCAACTCTTACCCTAGGTTGGGTCGCGAACTGTAAGGTTGTGGGCCATGTGAAAATATAAGGATCAAACCCTTACGCCGAGCAAATGTCATAGTGATCGCCAACCACGGTGTTGACTTGTCAACCCCGGTTTAGTACTGCTCAACTTAAGTGAAACCCGCATTGGGAGTCGAGTGCAAGACAACGATAGGTCCTCACAACTCGGGACCGGCGTTCGCGAGGCCAACGAACGCCCGAGGATGTGCGGGATTATTATCTATCGGGTGGAGTGTATACCAAGGGTTGAGCAAAGAAAAGACCGGTTCCTTAACTCACCATGAGGGTTAAGGTGCGTGTGGGTAAAGCTGAGCAAACTCGCAGAGTCAAATAAATGGTATTCGAATACGCCGTGCTCCGGTGCTATTGAGCCGTGTCACTTGGGTGATTCCAAGAATGAAGCTTAAGTAGTTTGTACATATTTGAACTTGACTAGTTGGTTAAAGAATTCTTTGTGAAAACCCCGAGTTCTTAAGAAGTAGTTTTGAGTCCATTTTATAAAATGCTTGCAAATAAAGCGCATCCACTCAAAGTTAATAAACCAAATATATTTCCTCCTTTGATGTTCCGTGCATGTAGTAGGTTAGGATCCCTTTGGGATTTCTTTGAGCCGTTGTTGGCTCACGGCTTGCTTTTGCTTTTCTTTAGAGGATCAAGACGAAGGTGAAGGTCTCCCGCCGAGGACGCCCTCGAGGGTCTCTTCTTCGACGAGGACCCGTGGCTTTAGGTCTTCGCCGCGCTCAAGCGGATCTTGGAGCTTCTGTAATGTAATTATACTTTGGGCTTGCACGCCCCGCTGTCAAAGTTGGATGTTATTCCATATGTGAAATATATGCTGGACTTTGGTTGTAAGCATGCAATGGTATACTCTTGCGCGACGTTCCATAACTGTTCATGCGTGAATAGTTACGGAATGCCGTGTCCGTACGCGCCCCTGGAAACGGGGGCGTTACAGCGATCACCCTCCCCTTGTCCCCCATCCATCCTGCTCCCACTCTGCCTCCTCTCTAGCCCAATGCCCTTGTCCTCCCTTCGTTGCTCACCCTAGTTGCCTTCTCCATCCCTACGCAGTTGCTGCTACCCTTGTTTTACTCCACCATGGCGAGATCAGGCAACCGAGGGCTGCGGCAAGATCCGGTGGTGGCGATCCGGGGGCGGTGCCATCCAACAGTGGATCTAGAGGTGGCGGGCCCAAAGTGATGGGATTCATTGGTGACATCCTACGTCGGGGCGTTGGGGGCAATGAGAAGGACGCTAGCTAGGAGAAAGACGATGGCGCTCGGTCAGCATGGAGAAGATGTCGATGGCTTCGGTAAATGTGACGACTACGACAACCATTACCCTCCCCCGCTCCAATGCCTTCACCTTCGGCTCCTCCTCCGCATCTCCCCTTTCAGTCGTCAGGCACGACAGCGACAAGGAGTGGACTCGATGAGTTTAATCAAACTGTTAGGATAGTCCAATCATTTCACATAATGATTTTTGGCAAAAAAAAAAAAGAAATAAAGGGAAAGGCTAACGGAAGTGAAGGAATGGTAAAAACGGAAACGATGTATTTTTTCGAAGTTATTAAAGTGTATCAGAATCTTTCGGTTGTATAAAACAAACTCATCATCTTTTAGTGTCATAAAACCAATTTTTACTAGAAAATACAGGGAAAATTTTAAATATCACATAAGTTGAGTTTGGTTTATCATTGCAAGTATATTTGTGGCGAATGTCCTTCTAAAGTGCAGAGTTGTTTGATATTCCCCTTGGCGAGCCTTTTCCTGCTCTAATAGTTTTCATTGACGTGGACTCCATTGGTGGGTAAAGGGTCATGAAGTATTGGAGTGGTATTCGTCACAAATATACTTGTAGTAGGATAAATCAAACTTAGGCTAATTTTTGGGGGTATTTACAAATTTCCCAAAAATATAAAATGTTGTTGAATTTATTGTGTGGCCAATGTCGAGTGACAAGCTGTTGGAGTAGATGACTCTAATACTATTGGTTGATGATATCAGACATGTTTAGCGATAAACTACTGTCCATGTTGCCTTTACAATTTTGTTACTACGGTTTGGCTTCCGTGCTAATTGTCACTTCCATATTGGAGTTTGAATGCATACCCAAGGGTAGCCTTGTCTATAATGTTTTGCTATTTTTTATTCTGTAGCATCCTGCTATTTGATGGTTGTTTAGTCGATTGAAAACATGAAAATTCTCGTATTCTTTTGTAAAATTCACAAAAACTACAATTTTTCTATCTAAACTATCAATAAACTACAATTTGTGCCATTAGTGTGCAAACCGCTTTGGTGCTTGTGTGGCCTGTACTCCTTCATTATACCAGGGGAATGCGCTTATGTGGCCTCAAAGACCACGTATGATATAAGGTCCCTACGACCAGTTTTTAAAAAAATTCTGGGCGTGTTTCCAAAATTACGGGTCTAGCTTGTCTAGACGGCTCAAAGAAGCTTAGATAACTAGACTTTAACATTGAAACATAGGAGAGAAACATGTGAGTGAAATTCGGGAAGGTGTAAATCGAGTCTTAACCACACTATTCGAGCTCAAGCTCTTTAGGATCGCGAGATTGGGTGTAGGCTCGAGCTTATCTGCATTTGGGGCTCAAGAGTCGAGCTCAAATAAAACCTAAAGCAAGCTAAGCTTGAATCAAGTCTAGAGTACCCTCCGTTCAGATCTTATGGACTTGACACTTTTTCTCTATCTATATGGCACTGTGTGAATGTATGAAAAGTATTTTATTCTCTTTAGCTCGTAGGAACTTCTTTAGTATCTAATTAAAAACTTGAATGTGTAATTCTCTGTCCGCTTATGATGTTACGATCATCATGATGAGTACAATAATTCAAAACTAATATTGATTATCTTATATGAGATATTTTACTTACAAAATTTTAAAGACATATGTGACATAAATAAACCGTATCGATATTGTCCAATCATGCATGGTTTACTCGGTGCTAACATTCGACTAGTCGATAATCACTTAATAGTTATTCTTTTACTCTATCTTTAAGCATCAATGGTGTACCTCTAACATACCGGTCATTCTTTTATCCTATCTTTAAGCATCAATTGTGTACCTGTAACATAAATTTTCTAACTCCTTCACTGGCGGAGCTTGAGTTTTTTTCCACCCTAGTTGTAACGTACCGACCTTCCCTGGGCTTGCTGAATTTTGGACACATCTAGCACTGTTGCAAGGAAAAATTCCAATTCTGACCCCCTTCGCACGTTAATTCCGTTTTTAGCCCCCAGTCGACCGCGCGACTCGCCATGCTTGACACGTATCCGGTACCACACTGTAGCTGGGTCGTGCGGTCCCAGACCGCACGACCCTACTGTTCATGCGGTCGGAAATTCAATCGTGCAGTCGGGACGAGAGTCATGCGGTCAGAAATTCAATTGTGCGGTCGGGCGAAGAGTCATGCGGTCGAATCAATCAATCGTGCGCTCGGCGGGGCGGTGCACAGTGGAGTCGTGCGGTCCCAGACTGCACCACACGACCGGCCACGTGTCACCTCCACAGAAACGTACGGTCGGGAAGGGGGCTACATTTGGAAATAATGCGTTAGAGGGTTAAAAACGGAATTTTAGAGGTCTACAGAGCTAGATATATCAAAAATTCGGGCTTCTCGCTCCTCCCCTCCAGAAGATGTTCCCGCCCGTTGCTCTCCCTGGTGGTGCAGTTGAAAATTGCTATAATGGGACTCCAAATAACGTGTTTCGCTATAATGGGACTTCTAACGTTGACATCGCTAAAATGACACCCGAAACATTGGTTTCTTGTAATACATGACATTTGCCTCTTTTAATTCCAATGTTCGGGTATTTCGAAACATTAGCCAAATGTCATGTATTACGAGAAGCCAATGTTTCGGGTGTCATTTTAGCGATGTCAACGTTACAAGTCCTATTATAGCGAAACACGTTGTTTGGAGTTCGCAATTTTCTCGAGAAACTAGTAGGCCGACGATACGTAGTAACCATGTACTACCTGTTATTGCGTTGACCTTTTTCTTTGCGAGGATTACGATGTTAGTCTCTGGTAGCACAAACCATACACTCCAGATGATAACCACACGTTTGTATTAACTCGATCAGCTTGCTATTTTACGCTCACCTCTTGAAAATGGATGATCTAGGGCGTTTGCTTTAGCCGATCTGCGAACAAAAGCACAAGGAAGACCTTCCCGATAGGAGATCAAGAATTACCTTCAAAGCCATGTGCTTTTCTTTCATTCCTTTTGGCTTCCTTTTTTGATAACAGAATAAATCACTCCTTTCCCAAGCTACATATATTTGATAATTTGAGTACAATTTTTCTGTTTTACATGACAAGCAGCAACCTAAAAGAATCGATAAAATGTCAACGTAGCAAAAAAGAAAACAAAAGTTGTTGTTTTGACATTACAATTTATACAACAGGAAGCATCCAATCCTTGACTCCTGCACACTCATTACATCATTAAGATCCCAATGCACCCTCGAGATATCTTTACTCCCACCTCCAAATAATATTTTACGGGTGTTATATGTATTTCTAGGATTTGAATGGTTCCAAGAATTGGATGCCAAAATGAATTCACACTCGCTGTGGACACAACAAAATCAGATGCGAAACCCTAGAACTAGACATATTGTACATCATCAGGCAGGCATCGTATCACAGTATGGTGCATCCACATCTGTTCTGCTTGGGGGAATTGGCAAGCTGCTTCTCTGAAAAGGGGTAATCAACAACACATTATAGGTGTGTTTATGAGTGTCAAATAAATCGTATGATAGCTTTAAGCATTTACATAGTCAAGATTATATAAAACCATAACTAGAAATTATTGACATACATATACATATCCATGAGAATGACCATATATCATCACAAACACACTTTATCCTTGCAACATCATGAGTGTTTAGACATCCGCTAAACTATTTTCTAACAGATGTTATGAACACAAAGGTTTTGTGGGCATCATTGTTTTCCTCCAATCTGTAGATTAATAGTTTGTGGAAACATTGTGAAAAACAATTCAACATAAATGCCACAATTTTAACACGGTCGATCCACATATATAACACCACCACCACTCTCATATTTATCTTTTGAAATGCATAACACAGAAAACAAAGTAAGCCAAAAGTTACAGTTTGGCAGAACTTCAAAATTTTCATTTCGTCACCAGCTCAGCTTGATCTGAAGTTTGAATACGAGTATTTGACCAGCAATATGTGTTAGTCGCTGGACTCTTGCTCTTGGTGATAGCAAGATCCTTACTCTCATGGAGAGGATGACACTAGGAGATGGGGCAAGTTTTCTTGTTTATTTCTCACACAATGCCATGCCAACCTGAGGGGTTGGGGATACAAATTTATAGGCTGAGAACCAGCCAAGCATATGCTACGATGCTATCCTAGATGCTGTCCTAAAGCGGTCAATATGCTGTCCTAAAGCAGATGCTGTCCTAAAAGTAGATGCTGTCCTAAAGCAGATGCTGTCCTAAACGCAGATGCTGTCCTAAAAGCAGATGCTGTCCTAAAGCAAAAGCAGATGCTGTCCTAAAAGCGATGCTATCCTAAAGCAAAAAAAACAAAAACTACCACAGCCCCACAAAGACCACAAGATGAGAGACTTATTCATCATTCTCCCCTAAGTCTTGTGCGTCGTCTTGTGGGAGGGTTGAACCATCCCGATCTTGGAGCAGAGCTCAAGGAACTTGATCCTTCCAAGAGGCTTGGTGAGCGATCCGCAAGTCGATCCGTGGTGTTGATGTAGCTTGCCTTGATGCTTCCTTCATCCAAGCACCTCGGATGAAATGATACTTCACCCGGATGTGCTTGCTCGCTCATGAAAACGGGTTCTTTGCCGGGCTAGAGCGGACTTGTCGTCCACCCCGAGCTCCACCGCTTGATGTCCTGCCGAGGAGATCACCAGCGATCGAGCGAGCCAGAGTGCTGAGTCGGCGGTGGAAGCCGCTATGTACTCGGCCTCACACCGACAGGCCACCACCGCCGCTTGATCGATCGCCGATGAAGCGAGACACTTGCCGAGGAAGAAGAGAATCCCGCTTGTGCTCTTGCTTTGGTGTCAATGTCGCCGCGTGGTCATCGCCGCCGCATGCGACGGCGTGCCGCGCCAGACACCTCGTAATGGAGGCCGTGGTCAAGAGTCCCCGCAACGTGGCGGATGATCCTCTTCACGACCGCCGATGCTCGTCGTCGATCGTTGCATGAACCGACTAACGAGCCGACGGAGAATGCCAAGTCCGGCCGTGTGGGCGAGGTAGCGAAGGCTCCCACAAGACGCCGGTCTCGCGTGGCGCCCACCTCTCCGTCGTCGTCGTCGCGCGCTCGCCTTCTCCTCTCCTCCATTGGGTGAGCCGGGTTGCGGTCGGTGAGCCCAGCTAGCTCAACGACGCTGGCGTGGCGTGGCGGTGCAGTCGAGCGTGATCCCGAATCATCCCGTGCACCTCGATCCCTAAGTAGAAGGAGAGACCCGGTCACTCATCCGGAAGATGGCCTTCATCTCTTCCTTGAATGCCGCCACCTCGCATCCTTGGTGCGATGATCACCAAGTCGCCGACGAGACACCCACCGCCAGGCGTTGCCGCTTTGCCCCGCCGGTAGATCGCACCTGCGTGTGCGCTCTGCTGAACCCCATTTGCTTGAGGTGGAGTCGGCTTAGCGTTCACGCCTCGGTGCTCGCCGCAAGCCATAGAGGGCCTTGCGCAAAGTGAGCACCTTGCCTCCTGCCGGGATCGCAAATCCCGGCGGTGATGCACGAGACCTCCTCCTTCAAGTCGCCGTTAAGAAATGCCGACTTGACATCCATGTGATGAACACGCCACCCTTCCGGGCAGCTAGCGCAGGAGGAGTCGCGACGGACTCCATCCGCGCGGCGCGTGCGGCGCCATCGGTCGACCCCTCCGCCGCACGAGCCTCGTGCCACCAAGCGAGCCTTGTGCTTGACGATGGCGCCGGCTTCATCCCGCTTCGCCTTGAACACCCACTTAAGGGTGATCGCGCGGTGACCGGCAGAAGATCCGCCGCCTCCGCGCCCGGTTACGCCGACGGCGTCCATCTCTCGCTTCATCGCGACACGCCACGCCGCGTCTCCTCCGCCTCGGCGAAGGCGGGGCTCGCCGTCGTCGCATGCCAAGCGCAGCTCGCCAGAGTCGCGCCGCGCCGATCCGAGGACGGCGGCTCGCCGAGGATGTTGTCCATGGTACGATAGCGCGAGGCTCGCCGTCGTGGTAGGCGCCGACGCCGTCCTCGCCGTGGGACAGCGAGTAGCGAACTCCACCATGCGCTCTCATCGTGGACCGGCCGTTGGGGCCGATTCCGGTGGTGTGGCGGCAGGTGCGGAGAGTGGTGGCCGGTGGTGAAGGGTGGGCGTGGCGGCTGCCGGTGTGGTGGAGCACTCGCCGGAGTTGGTGGCGAGCAAGGTGTCGAGGTGGGCGAGCTCGGTGAAGACGAGCCGCTAGCTCCCGCTCTCTCGGCGGACGAGTCGACAACAAAGTCCCCGAGTCGAGGCCAACCGCCGCCCACCGCCTTGTCCCACGCCCGCCGCTTCATCGAACAACGGCGTCACGCGAGATGCGGGCGCTTGTGTGTGAGCGGTCGAGGATGCGATAGGCCTTCGAGCCTCCGCGTAGCCGATGAACACTCGAGTGCTCTGCCGCCGAGCTTGCCGATGTGGCCAAGCTCCTTGGCGAACGCGAGGAGCCAAGACCCGTAAGTGGGAGACCGCCGCTTGCGCCATGCCAAGCCTCGTGCGGCGTCGTTGCCGCCGAGCGCTTGGTAGGCGGCGGTTGAGGATGTAGACGGCCGTCACCACCGCCTCTCCCGTAAGACACCGGCATCCTCTCGCTTGAGGAGGCCCGAGCCATCCCCACAACCGCCTCGTTGCGCCGCCGACGACGCCGTTCGCTGCGGCCAGCGGCGGCGGAGTAGTGGCGCCAATGCCCTCATCGGGCGTGATGACGCGCGGTCGGCCGCCGTGGATTCGCCGCCGTTAACTGCAGGCGCAACACGCGCAGCGACTTGCGACCGCGCTCGCCTCGCGGCGACTGCGGCGCGCGATGGCGCCCGCAGCCTCTCCCTTGCCGCCGAGGACCATCACCACATGTAGCGGGAGAGGTCGCCGACGAGCGCAGGAAGTAGCGTCGTCTCCCGGTGGCGCGTCACCGGGCCACACAAGTCCCGTGCGAGCTCGAGCCTCTCCTTGGCTCGAAACTCGCTTCTGGCTGGGAAAGAGTCGCCGCGCGCCAACACGCAGACGCCGCAGAGCGCTCCACATGGTCAAGGCACGCAGCCTCGCACCATTTCCGTGGCACCGAGCCGCCTGGGCCTCGGCCGAAGGTGCCCAAAGCGCTGCGTGCCTCGCACGCCTGTCGTCCCGACGAGCCGCGAGACGAGGGGTTGTGCCACCGCGACGTGAAGAGTGTAGAGTCGATTGCGCCTCGTTACCTTGGCAAGGCGGCGTCGAAGATCCCAAATCCGCAGCACCGTGCTCGATCTCGACACGCGAGCCGTTCTCATCCAACCGTCCCAAGCCGATGATGGAGTTCGCAGATCGGGGATGTAGTAGACGCCGTGGCGGCCGGTGCTCGCCGATTTAAGACGACAGAGCCGACGCCTTGATTTCCACGGCGGGCGTCGCCGAACTTGACGGTGCCTCGAACGCTGAGTCGAGCTCGGAGAAGAACTCCGCCGCCGGTCATGTGGTGGTGGCGCGGTGTCGAGGCACCACCCGCCGGGTCTTGTCATTGCCGAATCGCCGCCGAGGGGCGTGTGCTTTGGCTCGTCAAGGTGGAGGAGAGCCACCGCGGCGGCCGCCGAGGTGGTTCGATGCTCGCATGAGCAATGAACAGACCGCCGCTTCCTCCTCCTCCACTGCGCGCGACGCGGGGCTGCGCGTCGTGGTCGCCGACACTCCTTGGCCCAATGACCAAGCTTGCCGCAGCTTGTGGCAAGAGTCATCTCGTCGCTTTTGCTTGCCAAAGATCGCCGCCTGGCGCTTTGCGCTGCTTGCCGCGCTTGCCACTCTTGCGCGCTGTCGTCGGAAGAAGGCTCCTTCTGTCACCTTGGCCGCGACCCACCGCTCCCGAGCGAGGAGGAGCTTCCGCCAATGGTGACGGTCCCGAGAGGCTCGTGGCTCATCGATGTCGACGACCTTGAGGCGACCCAACGCCTCGATGGTCATCGTGGAAAGGTCCGCGAGACCCGATCGAGCGAGCCATCCGCTTGTACTTCTCGGGACGCAATGGAAGAGCTTCTCCACGCTCTCTCTCCTCGCCGTAGGTGTCGCCACCGAACCGCACCAACCGCAATGCAGTGTTGAGACGGAGAGCAAAGTCATCAACGTCTTCACCGGCTTGAAGGCCGTGTTCTCCCACCGCGCGTAGTGCTGCGGTGTAGACTTGCGCGCGCCGCCGCCGATCGCGCGCCGCAATGATGGCGCCCCAAGCCTCTTTGGCGCTTCGCTTGTTGGTAGCGAAATCGCATCTCGGGCGGGATCTGCGGCGATGAGAGCATCCAGCGCCGTCGATCCCGGTCGTAGTCGACGCCGCCGCGCGGATTGCATCCCACATATGCCGCGCTGAGCTTTACCTCATCACCGCAGCCCACTCGACGAGTTGGTCTTGGTGAGGTAGGCCACCCGCCGCCGGCCGACGCCCCGACGACACCGGTACTCGTGGTGGCCACTGCATCAACCGGGAGAGTCGCGTTGCTGTGAGGGCGCGCGCTCTCCGCCGACCAGACGCCGCCCGCCGTGCGGCCTCCTCCAGAGCGCCGCCGGCGCGTCGCGCTGTCTGTCTCGCCGCCGCTGCGTGGCGGCGCGTGCGCCCATTGCGCCGCCGCCCTTCTTGCGCCGCTTCCTCTCCAGCCGGTGAGGGTCGCGTCGTCCGCTCATCAACGAGCCGGAGCCGCTGTTATTCGCCGCAGAGCCTTGACCTCGCTGCCGCCGCGACGCGCATTCGCTGGCCGCCGCCGCTTCACTCTCCGCTCGCTGCCGCCGGCTCCGCCATTGCCGCCTTGACGCGCCTTTCCCGCCGCGCGCCGTCTCTGCCGCCCTTCGCTCATGCTGCTCTGCTGCGACGAGCTCGGCCGTCTCTTGACGCCGCGATGCTCGAGGCGCATCGAAGGCCGAGATCGCCTGCGGACATGGCGCGCCATCGGGGCCGTTGCGTGGAGAGGGTCGCTTCGACGAGCCGCCGCCTCCTCGGAGAGAGAGCGAGGGGCACCGAGCCGCCGCCGCTCTCGGCCGGGCCGCTGAGGCCGGAGAAGGAGATGAGCGGAGATGCTCGGGCTACAGGATACTAAGGCTCGATACCACTTGTTAGTCGCTGGACTCTTGCTCTTGGTGATAGCAAGATCCTTACTCTCATGGAGAGGATGACACTAGGAGATGGGGCAAGTTTTCTTGTTTATTTCTCACACATGCCATGCCAACTGAGGGTTGGGGATACAAATTTATAGGTGAGAACCAGCCAAGCATATGCTACGATGCTATCCTAGATGCTGTCCTAAAGCGGTCAATATGCTGTCCTAAAGCGATGCTGTCCTAAAAGTAGATGCTGTCCTAAAGCAGATCTTTGTCCTAAAAGCAGATGCTGTCCTAAAAGCAGATGCTGTCCTAAAGCAAAGCAGATGTCTGTCCTAAAAGCGATGCTATCCTAAAGCAGTCAAAAAAACAAAAACTACCACAGCCCCACAAAGACCACAGTACAGAGACTTATTCATCAATATGTTGTGATCAACAAAACAATACTAAACCCATGGAAAAAAAAGTGGGTTCATCTTGCAGGTCGCAGCATTTAGAATATAGAGATCCATGCCTATATGTGTGCATATTTGGAACACTACTACAAGAATAAGGGCAGCATGTTTCTAAAATGATAGTTGACTATAGCCAACTTTTTCATGCATTGAATGTAATAGAATTTCAAGTCACTGGGGATCAAAAGAGATCATCAATGGAACCAGGAAAACAATGTGAAACAAAAAGATGAAATTATCGGCAATACCACTGTTTTTGTCAGCTTGTGGAGGGCGCACTACCACATGCATAGTAATTACACCTCCTGGGACCTCTCCTACTGGAACACGGGACTCAGCAAGTGTCCGGTTATTCTCCAATATCCTTCCAGCATTGATGAGCTTCAGGTCATTGACAGTTTTCGGAGCTATTTCCTTATCTGTCATCAGAAATGTGAAGAACGATTCCTTTTAACAAAATAAACTCGGAGTCCAATAAGGATAACAGGTATGGATTATGGAATTGTTGAGTTATTGAAAAGAAATTTCCAAAATGCAGGTCAATATAGGGCCATCTGGACAAAATTAATTCTCATGCATAATCAACCAAATGCCTCAGACAGAGAAGAAAAAATATGCCAATGCACTATTCCCAGTCTGTAGTGCAAAATCAAGCACTTGGCAAAGCAGAATAAATGCAAACACACTACAAAATATGACACATACAGTGATGCTGTCCATTTTTAGATAGGTTATGGTTTGCATTCATGTGTTTGGTTAACATGTTTGTGTGCAGTCAATGAAGACATAGGTACCGCCAGAAGATTACTTCCAGATGCTGATTAAGCTGGGAAAGGATTCAATTTTACTTGTTACAGTTATTGACTCAGGCAAGAGCACCTCACCCAAGTATTGCATATCAAGGAACTCATTCGCCTGAGTGTAATAATCAGATAACTGAATTCCTTTGCTACTAGATTTGCCATTCCACCCACCAAATATTTATTTAGTAATCACAATCAATGTAAACAGATGTCCATTTGTACAAGAAGCAGATAACTGAATTCCTTTGCTCCTAGATTTGCCATTCCACCCACCAAATATTTATTTAGTAATCACAATCAATGTAAACAGATGTCCATTTGTACAAGAAGCAGATAACTGAATTCCTTTGCTACTAGATTTGCCATTCCACCCACCAAATATTTATTTAGTAATCACAATCAATGTAAACAGATGTCCATTTGTACAAAAACTTTTTTTTGTAAAAGATCAGCCAGATAAGAGGTTGCTATAATAGCTGTGCCAATCATTTACGCTGCCTATCCTTTAAACGATGAGTAACTTTCACGGCCCATACTCCCACATGAGAAATGTGCTCCTCGCTGATCAACGTGCTTAAATGCATGTTAACTTCCAGATCAATTATGTGTGCTACAGTATTAATAGAAATGCACCCATGATTGATATCATGAACATCACATCTGTCCTGATGGTGTCACCAAAGCATTTGATACATGAGCACCATGGTGTTCAGAGTTCAGACTGGATTGTTTGCCCTAGAATGCTCATCTAACAATACAAATGAATCACATGATAGACCAGATGCTTAGGCATAATGCATCATACCTATGGAGAATGGCCCTGCTACCATATTTATGCAAAGGACCTCAGCTTGCGTAAAGATGAAGAGGCGACTGTTTTCATAGTGCTAGCAGAACTCCCTTCACAAAATGCAAGAGAGCAAAGAGGCGCTCAAAATGCAGAATACAGTTATTAATCTGGCATCGTGCCATTTTCTTTGTGTATTTATACTTTTATAGTAGGTAAAGGAAGACAAGGGACTTTGTTTGGCCCTTCGTTCTACTTGTGATTTGTGATCCAAATCAGCCCAATTGTTGCCAAGAATGCTCCTTTTTTTTTCTGCCACAAAATGGCAAACTTATTCTTTTTCTATAGGCGATGCACATAGACTGAGAAGGGAAATTATCAATTGACCATTTACATAGCATATCCTGTTCTAGATCATTGCTGAATCTGAGGGAAAAATAAAGCATCGGTTACGCGCTGCTCAATTGGCCAGGCATATCCATTCAGAGAAGAAAAAAATCGAGCATAGAAATAATGCTTATCTGCTGCGAGCAAAACCACATGCAGCAGAAAGACTACCACTACATAAGCACCACGCAACGACCACAAAAGAAAGCAATACATGATCCAAGAAATTGCATGGCATCAAGAATTACAGAGGCCCCCATCTTTTGTCGCCAAATCAAACAAGCAGATCAGGGCGCCACATACATGTACGTTACCAAATCGACAGGAATTTGCCTCTCACCTTGCGGCCACCGAGCGAGGATGAACTCCTTGAGCGCGGAGACGGTGGTGGAGGGGTCGTACTTGCTCGGACCGATGTCCGTGCCGTCGAACAGCCGGAACTTGACCTCGATCAGCTCCTTCCCGCCGGCCATCTCCCGACCAGATCGCCGCCCACACGCCCCACCTTCCTCCCAAGATCCAATACACCCCGGATCAGAAGCCCATAGCACCAAAAAAGATCGCAAGAAATCCACAGAAATCGGCCCAATATCGGATTTTGATGAAGAATTCTTGCTTCCGTGTGTGGGTGAAAGCGACGGGACGGCGACTCGGTTGGGGAGGTCAGGGAGGAAGAAGAGAAGAGAGACAGGGGTACTGGGCTTCCTTCCTCCCTCCCTCCGTCCCTCCCTCGGTATTTTAACAGATACACCCAGCGAGAAGTCCTAATTGTGTTTTTAGCATGCAGCCATGGAGTGTGAAAGTGAGGAGCAGCGGGGAATTCTATGCGCCAGAGGAGGAATCAACCATCGGAACTGGACGTCGGCGATGGCTTCTATCTCGGGTGGTTTGACCGCGCCTGGGTTTCATTGGCGTTTTCTTGCCTGTTTTGGCCTGCGCCAGTGACTGATTTCAGTAGTAGTGTAGTACTAAATTGGTTTGATTTGGAGAAAGCACACAAACGTTTTTGCTTCTTTTTGTTGACCTCAAAATGAGTTCTCCATGCATTTTTAAATAGCTGTATGTTAGATTTAATCTTGACTTAGAGTCCTAGTCGTAATCGAGTTCGATTTCGTGTGTAATTCGAGTTGAAGTAATATCCAATTCGAAGTCCTAGTCGTGTGCTATTAGGAGTTATAGGCATATAAATTGAGATGCTTGTAACCAATTTATGCATTGCAATATTTGCGAGAAATAAAGATTAGAATTCAAGGGCTAGATTTGTAACAATTGGTATCAGAGCTAACCTCAATTTTCTCCAGCTGTCGCCTCCCCCGGGAGGAGCAATCTCCACTCCCGGGGGCGGCCACCGTTGATCTCGGCCATCGTCGCCCAAGGGCCCCTCCCGCTGGCTCCTCTGATTGCCGGATCGCGCACTGGAGTGAAGAATCCGGCCGACCGTTGAAGAAGCCAGAAGAGGCGCCTCGTTTCTCGAGGCATAGTCGACCGTCGCCGCCAGTAGATCCACCGGGATCTGGTCGGATCCCGCCATCGCCGATTCGGCCGGCGGCCGCACTTCGCCGGCGCCGACGCACCTATCGGAGGCGCGCGCGCCGGCCTCTGCCGGTGCGATCGGAGCCATCCTCGGGTCGCCCGAGTCCGCCGGCTATCGCCGCCGCCGCCGTGGAGTAGAAAGCGCCGCCGCCGCCTGCGAGAGGAAGGAGGAGACGGATCCGGCCGCCGTCGCCATCGCCGAGTCCGGATCCGGCCGGATCCGCTACACACCCATGCAACCTCCGCGCCCGACGCGCTTCGCCGCGCGCAGATCTCCGCGCCACGCGCTTCGCCGCGCCGCCCTCCGTGCCGGCCGCTCGCCGCCGCCGCCGCTCACCACCGACGCCAAAGCGCCTCGTCGCCGGAGCGCGCGTGCGGTGGCCGAGTGGACAGAGGAGATTCGGAGGAGGCGCCGGTGGGCGTGCTTCAAGTGCGAACCGCTCGGCGAAAAAGAAGACCAGCGCAGGCCGATTCGGAAGAGGAGTGACTGAGCAAAGGAAAGAAGGACTCGCGAGGGAGGCGGGAGGCTGCATCGGAAGGAGGACCAAGCGGTGCGAAGAGGTTCGATTTGGCAAAATTCAGTCCGTGCGAGAACCGGTCGAGTGGAATCCATCTTGGAGTCGGCTGCCTCGACAGCCTCATAAAAGGAGACCCGAAGCATAACGGAGCACCCAAAACGCAGAAGAGCAAGAGCAAAATTCAGGAAAAGGAGAAAAAGGAAAACAACAATTTTCCTTTGTTTTCTCCCGTCCAAGAGACTTCAAAATAGCCGAGTTTTTGATCGCGCCCAAGATCATGTCGCGTAATTCGAAGCGATCTCGACGGCAACGAGGCATCATCCGGTGCGATGGCGAAGGAGAGTTCCGCTATCTCGCTGCATTATCCGATGCTCACGGAGAGCAATTATGCAGCATGGGCAATCAAGATGAAGGTATACATGAAGGCTCAAGAAGTGTGGGATGCGATCAAGAACAGCAACTCGATATGCGCAAAGATCGGATGGCATTGGCGGCCATCTACGGGGCATCCCGGAAGAGACGCTCTTTCTCGGCGAAAGGAGACGGCCAAAGCGCGTGGGAGGCGTTGAAAGCGATGCATCTTGGCGCGGTCGTGTGAAGGAAGCAAAGGTACAAACTCTCAAACCGAGTTCGAGGTGCTACGTATGAAGGAAACAGAGTCGATCAATGACTTCATCGTCCGGTTGACGGTCATCGTCAACAAGATACGGGCCCTTGGCGAAAAGGTGGAAGAGTTGTATGTGGTAAAGAAATTCCTTCGTGCTATTCCCTCACAGTTTCTCCCGATTGCTTCATCATAGAGCAATTTGGAGACCTAAAGGCAATGACCATGGAGGAGGTCATCGGTCGTCTTAAGGCGTATGAGGAACGCATCCATGACACTAGCAACAAAGGTGAAGGACAACTCTTGTTGACTCGCGCTGAATGGGAGGCTCAATCATCGAGCGTGAAGGCAAGAACACTTCAGGTGATGGCCAAGGCGTAAAGGTCGGAGGTTTGATAAGGCAAAAGTGAGGTGTTATAACTGCAATGATTATGGACACTTTGCTTGAGAATGCCAAAAGCGAAGACGAAGAAAGCGTTTGTTGCGGCGCTCGGCGAAGATGAAGTGCTCAAGATGAGTTGAGTCGAGGACGTTTGAGATGTGTCGCCGTCAAACTCAAACAAGATGGAAAGAAGTTAGAAAGTCAAGATTAAGGGGAGATTGTTAGATTTAATCTTGACTTAGAGTCCTAGTCGTGTCGAGTTCGATTTAGTGTGTAGTCGAGTTGAAGTAGTGTCCAATTCAAGTCCTAGTTGTGTGCTATTAGGAGTTATAGGTATATAAATTGAGATGCTTGTAACCAATTTATGCATTGCAATATTTGCAAGAAATAAAGATTAGAATTCAAGGGCTAGATTTGTAACACTGTAATTGGTCGGAAATGGAAGCATGGCATTGTGTTAGTAAAACGAAATTAATGGCCGTTGTCACTGGGCATACCAGACGCAACTCCTTTTATGTCTGACATCGCAACACGACTCTTGATCCTAATCTCTTGTTTTTAGGCAGGAGTATTTGTATCTCCCCAGATAAGGCCAGTCAACGTCCGCATTACACCGGGGCTATGATTAGTTGGTCTGAGAAGGTAGGCTATTATTCTGAACAACTAACACAATTAGAACTGCCATTTCATGATCATCTGAATATGTGATGTATGCACCAACACAAACAGCTCAATATATACTCCTTTATATTAGGTAGTCACCCACACAGACACATGCCAAAAATGTGTAGTATTATTAATCAAAAGAAGGAAACATCCAAATTTCAAGGCCAAACGACTAAGTATTATTGATTCCTGTTCTGCAAAGCAGCTGCATTTTCAGATTTACTACTATCTTTCTGGTCTCTGTATGATTGTATGAACATGGAAGCAGATAACTGGTGAATTTCTAGGAGTGACAACTCCAGGGTACACCAACTATATATGACAAGCCTGAGTTGTCAACCAAAAGGAAGATATGACGTGCTAACAACTCTGGTGAAAGAACGGCATATACAGAAACTGGGTTTCTTTGGTGGTGAAAGAACGGCATATACAGAAAAAAAGCATGGGTTTCATAATTAAATTTAAAAAATTTAAAAATGAAAAAATTTTATCGTAAAAAAAGATCTAAAAAGCTCAACGAAAAGCCAAAAGTTTTATGAAAGTGAAAAATAAGGACGTTGATCGATCGTATGATCTAAATTTTTGAAAAGGACGTTACGAGGACAGCAAAGAAATTCGGCGTGTGTATATCTCTTCTATTTAAAAGAGTGAGTTGATGAGTAGTATGTTCTTTCTCTTCTTTCTTCCTTGTCAGACTTAGATTTTGGCAATCCAGAATCCTATGTAACTCTACTATACTATTATCTGGATCATAAATAGTACTCATAGATATATTACGAAATCATTTCACACATCGCATAAACCATATCATTCATTATTACTACATATCAGAGTTTAAGTATTCCACATTAGATATAGTTACATATAGGGCCCATCAAACCAATTACTTACATTACAAAAGCGAAAACAAAAGCGATAAACAAAAGGTGATGCCATAAGTTGCCACAGACAAGTAACTAGGGGTATAATGTGTACAACAGATATTATCCAAGCTTTGATAATATATGTGTACAAAATCACCATCATAGCCTACTTAACTGGACAAGAGTGATTAAGGATCGTTCTAATTTCGTCCATCTTCCTCGCCCTTAGGTCCCGGAGCATCATAGTAGGCATAGTGATCTTGCTCCACTGGTTGAGTTAATTGAGTGAGTGAGTGTGAGTACAATTCACCATGCTCCGCGAGCCAACACACAAAGTGCAACAGTATGCATGCAAGGTTTAACAAAGGTAGACTTGTGTTCTTTTATTTGCTAAAAGCATTAATTGAAATTACTATAAGTAGAAATTCGTATGACTTAGCATTTTCATCAAATCATGTTTTAATAAAGAGAGTAAGAGCATGCAATATTGATAGTAGTAAAAGTTCTATCTACCTGTTACATGGTTCCATCCACCAATGCTAGTTTTTTCTAGCAGCGCTATATCCAATTGTTATAAACCACTGGGCTACTTCCATCCAGGCAAATCCAAATTCAGGGATACATTTACTCGACAAGTTTTCATCCCACCATAAAGTTTTGAAAATAGATACTAAGTTGGGTAAGTTCCTATGCCCGCCCATGACAGTGGGTACGGCTGATCGAACAGTTTTCACTCTGTAGAGGTTGCATACTTTACCCACAAGAGACAATCAACCCGTTATGTTTCACATGTTTTCTTAGACATGGAAATCGAGGAGATTGCCACAAGGTCTTTACAATACATTGCCCCTTTATCATCTTGACCTATGGATTTACCCCTTCCAAAGAAGGACCCGTAGTTATGTGGGAAGTTTTACCCCAACGACTAAAGCAACAAGAACACGACAGCTCCCTAACGACTAGCGTAGCGGGAAACGTCACCCTTCCACAGTGTCCCATTCAAGTCAGATCATTATCTGCATGCACCAACTCTAGTCCTCCATCATATGAGATGACTCCAAGGTCTGGTAAATTACTTAGCTAAGTCATACTCATTATAGACTTATAGATATATTGTTTTACCTTAGGAGGTCATCATAGGATTCAATCCTCAGAGTTATTTGGACGGTGCTACCACAACCACATATTCTTGTGCTACATCTGTACCAGCCCCTCTTATCATTAGCCCAGATGTATAAAGCAACTTTTAGGATTTTGGGAAGCATAACATTAAGTTATCTCGACAAAAAGGGTAAAGTATTATTGGAAAACTATTTTATCTAATATGCCCAAAATATTTTATGAATCTTGTGAATTAATGTGTTTCATTCTCAATTTCTTCATTTAGAATTCATGGAGTAAAATTGTCAATGATATGCAAGATTAGCTTTTCAAAAGTGTTCATTTGGTCAAAAATCAAATATCTTATTTAAAAGGCTAAAATTTGTGAAAAGTTATATAAAAGTACTCAAATATGTATTTCAAGTGTTTTCAAAATCCTTTGAGTAAAAATCTCTATATTAAAAACCAAAAGATAATTTGGCCTCAAAACCAATCTCTATAAGAAGATCGGAACTACCGCATGTGTTGCATGGTACTATTGAAGATCGGAAGTACCGACATGTGTTGCACGGTACTACTGTAAGTTGGAACTACTGGCTCTGTGTGAGCGGTACTATCGGACTTCAGAAGTTTCGGGAAATCTTGCGGTACGTTTTTTTTTCCAAAGAAACACCTGTCTGGTGGTCTTCTCCTCCCCGCAAGAGCGGTAGTTCCGCATGTGTCGAGTAGAATTGCTGATGATCAAAAGTACCAAAAATGAATGACGGAACTACCGGATTTATTGAGTAATAGCTAGTTTTCTTATCGTTACAAAGGGAGCGGTAGTTCTGGCCTTATAACGCCAGAACTACCTGCAAATCTTGATTCTTCAGGGGTTTTTGCTTTCAACGGCTTATTTTGGTGTGTGGGGTATATATACTCCCTTATGACCAGTTGGGACAAGACTTTTGGCACTCCATTTCACTCTCTTGAGCTAGTGTGAGATCATCTTCTTAATTGTGCATGTGTTGCACTCTGTGAGTAAGAATGAAGACTCTAGATTGCATGTGTTACTTTTAGTGATGGATTGAGTGTCCACATTGAGCTTGTGCATCCGTTGCATATGGTGAGAGTCAAACAAGGGGCTTAACTTATTACTCTTGAAGCTTGCAAACTCCTAAACGGTGTTGGAAGTGTCGTGCGCGGTAATCTTCTCAAAGAAGGTTGTGAATCTTCTCAAAAAGGTTGTGAGAAAACCAGATCAAATGTGATGGTTGGAGCTCACCTACTCAAAGCAGAAAAGACCTATTACTAGTGGATTGAGGTGTTTCGACTTAATTCGTGGAGCCGATCCAATTCATTTGGAGCTTGGGCTAACCTTAACGTGGACTAAGGTAGACCGGCAAGTCTCCAAACACAACGATAAAAAAGACCGTGTTTATTGTGGTTCGTTCTCTTGTGTATAATTTACATTCATAGAATTAAATTGCTTGATTGTCATCCTAGAATTGCAAATCTTGACATAGACTTAGGTTGTTGGTGTACTTAGGTAAATCTAGTTGATTTATGCATTATTTATGCTAAACCAAATTGATTTAAGTTTTCGCACATTATATACTTGATTTTAGCCAAATAGAGAAATAGTAATTAGAGAAGGTGAAATTTTAAGGCCGCCTATTCACCTCCCCCTCTAGCCGGCCTCCTCGATCTTACAGGTGTCCTGACATCTTCAATGGCCATCGTTAGCATGGGCATGGCCACAGGGATGAAGAAATGACAGTGCACTCACGATGATGTGGGCGGATGTGGCGTGGCAGCGCGAGTAGTGGGGCGGCTCTCATAGCCAGTCACTAGTGAGGTGGTCAATCGATGCCACGGTGTGGCCGGGAAGGTGCTAGTGCAATGGTCAGCATCGTTGTGCAATTGAGTGCAAGTGATGACATGATAGCAGGGTCTGAATGCTTGCAAGGAGGGGCGATGCCCTGGTCAAGCTTTACGATGGTGTTGTGCTTGGTGCGACGTGGACCAGTGTTGGGCAATGCACGGCACGGTGCATCGAAGCAACACAGGAGCATAGCAGAGTACGGCTAGGTCAGCAAGGCTCAGGCGGTATTCGTGCGCACGTTGGCACAAGTCGAGCACGATCGGAGCGTCGGGTATGCTTGATCATTGATTGGAATAAGTTCCTGACATTCTAGAGAAGGTGCATACTAAATTTTTAAGTAATTTAGAGCTTTGGTTTGAGAGTTGGCTCAATTTTAAGCTTTGGCTTAGTTTCGGTACAACGGAATTTCACGAATTTTAATATCTCAATTCTATCAAGTTCTATCAATATTTGTGGTTGGGATAGGGTCTTAAGGTCATGATCTAGTTTCGATGCAAGTTTTAAATCTTTTGGATATATGGATTACAAGTTTTATGGATTTTCTGATTTGAAACAACGATGTTTGTATTGTTCATCGAACCAAATTTACTGTAGCAGAACGTTTTTTCCCAGAATTTTGGGTTCTTAATCTTAAAAACTTCTCATAATTGTTGGAGCGAAGAATCGTTGAATACTTGAAAATTTTAAGAGAACTATTCACTCTCTCTATTACTATACCGGTGCTACAATATCACGTTCACTTACGCAATTGGAATAGAACAAATCAAAGGAGGAGGTTACCAGAAGTAATGGATAAAATTGCTATTGGGGAGGACACTTATACCTACCTAATTAACAGGTAAGAAAATTTGCTTTGCTGATTGATACTATAATCATATGCGTCTCTATCACGACACCCCCCACCCCCACTTGGCTTTACCTACCCAAAAAATCATCGTCCAGTTGCGTTTTAATTTCGCAACTTAAAAATCTGATCCAGTGTAGGGGTGAAAACGGGTCGAGTTAATCCGACTAATTCGGCACCGAATCCGATTGGTACCGAATCCGATTAGTACCAAATCCGGAGAAAAAAATATGGGTTAGGATATGGTAACAGTAATATCCGTTCGAATCCGAATATCCGTCCGAATCCGATACGTCTTCAAGTATGATTTCAGGTTAGTGCTACTATTTGACGTTTCATTTTCTTTTGTAATGGTAAAATAAAATCTTCCACATCAGCTATTAAATAGTAACATCAAGTCGGTCGTCCTACTCTATTTCTTGCCTTGTATGCATTCCTTACAAACAAGTAGGGTGCAAGCGAAATGGGTTAATCCCGACCGATCCGATCCGAATCATTGGTACGAATCCGATTGATACCGAATCCGGAGAAAAAAAATATAGGTTAGGATATAGTAACAGCAATATCCGTCCGAATCCGATCCGTTTTCACCTCTAATCCAGTGCCTGTGCCTTCAGTAACGAGAATCGCAATTAATATTGCACCGAATTCAGCCTCATGAGCTGATGATTGCATGCATATGGTACTCCACTGATCCCCTTTTTACCTAGCAATCTCCTTTCGACATTCCCAACTTATTTGTACTAAATATGTTTGTACTGATGAACTGAACTGATGATTGCATGCATTCAGCCATGAACTGATGATTGCATGCATATGTTTTGCTAGTGGCAAACCTGCGTAGTGTGCACGAGAGATGCCAATTATTTGTTTATTCTTTATACACAAGCATCCCTCTGCAAATGCCTTTTCTCTCTACTAGTAGTGGTGGTGGAGCCATGGACCTACGGAGAGCTGAAATGTGCTACTGTAAATGTAATCCATTTCCTTCCTCGCTGTCAAGTTGAATGCGCAGAGTAGAACAGTAGATGCATGTTGGCAATCAAAGAAATTAATTGAAACTTCTCAGACAAGTGGAGAATAATCGTGAAAGAGATAGTGCAGTGAAATGCCTCGTTGGTGGTTCTGAAATCATTACCCGCTTCAGTTCTTCGAGGATATAGACACCGCTTGAGAAAGACCGCGATCGATTTGGTGATCCACCGCCGAGTGGTGTCGCTGAGTTGAAATGAAATAAGATAGTTTATGATTGTTGAGTTGAAATGAAATAAGATAGTTTATGATTGAAATTATATTGTAACTTGTTGAAATTATATTATGGCTAATGATAGCTTATTTGGTGTAACTAAACTTAAAAATATTTTAAAAATAAAAACAAATGAGTTTATCACGGATAATACAAACAAATATAAAAACATTGGCAAAAAGCTTTAAAAATCAAAAGGTTAAGAAAAAATAAAATTTAGAAACAGTAAAAAGTAAACTAGAAGCATAAATCAAAATAAACGGAGCGACACGTGTGTTGTGCCAAGCAAATTTCGAGGTAGTTGGAGAAAGGGCGTTCTAAGAGCAAGTATAATAAGAGGCTGTTAGTAGGCTATATGCTGAGGTGGAGGAGAGAGAGGAGGAGAGAGAAGAGAGGTGGGCTGTAAGTTTACAGCCAGCTGAAGCACAAAAATCAAGAAACTTTGTGAGAGAAAGGGGTGGGTCATACAGCATTCAGCTGGCTGTAACTACTATATGAATGGGCTGATAAGTGGGCTGTAAGTGTCCATACAGCTAGCTAAAGGCTGTATTATTAGCCTTGCTCTAATGGGGTGCATCATGTTTTCTGACGACTTAATTTGATTTGATGGTCGCTGAAATGACATTGGCATGATTGGCTTGTGATGTCGGAACTTGAAAATTCAATAAAGGGAAAGACCGAATTTATCTGTCATTTCGGCAGTGAAGTGAACATCGATCGATGGATCTAGTGTTCATCTCTAGTGTATTGGTTCAAACGGTACGACCGGTACAATAAGAGAAATGAATAATAACTTTTAATTTTTTTTTAAACTATTCACCGATCTTTATTTCAGTAACTACTTGGTTATGAGGATCAGAATTAAAAGCCAAACTCAAAATAAGCAATTCAAAAATTCAAAACCGGAGAACTCATAGCCTTGGCAGTTTGACTATTGCCTATAGGCCAATTTGACCAGGCTTCTAGCAGTTTGACTGTTGGGGGTGGCAGTCTAACCGCTCTCTTGTTCCAGAGTAGAAAAATCAGCCAGAAGCGATGCAATTGTTGGTATAACTTCAAAAATCGAAGTCTAAATGAAATGAGATTTTGCACATACCTTACTTACGTTCTCAGGAATCTATTCTATCCAAGGATCATATGAATCATTGTCAAAGTTTAGACCTTCTTCACAAATAAGCGAGATTGCATCAAAACCAGACAAAAAAACGCAAATTAGAAATATGACTTGTTCGTGGTGTAGGATGGCTAAAATAGCTCTAGATATCTTTCCATTTATCATATCAAACAAGAACTCCCAAAGATTTAAGCCAAAAACACTTAGATTAAGAAATCTCTTAAGAAGATCAAATCCAAGAAAAATCAGGTAACTCCAAAAATTTGTGAGATATGATGTCTAGATGGATGTGGACATGATGCCTAGACATGACTCTATTATACCTTTGTAATTCGACTGTGTGGTTGCCAAGAATGCATGGAGAGTTCTCAGATTTCTTTGCTTTGGAGCTTGGATACAATTATGAGTCTATTGCAAAATTTTGGTTAAGCAAAAATAAGAATGCTGTTTTGAACACCATCTGTGCTGCTACTTTATGGAGTACATGGCGTTGTACAAATAACCTGATATTTCAGTTTTCAGTGCTGGTCGAGCGTGAAAGTCGTCTGGCGAAGGATGCTTGGCTCTCTAAAGGACTGGTGCCCCATCTACAAGGAGGGAATGGCACTCAAGATGGATCAGTTCATAGCAATGCTGGAGAGGATATATCGGCTACCTCGCTAGATGAATTAGCTGTTTTTTTTCAATATTCCGGTAGCTAGGAAGATATAGGATCGTCGATGACAATCAGAGAGAAGTGAATAATTATAGTATCTAGCAGAAACTTTTCAAATCACGTCTCAAAGCCAAAATATCACATAACAATTTTTTTTTGATCTACTCCAAAAGCTCACATCAGGCTCCTTGCTATGCATGCCACGTATTAATCTAATCTAGCTCAACTTTATGTCATACCTTGGCCACATGTCCAGCCACAATCAAAAAGCTCTTTTTCTTAGCACCGAATGGATGAGCTGCTGCTTCGTTGACGCACGTGAAATCCAGACGGACCAAGGAAAGAAGACGAAGGCAACGCTGCTTGCTCTCTCAACAATGCATGCGATCAGCAACAATCCCAACACGATGACGCGTGAAGTTTCAACCTGGCGAGCTGCGTCTGAGACAACTGAACACGAGATGCGCGCCGCTTTCAGAATTTTTTCTCAAAATAAATCTATTATTTCTGAATCATGGTGGCTACAAAATACTCTCTTCTGACACCTCTAAACCCTAGCATAAAATTAGTCTCTCCCAAAAGCCACGAGGTTACCCTAAACCCACAAGTTCTAATCCAATTCCAATAAATAAGGGACCCGAAGCCCTTCCTAACACAGATTTTTCAAAATTCCAACTCATCACATGTCGAAACCTGCATGACCACACCTCCTGTAACTTCTCCATGCATCATCCACATTTGATCTCCATATGCTCCAGCGTGAGCCCGACCACCTCGTGACATCCTCGACCGCTGGACCTCAGATTTCCCCCTCCTAGTCTCGGTCCTCCTCATCACCGACCATGACCGTCTCCACGCCCAACCTGCACATGCAAAGACCAAAGAACGTTTTTCCGGCACAAATTCGTCCAAACTTGACTAATATCAATCCGCACACATGCTACACAATTCACATAACAACGTTAAACAAAATTACCAATTATTCATCATCGCAAATTAACCATTGTCAATTATTCATCACAAAAATATTTTAGACCTAATCACATGATCTAACAGAAGATGAATAGGGGAAAAAGAAAAAATAAGAAAAAGAAAAAGTCATGTTAAAAAGCCAATATATTCAAAATACTTACAAAAATCAGAAGCTAAAAACTATTGTTGTTTAGAACAGGCCTCAAGTAGTTAGGACTAGGGCATCAACTTTGAGACCTATTTGATCTAAAAAAATCCTATGGGGGTGGGCTGAAAATGTGGTTTTTTTTTTCTAGCACCAGAGTCGAAACAGCCATTGTACGCCGTGTTGCAACTTGCAACACCCTGACGGCTATTATACCCGGTTGCACCTGCACCACTTTTGCACGAGCTATCCAGCTCGTATATATGGGACGGATCAGTTTTTTACGCGCCGTATCGTCGATCTCTTAGCACCAAAGTCCGTTCGTCTCAGATTTAGATAGGACAGGATGGCCGCGCGCGATCTGAACTCGCCGGCACGGAGCCACGAGGGTCAGATGCATCCCCCTGCCGCGACAACGTAGCCGGCCATCCGATCCGATCCGATCGACGCACGTTTTTACGGATTCCTGCGTGGAAAACAGGCCCAATTGCCCGATATATAGCTGGATAACAGTGCGCAATCAATCTAATCGTTCCAATCCAAATGATTTGGGCCCGGTCAGCGGTGGCGGATCGGTTTTGGTTATGATGAAAGATTTTCGACTAAAAATAAATAGTAGTGATTAAAAGAAGAAACTTTTAGAAAAGAGAGATAAGCAATAGGGGTGAAAACGGGTCGGATTCGGACGGATATTGCTGTTACCATATCCTAACCCATATTTTTTCTCCGGATTCGGTACCAATCGGATTCGGTGTCGGATCGGTCGGGATTAACCCATTTCGTTTGCACCCCTACTTATTTAAGATACTAGTCGGATTCGGTACCAATCGGATTCGGTGCCGAATCGATCGGGATTAACCCGACCCGTTTTCACTCCTAATAAGTAATAGAGAAAGTAGAGAAGAGATACGTGCCTGAGACCAGAGCCGTGACGCTCCGTTCTATCCTAGAGCGAGAAGAGGGACGAACTCGTTTCAGAAAACGGCCCGAAGTAGAGATTGGAAACCAGTAGCGCGTTGAATTTGCATGCCACGGGCCTATTAATTGGCCGGCCGGGCGTTGCCAAAGCGAGCGTGAGTCGATCGACTCGTCACGGGTGCCCCGCCATGCCGGCCTGACTTCCGGCCTTCTCGGAGGGTAAACGCCCGTCCTCCGTCCACGTATAAATGCGCGTCAGCCCCGGCCCCCTCGTGATAATAACCCTCGCGCTCCAACTCCGCCACCGATCCATCCATCGCCTGCTGCGAGCAGCGTCCGGCCGCCCAGCGCCACCACCCATCCATCCAACCCTTTCCAATGCTGCTGTCCATCTCCCGCTCCACCGAGAAATTTGCCCCGCTCCTCGGCCTCCGCTCCCTGCTCGTCCCGGACACCGGCGGCGGCGGGGGCGTCGTGACGCGGGTGGTCGTCGCGTCATGCGGTGCTTGCCGCGGTGAGACCATCCAAGAAAGCTGCGAAGGACAGGGCGTTGACGACGAGGGGTACTGGGTGTCGTCCGGGCGCCGGGGCCAGAGGCGGCGGCTGCCGCCGCCCATCCCGTCGCTGGCGGCGCGGAGTACGCTGAGGCGGACACGCACCCAGGACGGGAGGCTCGTGATCACCAGAGCGCCGGTCACGCGTCCCGGGTACTACATCCGCGCCCGGCGCCGCGGCGGCTGCCTCATCATGCAGCTCGTCCAGCGCCAGGACTTTGATCCGCTGCCGCCGCCTGATCCCTGCTCTCCGGCAGTGAGTGCACGAGAAGAGGGCATTGCCCTGCAAGTGGCAGACGACGCGACTACCGCCATGGGAGAAGGCCTTCGTGATGACGTGCGCACGCCGGCCGTACCGGCGGTGCCTCCGCCGCTGCCCGCTGTGGGATGCTTCGAGGACGTGGTCAAGTACCACTCGATCGGTGGCAGCTCACTGCACCAGATGCCTAGGCTGAGGATGGTGCATTGAGATCAACGATCCTGCTCCTGCAGCTGCAGGGGGAATTTTGTGCCTACTTGTGTATAGTGGTTGTACATATGCACACACATGCCCTAATATCTGTCCATAAGAGACCTTAGTTTAATAACATGCATGATTTTTTTAAGAGATTTGTTAGCGCCGAACGTCCGATCCGGCGCTAGCATCGTACGCCCAGTCGTAACACATTTCAATTATGTATGCAACATTTCTTAGCCACGCATGAAATAAAATATTTTGATAAAAATCTCGATGTTGCACTGGTTATTGCTGATTGTTGCATACAAGAAATCAGAATGTTGCAGCAAAAAATGCAATACCGAGAAACAGATTATGCAACAAAATATATGTGATCGATTCTCTTCAGACCAGAGCAAGAAGACCAAGCGGCAAGGATGGCGAACTTGGTTAAGGATGAAGCTTTTTCTCTGACGCGCGTGGCCACAGATGGAGACAACCCCGATGGAGCCCTTGACCAGCTGCAGCGCCACCAACACCTCTAGGTCCATTCGACGTTGATCTGGCGCGGCGAGGAGCTGAGCTTGGGGGAGGAAGGCATGGGCGGCCTGTGGAGCTCGAGACGCTTGATGAGCTGCAATGGCACTAATGCCTATGGGTCCATCCGGCGTAGATTTGGCGCAGCGAGGAGCTGAGCTTGGGGAAGGAAGACACGGGCGGCCTGTGGAGCTCACGAAGCTTTCGTGGGGGCTATGATTAATGGAAGAGCTCAGGAGGCGGCAAGAATAGGGGAGAGATTTTGAGGGAAGTAGACGAGGCGGGAGGAAGGAGATAAGGTCAAGTTTTTTTGAGTTTAAAGTTAGTTTATGGTTACACTGTCTACAGTAACTAGTTTTTAAACGGTGCATTAATATTTGTAGTAAAAAATATACTAGCTTCAGTCGTACCGACTAAAATTATATACAATATTTTTTCTACATACTACCTTTTATGAGTAGATAAAATTTAAATATTTAAATCATAAACTATAAATCATTGGTCGGAAATAATACATTCAAAAAAGTAACACGAACGAAGCGTTCGATGCGCCGGAACTCAAATGATTTGGCTGTGATGGTGTGCCTGACGTAAGTAGTGGGTTCACGAAAATAAATAGGCCGTCCGAGCCAACGGTTGGCATAGTACGTCCGGCCCGTACTAATATCCTTTTTTTAAGACTAATCACATCCATGGTCAAAACTTTACTCCCATAATTTAATGATTATTTGGCTCAGGGGCATGCGCATTGTGTGGTTGCTGATCTATTTTCTTGGTACATAGCATAGACTTTCGCAGATGTACAGCTAGCCGAGATGTATTCTATATGTTGCTAGCTGGAGTGGTGTTTTGGTCATACCGACGAGTACAATTATTGCTCCATGATTTCTAAATTTTGTCAGGTCAATGATCAACGTAACACAGCAATTTGAATTATACAATGAAGAGCCGGACGCACGTACGGGCTCAAGCGACGAAACAAGCAGATCAATCTTTCTGGCACTAAAAGAGGCGTGCATGGCTCATCTATTTGACATGAAGAGGCGTACATCGACACTTCCCCTGGGCGGGCAGATGGATATATCTTATCTGTTGGTCTGGAAAAGAAGCTGCTTCAAACGTTCTGGAGTTCTGTATAATGAAGTCTTTTGTAGCGCTAGCATGCGCACTGTAAATGTAAACAAATTATTGGCTTTCTTTTTAGGCTCTCAGTGATAAGTGTACATCCAGATTGGACGAACTAAAATAGCCCGAAAATAAATCACGCGTGAGATCTCTGAACTCTGAAACGATCACGGCTAAGGAATAGCCAGGTGGCCCTTACATTCTCCCCTGCTACCTGGGGAAGCAAAAGTATACATGTATATACGGGGCTCTGGATCAACGCTCGCTCTCGTGTTCAGATTCCGCAGAAGATACAAAGTGATCCATGGGCCTATTTTTTGATATAAATAGTAGTTGCTGAGATAAATTAAAAGATAAAAATCGCTGGAAAAAAACATGCCGATACATGGGGCCATAAATAAACCGCATGGTCAGCCGAGCCGGGAGGCAGATGAGTGCTGACTGACGAGAAGATACACGCAGAAGCTGCAAATGCTTCATGACTCTTGTCAACTTTCAGACTGCGTTGGCGAATTAATTTATGAAACCACAAGGAGGCAGGCCCGCTCAACGTTTTCAAGGGCCCTAGAGCGAATTCGGCTTTATAGGTCTTTTACTATAAATTTTTTTTACTTATAAAATATGCAGTTTAAACTTTATATTGTCTAAAGTGACACAAATCAATAGTTCTAACATGATAAACTAATTAGGTACTAACTAGTTCATAAACCAAATGTAACTAGTAAGAATTAATTACCTCAAATAGGAGCGACAAATATCCAATGTCTTTCACAAAAAGGAACTTCTTCTAGCACTTCTTGATGCAAAATCATTAATAATAACATCGAGATCAATGTCGTCCAAGATATTCGCGATTCAATAAACCGTTCTTCTCGTTTTCTTTTGTTTCTTTTTTGAGCACCCGACAAATGCTTCTTAGGCAACATTCTAAACCCTGTAATTTACAAAGTAAAGTAAACAACAAGAACATAAAATCCTAACCTATTTTTTTATGTAGATCACTAGATGTAAATTGTTGTCTACTTGCCTCACCTCGGTGATGCGGCGAATGCAGATGGAATTGAGAGACAGCCAAGTGATCGGGCGTTGAGCGTTCTTCTGATCTTCTCCCCGGTGAAGACAGTATGCATATGTGATTAAATAAACTAAGAAAAGATGAGAATCATTATTCAGTATTCATCGTATGAGAAACAACAGGAGACATATACATATATTTCATGTACTTGATTTTTACACACGTACGGATCATCAAACAAAACGAATCAGCAGGCAAAGAAATTAAGCACGCAAGCAGAAAGAAATTAGGGCGGGCGGTCGCGCGCGTAGGGTGCGTGCTCGGTGGCGGATGCGAACTCGTAGAGCGGCGCGCGAGAAGCGAGAAGGCGATGAGCGCGACCTTGGCGGCTCGGTGTCGCAGAGCACCGACGGCTCGAACGCCTTCTTCAGGAGGCCGCTCCGCAGACGTGAATTTCTAGCGTGGGGCATTGGGGCCTGGGGGTGGGCCCTCCCTGGGCCGGCGCCCTAGGCCGGCGCCCCCTCGGTCTACCCCCAGAGCCGGGCCTGCAAGGAGGCAATGTATATAGATGAAAACAATAGGTAAGATTTAAGACACCTTTTTCATTTAAAAGTCAAGAAAATCTCACGATAATTCTAAAAAGAAAAAATCAAAAAGATTCTCACATTAATCGAGAAAAAAGAGAAACATCTCCACCATTTATTTTGGTAAGGTTAGATTATAACGGTGCAGATTAATTATATATGTATATTAGAGTTATATAGCAAGTACAATTGTATTTTAATCGTAGGTAGTATTGTTGTATACCAAATACAACTGTATCATAATATCTAACCGCGCAATTACGCGGGTAAATCCACTAGTTTAAAACAACATATCTCTATTAATATAATATGAAAATTTATCCGTTCACCTCCCTTCCCTGGCTCTCGTACACGTGTGCAGCGCGCCTCCCCTCCACGTCCACGCCTGACTCCTCTTTGCATAACCTCCACTCACGCAACCCACGTCTCCTTTCTTCCCTGCCTCCCTCCACAGATGACACAACCCGCCTCCTCCCCGATCTCCAAGCCACTCCTCCTCCGCCCGCTCGCCTCCTCCTCCACTACCATCCGTCGTCACCCTTTAGCCTCCGCCACCGCCACCGGTCGCTGCTGCACGCTCACCTGCCCCTGCACACGCCGCTCCAAGCCCCCCTCCAACGTAGGCAATTGGGCTCAAGACCTACTTCAAGACGCTCGATAGGAAGAAGGTACATTGGAGGGCAGTCAGCATAGTGCCTTAGCGTACGGTCCACACAACCCTCTTCCAAGTCATCTCCTCTTTCGGTCTCCAATCCAATCGAGCTTCTCCTCATCCGGCTTCTCCCAATTGATTCCCATCGCTCCATCCATGGCGACTCTCACCATGCAGCCAATTGAGCCTACCTTGGTTGCCCAAGAAGACTCAAGGCAAATGATTTCTTGGTTCACTTGAGTATTTTCTTCACTAGATTGAAACCCAAGATCCCAAGATGGAAACCCAAGAACGAGATGAATGGCTAGAATTCAACGGTTTCATTGTGATTTTTGGTGCCTTGATCTTGATGCAAGAGGGGGAAGAAGCCTGAAGAGGATGGTTCTGATTTGAGTGACATAGACTCGGGGTAAGTGTTTACCCCTTGTGATTACAGTATCCTGCTTCATTCTTTAGCTAATTAGCGCATGGTTTTGTTGATATGCTTGTGATTTTGGATAGCTGGGTTGTTCTTGGAAAATCAGATATCGTTTCAGTGGATTTGGCTGCCACCGCTACACGTGGCAGTCGGCACCTCCGCTCTTCTCTGACGATGCCTACGTGGTACAAGTTAGGACTTGGTAGCATTGTGTGTGTCAAGAAGTGTGTGGTTGGTTGGTTGTTTTCATGTGAGTTGTGACCAAGTCTCTTTGGCTCTTTATTTCGGTGATCTCCCAAGGCGTGGTGGGTGTTGGAGGTGTGGTGTACACGGTGGTGCCATTCTACAAGAGAATCAGGCATGTCAAAGGTATATATGCACAACTCAATACCCAATACTGGTTATTGCCCATCTCAGAATCATCTATAGTAATTCACCATTCATCTGCAAAAATACAAGCAGCTAATCTTGAGCATAACTCAATTGTAATTGTTGTGGAGTTCATGAATTACTAAAGTAGTAGTCATTGTTGAGTTCATGAATTGCTACCAAGTAAAAATTATTGTGTTCATGAATTGCTACTAAGTAGTTGAAAACTATTAAGGTGTGCTATGTGTTTGGAGAATCTTATTGCTATGGTCTTGCTATGATCTCAGATGAGACAGTGAGAAAATGTGGAGAGTGCTGCAAAAGTTGTGGAGCATATAGATGAGGTAACGGAGAAGTTAGCTGCAATGTGGCCAACCAACTTCCTGAGGATGGGTCTCTGCAGAAAGCTGTGGAGAAGGTTGAGTACATTGTTGAGATAGTGGATAAGGACACAGAGAAGGTTGAAGCTATCGTTAATAAGGTTTGATTTCATATTCTTGTTTTCTTCTTCAAGCTTGATACTATTTCACATATGATGGATAATATTATTTGAGAATACGGTGTAAGTTCAAATTAATAATTGGCAGTGTTGTATGGTGAATTGGTAATACAATAATGACTTAAGTGGTTATCTCCATCAAAATGTTAGTAGCCAAATGAATGGAGAATAGATATATGCAAATTTCTTTTGGAGAGCATAGAAAACTTCTATGTCCTACCTTTGCAATTTTTGACATTTCAGTCATTTAGACTGGTGAGCTTTCAACTTTAAGTTAGTTGCTTCTTGTAAGGAACTGAGGCCGGTTTTAATATTTCTGGTGTTACCCTTACTCCACACTAAAAATTTTGGTGACTCAATGGTTGGAAGATTTTCTTAGTTGGCATTGCAGAAGGAGTACTACGCAGATCCGAGCGGCGATCTAGGCAATGGGTCGCGCCAACCTTATTTTTGATAATAAGATGACTTTCTCTTTTTAATGTTTATTATATGATTTGGATCACATTTGATTATATGTATCACATTCTTTTAGAACTCTGTTACAACACATAGACATCTTAATAGCGACTATAAAAAGATAGCATTTGAAAGCATTTGAAAACTAAATGAAACGATCCAATCTATTGAAATTCTATTCCTATATATATGAAAGGCTGCCTATATGAAAGGACGTCCTTTCCATACGAAAGGATTAGTTTATGGAAGATATTAGTATGCGCTATCCCTGTGCTCACATGATTTTTCCACAAGCCTAAAGAATCATCATAACTCTATTGTAGCCGGAGTAATTGGAGCCTCCTCGTTCACTCCGTACATTTTCACGGCTGCCCTCGACCCGACGCGTGCCTCCTTTGCTACTATGCGCCCCCGTGCGTTCTGCCTTCCAGCCTTGAGTCGCTTGCGCCGCGTCCCCCTCCCTCCCCCAAATGTGCTTGCCTCCTCCGCTCTGCCGCCTCGCCTACCCTCCTACACGGCAGAGCGATGAAGCTGGGTAGCCGATCTGCGATGGCCGCCGAGGAAGGCGATTGCCGATCTAGGGTCGAGGCCATAGGGCCGAGGACACAGGGGTGGGGAGTTAGACTGGTGCAACAGGGGGGCGAGCTAGGGCAGGGGGAGCCGGATCGGGGCGGTGAGGGCCGAGCTGCCGTCGGCGAGTGTGGGCGGCGGCGCGGTGCTATGGAGGAGCACCGGGTGGCGGGCCGGCTGCGTGGCTGTGCCTTGCGCTGCAGCTTGCCTGGTGGCCGGAGACTGGAGTCCTGAAGGCCAGAGACCGGAGTGGCGTAGACGCGGAGTCCGAGCGATGGACGGACGGAGTGAGGTAGTGAGCGACTGAGAGTCTGAGTGAGAGACTAAGATTGAGATTTGCAGAGCATCGAGAGCCGAGGCAAGAGGACAGAGGAAATAGGGGAGTGTCGGTCGGCCATCGCCCGTCTGCTGAGTCAGTGAGTAATTTTTCTCCATTTCCTTTCTTATCAATTTAGTATTTTAGAGTTTAGACTTTAGACTTTCACATTCCGTGTATATAGATAGTTTAGTCCTTATAATTAATTTATATATTTATATCTTTGTATGACAGAAATTACTAATTTATTTATAGATTTTGCTCAATAACTTGATGGTGTGCTACACTGAGCGAGAGATCTTTAAAAGTATTGATGATGATAAAATCATAAATCGCTTCCAAGGCATAAAGTCGCGTAGAATGCATTTGCCTTGTGATTCAAATTTGTCTCATGATTCAAATTAGCTTATTTGTGATATGTTTCGTATGATCTAAATTTTCATTGTCATTCACAATTTTATATTATATTACTAATTTTTATATGTTTCATACACATGTGATTTATCGCTACTCCGTACTCATAACAAAATAATTATATATTTTTGGGCATGCGCTTTCTATTGTTGAGGTAGCTAGTTTGTATTTCTCTATTTTTTTGTTATTTATCTCCAAGACTTTAATTATATAATTTCTGTATAAATTTAAAATTTTATAAAAATATAATATTATATTTATACTAACTTAGTTTAATCTGTCTTAATTTTATTTCGGTTTCCCACGGGTCACGAGGTAAAGAGATTGAATCAGACGCCGGGACCGTACGGATTCAACCAGAGCGTGCCAATTCTTGTCGCGATCTGGTTGTTTGCTCCTTCCGTGCTTTGTGGAGGAGAGAAGAGGAGAGGAGGAAGATGTTTGATAGCTTGGTCAACTGCAAGTTCTACAATAAATGGTAAAAGAATGCTTTTTTTGTTAGGTTGCGCTGGTTCGAGTTTCAGGCTGGCTTAGATTGGCTGTTCTTTGTTTTCTTTTGGTCCAATCTGGTTCTTTGCTGTTCTGGTGCTTGGTTCTTGAATTGCGCAACTCCAGTCCGCGCGGCGTAATAGTGGGAACCTTTTCCCCAAGAACGATCTTGGATTGCGGGGTTCTTGCTTCATGTTTCCGAAGTTTTTGGGTTCCTGGGTTGCTTAACCTACTTGTCGCAGCATCCGGAAGGATATTTTCTTGTGTCAATGTGGTTTCCAGCTCCAAGTCCTTGACGACGCGGTTGCATTCGTTTGTTTTTGACCACGTAAGAGTTTTGGGTGTTCTTGGATTGGCCTAACCAAAACCAATCGTTCGGTTCTTGAACAATGGATGCAGCGAGCACGCGTTCAAATGTATCCGGACGCGGCTGGTACCCATACAGCGGAAGAAACATGCCATGATTCGGTTCTTGAAGAAGGACGTAGCCGACCTCCTCGCCATGGCCTCGACACCCACGCCTTTGGACGGATACGTTCATCTGGCCTCTCTCTTGCTCAAACTTGCATAGTTGCATCGCATTGCTCTACTGCTATAAAGGATTTAGAGAAAGTTGCATCCTATTGTTCTTTTCCACTACAAAAGTTGCACTTTGTTGGCACAAGACTACTGATTGGCAGTGAAATTCTTGTCGTTTTGGTAGAGGAAATATGTCATGACTGAATAGCTAATTTCTAATTTCGTTTCCTGTTTGTACTTTCCTCTCTGGAATGCAGATGGATGAGCTGATAATTGAGATGAACCATGCTTCTTGCTATGATATGATTGAGCACTTCTGTAAGTACATTGGGAAGCAACTCAATGGTCTGCAGAAAGAGAGGTAGCTCCAATCGATTCAACTAACGTTTTGTGCTGTCAACGATAAGCGATCATTATAACAGTGAAGCAATCTACCAGAAAATCACAGGTTTGTTAATTGTTAATGGCTCAAGAGAGTTATGCACCCCAAGTCTTTAGTGGGACCCACTATGTGCATTTGTTAAGGAATCAAATCACCAGGATAGTAGCATTCATAATATATATCCATATGATTATTTTGATGGTTTAGTTTAGTGTTAGCAATAGTTTTTTTGTTTGGAACTTCAGATAATGAATGTACCCAATTAACCATTATTAGTATATTTTAGGAGTGCAAACTGAAAGGAATTTCAATTATATTGATGGTACAGTCGATCACGATATTTGTGTTATCTTTCCATCAACATGGATTGTCCCCAGGAAGCCCGGGAAGCTGTGTCAACTCTAATTTTTGCTGCCGCTCGCTTTCCAGATTTGCCTGAGCTGTGCGACCTTAGGCACATATTCACAGAGAGATATGGGAATTTTCTTGAGCCTTTTGTTAGACTTGAGGTGTGCAAGATGCCAAACATTTATTGTCATTGACTTGTTTTATGTTGTCGTACTTAACCTGATTAATGATCGCTCTACCTGCAGTTTGTTCAGAAGCTTGACAGTAAGTTGTTTATTAATGAGGAAAAATTGCAAGCCACTGTCATTGGCATTTTGTACAGAGTAGTGAGAGAGACATGCAAGAGCAGATGGATGATTGCCAGGTATTTTGTTCCTTTAACGACAATGTCTCATTGATTTGGAGCATACAAGAGTTGCACTCTTTCATCTGTTCCGATGCGTTTCCTTCCCATAGGATCAAAGTAGGATATTGCAAACTGAAGATACATTTGGGCTGTCTTTAATTTGTACGTTGGGATTTAGGATAAGGAATAAAACACAGGACGATTTGATTTGGGCCTTAGTACAGTTGCCACAAGATCAAAGTGTGTGTTGTTCTTGTTCCTTCCTTTAATACATGTCTTCAGCTTTACTTACCATATACACATGATAGACATATGTTCTACCTTTATTTTGCTAAGGTCAGATTTCTAAAATGTTCTTTCCTAGAGGAGATTGTAAAAAGTAAAGTTCCTGCCTCACACACAGTCCTCTAGTTTTCTGTGCTTCTCACTTTGCCTTTGTATGCCATATTCTTCAACCTTCGTGAGTAGGGACAGTGCCTTCCTTCATACTTTTGTTCTTACTTATTTATATAAGCAAATAAAACATCAATGAAATATGATTGCCTAATGCAACAATGTCTTCACTGTTGCTATGCTCATATTTTTTTTTCATGTTCTTTTGTACATACCATGAGCATTCATACTTTCAAAGGTTTAAAACCTAGCAATGTTTTTATTCAACAGTATAGCTCTGCTGTGCTGGCAGGTGTGCCGTTTTCTTGCTGCTGGTGTTTATGCTTCGCATGAGACAAAAGCTTCATGAATATTATTTGTGGAGTTATTATTATAGCCAGTTCATTTTGGTTATAGGCTATTGCTTCTATAAATTACTCGCTTTTTAAGTTTCTTTCTCTTGCACGTACAGGGAGACCATGCAACAGCATTGACCTCTTGGTGCTGATTTCGCCGTTTACGTGAGACTATCTTCATAACTTTACCATTCAGGTTGGCAAATCACTGTGTTTTTGTCTCATGTTGCACCCAAGATTCTGCACAGGTTAACAGCCTTTCTCATAGTTCTCGCTCAGATTATATGAATGCATCTTGACCTTTTGCCTGACACTAGATCATAAATATGTATGGATTTCTACATCTTTGTGCTATCAGTGTTCATAGGCCAGAATGTCTAGATCAATTGTGTAGTGTATTTCGGTTAAAGGTTCTCCTATGATGACTAAAAATTGATCGAGTGGTGCTACTTAAATACTTTCGCTACCCAGTGGACAACATAATTACTGTCTTTTGTTTAGTGGTCATAATTTGACTGTCTGTTTGTTCAGTTGGTCAAGGCTAAATTTGACCAATCATGCTTGAATGCTCACACTGACGGTTGTTCTCAAATGTTGTTAATCTTCACGGGTGCAGTGGATGGCCATGGCAGAATGCATTTTCTTGAAGCCAAATTGTCCGCTGGATATGTGGTGAGCTCGTTACATCTAAGCTCTCTCTATAGTACTAGATATAATTACCCTTTTCTTACTTCCCATTCTTGTTTTAAGAAGTCATGCATTTTATGTATGACATTGTTGCCGTTGCCTCTAGATTGCTGCTGGATGATTTTAATGTGTAAGAATAATACATGGAAATGGAAAATATTATGCCATTTACAGCTGGCACTATCTGAACTTATTTGGATATGCCATAGAATTTGTTCTATTTTCAAAGGTAGTAGCTGGTTCGTTACCTATTTTCTTTATCCAGTCCTCTGTCCTTCAAGACTCAACGATACTTTCCTATTGAATTCTCGATTTATGTTTCAAGAATTGGAGGATAGTGAAAACGGCAATTAGATAGATGTACATGTTGTCGATTTACTTCCATCAAGTCTACACATTAGTAAGAATAATGTGTATCACCTGGGATGATGCATGTAAAATCGACTAAGCAGATCCATTTTAAGACTGATACATATCAGTATGGCTGTGCATTTAATTCTTGCCACAGACACTCGGTGTATACAGTATAGTCCCACCCCTTGCCTATAACCTGTTTTGCATCCTAGCTCATATAATCCTCCAATTTATTCATCGAGATCTACTGCTCAAACACTATAAATATATCGGGGTCACCTACTCTCTCCTCGTATAATGTGCTGAGTCACAAATATATTAGATACTATTTGTGTCTGTCATAGATCTACTGCTCCACTATAAGCTACACAAATATATTAGATACTATTTGTGTCTGTTAACTGCCTTTACTAATAACAGCTGTCGTATTCAAATGCTGTTACACTGAAAACATTGTTCCATCCCAACATTCTCTTGAGCTCAGCCTTGGACTATACCGTGCAGCGTAGCGCGATCCTGCCTAGTTCGTTCTACACTAGTACCTAGATCTTTTCAGTTTTTAAAAATTGTTTTTCAGTTTTTTTAAAGTAACTAGCTTTTAAACGGAATATCTTTTCAAGATAGAGTCTAGTAAGTTAATTGTAGTATATACTTTACTGACTTCATTTATATCGTCAAAAATCGTACATAAATTTCTATTACTCTGTAATCTCTCGTATAAATAGTCTTAAAAATCATAAACAGCAACTAAAAACTACTGACCAAGACCATAGAGAAAGAAAAAAAACAAAGCCGGTCCACCGTCTCTTCTTCACGGCCCTTTAAGGAATTGGTACCACACGGCTTTCCGGAAGAGAGCTCCAGTCTCCTGCACCGACCAAAGCCTCGTTAGGAAGAAAGAAAAAGAGAGAGCGTGCAGCGTGTCGCAACACGTGTCCTCGGAAACCAGCGCAGCACCAGCAGGCGCGCCTTTCCCAGCCAACAATGCAGCTGTCCAATCCCGGATATAAGCCTTCTGCCCTTTGCTTAGTTTATGGCCTTGGGCACTCGCATTAAGGCGAGACAAAAACGACGAGCAGCGAGTAGTTTGCTGCTGTTTCTGCGTTAAGCTCTGTAAAAAGCATCATCACTTCATCAGGCAATGCTTGTGCTACACGTACAGATCAAAAGTTGCCTGGAACGCGGAATATAGGCACAATTCTTTTCAAATTACAGCTTATGACTTTTCTTGAATAAATAAATGAGACGATTTCTTTGTTGCCGTTTTGAAACAGCTTATCGGGACAATCTTTTTGAAACGGTTTATCGATTTATTGGTATTTAATTCGTTTACATAATCGCTCACGTTAAGACAAAAAAAAATTATAAACCGCATCATAAGATGTAGCCAAAAAGAATTTACCCATAATTAGTATATACTCGGTGGTGACTTAGGCACTGATGAGGATAAGTTAATAGCACGGGTCCACGATGACGACATTATCACGTTGAAACCACTCTAGTTTCGGTCGAGAGGGTTGTGTGACCTAATTTTGTGAGCTGAGGAATCTGTTTCGACCTATTTTGTAACTGAAAGTTGAAAAATAAGCTTCGGTCACAGTAGAGGATTGAAAAGTGATCTGTTTCCTTTTCTTTTTATTCCAAACAACATTGAGGTAACCATATTTCTCCGTAGGAACGAGAAGCTGGATTCAGGCAAACTCACATATAAATGCTGCTTAGCCCATCGCACCATGCCAAAGAGCAGTGTAGCCGCGTCCGGCGTATTCTCTTTTTCGCCGCCGCGTGACTCATAGTGCGGCAGACAACCGCAGGCAGCGAAGCGCAGAAGGAAGACAGCATAGGCTATTTTGCTAGTTCGATGGCTGAGTGAGCCGGACCTTTATTTCCTTTTTTTTTTCCAAGTAAACAAATACACGAGCAATTCTACTGGTTTTCTCCACAGCAACCTCTTCAATATCTAAGGATCGTTATCGGCAAAAGTGCCTTTTTTTTTTCTCAGGAACTGTATTATAAAGTACGTTGGCAGGTAGCAAAAGAAACACGGCAGTTGTCAAATCGTATAAAGCTCTTTTTTTTGCCAAATGATGATTGGATACAGTCGAAACATTTGATGAATTTGACACATTGCTTGGGGCTTCAGGATTTTCTGTAGAGGGAGATGGTTGATGCGCACAGCTGAATGAATTGTACTACCGGCATTAGATGGCCTGATAAATGGCTGTGATTGTTTTGGCTCTTTTATCTTTCGGTTTATTTTTCACTATTCATAAATTTCATCTTTTTCTGAACTTTTGGCTTTTTGTTGAGCTTTTTTGCCTGTTCTTTTTTCCCGTATTTGTTTGTATTATACGTAATGGGCTAACTTATTTTTTTATTTTTTATTTTTTTAAATTTAATTACGCTAAATAAGCCTCTATCAGCTACAATATTTTTTCAGCCAGCTACAGTGCTTTTCAGCTATAAGCCACCAAAAATAAGCCAAAATGATCACCACCAAAGTTCTTATGATCCGCTGAAACACATGGATTTCGCAGAAAATTTACAAAAACTTCACAATTTAATTTATACAAAATAAAAAAAATGCCACGTTCGAAATAGGGCCTAATTACTTTGAAGCGATGCATTCTTCCAAAATGGTCCATGAACGGATCTTTGGGAAGAAAAAAAAGGATTTATCAGAATTCAGAAATCATAAGAGGGACCGCGTCTCGTAACAGCTGGCACGGGGTTTTGTCTCTGACAGGCGGCCGCTCGGCACGCCTCATCAGCATCCGCGCCGACCATCTGGGGTGCGGGGGGCCCATCGGTAAGCGGCACGCGCCACCACCACGTGGGGACCAACACGCGCGGTGCCTCGAGTGGACTGTGGGGACTCTGGTCATTTGTATGGACCGTTGCTGTTAAAAACTCCAATAAACAAACTCATGGAACAAGAGCCACTAGGGCCTCCGTTTCCTAAATATTCTCAAAGGAACCCCTCAAATACTGTCACTTATTATGGTGGTGTTTTTCTAGTGCTACTTCATCTAAATTCAATATGGCCTGCTACTTCATCTAAATTCACTATGGCTAGCTTCAAACGGGCTTATTATTTTTGGTTCTGTGCTTTGCTATAATAAATAGCTTTTAAATAGTACATCTTTTTAAGATTGGGTCTACAAGTGAATTGTAGTAGACACTGTACTGACTTCAAATGTACTAGCCAGTCGTATGTGACTGCCTCTCTCTTCTTAATCTCTCTCACAAACAGACATGATTCAAAAACCAAAAGCTGTAAGTCATAAACTAAATACCCTATATTTTGGGCACACTAGCTGGTGGACATCCGCCGGTCCACCCTACCCCCTCTCACATGTGTGATTGTCATGTTGGCATCCGCCACTTAACAAAAACTTTAAATTCTTTACCATTGATCACACTTTAGAATGTTTGATTGTCCATATTAGACACAATAAAGGTTGGTGTGGCCTCAACACACACCTCGGCCAAGTCATCGATACCCTTGTATAGTTTTTCAGTTGTGTGTTGAATGAAGTCCTCTTTATCAATATATTTTTATTTCATGTTTATATGGTAGTATGATCTCAACCAATGGTAGGTACTTAATAATGGTGGTGGAGGCAATGTAACAGTTGAGGAAATGAGTGACCATGCAATTTTTAACGGGGGTAGGAAAAGAATAGTTGGCTGATGCTTATATAGAAATATCAAGCAGCTATGGGCTATGTAGCAAAACTACCAAAACCTTGTCCGCCTTCCTCCTGTTTTTGCGCAAACTTCCACGCCACCATCACCAGTTCACCACCTCCGCACTGCCCAAGCTCCCCCCTCACGCTCCCACCCACCCCACCACCACCACCACCGCCTCCTCCCTTCTCCTCGCACCCCACCCCCACCCCGCAAACCCTAACGCCAGATCCCCTCCTCCTGCCACCTCGCCTCGTTGCCCCCAGATCCATCCGTGCCAGCTCAGATCCACCACCCATGCGCCTCCGGGTCCTCCTCCTGCTGCTCGCCGCGGCGTCGGCGGCGTCGGCGGCCGCGGCGACATTGTCGGCAAGGATGGTGCACCGGCTGTCCGACGAGGCGCGGCTGGCGGCCGGGTCGCGCGGGGGGCGGTGGCCGCGGCGCGGGAGTGGGGAGTACTACCGCGCGCTGGTGCGGAGCGACCTCCAGCGGCGGGTCGGCGGAAAGTACCAGCTCCTCTCCCTCTCCGAGGGCGGCCGCACCTTCTCCCTCGGCAACGACTTCGGCTGGTGCGTTGCATTACCTACCTCCCCACATCGGATCTTACTACATTCCTCAACGTTTTTGACTCTTCTACTGCACTGTCAATGTAGCAGCGTCTCTCCTTATGCTTAGTATGTCGAATTAGTGTCGTCGGACAGTGGTAATAGAGAAATGCGGCGTTATTATAACCAAAAGTTACCCCCTTTTTTGAGGGTTTGCGCTACATTGTGAATTATTGATGGGTCAAACGTGTGCTTTACATTACGGTTGGAGGTTCGGGAGCTAGGGTGCTTAGTAAGCTAATGGTGTTTCTTCTATCTTTGTTTGTGTAGGTTGTATTACACTTGGGTGGACGTTGGGACGCCAAACACTTCCTTTCTGGTCGCATTGGATACTGGAAGTGACTTGTTCTGGGTGCCCTGTGATTGTATCGAGTGCGCTCCTTTGTCTGGCTACCGTGGGAGTTTGGTATGCATCCCTTTTGATCAGTAGCATTACGTTAAGGTCTGCAGATGCTGCATTGGGATATAGTCGTGTCAATTTCAGCAGATAAATAGATTAGATGTTTATTTGTATGTCTAGATACTTTACAAAATGGGTTTCCCCCAAAAAAATGTAATACATATTTTCCATAGACTTGAGTAATACTATAATAGTATAAATGCAGGTGCAGAATTAACACCAGAGTGTATGAATTTTTTCACAAGTAAAACATGTGATTATTACATCCATGTAAGGTGAAGAAACTAATACATGTCATGTCTGTTTGCTGTTACTTTTGTAACTTTCTGTTGAATTTAGAAAAAATCTCCAAAACTTGAGAATTATCTTGGTCGGTAACTTGTAGATTGTGTCACTCAGGTTATTTTCAGTTTTAAATTAGCTAAAATTGCTGATGTGGTTGGAAATGGAGGTAGAAAGCTAATGATATCATCATGTCACACTAAATCACCAGAGGGATCATCCATCTACATAATGGTGGAAATCAGTTTCACATCTCCATTCAACTTTCATATGTTAGCCTATTTAGGCTTTAGCTAATAAGAAAGTTGTCATGCTCCCCAAATGCCACATTCCAAGGCATTTCACTTAAATGATCCCATCAGTCTCACACCTCCATTATACTGTAACTTTAGCCAACTGCAAAGTCGCAATAGCCTAACCGACACAATTTGCAAGTTTTTGGGGCCGGTTAAGTTAATTTTCAAGCAATAACCTAAGTGGCAGTTAGCTACAAGTTTAGTGACCCCCAGTGCAATTTTGTGTTGAACTTTGTTGATTCTAAGTTGCCTATATTACTTAATATCAAGTGCACAAACAAGAGGACACTTTTCAAATTTGGAAGCAGTTTTAGTGCTTATTTCCAATGATTGATTGGCAGGTGCTCCGTCATATACGGAGCATCTATTATGCAGGATAGAGATCTTGGGATATACAAGCCAGCTGAATCAACAACGAGTCGGCATCTGCCCTGCAGCCATGAGCTTTGCTTATTGGGTTCAGGCTGTGCAAACCCAAAGCAGCCTTGCCCATACAATATGAACTACTTTTCAGAAAATACAACCAGTTCTGGTTTGCTAATTGAGGATACTCTACACTTGGATTCTAGGGAGGGCCATGTACCAGTGAAGGCTTCAGTCATTATAGGGTAAACTTCGGTATCTGCTGCTCTTCCCCTCATAAGAGTTATATTTTTGTTGCATAAATTCTGCTGTTTCATTAGTCTAGTTCAGCACCATTACTTGACAAATCTCAATCCTCCCACTGGGGACATTGTAAGAATGTAAGTGAACAATAACATGTCCATTGCCTGCATATTTACTAGTACAGTACTTGCATACTCTGTACGCCTTGATAGGCATCATATTCATGCATTTGCCTATAAAATGGCATGTTTAAGCAACAACTATTCTTTGCTTTCGTGATTACATTTTGCATTATTGTTGACACTTCAATGCACTCTCTGAACAAAATGGTTGGGATTTGAGATGATGATCTAGTACTGAACAACTCTACTCATGATTAGTACTTACTGAAATTTTCAGTTTTACTAAGATTTTGTATCCTTGTGGTATAGTTGTGGTAGAAAGCAAAGTGGTAGCTATTTGGATGGTATTGCACCAGATGGACTTCTTGGCCTTGGAATGGCAGATATCTCAGTTCCTAGCTTCCTTGCAAGATCTGGACTAGTTCGGGATTCCTTTTCAATGTGTTTTAAGGAAGATGATTCTGGGAGAATTTTCTTTGGTGATCAAGGAGTGCCTTCCCAACAGTCTATACCATTTGTTCCTTTGCATGGCAAACTGTGAGTGCCTTGGAGGGATCATCAATTGCTCTGTTGCTGTACTGGTTCTTATGGTTTTTACAGCTCCACTGACATCTTTGTTTCTTTTTTCTCCCAGTCAAACTTACGCTGTTAATGTCGAGAAATCCTGCATTGGACATAAATGCCTTGAGGGTACTAGCTTCCAGGCTTTAGTTGATAGCGGAACATCATTTACTTCTCTTCCTTCAGATGTTTACAAGGCTGTCACTATCGAGGTGGATTTCCACTCCTTGGAGGCATTTCTTTGGTGGATAAATTTCATTACTGATTCATTATAATTTTGCAGTTTGACAAACAAGTTAATGCGTCAAGACTAGCTTACGAAGATAATACATTGGAATATTGCTACAGTACTAGGTAGTTTCTGATTTGCACTCAAGGTCATTAGGAATCTGTTCAATTTTTATCATTTCATATTTTCATTAGTAAAAAATCACTGATCTGTGATTACAGCCCTCTTGAGATGGCTGATGTGCCAACTGTAACCCTAACTTTTGCTGCGAACAAAAGCTTCCAGGCCGTTAATCCAATATATCGATTAAATGACAGAGAGGTATGTTCTTTACTTCTTTTGTTTCATGAGAAAAAAGAGAGGCCCTAGAGTCATAAACAATCAACTTAGAGTGATGGCGAGTTATGTTGTGTGCTTTACAACGGGTGAGTTCTAAATGTTTTCCTTTTCCAATGAACGAGTACATTCTCAAGTCCAAGTTCCTGTATGCAAATGTGGCTTCATTTATCTCACATAAAAATGATAAATATAGCATGGTCTAACTTAGTATATTCAAAGCCTTTTCTAAATGTGTTCACACCCAGGTTATTGAATACTAGACACTGAGATATTTCCATTTTACTAGGGTACCTGTACCACTAATGAGTTCAATAGACACCACTAGTAGTCCTCAGTCCTGACTACATTATGTATGGGAATAGAAAATTTGAAATTCTAATGTTGCTACATTTACTTATTTTATAATTCGTTGAAATAGGAGTATAAATGATGTTGTTCCCTAATAGCTTGTGGGTAAAATGGCTCAAGTGTGTGAAACATGTGATATTGTACTCGAATAGGATTTTAAGTTTGGGACTTCTTGGGCTTATCTATTAAAAGATGATAAAAACATACTTGTTCAGTGCATGACTGGTATGGACCAAGCCTGGCGTCAGCTGGATCTTGCATCTCGCAATTCAGTGCTATGTTCAGTCAACATTTTAGGTTTTAATCAAACCAAATTCAGAGAAAACTATCAGTATAGATGTCATTATTCCTTTGGCAGCTGAGCCTTTAGGTCACGTAGTCATTAACTCATACTGGAATAGTGGAATCTATTGAATTCCAATGCACAGTTCTAGGTTTCCTTCACATGGAAATTTATAGTAGCACTTACATAGGATATGTAAGATAAAGAAAGTTGACGACACGCTATTTTCTAGTTATGGACATAATAATTAACTAAAAACTGCAGTTGATTTGCCGGTCAGTGATATCATCTGAGTTGCTAATTTACAGGGAGCGCTTGCTGGCTTTTGCTTAGCTGTACAGCAATCACCAGAACCTATTGGAATTATTGGACGTGAGTGCTCAAATCTAGCCAGGGATACGTGTTATTTCAGTATTTTCTGATCTCTTACTGAGATAATCTTGGATGCAGAGAATTTCCTGGTTGGATACAACGTTATTTTTGACAGAGAAAACATGAAGCTCGGCTGGTACCGGTCCGAATGTAAGTCGGAAACTACTTAGCAATAATTACCATCTACCTTTCAATTAATCATCAAAATTTTAATGCTTATTCGTCGTTCGCAGGCCATGATCTGGACAACAGCACGACAGTACCCGTAGGTCCATCGCAGCACCACAGTCCGGAGGACCCGTTGCCGTCAAACGAGCAGCAGACCTCTCCCGCAGTGACACCTGCGGTTGCAGGCAGGGCTCCCGCTTCCTCTAGTGGATCGGCGAATCTACAGAAGCTACTTACTAACTCTTATTTGTTGCTGTTGCTGACTACCGTGTTCTTTATCTCATGAATTACTAAGTGATAATATCTAACTGATAGCTCTGTAAATTGTATGTCTCATATATGGTGTTTTTTTGTGCTTAGAGAGATTAATAGATCAGCTGTAATCCCCCCAGCCTTTTTGGATGCCGTGTAGAGATGCCCTGCGCTGTGCTTCTCATCGTGGACGTTAGTGCTAGAGTTCCAATGCGTTGGTCTTAACTTTCTGATCCTGTTTTTTTTTTGGCGTAGGTTTAGCTTAAGCTTTTAGGCGGTTAAAAAGGCACTTTGTTTAAAAGTTAATTACTAAAAAAAAACCCCCCAACGAACAGCTTTTAGAATAAGAGGCCTGCCCTGCCAATGGAGCATGCACTTATCATTTTCGAACACTTATTTTATGTTCTTTAATCTTCTACTTGCTAGCTATAACATGAAATGTACCCATAGAAAAAGTATATGTCCGTGAAGTCATCATCCACCTCGTCCATCTTTCACACGCATGTGCGTTCCCCTTTTCCAAGCTGCAGCCTTGCAGACGGTTTCTTGCACCCCGCGCTCCGTACTCCATAGGCCTGGCCTGGCCTACCGCCTACTGCAACACACAACCGCAGGGAACCGCTCCACTGCACAACATGAGACTCCACACCACCACCACCACCAGTACACCACGGCTCCATCGCTTTCCCTCTCTTCGTGTGCTCTTGTCAGCCTCCACACACCAGTGACACACCCCCACGGCCCCAACAAGTCGTCTCTCCTCTCTCCTGTCCCCTCACACTGCACTGCCATTGCCTAATTGAAAGCCTTTGAACAGTTCCTGCTTCCTCCACACAAAAGCCAGACAATGCCGTCATGCCATTATGCATTCCCTCTAGTTGTACTGGTCTATTTGATATATCTGTGGCTTATGATTTGTGATAGAAAATTTTAAATTTCAGTTATTTGCGACATAGATTACGGAGAAATACTCGCTTACGATTTTGGTTAATACAGATATTAGACTTTTAACGTGTACTATAATTAACTTAGAGACTCCATCTTGAGAAAATATTTTATTTGAAAGTTAAATATTATAGCAAAGAACCAAAAGCCGCTTTTAGAAGCAACACTTCTTCGCTCGCTCGCTCACTCACTCATAAAAGGAGCCCAACCACTAGCTCACCTAGCTCTTCAGTCTTTAGCTGGCTGCATTCTTCATGGGAGGCGCCATAAAGCAGCTGCTCCTTAGCTTGTTTGGAGCGGTTAGTAGTGGCCACGGGGACAAGAAGGAGAGGATGCAGCGGCTCCAGCTGCAGACAGTGGAGCTCAGGGTCAGGATGGACTGCGAGCGCTGCGAGCGTGAGGTCAAGAAAGCTCTCGCCGGCATGAGAGGTTGGTTGGTCGATCACCCGGCCCTACTACACATCACACGTTGTTTTCTCTGCTCATTAGCATTGTGTCCGAGACTTGCTTTCCTTGTCCTTCAGTACTTGCCCCTGAATAATGACCATCGTGTCATGTCTGCCTAAGCTTTTCCCGGCACACTTTTCTCAAAAACACAGCAGCACATGTTCAGAATTTTTTTGAGCAATTCTTGGCAAATAAAATCTCTTTTTTATATAAAAAAACTTGAGCTCATAGTCAATCAATTAGCTTGTGTGAGCACTTCTATGCCTACGAGCAAGTTTCTACGAAGAGATTTACAGCACATTTGTGAAGCTGCAGGAGTGCAGCGTGTGGAGGTGAATAGGAGGCGGCAGAAGGTGACCGTCACTGGCAACGTGGACCCACACAAGGTCCTGCGGAGGGCCCAGTCCACAGGGAAGAAGGCAGAGGTGTGGCCCCAGAACCCTAGTTACAGCGCCGCCGCCGTGGCCCACTATTGCGGCCCCGGCGCAGCCCAGGCCCACGACAGGTGGGGCCCCGCCTGCTACCCGAGGAACATGGAGGCCATCGGCGCCGAGCAGATCACCAGCTTGTTCAGCGACGACAACCCCAACGCCTGCTCAATCATGTGATTTTACTGCGTTTCACATAGTTGGGGTTCATGCTTTAGAGTTTAGATAGCCCCAGGAGGAAGTCACTCGGATGTGCTTAGTTGAGGCCTAGATTTCTGGTTGGTTCCTTGGCATTTCGTCACTATCATCATATCTTGCGAGGCTTGTATGCTGCGCGGTTGCTAAAGAATGAGCTAGAGTTACGATAAAAGCCTTCCCTGAAGTTTGTATGGCCTGAACAAACGCGCCGTTAGCAGTTGGCACTTGATACGCGCTGTCATCATCCAAACCCCGTGACCGCTTCTGGTTAGGGGAAATTTAACTATTTGCCACTCTTAAGAATACCACCTATTCAAATGCCACCCTCTTTGTTGCAATTAATATTTTGCCACTCTCAAACCTACGTGGCACCTAGTCACCGCCATGTCGGGCGCGCGCCCCCGCGCCGCCGCCCTCCTCGCCTCCCACGCCGCCTCGGCCTCGCGCCTGCCTGCGCCTCCTGCGCCTCCTCCGCGCCTCCGCCTCCCGCGCGCCGCGCCGCGCCTCCCGCGCGCGCTGGCCTCCTCGCTCTGCGCGCCCACGCCTCCCTGCGCCGCCGCCGGGGAGGCTGGGAGGCGCGGGCGCTGACATGGCGGTGACTAGGCGCCATGTAGGCTTGAGAGGCAAAATATTAATTGCAATGAAGAGGGTGACATTTGAATATGTTGCATTCTTAAGAGTGACAAATAGTTAAATTTCCTTCTGGTTAGACGGATGATATTTAGGGCCTTTTTTTCTGAGGTTTTTGGTTGCGGCTTAATTTTTGGACTGCTTATACGATATATTATAGAGTAACAGAAACTCACATGCAGTTTTTGCCAATATAAATGAAGTCGGTATACTATGTACTACAATTAACTAAGAGATTTTATCTTAAAAAATACTTCATTTAAAAGCTAGTTACTGTAGAAAACTAAAAGGTGAGCTGAAAAAGAATTGGGCGTTGGACCGGAAGGAAGAAGATATTAGCAAAATGGAAGATTGATAAGGTAGATACTCTCAATCATCACTGGTTAGATATGTTAAACGGAGACTTCAATAAGATGCCAAGCCAATTTACATAGATCCTACAAATATCTGTGTTTACATTCCTCACCGTTCTTTTACGTTGCGATAATGGAACATGGGAATATCTCTCGCTCTTGCTTTTCGTTTAAAACTGCCTCCAAAATCAAAGGGGATCGATCATAAGATATCTGAAAACTTTATCGCGTCATGCAACTTTTCTCTCGGTTCTGCCGCATTATGTTCTCAGCTAAAACGGTCCAAGAGCAATGGAGTTCAGTGCACGATGACACCATCAGATCCGCGGGGAGACTGAAAAAAAGGGGGTAGATGCTGAGCGGAAACCGGCTTTTGTGCCAGTGCAAAGCGTCCTTTCGAGCTCATCTCTGTGCTTCTAGATTTGCTATTTCTCGGTGCGTGCAGGCATGGCTTGGCAAAAAGCTGTACGCTCGCCGGACCACCGCTATTCACGCGGTCTAGCGGCTGAACTTGGCCGATGGGGATATTCATGTTCGAATTCGCTTCTGATGCAGAGACCCGAGTTTATGAAGGCTTTGTGACGTGGCCGTTTGATCAGTTCAATGGAGGATTGCCATCGAGCTGGATGCAATGGCGTTGATTTCCTTGATGATTTTAGAGTATTCTGGGATTTAGGGTTGAGAGAAGATGAGACATTTGGGGGAAATCTCTGGGTCTTTCTGTCCAGTTCTATCTATATTGTCACTATAATGATCTTCATATTTTACCTAAATTACAAAGTGACACATCAACACTTCCCCTCAAGTGGGGTAAATACATCGTATAGACCCTTCTTGCTACAAAAATATAGAAATGGTTTTTCCAGTAGCCCCTTCGTGAGAACATCAGACACCTAGCTAGCTGAATTTACATATGGTAGACAAACTATCCCTCTATTAAGCTTTTCCTTAATAAAATAACGATCAATTTCAATATGTTTGGTTCGATCATACTGTATAGGATTATTAGCAATGTCGATAGCTGCTTTGATGTCACAGTACAGCATCAGTGGCTTGCACTTGAACACCTTTAGTTCTATCAACAAGATTTGCAACCACAATAGCTTACACACACCATAAGCCATAAATTGGAACTCAGCCTCTGCAGTAGAACGTGCCACAACACTTTGTTTCTTGCTCCTCCATGAAACCAAGTTACCTCCAGCAAATGTGCAATATCCTAATGTCGATCGCCGGTCATCCAAAGAGCCATCCCAATCAACATCAGTATAACATTCAATTTGTAGGTTCCCTTGACGGGAATATAAAAGACCTTTTCCTGAGCAGCCTTTGAGGTAGTGCAATATCTTATATACAACTTCCATATGGGTTGATCTAGGATCATGCATAAATTGGCTAACCACACTCACTGCAAAGGCAATGTCTGGTCATGTGTGAGAAAAACATATAAGTCTCCCAACTAACCTCTGATAGCATTCTCGGTCCACTAGTGTCCTTGTATCACCACTCAGGTGATGATTTTGTTCAATGGGTGTTGTTACAGGTTGAGATGCAAGCTTGCCTGTCTCCTTTAACAAATCCAATACATACTTCCATTGAAAGAGGATGATACCCTTAGGCCCTCGAGAGACCTCAATACCAAGAAAATACCTCAAGCGTCCCAAATCCTTCACTTCAAATTTTTGGGCAAGATGATGCTTTAGGTATGAAATTTCCTTAGAATCATCTCCAGTGATCACAATATCATCCATATATACTATCAAAATTGCTATCTTTCCCATGGTGTGCTTATAAAATAGTGTATGGTCAGCATTACTTTGAAGATAATCTCTCTTGAGTATTACCCGTCTAAACCAATCAAACCAAGTTTGTGGTGATTGCTTCAAACCATACAAAGAACGATGCAAATGTAGCACCTTTTCAGAAGTTTGACTTGTTTCAAACCTTGGTGGGATATGCATGTATACCTCTTCTTGAAGATCACCATGAAAAAGGCTTCTTCACATCCATCTGGTAAATGTTCCAATCCAAATTAACTGCACAGGATAAAAGTGTTCTTACTGAATTGTTCTTGGCCATAGTGCAAATGTCTCCTCATAATCAATCCCATAAGTTTGTTTGTATCCATTTGCCACAAGACGAGCTTTGTACCTGTTCACTTTACCCTCTGGAGTATGTTTAACTGTAAAAACCCATTTACAATCTACATGTTGTTTACCTGGTGGTAGACCAACAAGCTCCCATGTTTTGTTCTTCTCCAAAGCTTTCATCTCTTCAAGCATAGCTTCCTTCCACTTTGGGTTCTGTTTAGCTACTTTTCAGACACTTGGTATGGACACAGAATCAAGAGAGGCAATAAAACTATGAAAGGAAGGGTTGCAATATTCATAGGAGATAAATAGACAAATAATCTTTTAGGCGTGCTGGGATTTATGATGATCTAGCTGGTTTTTCTTAAAGAAATAGACAAATAATTGAATTGGGTTGAAAAGGATGACACTTGATTATCACCATGTCCTATGGTGCTAGTAGGGGCAACTGGACTAAGGGAAAGGGAATTGGTACATGAATTTTCATGCACAGGAGGCTCTACATTCTGTGAATATGGTTATGAAATTTCCGTCATAGCCTGCATGTCTCCATGACAATTACTACCAGTCCCATTAATTATTCCCTCCCCCTGACTTGAAATAGTATTACCACCATTAGACCCACTAGTAGATACACTTGAAGTAGGAACAAGAATAGAACTCATACGAGTACCTCCACTGTTGCTCTCCCCCTCTTGTTGCAGTTCAAGTGGGGATAAGATAACACCAGTATCATTGGTTGGTCCATAATAAGACTTATTTTCATGAAAAGTTACATCCATACTCACAAAGAAGCGATGTTCAGAAGGACACCAACACCTGTACCCCTTTTGAGAAGGAGAATAACCTACAAAAACATATTTAACAGCACAAGGATCAAGTTTGGTTTGGAGAAACCACGAAATCATTGATTTTTAAAAGACACTCAGCAGGAGTCTTATGATGAAGAACAAGAAGTAACATACGTTTTATCAGACATGTTGCGGTCTTAATTGCTTCACCCCAAAGAAACTTAGGAATATTCGTTGTAAACATAAGTGAACGAGCAATCTCAAGCAAATGTCTATTTTTTCGTTCTGCAACACTATTTTGTTCAGGAGTGTTAACACAAGTGGTTTGGTGTTCAATACCACCGGAGATAAGGAACTGTCCAAACTCCTGGTTAACATATTCTATACCATTGTCAGACCGTAACGTTTTAATAGTTTCTTCAAACTGATTTTGGATGAAAGCACACAAATATTTGAAAACAAAGAACACATCACTTTTATGTTTCAATAAGTAAAGGCAAGTATAGCGACTAAAGCAGTCAATAAAGGTTACAAACCACCGATGTTTAGAAATGGAATGAACCTCACAGGGCCCCCAAACATCATAGTGAATTACTTCAAAAGGTTTATTACTCCTTAAACTGCTACTGTGATAGGTACCCCTAGTATGTTTGGCTAGTTCACATCTAGGTGGTATGAACAATTTTTCAGAGTGGTATGTATATTTTTTTGACATACTCCTTTTTATGTGCGTATATGAGGATATTTACAAAATACGCTAAAAATTATGAACTCCCTTACAAGTTTTTCGTGTGGTTCACATTGGAGTATCTTATAATTAGTATACGAGTATACCTAAAGTGATAAAGAAGTATTTCCAGTTTGTTTAGGTGGTATATTAGAAGTGGGTGTAATTACACCTGTGTAAATGTATTTTTCATATATATATATATATATATATATATATATATATATATATATATATATATATATATATATATATATATATATATATATATATATATATATATATATATATATATATATATATATATATATATATATATATATATCCATACTCTGAAGTGCGTACTTCCACTTCTAATATACCCTTTAATAATATTGTTATACCTCTTTATCTAATTGAACATACTCTAATAATTATTATATAGCAAAAATAAAGGGTCCCAATGAAAATTTTTCAACAAAATTGTATCGGATTATTTTAGAATTAGTATTTAAGTATATCAAAAGTGATAAAGAAGTATAAAATAGTCGTTTAAGTGGTATATTAGAAGTGAGAATATGTACTCCCAACAGTACAAAAATTATGGAGTCTAAGTACCATGGTGCCTGTGTTATTTAGACGCATCATTGATGCGCTATACATATGCATGACTAAACTAAACATTTGTAACTGCCTTCGATGTATTCTATAGCATGCCTGATGGTACTTCGATGATGCATGTCTTTTTAATACTGCAGGGGACAATTCATTCATGGACAAACATTTCCATCACTTGCGAGTTGTTTGAATTGATGGCTCCATAGTCTTCTGCCTTTTTCTTGCCCGAGTGCAAGGACCTATGTGCACTCCTGATTAGTTCATCTTACTATGTATTGTTTGCCTCCTTTGCATGTATAAACATTCATACTCATTCTGTAAGCTATGTTGATTGCTATAAGGACTTGCTATGGATAATTCCATGTCATCTTTGTCTTGTTTTCGCATACTAAAGCTAGCATTTAATCAATCATACAGTTGATCTCCAAGCTCCAATATAGTTTTTATGAAATGCGCACATTCCTTCGCTCGCAGTACATCAAGCAAGACACTGGCCTATCATCTTCGACCGGAGCGAGTGCGACGAAGCGCGCCAACCGCTCTAGTAATTAAACATAACCCAAAGAAATACTTTATACGGATGCGTTATACAACATGAATCCTAAATTGTTAGTAGTGTGTTCCACAACATGAATCCTAAATGGATGCGTTATACGGTACTTGTCAGGTTAGTGGAAACATTTTTTTGCCGCAATGACATCTAGCATGATGCATGGAAAACAAAACAAGAGGTGCCTCTTTGCTCCAAGCCGAATGTTGGACGTGGTTCGATAAGTAGTCCGACAAGAACACTACTATAAAAATGTTAATACTAAACGTCACATCACATGGTTAATCGAAACCATCAGTATTAAATACAATCACAGTTAGTTTTGGTTTAGACACCATCTGTATTGCTGCTAGCGCTAAAAATCGTCTGTGAAGTATCACAAACGGTTATTAACAAGAACTATCTGTGATATTAGCAAATATCATAGATGATTTTTTCTTTGTACCGTCTATGATGCTTCACAGACGGTTTGTATTAAAAACCGTGTGTGATAATTAGGTCATCACAGGTGGTTTGTATTAAAAAACTGTTTGTAATAATTTCATTATATTAATTGCAGGCCGTCGGCCCTCATAGGTCTGTCTTAAATTTCAGATCTGTTCTCACAGCTCTGCTGCTTTGAGGTGGGGCTTTGAGGCCATTTGGAGAAATGATACCACAGATTTGCAAGAGTGATTGTAGATATATTAAGTTCTTGACTATCTATTGTTAGTAATTTATTCCTAATTATATTATATTTTAGATCTAGGTTTTGGTGAAAGGAGAATTGAAAATAGTTTAGATCTAACTAGTGTGATGTAGAGAGAAGATTATTTACATCTAGCATGATTTAGGGTTTAGCCAATTCATAGTCTATTCCTACTTAATTCAATTTAATTAATTATTCTTGCAACATATAGCTACTTTAGATCATATATATATATAGTATAAATAATAGGGGCACCATGGTGCCTAAGCTTTATGATTGAAACTTTCCATGCATGATTAAGACTTTCCATCCATGATTGATTCAGCATACTAAATCAATAACTTTCTTTCTAAATTGATACCTTTTTGAATTAATGAATGTTAACGGGTTTACCTGATATATTATATATCATTACACTTGCATGCATCTAAAAGCAATCCAAAGGTAGAGAGGCTTGCTGCCCAGACACCATGGTGCCCTATTTCAACGTCCTTATATATTTATATAATATACTAATTAATTAATTAATACTAAATTATTAAATACGTAACGTAAGATCAAAACTGGATGTACACTGGGAACCATGTGAGTGAAGAGTACATTAACGGCGTGTCTGTTTTTACAAGAGCTGTCAATGAGGATATGTAGAATAAAAGGATGAAATATATGTACTGTCTATACATTGACTGTGAGAATCTGAAGATATTTAAGAACCGAGCGCAGATTGAAGTGCACTTCATTCGAAGGGGACACATTTCCCTAAATTCATAGTTGTCCAACAATATACCTTGATTCCCTAAAATGGACCAAAACCGACTTCACAATTATACAACAATAAATTGACGGGTAAACTTATCCAATAATTAATCGACAGGTAAATGCATTTTCTCCATAGATAACTCTATTGTAAACTTTCCTTAATTCCTTTCTAATGATTAAAACTAACTTTTTGGAATCACGTCAGTCGTTCGCCAATTACGTTACTTCTGTACGAAAATTCAAGTGAGGGATCAATGCCCTGTGACATGATCTAGATTTTCCAGTATTCGCTAGTACACATTAATCCTATATAACACTTCATAGTAATGTATCTCAAACTAACAAATTCTACGAAGACCAATGATCTTCAGGTTTGTCAATCTTGCAATAATTATTTTATACTTATCATTTATATGTATGTACGATGTTGATTTTCCTATCGATAGGTTGCGACCATCGATACAACTGCATTACAATAGGCCGAGCTCCAACTAATTCGAGAACAGTGTGCGTACTTCATGATGTCTAGGGTCATAAACAAAGATAGGGAGTTTCACAATGTAGAATGAATTTAATTGGGATAAGATTGAGATTAATTGTATATGTGTATATTTGTTCATGGATGGTTAATTTATTTCTTTTGAGTTAATTGATTGTGAAATGGATGTTCTTATTGCTGAAATGAATGTGAATTGGATGTATATATACTTATTGTGCTTTTGCTTGTTTCAAAGAGTATGACTAGCATTTATTGAGGATAACCAACAAACAGAAATAGATTTAGGAACACAAAAAAATATCACAGACGGTTATTAACTCATAACCGTCTGTGATAATTGACTATCCTAGACGGTTTATACTAGAAACCATTTGTGATATGTCATGAATCACCGATGGTTTTAACTACAAATCGTCTGTTCTAACTATCATAGACAGCTTGTTGTTGAAACCGTCTGTGATTCATGAGATATCATAAACGATTTCTACTGCAAACCATCTGTGATGGTCTACTGCAAACCATTTGTGATAGTCAACTATCACAGACGGTTATGCGTCAACTATCGTCTGTGATAATCTGTGATCTCATGTCATTACTGGCCCATAAACTCAAACGGCTCACGAAACCGTTAATGATGACCTTTTCTGCAGTAGTGAAAATAAGATGGATGTAGACGTCAACCTATCGCTCACACATGCGCTACACATAACACTTTTACTAAAAGTGATTTCATAGAACAGATACCGAGTGAATCCAAACTGATATGACATGTCTTTATTTAGGGTCAACTCAAACAAGCTCCGCTGAGGTTACATTTCAAACAAGTCGCACATAACAATAACTTATGCAGCCACATACTCCTCACTGCAATGTGGCACGATCGGTCAAATAATTACGGAACTCTTAAGCCATAACACGTATAGATTGTATTAATGAAAGCAAAATTTGCTCTAGTAAACAACAGTAACACAGATGGTGATAATGAAATCTTTTATCATCGTATGGTTAATATCATCCTTAGGTCATGTCTAATACAACCCTTAGGTTGAATTTTCCACATCGTCTCTCTCACCATTCGTGTAGCTAATGTCTAATACAACCCTTAGGTTGAATTTTTCTACGTCGTCTCTCTCATCATGCATGTAGCTCATGTCTAATACAACCTTAGGTTGAATTTTCCCTGTAGTCTCTCTCACCATGCATGTAGCTCATGTCTAATACAACTTTAGGTTGAATTTTCGCCGTAGTCTCTCTCACCATCTAGCACGGAATAGCCAGTAGATACAGTGGTTGGGTTGGTCATGTTCAGTTTGCGGCAGAATTGCAATACAAGGCGGCGCGAGGGGTAAACCTAGCAAAATGCTCTACTCGCGAGTTATGCAAGAGATTCCAGTGGAGGGGGGCGGATCCTTTTTATGCTCCGCTCCTCCCTAAAACCCCTCTCCCCACCCCTCCATTCTTCCTCTCTCCCCTCCCCCTCCCTCTCCAAATCTTGGGACAAAAAGGCCATCGAATCAGGGATGCTAGAGGCGGGCGGGAGTGAGAGGGGAAGCGAGCGAGCGACGGGAATCCGGCCCGGGAAGACGCTGGGGAAGCGTGAGAGGAGTCAGGTGCTGATGCCCCGGACGACCAGCATGGCATCGTTGCCGTCGGCGGCGAAGCAGGGGCGCCAGGCTACGGGCGACCAGCCGCACGTCCCATCCTCTTCTCTGTACGCTTGCGCGGTTGGGATGGGCGCCGGAGGCGTGGCGCTGAAGAAGGACTCCGGCGACCTTGCCGGAGTGGGGACAGCGGCGTTCTTGAAGGCTTGCGGTGTCTGCGGCCGCTGCCTCGGCCCCGGCAAGGACACCTACATCTACAGGTCTGCAGATCATCACTGTTTTTATTACCTATTGATCTTAGCGTTGGAATGTCCAGTAAAATTCTCATGTCTTGCAATGATTTCTCTTCCTGTAGCTTCCTTTCCTGATGTCTTTTTTTATTACTGAAATCCGATCAATCTCTTATGTTGCTTTGCGAGGTGAATTTCGTGCCGTTAGGCCGTCTTGTACGTCAAGATTGCACCTAGATCGAATCTTTTTATCATGTCGCTGGTTGTTCACGATTCTATCTAGTGTTCCTCAGACATAGATGCAAAATTTTTGTGATGATCTCGCGGTTCTCCTCGTTTACTTTGGGAAGTAATTGTGATTTGCCCTCATTTGTTAATTTAGGTAAGTAGTACTAGTATACAACGTTCCTCGTTTGTTAATTCAGGGAAGTGTTCTATGATCTTCATTTATTTGATGCGGAGTAATGCTGATCTGATGCTATCAGCACTCAACACGTTTTAGGTCCTGTTTGGCACAGTTTCACCAACAGCTTCATGAGCTGTTGTGAGCTGTTTTTTTTGCCAAACACCCTTTTTGCAAACAGCTTCATGGGTGAAGTTCCTTTTTTTCTGCTCTCACAAAGGAATGGGGAGAGGTGAAGCTGGAAAAAGTAGCTTTTCACAGCTCTCTTTCTCAGGCTTGCAGTCCTAGGAACCCACTGCCCCTCTGGTTCACCAAAATTACACGCATTTGCCACTAGTCCATCCCGTTCACGAAACATAAACAAGGCACTAATATTGCTTCCTAATGATTTTAATTTTTTATTATTTTTTATTTTAATGTTTTAATTCATACTCATTCAAATATATTATTTTTTAATTCATATGATCATATACAAACATACAACTCCAAATGTTAGAACAAGTCAGGTAGACAGGGGCATCTTGGATAATTGTCCTCTCTCAGCCATGCATGAAGCTGTTGGTGAAGCTGTTTTGCCAAACAGTTTTCCAAAACAGATTTAGCTTCATCGGTGAAGCTGCTCGTGAAGCTGAAACAAAAAAAAAACAGTTTCACTAGTGAAGCTGAGCTGTGCCAAACAGGGCCTTAGTTCACAGTCTGAATCTAGTTCCCTCCTGTATTTTTGAGGAGGAATATTTGATGCGAATCTTTTCTTTCGGCGTGAGTATTATTCATCGCTGATATCATTGGTTTGGCTTACTAGTAACACCAGGGGTGTATTTTAGACTATGAGTCAAGCCTGCATATTGTACTCCCCTAAGCAAAGCATTAACGAAAGATAACTAGCCAATCATATGAGCTGTTCTTTGATTGTCATATAACCCTGGTCTCTTGGTACCATCTAACTCACGCAATTCGTTAGTTGTCACAATCTCTCGTCAACCGCAGAGTTAAATGAAAAAAGTTGTTTCTTGAATAGAAGAAGATTGGCAGTTTTTTTTTTTTTGTGTTAAAGATGGTTGTGGCATGATGCTTGGATTCCGTTCTCTGTGCCGTGCAGGGGCGAGACGGCGTTCTGCAGTCAAGAGTGCAGGGAGCAGCGCATCGAGAGCGATGGGCACATGGAGCAGCACTGCTCCCTCACATCTATCAAGGAGGCCCCGTCTGTCCCCGGCGCCGGTGGCTCCAACCAGTCCAGCAACAGCGGTGGGGAGACTGTAGCAACCAGTGTTATCACTGAGGAGTAATAATACTAGTCTAACAGATTATTATTCGTTGAATAATAAGTTCATCAGAGTTTTGCAGCGGAATAATAATGAGAGATTGAACATAATATTACATAAACATAATCACGCATGACTAAGGTCTTTTAAAAAACTACCCAGGCTTGAATATTACAATAATAACGAAACCGTTCTAGTCCAGATAATAGAAAATATATAACATCACATTAATTTACATATACCCTAGGGTTGTGCTCGTGTTGCTAGTAATACTCTAGTCATCCCGTATCTCGCATAAGGTGTCCATCTCATATGGATCGTGCTCAGTGGCGGATCCAGCGGTGGGGCGGGGGGCTCGAGTTCCCTACCGCTACTGGACCCTTGGAGCCCTCCCTAAATTTTTTAGCCATGGATGTATAATGTAGAAGGGGCTGAGGTCGAGCTGAAGGTACTTCAGCCCCTCTAAAAATTTTTCCTGGATCCGCCACTGATCGTACTCAAGACCATATCCCTCCCACTCGTTATAGAACTCTAGGTAGGCATCATCCACACCAAGTAAAATTCTAGTATGGCTAGCCTCTAAACAAGGGAGGATAATAGCAAGAATGAGTACAGAGTACTCAGCAGCCATTAATAACAAAAATGAATTTTATGATCATAAGCCAACAACTCGGTGAATCCATTCTCATTTCATACCATCTTGAAAATAAACATTTTTAGATTGAGAAATAATTTCATATTGTTAATTTAAAATTTTACTTAACACTCGTATAAATAGATAAAACCTCCATTGGTTTTATAGCCTCCAGTCCAAGACACAGGCATGAATTTATGATTTATATAGTACTGCACAAGCTTGTACCACTTTACCCATAGTCACCTTGATTCTTTTAGCGAATGGATCTTTGCATTTTCTTATATACGATGCCCAAATCAGAGTACATAACGTTTACCTCTATCTCAGTGTATTATATCTCCACCCAACTACTCACAATCGTTGGCCTGAGGTGGGTTTTCACCCTCACCCGATGCCCATCTAATTATGAGTTAGTCGTTGGCCAGACCGACACGCTTTCACCCGACACTCCATATCACTAAATATATATGTCGGGCTTATCCTTTATTGCCCAAAAGTCGAATTGAGACCTCGTATAGTTTCCTCCCTAAATAAATATGCATGTCTAGTTGTGGAGTGCATCATAACTTTGATGGAGTTATAGATTTTGCCCATCTTTAGATGAAACAATGGTTGATATGACCGATACGGTCTATTACACGAGTGAAGTTTATAAGTCCTTACATTTTACCCCTATGGAGAGAATCACAGCCTTTCCCTTTGTTACCTTCCCAAGGCACCCTTTGCCCACCATTTACTTATACCGCAGGTCAACTGCTCCATCAGTTGAGACTACTATACCTCTTTCATTTCTTTCACATAGCATTCATTCAGATTAAGTAGATTTTCATTTTATGCAGGGTGATAATAATTTAGTAGGTAAATATTTGTTTTACTAGAAAATATTCTAATCACATGTTCAAAGGTATGCTTACCTGAGAGTTGATCATAAGTCTCGCTCTCAGGTTTTCTCGGGCGAAACTCTTCCATCGGACCTGGTTCTTTTCCAGCACTTAACACGTACACTATGGTTCAATTTACAGATATAAAAGATAAACTATGTTGATGTGTTCCCGTGTGTTTCCCCAGGTCAATTTATCCGGTCACGAAAATAATTTACAATTAAATGCTATTTTATACCACCGCATGAAATTAGTTTACTAACGACAATTATTTCAGTTGAATATCTACAAACAATTATTACCAAAGTTCTACAATTTAAATATTACCTAAATGATTCGGCATGCAACTAAATGTGTATCAGAGTACTCAATGCATCACTACGCGGTATATACTCCCTTCTCTCTCCTCTCTTCTTGCTTGGCCGGTCAGTTAACTGGACTCCACGCATTAACTCCGCTCCTCTCTTCTCTCTGATTCTCCACTCATTCAATCTCTCTCTTTGGCTCTCAGCCTCTTGGTCGATGCTTCCTCCATGTCGTTGCCTCTCTGTCGACACCGCTACTCTCTCTTGCGTTGGCTCCCTGGGTCGGCACCGTGTCATGGCCTCTCTCCCTGGTCGACTCCTTCTCCCTCACACTCGGCTACCTCTCAGCTCACCTCCTACTCAGTCACCGCCCTTGCTCGGTTCGGACGTCACCGGCTGCTTGGCGCCTCCTCAGCTTACCACTGGCCAGATCTGGCTCCTGGCGCCATGGATCCGACTACGGCCATCGGGATCTAAGCTTATCCCTCTACTAAAATTTTCACTTTTTCATTTATTTTTGCTTCATGGATTTTGCCTACTTTGCTCTTTGATTTGAGTTGTTTTGACAATTATGGGGTAAAGGTGGCGATGGTTGTTGAACTGGTTGGCTTGCCATGGTAGGGCTTGACGTTCTCACATGCTGGGGAGTGTGGTGGCCATCGGGTGCACATGGTGGCCAGCGGTAGCACACCGCCACCGTGGTTGCCTCTCCTCTGGTATCCTCTACTCCCTTCCCTAAATTCTCCTCCTTTTCCTCTAGCTTACCTCTATGTATGCCATGGTTTCGGTGAGATGTTTTTGAATGATGATGCATGTGGTGTGGTCCCGTGATGGTGATGGCAAGATCGAAAAAGGGCTACGGGGGATGCCTTGTCGGATGGGGTTAGCTTGATTTGGGGCTTGACCCAAGGTTCAGTCTTTCCTGGGCTTATTGTAGGTTAAGGATAACCGACTAGAGGGGGTGAATAGGTGGTTCTAAAATTTATTGCTTTCTAAAATTAATTTCTATAAATTTAGACCTAAGCAAGATTTCTATTGCAATTTAACACCTACTCAATTCTAATGAAGCTAAGATACTACAAAGCAAGAGTCTACAAATATATTTCTAGCTCAACTAAATATGACAGTTTCAATTCTTAGAAATATAAATGCGGAAAGTAGAGGCAAAGAGATAACCAAAAGATGACACATGATGTTTTATCGTTGTATCAAAAATTTGCCGGTCTTCACTAGTCCACGTTGAGAAAAGTTCAAGCGACTTGGACCGACTCCATGAATTAAGCCTCACAATTCGAATCTACTAATGGTTGTTCTTCTTCTTCCTTCGCTCTGGAGATGGCGAACACCAAGCCACTCACAATTTGGCGCCAGGCATCTTTACAATCTTCTTGAAGAGATCGCCACGCAAACTCCCGTCAAGCCGTCTAGCTGCCGGCAAGCACTAAGAATAATAAACCACGATCTTCGCTTGACAGCGATCAAGTGCCAAGAATCAATCTAGAATGAATGCACTTGAATTTTGGCTTAACAACCTCAAATGATGCAAAATGGAGTGAATGAGGTGTTTGAGGTGCTCTACTTGCTCAAGGATGTTCAATAGAGTTAATTCTACTTGTCCTTGAGCTGAGGGATGAATTTATACCTCCCACCAACCAATTCAACCGTTAGGGGGGCAAATCCCTAAAATTTTTAGCATGAGCGGTGGTACCACCGTTCATCGGCCAGTACTACTGCATCACCACCAACTGCACAGTAATAGCTATAGTAGATGAATTTAATGCCTCTGAACTAGCCATTGAATTTGCAACACGGTACTACCATCATTGTAAATGCAGTAGTTTCGCTCTCTGGTTGTTCCGTTCACATAGGGCGGTCCTACAGTTTCCTTAGAGGTCCAAAACTGGCCCTCTCTCGAAATAACGTACCACTAACTAAGTTTCAGAACTTTTGGTGTGCGGTAGTTCCACTTAGGATTTGCAGTCATACCTCAATACAGCAGTTCCGCCAAATGAACCCTGGTACTACCACTTTCCAGGGGAACAAAAATGCTCCAAAAGTCTCTCTGGAAAATATGTACTACCGACTAGGTTTCGGTTCGACTGAAGTACGGTAGTACCGCACCACCTCCCAGTCATACTGTTGTGTGGTAGTACCACAGAGTAAACTCTGGTACTACTAAATTTTCTGAGAAAAGCATAGTTGGCCTTCAAATTAAATTCTAAGTGCATGCATGATCCTAGATTGATCCAATGGCACAAGAACATGTTATCAAGCTACTAGTCATGATCCCTCTTAACAGTATTGTATTGAACCTAAAATCTGGTCTTCCATCCTTTTCTCCTAAGCCGATAAAATTCAAAAGGAATCCTAGACTACTTATACGTTTGTCTTGAGCCATATTGATCTTCATATTAACCTTTAGCATGCATCTACAGGTTGTCACATTCGTCATCAGGACTAAACCTTTCAAACACTCAATAAACATGTTAATTCCATATTCACATATTGTTATTAATTACTAAATAATTTTTAGGGGCCTAGATACTTTCACTTATGCTTGGTTCGGCGGTGTTTCGATTGGCTAGCGGTTGGTTCGACTGCCGCCTCCTTTTAGGGTTGCCATCCCCTTTTGCTTACTCCTCCTGGCACCTTCTCCTCTGGCCTAGCTGCTGAGCTTCACCTCGCCTTCTTCCTCTCAGTTTGCTTGGGGATTTGGGGGAAATGGATTGGATCTGGGGAATGTGGTTGATTGCCGTTGTGGTTTGGATGTGGTGAAGACTGCTCTGTCATGGGTGAAAATGGGCTCTCTCTCTTCCTCTAGTTACTCTCTTGGCCTTATCCTTTCCATGTGCCATGACTGTGCTATGGCTTTCACTGTGCTCAAAATGTAGAGGAGGGTTGGTTTTTCGTATGGGTTGGCTGGCAATGGATTTAGGTTTGTTTCTAATGTTGGATGATGAAACCACGGCTGCGAGAGGTGACAACTGGCCTCGAATGTTCTGTAAGTAAAGCACTCATATCGATAAGCTAACGAGGGTTCTAATGGCAATCTAGATTTCAATTTCTTCTTTTGTTCAGTCTTTTTTGTATGTTAACATTTGCTTTTCTCATAATTAATATTGTAGGTTATGATATAATTTTTGGTTAATTGTAAATGCGTAAGAAATGATCTCAATTATAAATTTAATTATTGTATTCACTGTGTGTATGGAAATGAATGTAATAATATTGGATTCTGATGCATGTTGTAACTTGTATATCTTTACTTTGTTGCTCTTACTCAATTGAATTGTTGTACAATTTTGATAATTGAAATGGTTGCGATGACTTTGTTAATTATGGGCTTACAACACGAGGTTAGTAACTAAGACGGGATGGAAACACGGGGCATTACATCCTCCCCCAGAAAAGATGTTGTCCTCGGAATAAAGAACTTAAGTAGGTCGGGATAGTTTTCACATAGGTCATCCTCTTTCTCCCTAACCTCTTCTTGTACAAAGTGGTTCTTCCACTACAAGTTGCAAAAATGAATCATCCACTTCCTTAGCTTGGAGTCCTCAGTCTCTAGTATCCTCGGTGGATGATATTCATAAGTTAGATCCAATTGCAAGGGAATATCCAATTCAATTACTTGATCTACGTGCTTACGCATATTCTAAGTTGAGAAACGCGGAATACATCATGAATTCTAGACAGCAGTTTAGGTAGCTTTAAATGGTAAGTAGAGATACCCTTTTGCTCTAGGATTTTAAACGGTCCAATATATCTAGGGTTTAGTTTCCCCTTCATTCCAAATCGACAGATTCCTCACATCGATGATACTTTTAGATACATATTGGCATCGGTTATAAAGGTAAGTCTCTCCTACGTCAGTCGATATAGCTTTTCTATTGGCTTTGGGCAATCCGTAACCATTCTCTAATCACTTGGATCTTCCCATCATTCTCTCATATGATGTAAGGGCATAACATATGTCATTCCCCAACTTCATACGAACAAATGGGTGATTGGCACTTCTTGCCATACAAGGCCTCATACGGTGCCATTTGTGTGATTGCCTGATAACTCTTGTTATAGGCAAACTCTACTAAAGGTAGATATTTGTCCCACAACTCCCCAAAGTTCAGTACACAGGCTCTTAGCATATCTTCAAGAATTTGATTTATCCATTCAGTTTGGCCATCAATTTGTGGGTGGTAGGTTGTATTGAAATTCAGTTTAGTCCATTGGGTGTTTTGAACAATTTTCTAGAAACTAGAAGTGAATACAACCCTCTGTCTGAAGTTTAGGTACCCCATGCAGAGTCACTATTCTTTCCAAATACAGTTTGGCCAATTTGTTAAAAGAATATGTCTGCTTGGTGGCAATGAAGTGGGTTGACCTTGTCAGTCTATCTACCACTACCCAAATAGAGTCTTTCTTCCTTGAGGTTATAGGTAAACCAGTAATAAAGTTCATACACATATCTTCCCATTTCCACTTTGGTGTTTCTAACAGCTTTAATAGTCCCACAGGATGCTGGTGTTATGCTTTTACCCTCTAACATGTAACATACCTGCTAATGTATTTGTCAATCTCTCTGTTCATATCAATCCACTAGAAATTTCCCTTGCTGCCTTATACATTTTTGTCCTCCTTGGGTGGATTGTGTATAAGGTGTCATGGGCTTCTCATAAAATTATCTCCTTGATTTCTGAATTATCGGGTACACAGATTCTACTGTGATTCCATAAAATTCCCTCTTTGTCTAACTTAAATTCTAATGGCTATCCAGATTTGATTCTTCTGATGTGTTCGCTTACAAATGCATCAGTTGTTTGCTTTTCTTTAATTTGGTCAGGTAGGATCAAATGAAAGGTCATGTCTACTATGGTAGCTTCTAACAGGGATGATCTGAATCAATGTTCAAGAAAGCGCTAGGCGGGAGGCGAGGTGGGGCCTAGCGCCTAGGAGGCCTAGGCAGTTAAATAAAAAATGAGGACAACAGGCAAAGATAAGCAATCATATATATGTATTTGATGTTTAAATGAAGAAAATTGTTACCTTGAGCAACAATGATAGCTCCCTATCCATTGATGTAAATTTTTTATGTAAATGCTTGATGTATAGTTGTAAAACCTGCACATTAAGCAATGTGTGAGTTTTTTGGTATTGAATAACTATTGTGCATTTGTGCTTCAAACTTGTAAATTCAAAAAAAAAAAGAAATGATAGCAATATAATAAGACATATGTAATGAATTATGAAGTTCATAACAAAACACACATAAGCATTATTCTCAAATCTCAAATACACACAACTAAACCCACATAAATATAGTTCTTCTCACAAGTTACAAACAAGCAACATAGTTAAGATAGCAAGCATGATAATGTGAATATGTGATGATGAAATGAGTCAATCTCCGTCCTCTTGTCCATAATCTTTGGTTGGCACCACTTTATCTTGGTCGAATTCAAATTCAACATTTTTAAGATCCTCATTGATCTCATCTTCTTCGAATTCGGAATCAAAATCATCTTCATGAAGCTCTCTCTCACTCTAGTGCTTCTACGAGGTTGCATAGTTTCATTGGCTCTCATCGCTTCATTAATTAGATTCCATGAAAGACCTATTTTGGGATCAACATCATCATCCTCACCTTCAATTATCCACCCTTGAGCATTACTAGCATGTGAAGCTAGAAGGACATCAATGTTCTTCGTGTTACTCTTTTCTTTTTTGTTCAATAATCTCGTATTGAATTAAACATAAACTAGATTATTGAGATGGTGAGCATCTAGTTTATTTCTTTTCTTTGAATGTACCTACAAATTACATAGTGAAGTTTAATGCTAGACTTTCTTGACCACTTGAGTTGAAATATGTAATTTTTTCTTGAATAGCAAGAGTAGAAAGATATCATGTCAAAAGTGCTCCAATTTCTTTCACATCCCAATGAACTTAAGATCAAAGAGAGGATTCTTACGGCAAATCTTTGCAAGTGGGGAACATGGCTTTCATATTTCAACCATCAATTAGCTACATAATAGTAAGAATGAAAGATGAGTTATTAATAGCAGATGAAATGTCAATTTATAAATATGTTTAATTAAGAACAAGTTTACTTTACCGGAAATAAGATCACTTTTTTGACATCTAAGTCGGGCAGGGGTTTTCCCAAATATCTCTTTTTTTATCCTTGAATATATCAAAGTCAACATTGAGTGTTTGGTGCTGATTATCGGTCGTGGTGGTGGTCTTGGAAAAGATCATTAGATCACTGCTGCTGAATACCGGTTTGCTGTGGTGGCATTAGAGGGCGTGCACAGCCTATCATTGTAGGGTGTTGGTCAAATCTGGCATTCTTCCTTCTTTCTTCACCTAAATTGGAGTGCTCATTCTCAAATATGATGGCTCGATTTATCAGGTCTTGAAATTGGGTGATCTTGTGGATCGAGAGATGCATTCTTATATACGAATTCATGCCTTCCTTAAACTGATGCATCTTCCTCTCATCAGTAACTACATCATCTGGAGCATACCATGATAGTTCATTGAATAGGTGCAGGTACTCAAAAATTCAACTACCCCCTTGTGTCAATGCCCGAAACTCCTGCTTCTTGATCTCCATCCTTGTGAAACGTTAGTTTCACGAAATTTCTTGGTGACCTCCTCCAAAGTGATTGTACGGTTAGGGGCTCGAATCCGTTTAAAGTTCAATCACCAAGTTGTGGCTGGTCCTGTCAACTGGTGTGAGGCATAATGTACCTTCTTCTCATCAAAACATCCTACTGTGTTTAATTTCTTCGCCACTTCCTATAGCCAGTCATCTGCTTCCAGTGGATCTACTGCTCAGGAAAAGGTTGGTGGGTGAGTCTGTAGGAACTCTCCCAAACTAACTCTGGTGTGACCTAAATGAGTTACTCTTGCCATTAGGGCCTCTAGAAAAGGATTTTGGTTTTCCTTAGACCCCTTACGGGGTGCTAAAAGGATTGCTGTTTTGTTTATATTGGCGAACAGTTTTCAATGTTAACTTTGTAGCCATTCAAATGAAAATGTTCAATGTTTTCCTATAAAAGAGAAAATTGAGAATATGCCCTCCAACTAGATGGAAATCTAGGATATACCCTCCTTTATATCCTAATTGATAATATACCCTCCTTTAGTGTGTTTTGTTGAGAAAATGCCCTTTTTATACTATTTAGTACCTCTTAAGTATACTAATCCGTATTGTACTGTATTTTGACATTAGGATGACCATTTTGCCCCATGTACGGCTGTGAAGAAGATAAGTCTCGATTGGGCAGTGCTTGGCTAGGGTTTCTCGGACCAAACGGCGGCGCGGCAGAGGGTGTGGGGCGGAGCTCCGGCGGCCGGACATGGGGGCAAAATGGTCATCCTAATGTCAAAATACAGTACAATACGGATTAGTATACTTAAGATGTACTAAATAGTATAAAAAGGGCATTTTCTCAACAAAACACTCTAAAGGAGGGTATATTATCAATTAGGATCTAAAGGAGGGTATATCCTAGATTTCCATCTAGTTGGAGGGTATATTCTCAATTTTCTCCCTATAAAAACTCTAGCTTTCCCAGTTAAGCAATAATTACCTCTTTTAACAAATGCTTCATGAATTTAAAATAAAGCTAGCAACCCACAAAAGACTCATTGCAGCTCATGTCAAGGGCAGGCCACCATCATATTACATTGTTGCTGGCTTTGTTTTTGCAGCCGTCTCTGTTCCATATCTGCAATCTGAGGTTTCTATCTATTTTCTTTTTTGCATTTTGTTTTCAGTTCATTCAATAACCAACAAACAAGTGTACATCCTTGGTAGGCTGTCAATGTCCTGCATTTCAGTATGATTTGTCACAATCCTGGGAAGCCAGATCTTCCAGGGGGCAGTAGGCTCTTAATGGAAGTTATTCACTTGAAATGCTTCCGGGCATACTACGGTTACACCCTGGGGAGAAATTGTGCTGCTGTGCAAATATTCTTTACTTCCTTTGATAACCTCTTTGATCTTCAAAATTCACCAGCTTAGAGCCCTGGAAGCTCAGTAGTGAGGGATGCACTATGCTGTTAATTTTATTTCCCCGAACCTACCCCAAGCACAACTTGGATTTGTGTTTCAGTTGCTGTTATAAGGGCAGTACTAGATGCTAGTGTGTATATCGCTCAAGCATGCGGTGACATATTGTTATTGTGGGGTTAATGACAAAGAAGTCCCTGAAAGAGTCCTATTTAAGTCTTGCTCAATATTGAAAAGCAGATCATGTTAGGACTTAATACTTGACGATGAGTTCTTGCAAGCTACTCCTATTGGACAATCTTTCTAGAAGACTTCCAAATCGCATACCAATTTGTTTATATCCTAGTTTTAGCAATCTTTCTTCTGCAACTGCTTGTTACATCTCTGTTAGCTTAATTTCATTTTAGAAAACGTTCTGTTAGAATTTTTTCCCTTCCTTAAGCTCACCGGATCTGCTTATGTATCAGTATGGAAAAGACTACGAATATGATGCACCTGTCAAGTTGTTGGTCAAGCATTTACATGCAATGGCCCAATCACCTGATGAACAGCTGGTGGTGGTATCACAGGTTACAAGTTCTTCCCTACTAATTGTTCATGAAAATTGCTGTCCTGATACGGCTTGAGTATTCATTTTGCTCCATAGCTAGCCAGAATTTTCTTTCGATTCAACTTGATGATATGTGTTGAACCCTTGCAGGTGCTTGTGGCAGATATCAACATCTGTTATGAAGATATTGTGAATACTCAGGTAATAAGAAGTTCTGGGGTCCACTACCATGAATTATTTTTGTTGATTCTAGCAGTTTATCCAGGCATATTGTTGTAAAGCAATTTGTCTGCACTCTGGAATTCTGTCAACCAGCTATTATTTGCCCATGTATGTATTGATATATTGTTTGTCCTTTTCTATATGTATTTCTGTAGTGAAGCACTTGCAGTTTAATATATTTGCCAAATTATATAGATGCTCTGGGTGCTGTCTGATAGTGCTCCAGCACCTCTCTGTTTTCCCCTGTTGTTTCTGAAAGCCAAAATAATGAACACTATTAATGTGGAATGACTTTTCTGATTTAGTTTGGTGAGTGGTGACTAAAACCCTTCATTGTCATCTTGTGGATAGGTCCTTACTGTCAATGGTCAGCCTGTAAAAAAATTTGAAGAACTTAGTAACGATGGTGGAAAATTGCAAGGATGAATTCTTGAAGTTTGATCTGGAGTATGACCAGGTATCCCCAGATTCCTCCTTTATGTAATCTTTCCTTCTATGAACATCTCTCATGCCAACCCACATTAGCTCTTTCAAGTCCCTGGACAATTTGCACATATTAGCTAGGCTAGTTTGTCCTCGAATTCTACCAGTAGTTCGTCATGGTTATGCAGAGTTGAAATTGTAAGGGCAAATTGCTTAGCACGCCGTCATTGACAAGCCGCCCTCATATTGGATATTATTTTCCAATTTATAAATCTTTGCAGCGTTAATAAGCTAATTTTCCCTTGTAAGAATAAGCCTCTTGCTAATTGACCAAACGGGGGGTGTCAAGGTCCTTGCTGAGTGCAGTTGCTTAGTTGGCTGACGTTACTTAACTATGTATGGTTTGACAGGTTGTTGTCCTCGAGACAAAAACTGCAGAGGCTGCTACTCAGCAGGACATTCTGACAACACACTGTATATCGTCGGCAATGTCTGATGATCTGAAGACCAAATGTCCAAATGGGAGCAAGATGCAGCCTTCGGCTACCAGCTGGCCCTGCTTGGGCCACATTTTTTGGTTGAATTGATTAGTAGCTCGGTACAATGTCAAGCCCGTGAGAAGCCTGGTATTATGAATTGAAAGCCCTTCAGAGGTTCTGGATGTCAACGAGCAGGTTGGTGTATAGCTTCTTCACCAAAGAAGGCTCAGAGTAAGCGAGCGTCACATCGACACATCACCATCAGCTGGAGTGGTTACCAACGGTGAGTCATCGTGAAAGCGATAGCGGTTAATAAACATGGTTTTGTATCGCATTAAATTGGTAAGCGGAAGAGAAACCATACTTAATATGTTTTTTACTATACGATTTTGACTGGTTTTGTATACGATTTTGACTGGTACAACTGAACTTAATATGTTTTTTACTATAAATTTTCTATTGATACTATCTTAAAAACATATAATTTAAAAGTTAATTACTATAAATAGTATAAATATGAGCTAATTTTAAACCTAAAAGAATCCGGCTAAACGAGTACGTAAAAGAATCCGGCCAAGAACGAGTACGTAAAGTGGTTGCCGGCCTAAGTCGTACTGTTGATATTTCAGCCTTCACTACCAATCTTTTGTTTGCTTCGGAACGTAGGCTTGTGCCCTCTCATGCCGTGGCTGTCCTCGATTGCCATGGAAGAGGAGCTCGCTTCCAGCTCAAGCAAGGAGAAGACTGGCTCCACGTGGCGCCTTGCATTGCTGCATTCCTCCGCTCGTATCGTCGTACTCGTACCCCTCTGTGCCAAAAGGCAAAAGCCTACGTCCTCTCCTCTCGCCTCCCTTCAGCGTCATGCTTGGTGGGTGGTAGCCCGTCATTTGGACTTTTAAATTTAAACTTTTAGCTTTTTTTAATTGTAGTGGATTTTTTTACACTGTAGATTATATTAGCTTTTTCAACGTAATTAAATTTAAAAATATAAAAATATAAATAAAAAATATAAAAAAACAAAACAAGACAAAATTAAGAAGCTAAGAAACACAAGATAAGCTCTAATTAGCGGAGATTGTGATGGTCTGTACGGCAATCCTGCTACTGGTTCACAGGGTCGGTTGCTGGTACTGACTGCTGCAATGGAATGCACCGGTTGCTGACTGGGAATCGGAACGTTAGTAGGCTGGCAAGTCCAACTTGGCCATGAAGGAATTGAAATTCTGCTGGTTTTGGGCCGTTCATTTCGGTTTAAATTTTTAGTTTTGGTTTATTTTTTTATTATTTTTGAATTGTTTTTTTTTGGCTTTTTAGCTTTTTTTGAGTTTTTTGTCGGTTCTTTTTTCTGTATTCGTTTGTGTTGTCTGTAATGGATTAACCTGTTTTTTATTTTTAAATTTTTAAAAATTTAGTTACGCCAAATAAGTCATCATCAACTACAATATAATTTTAATCAGTTACAGTATAATTTTAACTATAAGTCAATTTGTTTTAATTTAATCAAGCGGCACCTTGATTGGTCTCAGGACTTGCCCTGTACAGCAGCCACTTTTTTTCAAAACTGCAATGCTAGTCCGGACTGGTAAAGGGAGTTACCGGTACCAGTAGTAAACAGTGGTTGTGGCCAGTTCGAAGAACATTTTCAAACAGGGATTCATAAAACTCACATGCCACCTCCGCTTCTCCGACTTAAAGATGAACATGGTGTAAACGTACATACTAGCACTGCTCCCATCTTTAGGCACCGCTTATTTCAGCTTGATCTTTTAGTTTCTATTTATTTTTTACTATTTATAAATTTCATCTTTTCCTGTCTTTTTGGTTTTTTGAGTTTTTTGTCGGTTCTTTTTTCTATGTTCGTTTATATTTTCTGTGACGGGCTAATCTATTTTTCTATTTTAAAATTTTTTAATTTTAATTATGTCAAATAAGTCACTTTTAGTTACAGTATAATTTCAATCAGCTACCGTATAATTTTAACCATAACTCACTATTTTTTAGTCCAAATAAGCGACACCTTGAACGAAACAGCGATGTCCCGTTGTCGTTGCATAACTTACGAAGGCAATGAATAGTAATTAATCGCCTTTGCTCCTCTGGCCTTCCATTCCAATCGACCCTCTCGATGGCGACGCTACCCTCTCAAGAGCTCAGACAAAAATATCCTAGGTGTAAAGAGCATGCCATCGTTAAGGAATGTAACGTAGCTCCAATGGCGTAATGCCTTTCAAGAATGGGCAGTGGGGCACCTCACCAAGAAGGCACAGTAAGAGAAGCAAACAAAACGAAGGCAAGGCGCCACCGGCCCCGCGCCGAGCCCATCCTGCGCCGGACGTTCGTACGCGCGTGTACTCACGCCACTGTCGTCGTGCTGGTACTAGCAAGTACGTACGTAGGCGTTAATGGGTGCGTTCGAAAGTCCTTAGCTTAGGCTTTGATTTATATGTCATAGTAACTAGTTTTTAAAAATAGATTTTTTTTAAAACAGATTAATAGAAAAATTGTAGTATAAAAGTGTACTGAGTTCAGTTATACCGGTCAAATCATATGCGACTATTTTCCTCTGCGTACTGCCCCTCACGAATAGCTAGAATTTAAAATTTTAAACCATAAGCCACAACTCAAAAGAACACACCCATAACTCACGATAGCGAGCCAGCAACGCCCAATCAAAGACATTCCCTCGGACCTCAACGAGTCGATTGCTCGATGCATATGATGATAGGCCAGCCGTGGTAGCGGTTAACTAAGGGTGTGTTTAGTTGGGGAATGAAGTGGGATGGGATGTCCCAGGACAATGGCATGTGTCTGTGTTTGATTGGTGGGATGGGATGAATGAGGTGGGATGGGTTCATCCCATATAGAGGAGTATTCTTGTTAGATTCGGGATAGATCCATCCAGCAAATTCAGGCGGACAAACTCATCCCACTTCTCACTCATGCGTCACATGACTGCACTTGAGCAGCTCCTGGAGTTCGGTCACCACCCGAGAAGAAGAAAGGGGATGGGAAGGAGAACAGACCGATAGTGGTATCGAGGAGCCACCCAAGAGAATGAAGGGGCCAGAACTGGCCGACGGTGGCACTGAGGAAAAGGAAGGGCCAAAGGGAGGGGAAGGAGCACCAGTTGACAGCGTCGCAATCGAGGGGAGCCAAAGGTTGCTGTGGCAGGTAGTGTCACCAAGAGCAAAGGAGCGCCGGCGAGGGGAGCCAAGGTTGCTGCCGTCACATAAGAGCGCCAGTGGTGGAGGGCCAGATCTAGCTGAGGGAGCTGGTGCACGAAGTGGTGGCACACAAGGGGAGGCGGCACTGGCGGGAGGCGGAGGACCGGTGGTGATGGGAGGTGGCACATAGGTTTGGGTTGGAAGAGGGGGAGAGAGAGAGATTTATACCTAATTGAGAGAGATGGGTTGAGATCTGTTATATTTTAATCCAACTAACCAAGAGAGATGAGGTATTTAGGGTTATCCTTACCACCCGTTACCGCAACCAAACACCAACATGTTCCATCCCATATCATCCTATCCTCCCAACCAAATGAAATCATGGACCATTTCACCCCTCCAATCAAACATCCTATCTAGACCATTCCATCCCATCTCATCACAAAAAATAGGACACCATCTCGTCTCATCCCACTTCATCCCAACCGCACCCTTGTAACATCCCAAAAATTTAAAATTTGAAAATCTAAATTTCTTGAATTATTTTTGCAATATACTCTATTGGAATTTGGATTTCATGGAGTTTTCCTGGATTTGATTGAGGTTCTAAAAATTGAAGAAATTCATAAAAGACAAAGACAAACATTAGTAATACCAAAAAGTGAATATGCAAATAATAGAAAATTAAAATCTTAAATACTAATCTGAAAAGATGATCCAGTATAAGGAGAAGGAAACCTGAGTTAATATAATATAAACTTTCATTTTGAGAATGATAGTACAAGGGCAACAAAAATAAATAAATAAAATATATGCAATTATATACAAAGGACTAGTATGGTAAACAAAAGCATAAAAAAATGTATATATATACAACAAAATAATGGTATAAAGATATATATATACTTGTACACATGTATAAACAAAAAAAAATGAATAGCAATGAAATAATAATAATAATAAAAAGAAATGCAGCCGGCCGCCCGAAGCGGCCTGGCCCAACCCCCTCTTCCCCGCGCTCCCACCCGCTTTCTTCCTCTGGCCAGCGGGCCCCAACCCACGCCCGCACTTCTTCTTCCCTTTCCTCCCCGCTCTGCACGCGTTCTCCTCGTGGCGTGCATGCGCTGCCGTCGCCAGCCGCGCTCGCAGCTTGCCCCCGGTCTCCCCGAGCTGTCCCATCGCCCGAGCGGCGCGCTCGCACATCGCCCTCAGTTTTCACCACCCTGCCCTCGGTACGGCACCACCGCCCACTGATTTTTCCCCTCGCCCGTTGCGTCTACTGGCCACGCGGCACCAAAGGTCTGCCCCTCGCTCGCGCGGTGCAAAGCTATGAATGCCAGCATTGAGTAGTCATGCGCAAGCTCCTGGAATCCCGCTACTCCACCATCTGCATCGCCGCCTGCCCCCGAAAAGACAACTCGGCCGTCGCTCGTTGCCGGCCCCCAATCCACCGCCTATAAAGCCCACTCGCCCTTCCGTTCACTCAGCCACCCTCCATCCTGCCTCCCAACCCGAGTGATTGAATTCCCTAGCACCGTAGCTCGCCGGCGAACCCTTCCTTCCCCAACTCCGGCCACTCGGCAATCCGCCGCTCGAAGCCACCCCGACCCAATTCCTTTAGGCCGGAGCGTCGCGGAGCTATTCGTGTCCTCGGTCGAGCTCCTCCCCGCCTCTCCTGCGCCGGCGCCGAAGCCTCTCCCAAGCCGCCGCCGCCGCTCGTCACCGGTCCGCCTCGAGTCTCCTCAGTCCCCGCCGACTTCACCGTCGACATCCCCGTCACGCCAAGAACGTATTTTAGCACTCCCTGACTCCACTCCGACCGCCCCTCGCCGCCGGCACCGCCGCCCCGAGCCTCCTCTGCTCCAACGCCCACACAGCCGGTTCAATTGGATTCATTCGCCCTCTCCATCAGGTAACCCCAGTAGGCCGAGTGGCTAGCACCGCCCGTACTCATCTGGCCCGCCCGTGTTTGAATCTGTTGGACCGTAGTGAGTGGTTAGGGATTTTTCCCTTTTTTGTTGGTAGCTCCCACTGACATGTGGGCCATGCCCCATTTATTTAAATAATAGCCGGGCCCACTTGTCATAGGCACAGTGCCTGAAAGATAAAAGAAAAAGAATGAATTAAAAATAGGAAGTGGGACTCACCTGTCAGGATTCTGATAATTTTGGGGATTAAATCAAACTGAGAACTTTAAATGAGCATAACTTATTCATTTTAACCCCAATTGAATGAAACAAATTTCTAAATTCATCTAAATTCAAGATCTATCCAATGGAACTGAAACCAAAAATTTTAGAGCTCATATGAATTTTGGTGAGAATTATGGGCAATTTGGGAATAATCTAGGGAATGTAGAAAATTTAATTTGGAAGTAAAATAAGGTTACATAATATTTATATATGAATATTTAGTATGCGAATAATTAACATAGACTAAATAGTTAAATGAAGTCAAATTATCAAATGAAGACATAAATAAAATATAGTGACTCTGGTTAAATAACCACATGCAATAAAAGGTTATTTTTACCATAATGTAAACATATAGTGACTCTGGTTAAATAACAATAAAATATAGTGACTCTGGTTAAATAACCACATGCAATAAAAGGTTATTTTTACCATAATGTAAACATATATGCCTGGAACATTAACGCCCGACAAGATAATACACAGCTAGATTTGTACACCAACCCACAGATCTAACCTAACACATGGAACTTCCTTGATAAATACAAAAATAGTAAAAAAGATTATTAATAAAAGATCAAGTTATCGTATTCTACCATCGACCTCACAATAAATCATCCTAATCACTCATAATGAAGCTAAATTTAGTTTACTTGGATTTATTTGGATCTTTTGAGTTATTTGCCTTTGTTTGTATTCTGTCATTTAGCACGTAATTAGATATGGGAATCTTGAAGAATCAAAGGATCAGGTGTGATCAAGAGCGAATCGAAAATAAAGACCAGAAGCCCAAGAGAAAGCATTGAGTGAACTCAAGATCGCGGTAAACCGCGCCAGGCGAGTCAACACTTTGATCATATTGAACCCAGTATTTCAAAGCTATTTCCTTTTAAACTAGCAACTTGCATGCTATTATTTCATGAAATATGTTATGTTGATTTCAGCAAGTTAGTTAAATCCTGTTGTTACTGTTGTGTATATTATTCTCCTTGCCAAACTTGGAAATGTGAACCTTGTCGCCATAGTAAGAATTAACATATGATTTCACAAAATAAGTCCTTACTTATACGGCATGCTTAGGAATGCTAGATACTTGGGGTGACACTAATGCCCCAAGAAATATTCTCGAATTATTATGAACACAATGGGTAACTTATGGTGTGATGCCATAAGCAACATATGGTGCGATGCCATATGAAATGTTAGTGCGATGCCAACAAATAGCGTATGGTGCGATGTCATACGCAACCCTGGTGTAATGCCAAGAGGTAACTTATGGTGCGATGCCATAAGGTTAGTTGGTGTGATGCCAACAATAAGCATATGGTGCGATGTCATATGCAACACTTGGTGTGATGCCAAGAATGGGATATGGTGTGATGCCATAAATATGAAAAACAATGATTACATGGATTATTACAATAAATGGTTTAAAAATGTGATTTCAAACCTGCTAAGTCTTAGGGAATTTTAAGTAATTGTATTCAAAAGCACTCTTTGGCAAAACAAAATAACCCTATGCCTTTCCTTTGTCGAGCCATACATGTTATAAATATTTGTATTCTGTATGTTGGCTTGCGAGCACGGGGTTGGAGTGCTCACACTCGCTTTTGCGACAAAATTCAGAATCAGGAATCTAATCACCTCGCCTCAGTAACAAGATTGGACAAGCTGGCAGAGAAGATGGTGATGTCAAGGGTTAGGTCGCGAACCTCCAGTTGGCTGCCTGTGGGCATGTCCTGAAGGTCTCACCTAGTCACCTGTGTGCTCCGTTCTTCCGCTGCTGCAATTTATTGATTTCGGCCTAATCGGCCCATGAGTAAGTCTAATATTATATTTACGCTTCCGCATGATATTTACTTTGATATTCAGAACTATAATCTGTGAGCACTATCTACTGATCCAGGAAATAGTACAGTAAAATCACAGTGAATTTGGATTGAAAAATCCAGGTCCGACAACCCTAACCGAACCGCTGCTATTAGCAGCAGTGGTAGTCATACGACGCGTGGATTGGCTGGGCGAATGGTGTAGGCTAGACGCGCATCGTCTAACATTTCCTACATCGTGTTGCGCCATTTCGTTTAATTCGGCAGGCACTGCGCGCGGCCGGGCATGCGGCGCTGCTAGGTACTAGCCCTCCTTACTGCCGGTGACTGACCCACGGCGCGCACGCGCGAGCCCAGTGTGCCGTGCAGCCTGTGCTTCACTCGTCTCACCGTGCCATGCATGTGGTCGCAGTAAATGGTAGGCAGGTAGGCCAGGGCAGTGACTGCATTCAATTATTCAGAGGCTTCGGAAGCACGGTGGATTTGGCCATGTCGCATGTAGGTGAGATGCAGGGAGGCTGCCATTCTGCGAAGGACCGAGTTTTGCTTATAAGTCTAAGCTTCTAGTTTTTTTATTGGAGTGACTGAAAATACACTGTAGTTGTTGTCAATATTTTCAATATAATTAAATTTTAAAAAATTAAAATTTTATATAATCGTAAATAATGTAAAGGAATAAAAGACAAAAGGCTTAAAAACTAACAAATAAAAAATAATAAAATTAAGAAGTTAGAAGTTGAACGCAAAACTCGTGCTAGCCTTACTCCGCTAGCTGAGCTTCTGTAGCCTGCTACTATCACTGCTACAGTGCCATGGAAGGAAAATGAAAAAAAGAGTGTTACTCCTACGAACACGAGCCAACTCATACCTAAGTGTAATGGTTACATCTGAGCTGTCCCAATGATGCGACGAAATATCGGTAGTATGAACTAGTGGTGAAGCTTGCCGCCAACGAGTTCCCGAAGTCTCGTAGATGGTTAAACAGCCGCCAATCGGGTCTCAGAGCCGCCGGAACTCCCCAACGCCGCCGTGCACACCGTCACCTTCCCCACGGCCCGCGACCTCCCCTGTCCACCGTACTCCTCCCAAAAGCCCACAAATGAAATCCACACCCCTAAACGCATCGGTTGGCTACAGTCTTTCTCCGGGAGCACCACGGCCTTCGTTTCCCCGCTCAAGAGCGCTCTCTTTTTCCTGCCGGGTCGGGAACGCGCGAGGAAGACGACGACGCGCAACCGTCGATCGGGTTCCATCCGGTCGTCGGCTCCGTTTAAATCTCAGCCATTCGCCCCGCGCCCCCGCGCCATCCGATCGCTCGCCTCGCCACCGCCCCATCCGCACCGCCCACGCGTCGCCCATCGCGGGCGCGCGCGCGCCAGCATTGGCCGCCACGCGCGCTGAGCTCCGACTTTGCTTTCGGAAAGCGGAACCAGCCAACGGGCGGCCGAGCCGCGCGAAACCGCCGCCAAGATCGCTTCATCGGTAGAGCCCATTCGCTCACATCGAGGAAAATCGAAAAACCCCCAAAAATCATAGAAAATTCTAGAAAATTCCCAAAAATACAAAAATACACCATGTTGACCAGAAAATTTCACTGAGTTCAAATCTGATCTCTATTCCTCCAAATTCAAATTTGCTAAATTTGAATATTCCTCTTTTGCTAATTCCAAATATCCCAAATTCAAATTCGGCATCCATTTCTCCAAAAATTCTAGAAAACTCCAAAAACACCAAATCACCCCCATTTTGACCAGCTCAATATTCTGACTTCAAAAATAATCTCCAATTCTCCAAAATTAAATCTTATAAATTTAAGCTTCCCTTGGCCTATATAATTTAACTTATTAAATCTCAATTCCCCGTAAATTCAAATTCTTCCATTGCACCAAATTAAATCTCGACAAAGCCTACATCATCTAGTTCAAAGATCGAATATCTATTTCTAAGGGTCTAGCCTCTGCTTCCAAAGTTTATCCGATCCAAGCCCTAAACCCTAATTCGGTCCGAACTCTTTTCGTTCACAGAGACCCTATTAACATTTGTACCTTTTATTAGCTTAAGCACATCTACACCCTGTCCACCCTCGCTCTACCACTAGGGTCCTAAACAACCTTGAGAAATATTCTAACTCAAGAATCCGACACCATCCATACACTATGTCATTTGTCGAAATCCATACAATGCCTTTTTGCATTGTCGATTATCCTAAAACCATAGCCTAAACTCGATCCCGTTAAGCCAAACTCTTCACCACCTAAACCCTGGCCACCCCGCCTATTTTCTTTATGTCCTTTTGGATTATGTGTTTGTATTTTGTTCCCAGCTTGCATTCTACAAAGCAGGAACTAATGTATGTTCGTCTTTCTACGTTAGTACTCGGACCACGCGAGTTGGTCAACAGAAGGACTACAAGAGCAGTTAAAGAAATCGATGCTCACCCCGGAGATCAAGTGAAGATAATCAGAGACTAAGGACCAAGAGGCAAGTCACATGTTTTTGATCATGTTGAATCCCATTAAAATTACATTATTTAATGGATTTTCATTATTGATAGTTGCGAACTGATAATTGCTTAAAACAAAGATTTAGAATGTCATGCTATCTAGATAATCCTACCACTGATAAATAGCCCTGTTTACCTTGATGGTCATATTCACCTTGACAACCTTAGTAAGAATCAACATATGATATAAATGTATACACGATCATTTCATTCAGTATGATACACTACTAAGGGACTCTGGCCGTTGGCCGGTAGAGTTGAAAAACCCGGAGAGGGTAGGGTGGTATGGGACACCGTACCCTAGGCCGGTGATGCTGATATGCATTCTAAGGTGTTGGCTGTGGGCCGGTAGGATTTGAAAACTGATACTAAGGTAAAGGTGTGCTGTGGGAAATCACGTGGTGATCTACGCCCACGACTTTACCTTAGGGAATTGAGACTGGAAAGGGTGTGCTGTGGGAAATCACGCGGTGATCTACGCCCACGGTACTAAGGCAAAGGGTGTGCTGTGGGAAATCACGCGGTGATCTACGCCCACGGTACTAAGGTAAAGGGTTGCTGTGGGAAATCACGTGGTGATCTACGCCACGACTTTACCTTAGAGAATTGAGGCGGGAAGGGTGTCTTTGTGGGAAATCACGCGGTGATCTACGCCCACGACCTTACCCGAGTGAGAGGCTGGTATGGATGGGTGGTGGTAGTGCCAGTGGGCACAGAGGGAGACGTGGTTGGATGCCTCAAGTGAAAAATGTAAGGACGAGAACCTTGTGCCAAGTAAAAGACATAGTCAACGCTCAGGCCACGAGTTGACTTGTCAACACCGTTTAGTGCTTGCTCCATTCAATTGAAACTCTACAGGTGTGTTGATGGTGAGCGGGGAGTTAGGTATCTCGGGTACCTAACAGCGGTAGTATTCACTCTGCGGCTAGGGAAGAGTAGGTGCACAATTGTAGCCGTGGCTGAGTGATACTATCGGGTAGAGTCTATATAAAGAACGGAGCAGTGAACCGACCTGGCTCTCTTAACTCTGTCGCGGGAGTTAAGAGATCGTGTGGGTAAAGTTGAGCAGCTCTGCAGAGTGAAATAAATGGTATTCGAATACGCCGTGCTTAGGTTAATGAAGTGTGTTATTGGGTGATTCCAACAACGAGGCATAAGTAGTGTTCCTGATGTTGTTAATTGGAATAATGATGAGATTTTATCTGATAATAGAAAACCCCTGATCTTAAGGAGCAAATGTTTTAAGTTTTACTTGATTGCAAATAAAACTGCATCCACCTCATAATAAAACCATTATACACCCTCCACCCGAGAACCACGGCAATTAGTTATATAGTATTCCCACATGTGATTTCTTGAGTGCGGGTGGGAGTACTCGAGCTTGCCGAATTTTCCCCAACGGATACCAAGAAGAAAAGGAAGCAATTCAAGATTTCGCATTAGGGTTACGACCACCGCACTCAAGCGTTCCTGTGGAGTTTTCTTCGGCTCTTTTGTATGTAAGTTAAATTTTGGGCTTGAATGCCCTTATTATCGTTAAAGCTGGCCATTAGGTCTTACTTTAATCCAATTAACTCTTTTTAAATAGCTTATAAGCAGGCATGATACACTGTTAAGCCGCAACAGAACTCTGGGTCATTGCGGCCGTCTGACGTCCCCGTACCCAGAAATTGGGGGCGTTACAAGTGGTATCGAGCTATGCTTGATCAGAGAGATGTAACCTAAGTATAGGTTTGATTTCGATAGGAACTCGATTCTACAAAATCTAAATTTATGATACAAAGAGTTACAAAAATCATAAGTAATATTGCTGCCTCACTCTTCCTATGTCCGCTTTATCTTTCCTAGACATGCATTAAAAATTTTGTTTGGATTGGTCAAAAGCTCAAAAATACGAGTAGTTGTTTAGACTAACTTCTTCTGTAGGTCTTTAACCAAATGGAACAAGACTAACTTTAGTAGAAGTGCTAAGGATGGTGTTAAGAAGAATAGCACGAATGTCCTCGACCAAAACTTTCCTTTTGAAAAGTTGAAGTCACCGTCCGAGTAGATAGTACATCATGCCCGTTTAATTCCCTTGATGTAACGGTAAAACCAATTGAGTAGACGAAGTTTTACGATTATGTGATGAGCCAAATTGCACTCACGAGCACAGTAGGTGCTATATATATATAAGCAATTTGTGCAAAGAGTTGAATATTTGGAAAAAAAAAAGAAATTTATGTGGAAAAATTTTCTACTCCTACCTCCCTTCGTCTCAGCTTGTATCTATGTTCTTCTGTTCTGATTCTTCTCGTACCTTTTAAGCTCTAAATCTTGGAGGAACTTGAATGCAGATTCCTGACTGCAATGAATAGGTTAAATTCCATCTAAGAGAGTCATAAGTGGGAGAAAATAGATAAACCCGTAAGGGATTGAATTATGACGTGAAAGATAACCAAAAATATTAGAGGAGTTATGTTTGATTATCGGACAGAATCAATAGTATAAATTTAAGTGGATTGAAACCCTAGCCATAATGCTATGCTCAATTCTCGGTGATGCAAAGGATAGTGAATTAATTTAGAAGCAGGTAATAAGAGTTTAGTGGATGATTGAATGAGCCTAACGAGATTATGGCACAATGGTGGGAGGAATCAGAACTCTACAATAATTTGAAGTAAATAATATTGATAGACTTAAAATAAAATGCTGGATTACGATAAATCTAAGGTTAGATATATAAGGTTGTGATGGAAATTAGGAGTTAGGTTGAAGCTAGATAGTCAGGAGGTGATCAATGAAGTCAAAATGTAGACATGTATATATATATGTGTGTGTGTGGAGGATTAAATAAATAAAAAGTGTGTGGAGTTTAGACAACAAAGGTGTTAAGAGCAACCAAGTAAAGGAAACAGTGTAGATATAGATAGTAGGAAATAGAAGTTGAATCAGCACGGGTAGTAGCTTTTAAACTTATAAATCAAGAATAAGATAGGAGTGAATAATTCCATAATTGATATGGAAGATCAGCAAGAGTTGGATTACCCTTATAAGTGTATAGGAAGTGGTCGGGTAAAGTATTTAATTTTCTCCCCGATTAATTCCTTTCCTACTTGTTGCTCTTACCTTGATCTCGTCTTACTTTCCTTTGCTAGCCCAAAAATGTCACAGAACTGATTCCTAAGTAATGAATGCAGAATACTATCAAGAGGATTAAAGTTTAACGGCACGCCAGATGAAGAAAAGAAACTCTGAAGGACGGCCTACAATAATAGAAGCCCAAATGGTCACGAAGAAGAATCAGATTAAGGACAAACGCAAGCAACTCAAGAATCTAGAACCACAGCTTATTGACACAATGTCACCAGAAGAATCAACGCCAACATCAGATGCGACAGCAACGAAATTTGCAACTTTCCTGAAGACTCAACCACCTACCTTTTCAACCACAACAAAGCCATTAAGTGCAGATAATTGGCTACAAGGTATTGAGCGAAGGATAAACACTATCCAGTGTACCAACCAGGAGAAAGTTCTTTTTGCCACTTATCAACTCTCAAAACCAGCCAGTACATGGTGGGATTCCATTCAGTGGATGCACCCGAAGAAGAAAGATATCACATGGGAAGAATTTGTAAAGAGATTTCGTAAGACCTATATTTCCCCTAAGGTTATTACGGAAAAATATCAAGAGTTTCTCAATCTCCGACAAGAAGACAAATCTGTTATTGAGTATCTGCAGCAGTTCCATCAGCTGTCACGGTATGCACAAGAAGATATCAACACTGAAGCCAAACGAATGACATGTTTTATGAAAGGCCTGCAACCAGAGATACAACGCCACACTGCAACGGTGGGAATTCCAAACCTTCTAACCTTAGTCGATCAAGCCCTTTTGGTGGAAGAACAAATGTCAGGATATGTAAAAACTAGGAAGGAAAATAATCCTTTGGTGCAGTCTTCTACAGCTTGTTTTCACTGTGAACAACATGGGCATTATCGTTATCAATGCCCACTGAAATTCCTACCTAAAGAAGAAGCTAGGAGACAAGCAAGAAAGCAGATATCAACGTCACACCAACCATGCACAGAAGCATAGAATCCCTACCTTAAGAAAGCCAGAACTGAGGAGAGAACAGGTCCACCCTAAGGGAGCGACAAAAAGTCAGATGGCGAGAAGATGGACAGAAGGGAGAAGGTTTTATGTTATCGACTGTTAGAAATAACCAGTGTAATACAATTCAGTCCACACTTTTATGTAAGGTTCAAGGCAGTTGGAGAGAATGTCTGTAAATTATTTTAGTTCAGGCAGGTAGTAGAACCATGGAAGAGTACGAAATATATATGTACAAAGTATGAAGAATAAGAAGGTTGTGTTGCGCTAAAATCAAATACACCAAATCTGAGTCTTAATACTGGATAGAAGCATTGAAGGCTTAAACAAACGGAGCCCAAGTACAATAAGGTAGAAATACGTAAAACTGTAATACACAAGGATGATATACAGGTACAGGCAGTCAATGATATAGAGGACCCAGATGTGACCAGACAAGGCATAGAAATGCATCAGTATAGGATAACAGAATAGAGTAATGGAACTCTGCCTGACCTTGATTGTGCTACTACATGAGTGTTCAAATGGAACCATCCCAGATTAAGCAGCATGAATCACCTTCACATCTTGGGGAAAAGTCCGGATGAAGTCTTGAGAATCCAGAGAACCAAAAGGAAACAAAGAATCAACAAAGGCACCAGTTACTAATCCCTACTGAAAAAGTACCCTAAATGAAATACGATCTATGGAAAGGAATCAGAACTGCAACAAGTTTTGTTTTACACCCGCTTAATCCGAATGAATCTCGGGGGCGAGATTCTTTTTAAGGGGGGTAGATTGAAACACCCCAAATTTTGAGCACTTTTAAAAATTTTTGGAAATTCAAATGGAAAATGGAAAACTTACCCAATTTAGAAAGAAAGTGGAAAATGCGCTTTCCTTTTTCTCCCTCCCGCCTTCGCCTCTGGCTGGCGTCGCCCGCGCACGCCGTCTTCGCCGCGTCTCCAGACGAGCCAGCGCACGCCGTCGCCGTTTCTCCCAGCCAGTGAGCGAGCAGAAGCTGTCCTCCGCTCAAGCCCGCGGGACGCCGAGGCCACGCGCCGCAGAAGCGCCCGCCCTTCTCCCCGTGCGGAGAACGCCGGCAGCCATTGTCCTCGCCGGCGCCAGCGCAAGCCCTCTCCGTTGCTTCTCTTCCACCGAGGTCAAGGAAGCACTCGAGTGGGCAGACTACCTCGCCACCTCGCCGTCTTCGCTCGCACACACCGGCTCATCCTCTTCTCTTCTCCTCGTGCGGAAAGGCCGCCGAGTCGCCTCAAGCGCGCCACCATGCGCGCCGTATAAAGGGCTTTCACCATCAAGATCGCCGTCAGCAGACCTCTTCCCCTCCCCCATCGCGATTGAGATCCCGCCGCCTCCGCCGCCAATCCCCACCCTCGCACGGTGAGCCCTAATCCAATCGAAGCTCACTCCAATCCGGTCCAATTCCGGTGTACACAAATAGCCTAAACACAATGGAAGTTCCAAGGGCGAGTATTAGCTCGCGGCAATCCCAGTCGCCGGCTGTCGTCACCGTGCTAGGCCACTCCATGTGAACGCCGCCAACGAAGTTCACGAGTCGTAGATGGTTAAACACAATCGGAGCCAGCGGAACTCCCAACGCCGCCGTGCACCGTCACCTTCCCAGCGCCGCGACCTCCTGTCCATGTATTCCTCCCAAAAGCCCACAAATGAAATCCACCTAAGCGCTAAAGGCTCGGTCTACTCGGGAGCTCCTTCGAACCGGCGCAGTGCACGTTCTAAACACAATGGCTCCAGAGTATTAGCTCGATGGCGGAGCACTCCGGACCATCCACGAGCTGAAGCCACCGCCCGCGTCGATGGTTAAGCGCGCCAATCGGGTCTCGAGCGCGGAACTCCCAACGCCGCGTGCATCCGTCACCTTCCCAACCTCTCGCCCGTCGCTCCTCCCAAAGCGCCGCGCGCCGGTTGGCTACGCTTTCTCCGGAGCACCACGGCCTCATCCGTTCCCCGCTCCGCGCGCCTCATCTGCGGAAGGCGACGCGCCAACCGTCGTCGGGTTCCATCCGGCTCAGCGTTCGCCGCGCCCCGCGCCATCCGTCGCTCGAGCGCCTCGCCACCGCCCCATCGCATGGCCACGCGTCGCCATCGGCGGGCGCGCGCGCCAAGCTCGGAGCACGCCGCGTAGGCCGCTGAGCTCGGCACGCTTTCGGCCGAAGGCGGAACCAGAACCAGCCAGCCGGCCAGCATAGCGAGCCGCCGCCCGCCTTGTTCCACGGGCGGGCGCCTTGTTCATCGGGCCGAGCCGTTCTTATTCACGAGGAAAATCGAGAAAAACCCCAAAAATCATAGAAAATTCTAGAAAATTCCCAAAAATACAAAATTACACCATGTTGACCAGAAAATTTCACTGAGTTCAAATCTGATCTCTATTCCTCCAAATTCAAATTTGCTAAATTTGAATATTCCTCTTTTGCTAATTCCAAATATCCCAAATTCAAATTCGGCATCCATTTCTCCAAAAATTCTAGAAAACTCCAAAAACACCAAATCACCCCATTTTGACCAGCTCAATATTCTGACTTCAAAAATAATCTCCAATTCTCCAAAATTAAATCTTATAAATTTAAGCTTCCCTTGGCCTATATAATTTAACTTATTAAATCTCAATTCCCCGTAAATTCAAATTCTTCCATTGCACCAAATTAAATCTCGACAAAGCCTACATCATCTAGTTCAAAGATCGAATATCTATTTCTAAGGGTCTAGCCTCTGCTTCCAAAGTTTATCCGATCCAAGCCTAAACCCTAATTCGGTCCGAACTCTTTTCGTTCACAGACCCTATTAACATTTGTACCTTTTATTAGCTTAAGCACATCTACACCTGTCCACCTCGCTCTACCACTAGGGTCCTAAACAACCTTGAGAAATATTCTAACTCAAGAATCCGACACCATCCATACACTATGTCATTTGTGAAATCCATACAATGCCTTTTGCATTGTCGATTATCCTAAAACCATAGCCTAAACTCGATCCCGTTAAGCCAAACTCTTCACCACCTAAACCACAGCCACCCGCCTATTTTCTTTATGTCCTTTTGGATTATGTGTTTGTATTTTGTTCCCACTTGCATTCTACAAAGCAGAACTAATGTATGTTCGTCTTTCTACGTTAGTACTCGGACCACGCGAGTTGGTCAATGAAGGACTACAAGAGCGATTAAAGAAATCGATGCTCACCCAGAGATCAAGTGAAGATAATCGAGACTAAGGACCAAGAGGCAAGTCACATGTTTTTGATCATGTTGAATCCCATTAAAATTACATTATTTAATGGATTTTCATTATTGATAGTTGCTGATCGATAATTGCTTAAAACAAAGATTTAGAATGTCATGCTATCTAGATAATCCTACCATCGATAAATAGCCCTGTTTACCTTGATGGCCATATTCACCTTGACAACCTTAGTAAGAATCAACATATGATATAAATGTATACACGATCATTTCATTCAAGATGATACACTACTAAGGGACTCAGCCGTTGGCGGTAGAGTTGAAAACCCGGAGAGGTAGGGTGGTATGGGACACCGCACTACCTAGGCCTGATCTTGATATGCATTCTAAGGTGTTGGTGTGGCCGGTAGGATTTGAAAACCGATACTAAGGTAAAGGTGTCTTTGTGGAAATCACGTGGTGATCTACGCCTACGACTTTACCTTAGGGAATTGAGATCGAAAGGGTGTCTTGTGGGAAATCACGCGTGATCTACGCCCACTGTACTAAGGCAAAGGGTGTCTTGTGGGAAATCACGCGGTGATCTACGCCACAGTACTAAGGTAAAGGGGTGCTGTGGAAATCACGTGGTGATCTACGCCACGACTTTACCTTAGAGAATTGAGATCGGGAAGGGTGTCTTTGGGAAATCACGCGTGATCTACGCCACGACCTTACCCGAGTGAGAGGTCGGTATGGATGGGTGGTGGTAGTGCCGTGGGCAGAGAGGAGACGTGGTTGGATGCCTCAAGTGAAAAATGTAAGGACGAGAACCTTGTGCCAAGTAAAAGACATAGTCAACGCTCAGCCACGAGAGTTGACTTGTCAACACCGGTTTAGTAATCGCTCCATTCAATTGAAACTCTACAGTCGTGTTGACGGTAGACGGGAGTTAGGTATCTCGCGGTACCTAACAACGGTAGTATTCACTCACAAGCGGCTAGGGAAGAGTAGGTGCACAATTGTAGCCGTGGTCGAGTGATACTATCGGGTAGAGTCTATATAAAAACGGGCGATGAACCGACACGCTCTCTTAACTCTGTCGCGGGAGTTAAGAGATCGTGTGGGTAAAGTTGAGCAGCTCTGCAGAGTGAAATAAATGGTATTCGAATACGCCGTGCTTCCGGTTAATGAAGCTGTGTTAATTGGGTGATTCCAACAACGAGGCATAAGTAGTGTTCCTGATGTTGTTAATTGGAATAATGATGAGATTTTATCTGATAATAGAAAACCCCTGATCTTAAGGAGCAAATGTTTTAAGTTTTACTTGATTGCAAATAAAACTGCATCCACCTCATAATAAAACCATTATACACCCTCCACCCGAGAACCCTGGCAATTAGTTATATAGTATTCCCACATGTGATTTCTTGAGTGCACGGGTGGGAGTACTCAGCTTGCCGAATTTTCCCCAACGGATACGGAAGAAAAAGGAAGCAATTCAAGATTTCGCATTAGGGTTACGACCGCACAAGCGTTCTGTGGAGTTTTCTTGGCTCTTTTGTATGTAAGTTAAGACCTGGAAGTGCTGCAAATCTTGCACTAGAGTACTTTACGCATAATTAAACACCAGTGTTTGTTTTCTTTCGACCCCGCTAGTTTCAGCTTCAGCTTCTGACTCATGGCTTATTTTTCATTATTCATAAATTTCGTCTTTTCTGAACTTTTGGCTTTTTTGAGTTTTTTTGCCGGTTCTTTTTTTCCGTATTCGTTTGCATTGTCCGTGATGAGCTAACATATTTTTTCTATTTTAAAATTTTTTTAAATTTAATTACGCCAAATAAGTTACCTTTAGCTACAGTGAAATTTCAACCGCTACAGTGTAATTTCAGCCATAAGCCATAGCTTTTTAGCCCAACCGAGCAAGGCAGACTCTAGTAGATCCAACATGCGTCAGTGCTCTTGTTCTGAATCTCGTGATAGTTGCGATACGCATCACCCGAGTGTTCGCGAAGGACACGTTTGTATTGTTCTAAATACCATTGTTTTTATAATAAATAGTTTTTCTATAATATCTAACTTTTAAATAAAGTGTCTTTTAAGATAGGCATACTAATCGATTATAATAGATACTATAGTGAATTTACTTATATCAGCTAAAATCACACGTGATTCTCTCCCTCCGTATAATTTCTCTAAAATTATTACTATTCATAAGCTAACATCAAAAATTATCGGTAAAAATCAATATAAATGGACCTGTACAGTGGTCAGAGAAGAGGACGGTACCCTGTTGTATTCATGCTTAAATAACGATCGACACGTCGGACTGATTACTGATCATGGCGATTTGGGCTCAACAAAAAGCACGGCCGATCTGCGAAGGACACCACCTGGCAAGGAGATCAAATAAAGACGAGCCTTTCCGTTCATCTTAAGGAAATCAAGGTGGCTAGAGAAAGAACAAGAAGAAAGCGTGCGTTACGACAGGGCGCAGCATTAAGGAAATCAAACGCCCACGTTCCCATCATTTGAGTATAGTAGAAGTATTTTTTAGCTTTGCAAGCATGGCTGAATGATGCTTTACATACTACCATTATATTATGGAATATCTTTCGGATTTCGCTCAAAATGCTGCGAGATCAATGTGTCAGCAAAAGGCGTACTACTAGATTAGTCTGGCATTCGGAGTTTTTTTAAGTCTTGATGTGGTTGTACTTGTACCCACCTGATTATTGTTACCACTATTAATCTGTGCTCGTCGTAAGGGACACGCATGGTCTCATTGCAAGACAGTGACAATGCTTTTGTCATGATTTGACTTAAGATTGGTGAATGTTTTTTTGTCATGGTTTGGCTTTGCAAAATGGTGGTTTATGAGGAGACTATTTTGGATTTGGCTTTAGCTTTTAGTTTTGCCTTACGAATAGTAACAGTTTGTAGAGAGATATTCGCGTACGATTTTAACCGATATAAATGAAATCGTTGTAATATGTACTAAGATCGACTAGTAGATTATACTTTAAAAAGACACTCTATTTAAAAGCTGTGTACTGTAAAAAAATCTATTTACTATAGAAAATCAATTTTTAAAAATCAATATAAAGAAGGCCTAATGTTCCCTTCTTCTCTTTTATAGATGAGTTGGGAAGGAAGAAACAAAACATCATGATTCACCAACGGCTTTTCTGTAGAGCTAACCTTTGTAATGATGAGAGTTTCATTTGCAAATGATTTGATGAACAGTTGAAGATTGTAATCATGGTGTCCAGCGAGGTAAGCAAACTTCCAAGGGGAAAAGGCGAAAAGAGGGAAAATGGCAGAAACCACAAAATGTTAAGCGAAGACAGCGTGACCCAAAACTGTTAAGGCCATGTTATTTTTAGCTTTTAAAAGCTATTTTTGGATTTTTTTTCTACAGTAATTAACTTTAAAATAAGTATCTTTTTAAAATAGAGTCTTCATTTATATCAGCAAAAACCGCATGTGAGTTTCTGTTACTCCGTAATCCCTCGCACGAACAGCTCAAAAAACCATATGCTGTAGCCAAAAGCCACAAGCCGCAGCCAAAAAGAACATGCCGTTAGAGTCCTCGCTCGAAATTGATTTGAATTGATGGACCGAAGAGTAAATATATCGTAAATATTTATCCAAATCTACTGTTTCAATCTAAGAATGCTAGACAGGCCAATTGGACAACAAATTGGGAAGAGATTTTCGCACAAACAAATAGTTTTTCCCACATTAATTTTAAGTCCAAATTCGATTGGTTCATCAAATATACAGTGACCCTCGGCTCAAGATGCGTAATAACGTGAGTCTAGAAAAACTAGAATAGGATGAGTTCTTCCCCCTTTTTCTTTGTGTGTTGTTCAAGAAGGCGAGTATCTTTACTTGAATTGCAAAACATAGCATCCGACCAAAATCACTTTTCTGTGCCCAGTGGGCTCAAGATGCCAAAAATAAAAGGACATCAAGCATAACCCATGGGAGTACAAATCCATTACTTTCTGCCAAAGACTTGTAGTGGATTAGTTGGAATTTTTATATACGAAGATTGGTTGAAAGTCGAAAGCACCTCCTTTTAATTTCACACTGCGGTTGTAATTTTTAGATTAGCCACCATCACTCCTTATCCGTGCTCTCCCATTCGTGAAACTAACATTTTGCTTAAGTTTCTCAGCGCTTTGGCACTGGTCGGAATCTTTGTGATTTAATGGGCAGGCTAATCTTCGTGATACAAATGCATACTATTGACATTCAATCTATTGCAAAGATATGCATATTATATTTTTTTCTAGAATACGATATGCATATCTATATTCAATCTATTGCACAATTACGAGGGAACAACCAATATATTTGGCACCTTTTAGAGGAAAGACCCTGAAAAAGGCGACCAATTTCACCATGACTTACCAAGCTTTATCATTTCAGTTTCAATTAAAAGTTGCCAAGTAATGGTGAGCCAGGGGCGTATTCAGCAATAGGATGAGCTGGGGCGGTCGCCCGAGGTACCCCACTGGCAGAAACACCCATAAAAACAACGCAGAGTTGGGAGTGGTGCCTAGAGGTGAGCACTGAGCACCTACTGCAGGCATTGAAGCAATAGTGCTCGGCTGGAGGTTGAAGAAAAAGTTAAGTGGGCTATGGAGCCACTCGTGGACTAGTCCATGGGAGGCTTGTTCACTTGGGATTATATGTATTATCTGTAGCTTACAACAAAGCAGCGGTCAGATGGTAAGGCAAGAGGAGATCACCCACCCTACCATCCAACACAGAGCAAACGCCCAATAGGAGGCGGCATGTATCGCTAATACTTGATGGTAAAGTAGTAAAGCCGTGTAACTTATGCTACATATTGATATTAAATGCTTATATCTCTTTTGGATATTACGGTGAGCATTTTTAGGGATGTTAACACTTAACAGTATTGTGTCAGGTGATTTTAACTACTATAACATATGTTGTGTACTATTTGCTTAGTAGATGCAGAAGAGATCATACGTTGCTTATTGGCTAATTGGATGCTGGTGATTCTACCTTCGCTAAAATCTAGTCTTGGAACGCCACTGTGGTGAGCTGCATTATGGCGTCTTACGAAACAAAACAAACTATGAGTTGTCGCGAGAAATGACGTAAGCCTAGCCAGATGGAGAATTTGTAATGGTATTATGCTATCTCAAGAAACCGTAGACTTACGTAAAGTATGGTGGTGGTTAGTTGTCAAAATAAGCTAAGCGCACTTGGTTCGGAAGGACTTTCAGCTTTCGCACTTTATATTACTTTATTGCGATAACTATTTTTTAAATGATATAATTTTTTAAGATAAGATTTATAAATTGATTATAATACACTATATCAACTTTAGTTATACTGGCCAAAATAATATACAATTACTTCTTTTCATAATCTCTCTTATAAACAACCAAAATTTAAAAGCCATCGTCTAAAAAAACACATCATTAATGTTAGTCCAACCGATGTGGGCATTCAGGTTTTCTGGATAAGGATTAAAGTTCTATTTTATATTCTATGTATTGGTTGGGTTATTATTGATTTTCCGATATTATTGCTATCCAGGGCCGTGCCCATGGGTGTGCGGGCCGTGCGGCCGTACAGGGCCCCCAAATTTCCAGGGCCTCAAAAAATCAACCCAGTAAAAGAAGGTCCATGTATTCGTGTGAGGCCAGAGCGCCAGAGCCTAGCTCGAGCGCCGCCTACTGCTTGCCGATATCGTGCATAGGATCGCACATGTATACGTACATATGCATGGCATTGTAGTCAGATATGGCTACGTCCGTGGGATATGCTCATATGCATGGCAACGGACTCCAACAACGGATTCACGTCTTCCTTCATACGACAACAACCAGAACTAGGATTCGAATCGGATTCTCTCTCAAAGTCTCAATCTCTTATTCTGTTTCCTTCCGGTTGTCACATAACTCTATATTTGCCTGTATGGCCAATGGAAGAGAAGAATTATTGCGTGAGTTATTTCCGCTCTCATGACTCATGGTATCCGCGCGGCGACTTCGCGTCCGTGGCGGTGGCGCCGTATTCTCGGCTCGAGCCCCGAGGCCCCCACCACCCACGGCGTTCGTATTCTCTTGTATTCGTGTCTTCGTGACCGTCGATTCGTGTTTGTCTCGTCTCCGCCGAGCACCGGCTGGCCGGCTCATCCAATCCATTTGTGATTCGTCGTCATCCAGTTCCAGTACTCCAATGCAGGTATTCGTTTTTTTCAATTCTAATTGTATTGTCTACCCTACTCTATAATACACCAAAATTATCTTTACTAAATCCACCCCCTCAACCACCCCCACAGTCATGCCTAATCTAAGTCCACCCAGATTTGTGTACCAAAGTAATCCAACTCCATACAAATGAATGGCTTGGATCTCTCCTCAAGCCTTATTCTCTTACTCATTGAAGATCCTAAGGTCAAAATCATTTGGATCATGCACATCATTGAACCGGTACCCACCCCGCGCCCACGCACAGCGCTCGGCCCCACGTTTCCTCGCAGCCTCCTCGCAGCCTCCGCCCTCGTGACGCGTGAGCGGCACCCCCCACCACACACCCACGCAGCGAACCACCTCTCCACCCCGCGCAGCCGCCGCCGCCTCCTCCTCTTCCCCACCCCGCGCCGCCGCTCCTCCTCCCCCCACCCCGCGCCACCTCCCACCTCCCACCTCGCGGGCCGCCGCCTCCTCCCCCACCCCCGCGCCGCCGCGCCTCCTATACCTGTCTCCACCCAGTGCGCCCTCCTCGTGCTCTCACTACATCTAGATCGGATCTGGATGGACCACCGATCCGCCTTCTCGGCCGCGCCGACGCCGCCCCGCCGCCTTCTCCGGCCGTCTCCGCCGTCGCCGGCCTCTCGCCCGCCTGGATCGTGCGGCGACTCCACCGCCATCGCTCGGACCAGGAGGCGCGCGCCGCCCGCAAAGAGGCCGAAGTCGTCATCTGCACCGCAGCGTCTCAATCGCCGTCGCCAAAGCCGACTCCGCCGGATCCGGTGGAGATCCTAGCCGCACATCTCACCCGCCGCCATGGGCGAAGACTTCGACATCCCGCGCCGGCGGCGCGACATGATGATGGGCGACGACAGGATGGGCGACCGGCGCGCGGCGACGGACCGGTGATGAAGGTAGGCGAGAGAAGGAGGTCGGAAGCGGGGCCTCAAGAAGAAGTCGCTAGGAGGCGAGGGTGGGAGACCCGAGGTCGGCGACGAGGTCGAAGGTACCCGTGCTCCTCCCTCAAGTCCCTCTCCTTCAAGGACTTCACCTATCTTAGTAAGCTTCCTTCTTTCTCTCCCTCTCAATCTCTCTCTCGGTGTGTGCAGTAGAGCCTTAAATCCCACCCAAGATTCTTGATATTGGTATGATCGCTAACGCCGCCGTTGTTGTGTGTGTAGTGTTCAATAGCTGTGCTGCTCTCAGGCCCTACCGCGCGCATCTAGACGACATCTACAAGGACTTCACCCACTACAAGTTCCGCGTCCCCGTCTCCGGCGCCATCATCCTCGATGACACCTATGAGAGGGTAATTTTTTCTTCTAATTTTCACCCCCATCCTGTACCATATTGCTTGCTCCCTAAATGCGGTTTAGGAATTTGGAGTGGGATCATAGGTTTCAACAACAAAATCTTGTTTGTTCTAAAGTCTAAAGATTGAACATGAGCATGTCTTAAATCAACGACCCTGCTTGGAAAAATTGCAACTTGTATTCTATTATATGCTATTTTCTCTGATAACCTTTTATAGATGGTCAGATGGTCTATCACATAATTGCCTCAAATCTCAATACATACAGTTTCACACTGTTCTGCACTGAACTTAAATTTCAAGCTTTGATTCTTTGCCCCTGTAGTCCTGCAATTTGCTCAGAATTTTTCATATCTCAAAGTTATTTCATTTTTCCCCTTCTGCAAAGCTTACTTGTGAAGGGATGGAAGGCTAGCGCCACCGGAGCTTTCCTCGTGGAAAGAGGAGCAAGGATGAAGAAGATCATACTTGTCTTTGTTAGAGAAGTAAACTTACGAAATGGATCACGTGTTGTGCTTTGGAGTTTCGCCGAGCGCATTGCCCTTGTAGCAAAGCGATGAACGTTCTTAGATATTGCTGAATAGTTATTTTCCGGTTTCTTTGAGGCACTTGTAGCAAAGCAAGAACGCGTTCTTAGACATCGTTGAATAGTCATTTTTCTGGTTTCTTTGAACAATCAAAGTCCTTGATTGGTTGTTTAAATTTGCGATTAGTTTTCTACATTTTAAATTTCAAAGCTCATATTCTTCCACACCCCAACACCTAACATTCTTAGGTTAACATTTGCATTATTTCTCTATTGCATATAAGCGTCTCCTTAGGTCATTTTAACATTCCCTCTTAACAATGAACCACATTGCTGTTGAATCTCCATATTGTAGCATTTTACACAACGAACGTGAAAGGTACTATGTTAGAGCTATAATTTCCTTCTTAGATTTATATTTTAAGGATAGGTTAGGTTAGATTTTATAGAGTTCTTTGTTAAATGGGAGTGTCAAGATCCCTATTGGTGTATCTCATTTTTTTTGGAAGAGAATGAAATGATTTAGCATCAGTTAGCTGTGTTGCTCATTAGCTCTCTGCATAAATTACTTGAAGGAGATCTGCAGGTGATCATAGTACTTCTAAGTTCTAACCCGGTTTCTCCATTGGTTGGCATAATGTGTTTGCCAAGCTAAACCTAAGGTTAGTTATATAATTTGAATGAAATATGTATAAATTCTTCAACCCCTTCCATTTTCGACAATTTCCTTTTCTTTAATATGGGCCAAAATTTCTTATATGGTCAGATATAATGTTACCTTAGCAGAACTAATAAGTAGTAAGCACCTATTTAGTGTGCTCGGTGATGACAACTCAAAACTCACGTTTTTGTGTGCTGATCGTTCTGTATGTCTACATGCAAAGTATGGAAGCCATTATAGCTTGAGAATTCCAACGTTAGTCTGTCCTATTATCTAATATTTTTTCGTGTCTTATGGATGGTTAGGTGTATCTATTTCTTATTTAGTTACACATGTAATATACCAGTAACATAAGCTTGTTACCTATGCAAATTTAGCTGTCTATCTTTTACTGAATGAAAATCTTTTTTTATTATGAATTATTCTGTCTTAATTTAATACATCTTGTAGTCGTTTCTCATATTGTGAGTTTAAACAAAGAAGTTCCTTGTTTGATGATAACAACAAAAAACATGTAGTAATCTTGAAAAGTTTAGAAACATACCTTGCTTGTCCAATTATTAATTTTACGTATTGCTATTGTCCATATTGATGAATGGGAAGGGACATGGCTTATGATTCTTGGTCTTGCGACTTGCTATGTGTTTGCTTCATCACGGACACTGTATAGAATCAATTTAGAGCAGTCGACTTTGAGTCCTTAATCATTCATGTGTACATGAGTTATTTGGTTATCGGTCGATCTCTCTGCCAAATATCATGCTTTACATGAAATCTGGTAGTACGTAATCAAGTTTAAATAAAACTTAAGCGAGATATCTTGAATGGAAAGCCATTCTAGCTATTTCATATATTTTCTGTTTGAGTTTTGGCGGATCTATCCTGCTCGGACTTAATATACATATTCCTTATAGTCGGTTTGTTAGTAGTGCATAGAACCACAATGATGCCTTTTTCTTGTCATTTGCTTTCAGTCTTTCTAGAATAACATGTGCATGTTCTTCTAAATGTACTTTTGCGAGGACGGTTCCTTGCATCTCTTTCTTCCCAATCACCACCAGTAAATGTGGTTTCATCTACCCTACTCTATAATACACCAAAATTTTCTTTACTAAATCCAAGGCATTGGGTCTAATCCTCGCCTACCCAAACAAGTCCTCATCCGTTATTGTTATAAAATTGTCGAGTGTATATAAATTTAGATGATGTGCATTTACCTTCTCATTTGCAGTGCTATATTATCATTTCTAGTGTGGCTTAAGTTCTGAATACATTTGTTAATTCAAGCAATCTACCTTATATAGCAATAGCTTTTGGCTTCATGATATATGGAGCGCTCCTGTTATTTTGTATGCGGGGCCATAAGTCAGTAGTTCCATTTACATTCCGTCTTGTTCTATATTCTATGATTTATTTGTTGCTAAGGTGAGTCAAATTGTAGGGGCGTCATGCGTCAAAGATGATAGAAGAGGAGGAAGAAGAAGAATAACTCAAAGAGGAGGAAGATGCACTTGCTGGTGCAGGAGGAACACGTTTGGTTTCGCACCATCATGTAAACCTTCTCTTATTATGTGTAACTATTTTTACATTTGCCACTTTCTTTTATATTAATAACCAAAATGATATGATCATATGAAGATACTTTTCTTTTCTTGCTAGGTATATGGATCTTTTCTTTGTTGTCATAAAAGCATTGTGTAACTTTGTCCATAAAATGACAATTACATATGACACCTAACTTTCAAAATGCATAATGAATCTGTATTTTGATTAGGTGAGAACTGAACCAACATTATCCCATAGTTGATTTTTGTAATCGTGTTTTTAATAAGCAAACATAGATTAGTTGCCTTAAATGACTATGGACTTTCTCTCTCATCGGCAATGTCTAAACAAACCAAGAGTGCATTTGTTTTGTGTTGATTTTGAACTAAAAGATGAATATCTATTGATGTAATGGATGGGGCTTTGTTTTATTCTCACCATTATCTTTTATATCCTGAAAAGTAGGCTAAACCTTTTTTGATTTCCTGAAAATAGAATTGAATATCTCTAATCACATTCTCGGAAAATCATCTAATAGCATTTAAATCCTTAGTTTTCTAGGATTTTTATATTTTCATTATCTTCTGTAATATGCTAACGACTAAATGGTTATATTCTCATTTTCTTTGCTTTGCGAGCATAAAGGGAAAAATGCGAGATTACCAACTAGTCGGGCTTAATTGGCTCATTCGATTTGTATGAGAATGGTATCAATGGGATATTGGTGATGAGATGGTATGTTGGATTCACCTCCCCATAAGCCAAAGCCACCAAAACTTTCTTATTCTCTTATTCTTATATTTCTATACGGAATAAATACTATCATATCTACAATACATTATGGCCTTGATGAGGATTGCTACTTTTGAGAATGGGTGTAGGATAGATATTTGCAATTTTTAAAAAGAGAAATCTTTCTTTCTTAGTGTTAGAAAAATGTGTTAAATAAGCTTCTTTTGTATTCAAGAAGTTGTGCTTGACTCACGCTTCCTCCCAAGAAACCACGCCCAAGAAGCATCCTCCTGTAACAATCTCAATTGATTGGTACAGAGGGAGGATCAACGGCAAGCAAGAGGTCATGATTTGCTATTCATTAAAAAGAAGGCTTTGTTGGTGGCGGTGTGATGTTATTGGTATTTTCATACTTGCACATCGAGTTATTTTTCCTTCATGATACAAGACCGGCGAATTTATCCACAATAAAGATGCGTGCAAAGCAGAAAGGATTGCTTTGGTGATCGCAGATTAACTCTTTGTCGGGAGTATTCCACGATGGTCATTGCCGCGCAGAAGAAAAGGTCGAAGAGATCTTTGAGCCTTTAGGGATCAAATTCAGCAATGCCTCGCCATGACTTGCCGTGATCTTGAACTGAAGGGAGGAGTCACCAACACATTGGTCAATGTGGAAGAGCATCAATTCATCTCAAACTTTGTTGGTATGTCTCCGTGCGCGCGACCAAGATGCTCCAAGGAACATCACCAATCTGAATAATACTTCAGAGGAAGAGCTCGCCATGTCGCTGCACCTAGGCGATCGGGAGCCCAAGCGGCTCCGTTCGACCGAGCATCAAGCCTGGACCTGGAGAAGTGAAGTGCTCATTTCCGGATTTTGGGAATCAAAACAAGTAGGTGGAAGATATCCTGCAGTTCAGCAAATTGAACCTGCAATATTAGCTTAAATTAGTAGCTTCTTGGGAAACATATCATGTACTACGACACTTGATTCACCCTTGTAGGATGATAGGTGCTAGCCTGCAGCTTTTGATGTGCTCATGAGATTGATATACACAATGTCAATCCCTTGTCTTGGAGAACAATGATGAGAATCTGAGATGATCTTGATCTCATTTTCCTATTATGCTCATAAAATCTCGATATCCATTTCTTGAAATCGTCTGCTTTTTTTTGCAAGGATAAGAATATAAAAAAACCTGCTGATTTTGTTGGTGTCTACATATAGTAGACCATGGAGCGGGAGTAGCAACAATTGGCAGGCTAAACTAAGCACGAATCTTAGCTCACATTCCCGAAAACCGGATATACCGAACCGACGGTGCAGATCTAATCACGACATCATCCGAGAAAAGTCTCTCCTACTGCTGTCGCGTCAGAACCATCCTCACTGACATGTGGAGCCGAGGCACGTGTTGTCGCGAGTCGTCACAAACTAAAGTGAGTTCTTTTATACTGATGACTTATGGCTTAAATATTTGAATTCTGATTGTCTACGAGAGTTAGTACGTACAGAAAAATAGTTACGTGTAATTTTAGCTGGTATAACTAAATTTAACATATTTTTTATGGGACAATATAAGGAAAACACGATTGTCACGTAACATGAGAGCTCAATCTGACCCATGGTTTTCAGATTACCTACTCAGAATTAGAAATGGCACCGAAGAGACGATTGTAGATGATTATGTACGCCTACCAGATGATATTATAATTGGATATACAGACGACGAATATTCAGTAAACAAACTCATTCAGGAAATCTTTCCATCACTTGAGGAAAATGCAAGATCAACAGCTTATATGAGCACACGTGCCATTCTTTCTACCAAAAATGCACATGTAGATCAGCTAAATGCAAAGATGATTGTCAAGTTTCCAGGTGAGGAAAAGATTTTTCATAACTTCGACTGTGTCGGTGGGTGAGTCCAATGATGTTGTCGCCTCCTGAAAGGATCAGTCGTTATGTGACATTCATTATGTGACAAAAATATTTGGTTATACAATATATGAGACGTGAATCTTAATGAATCTGATTGTTCGTTTTATTTTTTACAAATTTTATCTTGTTTTGTATTTTATCGTAGCGTTAGCACGGGCACACTACTAGTACTAATTAAATCCTTCGTATGAAAGTTTAGAACTGTTTGCAATACATACATTATTTTGGCTATGTTTGGTACTTTGATTTAGGCCCCACTTAAATCTTTGTACAGGGCCTCCAAATTTCACGGCACGGCCCTGTTGCTATCCAGTTGCTACATCGGAAACTGAGAATCCTACATACGCATAAAAGCTTCAAAACACCTAGCCGCTGCATACGATCAAAGGAACTTTTGGGAGTCATTCATTTGTTTCAGTTAATCGGGACCAAAGGAAAAAGTTTCATAGGATTTTGCCTCCGTAAAATTTCTATTTTGTTCCAAACGATCTAAAATAAATCCCAACTTCACATTAGAAGGCACTCCATCCCGGATTTGGCCCTCGCCGCTCGAATCCGCCCGCCGCGCCGCTCCCGGCCTCTCGGGCGTCTTCGCGCCTCGGGCCCGTTCCGCTAGATCCGCGCCGCGCCTCGATCCGCTTCCGCTGGATCCGTGCGGCCTCGCCGCCGGAGCCGGCCGCTGCCGCCGAGCGCCTCGTCCGCCGTGCTTGCGCCGCCGCCTCCCGGCGCGCGGCTACTCCATCGTCTCTCCACGCCGCGCCGCCGTCTCCGCTCCGCCCGCCGCCGCCGCGCCCCGCGTCGGCTTCTCCCTCGGCTTCTTTCTCCGCCAGAGAGAGAGGGGAGAGCGCAGTAGCCGCCTCGCCGGTGCCGTCACGGCGAGGAGGAAGGTGCGAAGGACTAGGGCCTCGAGCCCTCGAGTTTGTGGACTCCGTCGCGCAGCGTTCTTCGACATGGAGAATGGCAACCAGAGCTCAAGAACGACCTCAAGGTCCTCTTCATCGCTCCGAGTTCCGGTTGGTTGCGGCGGGAGCAAGAAGGCGGTGGTGATCCACGTGCTGCTTCGAGCTCGTAAGGCGTTCGGAAGATTTGTGCGAGCCCTTCCGTTGTATTGTCGTAGGTTTGATCGTGGCTCATGTCCCTGGATCTACTCGGTGGTGGCGCTAGACGCCGCTAGTGGTCTCTGATGGTGGGCGTTGCGAAGCGACTCGTCGTGGAGTTCAAGGGTGGCTATGCCATGGCCTTGAGGCGTGTAGGGCCCCGGAGTGTTGGTGGCGGTCTATTTTGTGTGTGGGTAGTGCGTGGGGTGCTGTGAAGGTGCTGATGAAAGACTTGCCGGTAATCTTACCGGTCTTGACATCAATGACGCCTTCGGGCGCCATTATCCTTCCTGGAGGTGTGTCGTGGCACTACATAGTTCTCATGTGTACTGATCTCCAGGTGAAAGCCTTGCCTCGGTGAGGCGGGCGGCGTCGGTGACTCTAGTTGCCTTCTTGGAGACGTCACCTCGGAGGTCCATCTTCACGCAAAGCAGACCGAAGTTTGGGTGGCTCGGTTGGATGAGGTTAGGGGCTTGGTTGTAAGTAAGGACGGAGCAAAAGTGCTGAAGCTTAGCCTTTTTAGTTCTTTTCGTAGTCCTTAAGTTATCTTTCATGTTGTTTTATGTACCTCAGTTTTGAGACTTTGAGCTCGTGTAACTTTTGGCTGTGTATATCCTTTGTGGATATAGAGGTCGAATTTTATATCCTTTATCTAATAAAACATATGGCAGGTCTTGATGCCTACTACAATTACCCCTGTTGCCTGTTGACATATCACGATAATTCAGGCCCTGGAGTTGCAATTTACTTTCAACCCAGTAACCCATCCTAGAATGGAGGGAGACCATGCCTAAAGTCCTAAACAAGACACGCAGCAAGATAAAGCTATTGCTCCAAACAGTTTCAATTTTTGATTTTTGATTTCTAGTTCATTATTACTTCATTTCGTTTATTTCTAGCTTTTTATTTATTTTTGTTTTTCTTTTTATTTTTTTATTCATTTACATTGTCCATAATAACTAACTTGTGTTTTCTATTTTAAATTTTTTAAATTTAATTACGCAAAAAAAATCATCAGCATCTATAGTACAAAATAAATAAATTACAGTGCAAAATAAGCCATAAGTCACAAAAAAAAGCCTACCTAGAAGTCATGGTTTTGGTTTCTGTTGCATGATTTTTGGTTGCGATTGCACTATAGCGGTTGTTAATTTTTTTAATTAAAAATAAGAAAAAATATTAGAAAGTTATATCTTTTAAGACAATACAAAAGAATACATAAAAAGTAAAAAAAAACTAAAATTAAAAAACTGATGTAGTTTAAATGACTTCTGTCTAGAGATAAACTCTAAAACCGTTTGAAGAATCCAAAATGAGAGCGGGGTATGGTTCTCTACTCTCCACTTAGAGCGAGGTGAGAAGCATGTGACCCTCTTCACTTCGCCAAGAAGTCACGCACCAAACACCCCACCAAAACTCCTCCCTTCCCCTCTCCTGGCACTCGCGCCCTCTTCCGTCCCTCCCCTTCTCGAGCTCTAGGGAATCGGAGAGGGGTGGTGTGGTCATGGCGTCCAGCGCTTCCCGGTTCATCAAGTGCGTCACGGTGGGCGACGGCGCCGTGGGCAAAACATGCATGCTCATCTGCTACACCAGCAACAAGTTCCCCACTGTAAGCAAAACATTTCTTGGGCGAGGGCGATTTCTTGTGTACGGTTCTTGTGCCAAAGACTTGGCTTTCTTGGGCGATTTCTTGTGACGTTAGGAGCTTTGATTTCGAGTCAAAGAAAATTTTCAGTACTTTTGCTGATTTTCTTTTCTTGGGGACTGTATGTTTGATCTTTCTTGGTTTTCCTTTTAGGGTGCTTTCTTATGCTAGTGGTTTATTTTGTTTGATTCTTCGAGTAATTTTCGATTGCGTGTCTCTAATTTTTCAAATTTGCGATGCGTATTTTGTCTTGGCAGGACTACATACCTACGGTGTTCGACAATTTCAGCGCAAACGTAGTTGTGGACGGCACCACGGTGAATTTGGGCCTTTGGGATACTGCTGGTAATTTGCGATCTTTATTTGATTTCTTTGTTTGTCCTAATGTAATTGTGAATTCTAGGTTTTTCGTCTTCTCAATTACTCACTGTAGTTGAAAATTTTGCGTTTTGATTATTCTTTTGGTAACTTAGAGCTCACATGATCACGTCCGTTCCAGGGCAGGAGGATTACAACCGACTGAGGCCTCTAAGCTATCGTGGTGCTGATGTTTTCGTGCTCGCCTTCTCACTTGTGAGCCGAGCTAGCTATGAGAATGTCATGAAGAAGGTGCTGAAATGTGCTGTCTTCGTTTCTTGGGCTTGTCTTACGGTTCCTTCCTGTTGATTTGGAATTACCAAGAGATTTAAATGTTTGCTCTTTGTTCTTTCCCCTTCAGTGGCTACCGGAGCTTCAGCATTATGCACCTGGTGTGCCCATTGTGTTGGTAGGCACAAAATTGGGTGAGTTGTGTTGACAATGAAAGCTTATTTTTTTGCTTGAGTTGTGTTGACAATGAAAGCTTATTTTTTTGCTTAACTTCATATAGGTGGGTTGGATTGGTAGGTTTCAGTATTATTGTGCATTTTATCATACTATCTGGTTAGCATCTCTTCGTCTCAGCATTGTTGGAATTCTGTTAGGTTACCAATCCACTGAGAGCAATCCTTGTAATGTGGTATCATCGATGTAGTTGGTGACCAAATGGTAAGAAACAGACCTAAAATTGGTCTATCTAGCGAAGCTTAGTAAATGTGGCAAGCTTTAAAGTTATTTCTGGAACTGCATGAAATATCATGTTTATACGCAATAATGAAAACTCGGCTATAATTGAGTATGAACCATTGATGAAGCACAGTAGAAAACCCTAATTTTTCAGTCCCTGAACTAGCTACTTTTCGTAGAACCAATCGTTAAGTTCATAACCAAGATTTTCATAATCATCAGCAACCATCCAATTATTGCTGCGATTACGGACCTAATACGTTATCATGAACACCTAGTGTAATATCATCTTACCTTATATAGTTATATCTGACAAAACATTCCTTCATTAAAGAATGGGTCTTAATATTTACAAATCATAATGTTGCTTACAGATCTTCGTGAAGACAAGCACTACTTGTTGGACCATCCTGGAATGATACCTGTTACCACAGCACAGGTATATCTCTATTGTCTGTTGATTAGTGATAAATCAGGGCATTAGAACTTTGGCTATCCTTAATCTTGAGGTTTAAGAGATGAAATGATGAACGCATTCCAGCTTCTGAAAATTTTATTTTGTCTTTGCCATTTCTACTTTGCAGGGGGAGGAACTTCGGAAACAAATTGGTGCTACATATTACATTGAGTGCAGCTCAAAGACGCAGCAGGTAAAGTTGCTGTAAGGGAATCGTTCGCCCTTGCTGTAGTAGTTTTGCCTTAATTTGAAGTGTTAGATTCTGTAACTTGCTGAAAAGTCTTACTTTTGTGTATTTCAATAACATGTAGAATGTCAAAGCTGTGTTTGATGCTGCTATCAAGGTAGTAATCCAGCCTCCAACTAAACAAAGAGAAAAGAAGAAAAAGAAACCACGACGAGGATGTTCTATGATGTAAGTATTGCTTCATTGCTATTCTTTTTGATATACCAAGTTATAAAGCTATTTTCTGACCATTCCTAGAATTTTTTTACACCTTTTGAATCACTATCTACTACCACAAATTTGACCTGTAATGTGTATGTACAAGACCAAAATTACATGCTTGAAATATATTTATGGGTTTTTTATTTTGAGGATTGCTGGATCTCGACTCTCCCCACTATATACGCAAACACATGTACTGTCAACAAATGCAACAGCAATAGTATACTAGAATAGTAGAGTTAGCCCTCAAAGTGATTTACGATAGTCTTACTATACTTGATATTGCCATGCATTAAGCCATTTTGAGGTTAGTTATGTTTTTGCTCCAATATGCACATATGTGAAGCAGCGTGCAAGATTACTAGTTGTTGTGTGTTGTATTTCTTTTAACACTAAATATCTTGTGTTACAATTGCAGGAACATCTTCTGCGGAAGGAAAATGCTATGCTTCAAATCCTGAATGATCAAGGAGGTATCTTACATGAAGCAGTCTCATGGGTGCAACCTCAAGTTGGCAAAACAATTAAGATCTGAATGTGCTGATTGCACAGTTAATGTGTATATCTGCATCTTTGGTAATTAATTACTAGAGGTAGATGGTTAAACTAGTCTGGCTATGTATTGCACAATGCTCGTGTTATTAGCTCTCATTGAGTTAGGAAGTTCGATAGAGGCCAAAGAAACAACTGAGATTTTGTTCTGTCATGACAAAATCATAACTTTTGAGAACCTTAAGTCCCACTGTATTGTCAGAGTCTATTTTGCGATTCCATGGTAGAATTGAATCAACATCCAGTTATCAAGCTGGTTGTCCGTACGTTCTTTTTTTGGAATTTTTTTTACGGATAATCCATTTTTTATTCAAAATTACAGAAATATACCTGCGAGAAAATTTTTTACAAGAATAGGCTCCAGTCGCCTAATGGTTGGGCGACTGGAGCCTTTCGCCCAACCATTGGGCGACTTCATGAAAGTCGCTCTACCCTCGAGCGACTGCACTCAAGACCCCGTGAATGTTTTAAATTTTGTCAATTTTCTAGTTTTAAACTGGTAAAAAATCTGCTGAAGTTGTAATAAAAGTTTATGTTCATTGTATGTTGTAGGTGTGTAAAAAATTTTGGGAAACTTTTTTTAGAAACAAATGACCATAGAACAATTGGTACATACGATGGTAAGTGATATTTTGATGTTACTGGGAATTTGAAAGTGCATCAAACCTTCGCCAAAAATAGTGAAAATTGGTGGAGTTGTTCTTCATACATCCAACAGTCTCTAGAAAAAATTTTGAGCAATTGCGGCCACGGGATCAAAAGTTATAGCAGTTTCAGTCTGTTTCCGAGACACCTTCAATAAAACGGGCATAACTTTTGCATACGGTGTCCGTTTTCGACGTTCTTGTACTCGTTGGAAAGCTAACGACGAGCCCGATCTAATAAAAACGACCGGCTTGCGCCCGTCGCCCTCCAAGACCCCGAAAATCGGTCATCTTTGGACCTAAACCTGCGTCGTAAGTTTTTGGTTTCTGATTTGCCCTTTTTCTTGGTCTTCCTTTCGGAATTTGGATTTTACTTCAACTGAAAAGTTGTAGATCTCGTCGAAACCTTTTAAATGAGTATATATAAGCCATATACAACTTTGCTATTTTATCTTTTCAGACTAGTTGTTTATATTGTATCGGTATATAAAACTTGTGATAGAGAGTATTATAGACGGTTTGTATGTAGAACCGCTGTGATAATCGACCACGAGCCTGTCGATCCTTCTCAACCCAATCCTAGCCCAGAGACGAATTCTCAATAACATCAAAATATCATTTACCATCGTATGTACCGATCGTTCTACGGTCAATCGTTCCTAAAAAAAATTTCCAAAATGTTTTACACACCTACAACATACAATGAACATAAACTTTTATTACAACTCCAGCAGATTTTTTACCAGTTTAAAACTACAAAATTGAAAAAAAATTTAAAACATTCACGGGGTCCTGAGTGCAGTCGCCCAACTATTGGGCGACTGCATAAAAGTCGCCCAATGGTTGGGCGACTGGATGCAGTCGCTCGAGGGTAGAGCGACTTTCATGAAGTCGCCCAATGGTTGGGCGAAAGGCTCCAGTCGCCCAACCATTAGGCGACTGAAGTCTATTCTTGTAAAAAAATTTCCCGCAGGTATATTTCTGTAATTTTGAATAAAAAAATGGATTATCCGTACAAAAAATCCTTTGGGGGGGGGGGGGGGTAGTGAGGATTCCAAGCTTGTTCGTTGAAGTGCTAACTAAACTGTAGCCTTGTAAGTTGTAACTAGAGGGGCGTCAGGTTGATTTGGCTGAGGATTGAAGTTTATTAGTCACTTGCTAGTTGCTACTAGACCGACCCAACCCTTGCGGCGCCAAACCGGAAATATGACATACAAAGACGGGCACATGATAATCGGAGCTCGGAGCACGGAGCATTCGAAAATAAGGCATTGGAGATGCGAAAATAAAACCCAAAAAAATGTGATGCCTGCAGAGTAACCGCCGTTACCATTCATCAGCATCAGGAATACGACCAGTGAAAACGAGTGACGGGCATAGAAGGCATAAGCATCTGACCACCATTCATTTATCCCATGGTCAGCAAGCAAACTTTCCGTCACGTCTTACAAGAAACAAGATCGTAGGTGCAGCAACAGAGGACACGAAGCTAATAGTTGCAATTTTATCTGCACAGTAATGCACGCACATCCATAAGCTAGAACATACAACTTGTAAGCACCATTACGCGACAACCTCCAGGAAGGTACACACAATTTGCTGCGAATTATGAAACTATATCTGTGGCAAAGCACAACTCCAAAAAAAAACAACGCTAAAGTTTGCACCAATGAAAGCGCTTGTTAAAACAACAGCGAAGCTTAATGGCAAAAAGATTACCACAACAAATTATTACTTCCTGATCTACTTAAATTCTTATGACTGCACGCCAACGGTAGATACATCCGAACACCCTCAGAAGAAAGCATTCATGACACTACGGCTTGATGCTACTAGTTACTCCGAAGTGTTACATAGTCAACCTGATGTAACTCTTCCCCACAAAATACATGTCCCATCTAAATCATATGTAAAGCTGCAGATGTGCTCAGCTCAACAATGTGAATGGTTTATCATAAGAAACTTAAAACAAACCAACTGAACCTAATTACAGCGGCTTCAGATGTTTGAAGAGGCTCAGGACCATTACCATCCCATCTCCAAAGCCATACTCCCCTGAGTAAATTAGATGCATGCCTGAAAGCTAAGAAAAACTAGCAAAACAACTGCTGAAGCCAAGGAAAATTGTTTCCAGGAAAGTATGAAATATGATGAACATATACAGCAATTACAGCAAAGTCTCATTCCTCTCACTTCCCATCATCACATGGATGAATCCATGTGTGAGTTGTACATTCCAGTAAGGGCGCTATACTCTGCCCAAGTTCCACGAGCAGTTGCCCCTGCAGACAAAAGCATCATCTTTAAATATACAAGAAAAGGGGCTGCAAGTGCAAAACTGAATGGGTCTATAAAGTCGGAATTGAAGCACTTACAAGCTCACCGGACACTGAAGTCGCTGAGAGGTGATCCTAAAAGTTCTCATTGCCATGATAATTGCTTGTATGATGATCTGTCAGTATCCCAACTGCCTTCCGGTTCCTTCCTCTTTATTCCTACACCTGACATTTGGTACATTCTTGTTTGCTCCTCCACAAAGGCATGTGGCGGTGTGATCAAATTTTGTCTAACCGGTAAAGGTACTCGTTCATCCTTTCCTTCTACATCTATACTTCCAGGGCCGGAATTAAGATCAAGCCCATGTCTTCCCCATTTCCGATTACTGTCATGTCCACCACTGCTACTACCTTCCGGAAGGTTTATTGCATATTGCCTTGCATGCAGGGCAGGTAACGCACCTGTTGGTCCAACAAGTGACGGAGCAATGGTAGGAAAATATGAAACTCCAGCAGGTGCAGAATTGGTGTATGATGTAGATCCGATCGAAAACCCCGGTGTTTGAAGGTGAACACTGGGAGTGAAAGGAAATCCTGCATATTGATAGGCAGGAGGGTGAAACACCATGGTTGGTGATGTCGAAATAACTGGAGCCCTGCAGAATTCGCTCCCATATTGGCCACCATCCGCCGCAGACGGAATGATCCTCTGGGTTCCAGGTGCTGTTTCAATTGGGTAAGGATGTTCTCCTCTAGCAGGCAAAAACGATTGTATTGCTACTGGAGCACAAGGGTTGGCAGAAGCAAACCATGGTGATACTGATATGTTACTCATTTCAGCAGTGTTTATTCTAACATCAGCAACTTGAGGTAGGAATGGTATGCTGCTAGTATTTTTAGATGATAGGCGCCTTTGTGCAGGTTCTGTACCAGCTTCATCCAGACTTGGTCCGTTATTGAGATCGAAGTCCCTTGAGCTATTTGTATCAGTGTTAGAGAAAACTCCAGGTAACGGTCTTATTGGCAACAACGAGACTTCAGCTCTGTGGGAAGCATTCAACATAAATTGGTCATTCTCTGCAACTTCGTCAGCCCTATTCAAATCAAGTTCAATGCCAGCACTTTGTACAGGACCGTCGCGACTTCTAGTGTTGCCAGATTCAGAACCAGTTGTCTCAGCAGAACCCTGTGATATATCTTCCTCGAGAACTTGCTCATCTGCTACATTTAAATCAATGTCAAGTGCTGGGCAAGAATGCTTCCCTGCGGCGTCGCATACTGGGATTTCAGGTGCGGTGAGAGTCATATCCAAAATCTTCCGCGGTTCCGCAGGACGAAAGGCACTTGTAGCTGATGAACCTTTCCACCCAATCTCAGGCTTCACTCTTAGTAGGTTCTCAGGAGGAACAAAGGGTCCTTTAGCTGGAGCAGCTACTGTAATTGGAGCAGGCAGACCACTTGAAATAGGTGATATGAATGGAGAAGGACCGGGTAAATGAATTGCAGAAGAACATATAACAGAAGAGAGAGCTGGCTCGGACTGATGACCTTCATCCCCGGTTATCCCTTCATTCAAATCAAAATCAAGCTTGGTTGTAGCACTTGACTTGGCCTTGCCAGCTAAAGAAGAACCCTCATCTGATGAGACAAGGTCCTCTTTTCCACCTGCATCATCGCTCAATTTCTTTGAGCTGTGCCTTGCACTATGCTCGGTATCCTGAGATATGTTACCTCGACATTTTACGTGACTACTTGATTCACTAGAACTGTCTTTTGATTCTTTAATCTCACTAATCCCATTTGCTGCACCAAGTGGGAACGCTGCTGATACAACTAGTTGGGTAACATCAGCTGAAGCGTAAGAAGGTGGTTCCTTCTTTTCATCCTCTCCCAGAACTGTGTTACCAACCACTGAACCATCAAACTTTTTCACGTCCACAGTGGAAGGCTTCAAATCCAATTTACCAGCAGTACTGTCAGCAGATTTATCAATGGCTTCTGAATGCTCTGGTAGTGCCAGAAGATGCTTCTGATCTGTTGACTTTAACAAACCTTGACCTTGTTTATCAGCAGTGCATAAAGACGATTCCTCAGGGAGAAATTTTCTATTTGGAATAGCCAAACTACATTGACCACCTAATGTAGTGCCGACATCAGAACTGGTTGTACAACCATCTTCAACTTTCCGATGGACACTACATGCATTCATATCTTCACTTGCAGACGAGTTCATATTGAACTTTGCATCAATCTTAGTATCAGCTGGCTGCCTGGCCTTTGACTTTTGATCACCATCACCAAGCAAATCAACTGAAGAAGGCAAGTGAGAACATTTGTTTGTACACTCAACTTCATGATTTTCAGTCTTAGCTGAAGATTCAACAGCTTTAGCATCTATTCCAGATAGAGGGGGTGACCTAGTAGATGTTGTGCCCTTGTTGTCCTGCAATAATAGGTTAGGCGCAGACTCCCTCGGGTGCATTTCCTCCTTTGCCACCGAAGAAGCATCATTTTTATCTTCCTTTTCAGAGATGACTTTCTCAGCGTCATCTGATGGCCCTGGGGGCTGTGATGGGCCCACATCACAGTCTACTTTAAGCTTCCCAATGTTGTTACCTTCACAGCCCTCTTCATTTGTAGATGAATTTCTGGGTGAAGCAGATGGGGAAATCAATTCAGATTTAGATATTTCTCCAGCAACACTAGCAAGAAGGTTCATTGCTGTATCATCTCCAGCTTGAATGGAATGACTAGCTTCGGAATACTTAATTTCAATCAAAGCATTCATAGGGTTGAACGAGTTTCCCACCCTGGTTTCACTTGAGTAGACACCTTTTTCATTCATATATGATGAACATGCAACTCGTGATGCACAGGAATCCTTACCAGGTTCTTCAGCTGTCCGGCTACGATCATCATCCAACATAACACAAGGTGATTTATCACCTTCGGAACCTGCAGCTCCTTTAACATCATTGCTATGCCAAGACTCAGCATTAGCATCAGAAACTAAATGAGGCCGAGAATTTTTAGTCTTCATTTTCACCCTACGATCATTCTGTTCATGCTTATCTGCAAGCACAGGAGATGAGGCTCTACTACCAGTAACTGATGGGTCCTCACAAGAGCCTCCACTTGTACTCCTAGCGGGGCTACGACCTGGATTTGTTAACCGGACAATCAATCTGTGACTATTGCCGAGATCTGACGGCGTGTCAGCTGCTTTCTCACATGCCATGCCAGATTGTGATGATCTATCCTGCAACAAAGAACGATCAAGTGAGCCAGATCTTCCCACAGCAGCTTCCTTCTGGATTCCAGAACCAAGAAGCCCATTGGTTGCCCTTCGATGGCCACGCGTAGAGCTTCCAGAAGCTTTACTAGCACTCGCAGAAACAGCAGTTGAACTTCGCACGTCCTCCTTCCAAGAACCAACTGTTTTTGCATGATCACTAGAGCTTGACTGGCTGTTATTCAGTGATTGGCTTGAACTGCTACTTTTCTCCTCTTTCACTGTCGGCAACTCAGGGCTGCAAGTCCCACCAGTTGATTTGCCGGGTGGGTTCTTCAAGTTGGTTGCAACATTTGCTGGTTGCATATGTTGTAATTTTGAAGCACCAGATATTACAGGATTCAACTTCATGACAGCATCAGCAGCACCAGGTTTAGCAGTCAAAGCCTTTGATGAAGAAAGATGAGACACTGGGTTTTTCGGACTGGGCTCACTTGAGCCACTTCGTCTATTTCCTGCATTAGAAATTTCTGGAAACCCTGCTTTCCCTGGCCAGGATACAGCTTGACCTGATACTACAGGTTTTGCATCATTTGACTTCATTTCAGCATCAACACGCTTCTTCCAGTTTTCAACAAGACATTTAGCCTTCTTCTGTATCTCAGGATTTTTATGGCTGCGCAGGTGATTGACAGATTTTCCAATACTGCAACTTTGTAAGGCGGTCAGATTAATAGGCAATTTAGCTAGTGCGTGAAGCAGGGCCAGGAGAAGTTCTTCAATAGGCTTATCAGTTTCTTTAGGACTACCCCCGTCACCAGACTTCCCTTTGTGAGCCTCTTGAAGCCAATCATCCAACACAGGAAGGCCCCTTAGTTGCACAAATCTGCCAAGGCAATCAGGACTTTCTGTAGTTGCAATAATATCAGCTAGCATTACCCGACCAGCAAAGTCTATCTTCCGTTCAGTTCGATCAAGTTGCATGAGATGAACTAGCTTCTCAACTGCTTCAGCGTGAGCAAGTCCACCTTTTTCTGTTATCTTTGCAATTTCAGACTTCATGTTGTCCCCCTTAAAGTTTCCAGGCTCACTGTCATCGACCTTAAGGGGGCGATCACGATCCCGCTTAGCTGGATCAAATCCCTGCTCACCTCTGTCCCTCTTCTTCCCTTTAGATGGACCACAATTTTGTGCACCATCTGAACCGGCCTTCAGTTGCTGGCAAGCTGATGGACCATTTAGCCGCTTTGGTGAGCGGACATCTGACTGCACTGCAGCATGCATTTCTAGCCTTGTTCTGTATAGAAGCCGATTTACTTCTTCCTGCCGTTCCTGGCCATATGTTGCACACATGAAGCAGCAAATATAGTAGAAAGGGGGAAGTAACTATAGAACTTACATTAATATAATCCCGGTCAGTAAGCCACCATAAACATTTGTTGTCAATATCATACACGCGCCAACATACAAATGAGGAAGTTCCAGCTGGCAGCTCAACACCTTTACGTAAAAAGGCAACTTTACAAGGATGAAGCAGTGAGACAGCAGATGTCTCGTCCTGGTGGAAAGAATAAAAGATCTCGTTTGGAGCAGCGTTGAGTTTTATGCCCTTGTTGAGCTTAATGTCGGCAGGTCTATAAAGCCAACTTACACGTAACTTGGGATAGCCTTTTTCCTGTTTCTCAATCCAACGTATCAATCCAATGAAAGGAGGAACATTAACAGCCCGAAAAAGAGCACAGTTGCCAACTTGAATCTCACGTCCGTCCTGAAAAAACAATAAATAATTTATTATTTGTTTAAGGAACAAAAAAATCATTTATTATTTGTTTAAGGAACAAAATAGTCATTCACGTTAGCACAAAAACAGCATGCAAAGGATATAATTTAATAGATCAGAAACATGGATCAGTGTAAGAAGCACAATCGAGTTTCATTGCAAACAAAACTAGAAAAAAAAATAGCAGCCTCGTTGTGATAGCCAAACTGCTTAAGCATTAAATATGTTTGTTATCTTCTTCAAGTTGAACAGTCAAATGTTCGTGCAGCAAGGTTTGTTTCTTGAACTTATCAACTGTCATACAAGCAAAAGCCGTTTCAACGCAACAGCATCAATTGTTTTGGACGTTACACTTCAATTTGGTTTTATAAGATGGTCATGAACCTGATGAACCCATCAGTGTGTCAAACATGTAATAAAACATTAAAAAACCAAAGTGTAATAAAACAGGCAAAAGCTACCATGCCAGTAATTTTGATCAATTGGAAAGCAAAAAACATGTTCAGGATCTAATCACAACATTCCAACGCGAGTTGTATTCACCAAATACCATTTCATAATAGCCCACAACATCACCATGATTTAGATCATTTCTTCATATAACAAGTGAAGTGTACTAACATTTCTGATACTTCAGATGAAGAAAAATTGACATCAATTTATCGACACATATAGGCAGGTGAAAGATGTGGCAAATGAACAATGTATGTTATCTGACTAAGCTTTGGAGTATCAATCATGTGATTTTTTTTTTGCTGTTGTGTTGTATGTTTGCAATGATAGCCATCATATCGTACATAAACATCAAAAGTATTTTCTTCCCAATAAAATTGAATTCATATGCATCACGGAGTACATCAGCCAGGCTTAAACAACACTAGTGGATATCAATATATCCACTTTAAAGTCTCATTAGTGGATATCAATATATCCACTTTAAAGTTTCATTTTTCCTCTCTCTTATTTTCCTAGTTTGAAATAAAAGTTCAACAATTACAACATGTGTTAGGAATTTCCTAGTATGCAGTACATTAACAAAACAAATAAGCAATGGACGACACAAACAGTAGGTAAACTGCATTATTGTGGTAAAGTCCAGCACGAGCAAGGCATGGCAGGCACCATGAGACGCATATATACTCCAAAGAAACCACTGCATCCGCCATACCCAATATAATTTATTACACCTTAGACACGTATCCACTGGATGCTACTTGCCTGCAGATCATTGTAAAATGTCTTAAACAGCATGGTGTTACTCCTCTACCCGTAGGCAAATGATATGCTACAAAGAACTTTTAACATACACACAAGGCCACTTCTTCGCAGTTCGCACACACCATACACATGGAACGCCAAAATTGGCTAAGTAACATATCCACAGGGTCCAATCCAACCATTCAAAGGAAACCCCATTTCACAATTTAGATGTTAGCACGTTAGCAACCACTGCTAGCCCAACCCAACCCGACACAACTCAAGTTTTTTCAACCCAAAACTTCCTGACATGTCTCAGACTACCATCTCGAAACTCCCAAGCAGGCGAAGCAATCTAGTTACTCTATATTGTTGAAATTTTCCAAGCAGAAAAAGAAGAACAATTCGATGACACTAGGCGCTACCGCGCTAGCAAATTCCAAAGTGATTCCCACCACAGGAGGCACCTTTATGAAGGAGTCGGGTGACACCGGCCGTGGAGAATCGACGCACTCCTGCTTCTGCGCCGCCGCTGGGGGAGTCGTCGGCGCCTGTGGATAAGAGGTTGACAGGGATGGAGGAACAGACGAGCCGGAAGGAGCTGTAGTAGATGGTCCCTGTGCCGATGGTGGAGCTGCCTCTACGCAAGTTGCTGGCCACATGTGCCGAACGAGAAGCCGCCCCTTGCCGCACCCCTCACCACCGCCTTCGCGGCGCCCACACATAGCCTTGCATCTTCCCAGCCGCCGATCCCTCCTCGCCGACTCCCGGCGCCCCGCTGCACCATCACCAGATCGCCGCCGGCGGTAGCCCTAGCTCCGAAACCCTAGATCCGCGGGGGCTCCCTCCATGCACCTCCGGACCACCCGAGTTCGCCTCGAATCCACCGATTCGGACGAAACGCCTCTCCGAAAACAGCAGACCGGAGCTCGAATCCAGCCGAATCAACTCCAATTGAGGAGAGATTTGATTGGAAATTTGGGGATTTAGGGGTAGGGTCAGAGGGCGGGGCGGGACTGGGCGAAAGGTTTGGTCGCGGTATGAGGCGGGATGGACGGAGGAGAAGAGGGAAAAAATATGGCGATTTGGGGGGCGGGGGCATGGGAGGAGAGAGATCGCGGCGGAGACGGCGCGCGAGGTCGAGAGGGGGATGCGGTCGTGCTTCGAGAGGAAAGCAGGGGCATTTCCGGCAACTCTCAGCCCGCAGCGATGCCTCCGCGGGACGCCGTGCGGCCCGCGACCCTCCTCCCGTCCCCGCCACGGCCAGTTTTTGCTTTGCGGTCGCTGCAGGTGGGGCAGCGTTGACTTGCCCTGAGCTAGCGGTGGTGATTTTCTACGGTGCTGACGTGGATGCTGTGGACATGTTCTACCGTTCAGGCATTCGGTTTGCCGGCTCACAGGTCCGATCTGCGGTTCACTGGTCGAATGATTGATCATTGTCACGGTTTGTTATTTAGATGAAGCCAACATATAATGCATAAGATCTAATAGGTGGACATATGAACAAACTTACTTAAGGCCATCGGATCTAAGATGGACAAACTAGATTGAGACGGACGGCTCCCCCATCTCACTTAACCTATTTTGCATTTACCCCCACACGAGCACCGAAATGTTTGCGAGAACACCCCCGTGCTCTCTCCCTCATCACGTCGGCCTATCGCCCACCAGAAGGTACCTCCTCCCCTATTCAGCTAGGGTTAGGGATCGGCGTCGCGCCCACCGCCGATTTGCTGCCTTTGCCCGGCCCTAATCCGGCGACGCTCCTGCATCCTCTCGTCTTCCTCCATCGCTACCTCCCTATCTAGCCCGCCCCACCCCCATGCGCCGCCTCCCTTCTCCAGGTGTTGCTCAACGATTCCTCGGCATCTTGCTCCCTCGACATCCATATTCTGTAGGTGCTTCTAGGCGACATCTTCAGCATACTCTACCGCATCCGGTAACCTGCTCCCTTGTCTGCAGTGGATGAGTGTTCTTAGTGTTTAGTGCCAATTTAGTTGTCAAAATTGGCAAAAGAAAATGTTTAGATGCAACAAGTGGTAATGTTGGTTGTAGAATGTATCAATGTAGCCTCAAATTTGTGCTTTCGAATTGTCATTTTTGAAGTTTGGTTCTATCTCTTCTTTCTAGCATGTAGTTTTTGTTGGTGTAAACATTCGTAAGTCATTTCATCGTATGACTGAGAGAAAATGACTTCCTTTCTTTAAATTTCTAAGGAAGCACGAGGGTTTTGAATGGTCGAAGGAGACCAACGATGCCTTCGAGGATGTCAAAATTTATCTTACGAGTGCTCCTATTCTGGTTTCTCCAAAACTAGAAGAGGTGCTCCTAATATATCTAGTTGTCACACCACAGCAGTGAGAGCAGTACTGGTCATAGAAAACGAAGACGTCTAATGGCCAATTTACTACATAAGCAAAGTTTTACACAGGCATAAATAGCGCTACCCTTAGGTTCAAAAACTTTTATATGCCCTACTCATGTCTTCAAGGAAGTTGATGCATTATTTTTAGGCGTACAAATTTATTGTACCATCTAAGTTTCCCTTATGAAAGGTCCTCTAGAAAATGAAAGTAGTGGCACACATGGCTAAATGGTCAGTCGAACTTGGGGAGTTGGACCTCCATTTCGTGTCCTAAACATCTATTAAATCCTACATCTTGGTAGGATTTGTCACCAAATGAACAAATCCTAAACATGTTCAGGATCCCCAATATAATTTGCATGATCAATGGATTATGTACTTTGATAGGTCATTTACACTTAGTGGCTCGGGGGATGGGGAGGTCCTGGAATCTCCTTCAGGGTAGAAATTCAAGTATACAATTCAATTAAACTTTCCAGCCATTAAAAACATGGCCGAATATGAAAGTTTGTTGCCTGGCATATGAGCAGTGAAAGCGCTTGGGATTCAGCAACTACTAGTGAGAGGAGACTCTCAACTGGTCATGAATCAAATTGGAAAAGAGTACCAGTGCTCTAATTCGACCACGTCTCAGTACTGATTAAAAGTTAGAAAGCTTGAGAAGCATTTTTTTGGTTTCAGTTTCTTGCTGACCAGTTGGCTCAAACAGCTTCTTCCCGATCACAAGTACCGAAAGGAGTCTTCTTGGAACAGCTCCAGAACCCATCTTTTGTCAAAACACCAGAGACACCTCCTAATTAGGCAGCATCTCTAGAATACAAGAAAACTTGGATGGGTCCCATCTACGAGTATCTTCAGAAGGGTACAGTACCTGATGACGATCTTGATATAGACTGCTTATCCCACAAGGCTAAAATGTATACTTTGATCGAAGGGGTACTCTATAAATGAAGTGCTCAAGAAGTTCTCATGCGATTGGCATTTGAACGTTCATATAAACGCTCATGCTAGAATAAAAAATCATCAACCGTGGCCATAAACTATAAGCCGTAACAAAAAATAGCTCACTCTAAGTCATGAAGTGATAGATGCCAAAGAAACAATAGAATGATTTTGTTCCATCGTGGCAAATCATCGGTTTGTCAAATGATACGATGTTCCCTCACATTTTCACACAAGTAGTCTAACCTATGATTTGATGGCAAAATCGAAACAAGCATTAAGTTAAATCAGTTGTTCCTTCTGTCTTAGGCATACTAAGGCCTTGTTTATTTAGGCTTAGCCTTTTTGGCTTATAGCTTAAAGCCAACTTTCTGGCTTAAGCAATTTATAAGCACATAGCTTTTAAGGTAAGCCAGGGTGTTTGTAACTTAGTTTTTTTTTTTGCTTTTGAGCTATGGCTTATTATTGAATTATCTGACATACCATGGTTCTAATGACATTTTGGTTCAATAATTAACAAGAAAAATATAGAAAATCTAAGGAAATTACATGAAGAATTTTGCTGCAATCCAGTGGATGTTTTCACACATGCTTATCACAAATTGCACAAAAATATATGTTGCTCATCTCCCCCTAGCTTGGCCATGGCACAACACTAGCTAGAACCAAAAATTTCTGGAACACGTGCACCTGGAAGTGATGAAGATGTTGATCCGGTCATACCCCGCCACACAACACCGTCGGATCCGACCACCTCTTGCCGCACCAATGTTGAATAAGACCAGATACAACCATCTCCCACCGTGCCACCACTAGACCTAGCCACCTCCCATCGTGCGCACGTCGGATCCAGTCATCTCCTACCGCAAGCCGGTGATGACGAGGTTCTCCTCCGCCTGGATGCGTCCTCACCTCCCCAACTTAGTGGAGAAGGATAACAACGCCGGTAGAGGACACCAGTGTTGAGGGAGCAAGGACAGAGGAGGTTGTCAGTGATTCCCACACGAGGAGAGAGGGGCAGCGGCGGCAGGCTTAGGGGAGTAGTATGATGTCAAGGACCTGGGGTAGAATAACTGTGACAACGAACATGGGGAGGATGGAGGCACGGGGGAGGAGGATGGTGAGAGGCACAGAAGAGGAGAAAGGCGAAGATGGGCATGGGGTCGCCGACACCAACCAGCGGTGAGGAGGCCTCTTCTTCACACGGAGGAGCAAAAGAGGAGAATAGGGAATGTGAGTTAGGGTATAAGGAAATTCATTTTATACCCTGATAGAGGTGGGTAGCAAATCTCAACCAGCAAAAGCTAAATAAAGCTCCCTTGAACTGACTTTTGACTTATAGTTATAGAGCGGTTTAGGCTTTTTGAAAAATCTGGTTAAAAAGTCATCCCTTTATTTGAGCTTTGGCTTTTTGGCTTTTAAGCTAATGAAAAAGCCTAAAAAGGGGGCTAAAAACAATTTTGCTCCTCCACAAAGCCACATGAGTGTACGACGCATGGCATCCGTGGGCCCAACAGCCGTACTATGGGCTCAGGAGTCCATAGCTGCAACCACTGGCCTACACCGATGTCTTCGTGCTGAGTCAACGGGCTTAGGAGCAGCCTCGCATTGTTGTCTCGAGCTCTCGGCCGATGACCTAGCCAGCGCCCCTTGTCGTTGAGCTCTAGAGCTCGTATGATGGCCCCTTTCATAGCACCTCGTGATGTGCAGAAATGTTCTTGTTCACATTTAAACGGGCCGACCGGTCCATTAGTCGGACTGCAGTGGAGGCAAGTACGCGTCTAGCATGCCAGTGCACATGGCCGTTTCGCAACAGGGCAGGGTAGGCACCCATCGGCCTTAAAAGTACTTGTGCACGAACGTCTCGTCGCGGCAGCCGTACGTAGCATCGCATGTCCAGCAGTTTTGTCACGTCCAACACCAGAAACCATAGGTGTTCCCCTCCGGGTGGCCACTGCCTATGGCTCTGCGAGGACCCGAACATCGAACCCCATGCGTTTGTGCTGTCCTGGCCGTTCGACCTACGTCGATCGAGTCGAATGACGCCTCCATGGACTTCAAGCCACTTGCTTGGTCTGGGTAAGACTTTTGACATAGTTACTATAGATAATGACATTCAGTTGGCTATAAAGGGATTTCCCAGCGGGCCCTCGTCTAACTGAGCCACCGTGCCAACTTAGCTGGGACATGGCCTGTGACTAGGGATGACAATCAGACATGGCAGGTATGGATAATACTATCAATACCCATATCTGTAAGCTTAATTTTCCCCACGGGCATACCCATCAAGGGCGACGGGAAAACAACCTTGCTTATGCCCATCGCCCACAGGTACCCGATGGCCACGAGCATGCCCATGTGCCCTAAACCACTCAATCCAATCAGCGGCTCATCACAAAACCAATTTATCACAATTCAAGTTCAACAATTAAAATAGAAATACAAACAACAATTCAAGTTTAACAATTATGCACATACACACATAGTTCATCCCACTAACACAAATTTAGTTCACAGATCTAGAGTTCACAAATCTAAGAAACATGGAATGGCTCCAGACCTGAGAGTTCAACACAAATCAGGATCAACATATCGGGATTTGGGGGAGGGAATGGATGAAAACCAAACCTCAATGACTTCTTTTGCGGATAGGTGGCGTCGGCGACTTCTTAGGTGCGGGGGTGTGGCCAGGTGGTGAAAGGTGGAGGACGAGTCCCGGATGGCTTCAGTGACTGCTTCATGCACGATCGCACATCCGGGTGCTAGGAGGTCAAGGACATGGAGGGAGCGGGCAGGGGCGGTGAGCTAACCGCTGAGCGGGGTTGGAGGGGACAGTGGACCAAAGGCGGTGTCCTGTCGATTTGGGAAGGGGCTGAGGGAGCTAGGAGAGAGGGATTGCATCATCTGGGTCATGGATTAGGGAGGGGAGGCCTTTGTAGGGTTTTTCCCTCTATGCACCACCGGTTAGTGTGGATGACAGGTAAATGGGCACTGGTGGACCTCACCTATGCCCGCGCCCATTTGCCCATTGGTGCAGTTTTCCTCCTGTTCATACCCACAGCAGAAAAGAGTTGTCCATGGGTATGCGAGTAATCAGACACAATTGCCATCCCTATCCGTGACCCATTCGAGCACCACTCCGTGGGTTGTGACATGACAAGGCCTTGTCCCGAGTCACTCATTGTGCCCATCTGGCAGGCCGTGTGCTAGCCAGTTTCACCAGCCCGATGTTGTAAACCATAGCCCCGGTTTTATTTCTCCTCTAGCATGTGCCGGTCTAGCTTGTCCCACACTCCCATTGCCCCACCAGCGCACGTCAGTTGAGAATGCTATCATCTAGACTGGCTTAATAGCTAACTCTCGCCCATCTATTCTGTGATGCCAAATAACACCGACAGTGGAAAAACATGTTTGGTTTTATTACGAGGTTCGCTTTCCACATGACAAAAATGTATGCATGTAAGGGCCTATTTGGTATTACTCCTACTCCCAGCTTCTCCTTTGAATCTCGTTGAGTTGTGCCAAACACTCAGCTTCCCAAAACAATCAAATTATGATTCTCGCGAGGAGCAGAGTTGAAAATAAACTAGCGAGAAGAAGCAACCTTAGGGTTGGATTCTCGTGGGAAGTCAACACACCCAAAAAATACCCATTGAAGTTAGAGGTAATTACCTACAAAATGCCATCCACCTACCCCTCTGCACACTCTCGCTTCGCTCCACAAGTCTAAATCATCTCACCTCCTCTCACCCCCGCCTCTGCCTCTTGTCGTCCCCACCTCCGCCTCCTCTCACTCTCACCTGGATGTCACCCCACTGTCGCTGGTCTTTCACCCCACTCGGATCTCGCCCCCTCTCACCACCACCAGTCCCTCAACCTTGGATCCCTTACTGCCAACCCGAATCCCTCACCACTAGCCTGGATCCACTCACTGCTGGATCCATTGCCCCTGCATCCATCATAGTCGACCCTGGCTGCCTCATCCCTCGCTCCCGGATCTATCACCACCAGATCCATTCGCTACATGATCATGAGCCCTTGTATCCATCGCCATCAAATCCCCTCAACACTGCTAGCCTTAAAGTTCGCCGCACACTGACCCCTAATTGTCTTGACGCAACCCCTCTAAATCTACATCCTAAAACATGAATTGGCAAGGCTCATGAAATTTCATGTTCTGCGAGTATTTTTTTCATGTGGAATTGGTACTTGTTCATGTGGAGTTGGTACTTGCTCATGTGAGTAGCAGTACTAGTTGTGATTTGCTTGCTGAATGAATGAATGTTTGCTATTCAATTAGGCAAACTTCAAGTTTGTTAATTCAATCTTTGCACATAAAGAATGGAGCTTGCTATGTTCTGTCCATTGCTTTTGCTATGCTCTGTCTATTGATGTGCTTTGAAATTTCTCTTGCCGCTTGTAATGCTCTATGATGCAGTAATTCTTTTGATATAATTTGATATTAGTTATCGAGGATATAACTAATCCTCAAACTATTATTTATCTATAACTAATATGGTTATGCCATTATACTTCTCGAGAATACCCCTTATCAATAAGGGAGAGATTTCACAAGGTAGTCATAAGCTCTTCTACAACTACCCTTTAGTCGTAAGCTTTTCTACGATAACTCCTTAGTCGTAAGCCCTTCAACGATTACCCTTTAGTCGTAAGCTTTTTTATGACAACTCCTTAGTCTTAAGCTCTTCTACGACTACCCTTTAGTCATAAGCTCTTCTACGATAACTTCTCAGTCATGGACTCTTCTATGGCAACCCTTTAGTCGTAGGCTCTTCTACGACAACCTCATAGTCGTAGATTTTTCTATGACCATGACATAGTCGTAAGTTATTCTACGACTATAGCATAGTCGTAAGTTATCCTACGACCACCAAGGTGGTCGTAGATCCCCTTACGACCAAACCAAACTTCAACTGACCTGTATACGACAACCCCTTGTATCGTGGGCATGTCTGATAAGGTGGTTAGTATGAGTATTTATCTCTGGAATAAATGTACATAACTTCACCTTGGCAAAAACTGTCGCACAATGAGTGAGATACCATGTCTCTAATAACTCCCATCATATGGGTATCATTCGAGACGTTAAAGCATCTCTTGGCATGGGGAAATGACCGTCGTCTTGCAAGATATATAAAGGTACATGTCAGGGAGAAGGAGGAGGATCCGCGACAGGCCTAAGGGAGAGTAGCGGTAAAGCGGGACTTTTTCACATTACTTTTTCCATTATAATCATTTCATTGAGATGTATTGTGCTTCTTTGTTTGATCATGGGAATGGTTGGCATTGCTGGATGCTACAACTTGATGTTTGGTTTTTATTTGGATGATTCAAATGAGTTATACTTTGTTGTATTCATTGGAACTCCTGTAAAATTATCTAAGATTTAGTTTGTGCATGTTGCTATAGCTATTGTGTGGTATCGCATTCAAATAGACTAGGTCAATACCAAAAAATGTACAAAAGTTTCAGAAATTTTTGTATAAATAGAAAGTGGCAAGAACCAAATAGACTTAAGTGTTAAAACCAAGGGTAGCATGGAATTTTTTTCACCAATTCTCTCTTTCAAGGTTTTGGGAGTCAAACTCCTATCAAATGCTTCTTCAGCTAGATCTAAATATCAGAGAAGTGAATTCTTGAAGAATAAAAACAGAAGCTAAAAATTTTTTGGCCTGAGGCCTAAGGCCCAGACATAGCGAGCCTCAGTTGACACTCATTTTGGTCTGATGTCTTGATCGAACATATTTTCGACTTGGCCTGGCCCTTAGGCCAGTGTTGCTAATTATCAAGGCCGAAATTCTTACACGACTACGGCCTACGGACATGGTTCCTAGACAAACCATAGATGGCATGGGCCACAGGATTAGAGTACAAGACCACAAGGGGGTGCATAGTGCATTTCCCACTTTAGCCTTTTGGCTGTTCAATTCGCCGCACGTGATTCTCCTCCATCCATAGCCCCCCGGCACTACATTGTAAGGGTGAGTTCTTTTCGACATATCTTTTGGCTTATGATTTCTATTAAACAAATAAACGTGATAGTTTCTCTGCTACGCTTTGAAGCGGTTTATTGTAACAACTTTTTAAACAGATTATTAGCTTATTAACATCGGTTCATTCACACAAATACTCATATTAAGATAAAAATTTATAAACCGTAACTATAAGTGATAAGACATGGCCGGAAAAAAAACCAAGACTGCGGCAACCTGCAAAGAGCAGCCGGTAAGTAAGTACTGTTTTTGTAAGAAAAGTGGGGCCCAATCATGGGCCGAAGGGCCCAATCCTGGGAAGGAAGGAAGGAAGGCGACTTCTTCTTTTCAGAGCATTTTTGTTCGGCCTCCTTTTCTTTCTTTTTCTTCTTTATGCAGCTTACATAGACAGAAGGGGACCAACATTATTCCCCCGCTAGGGGTAGATCTCCCCAGGCCATGTGGTGGGGTTATCATACTTATGGATCTTGCTTGATTTGTTGCACGGATGGGGTTCGCGCTGCGAGGGCAGTGGGTGCTGTCCAGTTGTCCCAAATGTGTGATGTTTCGTGAAACCGTGCTTGTGCTCGGTGTTTCTGTGGCTAACCATCCTTGTCCGCCACCAACCTTCTCATGTGAAAGTTCTAGCAGAGTTACTAGTGGTGACTCGTGACTTGGCCTTTGTGATTGGTGGGTGTTAATCTGGTTTACCTTCCACTGATTAATTAGCGTCCCGCTTATTTCGATTTGAGTTTCTAGCTACTAGCTTATTTCTCACTATACATAAATTTTTATCTTTTTCTGAACTTTAGGTTTTTTTAGCTTTTTTGCCGGTTCTTTTTTCCCGTATTCGTTTGTGTTGTCCTTGATGAGCTACTATATTTTTTATTTTTAAATTTTTTAAAATTTTAATTATGTCAAATAAGTCACCTTCAGTTACAGTATAATTTTAGTCAAGTACAGTATAATTTTAGCTATAAACCATTATTTTTTAGTTTAACTGAGCGGCACCTAAGCATGGAGATAAAGGTAAATACCTTCATTCAGAAGTAAATAATAACTTTTCAAGATGGGTCATCTCAGCACACGAAGAAAACACGATCTACTCAGAATTCCAAAATCATCTGTCAATATTACATACATTACATTGGCCACATACGTAGAAGAGCTCGTGCCCGTGCCTTCTCAACGCGGTAGCAATGCAAGTGGGATCTCCCCACCAGGCATACCGTACCAACAAACAAACCCTCCCTTTCTAACTTTGAGGAGGTAAAGGTTTGAGGGCCCCAACTCACGCGCCCCTACCACTTCACCGTACGCCTGGGGAAGACGACGTCACGGAGCATAATTTCCTCCATGCATGCCCTGTTGCAGGTTTGTATGCGGTACGTGCTGGATTGCTAGCTTTACCAGGTAAACCACCAAACAAACTGGTACTAGCCTACCTGCCTTGGTCCATTGATCAAAAAGAATCGGTATAAGTACAAGCAGTCTTCCCGTCTGCAACTTTTTTTTAGAGCAAATCTTATAATACAACTTTCAATTGGTGTATGGATCTTCTGTTTACTTATTAGACTACTTATATAGTAGTTCTGACCAATTTGAAGGTGTATGATCTACCCCTTCCTCTCATAAAGTTTCTTGGTTCTTGTCTTGGTGTTGATCTGTAAGTTCTGACTCACATCTCTTCTCTCTCTCCTCTCTCTCCTCCACCTCAAAGATACAAACGACTTAGAGCAAGTCCAATAATAGAGCCAAGTATTTGGCTATAAGTCAAGTTATAAGAGCCAAGTTATACAATAATCATCTTCTATTTGTCTACAAAAGATTTTTTTATTATTATGTGGTACCATGTCTCACATTCTTTTCCTACTCCTCCTCACATACATTTATTATCTGGACTCCACCACTGCATGGCCTCAGTGTGCGAACTTTTGCTGCATGAGCCAAGCTCTCCTCTCTCTCTCTCTTCTCTCCTCCACATCAAAAAAATCTTGTTAAACAACTATAAGACCATTGGTACTTGCTCTTAGCGGACATCGTGAATTCCTAGGCACACAATGCAGAATACCATCAAATCTGAATGAATTGCGATCCTCATTTGCTCTAATACGAACGGATCAATAGTTACGCTGCAAATTCCTTCACGTTCAATTCATTACGTACATGAGTATTTACTTTCGGAATAATGGAACTACTACACCAAAACCCTGAAAACAAGATCAGTGCAATTATAGATTTAACTCTAGTCCTTTTTAAAAGCTTTGGATGGGTTCTTTTGAACTATGATTTTGTTACATATGCGGACAATATTTTAATTTTAAGTTTTATTAGGAGACAAAAATAATAAATTAATGATACAAAACTTACAACTAACAACAAGCTACTCAACATACTTCAGAACATACATAAGAAAACAATATAGTAACAAAGTCGATTGTGCGCACGAACGACTTACTTGTTAGCCTGATGAAGAACGAGGAAGCGCGCGAGCTTGACATGATGCGAAACGTAGGTGTCGCGGTGCGATGTGATGCGCGCAGATGCGCCGCCGAAACCTTATTGCCGCCCGTGCGGATACTCTGCGGCAACGGTTCAGAGATAGCCGCTCTCCCTCATTCCAGGTGCATGCCGGGAAGAAAGGTCAACGAGATTCAGACAGCACAATACTTGAGCACAAAATTACAGGGAAGATCAAAATGGAGGCAGTGAGATTCTCTTTTTTTACACTCTGGACGTCTCCAGGCATATATAGACAGACTGATAACTGGCATGATTAAAACTACCATTTACCCACTGGTAACTGACACATTCAACCAGCCATTTATCCACTAGTAATTGTCTATCATCAAAACCCTAGTAAAGCCTCAAATTCAAACGTTTGAATCTCATTCAAACACACACACAGAGAGAGAGAGAGTGGTGCAGAGTTTAACAAAAATAAACATGGACTTGGTCTGCTAAGTGGTACGCCACGTCACGGCACGGTCGCGAGTCACAAGTCACGTGATTTTCACACGAAAATACGCGAATACGCGCGCGTGCATGACTAAACCATGCATGTTTTGGAATTAAGGAAATATGCCATAATTAAATGGGCCAATTTCTAACAGTTTTATGACTTTTGCTTAAAATTTTGAATTCTGGTTGTTCACGCGAGAGGGTACGGAGAGAAATACTTGTGTGTAATTTTAGCCGATATAGATAAAGTCGGGACAGTGTCTACTACAATCGACTTTTAGATTATATCTTGAAAATACACTCTATTTAAAAAGTTAGTTACTATAGAAATCTAAATTATAAACCCAAAAAAACCGACCTTTTTAACTCCCGTCAGAAAATACAAGACTCTGATGCAAACTGGGATGTTCGTTAGAGGGTCAATAATTGCGCGTAACTTTCACGAGTTGTTATCAAGAGGGACGTATCAATGGGGGAAAACTGAGCAGAAGCGAGACCGAGTGATCGAGTCTAAAGTCTAAACACTAAACAGGACGGCCAGCCGAGGAAAGAAAGGGACACGGGCTGAAAGCGAAGGGAGACTGGACTAGCATACTTGCGTGTGAAGGACGAGGACGGACGGACGGACGCGGACCGCTCCAAAGAAAATTAACCGGAGACGAGAGCGACAGATGGAAGAAACAAACACCGGCCGGACGCGGACAGGGGGGCGGGGAAACGAGCCGAGGGGGCAGCGTCGCGTCGCGGGCCACCGCTGGCCGCGACTGGCCGCCTGTCGCCTTCCCTCCTCCCCGCTCCTTTTCTTCCCCACCATGCTTTTCTGCGCTGCTGTGCCTCGTGCCGTGGTTGCTGCGACGGCTCGTGCGGATGGCCTATTTCATGTTAGCCTCAGCCGGAAGGCTTTTCACTTCGGCCGATGGTCTTTTAAAAAAAATAAGTAGTAGTGGTTGGAATAATTGGTTTTTAAAAAAGATGTGAGCGGTGAGAAAATAAGTGATTGATGTGTACGCGAGATAAAAGCGAGAGAAGTGGGGTGTATGATATACCCATAACTCCTAGTTTATCACTAAAGCGAGAGAAGTGAAAAAACCACATTGAAAAGCCAGATGCTAATATTGGCTTAGAATCTAGAAGCAGAAAACAATACGTATAGTCCTTAAGATGTCATTTCAAACAGCTCCGACTTTCCATTTCTAGCTTGTGGTCAAATCCGGTTAGATTCGATCGGGTTCATGTAGATCTGGTGGCCACCGTCCGGTCACGCTCGTCGGTGTCGTTTTCTGCCTCGTTGTCATCTCTCCTCTCTTGGCCTATCGGTGCCACTCCTGCCTCTCCTTCTTGGCTCCGTTAGAATTGCTCACCACCGTCTGTCGATATTTTTTTGCTTTCCTTTTTATTTTCTTTCTTATTCATTTAATCCTTTTTAATTTTTATCAGTTTTTCTTTTGCAAATATTCTAAATCAAAAGATCAACAGTCGAATTGAATATCGATAGTTTTGGCCATAGTTCTTCGGATCGTTACGGCGCTATAAAGTCAAAACTCACGCCCCTGTTGCGCGCGCGCGACTGCTCGTGAGTGCGCTGGGGACCCGCGCGGAGGTTGTATCAGAGCGCGTCCGTGCGGGGGCAGAGGACATGCCTTCCTCCGCTTCATCCTGCTGCTTCTGCTGTGCTTCCCAGTCCCCACCCCTTCCTTGCTCTGTGTTGGCTCTCTGCCTCTTGCCCGCCGCTGCTTCCCTTGCTTTCCTCGCCGGGTCGCGTGCAGGGAAGATAAAACGTGTGCTGTACAGTATTATATTTTTATTCTGAGTTTCTGACCCCCTGTCTGTCATTTCGTTGGGACAGAAAAGAGATGTCAGGTATGGGAGAAGTATAGATATCCAAGGCCGCTCTAAAGAGATTAAGCTTCTGATTTATAATTTTAGCTATTGATTTTTAGCTAAAATTATACTGAAACAGCTATTATCTTTTTCTGAGTCATTTAATTAAAAAATAAATAACGATATATCATTATGGACAATACAAATGAATAAAAGGAATAAGCAAAAGGCCAAAAAGTCAAAAAATCAAAATAAGCTAAAATAAGTCAAAATTAGAAGCCGACGTGTTCTAAATAATTTATGACTTAAATAAACCAAAAGATAAAAAAGGCAAAAGCTAAATCCATTTGAAGCTAGCCCAAACTATGACCACTTGGCACATAGTATAATGTAGAGAGCTGCGGCAACAGGGAATTCTACACCAGGAATCCGATATTCCGAAAAAAAAGCCAAAAGAAATACGAGGGAATCAGCCAATAAGGTATGTATAACCAATGTCAATGTTCAAGAAGGCGGCCTAGGCGACTGCCTAGGCGCCGTGTAGGTGCTGAGCGGCAGGGTGCCGTCCGGCCTTAGGCCCTAGTCAGGTGGCTGGGCGGCGAGGTAGCTGGACTCCCTGCGCCAGATCCTGCCGCCGCCGCCCCCGTGGCCACTGGTTAGGGAGACGTCAAGTGCAGGGGAGGCGCGTGAAGGGGGTGGTGCTAAGGGGCCGGTGGGGAGGGAACAGCGTGGATGCGGCGGTGCGAAGTGAGGTGCAGAGGGAGGCACACGGAGGGGGCGGCTCGGGGTAGGAGACGAGGCGGGGATGGGCCATGGCAGGCGGCAGGGTCGGGGTGGGATGGGGTTATATTTTGTTAATTTCTATGATTTAGTTTTCAGGATTTTTAAAAATTACGAATAGATCTTTTCTCAATTGATTTCTTTCTATTTAGACCTCACTCTCTCTCTCTCTCTCTCTCTCTCTATATATATATATATATATATATATATATATATATATATATATATATATATATATATATATATATATATATATATATATATATATATATATATATATATATATATATATATGACAAATTCTAGTATCTTAATTTCTAAAATTTGCCGTATCTAACACCCGAATCCGAGTTGAACTCTGACACCCGTGTCCGAGTTCTGGTAACACTGATTATTGTTGCTCAAGGTAGCAATTTTCTTTATCTAAACATCAAATATATATATATATATATATATATATATATATATATATATATATTTGATTGTTTATTTTCACTTTCTATCCTTATTTTTAATTCGACCATCTAAGCCCTGCTTAGACCTCCTAAACTTTACACCCCACCTCATCGCCCGTCTAATGTCTAACACCTTCGCGAAATTGACCTCGTAAAGAAGTGATGGGCATAACAGGCATAAACATAAGGGCCATCTCCCATACAGGAAAGAGACGACCTTTCGCTTTACCTCATCGTCAGCGACCAGACTTTCGATCACATATTGTGCGACAGAATGATGACAACTGCAAATTTATGCGCACTGCATTAAGCTCAAAAATACGATAGTAAACACCAGTGTGCACCTACCAGCAGAACTAACAAGATGCTGCTTAATGACAGCTCTAGAAATCTGCATAAATAAAGGACCTATTCTTTTCAACTACGGTTTATAACTTTTGGCTAAAATTTTTGAATTTTACCTGTTTACAGTACAGATTACGGAGAGAGATACTCACTTAGAGCAAGTTTAATAGAAGAGGTGGCTGCTACCTCTAGGACTAGCCAAATAAGCAAAAAGAGTACACGTGGCTCATGGTGGAGGTGGCTAATACAATAAGTTGAGTAGAGGTTACCTCTACTAAAGCACTCAAACATTTAATACTTGCATAAATATATCAGGGGTCACCTCTTGCATGAGGGGCAGCTTGCCTCTCTCTCCTCTTTTCTCTCTTCCACATAGGATTGTGTTGACGTGGATTTCGCTAGAGGCGACCTAGTCAGCATTATTGTACTTGCTCTTATGATTTTGGCTGATACAGATGTTGAGCTTTTAACGTGTAGATCGTTTAACGTATAGACCCCGTCTTGAAAAAATACTCCGTTTGAAAGTTAGGTATTGTAGCAAAACCAAAAGCTGGCTAGAATGTGTTTGGTTTGAGGGATAGGGTGGGATGGAATGAGATGGTTCCTTTGACCAAGCCGATCCATGTGTTTGGTTTGAGGGATAGGGTGGGATGGAATGGTCCAAAGTAGGATGAGCCTGTGCAAATTTAGAGAATATTCTTCTTAGATGCTGAACCATGTAGTTCCACCTGTGGAACCATCTCATCCTATTCCATCCTATCCCATTCTACTTTATCACTCCAACAAAACACATCCTTAAAGAACAGGCTCAAAAGCTCTGGACAGCTTAATGACAAAAAAAAAAAGCGCATCAAATTATTCCTGATCTACTTAATTTCATATATGACGGCACACGGTAGATTCATCAGAACGTCTTTTGAGAACGCATTCATCAGACTGCAGCTATATATGCCACTAGTTCATACTTTTTAGTATTACATGGTCAGCTGATATAACGCTTCCCCACAAAAAGACAAGTCACATCTAAATCTTATGTAAACCTGCAGGGTGCTCAACAAGGTGAAAATGGTTTATCATAAGAAACTTAAAACAAAGCAAGTGAACCTAATTACAGCGGCTTCAGATGTTTGAAGAGGATCAGGACTATTACCATTCCATCTCCAAAGCCATACCCTCCTGAGTAAATTAGAAGCATGCCTTACAGCTACGAAAATCTAGCAAAGCAACTGCTGAAGCCAAGGAAAATTGTTTCAAGGAAAGCATAAAATATGGTGATCATTTACAGCAATTACAGCAAAGTTTTGTTCCCCCCACAGTTCACATCATCACAGGGATGAATGCGTCTCTGAGTTGTATATTCCAGCAGGGGCGCAATACACCACCCAACTTCCACATGCAGTTGACTCTGCAAATAGAAGAACCATTCCTTAATTACACAAGACAAGGAGCTGCAACTGAAAAACTAAACGGGTCTGTAAAATCGGAAACCAAGAACATACAAGCTCACTAGACAGTGAAGTCGCTGCAAAGTTATCTCCTCAATAGTTCTTACTGCCATGATAATTGCTTGCATTGAGATCTTTCTGCATCCCAACTGCCCTCTGGCTCCTTCCTTTTTATTCCAACACCTGGCATTTGATAAATTCCTGCTTGCTCCTCCACATAGGCATGTGGCGGTGTGACCAAATTTTGTCTAATTGGTAAAGGCACACGTTCATCCTTACCTTCTACATCTGTACTTCCAGGGCCGAAATTAAGATCAAGTCCCTGCCTTCCCCATTTCCGACTACTGTCATGTCCACCAACGCTACTACCTTCAGGAAGGTTTATTGCATATTGCCTTGCATGATGGGCAGGTGACGCACCTGTTGGCCCAACAAGTGGCGGCGTAATTGTAGGAAAATATGGAACTCCTGCAGGCGCAGAATTGGCATATGATGCTGATCCCATTGAAAATCCAGGCGTTTGAAGGTGAACACTGGGAGCAAAGGGGAACCCTGCATATTGATATGCAGGAGGATGAAACACCATGGTTGGTGATGTTGAAATAACTGGAGATCTGCCGGAATCACTTCCGAATTGGCCACTGTCTGGTGCAGATGCAATAATCCTTGGGGCTCCAGGTGTTCCCTCAATTGGGTAAGGCTGTTCTCCTCTAGAAGGCAAAAACGATTGTATAGCTACAGGAGGACAAGGGTTGGCAGAAGCAAACCATGGTGGTATGTTACTCATTTCTGCATTGTTCATTCTAACACCAGCAGCAACTTGAGGTAGGAATGATATGCTGCTTGTATTTTTAGCTGCTATGCTCCTTGGTGCAGGTTCGGTACCAGCTTCATCAAGGCTTGGTCCATTATTGAGATCGAAGTCCCTTGAGCTATTTCTATCAGTATTAGAGAAAACTCCAGGTAATGGTCTTGCTGGCATCAATGGGACTTCGACTCTGTGGGAAGCATTCAACATAAATTGGCCATTCTCTGAAACTTCGTCAGCCCTATTCAAGTCAAGTTCAATGCCAGCACTTCGTACAGGGCCATCGCGACTTCTAGTATTTCCAGATTCAGATCCGGTTGTTTGAGCAGAACACTGTGAGACGTCTTCCTCAAGAACTTGGTCATCAGCCACATTTAAATCAATGTCAAGTGCTGGGCGAGAGTGCTTCCCTGCAGCATCAGATACTGGACCGTCAGGTGTTGTGAGGGGCATTTCCAATATCTTCCTTGGTTCTGCAGGTCGAAATGCACTTGTAGCTGCCGAACCTTTCCACCCAGTCTCAGGCTTCACTCTTAGTAGGTTTTCAGGAGGAACAAAGGGTCCTTTAGCTGGAGCAGCTACTGTAATTGGAGCAGGTAGCCCACCTGAAATTGGCAATGTGAATGGAGAGGGACCAACTAAATGAATTGAAGAACGTTTAACAGGAGAAGTGGCTGGCTCAGACTGATGCCCCTCATCCCCAGGTACGCCTTCATTCAAGTCAAAATCAAGCTTGGCTGTAGCAGTTGACTTGGATTTGGCAGCTAAAGATGAACCCTCATCTGATGAGACAAAGTCCTCTTTTCCACCCACATCATTGCTGGTTTTCTCTGAACTGTGCCTTGTACTATGATCAGCTTCCTGAGATATGATACCTCCAGGTTTTACATGACTACTCGATTCACTGGAAGTGTCTTTTGATTCTTTAATCTCATTAATCCCATTTGCCGCACCAAGTGGGAATACGGCTGATACAACTAACTTGTTAACATCAGCAGAAGTGGAAGAAGGCTGCTCTTTCTTTTCGCCTTCTTTCAGCACAGTGCTAACAACCCCCAACAGTGTCTTTTTCAGATCTGTAGCCACTGATGACAATGAAGACTTCAAATCTAATTTATCAGCAGTACTGTCACCACATCTATCAATGGCTTCCGAGTGATCTACTACACCCACAAGCTGCTTCTGATCAGTTGACTTCACCAAAGCATGGGCTTGTTTATCAGCAGCACATGATGACGGTTCCTCAGCTGGGAGCAATTCTGACTTTCGATTCAAAACAACCGAACTACATTTGCCGCCTAAAGTAGTACCGGCACCATCAGGGCTGCCTGTAAAACCATCTTCAACTTTTCCACGGACAGTGCATGCCTTCCGATCTTCACCTGCAGATGAATGCATATTAGGCTTCGTATCAACCTTAATAAAAGCTGACAGGCACGCACTTGAGTTTTGACTACCATCACCTTGTGAATCAACTGCAAGTAGAGAAGAACGCTTGTTTGTGCACTCCTCTTCTTGGTTTTCAGTCTTTGCAGAAGATTCAACAGCTTTAGAATCCGTACCAGATTGAGGTGATGTTGTACTTTTATTGTCTTGTGATGATAAGTTAGTCCTCTGGTGTCGTTCCTCCTTTGCAATCAAAGAAGCATCATTTTTCTCTTGCTTCACGATGACTTTCTCAACATCATCTGATGGCCCTTGATGCTGAGACAGGACCACATCACATTCCACTTTTAACTTCCCAATGCTGTCACCTTCACAGCCCACTTCATTTGCTGATGAATTCCTGGGTGAAGCAGATGGAGAAACCAATTCAGATTTAGATAATTCTCCAGCCACACTAGCAAGAAGATTCATTGCCGTATCATCTCCAGCTTGCAAAGAAGGGCCAGCTTCGGAGTATTTGATTTCAATCAAAGCATTCATTGGGTTGAATGAGTTTTTCCTGGCTTCACTTGAGCAGATGCCTTTCTCATTCATATACGATGAGCATGCAACTCGAGATGCACATGCATCCTTACCAGCTTCTTCAGCTGTCCTGCTGCGATCATCCTCCAATGTAGCGCATGCTGATTTATCACCTTCCTCAGAACCTGCAGCTCCTTTAATTTCATTGCTATGCCAAGACTCAGCATTAGCATCAGAAGCTAACTGAGGCCGAGAATTTTCAGTCTTAATTTTCACCCTACGATCATTCTGTTCATGCTTATCTGCAAGCACGGGAGATGAAGATCTACTCCCAGTAACAGATGGGTCCTCAAATGAGCCTCCACTGGCACTTCTAGCGGGGCTACGACCTGGATTTGGAAAGCGAACAATCAATCTATGGCCATTACCATTATCTGAAGGTGTGTCACCTCCTTTCTCAGACGCCATCCCAGATTGTGATGGCTTTTCCTGCAATGGCAAACGATCAAGTGAGGCAGATCTTCCTGCAGTTGCTTCCTTCTGTATTCCAGAACCAAGACGACCATTGTTTGCCCTACGATGGCCCCGCGAAGAGCTCCCAGAAGTTTTACTAGCATTGCCAGAAGCAGCAGTTGAACTTCTCGCATCCTCCTTTGAAGAAGAACCAATTGTTTTTGCACGATCACTGGAACATGATTGGCTGTTGTTCAGTGATTGGCTTGAGCTGCTGCTTTTCTCCTCTTTCACCGTGGGCAACTCAGAACCACCAGTTGATTTGCCAGGTGGGTCCTTCATGTTGGTTGCAACATTTGCTTGTTGCATGTGTTGTACTTTTGAAGAGCCAGATATGACAGAATTTGACTTCGCAACAGCATCAGCAGCACCAGGTTTAGCAGTCAAAGCCTTTGATGAAGAAAGATGAGAAACTGGGTTTTTCGGACTGGGCTCACTTGACCCACTTCGTCTGTTTCCTGCATTAGAAATTTCTGGAAAACCTGCTTTCCCTGTCCAGGATACAGCTTGACCTGATACTACAGGTTTGGCCTCATTTGATTTCATTTCAGCGTCAACACGCTTTTTCCAGTTATCAACAAGACACTTAGCCTTCTTCTGAACCTCGATATTTTTATGACTGCGCAGATGATTGACAGATTTCCCAATGCTGCAACTTTGTAAGGCAATCAGATTGATAGGCAATTTAGCTAGTGCACGAAGCAGGGCCAATAGGAGTTCTTCAATGGGCTTATCAGTTTCTTTAGGACTACTCCCTTCACCAGACTTCCCTTTGTGAGCCTCTTGAAGCCAATCATCCAACACACGAAGGCCCCTTAGTTGCACAAATCTGCCAAGGCAATCAGGACTTTCTGTAGCTGTAATAATATCAGCTAGCATTACCCGGCCAGCAACATCTATCTTCCGTTCAGTTTGATCAAGTAGCATGAGATGAACTAGCTTCTCCACTGCTTCGGCATGTGGAAGTCCACCTTTTTCGGTTATCTTTGCAATTTCAGACTTCACATTGTCCACCTTAAAATTTCCTGGTTCACCATCGTCGACCTTAAGAGTGCGATCACGGTCTCGCTTAGCTGAATCAATTCCTTGCTCACTTCTGTCCCTCTTCTTTCCTTTAGATGAACCACAATTTTGGGCACCATCTGAGCCGGACTTTTGCTGGGCAGATGGACCATTTAGCCGCTTTGGTGAGCGTCCACCTGACTGCACCGCAGCATGCATTTCTATCCTTGTTCTGTATAGAAGTCGATTTACTTCTTCCTGCCGTTCCTGGTCATAAGTTGCACACATTAAGACACAAAATATAATACAGAAAAAGGAAAGTAACTGTGGGACTTACATTACGCATTCAAAAAGAACTATGGAACTTACATTAATATAGTCCTGGTCAGTAAGCCACCATAAACACTTGTTGTCAATATCATACACGCGCCAACACACAAATGAAGAAATTCCAGCTGGCAGCTCAACACCTTTACGTAAAAAGGCAACTTTGCAAGGATGCAGCAGTGAGACAGCCGATGTCTCGTCCTGGTGGAAAGAATAGAAGATCTCGTTTGGTGCAGCGTTGAGTTGTATGCCCTTGTTAAGCTTGACGTCGGCAGGTCTATAAAGCCAACTTACACGTAACTTAGGAAAGCCTTCTTCTTTTTTCTCAATCCAACGTATCAACCCAATGAAAGGAGGAACATCAACAGCCTGAAAAAGAGCGCAATCTCCAACACGAAATTCACGCCCGTCCTGGAAAATCAATAAATAAATTATTGTTTGTTTACGAATAAAATAAAATTCACATAACCAAAAGAACAGGGTGAATGCAAAGATAGTTTAACGCTTCGGAAAGACATATCAAACAAAAAAAAGTAGTCTCCTTGTGATAGCCAAACAGCTAAAAAAACACTTGTTACCTAAGACATGTCAGGTTGTAAAACAACCAAACGTGCGCACAACAAGGTATGTTTCTAAAAGTTGTCAACTGTTGTACAAGCAAAGCTGTTTCAAACAAGGCATGTTTCAAATATGAATATCTAATTTGTTTGTGTAAAAATGATCCTGAACTAGATGAATTGACGTGTGTCAACATTAATAAAACACTGAAAATCAAATTGCAACGGAATATGCAATGGTTATCATGCCAGTAACTTTGATAAATTAGTACGTACAAACAATGTTCCAAATCTAACGACAAAAAATCAATTGTCCATGATTAATAACAAGCAATGTATATCAATGCTTTATACCCAAGATTGTGATAAAATATCAATAATTAGTACATCCTCGTATGCATTACATTAGCAAAACAAAAAAGCGATTGAAGATGTAGAAACAGTAGGTGAACTGCATTATTTAGATAAAGTTCACAACAAACAAGGCATGACTTGCACCATGTGCCGAATATGTGGATACAACTTGCCCACAGATCATTGTAAAACGCCATCAACAGTATATCGTCACTTCTAACCAACAGAAAAATGATATGCCCCAAACAATTTTTAACACGTGTGCAAACAAGGCCACATCTTCACACGCGCCTTACATGTGGAGTGCCAAAATTGTCAAACCAAGGTGTCCAAAGGATTCAATGCGGCCATACAAAGAATAACCACGTTGCACTATTTAGATGTTAGCACGTTAGCCACCACTGCTAGCACGACCCACCCAAAACACAGCCCAAAACTTCCTAACATGCCACAGACTACCATGAGTACCGTCTGCAATCTCCCAAGCAGGCGAGGAAACCTAGTTAGTCTATATAGATGAAATTGTCCAATCGGAAATATAACGACGATTTGATGACACCAGCATGCTCAATTTCGTCTAAATCTCGTCAAGCTTAGCAAATCCTAAAGTGATTCCCACCAAAGGAGGCACCTTTACGAAGGAGTCTGGTGAAGCCGGCCGGGGAGAACAAACACGCTCCTGTTTCTGCGCTGCTGCTGGAGGAGTCGTCGGCACTTGTGGATACGAGGTCGTCGGGGGTGGAGGAACAGAGGAGCTGGAAGGAGGAGGAGCTGGTCCCTGTGCCGGTGGTGGAGCTGCCTCTACGCAAGTTGCTGGCCACATGTGCCGAACGAGACGCCGCCTCTGGCCGCAACCCTCACCGCCGCCTTCGCGCCGCCCATGCATAGCCTTGCATCTTCCCAGCCGCCGATCCCTCCTCGCCGACTCCCGGCGCCGCGCTGCACCATCACCAGATCCCCGCCACCGACGCTGCTGCAGCCACCGGCGGTAACCCTAACTCCGGAACCGTGGATCCACGGGGCCTCCCTCCATGCACCTCCGGATGACCCGAATTCGCCTCGAACGCGCCGATTTGGACGAAACGCCTCCCCGGAAGCGCAGATCGGAGCTCGAATTCGGCCGAATCGACTCCAACCGCGCGGAGATTCGATTGGAAATTTGGGGATTCAGTGGTTGGGTCAGAGGGGGAGGCTGGGCCGGGGGGCTTGGTCTCGATCTGAGGTGGGGTGGTGGAGAAGGGGAGAAAATTTTGGCGATTTGGGGAAGAGAGAGGGGCTGGGAGGAGAGAGAGAGTTATACGGAGAACGGCAGAGAGACGGCGAAGCGAGACTGGGAACCGGATGCGGGGGCGTCCTTGGGAGAGGAAACCGGGGGCATCTCCGACATTTCGCGCGCCACCCCGCCCGCACGAAAGGCCTCTGTGCAGGACGCCGTGCCCGCCTGCGCCATCTTCTTGCTACGTGCGGTCGGCTCTCGCTACGTGAGGTCACTGCGGGTGGGGCAGTGTTGACTTGTAGTGGGCAAGTGGTGGTGTCTGTAGTGATTTCCCTCGCGTGCTGATGTAGATGCAGTGGACGGTGGTCCGAGCGGTACGCGTGCACGGGGCCGCCATCGCTCGTACTCGCTGATCTGTCATTGGTTCTATTTTTTAGTTGCGGCCAATAATTTTTAGTTATACCTTATAATTTTTAGATTATTTATAAAAGAGATTATAGAGTAACAGAAACTTACATACGATTTTTACCGATATAAATAAAATCGTTATAGTGTGTAATACATTTAACTAGTAGACGCCATCTTAAAAAGAGACTCTGTTTAAAAGCTAATTATTGTAGAAAAGTCAAAAGTCAGAAACCAAAAGCTGTAAAAGAACAGGACCATTGACATCTGATCCGTGGCTTGGTGGGCTCGACATGGCAATGAGGCGAGTGGGTGGGAGTTCGAGTGAGCGGCTAAGCTGCGCAGCTTTTTTGTTTTTTGCTCCAGTGGTGCTCAGTTTTGTGATGTGTGATGCTTGGGCGCGATACATCGTGGATGGCAGAATAGGGGAGATGGAAACGGCCATCGTGATGTTAGCACGTTAGCCACCACTGCTAGCACGACCCACCCAAAACACAGCCCAAAACTTCCTGACATGCCATAGACTACCATGAGTACCGTCTGCAATCTCCCAAGCAGGCGAGGAAACCTAGTTAGTTTATATAGATGAAATTGTCCAATCGGAAATATAACGACGATTTGATGACACCAGCATGCTCAATTTCTTCTAAATCTCGTCAAGCTTAGCAAATCCTAAAGTGATTCCCACCAAAGGAGTAGGGGAGTGGGGCTGGTGCCCTTCGCTGGTCCCACTTGTTTGCGAAAGTAGAGAGTGTGAATCGACTCCTCGTGTGGAGCTTTGTTGTTTCGCCTGGAGTGAAAAATGGGTGTTGCGGGGTGACTTGGGCTCTTCGTGGTTTACAGTTAGCAGATGGGGTGTCAGCGGCTGAGATGGGCTTTTATAACAGGTTTGGTTGCATACTGTGTGTGTGTGTGTGTGTGTTGTTGTCCGCACACGCTAAAGAGAGAGAGAGATTGAGAGTCGATGGTATGCCGATGGTATATACTCATGTTTGCTAAAAAATAAACATAACTATTCTTAGAAATACCTATATTTCTTCAGGATTTTTTTACGGAGGCTCCAAGTAGGTATTCTATCTATGCTCCTATTTCAAGTTCGTTGATGGGCCTGTTCTTTTGGACTTTCGGCTTCTCCAAAAATCGAAACAAACAAGACGGTTTCTTAAAGCGGGTTCTCTAAACGGCTTTCTGAGCTTAAAACCGTGTGCTCTGTCCGCATCCGCGTCTTTATCATCTGTTACTGTCTTGAAAAACGCAGATAAAAGTTACCAGCCATGATAAGAACAGGTAGATAGCTATGTCATACTCACCGAAGCTAGTCGACTAAGAATAAGAGCAATATTTTCCATATCACATACTGAATACATGAATAATATTAGTCACTCAAAAGGCATCAAAACAACATTTCAATGAAATACAACGGTCTGAAACAAAATTAGACATTGCCTTCTCCATATCCAACTCTTACCCTCCCTTTCAACTACCTAAGCCCCAAACCCATAAGTAATCTTCTTTGTGAATCCCAGGTGTCCAATACAAATATCTAGTGATGTCCAAATGGGTCGTGCCTACCGGACCGACCCACAACCTGTTACTACAGGCATGGTATGAGAGCGCGTCGGGTCAGGCTGGCCTAGGTGGGTCGTGCCTAGCTCGCGCAGCCAACCTAGTGTATTGGCACGACACAACCCAACACGACCCATTTGGCATGAAAAAGTGGCCGTTAGGCACATTCGGCCCCAGCATAACACGGTGGAAACGACCTATTTAGCCCGTTTAACACGATGAACGATCGATTTTTTAAATTAATAGCTATTTTATGGTCGTTTATGAACCTAAAAATATGAAACAAAAATTAAAAATTATATAAATAGACAACATACCTCTCATTCAGCCACACCCTCACCAGCAATCTCTTCGCTGACTCTCCTATGAAAATTTTGATACACTTTGTGATAATGTGGAAAATTCAAAATAATTTTGCCAAAAAATTAAAAATTCGAAACTCTGCCTACAACTAAGAAAAGAGGTAAGAATACTAATGTTCATGTACTTATATTTTTCTTGTTTTTCTTTATTATGGTATAAAATAGGTAATAGTATATTTTTTATTTGTATTTTGCATTTTTCACATTTCTCCATATAAATTCTTGACAATTTTCCTGCAAGTGAATATAGAATTGATCCATCAGAACTTTCATCATTCAGGAATGAAATGTCCGCCTCTGCTTCCACCTCAAATGGAAGAGCAGCCCCCTAGTTATACCATCGTCAAGCTCTATCAGTGCCTATTCGTCAGCAAGCATCAGAGCAGAGATATCTAGACCCAGCATGTTAGATGTGTGGGCAGATTTTGACAAGATAATGAAGCGAGATGCCTCCAGAGATCTGGTAAGAGTTGCTATTTGCAAAATACGTCATTTTGAATTGTCTTCAAAATCTTCAGGTGATACCAAGCACTTGCACAGTACATGCCCAAAGATGTAAAGAAAAGTAAGGCACAACTATGAGGCAGATAAAGCTGTAGTACAACCCCGACGATACGATACATAACTGGGATTAGGGCATCTCCAATGGTTATAGCTAGCAACTAACTATAAGACTTCCACATCATTTATATAGTACACACTAAAGCTAGCATTCTAAAGAACTATCTATAAGGATAGCTATTTGATGCTTACATGCACACACAGAATTTATAGAGACTGCCTCGTTTGGCGTTATAGACTAGTGCTTAAGGAAGAGTGGCTCGATTTTTTTTTTGCATACTCTCTTTCCTCCACATAGGATATATGCTGATGTGTACATGCATATAGCTAGCTGACTCAGACCATTGGAGATGCCCTTATAATCCCGATGGAGCTCAAGAATCTTTAGCACATTTAATTGCCTCAAAAGATCTTCCATTAAACTTTAGTTCGTTAGGTGTGTACGAAAAGTACATTAGAATTGCTCATAATCTTATATTTACTCACATTTCTAGATAGACAATTACTAGAGATTTAATTAAAATACTACTATAATGGTCGTGATAAAATTAAAGAACTCTTTGGAACCTGTACATTTTTGGTAGCGTTTACGTCGGACATATGAAGTGGTCGGTCTAGAGAAGATTATCTTAGTGTAGTCGTTCATTATATAAATGATAACTAGGCATTGAAAAAGTAAATCATAGGCTTCAAATTAATTGATGTAGCACAAACAAGTGAGAATATAGCAGAATGTATTATCAAAGTCATGGAAGATTTTGGTCTTACATATAAAATTTTTGCAATTACCTCGACAATCTTTGCAACAAACTTCAGGGCAAATGGATATTGTCACTCCCTTATTCAGTACATACATCGAATAATTCTTGCTAAATCAGCAATGCACCTTCCATATTATTAATCTTATAGTCAAATGTGGTTTGAAGAGGTTGGATCCACATCTTCAAGCTTTTCGCGATGCAGTTTCTTTCATAAATAATTTTAACCACCGAATTGCAGCATATAAAATCTATTGCATTGTGATAGGTCTATGTCCATGAAAGTTCACTGTGGACATGTAGATAAGGTGGAACTCAATTTATCTCATACTATAAAATCCTTTTCTCATAAGCCTATATTTTCTGTTTCTATCCACACGCATTATCACACCCATACCATTAACACACTACTGATTGAGCAGCACTGGTATGTTGTTAAGAAATCACTAGCATTTTTGGAACTCTTTTACGAATGCAATGTTACTTTTATCTAGAGCGTATTGTCCAACATATTATATAATTGTGCATCATATTCTTGCGATTGCCAGTCACTTGAAATTTAATGAAAGTGACCCAGTGTTACGAGAGGTTGTACACGCTATGAAAACTAAATATTGAAAATATTAGAATGAGATTTCGTACTTATACACATTTGCATTCACTCTAGATCCAAAAGCTAAAATTGCAGGATACACTAATTTTTTTTAATTATAGGTGAGGCTATAGACATAGATTATTATAACTATTTTATATATGTTTGTTCCCAATTGTCTAGAGTTTATTAGAAGTACGGGCATGAGTTTCAGGGGGTTCGCTTGCAACAACCTTTACCAGCACCTACCACAAGAAGACAAATATGTGGAGCGAAATCTTTGGTGCACCAGGATCCTCCGAAAGATCAAGCTCTACATTGTCAAGTGATGCAATAATCCATACTAGGGCCTATGGGGAACTATCAGTCGTCTGAACAGCTATTCCGTGCCTCACCATACAAAGAACTTCAACATTTTGGACTGGTGGTATGATCACAAGCTAACATATCTGGTGCTATCCATATATAGCATATGATATGTTACCTGTTACTGTCTCGATGATTTCTTCCAAGTCTGTTTGAAGCCTTTCTAGAAGAATATCGAAGGAGAAAAAAAAACAAGACTCACAAGTGAGATGATGGAAGTACTTCACACAGTGAAAACTAGGAGCTACCTGATGCGTGACCTCAACACTGCGTGGTGGATATGAAGTTGGAATATGTGTTCAACAATCTCTATCTAAATGGCGGTGAAGGCAATCAAGACAACGACAACACTGCCGATTCTTAGAGCATTCATATATACATTGTACTTTTATGATTTTTTAACTACAATGTTGAGTTACATGTTGTACTCTTTTTTTGTCAAGATTTTCTAAATTAAGTTTTTACTTGGCAAACTGTTTAACAAGGCAGCCATTTTAACAGTAATAAAGCTCATCATTACATTTTTGCAATTTATTATGACTTTTTCTAAAATTTATTATATATTTTAAAAAAATTCTACACTATATTGTGCCTTTTTTGAATTCTACATAATTTTTTTGAACTATTGCATTTTTTTCAAATTTTTTGGGCCAAACAAGCCAGCCGGGCCAAACAGGCTAGCCGTGCCTACTGGCCCGTCAGGCTAAACGGGTGCATGCTGACCTAGTACGAACCCTCTCTAGGTCGTGCCTGAGCCAACATGGCATGTCCTGTTTAGGCCGACGGGCTAAATAAGTTGTGCTCAACGAACCCGTGCTGGGTTGTGTCGTGCTACACATTTGGCCATGACTATAGATATCTATCATATGTAACCTAGACTCCTTTAACAATAGTCACTAATTATCGAGCATTTGGACAACTTCCCTCTATACTTGGTTATGCTATTTCTTAGTTTTCATATACCACATAAAAAACAACAATTGCTACTCAAAACACATGGTGTGTTTTTTTAGTTGCAAACAACTGCTATTCAACTCTAGCTTTTTTTATTTGATCATGCTATACACCCATCATTCTTGGCATTTCTACTATCACCAATAACAATAACCAACGACGTCAGATGTTGAAGGCAGCAACATAAGGGTAGAAGAATCAGGTGCAACCCCCAGTTTAACAGTCAATTTTCAAGATAAAAACACAAAAAAAAACAAATTATGAAATCAAGCTTAGAAAGGAAATATGGATACTTTTTTAATCGTGCAGGGTTCATTGGTGAAGTTTGAGAGTGATCCATATAAAAACAAACAAATTACATTTTGTACCAGGTAACTTGCCGCTTATTTCATTTTGTACCAGAGTTAAGTCATACTTTCACTTTGCACTAAAATGGACTAAATAAAATTTTACTTTGCACTAGCCTACTCTTATCTGCTCAACCTAGCTCTATATAATGATAAGTCGAAATACACAAATTTGATTGCTCAGTTCCTTCAATTTGGTTATCCTATTTGGGACTATAATTTATTGGTTAGTGTAAAGTAAAATTTTATTTGGTACACCTTGGTACAAACTGAAACTATGAGTTAGGGCCTGTTTGGGACTGCTCTGCTCCAGTTTTTCCAGCTCTGCTCCACCAACTTCACCATGGAGAAGCTCCACTGTGGAGTTCCTGGAGCAGGTGATCCTGTTTTGCACGCAGCTAGCTCCAGCTCCAGGAATGTGAGGTTTCCCTGAGAAAGGTCCAATGTGCCCCTGAATGATGTTTGGTGTATGTTTTGATGTCTGCGGAGCATATGTAACTGAATTTTTTTGTTGCCAATTGAAATATGATGTAAAATATTATAATCGCAATTAATTTATTCGAGAAAACCAAAAAACAAATGTTTTGGTCAAATAATTCCATCCTTTTGTCCCATAAATTGCAACGTGCATGATAGATAATTCACAAAGTCCATCATTCGAATACAAATAATTATCAAAATAGAGAATGCTTGTCATATTGCCCAATGAGATGACCAAAAATAACGATCATCACTGATCCAAGTTTCTAACACCACCACCACCACCACCATCATCATCAGGACATCACCACCTCACACAACATCAAGAGGCAATGTTACTCATCACTATACAGCAGAGACACAAGCACATGCAACAACTACACCGGCGGCACCATACAATTGAACATCGTGCGAGCGAGACGGCGGAGGAGCGGCGACGCCGCGATATCTCGATGCGGTGAGGAAGTTGTGCTGCAGTACAAGACTGCAGCCGCCGGAGCCCACCAAGACGCCAAAGCCGTCGAGTATCCGTGGGAGATGAGGTTCTTGCTTGACGGCCAAGAACCGGAGGTTTGGGCACGACGCGAGGACTCGGGAGCTCGCCTCGCAGCGCCGCACGCACGCGAGCTCGGTGGCGCGGTCGGCCGCCAGCCAGCCGGTCGAGCGCCGGACAGCCGGCGACCCGCCTCGGCGCTAAGCGCGGCGAGAAGAGGCGCGCGCGGGTGAGCGGAGAGGCGTCGCGGGTGGGCGGAGAGAGGCGGCGGGTGGGGCGGAGAGAGCGGCGCGCGCGGGCGGGCGGAGAGGCGGCGGGTGGGGAGGAGAGGCGGCGCGGTTGGGGCGGAGGAGAGGAGCGGCGCGGGTCGGGCGGAGAGGTGCGGCGCGGCGGGTGGGGAGAAGAGGAGCGCGCGTGGGGTGGGAGGAGAAGGAGTGGCGCCGTGGGTCGGGGCGGAGAGGAGCAGGCAGCGGCGGGTGGGGAGGAGAGGAGTGGCGCCGGCGGGTGGGGAGGAGAAGGAAAAGAAATCGAATCGGTAGGAGGAGAGGAATTGTGTAATGGCAGTGGTTGGTAATTTTTCCCCAACTCCATGAGGAGATACAAAACTTCAGTTTCTGAAGTACCCCTTGAGGAGCTCCAGAAAAAACGTGGAGTAGGCCTTCAACTCCACCTTTTTCTTGGAGCAGAGTTCTTGGAGTTGGACCTGTTTGGCTAGACAAGTTTGGAGCAGAGTTAAAAAGGCTGGAGCGGAGCAGTCCCAAACAGGCCCTTAACCCTAGTGCAGAGTAAAACAAACAAAAAATTACCCGATTCAAAGTGCAATTTACTAAAAAACCGTTTGCTTCAAACTTGCCATTACATACATGGTTCTAATTTTCACCAAAGACCGACTATGGGTCTGTTCTTTTGAGCTATAGTTTATGGATTTTGGCCCTAGTGCGAGTGCAAGTGTGAACAAATTGAAAACCGATAAGTCACTTTTAAAAGACTATTTCAATAAATCATTTCGAAACGGCGACGAATGAACCATCCCATTTATTTATTCGAAATACGTCAAAAGGCATAAACTAAAAAGAACATGTCTTATGATTAGGATAAAAACCCTCACCACATGTACCTTAGGTATGACCTTCAGAGTTTGTCTTTCTCCGTAAGCTGACTTTTTTTTTTGGAGAAATCGCGAAGGGCTTTAGTTTTCTAAGACAAAGCGGCATTAAACTTGTTCAAATAAAAAAAGGGCACACATTGTTTGTACTCTATAGGGGTCTGCTCTAAATAGTTTCAGTTTTTTCTTCTAAATTTCAGTTTGTTTTACTATTTTTGGTTTTTTCTCTTATTACTTTATATTGTCCCAAAATATATAGCTATATTTTTCGATTTTTCTCAATTTTAACTCAAAAAAGCTACCGTTCAAAAAAACCCTCACAAAAAACTAAAAGCCAAGGCAGCCCTTTGGAGCAGGCCAGATAATTTTGAGCTGAAGCCCTCAATCAGGGCCGGAGATCCAAACAGTCTGAGTTCGGGCTTCAGTAGCCCTCCTAGCCAAGCCCGAATACAAACAGTGAAACAGGCCGCAGAGTTTTTTTGAAAGAAAACACACTGCAAGCAGGCCGCAGATTTTTCCCCATCCTCCCCAAGTTTTTTACCGTCACGCGCGTCGCCTCGCAGTTTCCCACACGGCTCCCACTCACCTCACCCCGGCCACCTCCTCCAATCCACCACCGGCGGCGGCGACATGGAGGTCGGCGGCGAGGAGTTCGCGATCGGCGTGGTGATCTCCGTGAAGACCACCCTCGGCGAGGAGTTCGAGGCCAGATCGTCTCCTTCGACCGCCCCACCAACCTCCTCGTCATCCATATCCTTCCCAAATCGCCCTTGTTCCCCACCCCCTCCCATCTCCATGTCTTTACTTCTTTGTTCCGCTGTTTGTATTTGGCGCGTGGTTGTTTTGTTTCCATGACGGCGTAGATCACAGGAGGGCGTGGGGAAGGCGGAGAGGGGGGAGCGGCGGAACGTGAGGGTGCTCAAGGCGAACTACATCCGGGAGTTCTCCGTGGTCGGCAAGGCCGATGATCCGCTCGACCCGGCTGGCTGCGTGCTCGACCTCGCCGCCATCCACGCCCGGGAGGAGGCCGCCCTCAGGTGCGTCATACTCTATCTCGAACCTTTTGTACTATTTAGTCATTGCTAGTTAGGCATGTGATGTCTATTTGTTAGGTCGCTTAGGTTAAAGATGAGGTCATGATTGGATCATACAACTCAGGAAAAACATGTATAAATCGACATTGTTTTGGATTCTAGTTACTGTGAATGGAAAGTCATGTCTGAGAGAAAAAAAATAAAGCAATAAAAATATAAGTTTTTTTTCATAATCCTCAGTTGACTAATATTGTAGTTGTTCCAAAACTGGACCTGCCTCTTCTAGTTGGTACAAGCGATACTGGTATAGTGTCTGGATGAAAAAAGTGATATCAAGTGAAGGAGGAATAAATATGTGCTTGAAAATAGGAGAGCTAGAGGAAGGCCACCGGATCTAATAAAATGGTTCATATTGTTTGGATGGTTCTAAAAATCTTGGCCTTTCATCAAGAGAATGAAAGAATGACATTGGATGTATCAACTAAACAAAAAGGAAACAATTTGGAATTGGTCTTGTTACAGTAGATTAGAATAGATGCATCAGTTTGGTATTTGGGTGGAAATTCATAGTTTGCAGTCTATGGGCTCTCCTATCATTAACTGATCAGAGCCGTGTTGGCTTTTTGGTAACTAAGCAAAAGAGTAGATTTTAAAATATGGTCAGCAGTATAACTGACATAGCATGGTATACACTATTTTAGAACTCAGGGAGAGGTTGGGGCAATTGGGTTCCAGAGTTTGTTCTTTTGTGCTGATCAAGGGCAGTGTCCTCTGTGGAAGTACAAACATGCAACATTGGAACAACCGAATCCAACCTGTAAATGACATGCAAATTAGCTGCTAAGCTTGCTTTATCACTTATAGCTGAATGCATGTGCGTTGCTACTAGGGCTGTAAAAAAAGCTCGAAGCTCGTGAGCTACTTGAGTTCGGCTTGTTCTAGGCTCGATTCGAGCTCGGTTCGAACTTTAAACAAGCCGAACTCGAGCTTGATCTCGAGCTCGCGAGCTTTACCGAGCCGAGCTCGAATAGTTCGCGAGCTCCGATTCGAGCTTAAATAATAATACATATTAATTCTTATCGAGCTTATTCGAACCGAACTCGAGCTCGAGCTTTTCTTATTGTTGAAAATTAGTGTATATTTGAATTATTTTGACTGTTATCGAGCTTACTAGAGCCGAACTCGAATTTAAAATTTTCTTATTATTGAAAAATAGTGCATAATAAATTATTTTAATTGTTATCGAGCTTCAACGAGCCGAGTTCGAGCCTACTCGAGCTTAGGCCAAGCCGAGCTCGAGCCAGTCGGGCTCGAACCCCCAACTCGAGCTCGGCTCGAGCTCGAGTCTGAAGGCCAAGCTCGCTTGAGCTCGGCTCGTTCTGACCCTAGTTGCTACGGATAAAAAGATATCCTATTACCCCCACCACATCGAGTCGACATCATCGTGATCAGCGTGCCTGGTCCATGCCCTCAGCTCCGCCTCTGCACTCGGCTGAGTCGCGCGTCTGAGCCCTCGTCTCCATCGCACACCCATTAGAGCTATGCTTTTTTTTCCTTGTTAGAGAATTTTTAGAGAGGTAGAATTTGTATGTTGTTAGTTTGTTTTTCTGTTTTTGTTAGACTTTCTAGGGATGTGGAAGGGGAGTTGTGAGGAGTGACATACTGCCGCCGCCATCACCACCACTACCTTCTTTTTAAGTAGTAAAGATAAAGATCGCTTATTTGAGAAAAAATAGGTTTCAAAATTATCCCTTTTCTTTTGCCATGCTGGAGATGGATGGTGTTTGCTTTGGGGTCTCACATTGTTTTTGTCATTGTTTGACACCTATAAGTGCATAAATTATAGTGAATATTTTATTCTGGTTATATGCTCTTAATAGAACTATTAGGATGAGTTCAACTATGAAGTTAGGCAAATGCTTGCTTCAGCCACTGAAGAATTTTTTGACTTTGAGGAGGTTTCATTACTAGCATATCCCACCTTGTTTGGGACAAAAGGCTTTGCTATTGTTGTTGTTTTGCTGTTAACTTGATAGATGATGTTTGGCTTGAGACCCAAAGTTAGGTTATTAGCATTTGGGTTGTCTTGATGAGTTGATGGAAGCTACCATATATGTGGATGTTATAATTGTCGGGTGAATGGTGTTAAATTATAGTAAAAATTTCTCAACAGGTGATGTTGTTGACTAATGATGTGTATGGATCGCAGCCTATGTATCTCTACAATGCTGGTTTGTTGTTGAAGAGCTAGCAAATGATTGATTCATCCTTTTGCTTATTACTGTGGGCATTGTGGTTATTTCACTCAGGGGCCTTTTTTGGTGTTTGATGGTTTTAAGTTAAACTTTGTGATATATTGCATCAAGCTAATTGTTACTATTTACAAGCAAAGAATTAGCTTGCACAGTGTTGTCTTCTGCATTGCGATCTATTGGGTTCTCACACTACATGCAATGATGTGCAGGCAAGCTGAGATTGAAGCCGACAGAATTGGTGTCGGTGTCACCCCAGAAGCTCAAAGTATATTTGATGCGTTATCCAAGACGTAAGTTTGACCTTTCATTATATGTTTTTATTTTTTTTCGAGAACAATGTATGCTTTTCAAGAATATTCATGCTTTTGCCCATGTTGCTATGAAGTAGCGCTTATATGTTAACCCCATAGTTACCGCATCTAATGTTCAGTACACACATAAGATCTTTTGGTCTCTATGTTGGTCAAATCGTTACCAGTTTCATGTTCTCTCTCTGTGGTGGGGTGTATGTGTTGTGGGGTGGGGGTCCACCTTTGTTCACAAATGATAATGAACGCTATGGTATTTTTCCAAATTTCCCCTAGAATACTTACTCCATAAGTATATTCTGCAGACAACTTTCTTTATTTGGCAACTTTGTATTTCAAAAAACAGAAACAAAGATACAAACCTGAGATTTCTGTATTTACTGTGTAGGCGCCTGTAATCTTTTGCTTATTGGTTGTTTTCAAAAGCTTGAGGAAGGTCCTTACGTAAAACCTTGCTGAATATCTGTCAGATCTTGTTTCTGAGTTTTTTCAACTCTGCCGTTTTTAATTTATGCTACTTCTAGGTAGGGGTGAAAATGGATCGGATAGTTTCGACCGATTCGGATGAAAATGAATACGATTGTGTCGGATCGGATTTTCTTGGATAATTCTTGGATCGAAAACAAATACGGATTTTTTGTCGAAGCGAATACGAATCTGATGAGGTCGATATCCGGTGAATACGGATTATCCGGATAATACGAATCGGATATCCGAGATTTCACCAATATTGCCCAAATTTGCCACCTCTCTCATCTTCCCGCAACCAAACCCACTAGCAAATATTTATGTTTATTAAAAATAAATTTAGTATTGTCGGTAGATTAAAATTTGTACCGATTAAATTGATGTATTGTTTAAATCATTTTGATGCAAATTTAAATTCTTAATTTATTAGTCACATGTAAATAGTAGAAATCTATTAAGAATTATTTAGGACTTTAGAAAAAATTAGCTGCCATTTGAAGATTTAAAATCTGTACAATGGTATGACTATTGTAGATAAAAATACTTATGCTTGTTTAGATTTCATTAATGTTTGACAAGATAAACTATTTATATGTTTTCATTGATTTTGGATGTATAGTTTAAGAGGTTTTTATGTTCCAATAAATATTCGTAACCGTATTCGTTTCGATTCGTATTCGCTTCGTATCTGTATTCGATATTATTCGTATTTGTATTCATATCCGAGGTATCCGTATATGTATCCGCATCCGAGAAAAAAATATGAAAACAAATATGGTAGAGGCATTATCTGTCCGTATTCGATCCGTTTGCATCCCTACTTCCAGGTGTGCTGAAATGGTAGCTCTTAACACAGAGCAATGCTTTGCTTTGAGGGGTTCTTGTGGGTGGTTATTGTTGAGCTGGTGTCCCCAGCTTGTCAGTTTTATTTCCTGTTTGTTACTCTGTCCTGTCAGACTGGTTTTGATGGAGGCTTTCTAATAATGCTGGGCAAGGTCTTGTTTGTGGTATATAAAAGTATTGCAAAAATGGAATTTTATTCATTTTTCTTGAAATGAGTTTAAGATGAATCAGCATCTACCTATGTCCTTGAGAAATATTCAATTGTGGTAAGAGATACTGTTTAGGTGGGACCATGAAATGCGGTAGTTTTCTGTACTTTAGGCAAGATTGCAGTGCCTTGCACTTTTTTCAGAGCAATATTTTTCTTTCAGTGTGGTTGAACTATTTTGTTTGCAACAAATTCATTTTTCTTTATGTGGTTTCCTCTAATTTGTTCACAATAAATTGGTTTCTTTCTATACGGTTTGCTAGACGTTTAGAGCATTTCTACATTATGGAACTCTGCTGGAGATGCTGTATATGTTCATCGGTTTCTATACCAGTTAGTGGTCCTGATGTGTTGCACCATTGTTGCAAGTGTTTGGCGTATGTGAAAATCTAATGAAGCTTTGCTTTTATCTCTAGTTCTGTATATACGTAGATAACAAATTATGTTGTTCCATCAGGCTTCCAGTTCAGTGGGACAAGACTGACATTGTTGTAATGAAGGAGGTTCGTGTATGCAGTCCATACCTGCCTGAAAATGTCAGCGGAGGAACATCAGCTGCAAATGAACGGGTTAAGAAAGTGGTAATGCTTCTATGCTTGTAGATCAATGTTTGTACTTTTAAACATCTTACCAGGAAAGCCTCTAATTATTGTTTATTTGTTTCTTTTGGGGGTGCGTGTTTCTTGCAGCTTGACTTTGAAAGGAAAAGACTACACGTGCGTGTACCTGGCCAATTCTAACTTATTTGGCCTGGCATGTTTTTACCTTAACTCCCCATTGTGCTCAGTTTCAAAGACTGCCCTCCTTTATTTAATTTCATCAATTGACTTCTCCAAATTTTGTTTCAGCAAAATCCCTGTTTTCATAACTACCATATCAATTAGCTAATTGTATACTCTGTGATATATGTCATATATCCTTTGGATAAATTATGACAAACTGCGCTGTTGTTTCAGTTGCTGATAGTAAAGAGGATTGGCTGAAGCAAACTAATGTTATGGTACGGTAGCATTGCTATCTGATTAGGGTGATGCATATTTTCATATTATGAATAATTTTATACATATCTTCATATTAGGATATCTTCATATTAGGAATAATTAGATGTATATCTTTATATTTTAGATAGTATGGATATAATATTATTTTTAGTTGATTGGTTACATTAGATTGTGTTAGTTTCTATATTGTTAGAGACTAACTTCATCTATATAAAGAGAAGAGTTGCACCATTCATAATCAAGTAATGAATAAACAAAATTCCTAGTTTCCTCTAGAGATGGTAATGGGTACACAAACCCGATACCGGTGGGTTTTACTCTGTTAGGGCATGGGCACGAGTTAATTTTCTAACCCATGGGTTTCTTAATGGGTAAAAGCCCAACCCATCGGTCTGCTGGGTTCGCACGCGTTCTATAGTATCCAAACCCGTAAATCTATGGGTAATATACACCCGATCCATAAGAGTTATAAACCCAGCCTCCCAGGCAAACCAGCCCATAGCCCATTAGCCATTTAGCCCCAAGCTCCTAAATCAAATGCGGCAATGCCTCATTACCCATACGGCTAACCCTAGCTAGCACTCGCCACGGTCACTACTCACTCCTCCCCAGTCCCCACCCCGATTCAACAGCCGTTGCAGAGGCGGCGCATCTGGCGTTCCGCGCTCGGTCTCCGGCAATCTCCACGCTCGCCCTCTCGTCCCGCAGCTCCTGCTCCCGCCACTCTCGCCGCCACGCTGCCCTCCCGCGCCGCGCCATCGCCTCGCCTACTGGTTCACCCGCGCCCCACGGCAACGGCTGTCGCCCCACGCTGCAGCCAACGCGCATCACAGCAGTAGGCCCTTGGCCATGGCGCTGCCCTTTGGCTCCAACGAAGATGGCCGGTGAACTTCCTCCTCCTCTCTATTAACCATTGTTGCAGCTCGCATTACTGACCCGAAGGGCGACCCATGGGTACCCGTTAACCCAGCGGGCATGGGTCTAGGTAAAAATTTGCACCCGTCACGGGCATGGGTTTTTTAGCGGGCACGTCCAACTTTCATGGGCACGGGTTTGGGATAGCAAAACCCAGCGGGTTTATGCCCGTTGCCATCTCTACTTTCCTCCCCTCTTTTTCTAAAATCAAGCCTCAGAACCTCTCTACCACGTCAGGGAAAAGCTTTGCCTCTGGCTAGATGAGACGAGTGCCCTACTCTCGGTTCTCGGACTCGTACAGAACGGCCAACCACAATACTAATGAGTAGAAAAGAGATTCGATTGATGACATTGAGTGTTTGAGAGATCATATACTAGGTCTAAGACATGTTTGTGGTGAACAATTGTCATTTTGGTTGAGTTGAATTTGAATTTTGTAATAGTTTCAAAAAATTCAGATTTGCTATCAGTATTCTCGGTCGATCGATCATTCTTTGAGCAGCGATCGACCGAGGGTTCGATGTGACCGGATTTTGGGAGCAGTTAGACCGGGGAAGATGTCTGACCGATTTCTATTTGCACCTATTTTTTAGAGTGGATTTTGGTGTTGGTCGTGTTTGGTCGGATTGGCCATGGTTGGCAGTCAAATCGGGGAGCGTTGGCCAGTCAAACAAGCCAATGGCTGGTGGTCTGACCGCGGCGATCCGATTGATGTGGGAATTGTGGTGAGACTGGTTGCGACCAAAGATCAGAGTGAGTTGAGCTGAGTTAGGTTAAGGTTGGGTCATGGCTTGGGAGCCATGAAGATTTTGTTGCATTTCATCTTGCATGGTTTGACTAACGCGAGTCAAGTGCATAGAACTTGTGCTCGATATGGTTGCTTGATCTTTGTGTGTGTTATTTTCGTCTACGAATTATGGCTTTTGGCACTCGCATGAGCACTTGTGCGAACGAACCGAATACTGATAAGCTGCTTTGAAATGATGACGGAGAAATTATCTCGTTTGTTTGTTTGAAGGAAGCCATAAGCCTAAGCTGAAAAGTATGTGACCTTTGGATTTGCACGTGGCTTGGAGTACGTATCGGTCGACGGCAATAGACCGGAACTAGATGGGGAAGTTGAGGTCCAAATGAATATGTAAGTCCGGGTGAGACTACATGACTCAGGTGGGAAGTACATAGAAGACAAGGATCGTGAAGAGATGAGTTAGTACATATGATGCACCAAGTGACGAGCCCGATGCACGTAAAGACAGTTTGGGAGTCCGAATACTTGATGTGATGATTGTTAAGGATAAAATAGAATTGTGTTATTTGTTTCCTTATATGTCTTGGTTTCCTTATCTATATATGGCATATTCCTCTGTATATCTTCTTGTACTCTCTATATATATTGCCCTTGGGGCTCATGAATATACACACAATATTAATAACATGGTATCAGAGCTAGAACACTAACCCTAATTTTTTCGCATCCGCCGCCGGTTCATGGTCGAGTCGTTGCACTTCAGGCTGCCGCCACTGTCGCCCAAGCCGTTGCCACCGTCTTCGGTCGCTATTGCCTGCGTCGTCCGCCGCTCGTCGTCGCCCCTGGCCGCCTAATTTGCTGACGGCTTGGTCCACTGGCAGCCCGACGCTCGGTCCGCTGGCCATCCAATCTGTTTGCCGCCGTTTGCCCGTTGTTGCCCCCAACTGCTGGTTGCCGTCCTCGCTAGCCCGGATATGCCTCTGCCCGCCCAATCTGGATGCCGCTCACCGGCGCCCACCCAATCCGGCCGTCACTTGTTCGATCTGCTGGCGCTCGCTCGATCCAGTCAGCGCGCCTAATCTGCTCACCACAACGCTTGCCTGATTCGGTTGCTACTCATCGGTGCCCGCCCGATCTGACCGTCGCTCGCTAGCGCTGGCCCGTCCAACCGTCGCCTGCCAAATCCACCCATCCGACCAGTGCCTGACCATGAAGTCTTCTTTATATTAGTCAAACCGTGATGCCACGGTCTCCTTTGTATTAGTTTCTCAAAAAAAGAAAAAAGAAAAGAAAAGGATGTTTACCTAATCGTCGCGCCATCCAGCGCCGCTTATTAGACATTGTTGCCCTGGTTGCCACGCCGCCCAAATACGCCTCGATGGCTTCTGTCCCATCAACTGCGATCCCATTCTCGGGAACAAAGCTCTATGGGACGAATTATAGATTGTGGTCTTCTCTCATGGAAATCACGCTCGATGGTCTTCGTCTTTGGGACATGTCAATGATGCATGACCTTCTCCGCCACCACTGGTTCTGCCTCCTCCCAGGCAAACTACTTCTGCACCTCCTACAAAAGATGAGGCTGCCAAGAAGGCAGAGGCTGCTGCTGACGCTGCTGATGAGGCATTTCAGTATGCCATCGACGCTTTTGAGCGCTGGTGTACCGATGAGGCTCGTGTTTGCACCATCCTAGTGGTTAGCGTCGACGACTCCATCTAGCCGGACATTGTTGATCTGCGGTCTACTCAACAGATCTGGAGTACTTACGTGAGCGATATCAGCAGAGCAGTGATGCTCAGTTCTTTTCGCTTCAGCGTGAGTTGGAGATACTTCACTAGGAAAATTCTTCCGTTGATGACATCTTCCGAGCCCTAACCAGTCTTTGGCGACAACTAGATGAGCTGGCCTCTCCACATTGTCATGAGTGTCATAAAGTGCAGAAAGCAGATCATGATCGCCTTAGCCCTTATGATTTCGTCTGCCGTATTCACCCAGAGTTTGAGCCTATCAGAGCTCAACTACTGAGCCGCCCGCTGCGATCGACCGTCATTGAAGCCCTTTCGACGCTTCGGGCTAAGGAGTTTTGCCTCGGGTTAGCAGTACAGTCCATTCTGACTGTGCTTGCTGCTCCTTCGACTACACCGATGTTTTCTGCTTCGACTACGATCCCTCCATAGGTGCCTGTTTCTGCTCTTGTTTTGCACCAACTGGAGTTCAGTGCAACTACTGTAAGAACTTCGGGCACAACTGTCAGAGTTATGCAGTGCAAAAAAGCGGAACAAGGTGCGTAGGGGTGGACGATCCAAGGGGGCAGGGAGGCCCTTCCTTCACAGGAGAACAGACCAGCTCGTCAGGTTCTCAGCGAGATGACTCTATTTAGCAGTTTTGCCAGGCTCTACTTTATCTCTCTCACAGCTTAGCGGGTTCTACCAGTCTAGCTCAGACATCTCCTCCAGGTACCTCTTGGATTCTAGATTCTGGTGTCTCTTTCCACATGACATCGGACTCCACATCTCTCACTTTAGTATTACCTCTTGCTTTTCCTATCTCTATTCAGATAGCTGATAGTGCTTCCTTATTTGTTAGCTGCCAAGGCACTGTTTTGTCTACTAATTTTTACATTTAAGATGTTTTCCATATTCTCGACTTACCATGCGGCTTCTTTCGATGGGATAGCTCACCGATCTTGGTCAGAGTTAGTTTTGACACATCTGTTTCATCCGGATCGACGACGGTGGCGTTACTTGGGACTGGCCGGCGCCGTAAGGATCGCTAGGGTCTCTACATTCTCGACCGCCTGCACCTTTTGTTCACTTCAGTTGCTCTTACCACGTCTACCTCTACCGCCACTATTGCCACAACCTCTGGAGCTTTTGCGCAGTGGTATCACCATTTAGGTCATCTGTGTGGGTCCTGTCTTTCTTCATTAGTTCGTCAGGGTGTTCTTGGACATGTTTTGTCAGAATTGTAAGCTGGGCAAGTAGTTACAACTTAGTTATCATTCTAGTGAGTCTTTGTCTTCTCGTCCTTTTGATTTAGTTCATTCAGATGTATGGGGAACTGTGCCTATTATCTTCAAAGGTGGGCATAAATTTTATGTAATTTTCACTAATGATTATTCTCGTTTTACTTGGCTTTTCCCTGTGTCTAATTGTGGTCAGTTTTTTGCGATCTATTGTAGCTTTGTCACAATGGTTCGTACTTAGTTTGAGTCCTCTATCCGCACTTTTCACTGTGATTCTGCTGGCGAGTACTGTTCTAGCGTTTCAGATAATTTCTTTCTGAGCAGGGCACTCTTTACTAGTCTTCTTGTTCTGTTGCCCATGCTCAGAAAGGGGTTGTGGAGCTCAAACATCATCATTTGATTGAGACTACTCGCACTCTTCTCCTTGCTTCTCACGTTCCACCACAGTTCTGGGCTGAGTCTGTTTCTGCGGCTGCATATCTCATCAATATGCAGTCTTCCACTGCTCTTAAAGATGTCAGTCATATAGAACATTTCTACTCTAGAGCCCCTAGTACACTCACCTTCGTGTTTTTTGCTGCACTTGTTTTGTTCTGCTATAGCCTTGTGAGCGCACTAAACTGTTAGCCCAGTTAATTGAGTGTGTATTTCTTGGTTACAGTTCTGAGTATAAGGGTTATCACTTTTATGATCCTTCTACTCGATGGATCAGGATCTCACAAGACGTTGTCTTTGACGAATCTCGCTCTATCTTCTATCGAGATTTGGCTCCTCATCTTGTTTCCACCATTGAGATGATCTCCTGGTTGTCTCTCCCTGACCACCCATTTCTCCCCTTTCATAGCCTTCCTCTAGTCTGTCTCTAGTGGTTCTTTTTGTGGCCCCACCTTCTATGGTGTCTCCTGCACACCGCCTTTAGTTCTTGTGCAACCACCGTCTCATTTTTCTGGGGTACACTACTCTAGGCATCCTCGTCCTTCATTAGATTCATCTTCTGTTATCTTGCCAACACCGATGCCTGATTTCTCTGATGATGCTCCTCATTACGTCCTTCGTGTCCGGACATCCTTCGGCCTCCTGATCGTCTTGGTTTTTCTTTGACAGCTCATGCTCTCTCTATCACTGAGTCTAGTTCTTATCGTGAGGCTGCTTCTCATTCTGAGTGGTAGCTTATTATGGCAGAGGAGCTTGATGCTCTTTGACATACGAAGATCTGGGATGTTGTACTGACACCAGTACATGCTCGTTCTATCACGTGCAAGTGGGTGTACAAGAATAAGACTAGGTCTAATGGTACTATCAAGCACTACAAGGATCGTCTTGTTGCTCACGGCTTCCAGCAGGAGTATGATCATGATCACGATGAGACGTTTGCCCTTGTTGCTCACATGACCACTGTTCACACTCTTGTTGCGTTTGCTTCTGTTCGTCGGTGGTCTATTATTCAGCTAGATGTTAAGAATGTATTTCTTAATGGTGTTTTGCATGAGAAGATTTACATGCGACCACCACCTAGGTATTCATTCTAGATGGACACGTATGTCATCTTTGTTGTGCTCTTGGTGGCCTCAAACAGGCTTCTCATGCCTAGTTGCACGTTTTACCTATGATTACCGCTATCGGTTTCACTGTTAGTGACCACGATCCTGCTCTTTTTTTCCATGTCTCGCCTCGGGAGTAGGACACTACTCTATATGGATGATATACTCATCATTGATGACGATTCCTCATTTATCACATATGTGAAAAAGCATCTCAGTGGCGAGTAGTTTACTTATGTACTTTCTTGGGATTGAGGTTTCTTCCACGCCTGAGGGCTACTATCTCTTCCAGGAGAAGTATGTTTAGGATCTATTTGATAGGCCTGATCTGACTGATACTCGCACTGTTGCGACTCCTATGGAGCTTTCTCTTCAACTTTGCACTACTGATGGTGATCTTCTCGAGGATCCTACCCAATATCGCCATCTTATTGGGAGTTTGGTGTACCTTGTGAGCACTCGTCCTAGCATTGCTCATGCTATCTATATCTTGAGTCAGTTCATGGCTCGTCTTACTCATCTTCAATACAACCACCTTTTTTGTGTTCTTCGCTACTTGCGTGGAACCATCTCTCGTCGTTTGTTTTTCCGTAGTTCCACCTCACTATAGCTTCAGATGTACTCCGATGCAACCTGGACTAGTGATCCTTCTGATTGTCATTCTCTTTCTGCCTACTGTATTTTTCTTGACTCCTCCTTGATTGCCTGGAAGACAAAGAAGTAAACTGCAGTTACTCGTTCGAGTGTAGAGACTGAGTTGAGAACTATGACAGCAGTAACAATAGAGATTATTTGGTTGAGGTGACTACTTGCAGACTTTGAAGTACCTGTGAGAGGACCTACGACATTTATGTCTAACAGTACAGGTGCTATTAGTATTGCTCATTATCTAGTGAAGCATGATCTCACCAAGCACATTGGTATGGATGGTTCATATACTCGCTCATTGGTACAGGAGGGAGTACTTACTCTACAATTTGCGCCTTGAGTTACAACTGCGACTTCTTCACTGTTGCATACAAGGGCAGTAGGGCACAACATTTGTATTTTCTCTTTAAACTCAGTGTGTGTGATCCACCATGAGTTTGGGGGTGTTAAGGATAAAATAGGATTGTGTTATTTGTTTTTTATATGTCTTGATTTCCTTATATGTATATGACATTCTTCTATATATCTCATTGTACTCTCTCTATATATTGCCCTTTGGCCCTGTGAATATACACACAATATTCATAACAACGAATAGTCATTGGACATTACGGGCTCGTCTCAAAGCATATTGCTTTAAGGTAAAGATGAAGGTGAAGTTAAGGAAAGGTGCCGGAGTTTCGTCAAGGGTATTTTGGTAGTTGATCAAATATCGAGTTGGTTTGATCAAATACCGGGTTGGTGTCTTGATCAAAATCTCTTGTTTTAATTACTTTGCTAGGGCATATGAGAATAAATCTAAAGGAATCATGTCTTAGATCATCACAAGTAAGAAATAATTTGAGATTTAGAGTTTTGGTGTTTTGTGATCTAGATTCAATTCTTTCAATTTGGTGATCTCGAGCCAGGAACCTTATAATTCTTTATTGGTTTAGGTTCCTATTAACTTGAATAAGTCATGTAGAAGCTGGATGTATTTGGATAAAAATTGTTCACGTTTTTGAGATTTGAGCTTTTGTCTCGAGAGCTCTTTAGGTATAGGAGCAGGGGCTAGTTAGACCATTTCGAGACCTTTAGTCGACCGCTCTTGGTGTGATTGGTCTTAGGGCGGTGGTATGATCGGTCCAGTGGAAGAGGCTGTTAATTTTGTTTGCTCCTGTTTCTAATTTTGTTGTCTCGTCGTGTTGGTGTGATCTGAACTTGGTGACTATCATAGGGCCTGTTCGGCAGGAGAGAAGCCGGGCGGCTTTTAGCTTTTGCTACAGTACCTAACTTTCAAACGGAGTATTTTCTCAAGACAGGGTCTACAGGTTAAGCAATCTACATGTTAAAAGCCCAATATCTGTACCAGCCAAAATCGCAAGTGAGCATCTGTCTCTCCGTAATCTGTCAGTAATGTGACCAAAATTCAAAAATTTCAGTCAAAAGCCATAAGCGCAAATTAAAAAGAATGGCCCATAATCACTTGAGTGAAGATTTTGAATAGGTTAGGGATGATGAGGATATCATTTCTTGGATATACACAACACTCCTCCACTTGACATTCAAGGACCAATCACGAGCTCGCGCCGACAATTGAATTTACAGGTGAGCTCGTTCCTAAGTACTTCTTTTTCATTTGAGAATCGATTGCTACCTAATGATTTAATTATGATTAGGAACCATGGAGAGGACCAGGAAGTACTTGGAGAAGGGCTACGAGGCGCACAAGTCCAGCAAGGGCGGTCGAATCATGTTGGAGGCCCAACTCAAGCCGACTTGAATCCAATTCGGAGTCCAGGACCAGGCGCACTAAAACGGACGCCCAGATCGCATCCGGGCTCCGTTTTGGACGTTCTACATATGGATGGAAAGCTGAGAAGGCGACCTTTTCAATGGCTCTGGTCCCATGTCAAAATTCCATTTGAGTCAACAGGAATCGTCGAAACAATTGAGCGTTCAGAATCTGTCAGGGTGCTGCGCCACCGTCTTTTGGGCCGTTCGGCTTTGTATCGTGTTGGAGCCCATTAGGGCGCGTCCAGGGGTTTTGCACGCCCCTCACTCCTCTATATCCAGCCGCCACCCCCACCATTAGGGTTTGGGTTTTGCTTAGATTATTCTGTCTTTGAACAGTTTCGTCGTTCATCGGTTTGTGAGACCCCAACTTTCGAGTGCTAAATCAATACATCTGCAATTCAGTTGTGTTCTTCCTTATTCTTGCTTGTGTTCTTCGATTCGTAAGCGAGGATTAGCCTTCTTGGCGAGGTCAACCGGGCTGCGCACGGTTGATAACCTGAGGAGACGTTGTGCTGCGATTGCGGGGTTCGGAACGTGTTGTTCGGAAGCCGGAAGCTGGATCGATTTGTGTCATGCCTCCACCAAATCGAACATATCCAGAACCTGTTGGAAGATCGGGATCCCGTTCCTACCAAGGGAGAAAAAGTTTCAGGAATTATTCATCATCTCTGATTTCTAAGAAAAGATGGGGAGCGACGGTGATAATTACTGTATCGGACTTTTTAATACTTTTTGCTTGGGGACTAACAATTCCAGTTTGCCCTGTTATACTTCTTGCTTAGTTCCAACTACAAAATGTAAGATAAGGAATTTTCCAGTCCAGTGTATGCGACTTGAAAAGTGAAGAATGCAGGTGTGTAACTTGCTTAAGGAGTTTCTTGGCCATCTTAGAAGGTTCAGTCTGATTGTTAAATGTGACATCGTATTCGCGTTCATGGTTTCGTGATACAATGCATAAAGAACTGTTTATAGCAGTCCAGTGACTTTAGATTCTACAGATACATAGAACTATTTGTGCGTTGTGAGATTACACTATTGTTTCTTCTAAACGAACTGCAAAGGCGAGCTGGACGAGAGATAAGCCGATAAGACGCCCAACCCTATATCAGTAGCCCACTTCTACATCTGCATGTAGAGTATGGCCTGTTCTTTTTGGCTGCGGCTTATGGCTTTTGACTGAAATTTTGAATTTTGGCTATATACTGGTGCAGATTACGGAGAGATCGATTCTTACTTACGATTTTGGCTAGTACAAATGTTGAGCTTTTAACGTGTATTAAGTTTAACTTGTAGACCCGTCTTGAGAAAATACTCCGTTTAAAATTTAGGTCTTGTGCATTGCCAAAAGTCGGGCGGCTTGAGCCCTGCCGAACACCCCCTAAATCGGCTTTTGGGCAAGAATCATCCAGAGCGGAATGCTAGCTTGGACCCTTCTACAGTTCTACCGTGTGTTTGTGCAGAGTTTCTCTGTACGTAATTTAGACCCTGCTTATTTTGATTTAAGCTTTTAGTTTTTGACTTATTTTTGTACTATTCCTAAATTGTTGTTTTATGGCTTTTTGACTTTTTTGCTGGTTCTTTTTTCTATATTCGTTTGTATTGTCCGTGATGGGCTAACCTGTTTTTTCCATTTTAAATTTTTTAAAATTTAGTTACACCAAATAAGTCTCCATTGATTACAATATAATTTTAGGTAGATACAATACAATTTTAGCTATAAATCATCCAAACTGAGTGACCCCTTTATCAATTCATAAATCATAAATGTTGAAAGTCTAGCGCGAGATTCTGTCAAGATATGCATTTATCTCTGCAAAATCCGTGCAGCTGCACTTGATTACTCTGCCACTTTGCTTGGCCTGTACTCATTCAAGAACTGCTCCTCCACATGCCAAATTGCCAAGTGCTTTCTTCGTTGATCGGTTCAAATAAGCGAGGATCCCCAGAGCCCCCCGTGAATGAATTATTGCATGGTCGAGATCTCCACGCAAACCTTTTCTAATTTAATGCGCCCGTGTGGTACTAACCGGAGAGCGCTTCTAGACAAGTTCACCCAATAATAAATTACTCAAAACGACAACAGGATCAGGTTATCCTCTACCGAATCCGCGCACTTCGCTTGCGGTAAGGAAGGGCTACTCAATGACGACCAGAAAGTGTAGCGCGTGCTCGCTGTAAATTTACATAAGCTGTGGCCTGTGAGCCCGTGACTCGTCGTTCTCACCGGAACAAGACGACGCTTAGAGCAAGATTAATAATACTGATCTTGATTGATTGTATAGACATTTACGATCACTTATCATTTATTTATATAGTAGTTTACTGTAACCAAGACCGTATGACCCACCCTTTCTCTCACAAAGTTTATTGATTCTTGTCTTCAAATTACATCAACTTACTGACCCACCTCTCTTCTCTCTCCTCCACCTCAAAGATACTGACCTACTAACATCTCTCATTATACTTGCTCTTATATTACCTTAGCAAAAATAGTTTTTAGTTATAGTTTATAGTTTTTAGCTGAAAATAAATAGTGTGAGATAAAGAAACACTTTTTAGAAGGAGTGAGCAAGCGGTGTAAAAAGTGAGAGAGAGATAGAGTATGTATGTGTAAAGAGAGCGAGAGGTGTGTGGATGATGCAACTATAATTATCTGTCTTATTCTCGAAATGATACGAGTGAAAAGTTGCTTTTAAAAAAACGGATCTTCGTAATAGCTTTTATTTCTTATAAACAGAAGAAAGAAAGCCAGATATATTAACAGGCTAGGACCGGAAAAAAGTAAATGGGAAAAAAATAATGGAACACAATGATGAGGAATAGTACGGCGATGCAGCTTTGCGTACAGGTCGAAAGCATCCCTGCCTGCTCGTTTCACCTCTCCCCCTCGGAACGCGACACGGAAAAGTGAAAAGGATAGGCTCTGGTCATCCCTAGACTTGACACATGCAGTAAACAACAAGGATAATTGACTCACAGGTCTCACAGCTCTCCCCGGCCCCGCAAGGACAAGAAAGCCCATTCCCTCCACTAGGAGAGCCACTGTACTACACTATGGTGGGTGTACCAACGATATAAGCAACCCTTTCTTCACGCACAATCCATGCCCACGTTACCCAGAGTCCAAACGTCAAAACCCAAAACGCACAGCGACGTCACGCAAACTGCTTTCGCTGTAGTACGCTGATTCTATGTGCCCCTACGCTGATTCTATGTGCCGTATTTGAGCTTGAGTTTCTGATTTCTAATTTATTTTTTTATTATTTATAAATTTTGTTTTTTTATTTTTTGATTTTTTAGTTTTTTTGTCGGTTCTTTTCTCGCGTATTTGTTTGTATTATCTATGATGGGCTAACTTTTTTTTCTATTTTTATTTTTTTTAAATTTAGTTAGGTCAAATAAATCACCATCAGTTACAGTATAATTTCATCTAACTATAGTAAAATTTTATCCATAAGACAATTTTCAGCCCAACCGAGCGACACCTATAACTCCCTCCGGAATCGAAATAGGAAGTTTACAGATATACAATTTGTTTGTATAAATGTTCGTTCTAAAAGCAAAAACTATCGATCTCAGCTATAAGCTATAGTCATAGCTGAAGAAACAAACTTAAAACCGGACCAAACCAAAGCGCAAAAAACCACACAAAAGGCTCAAATTTCCACCAAAAAATGCCACAATTCACTACAAACCTAACCAAAACCTCTGAAAATTTCAGCCTTGCGCGCGCTAAACAAGCCAAGTGAGGAGAGATGGAAGAGAAACATAAAGGTGTTTGCATTGGTTTCTGCTAATAGTTTTTAACTGAAAATGAATATAAATGATTTAAAGAAATGACTTTTAGAAGAAGTGGATGAGTAATGAAAAAGTGAGGGAGAGATGCGTACACAAAACTGGAGCAAGAGAAATATGATGTGTGATGCGTCTATGACCCCCTAACTTACCTTTAAAACAAGACGAAAGCGAGAAAAGTAGAAAAACAGCTTCAAAAATCCAGTTATTCGTATTATCTTGAGAAGTAGAAGCTAAATCATAAGTAGAAACCAATAATAACATGCCATGGACGGAGAGATTCGTGCAGCGCACACATGCACACACGCAAAACAACATGGGGTGGGTTCGGTAGGACTCAGGGTTTTGCTTTCCACTTTTTGATACATTAATTAGCTTTTAAATAATATGTTTTTAGAAATAGAATCTATAAGTCACTACAGTAACCATAATTCAAAAGTTATTCGATAAAAACCACAGTCACGAACCAAAATTAATCCACCCATGCCTCCGGTTTTGGAGCGCCCGCGTGGGGGTGCGTGAACAAACTGTCCCCGCAAGCGACGCGGGGCGCGGTTTGACCTCTTCTGCTTGCCCTCTGCCCCTCACGTCTCCTCTCCTCTGGCACTGATCCAGTGGTATTATACGCTAGTACCCCTCCAGTGCTGGGATGGTACTGTCACTCGCCCGCTGCTGCTGCTGCTCCGCTTCTCGCCTCGCATTGCGCTGCGGCATTGCGAGAGGGAGGAGCTCCTGTGCTGTGCGCGTGTGATCTGACGCCGGTGGTGCTGCGTTCGAGAGGCGCGAGATGGCTGGAGGCGGGGGCGGCGCGGCGCCGGCGCCGAAGCAGGACGAGCTGGCGCCGCACCCCGTAAAGGACCAGCTCCCAGGCGTCTCCTACTGCATCACCAGCCCTCCCCATGGCGTGAGTCCCCTCGCTCGCTCCTCCTGCTTACGCGGCGAAAACTTCCCATTCCTTCGCCCGTGTCCGTTTTGGCGAACTCGATTCCCGCTGCAAAATTCTGGGGGGCCCTTGTTGGGTTTTGGGGGAGGGTGGTTGCGACAGCGATGCGTTGCGAGCACGAAGCTTGCGGTTCCTCGCGTCGTTTTCGTGGAGGGTTGGCTGTGGCGTCGGCGCGGTCCTAGTGTTTACTCCTAGATGCTCCGTTGCCTCGCTTGATAAGAGTTGGTTTGTGTGAGGAACTTGCCAGATCTGCCTGAGCTTTCCTTGCTTCTAACTCAGATACTTCTGAAAAAGTGGAATCGCCTTTTCGCTTTGGTCCCCTAGTTGTTCAATGGGATGCTGTCTTAGTAGTTTATTTCGTGTTGCTGCGATTGCTTGAGGTGCTAGCAGCACACATCAACATTCAACCAAACGGAATATGCGTAAGTGTTGGAAGGAGGTTTTGGTGTCACTTCTGATGCTCAAGTTGCAGGCTGGCTCCGAATCTGCGATCCCGTTTCGCTGTCGCCTTGACTCACGTCAATGTCAGTATGATTGAGACCTCGATCAAATATTCAAGAAATATGGTGCTATGTTTTGCGATTTTGTAGGGTGGTTAGGATCCGGCTCCTCTGACTTAAGAGGAGCTAAGTCACCAACTGCACACGAGCCGGCTCGGTTGCATCAAGATGGGACTATTCGATATATTGGTAATTTATTGTGAGCCGGCTTCAGCCGATCTAAACCCTATTTATATTGGTTATAGTTAATGGTTTTAGCTGAAAATGAAAAGCTGTGACCGAAAGAATTCTCTTCTAGAAAAAGGGGCGGCGGTAGGGTAAATGGCGAAAAGATTGGTACGCGAGAAGAGTAGTGTGCGTGATGCGCCGTGACCCTTGTCTTATCCCCGGAGTGCGACAGGAGTGAAAATGAGTGGAAAATCCACTTCAAGAAGCCAGATATTTATATTAGCTTCTGGAGCAGAAGCCAATAAGAAACAGGCCCCTAGACCGTCCACGGTTCATCCGGCGGTCCGGCTCTTCTGAACTGCGTGTTATTGTGCTCGGTGCTCCTCAGATTTAGCTTCTCTAAGTCAGAGGAGCCGGCTCCGGGTGATTGTGGACTCGCTTCAGTTTTAGCTCATGCACCGTGCTTTTTTTTGTTAGTATATTGTTGCCAATCCATATTTAGTTTCGTGTGCTGTATGTTGTGCATCCGCTGAATTCGTATATAGAGTACCATGTCGGTTCGTAGCTAGTTCCAAACCTGAGGTCCATATCAACACATCGTTGTCACTTGTTGCATTGATTCTTGTGTTATTGAGTGGGGATTTTCTACCTTTCTGCATGATCTCATGCGTGGTTTTACATGGTGAGCTAGCAGGCAGGGGCCGCGGTTGCTTTTGTAGAGGTTGATGTAATGTAACGGCTCTGGTTGAATTGTAAGAATGTAAGCTGGTGTCCCCAGCAGAACTGTATTCTAGCTTTCAATAAAACTGGGCCTATGCATGTATTCTAAAATGTGACAGCCAGCCATGGCTACTATAGCATGTAGTGTGTAGCAGCGCTTCAGTACAAAACCCCCCAGATTTTCACATGATCCATTTATTGCGTATGACTTGCACGGGAGTGTGTATATCCTAACCTGAGTTCGATCCACGGCAGGAGGGGGGCAGCTGTGTTAAGAAAACAATCCATTTATGGCATATTCTAGCCACCTTCCATCTTGAATTCTTACTTTGTAGGCTTGAGACATGCACACCAACAAGTAATCCTTACAAAAAAAGTTATTTTGTTACATGAAAAAGAAACATGACAAGCTTGGATTCTCCGCATAGAAAAAGGATGAATAAATAATTTATTTGTTCATAATCTTGACTGAATAATGTGGTCACATTGGCTATTATATCTTGTATGTTGTTCTTGATTGATTAAGTTCATATGTTTTGCTTTGATTAAATTCGTCTTTTTGCAAATGTCGCCAAGTATGTTGCATCCAGTATACACTGTCCGCTATAAAAGTAGTTTGCAGATACACTTCTGCTATACAGTAAAATATTGATCTGATCTGACTTACATGAGAAATTTGGTTCTGAAATTCCGTTGTATGGAATTGCTCATGATGCAGCGGAGGCCATTCTTCTTGGGTTCCAACATTATCTGGTCATGCTGGGAACTACCGTTATCATACCGACTGCACTCGTTCCACAGATGGGAGGAAACAATGTGAGATTACAAGTTTACTCATTTATGTTGCTTTGGACTCCAGCTGTCAATTAAATACTAATGGTCTTTCTTCCTGTGCTAGGAGGACAAGGCAGTGGTTGTCCAAACATTGCTGTTTGTGGCAGGAATCAACACTCTCCTGCAGAGTTTCTTTGGTACCCGATTGCCTGCAGTGATTGGTGGATCATACACCTTTGTTCTACCTACCATTTCGATCATCCTTGCTGGTCGTTACGCCAATGAGCGAATCCACACACTGTATGTTAAAAGAACTATAATGCTACTTGATTTCTTATATTATTTATCTATATCTAGACCTGATGAATCACATGTTATTCTGTAAAGAAATTCCTCCGAATCATGCGTGGAACACAAGGTGCTTTGATCGTTGCTTCTGCACTACAGATCATAGTTGGCTTCAGTGGCCTTTGGCGTAATGTTGCCAGGTAGGAAAGTGAAAAATTGGCAATTGTTATTTCTTAATTCAATAGCTGCTCCAGAGGTACTCAAGCAAGAAATGAGCTTGCAAAAATAATGCTTTTAACTTTCAGTCTCTCAAGAAGTTATATATACTGATTTTGCTTCAGGTATCTGAGTCCATTGTCAGCTGCTCCTTTGGTGGCGCTAGTTGGCTTTGGACTTTATGAGCTTGGTTTTCCGTCGGTGAGATTTAAGTCTTGTGTTTCTACTTACTATTTGTTTAAGCTTATAGTATATTGCTTAGGTTTGAACTATAAATACCCAGGTTGCCAAATGTGTTGAGATTGGTCTTCCTGAACTTATCCTCCTGGTGATCTTTGCAATGGTACATTGAATTTCTATGCATGTAGTTGTTGCGATGCTTTGTTACCTAGCATCTCTGTGTGCTCCGACTACCCTTATTCCTTTTTATTGTTTCATTTTGCAGTACCTGCCACATGTTATACACATGCTGAAGTCTATCTTCGACCGATTTGCTGTTTTATTCACTATTCCCATAGTGTGGCTCTATGCATATCTGCTCACGGTTGGAGGAGCATACAGGAATGCGCCACCAAAGACCCAATTTCATTGCCGCACTGACCGCTCTGGACTGATTGGTGGTGCCCCCTGGTATAGTTGTGCATTTTTGAAGATATGATTGCTCCGTTCGTACCAACCCTTGCTGTTAAACTAACATGAATGTTTCCCCTCTTTACTACAACTACAATGACAGGATAAGAGTGCCATATCCCTTTCAATGGGGTGCTCCAACTTTTGATGCCGGTGAAGCTTTTGCAATGATGGCTGCATCATTTGTTGCTCTAGTGGAGGTTTGGCCCCATGATATTAGGAACATCAGATACTATTTGAGCATTTCATTCGCTATCTGTGGAATTCTAAACTAATGAAATTATCAACTCCCTAACTCTTATATTTGTAGTCTACTGGTGCCTTCATTGCTGTTTCAAGATATGCTAGTGCCACACCGCTCCCGCCCTCTGTACTTAGCCGTGGTATTGGTTGGCAGGTAGGTGCTATTATTACATCCACCACATGCCAAGCTTGACTTTTTTTTTTTTTTTTGCAAATTTGAACTCACTTGAAGCATATGCAACTGTTCTTGCTACAGGGCATTGGCATTCTGCTAGATGGGCTGTTTGGGACTGGAAATGGATCTTCTGTATCAGTGTAAGAATCAGATTGGTACCTCTTTAAGGAATGCATCTTATTTCCATTTTGATACAACCACTTTTCTCTTTACAGAATACCTTTAATTTCAATTATGACACAATCATTATTCTCCTTGTCCGTAGTGAAAATGCCGGGTTGCTAGCCTTAACACGTGTTGGTAGCCGACGGGTAGTGCAGATATCAGCTGGTTTCATGATATTCTTCTCTATTCTGGGTAAGTTTGCTTCCCACAAATTTAGTATTTTGATTCCTTACTAGGTCATGGGAGCTAGCATATTTAACAACTTTTGTACTAAATTAATTAACAATAAGTGTATCTACTAAAACTCCAAATTAGTTTGCTTTTGTCCGTGTTGCCTAAACCTGTTACAATTAATAGCACTTAGATAGGGGCCTTCTGTTTTCTTGAGCTTGTTGTTTACTATTATGTGGATGTCTCAAGGCAAGAAAACATCTGAAAACTCTATTGAATTAGATCATTGGTGTTGCATAAATATATTGATTTTGTTCCTTAGGAAACTCCAAATCAAACTCATGAGACATAAGGTCTGGTAACAAGTGTTGAGTGGAGATGTTACAACAACACAACAGTTTGCGAAGACGCCGAACTGAGACAATCCAACAACCCTGGGCACTGACTCATGTAGATATAAAGTTGTCACGGATCTTTAAGTTCTGAATGTCCATTTTGTTTTATTTTTGACATTTAGTGGAACCATATTTTTGCTGAACTATCTCCTATACCCTTTGTTACTCTTATAAACCAATCGGTAGCTTCTGCTGTGTTGGCTGTTGAGATGTCTATTGTAGCGCATTTATAACTAAAGAATACTGCCTTAGTCTTCCAATGGGTACATGTGTAGTACATATTGTCCTTGGTGTAGTTCTTATTTAGAAGTCAAAAAGCGCTTCTGCACTAGTGCACCTAGATGATGGGAGCGCCTAGATGGTGGGAATACAACGGCTAGTCACTTCAATTGAGAATCTGTGATATGGATAGACTACGGTAGATATCGAAGTAAATGTAGGATAAATAAGTAAAACTACTAATACATTTAATCTTACCAAAAAGTAGATTAAATTGTCCTTGTATCATAACTATTTCTAAATACTTATATTGCATCCTGAATATTTGCTGGTTGTGTATTTGGTGCAGTTCTTGTCTCTCTTGTTGAGGGGGCGAGGTTTGCATAATAATAGTTAGCTCAATAATGAACATAGTAAAGTTTACAATACTTCATTGTTGCTTGACATTTCAAGTTGGTGTCCTTTTGAATTTAGCGTTATGCATTGCAATTAACTTAGCTCTCACCACTTCAGAATACATGCCTTTATGTTGAACTAATCACGTTTTATTTTGTCAACCCAGGAAAATTTGGAGCTGTCTTTGCATCAATACCTGCACCCATTTTTGCAGCTCTCTACTGTGTCTTCTTTGCATATGTTGGTAGGTGGAAAGCTTCAGGCTACTTATGTTTGCAATTTTTCATTTAAATTACAACTCTTGACATTATAAGAGAGATTTGTATTTGTGATGGAAGCTGTGCTGTAATCTGTCAACAGGTTCTGCTGGGCTTGGTTTCCTTCAGTTCTGCAATCTCAATAGCTTCAGGACCAAGTTCATCCTTGGGTTCTCAGTTTTTATGGGCCTTTCAGTTCCTCAGTACTTCAACGAGTACACATCTGTCGCTGGTTATGGCCCTGTCCACACACATGAAAGATGGGTATGTTACAGCATAGTTATTCACACATTTTATGTGAAGAGTTACTGATCATTTGCTTCATCTACTTCTACAGTTCAATGACATAGTGAATGTAATATTCTCGTCAAAGGCGTTTGTTGCTGGCTTTGTTGCATATTTGCTGGACAACACTATTCACAGGAATGAGAGTTCTGTCAGGAAAGACCGTGGATATCATTGGTGGGATAAATTCCGGTCATACAAGACTGACATAAGAAGTGAGGAGTTCTATTCCCTGCCATTCAACCTGAACAAATTCTTCCCGTCGGTGTGAGCATACTGTGATTAATGCAAGATACTAAGGTTACATGTATTGTCTGTCCCCTAGTTCTCTAGAAGTGGCAAACTGTTTGCCTGAATTCTCTTGGTATATGGAAATCCTATGCTCTTAAACGAAGTGGAAATCCTATGGTATAAACAAAAAACTTTGGTGGCTCCCTGAAATTATCTTGCGTATGTTAGGTTACTGATGTATATTTGATACTCTATTTGGGGCAAACAGTAGGAAATTTTGGCAACTCCTTGGCATATGGGAATGGCATGTTCATACATCTTGTGGTCAATCTCATTCAGAATCAAGGTCGATGGATTTAACAGCCATTGTAGTGCTAGTATTGTAGGAATCATACCAATGAAGCTATAATCTGTATGTATGCTTCAGTAGAACAAGGAAATGGTATCTTTTTTAGGTTGGTACTCTACTTGTTATGTCATGTTATGTAGAGTGTGTATGACTATTGCTGCGGACTTGTGAACGGGATGTAGTGGTAATTTTACTATTGCCGCAAGTGCAGTGCCTCATGGGCTGCATGTATCCAGGAACAAGTAGATATAAAATATTTCGAAGGGTATCTCTAGTTCTGTATGCCTCTTCTGACCAACTACCTAATTCTATACGTTTGTTCTGTATTTTCTTGGCTGTTAGTAGTTGATACTGACAGAACCTGCGGTTCGCTGTCCACACGTTTTCTCCGAGTGAAAATTTTGAGATCGTGGTTTCGTCTACGTCTGATAAGGACTAGTTCTTTGGGAACATTCCCTCTCGCAGTCGTCCACTTCTTTTGTGTGAATTACTGGTTTGCTATCGCATCCGTGACTCTACAGCCTACATGTGCTGTGCTGTGCTGTGCTTGTGCATTATTGCATCAATGATTTTGTACAGATATTAGATTAGATTCTCAACATTCCTCTGTGTTAGACAGATATCCAGTACCGTAGGTACCGGACCCTAGCGTGCATCATGTCCCACGCCTGCCTATCCCACCTACATCTGTTTCTATGTTAGATAAGACATGTGTGGGGCTATATATGTACATATGGTCCAATCAATCAATTTTCGTGGTATTATTCCACTCTCATGGTATCAGACACAGGCAATTCTACGCCCCTCTTCTGCAAACCCTAGCTGCCGGCATCTCTCTGTCGGCCACTACCCCTCTCCTCACTCGGCCGCCAGCCCTCCTCTGCCGGTCGCCCCTCCTCCCTCCCCAATGCCATGGCTAACAACACCCCACATGCCGCTCTTGAGCGCGAGAGGAGATTGTCACCAACATGTTGGCCATCGCCATTGTGCAAGAGGTTGCTCCATGCACAGTTGTCTCGTCATCAACATCAAGGCCCCGCCCCGTCACCTCAACCTTGTCTCCTCCAACTACAACAAGTGGTGAGACCTCTTTCTTGTCACCCTTGGCAGATATGCCCTTGCTGATCACATGCTCTCCACGGCTGACCAACCCGATAGCGTGGATTGGGCACAAATGGACTGTGTTATCCTGTCTTGACTCTATGGCACCATCTCCAACAAGCTTCTCCTACCTCTATCGTGTGGCTCGTATGGGCGAGCCTTGAGTAGCAGTTCATTGGCAACAAGGAGAGCCATGCGTTGTACCTGGAGGCGGAGTTCCGCAACCTCGTTCGAGGTGACCTCTCCATCTCCAATTACTATCGCAAGCTAAAGAACATGGCCGATGCGTGTCAAACCCGGATTTTTCAATCCGAATCTTACTGTGTTTCACTGCACTAATCCCTGGATCGAGTAGTTAGTGCACACAGTACATTGTTGAATCATTTCATACATCGCATAATCATCCATTATATTACATAACAAATATATCGCGCGGTGATAGTTTACAAAAGGGGCCGACTAGGCCAAATGTCATTATTACAAATACGCACAATGAAAACACAAAGAAAAGCAAACCCAAATCCACGGGCAAGCGGCGGTAGGGTAATGTGTACGATATATGCCACGGGGTCCCGCAACATAAATGTACACAACGCCTAGGGTCTACTTGTCTATGCCTAACCACCGAGGCCTACGCCTTAATTAGCGCCTTTGCTTGTCGATGTTGGCGGGGCCTCCTCGTAGGCGTAGTGTTCTTGAACTCCTGTTTCAATTGTATCGCAAGAGCGAGAATGAGCACTCCGACCCGTGCTCAAAGCAAGCCAACACACGAATGCAATAATTATACATGCATGGCTATCAAAGGATGGTGGGCTCATTTTATTTTGCGGAGAGTGCTTTTGAATACAATTATAGGAAAATTCACGAGACCTAGCAATTTTGAACTCAAAACTTTTGTTTATAAGATAAGTTGATCTCATAGTTGACACAGATTCCATCCACCATTCCATGGTATCTGCGCCATATAGCATCTTTCAACATATAGCCGCTTAACGTACCACTGGGGCGACACCGTGACAATTCCAAACCGAGCGGTCCTTCGCCCTTCCGGTTTCCATTTCCGCTTTCCTACGTTTTAAAAGTAACTATATCCATTAAGTTCCCATGTGCGCCATGACCGTAGGCACGGCTATTCGAATAGTTTTGACTCTGCAGAGTTTGTACACTTTCACCACAAGAGACAATCAACTCGTTGCCCCACACGATTCCTTAGGCGTGTGGTCGAGCGCATCATCACGGTGACTTTTCAAGTATCTAGTCCTTTCTTTCATCCCACCTTATGGGTAACCTCCCATTTGCGATGGGCCCCATCTGCTTGCACGGGATGTTTCTCACTACTACTAGCGTGCGGGCTTCCCTCCCTCTGCGCTAGCACGATCGAAAACTTCACCCTCACCGTGTCCTTCCGCCCCTTGCCATAGCATAACCCCATCAATCCACTACCAAAGAGATGAGTCCGGATTTCGATAAGTCTACTTAGCCAAGTTGTATTTCTGAGACTTGTGGTTGTACTGCTTTTACACGGTGACATGACAAGATTCAGCCTTAGAGCTACGGATGGTTCTACCACATTTCACATTTCTTTGTGCATTCCTTCGCACCACATTCCACCACCAAACCATTCCATCCGGTATTTAAGCGGTTTGGGATTTTTCAGAGGTAGAAAATAATATGTCCACCTACTACAGTCATTCCACCCATGACTGTTCCCCAAACAATATCATATTTTTGCAAGTGTTGCTTTTGGGGCAGCAAGGTACCCCCGTTCTTATCTAGCAATACTAAGCCGCTGGAATAATTATTTGGACTTCTTGTAAAGCTTATGATAATATGAATTCTTCTAGGGCGACAAGGTTCACATGTCCAAGCATGGCAATGGATCTTTATTAACAAGCATTAAAATAGGTATCTAACTACCACTATCTCAAAATGAACATATTTCTACACATAAAATAATAGCATGCATGTTCATAATTTAAAAGAAATTAACTTTGCAAATCATAGGATCAAAATGATCAAGGTGTTAACTCGCCTTGGTCACGGGGTTGGTTTCTTGGTGGTGCGGTGCTTCTTGTCTTCTTTGCCTCGATATCTTCCTCTTGAGCCTCGTAGGCTATTTAATCGCATGGAATACCCAATTAAAAGAAAGACAACCAATCAATAAAATATCACCAAAATCCAAATGAACTCAAAAAAATATGGTTCGGGTTCTATTAGATAGATCTTGAATTTAAACGAATTTAGAAATTTGTTTCATTCAATTCGAGCTAAAATGAAGAAGTTACAAGCGATCAAAGTTTTGGTTCAGTCAAATCCAAAAATATTACAACTCGACATGTGGGCCCACTGTCATTTTGATTCATTTTGATTTCCATTTTTATTTATTTTTCGGTTCTCGTACTCTCGACATGTGGGTCCTTCTTGTTCATGGGGTCCACATGTCGATGCGGTCCGAGCTTAGATGTATCATCGGCCAGGTGGGGTCCAGCCATCGTGGTGACTTCGGGATGCAATGGTGGCAGTGGGGTCCACAGCCGATCAAAATAAATGGAGAAACTCAACCCGGCGACTGCGAGCCGAAGGCTCGAGCAGCTGCGCGCCGGGAGCCGGGAGGAGAAGAAACGCGATAGCCAAGTGAGCGGGAGGCTTTGCCTACCTCTTTAGGCAATGAATCCTTTTGAGGTGGAGTGCAGAGGGTCGGGCCGAGGAGTCGTTGACGACGGTGGCGGCGCGGGAGTGTCGGGAGGTTCGGCGGAGAGGCGAAACGCGTTCCTCGAGTTGCGGTGAAGACGATGATCACGATCGCCGGGGCCAAGGAAGTCCGGAGGTGGGTAGGCGTCGTCGGCGGCGGCGACCGGGAAGCTCGGTGATGGCGAGGTACGGTCGTCGGGAGCTCGGGCGGGTCGGGGATGGCCGCGGTGCCGGAGTTGGTGTGGGCGAAAGGAAATGGCTTTTAGTGGCTCGGGTCAAGAGATTGCGCGGCGGCGGTGAGTTGGGGCGATGGGGCTCGCCGGCGTTTGAGTGGATGTGGGCTCGATTACTGCTGCGGGGCGAAGATGGCGATGTGTGGAACTCAACGGGTCCACGGTCTTTTATACTCGCGCGGAGGAAGCCGCAGCGGCGGTGTCCGTGCGGTCGCGTCGAGCCGTGGCGGAGCGGTAGGGATGCGGCGCGACAATGCTCGACAATCGGTGAAGCTACGACGCGCAGCTACGCCGAGTGGTTGTCTCAGCAGCTGCCCTCCTCTTCCCCTTTGCCGTGAAGCGGCGCGACCGAGCGGCGAAGTAGTGGCGGGAAAAGCTGCGTGCGGTGGCGCCAAGTCAAGGGCGGCGCGCGAGCTTTCACCAAGGCGGCGGGCGCGCGCGGGCGGCGGCGTGCATGCGCGCCACGGAGCAAAAGCTCGCCCATGGTGCCAGTAGCGTCCGTCCGGGAGAAAGGAGCGGGAAGAAGAAGCGGCAGGCGGGCCCATTGGTCACGGGAGAGGAAGAGGAAGCGCGATGGCGCGGATGGCCGCGTGGCGGGAGGTTGATCGGCGGCCGACGTGGTTAAGTGAGGAACGGAGGAGATTGGCCGAGGCGACGGCGGTGAGAGAGATGCGAGGCGGACGGGCGGATGGGCCGCGCGGAAGGGGAATCGCGGTATCCACGCGGCGAGCGGGTAAGGAAGGCGGGATCCGCTTGGCGGCGTGGCTCAATCCCACCCGTCCGTGTCGGACGGAGGCGGTGGATTTTCTGATTTCTTTTGGATTTTAAGTTTTGCTTTTAGAAATTACCGAAAATCCCAATAAGTCCTGAAAAATATGAAATTGCTTCCAAAAATTCTAGGAAAATTCTCGGAGGTTCTGGTAATATTCGGACTTAAGTAAAATATTTCCAACTAAAGTTGGTATTTATTTTACTTTCTTCCCTTATTTTCCATGCCATTGTTTTTCCAAAAATAATATTCTATGCCCTAAACCCAATTTCTCTATTTACTTTTATGGATCATCTTTTGATTCTTGTTTACAATTATTTGTCTTTCTCTTTTATAAATTCTTTAATTTCTAGAACTTTAACCAAATTCAGAAAAACATCGAAAATCCAAAACCAAATGGACTACATTGCAAAAGTAATTCAAAATCCCCATTCTTCTAATCCCAAATTTTGGGATGTTACAAACCTACCCCTTACAAAATCTCGACCCGAGATTTGATTTAACTAGTGAACAAGTCGGTAATCTCTTCGTAATTGGTCTTCACGCTCCCGGTAGCTTCTTTCTTGGAGTGATGGCTCCATTGTACCGCACACATGCGAATGATTTGAGTTCGTGTTTTCTTTTCCACGGTATCCGTGATCTTGATCGGGCGCTCCTTGTAGGTTAGGTCTTCCTCAATCTCGATTGCCTCCAATGGAGCCCGATCCTCAGTACTCGTAGACACTTCTTGGTTGGGACACATGGAAGGCGTCGTGTATGTCGATAGATTCGGAGGTAGTGCAAGTGGTAGGCAACTTCCCCTTTTAGACACAATTGGGAACGGTCCAACATACCGCGGGTAAGCTTGCCTTTGACCTTGAATCGTCTAACTCCTCGCAAGGGTGATACCTTGAGATAAACATGATCTCCCACTTCAAAACTTAATGGCCTTCTTCTCTTATCGCATAACTTTTCGCTGGACGAGCCGCTTGCGATCGATCTCTAATTAGGCGAACCTTTTCTTGACTGTCTTAAAGTATCTGGTCCGAAATGTAGTTTTCCCCTACTTGACCAATGTAGAGGGTTCGACATGGTCGACCATACTGGCTTCAAGGGTGACATCTCAAGACTAGCTCGATAGCTGTTGTTATAAGCAAACTCAAAGATAGGGTAGGCATCGATCCCAATCCTTAGAAAAATCTAGAGCACAAGCCCGAAGCATATCTTCCAATATCTGATTCACTCTCTCCGTTTGACCATCTGTCTGGGGGTGGTAGGCGGTGCTAAAATCTAGGTAAGTACCGAGAGCTTCATGCAGGCTAGCCCAAAAATGCGAGGTAAACTGGGAACCTCGATCCGAGACTATCCGTTTTGGTACACCGTGTAAACATACTATGCGCGACATATATAGCTCGGCTAACTTATCTCCCTTGTATGTGGTTTTGACGGGGATGAAATGTGCAACCTTAGTCAGCCTGTCAATCACGACCCATACGGAGTCATATCCAGATTTGGTTCGTGGAAGTCCGTGATAAAGTCCATCCCGACTTCTTCCCATTTCCATTGGGGTATTTTTAATGGTTGTAGTAGTCCTGCTGGCCTTTGATGTTCTGCTTTTACTCTCTGACACACATCACAACAGGCTACATGTTCAGCTATGTCTCTCTTCATACGGGGCCACCAGTGAATTGCTTCATACCCCGATACATCTTGGTGCTTAGGGTGCGAGGAGTACTGAGAGCTATGAGCTTCCCTCAATATTAGGTCCTTGAGATTCTTGTGATGAGGTACTACTATACGCTTCCGTGCACATAGAGTACCGTCTGATCAATCTTCATGTTAGGAGCCTTCCTGCTTCTACCAATCCTTTCCATTTTATTATAGCTGGATCCTTCACGAGCAACCCTAATCTGCTCCTCTATACTTGGTTGAATTACCATGGTAGCTAGAGTGCCTTTCTCTACTATCTCCAAGTTCAAAGCTTGCGATTCTTTACATAGCTCGGGTTGGTGCTCTGGACCATGAGATTATTGCAATAGGCCTTAGGCTTAGAGCATCCGCTACAACATTAGCCTTCCCGGTGGTAATGGGCGCTCGTGTCATAGTCCTTAATCAACTCCAACCATCTCCTCTGTCTCAAGTTGAGGTGTGGTGGGTGAAGAAATATTTAAGGCTCACGTGGTCCGTGTATATGTCACAGTGATTACCTATCGATAATGCCTCCAAATCTTCAATGCATGTACCATCGAGGCCAATTCCGTGTCATGAGTAGGGTAGTTGGCTTCATGAGGCGGCTAAGTGTCCGATGCGTATGCCACTACCTTGCCTTCTGCATTAGTACACATCCAAGCCCTTGATGTGAAGCATCACAATATATCTCAAAATCCTTACGTACATCAGGCAGGGTTAGCACAGGCGTGGTAGTCAATCGCTTCTTCAATTCTTGGAAACTTCCTTCACATGCTTTGGACCATTCGAACTTCTTCTCCTTCTTGAGTAGTTGAGTCATTGGCCTGGCAATCCGAGAAAATCCTTCTATGAATCTCGGTAGTACCCAATTAAGCCGAGAAAGCTCCTCACTTCGTGGAAGTGCTGTCGTCTGCCGCCACTCTATATTCTTTGCTATTTTGGCGGGATCAACAGATATTCCTCCAGCTGACACTATGTGTCCCAAGAAACTAATATCATGAAGCCAGAATTCACACTTGCTAAATTTTGCATATAATTGATGCTCCTTTAGCTTTTCCAACACCAGGTATGATGCTCGCATGCTCTTGACATCTTTGGAGTATATAAGGATGTCGTCAATAAAGACCACGACAAACTTGTCCAAATACTCCATGAATATCTTGTTCATCGAGTTCATGAAGTAGGTTTGGAGCATTGGTTAACCTAAAAGACATGATTGTAAACTCATACACCCATATCTAGTGGTGAAAGCCGTCTTAGGTATATCTTCACCCTAATCTTGATTGGTGATAGCCCGATCTTAGGTCTATTTTGGAGAATACCGTGGCTCCACCAAGTTGATCGAATAAATCATCAATCTGGGAGTGGGTATTTGTTCTTGATGGTTACTTCATTTAGGGCCTGTAATCCACACACATCCGCGTGGTGCCATCTTTCTTCTTTACAAATAATCTGAGATCCCCAAGGCGAGGAACTCGGCCTAATGAACCCTTATCCTGCAACTCATATAGTTGCTTCTTTAATTCTTCTAACTCATCCACCGTCATCCGATATGGTCTCTTGGAGACGGAGTGCGACCGGAGCTTTAGGTTGATGACAAATTCCAAATCTCATGCGTGGCATGCAGTAATTCCTCGGAAATACTTGGGGTAGTCTTGTACCACAATCATTCCTTCTAATGGCACATCTTCACAATAATAGATTTCCGGCCCAGATGCAGGCGATCCACCTTCACTTCTATCGTTAACCCGGACACTTGGTCAAATTGACTTTCCTAGTGGCACGACTTATGACCCTTGATACTTTGCGCCAATCCATTCCCGTATAATGTCCAGAGTTTGGGAGGGTAAAACTATTAGATCAGCTAAGAAGTCCCACCCTTCCATAGTAATTGCTACCCAGGACACACTAAGGTGGTAGTAATTGGCCCAATGGTGAATTAAGAACTCTGGCTTCTTTAGAGTATATCTTGGTAATCCCAACTTGTTGGCATATCCCTAGATATAAATGAATGGGAAGCTCTGAATCAAACAATACTTGTCTTTGGTATGGTTTTAACAGAGAACGTACCCATAAGGACTCCAGCTTCTTGGGCTTCTTCAACCGTGATGTGGTTGACTCGGCGCGATTTGAGGTCGGTGCACTTTACTTGCCTTGTGAACTCGATGTCCTTTCTTTGGGTCTTTGAAGCTTGACTACGCACGGGGCGTTTTGCTTTTGTGGCGATTCTTGACATAGTGTCCTTTTTCTCCACAACCAAAACATTTAATGTTGGCCACCGGGTTGGTGCCCGTGTCGCCCACATGCGAGGAGCTTGATATGGAGTTCCCAGGTCGAGGAGCAAATCTTGACGCCTTTGGATTGAGTAGTCCTTGGGGTTGAGGAATTACCCAAGAGCTTCGGATGAACCTTCCTTGGGGGTCTTGAGCCGATAGCTTTAAACTGCGGTGGCCTCGAGTTCTTCCTCTCATTTTCCGAATCGGTGCCTTATTCACCGCTTGATGAAAGTTGGTGAAGTCTTGAGTGATCACCAACTCGTAGCTCCTCGTTCATCCCTTCAAAGAATCATCAATCTTTTCTTCTTCGTCCTCCACATCCTTTGGGGCATATCGGGCCAATTGTGTGAATTTGGTAAGGTACTCATTTATTGACCTATTCCTGGCAGTGTGCGGAACTCATTCTTCTTCATTCGCATTACTCGGTTGGAGCGGTTAGCCTTGAAAGCGGTCTTGAATTCCTCCCAAGGCGCCTCTGTGCTAGTTTACGTGGTGGCATCCTCTGGCCCCTGGCGGCAAGTAATTCTCCCACCAGTGCTGCGCGCTGCACCGGTGTCAATGAACATGACTTTGTCTTCCTCTGCGCATTTAATTAGGCGCAGCTTTCTCTCAATATCTCGGCGTCCTCGACTTCCAGTGGTTCTTCTGCGATGTAAATGTGATTGGCCTTGTCCTCTGAAATCTCCCAAGTCGCTCTATGCCCTCCTGAAGCTTCCTGTCCCCGCATATATGGCTTGCAAAATCTGCGTTTGTTGTGCCATAACTTGGGCCATTGTAGGGTGTTCGGAGGGTTTGGAAGGTTGTCATTTCCACGGTCTTGAGCTCTACCTTGGTCTTGAGCGGATCCCGCGATTTGAGTCTACCTCGGTGGGTTGTATTAGTCGAGCCACAGTAGTTCTTGGTGGCCATCTGCAGTGGTAGCTTTATACTCAATGCTAGTTCTATATAGGAGAAAACAAGGGTGCCAACCCATACAAGAAAGCGATAAAACCATGACGAGGCAATTTCAACATAAGGCGATATCCACCATTCACTTAAACATATCAACAATTACATAGCGACTTTTATCTTTGGGCTTACAATTACATCATAATAATTAAAGTTCATAGGTCCGCAACTACGAAATAAAAAGGACGGATACATCAACTAAGATACATGAATTTAGTACTTGCAACACACACCGCAAGTACATCGCGATCCATCTACTCCTCCGGATACCCATAGCCGGATGGGCTATAGTGCGGGGACTGAACGGAGCGGCTCCCATCGAACTCCGACGGATCGGAATCATCGGCGTCAGGGCGCGCGTGGGGGCTACGGCTCGAGGAGGCTCTCCCGGAGTGCAGCCGGGGACCGGAGGCCGCGTGCTCTTCGCGCGGTCATCCGAGTCGGGGCCCGGATCCCGTGGTGGAGGTGCTTGGAGCTGCTGCGGTGGAGGCCCGTCGGAGCCGAGCTTGGAGGCGGTCATACGCTGGGCTGCGCCAAGGCTGCTCGCTCTTGGCGGTGCTCCGTAGCGCCACCACAGCCGTGCCCGGTGGTAAGGCGCCGTCGAAGAAGGTGATCTCCTCCAAGGCTGCGGTGTGGCCGCGCCCATAGCCCAGTGAGTGACACGGTGTGTTAGCGCAGGTCATCCTCGTCAACCGGCGAGTTCGTCTCATTGTACCGCGCACCATCCGTGCGACGGGAAACGATAGGGCGTCGGGTGAATGGCCGTCTCATATATGTCACACGCCGTGCGCGCAAGGCGCGCGGCGTCTGGATCGCGTCGCCTGGTACTCCTTCGATGTTCCGTGGTAAAGACATGAGGTCGTTCTTGTTCGCTTTTGGGTAGATGTAGACCCGCATGGTCCAAGATTCATCTTCTCCTATGGTAGCCTTCATCCACGGTAGATAGGTTGCTCGTCGTAGCCCATGTAATGTAGAAGCTGCGTAAGATGCTTGCGAACTCATTTTCATAGACACCGTGGCCCAAATAATCCCAGTCCCCTTCATATCCGTTCTGCCATCAGTAAATGTTATGGTTCCAATGTTAGTACTTTTCCAAAATGTAATGAAAAATAGAGTAGAGCAGATTCTAGGAAGGATACGAGTAAGAACATTATACTATGATTTTGGAAATTATTTTCTTGCTTTCATAACTATTGTATTCCTAGGCCATCCTAATTTTTCCATCCTAAGGCTTTACCCTACGGTCGTATGCTCACGATACAGTATTTGTCAAACCGGATTTTTCAATCCGAATCTTCTGTGTTTCACCGCACTAATCCTCGGATCGATGGTTAGTGCACACAGTACATTCTTTGAATCATTTCATACATCGCATAATCATCCATTATATTACATAACTGAAATATATCGCGGGTGATAGTTTACAAAGGGGCCGACTAGGCCAAATGTCATTATTACAAATACGCACAATGAAAACACAGCAAAAGCAAACCCAAATCCACGAGCAAGCGGCGGTAGGGTAATGTGTACGATATATGCCACCGGGTCCGGCAACATAAATGTACACAACGCCTAGGGTCTACTTGTCTATGCCTAACCACCGAGGCCTACGCCTTAATTAGCGCCTTTGCTTCCGTCGATGTTGGCGGGGCCTCCTCGTAGGCGTAGTGTTCTTGAACTCTGTTTCAATTGTATCGCAAGAGCGAGAATGAGCACTCCGACCCGTGCTCGCAAGCCAACACACGAATGCAATAATTATACATGCATGGCTATCAAAGGATGGTGGGCTCATTTTATTTTGCGGAGAGTGCTTTTGAATACAATTATAGGAAAATTCACGAGACCTAGCAATTTTGAACTCAAAACTTTTGTTTATAAGATAAGTTGATCTCATAGTTGACACATTCCATCCACCATTCCATGGTATCTGCGCCATATAGCATCTTTCAACGTTATAGCCGCTTAACGTACCACCGGGGCGACACCGTGACAATTCCAAACGAGCGGTCCTTCGCCCTTCCGTTTCCATTTCCGGTTTCCCTCGTTTTTAAAAGCAGAACTATATCCATTAAGTTCCCATGTGCGCCCATGACCGTAAGCACGGCTATTCGAATAGTTTTGACTCTGCAGAGTTTGTACACTTTCACCACAAGAGACAATCAACTCGTTGCCCCACACGATTCCTTAGACGTGTGGTCGAGCAGACCATCACAGTGACTTTTCGAAGTATCTAGTCCTTTCTTTCATCCCACCTTATGGGTAACCTCCCATTTGCGATGGGCCCCATCTGTTTGCACGGGATGTTTCTCACTACTACTAGCGTACGGGCTTCCCTCCCCTCTGCGCTAGCACGACTGAGAAACTTCACCCCTCACTGGTGTCCCTTCCGGCCCCCTTGCCATAGCATAACCCCATCAATCCACTACCAGTGAGATGAGTCCGGGATTTCGATAAGTCTACTTAGCCAAGTTGTATTTTACAGACTTGTGGTTGTCTTGCTTTACACGGTGACATGACAAGATTCAGCCTTAGAGCTACGGATGGTTCTACCACATTTCACATTTCTTTGTGCATTCCTTCGCACCACATTCCACCACCAAACCATTCCATCCGGTATTTAAGCAGTTTGGGATTTTTCAGAGGTAGAAAATAATATGTCCATCTACTACAGTCATTCCACCCATGACTGTTCCCCAAACAATATCATATTTTTGCAAGTGTTGCTTTTGGGGCAGCAAGGTACCCCCGTTCTTATCTAGCAATACTAAGCCGCGGAATAATTATTTGGACTTACTGTAAAGCTTATGATAATATGAATTCTTCTAGGGCGACAAGGTTCACATGTCCAAGCATGGCAATGGATCTTTATTAACAAGCATTAAAATAGGTATCTAACTACCACTATCTCAAAATGAACATATTTCTACACATAAAATAATAGCATGCATGTTCATAATTTAAAAGAAATTAACTTTGCAAATCATAGGATCAAAATGATCAAGGTGTTAACTCGCCTTGGTCACGAGGGGTTGGTTTCTTGGTGATGCGGTGCTTCTTGTCTTCTTTGCCTCGATATCTTCCTCTTGAGCCTCGTAGGCTATTTAATCGTCACTGAATACCCAATTAAAAGAAAGACAACCAATCAATAAAATATCACGAAATCCAAATGAACTCAAAAAAATATGGTTGGGTTCTATTAGATAGATCTTGAATTTAAACGAATTTAGAAATTTGTTTCATTCAATTCGAGCTAAAATGAAGAAGTTACAAGCGATCAAAGTTTTGGTTCGATCAAATCCAAAAATATTACAACTCGACATGTGGGGCCCACTGTCATTTTGATTCATTTTGATTTCCATTTTTATTTATTTTTCGGTTCTGTGGCATCGACATGTGGGTCGATTCGCTCATGGGGTCCACATGTCGATGCGGTCCGAACTTAGATGTATCACGGCGAGGTGGGGTCCAGTGGTCGGTGACTCGGATGCAATGGTCGGCAGGTGGGGTCCACCGTGATCAAATAAATGGAGAAAACTCAACCGCTGCTGAGCCGAAGGCTCGAGCGGCGCACGGGAGGCTGGGAGGAGAAGAGAACGATGTAGCCAAGTGGCGGGAGGATTTGCCTACCTCTTTAGGGCAATGAATCCTTTTGAGGTGGAGTGCAGAGGGGGGTCGGGCCGAGGAGTCGTTGACGACGGTGGCCGCGTGCGAGGGAGTGTCGGGAGGTTCGGCGGAGAGGCGAACGCGTTCCTCGAGTTGCGGTGAAGACGATGATCTGATCGCCGGGCCAAGGAAGTCCGGAGGTGGGTAGGCGTCGTCGCGGCGGCGACCGGGAAGCTCGGTGATGGCGAGTACTGATCGTCGGGAGCTTCGGGCGGGCGGGGATGGCTTCGCGGTGCTTCGAGTTGGTGTGGCGAAAGAAATGGCTTTTAGTGGCTCGGGTCAAGAGATTGCGCGGCGGCGGAGTTGGGGACGATGGGGCTCGCCGGCGTTTGAGTGGATGTGGGCTCGATTACCGCTGCGGGGCGAAGATGGCGATGTGTGGAACTCAACGGGGTCCACGGTCTTTTATACTCGCGGAGGAAGCCGCAGCAGGCGGTGTCCGTGCGGTCGCGTCGGGCCGTGGCGAGGCGGTAGGGATGCGGCGGCGATTAATGCGACAATCGGTGAAGCTTCGACGCGCGCCTACGCCGAGTGGTTGTCTCAGCGCTGCCTCCTCTTCCCCTTTGCCAGCGTGGCGCGCGACCGAGCGGGCGGAGTGAGCGGGGAAAAGCTGCGTGCGGTGGCGCCAAGTCAAGGGCGGCAAGCGCAGCTTTCCACCAAGGCGGCGGGGCGGCGGGCGGCGCGAGCGTGCATGCGCGCCACGAGGAGCAAAAGCTCGCCCATGGTGCCAGCCAGCGTCCGCGCGGAGAGGAAAGGAGCGGGAAGAAGAAGGCGGCGAGGCGGGCCCATTGGTCACGAGAGGAGAGAGAGCGCGATGGCGCGGATGAAGCCGCGTGGCGGGAGGTTGATCGGCGGCCGCGTGGTTAAGTGAGGAACGGAGGAGATTGGCCGAGGCGACGGCGGTGAGAGAGATGCGAGCGGACGGGCGGATGGGCGGCGCGCGAAGGGAAATCGCGGTATCCACGCGGCGAGGGGGTAAGGGAAGCGGGATCCGCTTTGCGACGTGGCTCAATCCCACCCGTCCAGTGTCGGACGGAGGCGGTGGATTTTCTGATTTCTTTTGGATTTTAAGTTTTGCTTTTAGAAATTACGAGAAAATCCCAATAAGTCCTAAAAAATATGAAATTGCTTCCAAAAATTCTAGGAAAATTCTCGAGAGGTTCTGGTAATATTCGGACTTAAGTAAAATATTTCCAACTAAAGTTGGTATTTATTTTACTTTCTTCCCTTATTTTCCATGCCATTGTTTTTCCAAAAATAATATTCTATGCCCTAAACCCAATTTCTCTATTTACTTTTATGGATCATCTTTTCAGATTCTTGTTTACAATTATTTGTCTTTCTCTTTTATAAATTCTTTAATTTCTAGAACTTTAACCAAATTCAGAAAAACATCGAAAAATCCAAAACCAAATGGACTACATTGCAAAAGTAATTCAAAATCCCCCCATTCTTCTAATCCCAAATTTTGGGATGTTACAATGCGCTCGACGATCTGGGTAAGCCGATTAACAATCGTACTCTCGTCTTGTCTGTCATGCGCGGCCTGAACAAGAAGTTCTCCTACATGGTGACCCTACTGTCGATGCGAAAGTCATTCCTGTCCTTCATCAAGGCTCAGTCTCATTTGTTTCTTGAGGAGATCACGAAGAATTCGAAGTTGCACTTGCCATCTACCGCTCTTGTCGCCACCACTTCGGCCGGCAGTTGCAACTTTGGCCGAGGCGGTAGTGGCGGCAACAGCACCGAGGGGAGCGGCAACTCCGGCAGTAGTGGGGTGGCTCGCGCGGCAATAATCATCGCCGCCACGACAACCGTTCAAACACCGGTGGACAAAGCGGCAACTCCGGTAGTAGCAACGGCAACTCGAGCTAGCCATCCTTCTTCAATCCATGGACTGGCATGATGCATGTGTGGCCCGGGCAGCTCCACTCATGCCAGGCTCCCAGTCTCCTTGGGCCACGACCACAGCAGCCATGCCCTTCCGGCTGAAAATTTCTATTGTATACCGGTGACACAATCCACTTTGTGTAACACGCGAATGAGGTGGTGACACAATCCACTTTGTGTAACACGCGAATGAGGTGGTGACACATGGTAAAGTACTGTAGCAACTATTTTTAAAAATATTTTCCTGTACGATCGGTACTGTAGCAAGAAGCAAAAAAAATTTTTGTACGGGCTACAGTACTTCTACAGTGTGTTGCTACATTGTTCTTACCACGTGCCACCACCTCGTTCGCTCGTTACACAAACTTGATTGTGTCACCGGTATACAATAAAAATTTTCCTTCAGGCTCGGGGGCGCCCCAGCCGCACGCCCACTTTCATTCTGTTTGTTAAGGCCGGCGATCGCGATTTTGTTTATATAATACTTTCCTTCCGCCATGTGATGCCATGAACTGAACTGTTGTAAGGTATGGCCTTTTGAGATCCTCCGATGCATGGCAAGTTGGTTCTTACATGGGTTTCTCACATAATTGTATGGCTCTGTTTGTTGTGTTCTGCTTGGATTCACTGAGCAGAAAGAGATTTCAGGTACCCATGGAAACAAAACTAGAAGGATTGGGATAAAGAAATGGTTCTTCCCATGCGAAATCATGTGGACTAGTTAATTTTAAACTACATGTTGACATTACTTATGGTACCAAACCTTTGTGGTTTCCTTTCGATGATTCACAAATATGCTAAGTTGTGCTATTGTGAATTCTCCGAGCTCTGAAGCAGCCTTCAACGGTTCATTCAACCTCTAGGAATCAAAAGTCTTAAGCCGCTACTAATTAGCCGCTAGCAAAAAGCAGAAAACAAACACCCTCTGAAACTAGTTTGTACTAATATTTTATTTGTTCATACTCTTGCCGAAATTTTTTATTGTTCAGGCATGAAACGAACGCTCCGAACCAATGGGCCTGTTCGGCAGTGACGAAGCCGGTCAACTTTTCGCAGCCGCTACAGTACCTAACTTTTAAACGAATTATTTTCTCAAAACAGGTCTACAAGTTAAACATAGTATACGTTAAAAGCTCAACATCTGTACCAGCCAAAATCCGATCTCTCCGTAATTTGTACCGTAAATAGCCTAAATTCAAAAATTTTAGCCAAAAGATATAAATCGCAGCTAAAAATAACAGTCCAGGAGCAAACGCGCAAGGTACAGGGAAGCAACGAGCAGGAGGAGCTAACGGGGAGCCTGATCGCCCGTTCGGTGTGGCGTGTAAGACCACCACCGCCACAGCGATCGATCAATCATTTCTTGCTTCCATCCACCGCTCGACAGCTAGGAGTTCTCACGGCCATGAAACCTGACAAAGGAGCCGGCCCAAAGGCTGCCAAGCGGCACTGTACTGGCACGGGTGCGGCACGCTGACACACATCATGAACAGAAAAGGCAATAGCGATGACGATGGTGTGTGCCGTAGGGTTTGGTAACAGGTTGATCAGCACTTCACTCCTCAAATGACATGTTTGGTAGAGCTTCCAATTCTTTTTTTTTAGTTTCTATTTTGTTCTTCAAGAATTTATTTATCTAAAAATCTGTAGCTAGTCGATGAAAATGTCCGGTAAGAGATTGACTCCAAAAACGTAGAAAGAAAGGATTGGAAGCAAAAAAACCGTACTACCCCTGGTTATTAACATGTGTAGCCTATTTGTTACTTATTTCTATTTGTACATAGATTTCTGAAATTTCTTTACAAATGTTGCATCCATATAACACATGTTTGTTCAAGCGATTTAATTGAAATAATTAACCTAGCCCAGAAGGCTAAACATATTTCTGAATCTCAAATATAATCACATAAAGAAAGAAGTAAATAGATATATTAATGCAGAAATTGATACATTGCCAAATGTGACATTGTACAGACTAGACTACAAGAATCTTATTCTGTACATTATTCTCAAATGATAACACACTATATCTAACATAATATAGCTATACATTGGTCCATCACACTTCTGCTGTCAAAGCTTATACATTGGTCCAACTGGCCTGTAAGAAAAACGATTATCACACTTCTGCTGTCAAGCTATACATTGGTTCAGCTGACCTGTAAGAAAAATGATGATCATATAAGTAAAAGTTGTATGCTTTAAAATCAATGGATTTAACAAAGGTGTACCACGTTAATTTTGAGATGATACACAAGTCACAGCATGGAAGAGCAAAGGATTACCTAGGGCAAGATTGACGTTAGAAATAACTTGATTTTTCAATCCGGCTTCACAAATCTGCATAAGTAACATTATCTTTCAAAAAGTATGATCGAAAATATCAGAACAGACTCCTTTCACTAAGGAATCTAGAATCTTGTATTCATTGCAAAGTAAACACAACCTAATCTCACAAGAAAAAAGGAGCAGACAAAAACTAGTTATTTACGATTCTAAGGAGTTTGCTCTGCATCACATAAAACTGAAATACAGAGGGCTTGGGAGTTGGGAAGCATAATTGATATTAGTAGATCATCTTAAATAACCGGCCTTTGCGTGAGAAATTTTTCCAGAAAACGTTCTCACACTAATGGGAAAAATCTCATTATCTGTGCAGCATTTCAACAAACATATCATGAGCAAAGTGGATCACACAAACAATGTCTCCAGTCCCTACCATCACGCATGGACAAGAGATTAGATTCAATTTTATCACAGATGTAGTTTACCAAAAGGATATGGTTCTTGTTCCATTAATACCCCATGGACAACATCATAGTATGAATCTTCCGGTAGTACTACCTGAACTCCAACCGATCTGAGGCTTGAGGACTGGGGTAGGGTGGAGGGGAGCAACTTACACAGCATCGATCTGAATCCATACTGCTAAAAAGCAAGAAATTTGAATGCGCAGATGTGGTTGGGGATGAAATCAGCATGGCACTGCAGTTGGTAACGAAGAAGCACACACCATGACCGCATAAATGAAAGCAATGCATGATCTGGAAACTTAACTGCAGAGAGAAGGTGGAAACTTAACCCAGACCAGGAACAAACTATCCCCTGTACACATTCTAAGCCAAAGATCTACACATCCCAAGCCAAATACTGATATTTACCTTCTACACATTTTGCTGCGGCGAGACTAGGGTTAGGGAGGTGACAGCGGGTGCTAACCTCAATGAGAGCCGCGGACGAAGGGGATGACAACAAGGTCGGTCGGTAGGAACAAACATCGTGGTGGGACGGCGATGTCGAGGTCGGGGGTCGGCGCCGGTGTTGAGGTCGAGGGTCGCCGGCGTCGAGATTGTTTCAGGTGTGTTGGTTTCTATCAGAATCTACACAAAAATTGCTTCTCATTGCTAGTTTATTTTTACATCTGCTCCGTCGTAAGAATCAGAGTCCCATAGTTTTAGGAAGCTGAATGTTAGCATAATTTCGCGAGGTCCAAACGACAGGATAGGAGAACAAGTCGTACTAAACATGCTCTTAATTTACTACTACTGGAGAGCGAAGCTGCGTTTGGACTTTGGAGTGCCAATTAATGGCGCATCATCAGATCACCACTCCTTGATGGTTTGTCCTGCATGGTCCCTGGTCTAGCTTCAGGTTTTTTTTTTCCTGTCAGATTTTGTATCTCGTTCCAAGCTTGGTTCAGCCAGTCATGGGAGGGAACTGAGCGCAGTCTCTGGATAAACAAATGGGTCAGGTACATACATGTACTGTAAGCTCGCATTATTGGGGAAATTATTCGAGTGGGGCCTGATTTGATTGGGCCATGCAAGGCGCAGCCGCACTATGAATCTGCAATGAACGGTCAGTGTGTTTCTCTACAGTCATCCGATTTGATCTGGACTATTCATCTCTCCTTCTCCCTCTCTCTCAGGATACAACCACCCACCCACTCCACTTTTCCCATCTCCTCGCGCATTATGGTTACCCTTCTCTCTTTGTTGCTTACTCTCTAATGTTTAATGTGTAAAATTGGCCAAGTAATAAGTTTCGTCTCATTATTTTTATAACTCCATTGCAACGTACAGATCTCTAATTAGTAGAAAATAAAAGGCAACAACGTACAGGAGAAGGGAAGCACCAGTAGTTCCTCATACGGACGCGTCGGTACCAAATCATCGTCTTGTTTTCCACTTTCCGTCGATGCAAAAAAAAAACCTAGTGGCCCGGACATTTTTCTTCGCATTGTGAAACAAGCCGCACAGTTGCACAGATCCTTGATGAAATGATACGGACCTCGCCTCACACGTCGGCATCGCAAAACGGTACACTTCTGTTGCAAGGGAGACTTTGGATCAATTATTTTCAGCTTTCAACTTATGTTTCTATGATTTTCTTTAAACAAACAAACAAGTAAGATTCTTCACCACTGTTTCAAAGTTACTTATTGAAATAGCCTTTTTGAAATGACATATCATATTCGGTTAATTCGCATAAACGCTCACATTTAGACTATAAACCATCAGACAGCCGAAAAGAACCCATCTTTTCTGGTGTAACATGGCCATGGTCATTTCCTACTCACTTTCTGTTCCTACACATGGGCACAAGAGCTCTATGCAAGCAATGGCAGAGTCAACCCTCGGGCAAGTCACTGACACGGGTGACCAACCTACTCACCGGACCCACCTGTCAGCACACGACCCGCGTGTCGCACGTGCAAGGCAGCAGCCGCTTCTCCCGCGGGCGGTGGAAACGGCATTGCAGTTGAGGCTACGCGAGACGCCAACCCGGGCAAGGCAGCCACACGCAAATGCACATGGTCTCATAAATTCAGCATTGAAATAGCCCCGTGGGATTACGTGACCGTGCGGTCTTGAAACCACGCGAGACGCAGACGTTTAACTTGCCTTCCTAATTGCGTTGCTGCTTGTTGACCTCACCGTCTGATGACAACACAACGCACCGCAAAGACGCAAATGCTAACACAGTGTGTAGATAGGATAGCCCTAACTATCTTCGAGCCTTGACTAGTAAGCGTAGAGGAGCCACTTGTTCGTTGCCTCGTTGGCAATAGCAATAAGAGCAAGTACAATAGTATAGCCAACTAGTGGCTATAACACTTGTCTATTTCATTTATAGTTTTCAAAAAAATAGTTCATACAATAAGGTAGCTATTACAATAACTATTTGGCCCCACGTGTAAGAGAGTGAAATGCATATTTTAGTAGCCAGCTTCCTTCTCTCTCTTCCTTCCTCTCTTTGCCACGTAAGATTTGGTTGATATTATATTTGTTATAGTCTGCTGACTAAGTCTTTATTGTACCTGCTCTAAGGAAGTCCTGACTGTTGTAGTCGCATTTGATTTTGGGCAAACTATAAACACCTAACCTAAACTCTTTTTTTTTTCTTTTTTCTTCAAAGAGAAGTATGCTGGAAACAGTTTTAATACTGTATGGGACTAGCCTGTTTTCAGGAAGCTGCTGGTTGGAAGGTAAGCAGGAGAAAGCTTCATCCCAAGTTTTAAGCCATTATTAGGAAGTAAGTGCGTAGAGGGGAAAGAATGCTGAGCAAGCCATCATAGAATAGTGAATGGAGCAGCATTGAGCCATGATATGTGGCATTTATTATGGAACTTCTCTATGGCATTTATATAAAGAAGGAACTGCAAAATTTCATGCAAGTAGACTGTAACCTGCCACGTTTTTAATCTAAATATAATCGCTAATGGTGCGTCGACAGTCGACTTAACCGCATAAATTAAATTAAAGGCGACAAAGTAAGTTGATATATACAAATTATAACATACATCGAAAGTCAATAATTATTACATCTAATTGCCATCCACACAACAATTATAGAAATTAAACTACAACTGGGGCATTTCATACTTAATCACAACTAATCAGTAAATATAGTATTTAAATTACATTTCGCTCACTTCATACATTGATTGCAATTCACCAGACTTACAAAAATTAAACTACAGTATTAATTACGAGAGAAATGAATGTGAAGATATCCAAAAAGGCCAAACAAAAGGAGTTAAAGTCCAACTTGCCGTTTGAACCCTCGTTTAGTATCAAAATAGGCATTTCACTTATTGAGATACTAGACCGTTTGGGGTCAGTCGGCACCTCTCGTTGGAGCGGTGTTTTATCGCCCAAACAAATAATAATCCGTTGACTAGTGTTATTGTAGGATTGAATGGCACAATTAAATGGGTGAATGATTATCTCTGCTTTTTGACACCCAAAACAAATATCAAATCAGACGAAAAACAATATAAACTACCGGGTGTAATTACGACCGCAAGACGTTAGTTCATTTGCACGTACTCGATGAACGCTTCGATCGTCGACCGCTCGCTTCGACTGCTCGCTATGACCGCCTTTGCACGTGATCGAAGTCTCCCTCCGTTCAGAAGCTTCAGCCACTCGAAGTCTCGAATGCCTCATCCGCTCGATCACTTTGACCAACAATTGATCGCGTGGTCTACGACAACTGCCTAGAAAACCAAAGACAACGACCGCAGACCACGAAGTCTACGAGTATGACAGCAGTCTGCGAAGTTTACGACCACTATCGACCATAAATTTTACAACTATTGAGTACAACCAGAAAAATCTATGACAATGAAAAAGTACTGCTGCTTTAACCGTGCAAAGTACTGTAACTATGACCATAAAAAAGTACTGTAGATACGATTAACTTTAGTGGTCGTTCTATCGTGGTCAAAGCCAAACATAGTCGAAGTCGAACATGGTCGTAGTCGAACGTGGTCATAGTTAAACGTGGTCGTAAATGACTCTGAGTCGTAACCAACGTGGTCAAAGTCTGACGTGGTTGAAATCTACCGTGATCGAAAGCCACCGTGGTCGAAGTTTATCATTCAGCCATGCAATCCTCTTATGCCACTTAAGTGCCATCTGATGTTCTGATGCGTCTCGAAAGTCGTTCGATGCTCTAGAGCTACTCGAATACTGTTCAATACTCCATTGTTACTCGTAAGCCGTCCATGCCATTTGAACCCGATCGGATTGGTCCGAAACTACTCAAAACAACCAAAACCACTTGAAGCCATTCGATGCTCTAAAGCTACTCGAATACTATCCGATGCCACTCGGACCTGATCGGACTAATCCGAAACTACTCGGAGCAACCAAAAACACTCAGAGAAGACAAAAATCATTCGGAGCAGACTGAAACCACTTGAACTTGAAACCTTCAACCACGATTGACCAAAACTTCACAAACACAAAATCTAAAGCAATCTAAATATCAATTATTCATCATCATTTTATTTATAATTATCCACATGGTCTAATAGTTATTACTCATTGATAATAACACGGGACGTCACATTATAGACTTGCATTTTGCATTGTATATTGCAATAGTAGATGCCTGACACTACATATAATGGCAAGGCATTTTGCTCTTTATTATGATCGACTTATTCTTCCGTAGATAATCAGACAGTGGTCGCAAATCGCAATGTGGACCATCGCACCGAACAAGAAAGCTAACTTCATTCTGAACCATACATGCATTGTCCTGAAAGCTAATTTAGTCATTTCTTTAACTTATAGAGGACAAGTTTTTGTTACTTGAAAAGAAATGATAGTAGCCGGCTTTAGCTTTGGAACATCTCCGTGGCATGCATTAGGAGCACACAAAAAGAAAGACAGAAGATTCTTGTACAGACGAATAGCCCCAAAATTCTCCACTGGTTCTACTAGAATACAACAATTTGGTTCGAGTTTGGCGCTTCACCAATACAATTGCACAATTGTTTGCAAAATGTTAGGGAGTTGTAGGCCCATCGTCAAGACAGGTTGAGCCAACTAGACCAGCGAATTGATCCAAACCACAATTTGTTGTTCGCATATAGGACAGCGACCTTCAGAAACACTGAAGCACAAGCTTAATTACTCGATGCTATACATATTACATTGGTAGAAACCAAAATTAAGCAGCAGGGAGATGGAAGACTAACTGGCCCATTCGATCTCCTTGGTCCGCACGTCGACGACCCACGAAAGCGACCAATTGATGGGCGTTTTCATCTCGCACTGTTGTGGCACTGCAAACTTCCCGACGAGTACAAACAACCCCCAACATGTACGTGCTAACGCCCATTCACGAGGCGCTAAAAAAGCAGCGAAAATGATCGCGACCTCCTTCGAGTCTTCGGCCTCTTCTACTCAGTTTATAAAAATCACTTTTCTCTTCTTTTTTTTTATTGTAACTAATTTTTAAACAAAATTTCTTTTAAATCAAGGTCTATAAATTTATTTATATCAGCCAAAACTGCATTCAAATTTCTATTACTTTGTACTCTTTTAAAATGAATAGGCTAAAAGTCATAACACATAATCAAAAAGCTATAAGTAAAGGGGGAAAAAACAGACGGACCCATGAACAGCGCGCAGCACGCACCAGCATCGATCGCTAGCTCTCGCCGAAGAGCGGTGAAAAACTGAAACGGCGTTCACCATGGCACTACGATTTAACCACCACTGCTTGCTATATGCACTTGTTAATCACATCGGGTCAGTTAGGTTGCTCTCGCGCGGACCATCCAAGCACGCACGCGGCCGGCGTACGTACGTGGCAGGTGTGCTGGGGGCAACGTCAGAGCGGAGGAGTAGAGAAAAACAAGTAGCTATACTACGTGGTTAGCTCGTCGGCATATATACCACCTCGGCACTCGAGCAGTAGCTCCCCATAGCAGTACACCACCACCTGCTCTGCCCCGCGCGCCTCTCACCGCAGTTCTCGCAGTCCCACCGCGCGCGCGCGCACGACCCAACCCAGCCCCGCGGATGGGGAACTGCCAGGCGGCGGAGGCGGCGACGGTGGTGATCCAGCACCCGGGCGGGCGGGTGGAGCGGCTCTACCGGTCGACCAGCGCGGCCGAGGTCATGCGCGCCAACCCGGGCCACTACGTCGCGATCGTCACGCTCCGCGTCGCCGAGGAGCGCCACGACGCCGAGGGCGGCGAGCGCCGCACCGTGCGCCTTACCCGCGTCAAGCTGCTCAAGCCCAAGGAGACCCTCCTCCTCGGCCACGTCTACCGCCTCATCACCTCCCAGGGTGGGTAATCTATATACAAACTTGAGTCCTTTCCTGCTTTTCGCGTTCATGTCCTCGATCGTACGTAGGATGGGCCAAGCTAATTGTTGGTTTGATCGTTGCATGCAGAGGTGACCAAGGCGGTGCAGGCGAGGAAGGAGGAGAAGCTGAGGAAGGCGCAGCAGCAGCTGCTGGAGTCGAGCCAGAGCAAGGCGCGGGCCGCGGCGGCGGCGGCCGCCGCCGACGACGACGCGTTGGATGAGAGTCTTGATCAGGTGGTTACAAGGATTAGACTTGCCCTCCTTAAATCCAACTACTTTTTTCGCTCGATGCCCCCATGCACGTTCTCTGCATGATTGATACGCCTTTAATTGCTTTCCCCAAGAGTTAGTTGTTCCTCGCGATTATCGTGTCCTTCCACCCTCTAGTTTATCAGCAAAAGAAGTGTTTTTTTTTGGAATTGCCATTCGAAGATTTCCAACTGTAATATCTGCTTAGTTATCGTGGAAATCATAGGCCTTTAGCCCTTGAGGTAAATCGAGGGTTACTTCGTGAAAGACTGCATATTTGACATTCCCAACTCCCAAGTGACATGCATACAAGGAGTCAAGCGGATTTGTGGTCCTGTGGAGCCAACTGATTGATGCTATTGTAGCGTCCAGAAGGAAATTCAATAATAGATTAAGGATATAGATTAATTAGCGAATACCAACTAATGTCAGGAGGAAGAATCATTTGCAAGGTTCCTTTCTATTTCTGAACTATGGCAACATGCAAAGGTTCCATCTTCTGAATACTCTACTGCTACACACCTGATTGCAGTTGGCACGCCAAGACGGAGACGGCCACCGGAGCTCCAGCGGCCGGCACCGGCAATGGCGGCCTTCGCTCCAAAGCATCGACGAGGCCGGGAGCTGATGTCCGGTCAAGCACACTCATAGGCGGACCGTAATCATCGACCGGTGAATCTGTATTTTCGGTGTTCACCCGCCCGGCCTTAATTAGCTCGCAAGGATTGCTACATTTGCACACTGTGGAGTGGAGTTTGACACCTCGGGATGAGAGGACGAATTGACACTGTCGGAACTAGTCCTGAATCCGTGTAAATTTTAAGGCCTCGATGAGGCCTTTTTTACTGAGATTGCTTGCTTTCTTGATACATTTGCATCTCAAATCAGAACAAAATGGCTAAAAATTTTAAACAAGAAATGTCCTGTACTTTGTACTATCTTACGAATGGGAATTGAGCGCATCTCATGCTCTTAGCTTTTGAGGATATCGGTGTGTGTTTGCCAAATTCGCAATCATAAGCTCAGTGCCAATGATAATATACGCAGCTGTGGAATCATCAGATTCTGAGCCTTTAGGGCTGGAAGCTCATCATGCGGATTTGCGTCGGCGATGCCGATTAGGGCATGCCCATTCGTTCAAGCTGTTGCAGATGTTGTAACAGGACAAGTGGTAAGGGTTTTAAATTAGACGCCCACGCTGCCATAAGCTGAGTTAGTTACTTGTAAAATCGTTGTTTTCACATGCCTCTGCAGCCTGCAATATTCTGCCGTGCTGACCAATACAGAAACTGACAGTTCCACTGTAGATATATGGCCAGTTGCTAGTGTTGGCAGCCCACCCGCAGGTAAGTGCTAACCAGACCTCACCGTAATTAAATACTACTGTATCAGCTACTAACAACCACTGTTAACCATGTCGGAGCTAGAAAAATTATAACACTTCATATGTAAAATTCTATAGCCTGTACGGTGGTTTTGTAACATCATAACTCCAGCATATAACTTCAAAATTTACCAAAAATACAATACAAGCGGGTAAATCTCCAAATCCCCAAATCTCAAACTGAAATCAAGAACTTATTGTGGTCCGAGGCTATGTGTGCGGTGTGTGCGCCACACCGCCAATCGCTCTGCGTGAGGCACCGCCGCTGCTCCCGTGTGGGCTCCTCTTTGCGCTCGTCGCGCGTCGCCTCGGCTCTACTCCTCCCACGTCGGCCGCTGCTTCCTCACCGCGCCAACTCGCTCCTCTTGCGCTAGCGCCGCACTCCACCGACCACCGCCGCTTCCTTTGCACCATCGCCGCTCGCGCTCTGCCACGCTCGCTGCGTGTCGGTCTACCTACTCATACTTGATTGCTTCCGCTAGTAAGGTGGAGAGGAGACAAGAGAATTAGTTTTAAAATTGAGAAGGAATTAGAAAAGAATGTGGTCATGACCTGATTTGGTGTAGTGGGCTGGTGTGAGGTCATAAGTGTATCATTCGTTATGAATTGTACTAAGAATGTAACATTGGGTGATCGGTTCGGCTGAAAAGCTCGTGGCTTATGGCTGAAAACATCAGTAGTGGTGAAAAAAGCATCAGTATGATGAGGCTTATTTAGCATAATTAAAATTAAAAAAATTAAAAATATAAAAAATATGTTAGCCCATTACGTATAATACAAACACATATGGGAAAAAAAAGAACCGGCAAAAAAGCTCAACAAAAAGCCAAAATTTCAGAAAAAGACGAAACTTATGAATAGTGCCAAATAAGCTGCAAAGATCGTAAGCGCGACCATGTTGATCGCGCCCTGATTCCGTGAAATCATAATAGCCATATTAGTGGGGGACTTCCTGCCCAGCCGAGCCGCGCCGCGTCGGCATCTCCCCACAGCGCTTGTATCTCAGTCGTGGCGTGGCGGAGAATCTTCAGACGGCCGGAGAGGCCATTTCCTCCGCTTTTTGAATTACGTAAAGGTCCTTTTTCCTCGTGAAAAGGTCCCTGCAAGTTTTTTTTAAAAAAATTTTGGATAGCGCCCCGCAGGTTCCCGAAATTACGTATAGGTCCTTATTTACTTACGTACAGTTCCTTACAAGTCCTTGATTTTTTACGAAAAAGCCCTTTAGCTTTCTCGAAAATACGTATGTGCCCTCGATTTTTTTTTAAAAACTCCTCACGAACTATCGCCTCTTTTACTTCGGTACACACGGTGGCTAGCGCAGCGTGTCGCCGCGCCTATGAGGCTAGTTTTTTCAATCTTAGGTGTACTCAGGCACACTGGGCGCCCTGCTAGCTCGCCCCTGCTTGTAGGAAGCCATCTCGACTGCTCCATGGTGAGTGGGTGCCTGCTGCTCACCATTGGCCATTCAAGTATTGTTGCAGGCAAGGCCCTGCCTCCTTGCCTGTCCATCTCCCCATCTCAGCTGTGTTTGCTTGCTGTCTTTCATACGCGCCAGCTTTTGACTGCTGAAACCATGGCGCATACGGTTGCGCAGTTGTGCTGATCTTTCCGTAACTTTGGGCCAAAGGAGCTGCACTGCCACCGTGATGAGATGAAAGCCGTCCTAGTCGAGGATTTACGTACGGAGATGCTCCTGCGACATTTGTCCAGGGGAATGAAAAGGATGAGACCAGCAGAGCGAATGACAGGTGTTGGCATGTTGCGCTCATCTTTTTTATCTCTTCCTGTGAACGTCAGGGCCCTTGCGCCTACGACGGGACGTGGCAAAGCTGGCCCGGCACGTGGCTTTCCTGACTCGAGATGAGATCGGACGGTCGGTGGCATCACGGTCCCGAAAGGAGCATCAGCCCGGGTAAATCATCATGCTTTGTCCTTCGGACATCGTCTGCAGGCTGCACCACAAATCTGCAGGCTCGCGGAAATCTTTGCTTTAGCATGGATCAGATTGTGTTCTGTGCAAAAGAGATAGTTATAGATCTGTTCTTTATCTGTTTCTAAAAACGATTTTTGATTTTTATTATAGTACCTAACTTTTAAATAGAGTATTTTTTTAAAACGTGGTCTATAAGTTAATTATAATATACGTTAAAATCCCAACATCTGTATCAACCAAAATCATAAGCGAGTATCTCTCTTCATAATCTCTATCGTAAATAACTAAAATTTAAAAATTTTAACTAAAAACCATAGGCGACAGCTATATCAAACCGGGCCACATATATTCCTGGAGTGAAATTTCTCGGGAACGGGTCTCGTCGATCGCTTGAGTGCGCCATGCTTTCTTGCAGGATCTTGAAGTGAAGGCTGAAGTTCGGAACGAGACCGAGCCGGCAACCCAATGATCGTGTTTTGGCCTTTTCCCCCGATGACTGCTTTACAGGAAGACGACCCAAGTTTTATACTCGAGTCCTGAACTTGCCCTGGCATAACGGGCAAGATACCTCATGCTCCACGACTAATCCACGGGCAAATTTCCGTTGCAAGTATAATTCGAGTTGCTTAGAGCGCATGCCTTACCAATTAGACTACCAATCGTTCGTAAGTTTCCACATCTTTCCTCACACACAAAGTGGCAAACATGAATGAATTCGCAAATGGTTGCAGGACGAAACCACCGGCCTTGGAGCTATCACAATCCGTCATCTACCTCAGCTCTGTCTGTGCATCGAGAAAAGGCTATCGTTTATGGAACCTCTGAATTCTGCGCCTATATGTATATATCTGCGTTAAGCAGGGGCGGATCTACAGTAATTCATGGGTATTCAGCTGAATACCCAAACATTTTTGTAAAAAATCTGCTATATATTAGGTGTAATATATGTATATATTAGTAATTGGGTTTAAATGAAAAAATTTGAAGCGAAGAAGGAGCTCGGGCCGACCGAAACCTCTCACGCTCGAAACGGCCCAGCGCGCCTCTGGCATCCCACGCCCAAATGGCCCACTCGGCACTCGCGCAGTCGCCCTGATTAGGTCTCGAGTCCACTCGGACTCTCGCAGTCGGACGCCGACGCCTCAGTTCCTCACGCCTGCGCCGTCTTCTGATCGTTGATTCGTTGGTTCATCCATTCTTTGCGATTTGCAAGTGCCTCTTCGGTTTCTCGTCTGTTGGTGGGTGTTCTTGGCTGTTTCGGATCTTGGATGGATGGGGAATCCATGGGAGCAGGTGATGAGAGCAAGACAGGGACATCAGCACCCTCTCTTGGAAATGATAGACTAAAGTCTTTAATGGGAATCTCTCTGATGCTTCTCATCTCCCAAGCCAAATTTCTTGATCTGTTTCTCTTTTCTTTTCTTTTTTTGGTTGGGTTTCTATTCTTGATGGGAGCATGTTGTTAGTTCGCGGTCGGCGCTGGGATTTGATTGGCTGCCGATGATGCATAAACAATGCACGCATTATCGGATTGTTCCATGACGATCTAACAAATATTGTCACTACCACTGAGGCAGCTTTAGATTTTCGTTTATTCGGCGCGTTCATGGTGACCCGTGACCGGTAAATTTTGGTAGGAGTTTTATTTGTCTTACGTCTTTACCTGAATGATCTGTGGATTGGGGCAAATTGCCGATGATGGTGTTAAATATACTTTGAGCGCTTCGCCCTGAGATGAGCTTACCAGCTGAGGCATTTGCTTCCAATGCATCGTCAACACCGATCGGATTTTTGTGTGGAAATTTCTCTGGAACTCTTCTTTATATACGAAATAGCTGCGATCTATATTCTCTGTATTTGATTTGGACCTAATTAAATCATCACAATTTTTGTTGGGAGCTAGCACAGGTACGATCGGCGCATTGAAATACTAGCTGCCTACTTAAAGTGAAAGGAGGACACAGGGAACTCCTTAACGCGAAACCAAACTCTCCAGCAATTGGCTGCAATTTAGACTGAAGTACTGCATATGTAAAAATGGTTGCCTGTTGATTCATTTTTTTTTGTCAAATTGAATTAAAGTAGTTTTGCAGGGTGTTATTGGTCAGCTAGTCTGTTCTTCATATTTTAATTTGGTAAACTTACTTTTAAACAATATGCAGCCAAATTGCCAATATGCTTAGATTCAATGGAATTCGATGCTGCTGGAATGTTTAGGGCATATAATCAATTGGTATTTTAGAGTTGCTTTAAAAGTTCGAGGCATGTTATGTTCCTGGGAGCAGTTCTTGATTGAATAACGTGTTAGGGCTAAGCTGAATTTTATCATTGCTGCGATGTCTTGCTGGGAGCAGTTCTTGAGATGTCTTGCTCTGTTTGTTCATTTGTTCATTACTGATGCTCAGATTGTTGAAACATGTCAATCCATTCCAATTTCAAGCTGCTCAGATTTTTGAAACTTACTATTTCATTCCAATTCCAATCTGCTAGGATCCTTGAAACATTAAATGGGGGATGTTGTTATTGCACTCTCTGTAATACAAGATGTTGTTATGCAATTGATCAGTTGTTAATATGATCTTTGGTATATCTATATGTTTGATTTTGTAGATCTTTGAGCTTTGAAAAACGAAGAAATTTGTAAATTTAAAATTTTTATGGGAGAGAGCTGGAAAGACGCAAAAGGTTGCTTTCACCTCGACGCAAAAGGTAACTTCGAATACCCATTCCGAAATTTCTGGATCCGCCACTGGCGTTAAGTGCCAGTGTGCAAGTAAAACCTTATATGTGTGTGTACGCACGCTAATTATACACATGACCGTTATTTTTCACCATGTTTTGTCTCTGCTGGGTTAAATTTCCCCCATCTGATGTTTACTGATAACAGCTTTGTTGCTTAGATAATTTGGCGATGCGGTTCATTATAGTAGAAATTGGCATGCTTCCTTATCTGTTGCATAATTTCACCACAAAACACAAACGGAGTTGGTACGCAAATTCCAAGTGGAACGTGAAGACAGCTGCCATGGCAGTACATGAGACGCATCTGATTTTTTGTTGTTGTTGCAACAGTCCTACTCAAGACAATTGATTTTGAGATGGGACTTTGAACAGCGTTCATTGATCGAGATGGACTTTGAATAGCGTTCATTGAGAATTTTGAGACTGCACATTTTCTGGACTTGAGCTGAACTAGATCTGCCCTTGGTAATTCTTAAGGCTGCATGTATTAAAATAGGTACTGTTTATTTAATATTTGCTGCACTAAGCTAGTTACTAACAACAAATATTTATCGTCGCAGAGATAAGAATCAGTGGCAGACTCATGATCAAAATTTATAGGAGGTTAATAGCACTTACTTACCAGTTTATTGAATGCCGAGCTGTCAGCCTGTGGTAGCCTGTCGCATTGCCAGTGAGAGATAGATAGCCTACGATACAAATAAGACCTGTTATCATGTGAACAGTTCTGCAAGGAACAGACAAAGCCAAAGTTAGTTCATAATTGCCATGAACTAGTTTATACAAGCATATTATAAGTAACCTGGTCGGAGAAAAGACTTATGATAGTGAAGTGGTCTGCAGTGTGATGGATCCTACCAAATCCACCAAAGAGTCTAGCGTTCGAGTCTAAGACCACTTGAAAGAAAAACAGCAGATATTATCAGCACCCAACACATTCAGATTTCATACCGCTTTCATACATTTGCATGATGCGCAAGATACATATGTGTAGGACCGGATCGACAATAGAGGAGGGCGAATGGTGCCTTAAAAATTTTCCTAAGTATTCACGTATTCTTTACTCCAATAACTACAAAGCTATAAAGATTATGATAGCAATCCCACTGAAGAACCAGAGATCCTTAGAGCTGAGCCAAAAACAATCATAAAAACAACGTAATCGATTTCGACTACGTGGTCAGAAGTCCTACAAAGCTGAGCGCAACCAGCTGGAAAACAATGTGGTCGGAATTCGATTATGTGTTCGATGACCAGAGAGTGGTCGAAAACCAATGAGTTTTCAAAGAAATCTTGTACAGCCGATTTTGAGAACTTTTCACCTTCATCAACAAATCTCTGTTCTTGTCGTACACTCGCAAGAACTCATCCTGCAGCACCACCCTGCATCCTCTTTCTGTCATCTGCCCGAGACTAAGTATGTTATTGCATAGACTTGTTATATAATAAATGCATGTCAACAACTTCTTATCTCCGTTCTTGCATTGCAATATCATCGTCCCTGTGCCCTTTATCTCCACCGTGGAGCCAACGCCAAACTTGACCTTGCCCCAAACCTTGTCGTTGAGCTTATAAAACATGGAGCAATCTCTCATCATGTGGTCGCTTGCTCTATTATCCAAGTAGCACTGATCCGTGTAATTGTGGTTTCCTTCCTTTGTGCATAGTTTTGGAACTACGTTTGTCCTCATTGAGTGTCACCATGACCGGTTCCTTTTCAACATATGAGGAGAGAAGTACTAGCATTTCGTCATCTTCTTCGTCTTTGACGAGGTTCACCTCCCCATCCTTCTTCTTGCTTCTGTAATCCGAAGCATAGTGCCCAAACTCGTTACAGTTGAAACACTTTATGGAACCTCTGAATTCTGCGCCTATATGTATATATCTGCGTTAAGTGCCAGTGTGCAAGTAAAACTTTATATGTGTGTGTACGCACGCTAATTATACATATGACCGTTATTTTTCACCATGTTTCGTCTCTGCTGGGTTAAATTTCCCCCATCTGATGTTTACTGATAACAGCTTTGTTGCTTAGATAATTTGGCGATGCGGTTCATTATAGTAGAAATTGGCCTGCTCCCTTATCTGCTGCATAATTTCACAACAAAACACAAACGGAGTTGGTACGCAAATTCCAAGTGGAACGTGAAGACAGCTGCCATGGCAGTACATGAGACGCATCTGATTTTTTTGTTGTTGCAACAGTCCTACTCAAGACAGTTGATTTTGAGATGGACTTTGAACAGCGTTCATTGATTGAGATGGACTTTGAATAGCATTCATTGAGAATTTTGAGACTGCACATTTTCTGGACTTGAGCTGAACTACGATCTGCCATTGGTAATTCTTATGGCTGCATGTATTGAAATAGGTACTGTTTATTTGATATTTGCTGCACTAAGCTAGTTACTAACAACAAATATTTATGGTCACAGAGATAAGAATCAGTGGCAGATTCATGATCAAAATTTATAGGAGGTTAGTAGCACTTACTTACCAGTTTATCGAATGCCGAGCTGTCGGCCTGTGATAGCCTGTCGCATTGCCAGTGAGAGATAGATAGCCTGCAAGGAACATACAAAGCCGAAGTTAGTTCAGAATTGCCATGAACTAGTTTACACAAGCATACTATAAGTAACCTGGTCAGAGAAAAGACTTACGGCAGTGAAGTGGTCTGCAGTGTGATGGATCCTACCAAATCCACCAAAGAGTCCAGCGTCCGAGTCTAAGACCACCTGAAAGAAAAACAGAAGATATTATCAGCACCCAACACATTCATATTTCATACCCCTTTCATACATTTGCATGATGCGCAAGATACATATGTGTAGGACCAGATAGACAACAGAGGAGGGCGAATGGTGTCTTAAAAAAGTTTCCTAAGTATTCACGTATTCTTTACTCCAATAACTACAAAGCTATAAAGATTATGATAGTAATCCCACTGAAAAACCAGAGATCCTTAGAGCTGAGCCAAAAACAATCATAAAACAACGTAATCGATTTCGACTACGTGGTCAGAAGTCCTACGAAGCTAAGCGCAACCAGTTGAAAAACAACATGGTCGGAATTTGACTATGTGGTCGATGACCAGAGAGTGGTGAAAAACCAATGAATTTTCAAAGAAATCTTGTACAGCCGATTTTGAGATATTTTCACCTTCATCAACATATCTCTGTTCTTGTCATACACTCGCAAGAATTCATCCTGTAGCACCACCCTGCATCCTCTTTCTGTCATCTGCCCGAGACTAAATATGTTATTGCATAGACTTGTTATATAATAAATGCCTGTCAACAACTTCTTATCTCCATTCTTGTATCGCAATATCATCGTCCCTGTGCCCTTTATCTCCACCGTGGAGCCGTCGCCAAACTTGACCTTGCCCCAAACCTTGTTGTTGAGCTTATAAAACATGGAGCGATTTCTCATCATATGGTTGCTTGCTCTATTATCCAAGTACCACTGATCCGTGTAATTGTGGTTTCCTTCCTTTGTGCATAATTTTGGAACTACGTTGTCCTCATTGAGTGTCACCATGACCGACTCCTTTTCAACATATGAGGAGAGAAGTACTAGCATTTCGTCATCTTCTTCGTCTTTGACGAGGTTTACCTCCCCGTTCTTTTTCTTGCTTCTGTAATCCGAAGCATAGTGTCCAAACTCATTACAGTTGAAACACTTTATATATCTATGACGTCCTGACGCGTAGTGCCTGTATTCGCCACATTCAAAGCACTTGACATGTGACTTATCTCGGGATCTCTCACAACCGTCTTGCCTAGCCTTGTCTCTACGGTCACCCCTGCCACGGCCACTCTGATTGCCTCGACTATGCCACCTCCTACGGTTGTTTAATGAGCCATGGCCGTCTATCAGATCTCCCTTTACTAGCAACGCCTGCTCATTATGAGATTCTTGCTTGTTACGTGACTGAAACCTCTTCAGTAACTCCTCATGCGCCTTGAGAGAGCCGGTGATCTCCTTTATCTTTTTCTTATCTAGGTCAGGGGAGTACATAAGTGTTGTGGCAATAGATATGTACTTCTCCATAAGCATGCATAAGTATTTCTTCACCACCATAGATTTCATCTTGTCGCCAAGAAAGTTAATTTAATTATACAACGAACTCAGCTTGCCGGTGAACTCATCCATCGATTGGTCTTTCCCATCTTTAGGTTTTCGAACTCGCTCCGTAAATTCTGGAGCCGCACCTCCTTGACATGATTAATGCCCTCGTGCATTGTTTGAAGCGTCTCCCATGCCTCCTGTGCCGTCTCCTTGCCGATGCATCATCGCATCTGGCACCGCTTGGTAGATGATGGGCAAATCTGTCTGGTCCACCTTGTCATCCATCTCCTTGTTCTTCCCATTCGAATCGACTGCACCCTAGACTCCCTGGGCGCGTATGTTTGCCTTCATCTTCATTGCCCACACTGAGTAATTATCAGTTGTCACTAGAGGGTACTAGAGGGAGATTTGCCCACCCTGAGCCTTTTTCTTATCGCCTATGATCTTCAAAACCAAAGTCAACTAGTTCTGCCACCACTTGTTGCAGTCCTTACTGATCTTTCTCAGGATCTCTACGACCACCTTCAAGTCGCTATGACCATCTCCTGCAGCCGTACAACTACGTTGAAGAGGCTACGACCACCTCCTGAGTCGTTACGACCGCTCCACTAGTTCTCCGACCACGCTAACAGTCATTACGACGACGTTGTGGCCTCTCCGATCATGCATCACTGCTCCGACCTCGTAGTCGTAAACTTCAGCTGAAGTTACGACCATGTTTACCACTGCTGCGCTGCACTTCCTTCGACCATGGTCGATCACCATAGTCATAATCCGATTATGACCACGTTGTGATACGGTCGACCACGTATGTGGCTCTGTTGACTGCTGTTGTCGTAATGCTTACAACCATGTTAGCTGCTTCACGACCGTGGTCGTAACTCCTTTATGACCACGTCTTCCCGCTGTGGTCGCTTATGACCACATCTTCTCGCTCTGTGACCATGGTTGTAACTCGTTTACGACCACTTCTGTTTCTCCTGTGAACTTGGTCGTAACTTATTTACGACCACGTCTTCAGCACCTGCAGATACCTCCGCTCATCGCCATGGTCGTAAATCCGTTTATGACCACGTCTATGATCCTCTGCTTGTTGTGGTCGTAAGTCGTTTACGACCATGTCTGCGAACACATGATGAACTTGGTAGACTTCCAGAGCTAAACCACTCTTTTCTTCTTTATTTTTCTCTCTCAATCACACTGATCGCTGCGATCACCCTGATCGTTCTATCTCTTTCTCTTGCCTCTCGATCACACCGATCGCATTGACTTCTCTCTTACTCTCCCCCATTACATGGCTTTGCCTTTTATATCTCGCTCTATGACTTCGTCTCAGAGGCAACTACGACTCTGAGATAGACTCGAACACGACTACGACACGGACTCGTACACGACTCTGACCACTTGTAAACGATTACGACTTCCGACTCTGTTACGACTACAACTTCTAAACTGAAAACAAGATTGGAAATTCTAACACCTCCAACTTCAGTCCCGAATCTAATCCTTATTTCCAATTTCAGTAGTAACTGTATTGACAATTTGTTCGTGCTAGTTTTCGTCCGAAGCGTTGCGTGAAGAAACAATGCCAGGGTGCTAGCATCTGTTCTTGCCAGGCTCTATCTTGAGAAGAAGAGGAGGTACAACATAACTATATTTCTTGAGATGAACTAAAATGCTACTCCATTCCTCTGTTTCTGATCTTAATTTTGACGACATTCACACATACATATGCTTGGGGTAGGGGGCGCCAGCCCCATTGACCCCTGGTGGGTCCGCCACCGGTAAGAATGGATGATTTGACAATGGCAGCCAATATTTGACAAATAGTACTAGGTAGGTACATGGCATAAACTCCCCTAAATTGCAAAGCTTACAGTAATTTAACAAAATCTGGCACTAGCTACAGCCCGTTCTGGGATCAATTTGACTATTCACTCTTGTCATCTTCAAACTCCATCTCGATGAACATCTAAAAAAAACCATCACGGCGAAGCATTTGGTAATGTACTAACGAGGCCTGCGAGTTACAGACCGAGAAGGCAGAAAGCCTTCGCAGTCAAAATAAGCGCCAGCCTGTATTCCAGCCCACGTTGCATTGGCCGGCCCACGAAACAGAGGCCACCAGCCCACCCAGCACGCCTCCCGACTTTTATTGCTGCCTAGTGCCTCCCCTTCGCCGTCTGGTGTCTCGTCCGTCTCCACTCTCCGATTCCATTCGACTCGACTCCCTCCGCTTCGACACCGCCACCCCTGGCCCCTCGCCGCGGCGCTTGACAAACCCTAGGACCCTCTAGAGCCATCACGAAACCCCGTGTGAGCTAGGGCCCCCGCCTCCCCGTCCCGCACGCGGCGATGCCACTCTTCATGTCCGACGAGGAGCTCCGGCTCCTCGGAGGCGACGTAGCCGCCGTCGCCGAGCGAGCGGACGCCACCATCCGCGAGCTCCGGCAGCAGGTGGACACCGTCCGCGCCGAGGCGGACGCCGCCGCCATCGCGGCCGAGCAGACCTGCGCCCTCCTCGAGCAGCGCTTCGCCGCCCTCTCCGCCGAGGTCGATCGCTCCCAGGCCGAGTTCACCGAGCTAGCCGCCGCCTCCGAGCGCCGCGCCGCCGAGCTCGCCACCTCACAGGCCGAGATACACCAGCTCCGCATCCAAGCCGTACGAACCCTAGATTTTCGGTCGACTGATCAGTTTGTTTGGTTTAGCTTGGTGCATTGATCACTCGGTGTCGCTTATGGTGCAGATTGCAAAGGATGGCGAGGTTGAGCGGCTCAAAGTAGAAATCTCGGAGCTGCACAAGTCCAAGAGTCAGTCTCTGGAGCTGATTGAGCAGAGGGATGCAGAGATAAGGGAGAAGGATAGCATCATCCAGAGTTACCACGATAAGATAGTGAGCTCCACTGATCACTTCATACTTCTACTTCTAGCAATATACAGCAATCTGCAAATTGGCCGTCCATATGCAGAGCGAGTTGAGAGTGTAGGTTCACCTGAACAAGTTGTTGCTCAGTGCAACAAAATATGGCAGTGCTTGCAAATTGTATATTATTGATGTGCAGAGAATGCAGAGATTATAGGATGGTTAAGGACTCAAGTAGCTTGTAGCACCTTATGATAGGATTGTTGGTTGCTCATAGAGTTTTTGTTATCAATATGCAACTCTAGGTTGGTTTCAGTAGCTTGTTGCAGTGGCAGAACTTGATCAAAAATCAAGAGGGGGCTGCCTATAGAGATGGAACATCAACATTGGAAAACTAGGCTTTGGACTTACAAAATGATAAAATATAAAAGGGCAAACGTAGTAGTTTTTTTAACCATAGAAAGCACTACCTTCTCAACTATACATTTAGAGATACCAAAACAAATGTAGGGGCTGCTGCCCATGTTCGCCTGCTTGAAGCTCCGCCTTGGCTTGTTGGGCTTTAGAACAGAATTCAATATAGCTTGCAAAAGAGCCACACAATTTAGTTTCTTCATTTTGCTTACTACAAGTTAGAAGTCAGAGTGGCATATTTATACATATTAAAATGGATATGCAACTGCATCTTGCATAAAAATTTGCTGGCTTTTGCCACTATTTTTTTTGCTGGAAGAACTTCTTTGAATGGATGGATCACCTTTTGTTTATTAGTTATTATTTCCTGTTACTCCTACTAGCTGGTCAAGAGTAGGCCAGTCATAGCTCTTGTTTTTTTGGGTGTGTGTGTGTGTGTGTGTTGGGGTGGGGGGCATACCACACCATGCTTAAGAGATTCCCAACCAATTGATCATCGAAGATGTTGGTTCAACTAAACAGTCATTCATTTTATTGATCAGTTACCCTACTGGCCATCCCCTTGGCAGCCATGTCTGTCCAAAGGTCATATTTGCATTTATATGTAATAAATTCGATTTTACTTTTTTTAATCTAAATTTGATTTCGACTTGATTTGCAAATTATACATTTATATCTGTATCCACCATATATTCTTTCATTTGGTTACTAGGTGCAAATTTTAGTTTTATTTATGACACTGATTATCTTTGTAAGTACTGATGGGATACTTCTACTGTAAGTTTTCTTCTAATACAATTTATTTTTAATAAATTGATCTGTGTTTGGTCTTAATGGTTTTTGTTTTCTAGGCATTATTTAGTTGAAGCTGATACCATGCCTCAGTAAATGAAAAATAAGATATCATGCATCATCATGACATGTAGACTTGATGTTGTTTTTTGACATACTTAAAAGTTACTGCTTTGTACTAGTGTTCTGATCTTTTAACTTCATATATGCTATTTTAACTTTTCATGAACTATCCTACTGTGCAAAGTGATTCAAGGATATACAATTATATTTCATATCTTACATGTTGGAGTCAACTTGGACCAAAGCATATGCAAGAGTTCTTCCACGTTGTTGGACCTTTAGTTTCTTACTCTTTTTTCCTTGAATAATCTATATGTAGTTTGTCTGTTGAAAATTTTTGATTATGGCTGCCTACTTGCCTGGTTAATGTGTTAGTGTTTATACTGTACTTTATGGACAATTTGAAGAACTTGTGTCATGTGTGATCTGTGATGTGTTATTTCTGGTTTGCGGTGTGGATGTGCCTGTAACATTACAATTATATCATTTATTAGCCTCCACAATCATTGTGTTCTCAATGCACTCCAGTGAATTAAGCCTTCAGAGTTTAACAGATTTGATATTTTAGTACCCCTTTATCTTGGAAAGATGATTATCTGTTTTGCATTTTGCGGCATAAATTAACTGGATGTACTGAATTTATCCTTTTTTCAGGTAAATCTGGCAGACTCTTCTGCTGGTAAAGAGGCTAGGATACAAGAGGTTGAGGCTAAGTTAACTCATTGTCAGGCCACATGTAACCGCATTGCACAGGTATGCCGTATGCGTATACAAAAGTTTAGTAATGTTCAGATGCAAGATTCTTATACAACGTTCTATCAAGCCTTATGAATTCTATACAGTTTGTTTTGCATAACTCACCACCTCCCTGTTCTCTTTGGTTTAGCAATTCTGTCCTAAGATTGGGCAAGATTCTGTCCTAAGATTAAGCCTTGCCCATATGTTTACATTGAGCAACTGTTGGTTCAATTTAGTTTGACTTTTCTTATCAGGAGAAGGAGCTACTGGAAAAGCATAATCTCTGGCTTGACGAGGAACTGAAAGCAAAGGTTAAGAACTTTTCTGAATTAAGGAAAGCAAATATGGATGAGGAGGCTAGGATGTCAGCCAAGATTGTAGAGGTGAGTTTTTTATTTGATTCTTGATGTGATAATGATGGAAATAGAAAAATCAACCTGATTTTTTTTGGGTTTCAGCTTGAAAGAGAGACTTCTGAATCTTCAAGTTCCTTGAGGCGAAGCAAAGAACGGATTTCTGAACTGGAGCAAAGGGTATCCTATATGGAAAAGGTAAAACTCCAGACTGATGATTATGATATTGATGTCATTATCTAATTTTTGCTATTTTGCCTTTTGATGAATGAAGGAGTTGTGCTCAACAAAGGATGATGCAGCTGGTAATGAACAACGCCTTGGTGCTGAGCTTTCAACTGTATGGTTTGCCCCCTCTTTAACCACCCTTTGTCTATTGCCCTATTTTATGAGCAGGTTTGTGGCACTTGACTAGTTGACCAGGTCATAATTATCCTAGACATTTCGAAATTGCAAAGATCATCTAATAATCACTGGTCTGAATGTTTCGAGCATTTGGAATTTATGTACCACTTCCACACTGGATTATAGTTTCATTTTGGTGTGTGGCGCATAGTATTAGTGTTGAAGGGCATATTAACTGTATGTCTATTAATTGCTCTAGTAAGAAACTCAGCCAGATGGAAACTGTGTAAGCCTATTGAATGTTGCTGTAGATTGTGTTGGAGCATGGTTGCGAATAGCATGTTAAGGGCATGTGTGGTGCACTGCATAATGTTAGCTTGTCTATTATCTGTTATGCCATCATATCTATTTGGTTTGATGGAGGCCATTTGTCTTCAAGTTGCACTTGGGGTTAGACCCATGAAAGTTGCGCAATTTTTTGAAAAACAATCTTAACTCTTGGTTGGCTTATCTAGTTCCATCTATTATTGTTCTACCTTGGCACGCCTTGTCTAGCTAAATATATTTGGGATACTTGTGGAAGTGTTTTGGTGAGACTTTTAGCACAACTTGATTGTTAATATCTAATTCCTCTACTTGATTAAGACTCATTCTGGATAGTTGATGCCTTCTTTTGTTTTTCTATCCAGCTTCTAAACCTCTGTAACTTTCATATCTGGTATCAAGGATGTAATATTGTTTTACTTGGGATGTACCGCTGTTCATCTCTGACAATAGCTTTTGATTCACTTTCCCATAAAAGGTCATGAAACTTGTTGAACTTCACAAAGAAAGTTCTGAGGAATGGTCAAAGAAGGCTGGGGAACTTGAAGGTGTTATTAAAGCATTGGAGGTAATGCCTTTGCTTATATTTCATGTCTGAATGTTTTTTGTCTTAGAAAAAACTCATGCTCAATTCTTTGTGCAAATCAGACACATTTGACTCAGGTTGAAGATGAATACAAGGAAAAGCTCGAGAAGGAGACCTTAGCCAAGAGGGACCATGAAAAGGTATATTTGTAGATTAAATTTGATACTTCATATAACCCAGTAGATCTTGTGAGCATGGTTGTCACGGCGTAATTGGCGACCATAGCGCCTAGGAGGCGCCGGGACGCCATGCGACACCAAGGCGAAGGCACGACGACGCTATACATACATGCGTACATATGAACCCCGTCTTCTCACTCTTCCAACTCTCCCGCTGTCCCCCCCACCATATAATCCTATCTCCTCTCTCTATCCTGAGTCCTGACTTTCCCGCTGTCTCCCGACCGGCTCGTCTCTCTCCTGAGTCCGACTCCCCTCCCTGGCGCTGATCTCCCGCTCTCCCCGGCGCCTCCTCCCCGCTGCCTCCCCTCCCTTCCCCTCGGCGCCGGGAGGATGCTAGAGAGGGAAGCCGGCAGTGGGAGTAGGCTGGAGATCGGCGTCGGCGGCAAGTGCAGGCTAGGCGAATAGCCTCGGCGTCCCCCTCCGGCCGCCAGGATGCCTTGGCGTCGCCTAGGCGACGTTGTGACAACCATGCTTCTGAGTGAATCCTAACTGAACTTTTGGTTTTGGATCTAATTCTGTTCTATATTTTTTTTCTGCAGGAGGCTGCTGACTTAAAGCAGAAGCTTGAAAAGTGTGAATCTGATCTGGAGAATATAAGGAAGTCTAGTGAATTGAGCCTCATTCCATTGACTAGCATGGCAGCGGATTCTGCTGATTTGGCACACACACCAATGAAAGAAATGTATGATTTCTAAAACTCACTGTCATTTTTGTCTAGTGAGACCATTCATGCTTGCATCGTAACTGGAATTGTCAGTCTTTCCCTTTTCTGTTCAAAGCATTTCGATTAAAGTGTTTTTTCCTCATTGACACTCATCCTATTGGATGGCATTACCTTGTGTTTCTGCCAGATCCTTCTAAATGGCCATATCTAGTGCACCCCCTCCCTCCCCCCTCTCCTCACACCCACCCACCTAAAGGTGCAATTATGCTAACCCTTTTAATCCATATATCAAGTTAACGTGAAAAATTCCAAAAATGGTGTTGTTTGTTACAATACCATATAAAATCGCAAATCAAAGCTCAATTGGTGCTAAGAAAAATAAAATTTGAAATATTTGGCAAATCATAAATGAAAGGAAAATGAATGGAATGAATCAAAATGATTGCTTTCACTTTTGTTTCTCTTTTTAGACTTCACACTTGTTTTCTATTTTGCAGGATGCTTTCTGACTCTGTAAATCAAAATGACCTGATGATGGTTCCGAAAGTACCTAGTGGTGTTTCTGGAACAGCATTAGCTGCTGCTCTTCTTCGTGATGGTTGGAGTGTATGTTGCTTCTGCTCATTAATTTGTGTTCACTGTTTTCACATCTCAAATGTTGCTTGATAGCACTCATTGCATTATCAGCTTGCTAAGATCTATGAGAAATATCAAGAAGCTACTGATGCTTTACGTCACGAGAGGTGGGGAAGGAGACATGCAGAAGCAGTTCTCGAAAGGGTACATTATTGTGCTTGTCACTATCTTTGAATTTGATCCTATCCATAGTCCATCATGGTTTTACCCAAATGTGATATCTGACACTTGGTATTCTATATGCAATCATCACAGCAAAGCAATACCTTGATTCAGTACGTTACAACTAGTTGCATAATTGCATATGTTTGAGAAGCGTGCCTCATTGTTATTCAACTGTCATTATTATTTCCAGTGAGATCACAAACTGTGGATTCACTGTGTATATTATATATCAGTGCAACATTAAAAGAATGTCAATGGAGGACATGCACATTGTACATTTATTTTTGTTGTTAGTCCTCATGGGAATTTGGAAGAGGTATTTTATTATTATTTAACGAGCAGATTAGCCCCTTTTCTCCAAAGTTCCATTGTGAACAAGTAGGCCTAGATTACTGTGGATTAGCCTTCTATTTTTTTGACATTACTATGGAACATCCTTATTTTCAATGGTCAAAAATCTCTATTTACAATACAAAGCTACGAGTTAGTACCAGGTGGAAGCAACTGTTCTGTATATTGGTCCGTGAGATATGCATGAACTGTGCCAGTGTTTCATGAATGTACCCTTTCATAGAAGGAAACTTGGTTAAATAAAAACTTTTTTTGGCACTAAACACTGAACTATTTGTGTGTTTTATTTTTGTGTTGACCATCATACGATTCTGCCTGATAGTTTTGACTGAAATGTCAATTTGTTTTTGTACTTTGGATGTGGCTTTGATAGCCACAGCATTGAGTTTCATTCCAGTGCATGCTCTTAGCGTTATGGTTTTGAAAGTTGCTCTGTAAGCCTTGAAAGAATTATGATTTTTCCATCAAACTTTTACCTTTGTTGTAACTGCAAAGTGCACGTCACCATTCTTTTATTGCGTATATTTTGCTCCTTAGTGTTTGTCTAACTCATGAAACAGTAATGAATAAATTCAGAATAGCTTTAGAAAAAAATAATAAAGTCAAAAATAGATGTTTCCAAATAGATGATGTTTAAGACATTGACATGGTCTTCAATACAAACCTTTGACCTGTACTTTTTCAATTATATACTAATGAAAATATGAAAAATATACTCATATGGAAGTACTTAGTATTAAATAATATATTATGTTTTGGATATCGAGACGGTCCAATTTGACCATCACTTTTGTATTAATCTGTTAGTAAAAAACTTGTAATTACTGTATTATGAAAATATGTTTCACGCCAAATTTGATAGTATCGATTTCACATAACCAATCTAAATAGCCTTTGATACATCAATGGTCAAAGTTTGAGATGTTGGACTGCACATTTTAAACATCATTTGCTTTTGAACAGAGTGGGTACTTTTGATGATGAATATACAAATATCAATCCCATGTGAAATAAAATATTTTTTGTATGTTAGTACTCAATGTTTTCAAAATTTTGACTTCCATGCATTCTAAGACTACATCTGTGTCAAAACAGAGGGAGTTTTTCTCCTTCCAACATTTTCCCTTTTCCTACATAAAGTGCATAAAACATTACACATGTAGTCATGTGACTCATGTACCATATAGAAGAAAACGGGAGGGGAGATCCCTACCTAGATATCATATTTCTCAAGTAAAGGCCGGACTTACAAACAAGTTGGATAGAGGTGCAAGAAACTCCTGTTCTAGTACAGAGCTTTAACTCAGCATCTTCCTCCACTTGTGGTCACAAAAACAACCATTAGCCTTTTACTCCTAAAAAGTAACCTGTATAGTAACAGGAACAAACCATTAGCCTTTTATATTTTTCTTATTTTCTGATCATTTTTGGACTTGCTTTACATATTTAGTTACTTCTTTATTGGCAATTTTGACTAGCGGTAACAGCCAATGTGCTTTGCTGAATTAGAAAGCAGCAAATCTTAAATATACTAACTTTCGAGTGGTAAATAACCAAATTTTCCTTCTTTTGTACTACACCCTCTTTCTTTATTTGTGCCTGTTATTGGAGCATTATTGAATTATCTTTTGTACAACAGGTCTTACATGAAATTGAAGAGAAGGCTGAACTTATCTTAGATGAACGAGGTAATTTTGTAGGAAATGTTCTTAGCCCCTTATATTGATGCATTAGTTAAATATGTATTGCATTATGATATGATAGCACTGCAACAATGTTGTTTTGTGATACATGCACAGACATTTGGACTTAAACCTTTTTTCTTTGTATTTTTTTCTTACCTCAGCTGAGCATGAGAGGATGTCTGAAGCTTATGCTCTAATGGATCACAGATTGCAGCAGGCATTGTTGGAGCATGATAATTTTGAAAATACCATTAGGAATCTAAAGGTATGCAGGCATCACATGTTGTTAAGTTTCTTATAATGAGATTTTAACATTTTGAGTGTGTTCCAGTCGGAGTTGAAAAGGTGGGAACGTGATCATAGTATTACTCAGAAGGAAATCGACGACCTGCAAAAACAAGTGAGTCTTTTAGCACTAAATTGCCCTCTTTTATCTGTTCTTTTTATTTATTGAAATCTCAAAATAAAGCAATAATTATAGGGGGAAGTGTCCAGTGTTAACCTTCACTATCAGTGCTAACATGTCAATTATTACTTGGATTGCTGAGTGCAACATGATGGATAAGATCTAGAGCATCTTGAGGTGGTGGTAGCCCTCATAAATGATTTCTCTATTTGTGAGGGTGTTATTCACAAGTCACAAAATGTACATTCATGCGGCCCTGATGTTGCTCTAATCTGACTTATTCAAATGTTATCAATGAGGGGGGGGGGCTGGTTACTCCCTTACATATATATTAGATCGAGGAAATTATGCATCATTTGTGCCCTTTGTTTTGTGATGCTGCACATCCTTTTGCTAACTGTATGCTGTACCTTCTATTTTTTTTGTAGATCGTTGTTCTTTTAAAGGAATGTCAAGATATACAGCTTCGTTGTGGTTCTAGCCTTCCAAATGTGGGTCATGGTGTTCTTTCTACGAGCATAAGCAATGGCATGTCTAATGTTGAAAACAATATCCCTGAGCATGTAAGTCTCATTCTAATCATTGTAGGGCTTTGCATTTTACCCTCAATTTACATGCGATGCTATCTGATGGAACCACTCAATAATCCGTGGCAGATGACATTTAATGATATTGATGGGTTAGTTCAGCAAAATGTTCAACTTCGAAATAAAGTTCACTTGCTCTCTGCTGATCTTGACAAAAAGGGCATGGAACTCAGGGTATGTATGAGGTTTATCTTTTTATGGCGGTGAAAATTTATTTTGTTTATTCATGAATACCAGGCCATACTTTCCCCCCAATGAAACGATCAAACATATGTGCCTTGTGTGTCATTTTTAGGAGAGCTTCCAAATTGAGTTGAAGAGAATTACAGATGCTGCTGCATCCAGAGTTGAAAAAGTGATGAAGAAATCCGAAGAACAAGCAATAATGATTGAATCTCTTCATAGATCTGTATGTCATATATATTCTCCTCGCCTGGACATGGAAATTCTTTTGATTTAATAAGGGCCTGTTTGGCAACGGCTATGGCTTATGGCTTTTGGCTGAAAATTTTAAAATTTGGCTGTTTACGGTATAGATTACGGAGAGAGAGATACTCACTTACGATTTTAGATGGTACAGATGTTGGGCTTTTAACGTGTACATCATTTAACTTGTAGACCCCGTCTTGAGAAAATACTCTGTTTAAAAGTTAGATACTGTAACAAAAGCCAAAAGCCGCCAGCTTCGGAGGAAAAGAACAGGCCCATAGTGGATTACAAACTGCATGTGACATCAACCCTAATACAGTTGATTATTTCTGTAGGTGGCGATGTATAGGAAGCTGTGTGAAGAACAACAGAAGACTCGCTCTAATGTTGAACCCGTATCCAATAATTTGCAAGGTTCACTCTATTATTCTTATGATCTTTTATGTTCAGACTGTATGGTTAAATGTCTGTCATTTGTGTGGGGTGGCATGCATGTTACTGTTATGTTATGGTTTTCTTTTTGTTCTCTAGATGATGGCAGAAAGGACTTGATGGATCTATTTGAAGGATCACAGGTATTTTCTCAGTGATGCAGGTTATAAAGCCCATAGAATACCGTAGTTTTGATGAATGTTCTCATTGTAAACTCTATCTAATCTTGTCCAGGATGTCTCGAAGAAAGCTTATGAGCAAGTCTCTGAGCGGGCCAGAAGCCTCGATGAAGAGTTGACTAAGTTGAGGTGTTTTTTTTATGATTTTATCTGCTTTCATACATTGATTGCTGTATACAAATAGTAGTTATAGCTAAAAATCTTGAGAATATTTTTATTTTTTTCTATCATTGGACAAGAAGAGTGGTGATTAGGAAGCAATACAATAAGCTCTTAGTGGGTGGGTGGTCACAGCATATGCTACGTGGTTGCTTCCTGGAACTTATTTTTAGGCATTTTGGTTTACAGCTTGCGATGCATAATTTCGTCTTTGTAATTTTTGTGACATAAATATTTACTGTTTCCAAAAATTATTATGAAAAGCACTATGCGAAAGCTGCCTTTTATGGTTTTACCATATTTACTGGCCAACTGCGTCGAGGTTGGGTCCTTATAATTAAACATGTGCATGGAACTTTGAATGTACTGGATTCACACCAAATCAGGTACTGTTAAGTTTGCATATGCTTCCATTTCTAATTGCTGCTTATTTCATATCGTTTTAGATGGCCAACTTATCGAGGTTGATTATGTGCTACTCTCTTTGGTTTTACTTGGAATATTTGATCAATACTAATTAGTTATTATCATTCATTTAGGACTGAGCTTGTGTCTTTGCGATCTGAGCGTGATAAGGCAGTGCTTGAAGCTGATTTTGCTAAAGATCGGCTTAATGGATTTGCCGCAGAGCTTGAACATCAGGTTTCTTTTGTGTGTTGTAATGTTGTTTTCTTCATATTTCTGTTCCTCACACTGAAATGACGTCATGAATGCTTAGTTTCATAGGAGAAGACAACTCTGTTATATGCAGATATGCTTTACCCTAATTTAGTTCATACTCGTAAATACAGAGGAAGGAAGCTAATTCTGTTTCGCTCAGAAATGCGGAGCTGATGCATTTAATAGTTGATTACGAAAAAAGATTCCGAGAAAGTTCAGATTCTATGCAAGCTTTAGATGAAAACTCAAGGAAGCTCTCAATGGAGGTGTGTTGGATTTTATTACATCCCTCAAATAATTCTAAGACACTGAATCCTAACATGGTTTTCCAATATTCTAGGTATCTATTTTAAAGCATGAAAAAGAGATTTTAGTGAAGTCAGAGAAAAGAGCTTTGGACGAAGTTCATGATTTGACAGAGAGAGTGCATCGTCTGCAGGTTTTTTCTCACTGCCACATCTTGCAGTACTTTGAAATTTGAATCATGTGCCTTGTTAATTGTTATGTTTTATAGTTTTTTCCTACTTAGCTGCTGATATGATTGTGTTACCAAAAGGAGATGCAAATTTTGTTTTCCTACAATCATCCTTTATCCTTATGTTATCTACATTCTTAGTATGGAAAAGGAGAGACTGTCACTGTATAACAACTAATCTCATATACGGACAACTTGACATAGCTCTTCCCACTATTTGATGTTACAAATTTGTGTGGTCCACTCTTGTATGAACAAGAAAGTTATTTTAGCTATCTGAGTTAATTTGCGATCCCAAGAAATGTAAATAAGTTATATGTCTTCGAAACATTGAAATAACTTAATAACTTCTTTAATCAGACACGCAGAAACGTTTGACTGACTTGCAGCTATATAAGAAAATTCTAAGAGTTAGTTAGACATGTCTTTGGATCAAGGTTCCAAAACCGAACCGAAAAATCCCGATCGTCGGCGTGCGTAACGTAATCGGGCGTTACCGGAAAAACGGTCACAATTTGAAAATCAAAATTTGAATTTTGAGATATTTTGAAACCGTAACCGGAAAACCGCCAGTAACGGAAAACCGGAAAAAACCGCCAAAATTCGAAAAATCAAAAATTCATACCGCCGGTTTTGGTTACCGGTCTCCACCAGAAAACCGGTAACCGGCGGTTACCGGCCGGTAACCGCCGGGATTTTGAACCATGCTTTGGATGTATATTCATATATTTATTGTGGTCCAATAAGTGACCAAAGAGCTATGTAATCTGAGTTTTTATAATTGCCTCTTGCCTTTGTAAATAATATTTTTTCATTGTCTCTTCACTTTGTATTAAGCCAACACAATACTTGTCTTTTCTGGAAATTATATCTTTTACTACCTATAACTGATTATGAGGTGCTCTTGCTGCAAGTACGTTTTCAAGCACATAGCAGTTTTCAATGCATTTTGTTTGATTTCCTGTCATTTTTTTACCATTTTTTCTTCTTTATTGCAGGCCACCATTGACACAATACATACCACCGAGGAGGTTCAAGAGGTATGCTGTGTTAGATGAGTCATGGAAATGCTTGAAAATTGTGTACCTCTTTGTTAACCTGTGAACAATTTAGAATGCAAGGGCTATGGAAAGGAGAAATCAAGAGGAGTACATCAAGCGACTAGAAGTAAGATTCCTATTTTGGCAGCATCATGCTTTACTACTTTTGCATGATGTTTATTAACTTGCCTGTTCCTTTCTTGTGGTTTGCCAATTCTATTTTGGCTTTCGGTTGTCTGTGACTAAACAATTTGGTTCCCTGTTCTCACATTCATGCCTCATTTAACTACACAGAAGTAAACTTCCTTTACAACATTCAAAAATTTTCTGACAACATTCAAAAATATTCTGGAAATATTATGATTGTTAGGAAAAGCTTGAGGTATCTGACATGTTTTTTTTTTGGGTAATCTGTTTCTTTTAGGAAGGTATTGCTTGATTTATTCCTTGGATTCTACCCTTTTCTGGTTCTCTAAATTTAAATGGTTTTGTAGAGGGATTGGGCTGAACTTAAAAAGGAGCTTCAAGAGCAAAGGGATCATGTTCGCGTCCTGACACTTGATAAGAAAAATGCTTTTGACGGCTGCATGAAGCAGGTTGAGGATATGAGAAGAGAGCTACAGAGCTCATGGAAAGCTGCTTCTGATGCTGAATTGAGGGCTACTGTTGCAGAGGTTTGTTTAAGTAATTTTGTATCAAGATTGCAAGAGCATCATATGACTATTTTAACTTAATATTTTTTTGTAGGCAAAGTGTTCTGATTTGGAAGTGAAGCTCAAAACAAGAAAGGTAGGTACTAACAAGTCTAAAACCGTGATGTTGAAAACTTCATATGCAAAAAATTTGGTTATATTTAGCAAGGTTATTAAGGCGGTAAGGCGAGGCGAGGCGACCCACCCCCTTCACATCTTTTAAGCGATAAGGCGCGAGGCGAGGCGACGCCTTATGCACATCCTAAGGCGCTAATGCAGCAACTGAAATAAGCATATTAGCAGCAGTGCAGCACATATGTACCTTGTTGCTAATTCTTGAGCCCATGTAGCACCTATCCCCTTTCCATTGCTCTTCTACCATATAACATCTATTCCTCTTGCAAGTTTTAACATATAAATTATTATAAATATAATAGATATACATTGTATTTTAATTAATTAAGTAAATACGCATGGTGTTATAAACTTATAATATTACACTAACAAAGGCCCAAGCCCAACACTAGCAGCCTGACTCAAACCCTAGCATCGTCCGGGGAAACAAAAGGCAACAAAGAGACGCCGCCTCACAGCCCTATCTCACCGCCGCCTCCTCTCCCCCTATCTCATCCCTATCTCGCAGCGCGCCTCTCCCCTCATCGCTCCCCAACTGCTGCCGCTGCCTCCCCTCTCCTCCCATGAGATCCGCCGCCTCTTCTCTCCTCCTCCTCCTCTCCCCAATCCGCCGCCGCCGCCTCGCTTCCTCCCAAAGACGCACGCCGCCGCCTCTTGGAGACTCCGCCGAGGGGGAGGTCGGGCATACCTGGAGATGGAGGCCGCAGCAGGAGGGCGGAGGAGGTGGAGGCCGCATACCGGAGATGGAGGCCGCAGCAGATGGCCGCCGCGCGCTCGAGGATGGTGGCACCACGGGGTGGGGATGGAGGCGACGCTAGGTTCGCCCACGCCTTATGTGACAGTTCCCATCCTCATCCTATCTCTTTATACTTGCTTTGGGGTGTTTGGGCGTCCGCCCGCCGCCTTTTCGCTTTTCTTCAATCGATGCCATAGCGACGCCATGGGTTTGAGGCGACGCCATACACCCTCCTCACGGCAAGGCGACGCGACGCCATGCCCATCGCCGCCTTACCGCCTAAGCGCCGCTAAGTGATGCTTAGGCGACGCTTAATACGCATGATATTTAGTTTGCTATTGATAATCTTTGGCGGTTTCGGATTTGTCGTTAGTAAAATATCATAGCTTAGATAAATAGAACATTATCTGCTCATCTCGTGATCAAAGTGCAATTCTTCATAACACATAGTTACTAGTGAAATAGTGAACTGATGGACGATGCAGGAATATGGCACATTGCCCTTGCAAGGTTCAGTTCCTATAATGATAATTGTCTAAAATATATGGACACCGAAAGAACAAAATTTAGGTGTCATGTTATCGCGATATAGATTTGCAAGTCTATATCCAATATTGATGTCGTCTTTTGCATGGTAGATTGCCCCAAAGGGTCACTCAACCAAGGTTCCAAAATCGAACCTAAGAAATCCCGATCGGCGGCGATGCGACGGTAATCGCCGATTCTGGAAAAACCGGTCACAATTTGAAAATCAAAATTTGAATTTTGAGATGTTTTGAAACCGATCGAAAACCGCCCAGAATCGGAAAAACCAGCCGGTAACGGAAAACCGGAAAAACCGGTCAGAATTCGAAAATAAAAAATTGCTACCGGCCGGTTTTTTCGGTTATCGGTCGCCACCGGTAAAAACGGTAACCGGCCGGTAACCGCCGGGATTTTGAACCCTGCTCTGAACATTGTAAAAGTTCTCAGCAGTGATGTCTATATTTTTTCCTTCACAAATCAATCTCAAATTTGTTGTTTATTTTATCTAGTACCATTAAAAGCATGCACTATTCTTTACACTTTTCATTGTCTTTTCCTGTTTTCCGAGATTTGAGTACATTTTAAGTTAGGTCATATAAGCCTTCATCTGATTGTGCTGTTATTCTGTTAGATCATGTTTAGGGATGGTGGTCGTGACAACTCATCAGCAACTGAGGTGAGTTAGTTTTCTTTTGCTATCCTTTTATCCTTTTAATATTGTATCTATGCTCATCTTTACTATGTAAAAGGTCAACATGCTACATTTTTTTTAAAAACCCATATATTCGTATTTTTTTGGGTAGCACTGAATCTTGGCATCCGGAAATTATGGCTCCTATTGTCATATGCTCTTTTATGCAGCTTCTATTGGTGCAATTTGTGGATTATTTCAATTCTCAGTTGTTTGCCGTTCAGTTTATGCTTGCTGTTCCATCGTTCCCGCAGGAGAATGATGAGCTATTCCAGCTGAAAGAGGAGTTGGAAAAATACAAGGAAGAAGCACAAGCAAATAAAAGCTATATGGTCCAGGTGCCCCCAAACAACACCTTCTCTGTCTCAGTAAGGCAAAAGGCAGTGGAGGGCACCATACTTTACATGTTGGAGTAATCAAGGCGTTCTACCATGCAATATTTGCCATTAGCCACTTCCGTTAGTTTACCCGATGGGAGTGATGTGGCTTGTTTATTTTATCCAGGAAAAAGTGCCGTGTTAGATACATAAATATTTACATGGACTTGCAAAACAAAAAGATTATGATGGTTTTGGCACCCCATAAATGCAAAAGATTGCCTCTTCGCTGTTAGGGAGTAGCTATCCATGCTGCATGCAACTGGGACAACTTTGGTCCCCCAGTTGATTACCTTAGTCCTTAGTTCAGCATTTCTAGTCACCCTCGATAGGTTTGATCTTGTCTATGGATCTGGTTGGAGGTTGATTATGCATGTCAATATCTGCAATGTGAGATTCAAATTGCATACCAATGTGGTCACAAATAGGAGAGGTTCGACTGCAACAAAAATGGGAAGTAGGGGCTGCTGTGTGGTGATGAAAATGCCACGTAACAAAGTTTTTTTCTTCTCAGGAATGTGAGAATACTCTTGTATGCCATGGAGTCGCCTTTGTCACAAGCAGTTGTATTTCCATTAGAAAGATGGACATAAGGGCTTGATTGATCTGTTTTGTAGAATAGGAGAGCATGATGCATCGAAGTTCGAGTAGAGTGGCCTCTGCTGCAATTTTTCCTTCCAGTGTGCCTTATTTTACAAATCCATTTATTTCCTGACCCCTTTGAAGTCATATAACTTAAATTCTTGCACAGTACAAAGGAATTGCAAACTCAAATGAAGTTGCATTGAAGCAAATAGAATCTGCACATCAGGATTACAAATCTGAGGTACTAAAATAATTTATATTTTTCCAATGAAGCCTTGTGTACCTTTACTAGATGTGCACATGAATTTTCATATTTATTTTTAGTCTGAGATTGCCAAGAAAAGCTTGGAAGATGAGATTGCTATGTTGAGGAGCAAGTTGTCTGAAATGGAGAAGAGCTATGTGATGAAGTGTGAAGAAGCTGCCAGGGCAATTGAAGCTAAAGAGAAGGATGTTACTACTCTCATGAATGACATTTCGATTCTGAGAAATGAAGTTTCCCAGAAAGTGTAAGCATTTGGACACCCTATAAAGAGGCAGGAGAGGGTTTTCTTCTAGAGTTAATTGATACTATTTTTTTTGTTGTTCCTCTAACAGAGCACAGATTGAAAATTTAGAAATGGAATTGGCTTCCTCAAAGAGTGCTCTTGATGAGCAGTATAAGCGTTGGCGTAGCGCTCAAGACAATTACGAGCGACAGGTATATCTTCTTGGGCTATCAGTAAAATTACCCTATTTCCTCTTTTTTATTCATTAGTAAATTTAATTTGAGTATAGCAAACTAAATGTTTGTCCATAAGCAAACCTAGAAAAACTTTCTGATGTCCTTTTGCGCTATTGTGTTCGGCATGGAGGGTGGAGATTGTGGGGGGAGCCCCTATCATTCTGGGCTAACATGTTCTGAAAAATAGAGATTTTTCTATTGTTATTTGCCAATCAGCTGTCGATCATTGTATCATGAGGGCACTCTTAGGTTCCGCTATTTCATGCGTAAAGTGTAAGCGCTCACTAATGTAGTTATAGGAAACTCCTGAAACTTCCCAAAGAAAGTATGCTAGTTGTTTTTTTCTTTAAAATTAAACAAATATTCTCCTCAAGTAAATAAAAGATGATATATTGTGTTGCAAAAAAGTTTGTTTAAGATTGCTATCTCCATTCAATTTCCACTTGACATGAATTAGTGTCATATAGTGAATGGTTTGTAAGTCTCTGCATGTTTGTTATCTAAAACATTGTAACTGTTTTGTTTGGATACCACATAATAATAGAATATAGCTTCTGTGATCGAGTAGTTTTCATGAAAATACCATACCAATCTTGCTGCTTGCGGTGTTTATATGATACTATACTACATAAGTTAATGTTCAATCACCACTTGCAGGGATTTCAAGGAGTAATGTGTATTAAGTTGCTAAACCTTTGGATCCCTTTACATAAATAGTATCCCCTCCAATCACAAATACATGTTGTTTTGGACATAGTTGCACTCAAACTTTTGAAACTTTGACTATGAATATCTTTTTAAATATTTAAATTGGATACATGAAAAACATGTGTAGATTTATCTGGAAAAGTAGTGTCATAATATTATAATTTTATTGAGTTTTATAAATATAATACAATAGAAAGTAGTAGTTAAAGTTGTGTTTTGGAGACTGTGTCAATGTCCAAAATGACATGTATTTATGACTGGAGAGAGTAATGGCTAATCTATACCAAATAGTTCTTACCCTTGCTATCAAAGATCAAACTACAGGCTTGTACATGCTATGATAAGATCACTGAAACACATTAAGTTTACACGATTGATTCATCTTTTTTACCTTAATTTTACACTCTTATAACTTATGTACCCTGTGTCTATATACATAAGATTTTATACTTTCTGTATTCTTATGATGTGGCATCTATTTACATCTGTCTTCTGTAGGTTATCCTGCAATCTGAAACAATACAGGAGCTGACAAATACTTCTAAGCAACTATCTTCATTGCAGCAGGAAATCACAATGCTTCGTCAAACAGCAGATGCACAAAAGGCTGAAAATGTAAATTACACTGACGCTAACTTGTTTGAACATTCCTGTTATTTTATTTTGGGCTATAATTTTCCAGATTTTATATTCTTCGTGTCTTTGACAGGTCAAAAGGGGTGTTTGGTTTGTAGCCGAAGTTTTGCTATACTTAAGTTAGGCGAATTTGATTTTTTTTATGGTTAGCGTGTAGTTCGCGAGCCCAGTTGTGGTGTCTGACACTTCTGTAGTTCCTGCCCCACTCTTCATAGTCTCATGTTTTAGCCAAAAGCCTGAAAATTACTACAAGTGTTGGCCTGCGGCGACTGATTGGCTGCCGTGAAGTCTGGCTTGCCAAACACACTTTTGGAACTAAAAGTTGTGGCAGCTGGCAATGAACCAAATAGCCTAAAAAAGTTTCTTAAGATGTACTTGCCATCAACTCATTGGTCCAGCCTTTTGGTAGTTGGTAGCTGTTCTGGTAGTAGGAGGCTGGCTGCTGGTGAGTCTTCTAATGTTATTTTCCAGTTGTAGGAAATTCCTTGTGTTGAGAAAGAGGTGATTTGTATTTTATTCCTATAGGACTTCGAGCAGTGTGCTGCAAGGATTCCTAGACTAATCCTATTAGGATTAGGATTCCTAATCTCATCATTGCTCGTTGTGTAACTTATCCGCACTGCAATATTTTCAGGATGCTCTAAGAACATTTGGAGAACGCGAAAAGATAGAGCTGCTGAAAGAAAAGGATGAGGCCCTGCGGAAGTATAATGAGCTAGATGATCAGGTTTTTTAGCTTACAATTATTGTAATATAATTATTCTTAACTTTTTATTATTTAAGCAATTTTTCGTGTCATAATGTTTTTGTGTTTAAATCCTGCATGGTTTTAGCCCAAGTATACTGTTGTTTCCCATCTTTATGTTATGACTTACATTAGGAGATATTTAATTGATTATCGTTATTCTTGGTTTAGTATTGCGATTTAATGCTAGTGTTATACTGTTATATGCATTTTGATGATGTATTATCCTTGATCAAGCATGTTTTTTTGCAGTTCTTTTGGTTGCACTGTTGCTGACAAGTAAACAAGTTTTCTGGGGTGTTAGTGAATTTAGTTAAATTGTTCCATAGAGGTGGTACAAAAAATTAGTTACTTGGGTGGATACAAGAGTTGACTGCACTGTTGTCACGGCGTCGCCTAGGCGTCCCGGCGGCCGGAGGAGGACGCCGAGGCTGGTCGCCTTGCTCGATCCCGCCATTGACGCCGGTCTCCAGCGCGCGGGAGGGAGGCGGCGGGAGAGATCGGCACGGGGAGGAGGCCGAGGCGCGGGAGCCGGAGGCGGTGGGAGGAGGCGAGGGGAGGCGCGGCGGGAGAGGAGGCGACGCGGGCGGCGGCGGGAGAGGAAGCGGAGATGTCGGGAGAGACGGGAGAGAGAGACGGGGAGGCGGCGGCAGGAGAGGAGGCGACGGGGAGGCGGCGCGGGAGAGGAGGCGACGGGGAGGCGGCGGCGGGAGAGGAGGCGACGCGGAGGCGCGCGGAGATGTCGGGAGAGGAGGCGGAGAGACGGGAGAGAGAGAGACGGGAGAGGCGGAGTGGATGTTAGGAGAGACTGAGGGCTCGGGAGGAGTTTTATACGGGAGAGACAGAATGTATGAGACAGAATACATACGGGAGATACTACAGGATTGGGATTAGGCGCTCGCCTTGGCGTCGCCTGGACGTCGCCTAGGCGTCCAGGCGCATGTCACTCGCCGTGGTCGCCGATTCCGCCGTGACAACCATGGTTGACTGGTTTCATTTCGACGTTGTTTAATTAATTACACAATGGGTGTTGAACTTATGGAGGTTTAGAACTGCACTTTGGGATGCATGTCTTTTTTATATATTGGTATCCAAAACTTAGACATGAATATGTTTTATTTAGTCATAATGTTTAGATTTAGCAAGTTATTTGACCTGTCAACTGGGTGCTTCGCCACTAGGGAACATGCAATTTTTCAGAGAACTCTTTTAGGAACATGTATAAAAATTGTTGACATTTCAATTCTGAGAGAGAATATTTCTCCATCGAAATTTATACCATATTTTTAATTCATCTTTAAGAGAATACCATGTTAATCATGTGTCTTAGGCTCATAGGTCTAAAGCTGTTATGGTCAGGCAAATATATTCTAGTTATTTAATATTAAGTACATGCTTGTTAGACATTAACATACTCTTAAACCATTGCGAATATCATATGTGTATTCAAATTGGTATGCTTATTTTTAATTCATTTGCTAGACAAAGCTATGTTAATCTTGTGTTTTTTTGATCTAAAGATGTTAGTCTAATTAAAACCCTAACTTGAAATGGTTATTTGTGGTAGTCTAACTTGAAATGGTTAATTGGCGGTAGTCTGACTTGAAAATGTTATTGGCGGTAGTGAGTTAACATAAATAATTTTTGTTTTCTTCCTACTTCAACTAGGGATATCCTAGAATATGTGGGCACATGTTTGCCACCTTCTGCATCCACGGCTGTCCAACTTTTGTAAAGTGTCCTTCCATTGTTTTTGCGTATGTAGAGAATAAGTGATGATCAATTGGCACCAATAATCTCTTTGCTATTCTTTGTGTAATTAATGATGTTGAATTACTTTGGTGACATTTATTTCATGATTTCTTTTTTATGATGAGTGCAGAATAGAATTCTACACAATCAGCTAGAAGCTTTGCACATTCGATTAGCTGAGAAAGAGCGGAGTATTGCTGGGCTTTCATCGCAACACACCGGCTCACATGAAGAGAATGATTTACGTAGTGTCATCAGCTACCTTCGCAGATCAAAAGAAATAGTGAGTATAAGATTCAGTAGTTTTTTTGTATTACTCCTTTACTTATGGGGTGGTATTGATTCTGTTGATGATTTCAGGCTGAAACGGAGATATCGTTGCTTAAACAGGAGAAGTCACGGGTTCAGATAGAAGTATGTTATGCTTGCCCCTGTTGTATGCTTGTACTTGTTCAAAATGCTTTTGAAATTATAGTGCACATGGGCAATGAGTTGCACCGCTTAAACCACTGCAGAATATAATTCTGGATTTATGCATTTATCTTGTCGGTCATATATTAGAAACAGTTGTGGACGGTGACTAGGATTGCCACCTCCCACTGTCGCTGTATGCCAGAGACTAGGATTGCCACCTCCCACTGTCGCTGTATGCCAGACTTAGTTATTTTGTCATTTTGTTTTGCTCAATTCAGCCCATAAGACGATGACATGAACTATCCATACCTAAAAGTTTTTAAAGTCGAACCCATTTGGTATTTTTCTGCTCAGTTCATCATGAAGCCATCCTGAGACGGCACTGACTCCTGGTAGCAATTGGTTGTCCAACTTGTCTTCTTTGCCTAATTGTCACCTATGGCTCCACTGCAGGGTGTATGACCATCACATGTGGTTCTGCACTTTCAGTAGGTGGTACCGTGGTACATTAACATTACCGAACTTATGTTTTTTTTCTCCACTTAAACTGGTGATCCTTGTGCTTAAACTGGTGAGAGTTGCATTTAAGTTTTGTTTCTGCACTTTCTGCAGGCTAAGTATCCTGGTTTAATCTATTTGTCTTGCATGAAGTAAGAACTGGTTTTTAGACTTGGTTTCAGTATGATTACCCGTTGGCGCGTCTTGTGTGATGTGGTTTATCTGTTTATTTTTTATGGAGTGAGAACTGCATCTTTATACTTGATTTTGGTTATATGATTGGCATGTTTTGTGTGAAGTGGTTGTATTGGATGGAACATGCCAAATTGCCTCTGCCCTTGAAGCTTGAAGTGTCTCAGTTGATTGTATTATTGCTAATCTGCCATATTCTCATGCTAATTTAGCTGGAGAGTGCATTGAAATCCACCAAGGAGGCACAGGATTTACTCCGCAGTCAAGCTGATAGTGCAAGAACATCAATGTTCAAGGATGAAGAATTCAAGTCACTGCAGCTCCAGGTGCCATCCTTATCTGTTGGATTTCCATCACATCTTCTACATTGCTTTTGCTTGATTTTATAGTTGTTTTTTATCCCTATATTTGTAGCTTATTTTTCTTTTGTCTTTGAAATGGGCTGCCTCAGGTGAGAGAAATTAATTTGCTTCGTGAAAGCAACATACAGCTTAGGGAGGAGAACAGACACAATTTTGAAGAATGCCAGGTGAGCTAAATAGTGTTGTTTGTTTCTTTTATGGCCCATGTCTGGATGTGCTTCGTCATTCATTTATTGATTTCCTGGGTGCAGAAATTCCATGATGAAGCTCAAAAGGCTAAAATGGAAGTTGAAAAGCTGCACAATCTTTTACTGGAGAAGGAAGTAGATGCTGAAATATGTAAAAAAGAACTTGAAATGCAGAAGACTGAAATAGCAAATCTCAACCAAAGGATTTCTGAGGTATGTTATGACCATTTTGCTACCATTATAATTTGACTCATCATTATGTATCTTTGGTTTTATTGAAGTACAATTATGTAATTCCTTAAATCAATCCAAAAAAGTAGTGCTCCCTCCTGTTCTGTCTATAAAGATTGTCGATTTTACATCTGTGCTGGTCGAACCTTTTCAACTTCAACCATCTATATATTGGCAGATGTTGGGATTTAGGACTAGGGGGAAGAAAACGCCAATGTATTTTCTTCCCTGTAACCGCTGGTTACCTGAAATTTCAGCAATTTTTTTGTTTTGAATTTGAATTTTAAATTTAAGATTACAGAATAAAGGCATCTGCAACCCTTTTGTAAGAATGAACAAGCAACTGTCCATGTGGTAAGTGGGTTAGCTTGTGTGAGGGGGTTGTGAGCATGGTTGTCACGGCGGAGTCGGTGACCACGGCGAGCGAGGAGCGCCTGGACGCCTAGGCGAGGGCCCGGCGACGCCTAGGCGACGGGCATGGCGACGGATTGAGTCTCTCTCGCGTATATGGGTGATACAGGTATATCAAAAGTTAACGTTTCCCGTATCTCTCAAGCCCCCATATAACTCCCGACTCCCGCTCTCTCCGTCCTCCCGACTCGCTCTCTCCCGACTCTCGCTCTCTCTGTCCTCCCAACTCCCGACTCTCGCTCTCTCCGTCCTCCCGACTCCCGACGCCGCCAGAAGCTCCTCCCCAACGCCTCCCCGCTGTGCGTGCTGCCGCTCCCGCTCTCCCGACGCCTCCTCCTCCCCGCGTGCTGCCTCCTCCCACCCACGCCCTCCCCGCGCACCACCTCCCCCCCGCGCCTCCCCCTCGACGCCTCCTCGCCGCCGCCTCCCGTCGCCTCCTCTCCTCGGCGGCGGGAGCACGCTGGAGGAGGTGGCCGAGCACGGAGAGACGGCGGCGGAGGAGGAGGCGGCGGCCGGAGAGGAGAGGGGCGACGGCGCACTGGTGGCGGTGAAGCTAGGTTCTGTGCCAAGGCGAGGCGATCCTCCCGGCGCCTCCGGCGCCAGATGACTTGGCGTCGCCTAGGCGATGCCTAGACGACGCCGTGACAACCATGGTTGAGTTCAAAGTTCGAACCATGTGACCACCAAGTTTGTGTTTTTTATTTATCCTTTTCACTCGTGGGACCTACGCATCAGCTTGTAAAGAAGGAAAAAAAAAGTGAGACAGACCTGGGCTTTGAACCCAAGACCTCACTTTCACAAGGTAAGCGCTTAACCACTAGGCTAGTGATACTGTTGTTACTTTCTTGTGGCTGTGGAAAGCTGGAAGCCTTTATTCCAAAATTTTAAGTTTAAAGTTAAATTCAAATTTGACTGTTTTTTTGCCAGTTGCAAAATATACCGGGATCCACCGGTAGAAATTTCCCTGATTGGGACTTCTCCAAGAGACAACGACATAGGCATAATTACTGTCAGAAATGTTGTCATCATAATTACATTTATTGCTAATAATTAACAATAAAAATAACAGTCAATGTTGTACCTGTCAGACCATGACAGGTCAAAAGATGACATTCTTTTCGAAATGGAGGGAGCAATCCTTGAAATGCTGAGCTGCAATTTTCTGCAAGCGGCTTCATACTGTAAATTAGGTGGGGTTTGTGGGGCAGTGTTGCCAAAGGAGTGGTGGGAGCATGCACGCTTGTATGTTTTTCCTCTTTGTTCTCAGTGGTGCGCACTTGTGAGTGCGAGCATGTGTTTTCTCTTGTTATGGGCGGTGTTATGAATTGTGTGGGTGTAGTGGCCTAGTGGGTGTGCACAGAAGCGGGTAGGTCTGGGCAGAAGGCAACGGTGATCCACAGAGCATGGGTGCTCCCCATGTTCCACAGGCAGTGTATCATTTTTCATATATGTATATGGTTAGCCTTGTATTGTGTTTCTTCATCCAATTGGTCTAGAATAAAGTTTACTAGTATTTTCCCAAATCCTAATATTTTGAACAATATAAACTTGCTATTCCTATTGTTCTATCATATATTTATGGTTTCACTCTTTTTAAGTAGCAGACTTGCAGTTATGCTCTCAACTTTTAATGTCTTCTGCAGTTGGTTGAAAACAGTAGAGGCGTCGATTTGAGCACATATGAGGCCATGAAGAATGAACTTCAAAATATCAAAGTTAGTGGTTTGTTTTCTCAACAGCCAAAGTTAGTGGCTTGTTTGTTTTCAAATATTATTTTGTACTCGTTTTCTTGGCTGTTGAATTTGGTCTGTTGCCTGAGCATCTTGTCTTTTACCATTTGTTATTCTCATCAAATTTCTCCCATTGTTCTTTTGTATGTTGGTTCATATTGGAGTGAGAATCAGGGTTAATTTTTTTTATCAAGATCATCCACAAAACTAATAATCATGACAAGTATATTTAATGCTCATAGTAATATGAGACTGGCAGACTTGATTAACATGGCTTTCTTGGCTTAAGTTAATTTGTTTGGTGAATACTACTGGATTTCATGGGTTTTATAAGGCTGAGCTTTGAGATACATGATTGTCGTGTATTTTTTTTCATCCAACAGTCAACCTTGAGAGAGAATTCAATTGAGCTTGAAAGTACAAAAAATCTTCTTTCTGAGAGGGAAATTTTCATAAGAAGTTTGGAGGAGAAGTTTGCTGGATGTCAGTCTGAATCAGATGCCAGGGAAAAGAAGCTGAATGATGTTGAGGTCTGAATTCTTTAAACTTTTAATAGCTCTCTTACCTTTTTTACCCTCGGCCGTATTAATAATGCATTTTGTTTTGTAGGCTGGCCTGAAATCTGAAGTTGAAAAGCTAAAAAAGGTTAATTTCTCTATTAAGGTTAGGATCATTCACTCTTTTTTCTGTGGCAAGGTCAAATGTTCATTGCTATTTTCGTGTGCTTATGTAGTTATGTTACCCTGTTAAATGATGTAGAGAAAGCTTGACACATTGATGAAGGAGAAGGAGGATGTTATTAAAGAAAATCAAAGCCTTTTGAAGCAGATGGAAGATCTTAAATCAAGTACTTTGACACTCTTCCTCATGCATATGCATTAATATATGTGATTGCTCTAGTTGTAAACCTGATCTGCTTTAGCAGGTCAGAAAACTACGTCGGAAACTGCAAATGAGCAGGCCATAAAAGAAAAAGACTTCAGGATACAGGTTAGCTGATTGTACTTAAATGGCATATAAACACTTTGTCAAGCTTACATAAACATATTAACAGACGTTAGAAAAAATCCTGGAGAAGGAGAGAGATGATAACAAGAAAGAAAAAGCAATCCGCAAAAAAGCTGAGAAGATATTTACTGTCGCCATTCAAAACGTGTCAAAGGTACCTCCTTCCTTCTTTCTTAGTCTTTCAGTATGGATTTTCCCATTAGTGTCTGAACTGCTTGATATATATGTATAAATTAACATATGATAAGAGAATATCTCATCATTAATGTCACATGGTATGGTTATTGTAAGATATGAATGGATGGATATATTGCACAGCCCTGAGAGGGCTTTATATAGAGTACAAGACACACACACATAAACCCTAGACAATAGGAAAAGACCTAAATACCCTTAACACCCCCCTCAAATGTAAAGCGTATGCAATAGCATTGCATTTGGAAGGGTTGACACTAAAATAGAGAAAGTCCAAAGTTCACGTCTAGAAGATGTCATTGCGTGCGGCTCTTGAAAAATTTTGTGTCGAATCAAGCCGAAAAGGGAGATAGAAGCATAGTGGCACAGATCGAAGCCCGAGATGGCGGCGGCGCAATGCACGAGACACGCAACGGAGGCATGGTGCAAAAAGAAGCGCGACGACTTTAGAAACTCGGGGCGGCGGCTCAAAGAGAAGCGGCGGCATCATAGAGACTTCTACGATCTGTAGCGGCTCAAAGATAAAAGCAGCGGCTGCGACTATGCGAAAGGAATGAGAGAACCACACCCATCCGAGAGGATGAACCGTGGCTAGCAAAGCAGACGGCTGACTGACAGAAATTTTGTGGACTCGCACGGCTTGACGATACGAAGGAGAAGCTATGGATTTGGATGGACGCAACGGAAGACTCTAAAAAAGACTCAACGACAGAAGTAAGTTCACCCAAAGAACACAGATACTAGAAAACCACCAACACAGCAACTGGCCGCACACGAAATCTCCACACTTCTTTATCTTTTCTCCCCTCTCCACTCTGTCTCTTCACTTCCTCCACTCACTTCTCCGTCCTCCCGTCGCCGCTCGCTCGCCGGAGAAGAGGAGCGGCGGCGGATCGGCGCAGCGCCACGGAGCGAAGCGGCCGGACTGGGAGAGGCGGCCGGCGGAGCCGCGCGCACGGAGAGGCCGGAGGAACGGCGGAGCGGCGGCGCGCGAGCGTGGCGGCGGCGGCGAATCCGCCTAGATCGGCGTCGGGAGAGCGATCCGGCGGCGGAAGCTCGGATCAGCAGCGGAAGCCGGATCTGGCGGCGCGGCCGGATCTAGGCGGCCGGTTGAAGGAGCGGCGCGGCGGCTCGGGAAGGGCAGAGGCGCGGCTGCCGGGCGAACCGAGGAACGGCGGTGGCGGCCTCGGGAGCGCGGCCGGCGACGAGAGCCTCACCGTGGGAGCAACACGGCGCTGAGCGGAGTGGGCGCGTGGGCGGAGGCGCGGCAGTGGGGCGGTCGGTGGCGGAGGCGGCGGATCTGGCGGGCGAGGCGATCCGAGCTCGGTGGCGCGAAGATGGCGGATCTGCCCGAGGCGCCGGATCCGGACTTGGCGCCGGAGGTGAAACAGATCCGGCGCGGCGATGGAGACGGCGGATCGTGGCGGCTTCGAGCGTCAGCGGCAAAGCGGAGCGGAGAGAGGCGGCGGCGCGCGGCTCCTCGAGGCCGGGCAACCGAGATCCGGCGGCGGCCAAGAGGCGCGGCGGACGCGGCGGCTCGAGGCTGGGCAAACCGAGATCCGGTGGCGGCGAAGAGGCGGCGCGCCGAACGCGAGCGATGGCGCCGGTGGTGGCTACTGGCGTGGATGGCCGCCGGGATAAGCTCCTCCCGGCAAGAATGGCAATGGGTGGAGGTGAGCTAGGGTTTTGAAACCATGCTCTAATACCATGTAAGATATGAATGGATGGATATATTGCACAGCCCTGAGAGGGCTTTATATAGAGTACAAGACACACACACATAAACCCTAGACAATAGGAAAAGACCTAAATACCCTTAACAGTTATAACCAAGTTTCCAAAACCCGGAACCGGGAGAAATCCCGGCTGTTTACCGGAAAAACGGGCAAAAAAAGGTCACAATTTGAAAATCAAAGCTTGAATTTTAGGGTGTTTTGAAACCGGTAACCGGAAAAAACCACCGGTAACCGAAAAACAGGAAAAAAATCGGCCAAAATTTGAAAATAAAAAATTGATACCGGTCGGTTTTTTCGGTTACCGGTCTCCATCGGTAGAAACGGTTACCGGCCGGTAAATGCTGGGATTTTGAATTCTTGTTATAACTGCTTTTTGTGTACTATTAGTTAGGGGGATTTTCTGAAGAATTGTAAAATATTGTAAAATAAGAAAAACCCAAAAAACATGGACATTTAGAAGTAGAAAGATCCAAAATTGGTGAATAATGTAGAATTGGATAAACCAAGGAAGATTCATATGAAAATTTTTGAAAATTATACCAGTGTTGCATGTTCATACAAGTAGGAAAAAATTGGGAAAATGGTCCAACATGTTCTGATTTCTGAAAAGTAGAATATGAAGAAAAGTGGTAGAAATGAAAATCGAAGTAGGATCTATAACTGCACTGTAAAGCAGGAAAAACTGCACCATTATAAATGTCTTAAGAAGAAAATAAATGCTTCTGTGCCCAGTGCCAAATTATCCCCTTCTCTTTTTTTTCCACTCCCTTTGAGAATTAAGCCTTTACAGCGAATACAATGCTTTTGTTCCTTCTGTTTTGTGTTGAATATTCTCTTAGAACCTGAAGTTCCACCATTTCTAGGTTGCATGAATGTTTCAGCTGCCCAAGGTTGTCACGGCGCTCCGGCAAGTCGCGGTGAGCCTAGAGCGCCTAGTCGACTAGGCGCCCGCCATGGCGATAGTTAGATGATAGTAATTAGACGGTAGTAATAAATATAAGTAATACCTTACATGACAGAAAATTAAATAATCATGCACCATAATAGCACAAATTAATGGGTTGATATACTACATATCTTTTGTAAGAATATGAGGCATAAGCTATATATGTCAAATCTGTCAGGAAGGCTCAGTTGCCATTAATGAAAAAATGCTGCATTAGCTCAAGCAATTATCTTGATTGGAACAATTATATTAAAGAAACTGAGTCAACTAACATAAAATAAAACACTTAATAACAAGGCCCATAATAGCAAATAGCATTAACATAACAAAATCTATACTCCATAACAGGGTTCGGATTACCGGCGGTTACCGGCCGGTAACCGCCGGTAACCGTTCTTCCCGGCGGCGAGCGGTATGAAAATACCGGCCGAGATGGAAATTTGAAATTTTTGAATTTGTAGATGGTGGAATGGGTTCCAGGGGGCATTTGTAGATACTAGAATACAAGCACTATAAATCTAGCATGGGTACTTCTAATATCATATGATAATGTATACATACATTAGTTATCCAGAATTCCAGATGCAATTCAGACATGGCTAACTTAGTCCAGTGACTGACCAACATCTCTCAACTCCCAACTATGACCATTAGCTGATGCAGTTGGCATGCACTTTAGCAGTAAAGAAAGTGCAGCAGCAGCAGCCACAGATGAAGGGGAGAAGAGAGCAGCAGCCAGGGGAGAAGAGGAGCAGCTGCAGCACGCTAGGGAGAAGAGGAGCATGAAGACAGCAAACATGCACTGGTTTGAGCTACTTAGCGCATGCTCTTTCTCTTCCCTTTTATAGCTTAACAGCTTCTAGACAATAACTGCAATGCAGAATACTAAGGGATACATGCAGAATACTAAAGGATGCATGCTGCGCATGCAGAATACTAAAGGATGCATGCTGCGCATGCAGAGTACTAAATGAATACATGCAGAATAGCAATAAATGCAATACAGTATACTAAGAGGCATGCGCAGCATGCATGCAGGATACTAAATGCTACATGCAGAGAATACTAAGAGGATACTCCCAGCTGTGGTCTCCATCCAGCCTCTGAGCTCTTGAATTAAACAACTAAGTAGATGGAGCATGCGCAGCATGCATGCAGGATACTAAATGCTACATGCAGAGAATACTAAGAGGATACTCCCAGCTGTGGTCTCCATCCAGCCTCTGAGCTCTTGAATTAAACAACTAAGTAGATGGAGCATGCGCAGCATGCATGCAGGATACTAAATGCTACATGCAGAGAATACTAAGAGGATACTCCCAGCTGTGGTCTCCATCCAATACATCGAAACTGTCCTTTGGTCTGTCATGGACCTAGGGAAATCTGTAGACTCACTTGCATCCAATACATGGATTGATGATGGTGAGGTCTGGACACTTCTATCAGCAGGAGCATGAAGAACATTGATGATGGGATGATCTTTCGAATGTGGTGCAGGTAGATGATCTGCATCAAGTATCTCATAGCAGGTTTCACATAAGTCGAAGTCTGGACATATGTTGCAGTGCCACCTTCGCCTGAGTAGCAGGTTTCCAAATGTATCAAGTCTAGACATAGAAGAAGAGCAGCAGCAGATCAACAGCAAATAGAAGAGGAGCAGCTGCAACAAATAGAAGAGGAGCAGCTGCAGCAGCAAATAGAAGAAGAGCAGCAGCAGATCAGCAACAAATAGAAGAAGAGCAGCAGCAGATCAGCATATTCATGAAGAAGAGCAGCAGCAGATCAGCAGATGAGTTTATCCGGTTTTTCCGGTTTTTCACCGGTTTTCCCGGTTTCCGACCGGTAACCGGACCGGTTACCGGCCACATCCCGCTCCCCCCCAAATTTCCATTTGGAAAATTTTGACCGGTTTTTAACCGGGTTTTCCGGTAACCGGCCGGTTACCGGTACCGCCCGTCCGGCGGGATTTGACCCGGTTCCGGTTTTTCGATCCTTGCTCCATAACATAAGTAGACATCATCCACAGCTCACACAAGACACAACATAAGAGACATAAAATGTGATAGTAGCATGAGTGCATCACATGACAACAAAATAACTTAAAAATCTTTTACTTTTATCCTAGTCTTTCATTCATCATCCAACTCTAGCTCATTCTCGTGAACAAGCTCAATTTGAGCACGTTCTTCACCACTCATGAGAAGATGGTGGTTGTCCAAACTCATCTTCAACATCTTCAGCGTTACACATCATCGTATCTTCTTCCTCGTGATCATGAATAGATGGAGATACACGTTGACTATAAACTTGAACATCCACACGATCTCATAGGAAAATTACGCCCACGAAGCGAGGATGTTGCATTGACAGTTTCATCAACATGTGACCATAGAAGATCATCCTCACCGGCATGCACTTGTTCAACTAATGCAGCATCCTTGTCGACCTACTCATCCCATTAGAACTCTTCTAAAAACAAAGGGTTGGATTTGTTACCTTGTTCACTAAGCCTTTGAAACTTAGGCACCATGGTGTCCCATTACGGCATCGGTAAATTACATGAGGCACTTGGGGGCCTAGGCACCCACATCAAGAACTGTCCAATGTACGTGTATGATCGATAAAATTTTTAGAGTTTGGGTATGAAAATATTTTATACCCTTGATATATTTATGGTAAATGAGTTTTGAATTCAGTTCAAATTAGCTTGAACTACTTTTGAATTTAATGTGACTATAGTGTGTATATACCATGAAACTAGCTTAAACTAGGTAAGCTGAAGTTGAATTTATTTTTCTTCGGAGTTTGATATCTCAAATACATTTTTTTATGGGTACATGAAGATACCCACATCAAACATTGTGAATCTCAAAGCACATCAAGCTAGGCACCATGGTGCATGATGATTTTTGGCAATAATAGTAGTACTTGGTTGTCTGAGATTTTCATATTGGATCCCCAAGTTTTTGCTCAGTCTCCGATAAGCTTTAATGATCTATTCATATCCATGGATCCAACCAATATCTTTAGGCCCTATTCTAAACAGTTTTTTGCTTTTAAAAGCCGAAAGTTGAATGGAGAGACTTCTCAAGGTGATTTGTATAAGCTATTTGTAGAAGTCACTACAGGAGTCGCTTTGAATGAAGTGGCTTCTCAATACGAGTGTCTTTTACTCTTTTAATATCTCTCGCAATTAACTAAAAGCCACAACACTTTTGAGACTAATGCTTGCCCATACTCAAGAATTACAAAAAAAAAAAAACATAACGAGTCCATTTTTTTTTGTGAATTAATCTGTTTTGCCTTCTAACTAAAATGGTTCATGTTTATTTTATGTGTCTCCTCTAATCGACTTTGCTGGTTTCAAATATTTGTCACAGGAGAAGAAACAATTAGAGGAATCAATAGAGAAGCATAGACAGGCTGTGAAGGAGGCGATTGAGGTACATTTTATTTGTGCTTGTAGATCTCCATTTTGTTTGTTGCTGTTGGTGATGAATGTTTCGCTGTCCTTTTTTCAAGAAGATACCTAAAACCTTTATCCTTTAAATATCTTCATCATAATTCAAAGTTGATGTGCATTCTCTACAGCATTGTTCTGGACTATCATCTGCTCAAATCCCGCCTGGGTCTGCAGTGGAAGAGCAGTTCCTTTCATATTTCCAGGCTGCTAAAGATGTGGAGGAGTCTCCAAGTCCCTTCCAAGATGCAACTAGTCAGGCACCGCTTGTTGAAACTCCCACTGTGGATGCATCTGCAGCTGCTGCAGGTCCTTTTCCATTCATTTTTTAATTGCACTGATGAGATGATATTTACTAGTTGTACAAATGGCGACGATGGTCAGGTTCAGGTCTATTAATTATCATAAAATCGATTGGTTGTGCGCTATTTACTAGTTGAAAAAATAACCTTATAACCAGGTCGTAAAATTGACACATAACATGCAGATACAACTTGCTTGTGCAAGATATTGCATGTTAGTTGTTCTGAATGTGACATGACATTATAATGCAATTTGCTCGGTTGCATGGCCCCCACCCCAGGGAATTGTCAATGAGGATGTGTTTTCTTACCCCTCTCTTCATCAATATGGAGTTCATATGCCATCTTTTTTTCCCCTCAGGGCGGCAGGTAGCTACTCTGCCAAGGCCTGCTCGAGGTAAAGCGATGGAGGAGAGAGCAGTTTCCACTTTGCTCAAACCAAGTACTGAAGTACGTAGACCAGGAGGAAGAAGGCCACTTATTCGGCCTACTCTTGAACGGGTTGAAGAGCCCCAAGCTGACATGGATACATCAGTAATGGAAGGTTCCACAGTAGTTCAGGAGAAAGGTGGCCCATCACTGGAGCGTGAAACTTCTGGTGGTGTGTCTGTATTACAGCCTTCAAGTCGTAAGCGTCTTATCTCATCGTCACAGATGAGAGATGATGCTTCACAAGGAGAGGCTAATGATATCAATCCTCCATTAAAGAAATCCAAAGAAGAAGAATCTTCACATGGTACTAGTGAGCTCAAAAATGATCAATCACCTCTCGAAGATGTTGGAACAGCACAGGTTCCTGTCATTCCATCTATGGACAACCAAGATGGGCAACAGCTTGCAGAAGAGCTGGACACGGATCAGGCTTCCATGGCAATCGAAGAGGTGGTAGAAACAAGGGAGGATGATGTGGGTGATAAAGATGACATGGAAGCACATATAGATGCTTCAATGGACATCAAAGACCAGGATACTGAAGTTAATATTGACACTGATGCAACTGCTGTGGAAGCTGTGCCGGTCAAGTCAGAGGCAGTAGTGGAATCATTTGATGAAGACCAGAAAACCGAAGATGTGAAAGAAGAGGGTGAGATTACTACAGCCACGGATTTTGAAGATGAGAGGGAGGAGGGGGAGTTGCCGGAGGAACCTGAACATCCAGATAGTAGTCCCTTGGATGGTGGTGAGCAAACCTGTGATGCTTTCAGAGCGGCATCTCCGGGAGGGCCAACAGAAAAAAGTGAAGTTGACATGGCAGAGGTTGGAGAAGGTGATGCTACTGCTGAGCGTGCTGCGGTGGAACCAGACCAAAGCCCTATAGCACAATCTAGTGGAGCAGATGCCTCACCAGGTAGAACCGCAGATGTATCCCCTGCACGTGAACCTTCCCCTAACCCTGCCCAAGCCGGTGCATCTTCTGAACAGCAGAATCCCTCTACTACAACAGAGAATGTTGAAACTCGTTCCAGAACAATCAACTTATCTGAGAGAGCGAAGCAAAACAGGCAAGCCAGGATTCTTCGTTCAACCTCTCAACAGACTGCCAGGGGCCGTGGCCAACAATCTCTTACCTACAGGGTATGGCGTTATCGTTTTACTATTCTGCTTATTATGCCCTTCATTACTGATTGCACCTGGTGTCTTCTTGCAGAAAGATGGTGGCCGAGGATCACGGGGTCGTGGTGGGCGTGGTCAGTCGTAGGGAAGTAAGAGCTGTCTTTGCTCAAGTGCGGAGACTACTTTTTGCCGCGGACATGCTGAATCCATCTTGTAGCTATTTAGTTATTGATCTATCTATACGTTTTCGAGTGCCAGCAAACGTTTGCTGGAAGACTTCTCTACAAATTTTATCTAAGTGGCCCTTGTTGAAATGTGAGTTGTGACTGCCTGCCTGTCCATGCGGTTTGCCCTATGACACTAATTGCAAAATGAAACTTGTCGCCTTCTGTTATCCAAATTTATGCATGATACCTTGGTACCAAACTATAGGCATGTTCTTTTCAGTTTCTAAAAGCTGTTTTTCGGTTTTTCTACAGTAACTAACTTTTAAACGGAGTATCTTTTCAAGATAGAGTTTACTAGTTGATTGTAGTATATATTGTACCGACTTCATTTATATCGGTAAAAATCGCATGTGAGTTTTTGTTACTCTGTAATCTCTTGTACGAACAGTCCAAAAGTCATAAGTCGTAGTTAAAAGTCATAAGCTCCAGCTAAAAAGAACAAATTCTGCAGCCACGTAGATTGGTTTGCAAAAGATGCCTGCGTACCGATGGGGGTGAATAGTTGAATCACTCAAAAGTATAGTGTTTCTGTGAGCATCTTTGTACAGCCATTTGGAAAGGAGTGTTCTATTCGGCGGGTTGCTACTTTGTAGCTAGGGCGGTGGCCCCAGCAGCCCCGGCGCAAGTGATTTGCATGGTAGTAATTCTCGTGATGATCTAAGAATAAGAGATCCTGTACACATTTTTTTGTAGGACCTGATTATAAAATTATAATGGTATATATTAATAATATTGATTAGAATTGTTACGAATGTAACGGACATGGATACGTCCTTTTAAATACAACTTCTAATTTCTATTGTAATATAATTATAAAGAATAAGTCTATTTTGCTCAATTGAACTTCACAAAAAATTGATTAAGCACCATCAACTACAAAATCGGTTATTTAACACCCTAAACTTATTAAGTTAATTTACATCCTAAGGTAGCTTTAGAGGATGATTTTGATGATGTTTGATCTCACTCAAGGTGGTTTTCGTCATATTGGCAACCGTATTATTATGTTTTGATAATGAGGATCTAATTCAATGACGTTGATATCCACATCTTTCACCTCTTTCTTACTCCTCTATATGTATTCTCTTTCTTCTCATCGTCATCCATTCACTAATTCAATGATGTTGATATCCACATCTTTCACCTCTTTCTTACTCCTCTATATGTATTCTCTTTCTTCTCATCGTCATCCATTCACTCATTTTGATCCGCATCAACAAAAATCGATATTATTGTCGTCAACATGGCAAAAACCATCCTAAATTAGATCTATCGCAGAAAAAGTTCTTCAAAACTGACTTAGGATGTAAATTGCCTTAGTTTCGAGTGTTAAATATCTGATGTTATAGTTAAGGGTAGGGTTACAAAACCCTACCAGTTACCATCGGTAATTGGAAATACCGGCGTCTACCGGTATAAAAAATATCAGCTGAAAATTTTCAAATTGAAATTTGAATTTAGGACTGCATAATGCAGTTGGTAGGTTGGTTTAGGTCTTTATTGTACTAGATTACATATTGTTTGAGGTTAATATGCATGAATAAAAATCGATGGTTTTTTATTTAATTCAAATTTAAAAATTTGAATGTAAAAGTTAATTATCCTAATGATGTTTACATTGTTTAACACTAATGAAATGTATTAAGAAGATACATGTACCTTCCGTGCTTGACTTCATACTTTTTGCTATGTATGTGTTAGGAATTTTCAATTTCAAATTTGGAAAATCGGTTTTTACTGGTTTGTAGTGGTTTTTCTCCAGTTTTTTGAGCGGTAACTAGTCGGGTTTTCTGGTTACCGATTTTAAATTCATAATTTGACGCTTGAAATTTGGTCGATTTTTTCTGGTTACCGGCCGTTCGACGGTATTCCCCTGGTTTTAGATTTTGGAACCTTAGTTGAGGGTATTGTGGATTTTTTTTTTGAAAAGTGTAGATGTGTAAATGGACCTATTCCTAATTATAAAAGCTAATAAGATCATAATATTATGAAATACTTGTTGACACTAATCGGCACATATCATTTTCATATATCCAACTCAAATATTCCAAAAGATATTGATAGCAAATATTTACAATGTTTGATTGCACGTAACCTAAAACGACTTCCTTTTTATTGAAGGGAGTAGCATTTAGTTGTGCAATTCTGTGAGATAACCACTACACCAACTACTTTGATCTACATCACCCTAAATGTCTTTTTAAGCTAAATTTAATGTCATTGGTATGCAAACTTTACATATCAGTGTATTTGGTAGATGTGTGTCTTGTTGAATGTGTATGTCTAAAAAAATTATAGTAACTACGTACCAGAAAACCAAAAGATCTTGAGCCTTTGATAACTCCATATACGCTTAACCAAATGTAGCATGTAGTTGGTATGAAATTTTTTGTAGGTATAGCAGTGTTAAAAGAAATCAAATCAGCCGCTATTAATTCATATTTCATACAACCGCATCAATGTATCACGTTGTAGTTGCATCAGCATGAATACTTTGGGCCAATATTTGAAAGAAAGGAGAATTTGGACAGTTGAGATGTCACGAATTGGCTATCATGCTACTTCGCTATTCTAATGTACAAACTTACAGGCCGAGGCCGTCCGGATAACGAATGCCAGAAGCTACAAAATGGGCTAATAAACCCCCAGCCACAAGCCGCAGTACCCAGCCATACTGCAAGTTCTCCTCTTGCATGTTACTGACTCTATCCCACAGTCATCATCGGTCCTGCATCTGTGGCTAGGAAACACATCCGGTACATGGCACGCACTCTCCCACGGGGAGTCAACACTTTGTCGGAAAATTGTCTCTGGACAAACTTGAGACGACAACGCACTCACACGAATGGGTTGGTTGTCATCCTGCAGATAAGTTCTTCATACCATTACAATGACAGTACAAATAAACTAATCACAAGATCATCACTCATGCAAATAACGACTAGGACAGCATATGGTTCCCTAACTTGCATTCTAATTTCTAAGGTGATATGGAATCATAAAAAAGAGAGACTACCTTAGCAAATGTCCAATTGCTGGGAACATGTGCAGGAATTTTCTCATGCCATGTGCTCCTTATCGGAAGGGGATGACCCTCTGTTGTAAATATGTAATTTTGGTTCCTCAAGAATGAATCATCGTAAAGAAGAAAAGATATTTGCACCTGCAGAAAAATTATGAACTGTCATGTCAACAGCAGCTAAATTTCTCCATGTGCATGAACAATTTTGCTACCAACTGTTTCAAAGAAACAATAGGAAGACTAACAGCTTACGTTTCTGAAAGAAAGAAGCTGTGTTGATGATCTTCAAGTTTCATTGTTGAAACATCTCTGACACTAGCAAAACCTCCATCCACTTTAGTGTAGTAATTAAGTGATCCAACAATAGCTTCACCCACTTCTAGGTACCAAGGATCTATAAGATTAGCATGTGTTAGTGATCTGGGAATGCAGAAAGGAAAAAAGAGAAGTGGAGTGACTTCTATAGTAGTAGACACTGTCACCATAATTAGAGTAATTATACATTATATATGAATTAAACGCAAAACAGCATTATATATGATGAGCTCTAGAGGACAAGAAATCTAGCTAAACATAATGAGTGAAAGGTGTAGTTTTTTGAGGGTTGTTGAGCACACCTTTAGTTGCTTGATAAAGATAAAATGTAGACTCAGCAAACTCTGGACGTAAAGGATAATACTTCTCAGTAGGATGCAACATTCCATAGTCCAAAAGATATCTGCAAAATACAAAGCACGCATCAACACAGTGTAAATCTAGAAGCAAGTTTTGGCCCCATCCTTATGCCAGTTATTCACATTATGCTTTTTCATTATTTGAAACAGTTACATTATACTTCATTTTCCCTGTTACAAATGGATGGCCAAGAGTATACTTAGTTTTTTTTTTATTAATATGTGGGTAAAAGCAGCTAAACATTACCTTTCAGGCAGCACACCAAACCTTTGCCATACATTGAAAAATTCGCGATGTGACAGATTTGCAGCAGCAACGTCTCCTAGAAGTGTCTGGTCATGATGATAGCAGTAAGCAAACAATACATGAAGTCATGAATTAACATTAAACAATGTAGTGATAATTCATCCATGTATCAAGTCAGCAAACCTGAAGACCAGGCCAGAAGGCCTGAAGGCTAGTAAGTTGCCAGTGTGTTGCTTCTCCTGTCCTGATATCAGCCTCATGATACCTGTCAATCGGATGATAATTACTGTTCAGTACAAGCATATTGCAGTGACAGGTAACTTGGGTAAAATGGAATAAACTAAATAATTATGCCGTGAAAAGGGAGCACCATGGGCCATGTCGGAAATACTTCTGCACCGCAAGGTAAGCTGGATGAAACATATCCCAGTACTCATCGCTTCGAAAAGAATGTATGCTTTAATCAAATACTCATAAAATGAATCAACTCCTGCAATCATGTTACGGAAGATCACCATTATGTCTCAAACAAATATGTTGTCTAATCAGAGAAAATTCCATGAATTGTCTAAGCAGAGAAAATTCCATGAAATGCCAAGAATTAACTTATTATTTGTTAAACCAATGATGGTGCTACAAATGTGACATACTAAAGGCTCTTAAAACCACACATGCTCACACGAGGCTAACAAACACTTCACACAAGGACAAGCTCAATAAATCACATGGGCTAGTGTAAAGAGTAGTAGTCTAGTACCAGCACCAATGCCTGATGAATATTCAATCCACTTGCCAGTCAAAACATCAAGTGTTGTGCCTACGAGATTCAGTGAACTTCTCATGCTCCATAACTTACGAAGAGCACGAAGAGCTGCAGCTTCATATCTAGAATCACCCGTCAAACGTGACAATGCACCCATTTCAAGGATAAGGGAACCTGTAAAAGTTTATACCTCTTAACTAAATCCAAGATACCCAACAGAACAATGCATTTACCCAGGAATAAGGAAACAGAATATTCTGCTACCCACCACACCCTGATGTGCTTGTCTCAGTTGTCTCGTTCTCCATCACTCCGTACTGGCAAAAGTAGTCATAGCATCAGAGAAATGTATCGACAAAATATAAGTTCAACAGCTATGCCAAGTCATGAGTGGTAGAATTGTAATGCACGCGGGTTATGGAAGATAGTTGGCTCAAAAATTAAGTTTTGTAAGTAATAACAAACAAGGTTATCCAAAAGGAAACAAAGTAATTATCGAAAGATTCTCCGATCTCCACATGGCATGCTTGCAGCTTGCCACATATGTTCTGTGCTAGGACTGCTACTCTTTAGCTGTTAGCACTCAGTGTCCTAGTTATCGTAAATGTTGTTAACATTGTGCACTACTACCTCTGTTTTACAATATTGTCCGGCACACATACCAAGGAGGCAAGGAGACACAAAATTTAAGTAATATTTAATGGAATTGGACCATGTTTCCTCTTATTAGACAGAGTAATAGGGGCAAGCATGATCCAATTCCATTAGATATTACTTAAATATTATGCTTCCTTGGTATGCGTGCTAGACAAATATTGTGAAATGAAGGTAGTAGAAACTAGTCCTTCCAGCACTGAGAATATGGTTTGCTTTTAGACAAATGTAGCAACCTCCTCCAGAAGTTCCTTTTCAGTTTGATCTGTTCAAAGTAACCTAGACTTACACGAAAAGTCCAGTTGAGGTTATTTCAAGTGGCCTTACATAAATATAATTTACCACTATTGAACTTTAGTTTGGTCTGATCGGTGGCTGCAAGGCAGAACTGCTGCTGAGATTGCACCCAATCTGGTCAAATTAATTCCGCAGAGAGCGCTAAAACAGCGGACTGTAGCTCAAGCGCTCAATGATCGGTCTTGGGTAAGAGATATAAAAGGTGCATTGACGGTGCAAGTCCTGGTTGATTATTTACATTTGTGGGATCTAGTGGACAATATAATTCTACAACATGACATTCCTGATCAGCACGTTTGGCGCCTATCTCAGTCTGGGGCTTATACAAGCAAGTCTGCTTATGGTGCTTTTTTCTTTGGATCCATCAAGTTTGGTCCGTGGCGGCGTATTTGGAAAACTTGGGCACCTTTACGTTGCAAATTCTTTATCCGGTGGCGATTAAGAATCGATGTTGGATCGCAGACCGGTTGCCACGTGGACTTCCTCATCCTGTTACCTGTCCGCTTTGTGACCAAGCCGATGAAACAATCCAACATGTTCTTATCTCTTGTGTTTTCTCGCGGCAAGTCTGGACCATGACTCTTCATAAACTCGGTATGGCCAACCTTGCGCCAAGCCCGGATGTAACTAGTTTTTCTGGCTGGTGGTGTGGTGTTGCGAAGAGGGTTCCTAAGGAAGTGAGAAAAGGCCTTAATTCTCTAATTATCTTGGTTGCTTGGGAACTTTGGAAGCATCGGAATGCTTGTGTTTTTGAAGGAACAAGGCCGAGTTTAGAAGTTGTCCTGCAGGCTATTGATTATGAGAGTAGCCTTTGGTGTCCTGCCGGTGCCTTAGCGCTCCAAGAATTGCTGTTGAGATCACTTGCCCTAGTCAACTAAACCTCTTGCTTTTTCTGAGGAGCTGGTGTTGATCGTGTTTTTGTTTGTGTGTGTGTTCGTGTGTGTTTGTGTGGGTTTTGGAAAAGGCTCTTTGCCTCTTTCCATTGTATTTCTATCTTCTTAATGAAATGACACGCAGTTCTCCTGCGTAGTTCGAGAAAAAAAAAATTTTGCATGGAAGCATATATGCTTGTAGTCTTGTACTGATTTACTACTTCGGCAATCAGAAAGGTCAAAGATTTGTAATGAACCTTAAGATTGATCCAAGCATACGGCAATCCAGTAGGTGTCTCAAATGCTGGTAGAAACCGACTGCCTAAATTTTCAGCAAGATGTAGTAATTGGTCCTGATATAGTCCATCTTTAAGCTGACTGCTGTAGTCCTTTGCAAGAATATGAGCAGAAATGAGCCCCCCAAGAAGTCTTATGTTACACTGCTTAAGACAAAATAAGCCATGAAAAAAGAAAAAGCGTGAGAAAATGAGTGTTGCTTAAAATCTTGAGGACAACATGTCATTGTTCTGAGGTAAATGCTAAAAATAAAATGGAATTACCTCAAAAAGATTAATCCGAGCATCAACATCAAATGTTAGGTTCTCTGAAAGCAAGGTAACTCCTCTCTCAAATTCTGTGAGGTTACCTAAGACAACAAGACTGCATGATCCAAAACAGAGAGGCATTACCTATCGATCTTGTGAATACACATGTTTTGTTTGAAGGAACAATATGATCATTCATATTCTGATCAGTAAAAGAGTACAAATCATAAAGTACCAAGAAACATTACAACTTCATAAAGTGTACCTTGATAATGACTCAACTAATGTCAGTGCTGATCCATTATAATCCTGTGGCAAGTGTTCAAGCTACAAGAAGGAACAAAGAGGTGATGTTATGCCATGGTATCTTTAAGCTTGTATAATGTCAATTGAAAACTGTAAAGTTGTCGATACATTAATACATTTAGGTTGCCAAGCTCACTAAGGAGTCAGTGAAACTTTTAGTAAGAGGCTTCAATTCATCATGCTGAAAATGTATCAAGACACAAAACATTAGATTGTACTATTCCATGAGAAAATGAACGAAACTTTGTTCACGAATTCTTAAGATAGCTGATGAACATACAGGGAATGCATAAGCCATGTAGTTGTCATAAGCATGGTAAAACCTGAAAAGAATGGAAATGCATTAGTACTAGAACACAAACATTTCGAAAGGCCAACAAAACTAGAAATACAAGTAATAGGTCAAGTGCTCTAAATAGCGGTCACTAGTTGCTCTAAATAGCGGTCACTAGTTGGTGGTTAGTGACCACCCCACCTTGGGTTAGCAGCCTTGACAGTGCGGCCAACACACAGGTTAGTGACCTTGATATGGGGCTATCTCAGTATCTTGAATGCTTTATCGGGTATTCGGGTGCATATGAGGCTCTAGAGGCCTTGATTTAGAACATTGAATACACTGTGTACATTATAATATTGATATTATGGGAAGCGAAATATTTTTGTCAGAAGATCAAACCAGCCACTCTTTATCTTGGAAATGTAAAACTGAAATGGATGCCAAGCTTTCACGCACTTCTTTACAGAGCTTATGCAGTGATTCATTGATAACATAGTTCAGGTCAGGAAACGCCAAGCCTAATTCATTTCATAAGGTAGAACATAACGACAAATATCCACGTTTACCAACTCCACAAACACTCTCAGATTCTACCGAGTATTAACCACTTGGGCATAATCATTTTGCTGCGATGTCTACCATCAAATATGTCAGCAGTCAGTTCTAACTTGTGCTTTTGTTACAGACGTGAGCTCGAAATGTGGGCATTCGTCAGAACAAATTGAACAAAGCTTGCATCTTTTCAACTCAAATTACGAGGACTCTTTATCTTAGAACTCGCGAACCTGTGGAGTCAGAGCTTAAAAGAGAGCTAATATCTTCTTGTTCTCCGTATCACACAGACATCACCGCGACATACCCACAGCAAAATCGAATCTTTCAACAGCTCGAACTAAACCCCAACAGAAAGAAAGATTGCAGAAGGAAAAGAAAGAAGCAACAGAGCTCATGACAGTCGAGTACTCACATATCCAGGACCTTGGTCCTCATGTACAGCCTCCTCGCGCGCCCATACCCATCGCCACTGATGGCGGCGGCGGCAGCGCCCCCGGCTAGAGCCGCGAGGAGAAGCGCGACGGCGACGTGCCGCGCCCGCGCGGGGCGGCGCGACCGAGGAGATCGCATGGGGGGCGGTGCGGTGGGGCGGGACGATGGGGATCGGGTCCGTGCGTGTCCGATCGAGAGTGGATAGTTCGTTGCGTGTGGGATTTTGGTAGAGGGCTTCGGGCAAGAGCCCAAGACCATGCGCACCTAAATGTCCCACTAGCCATTTTTCTTCCTAAATTTAGTCTTTAAACATTTATTTTTATAAATTTAATCTTTATATAGATCTATTAAACTCGATAGATCTAGTGATATTTGTACCAACAATTCCCAAAAATAGCTCCAGTGATATTTGTACTAACAATTCCCCACAACGAGCTTGGACTGTTTGGCACTTTCCTTGCAAAACAGGGGTCAAAATTGCAAAAACCAATCTGAAGTACGTCGGGGTGTGATTTTCTCCGTGCAATTTTTGTTTGCTCTTTCAGCCCCACTAGAAACACAATTGTTTGAAGATTCCCATGCCATCTGATTTCGTACAAATTATGATCATGTGATCAACCTAATTCTTTGGCGTGGCAAGTTGATCTTCCAGCGTGGCACCATGAGCTTCATGCTAGGCATGGAGTCATGGACGTATTTCGAGGTGGGTTTTTGTTATTTTGTCCCAAAAAAGTAAGTATGCATGATTTGTGCACCTCCTATGTTGTTGCTCCGCAATAGGAATAGGATATCGTAATAGTGTAAGGTGGTGATCGGTTCGGCTGAAAAGCTCATGGCTTATGGTTGAAAACATCAGAATTTGGTGAAAAAGCATTTGTATGACAGAGGCTTATTTAGCATAATTAAATTTAAAAAATGTAAAAATATAAAAAATATGTTAGCCCATTACGTATAATATAAACAAATACGGGAAAAAAAAGAACCGGTAAAAAAGCTCAACAAAAAGCCAAAAGTTCAGAAAAAGACGAAACTTATGAATAGTGAAAAATAAGCCAGAAACCAGAAGCCGAAGTCGAGTTGATCAGGGTTAAGTATGCATGTTTTATGCACCTCCCAGATCCATCATAGACCTTAATGCACTAAATGTTTACATATGCTTTGCCTTTTTGGATTTTAAAGCAACGCGTGTATTCTATGTTTAGGAAGTTACTAGTCCACACTGTACCGTTTAAATGCATTTCTAGAAGTACAGGTAATATGAAAAGCCCCAAAATTTCAAACCAAAATTTTTCTTGATTTTTGCTGGGTTTTTGAGTGAATTTCGAAAACTTTCCTTTTCGGGAAAGTTCTCCCCGGAATCCGCCTTCCTCTTTCGGCCTTTCCGCTTCCTCCTCTCTTTGGCGCCTTTCCCTTCTCCCGTTCTCCTTGGTGGCCCGCGCCCGCCTATTCCGTTTCCTCCCTCGCCGGCGCCTCTCCCTGCTCCCCTCGGTGCAGACGCCCACCCTCCCGCCTCCTCCTCAGCGCGCGCGCAGTCTGCTGCGCGCTGCGCCCGCGGCGCGCTGCGCCGCGCGCGTCTCGCGCCGCCCGGCCCTTCCTCGCGCCTCGCCCGTCCGGCGACCTCCGGTGCGGAGGTGGCGTCCTCGCGCCACGTCGCTCGCCTCGGCTCGGACCCGCTTTGCGGCCGCCGTCTTCCCTCCGCCGCGCGGACGCGCTTGCCCGGCCGCGACACACTGCTCCCGTCGCGTCGCCACTCCCCCGCACAGCGCCTCGCGTCACCCCGCCCCCTCCACTGTGCTGGTTTTAACACCCTTGACCACCCCGTCACTCCTGTCGGCGGAACCCGCGGTGGCTTCTCCCAAGCCTCGCCTCCCCTCCGTGTGGGTATAAAACCCCTCCCGACTCCTCTCGTTTCTTTTCTTCCCGAGCTTCTCCACCACCTCCTACCTCCTCCCACCACTCCAGAGCGCCCAGCGGCCGATTGAGCTCCCGCGCCGTAGCTCGCCACCGTCTTCCTGCGCGGCGACCCCACAGAGTCAATCTCCTGCCCCCCCATCCTTCATTCTCCAATTTCTTGCACCCCGAGCTCCCCCTCAGCTCACTGACCCTTCTCATGCTCTTCCCTGGACAGGAGGACCTTCGAGGAGCTCATCACCGTCGACCTCCCGCCCAGTGCTCCCGTGGCGATCCTCCACGAAGCTCCCCAGCTCACGCTGTCGCCGCGATTGTGAGCCCCTCACTCCCCAGATGGTGAAACCACCCCAATTAGCCCCTTTCGCGCGCAACCCCTCCACCGCAAGATGGCCGAACCACCCCCTTCTCCCTCCCTCTCTCCCCTTTGGTCCCCGCAAATGCTAACTACCCGAAATGGGTTCCCCGCTGTCCCCTCTACCCGCCGGTACCCTCGGTGATCGCCGACGAGCCCTCTAGCGCCCAGGCCGCCGTCGCCACCGTGACCCGCCGCCATGCACGTCCATCAGAGCGGCCGGGGTAGAAGACGACAGACGTGGCCCCTCCATCGCCGTCGGATCTTACCCCCACCTTCTAATCTCAGCTGTTGGATCGTCCCGTACCGCTTCGCCGCCGCCTCCCCTTTTCCGCAGCCGTCCGATCTCCCCGCTTCCCCATCTCAACCGCTCGCCCCGTCTCGCTCCGCCACCGTCGGCCCGGGCCACGCGGCGGGCATCCGAGCCGCGTGGGCGCGCCCGCTCTGGCCGTCTTCCTCGGCCCGCTCCGTCCCAGCAGCGCGCAGCAAAGCGCCGCGCCCTTGCCTGCCTTGGCCAACCAACTCACTGGCCGGGCGCATGGCGTGGCCATGGGCGACCTTTTCTTGTCTTGAGTGATTTTCCAGCAATTTTCCAATTTCCAATATTCCGAAAACTCAAATAAATCCTAGAAAATCACAGAAAATCCCAAAAATTCCCAAATTTCACCGCTTTGCTCCAAATATTATTCGAGACCCAGTGGTGAACTCCATTTCCACATTCATCTGGAAAAATTCCTAAAAATCCATTTGAAGTGTTTATGCATTTTTTCCTTTTAATTAGTTTATTTTCCTCGCTTGATTAGTCTAAAGTGGATTTAATTTATTTTATGTGTTTGCGCTAGTGTCGGAGATTCGGAGGTTCAAGAGCAGACTCAGGACCCCGGCGCTTCTACGTTCAAGCTAGCCGAGTTCGTCCAAATTGCCTGCAAGTCCCAAATCCTTTGATCATGTTGTATCCCATAATGTTTAAATATGTTAATATGTTATTTGCATTGAGCTAGTTCTGAAATATTAGTTCGAAAATAAAATAAAATGTTTAGAATGACTTGTGATATAGTTAGTCCTACCACCGCTAAATGTCATGTTTAATTTGTAGCCATGCCATTGAAACCCTAGAATTAATTATCTGTTAACCTAGATAATCGTAGGATATTATTATCATGCAAAGTCTTACACTAATAAGGTTGTGGTGTGGGCCAATAGAATTTAGAAAACCCGACTCTAAGGTAGGGTGGTATGGGACACCGTATCTTAGAGCGGAGAGTGCTTGGCGTGCACAAGGTAGGGTAAAGGGAGTGGAAACTGCAAGGCGGTCTCGCCAATCTTTTACCCTAGGTTTGGAGTAGGGTAAGGGTGAGTGGGAAACCGCGAGACGGTCTCGCCCACCGCTTACCTCGAGGTTGGGTCGCGGGCTGGCGAGGTTGCGGACCGTGAAAATATAAGGACCGAAACCCTTACGCGAGCAAATGTCACGATGTCGCTCAACCACAGGAGTTGACTTGTCAACACTTGTCTAGTAGTTTGCTCAACTCGATTGAAACTCTACGGGAGGTTTAGCGGTGAGGTTAGGTGAGCCGCGCTATGGGTGCCTAACAACGGTAGAGTTCACTCGAGCGGACATCGCTTCTCTTGTGTGGGTGTGTGTGTGTGTGTGTGTGGGATCCGGACAGAGTGAATTCTACGGGTAGAGCCTATATAAAGAGTTGAGCGGTGAAACGACCGGCTTTCTTAACTCATCGCGGGAGTTAAGGGATCGTGTGGGTAAAGTGAGCAAACTCTGCAGAGTCAAATAAATGGTATTCGAATACGCAGTGCTCCGGTTATTGAGCCGTGTCACTTGGGTGATTCCAGACAAAGCTTAAGTAGTTTTGTACATGTTTGAACTTGACTAGTTGGTTAAAGAATTCTTTTGTGAAAACCCCGAGATCTTGAGGAGTAGCTTTGGGTCCATTTTATAAAATAATTGCAAATAAAAGCTGCATCCACCAAATGTAATAAACCAAGTATACTCCTTCCTTTGATGTTCCGTGCATGTAGTAAGTTAGGATCCTTTGGGATTTCTTGAGCGGTTGTTTGGCTCATGGCTTGCTTAATCTAATCTTTAGAGGATCAAGACGAAGGTGGAAGTCTCCCGTCGAGGAAGTTCCGAGGATCTCTTCTTCGACGAGGATCCTGGCTTTAGGTCTTCGCCGCGCAAGCGGATTCGAAGTCTTTGCAATGTATTGTAATTTGGGCTTGCACGCCCATTAAAAAAGCGGATGTTGATCCGTATGTCAAATATATGCTGGACTTTGTTGTAAGCATGCAATGGTATACTCTTGCGCGACATTCCATAACGTTCACGCGTGAATAGTTACGGGTGTCGTGTCCGTCTGCGCCCGAAGCGGGCGTTACAAGAAGTGGTATCAGAGCAGGCTCTTTGACCGTAGGTTGAGACCTAAGGCAAACTAGGAAGCGATTTTATCGCAAAACATAATTTAAGCCATAAAAAGGGTTTACGAAAAATATAAGTATTATTGCTGTCTTTTCTCTCTTGCTGCTACCTTATCTATCTTAGTTTACTTCTGCATAAGTTTTGCTTTGGCAAAATGTTTACTGTCCTCCTCGTCTAGCTTCAAAATTTCGTTTCTCGGCAGCTGGAGGAGTAGCCGTCGTTCGCTAGACTAGACTGACCCTGAGTAGTAGCAATATTTTTGTAATGTAAAGCAGGTGTAATCATGAACCCTAAGAGGTTTGTGTGCCACTTGCATAGAGTAAATCTATGTTCCTTATCCTTGTATGTTGTTTGCTTAATTATTAGTAATCCCTCTCAGTTCAAAGCTTTCTCCTGTCCCCTTTCGCTCTCGTTCTTACCTTTTTCATCCTATACTTACCTTGAAAATTCAAAGCCTTACTTACCTACTCTTGATCTCCCAAAACCACTGCAAAGTTGATCGCAAATTCCCAATTGGCAGATGGATCCAACACAGCAGAGTGGTCGGACTAACAGCGAGGTGCACCGCCAGATCAAGCCCGGATGTCGAATACCAAGAGAATCAACATCACGCTTTATTGTCAAGGTGGCACCTGAAGAATCAATGTCAGCATCAAGTGTAACTGCATTGAAGTTTACGGCTTTCCTGCAAACTCAACCCCCAAAATTCCCTTCAACCACAGAGTCACTGAATGCAGATGACTGGTTACAAGATATTGAAAGGAGAATGAATACTATCCAGTGTACAAATAAGGAGAAGGTTCTCTTTGCCACCTATCAGTTGTCCGAGCCCGTAATTACATGGTGGAATGCTATCCAGTGGATGCACCCTAAGGAGGAAGATATTTCATGGGAAGACTTTGTGAAGAGATTTCGTGAAGCCTGCATTTCTCCTGAGGTTATCACAAGAAGATATCAGGATTTTCTTAACCTTCAACAAGGAGAGAACTCCATCACAGCTATCTACAACAATTTCATCAGTTATCCCAGTATGCTCAAGAGGAAACTAACACCGAAGCTAAAAGGATGGAGTACTTTGTGAAAGGTCTACGTCCCAATATGAAGCAACGCCTTCAGGCTATGAAGTTTTCAAGCCTATTGAGCCTGGTTGATCGAGCTCTACAGATAGAAGGGACATCAGGTTACGTGAAGGTTATGAAACGAAAGAAACCTTCGCCTCCAGCACAAACGGTTTGCTATCACTGCGGACAGAATGGGCATTTTCGTGACCAATGCCCGCTGAAGTCCTTATCCTCAGAAGAAGCTAGGAAGCAGGCAAAGAGGCAGACATCATCATTCCGCCTGCCACCGATGGAAGAAGATGAATCTCACCCTAAGAGGACCAGAACGGAGGATGACAGAAAGCGTAAAACAGCGTACAAGTCTCAGCCTTCACACAATGCTCAGCGAAGCCAGACCACGGGATCATCCTTATTTCGATCCCAACCCTTCCGTCGATGTGACGCTCACCAAGACCAGTCCGGACAGTCTCAGCAGTATGCCACTCCCTCGCCACTCGCCATCGAGTGCCTCACCTACAGTGCCAAGCATCTTACTAGCATCTGCCCACGAGAGACAAATGCATGTTTCCATTGTGGAGAGATTGGACACTACAGGCATCGGTGTCCCAGGAGGAGTTTGCCACCAGATGCAGCTAAACTCCAAGTCCAAAACCAGCAGCAGCAGGAAACAATTCCACCAGGAGGAAGGACATAAAGAAGAGAAGCAAAACACACAGTCAAGAAGATGTAAGCTATGTAGACCAAGAAGTAGGATGATGTCCTTTTTGGTTATCCTTTTGTAAACCAGTTGGAAGAACTTAATGGTTTGTCTGTAAATTGCTTTAATTAAGGCTTGTGGCAAAATTATGAAGATGTATGAAGACCATTTGTGTAAAGTGAAATGGGTGTGATGGTCATGTTGTAATAAAGTTAATTCCAGCAGACCTAATCATATCCAACCTTGGTACGACGTAATTCATCCAAGTGAGAACCTGCACCACACACGCTAGGATGATATACAGGTGCAAGTGAAGAGGAGTCGAAGTCAATATAGAAGAGGTTAAAGCAGATTTGCTGCAGCCAGATATGCAAGGGTTAGATGCCATTTGGGCATGAACTGACTAGCCCGGAACAAAGGCAAGGTAGATGGTGAAATCAAAACAGTATCATTGATAACCCTTGAAGGTCAGAAAGTGGTAAAAAAAAGAAGAGAGAGAAAAGATAGAGAAGTATTGAAGGATACAAGAAGGCGCATGATCAACACGCTAGCAGCCACACCAGATCAAGTGCCAGTAGTGCAAGAATACCCTGATGTATTTCCAGAGTAACTGCCAGGCAGATCCCCTGACAGACAAGTAGAAGTTGTTATAGAATTGATTCCAGGCACAAAACCAGTGGCCAAGCATCAGTACAGAATGTCAGCCAGTGAATTAAAAGAGCTCAAGAGACAGTTAGATGAACTGCAAGGGAAAGAGTTATTCGACCAAGTGTTTCGCCTTGGTCGGCCCCAGTTTTGTTTTTGGAAAAAAAAAGAAAGAAAAGAAAGAATGGAGAGCTAAGAATGCGTGATGAATACAGAGGTTTGAATGCAGTTACAATCAAAAACAAATACCCTTTGCCCAGAATTGATGACCTGTTTGATCAGCTCAAGGGTGCTAAAGTACTTTTCAAGATCGACTTGCGCTCGGGTTATCATCAGCTCAAGATCCGAGAGCAAGATCAAGAGAAGACAACTTCATCACCAGATACGGATTATTTCAGTTCACGGTCGTGCCCTTTGGGTTCAACCAATGCGCCAGCCTATTTCATGAACCTTATGAATCGTGCATATGCACCAATGGACCGATTCGTGATAGTCTTCATTGACGATATTCGATATATTCCAAGAGTGAAGAAGAGCACAAGGAGCATTTGTACATGGCATTGACCAGTGAGAGGGCATCAAGCGTATGCCAAGTTCGACAAATGCGATTTTTGATGAAGAAAAGTTGCTTTCTTAGGACACATTATATCGAATATGGAGTCAAGATTGATCCTAAAAGATCGCGCTGATCATGGAAGGGAAACAGCCTAAGACAGTGACTGAAGTGAGAAGCTTCCTAGGATTGGCGGGTTACTATCGCGATTCATAGAAGGTTTCGAAGAATATCTCGCCTACTCACTCAATTGTTGAAGAAAGACAAACCATTCACATGGACCGCATGCGAGAAAGTTTTCAAATGTTGAAGACCAAGTTGACAACCACACCAAGGTGTTGATTTTACCCAATCCGGAGAAGGAGTTTGATTTCTTTGCGATGCCTCAAAGCAAGGTTTGGGTTGCGTGCTTATGCAAGACGGAAGAGTTGTTGCACGTGCTTCAAGACAGTTGAAACCGCATGAAGAGAACTACCCCACATACGATTTGGAGCTAGCACCGTGGTGTATGCACTCAAAATTTGGCACTACTACTGCTAGGGAATCGTTGTGAGGTACTCTCGAGATCATAAGAGTTTGAAGCACCTATTCACACACCCGAATTGAATATAAGACAACGAGGAAGGCTAGAGTTGAATGAAGACTATGACATTGATACCCAATATCACCCGGGCAAGGCAAATGTAGATACCGATACCCTCAGCCGAAAAGTTCAACAAAGCAAACCGAATACTGCAGGATACCCACCAGAGTTGCAAAGGGCTATACTGCGACTGAATTTGATAATCACTGAACAAGGCAGTATGACAGCATTAGAGATTCAATCGTTGTTGACAGATCAGATCAGGGCAGCACAAGATGAAGTTATAGAGATTCAAAAACTGAAAAAGGATATTCAGGAAGAAGATTCAACAGAATATGCGATAGACGAGCATGGAATCCTCACCCTTCCGTGATCGCTATTGTATACCCGACAAGAAGGAATTAAGAGAGTTAATCTTATCTGAAGCCCACTCATCTCAAATCTTAATTCATCCAGGAGGTACCAAGATGTATCAAGACCTGAAGAAAGAAGTGGCTGAATATATAGCGAAATGTGATGTTTGCCAGCAAATCAAGATAGACCATCAAAAACCATCGGGATTGTTACAACCCTTGCCAATTCCCGAATGGAAGTGGGATAGCATTGGAATGGACTTCATTACTGGACTTCCCAAAACTCGGGAAGGATATGATGCTATTTGGGTCATTGTTGATAGATTGACTAAAGTAGCTCATTTCCTCCCGATCAAGCAAACCTATGGGAAGAATAAACTCGCCGAGTTGTATTTGACCAGAATTGTGATACTGCATGAAGTTCCGAAGAAGATTGTGTCAGATAGAGGAGCACAGTTTACATCCAAGTTCTGGGAAAAATTGCATGAAGCTATGGGCACCGATCTGAATTTCAGCTCAGCATATCACCCACAGACAGATGGGCAGACAGAGAGAGCCAACCAGATTTTGGAAGACATGTTGAGAGCTTCTGCAATAATATATGGTGCAGCATGGAACACTTGCCTACCATTCGCTCAGTTCTCTTACATTAATAGCTATCAAGCCAGTATTAAAAAGGCCTCGTTTGAAGCACTTTATGGCAGAAAGTGCAGGACCCCACTGAATTGGACAAAAAACAGGAGAACGACAACTTATTGATCCCCAGATTGATCAAGATGCCGAAGCACATGTCGAGGATTGTTAGAGATGGACTCAAGATGGCACAAGACCGAAGCGGAAGAGTTATGCGGATAACCGCAGGAAAGACTTGAACTTTGAAATCGGAGATTTCGTATACATCAAAGTCACACCCTTCAAGATAGTCAAGAGATTTCAAGTGAAAGACAAACTAGCCCCAAGATATGTGGGATATCAAGTGCAGTTTCCGCCCAACTTATCAAGGATACACAATGTGTTCCACGTATCTCAGCTTCGAAAGTGTCTACAACAGCCTACAGATGAAGTGCCATTGTCAGACATTGGATTGCAAGATGACTGCATATATACTGAAGAACCACTACAAATACTTGAAACTCCAGAAAGGCAGCTCAGAAACAAGAATGTCGGGTTTTGCAGAGTGCAGTGGAAGAATCACACCGCGGATGATGCCACAGGAGCGAGTCGATTTGTAGCGAGATTTCCCCAACTTACTCCCTGGCCCAGGTTAATCTCGGGGTCGAGATTCCTTTAAGGGGGGTAGGTTGAAAAGCCACAAAATTTCAAACCAAAATTTTCCTTGATTTTTGCTGGGTTTTTGAGTGAATTTCGAAAACTTTCCTTTTCGGGAAAGTTCTCCCCGGAATCCGCCTTCCTCTTTCGGCCATTCCGCTTCCTCCTCTCTTTGGCGCCTTTCCCTTCTCCCCGTTCTCCCCTTCGGCTGGCGCCCGGCCCCTATTCCGTTTTCCTCCCTCGCCCAGCGCCTCTCCCCGCTCCCCCTCGGCGCGACGCCCGACCCTCCTCGCCTCCTCCAAGCGCGCTGCGCGTGCCTGCCTGCGCGCCGCGCCCGCTCTCCGCGCCGCCCGGCCCTTCCTCGCGCCTCCGCCGTCCGGCAGCCTCGGGTGCGGAGGTGGCGCGTCCTCGCGCCACGTCGCTCGCCTCAGCTCCGGACCCACCTGGCAGCCGCCGTCTTCCCTCCCCCTCGCGCGCGGACGCGCTCTTGCCCCGGCCGCGACACACCTGCTCCCGTCGCGTCGCCACTCCCCCGCACAGCGCCTCGCGTCACCCCGCCCCCTCCACTGTGCTGGTTTTAACGCCCTTGACCGCCCCGTCACTCCCTGTCGGCCGGAACCCCGCCGGTGGCTTCTCCCCGAAGCCTCGCCTCCCCCTCCCGTGCGGGTATAAAACCCCCTCCCGACTCCCTCTCGTTTCTTTTCTTCCCGAGCTTCTCCACCACCTCCTACCTCCTCCCACCACTCCAGAGAGCGCCCCAGAGCAGCCGATTGAGCTCCCGCCGCCCGTAGCTCCGCCACCGTCTTCCCCTGCGCCGGCGACCCCCTGGAGTCAATCTCCTGCCCCCTCCTTCATTCTCCAATTTCTTGCACCCCGAGCTCCCCCTCAGCTCACTGACCCTTCTCATGCTCTTCCCTGGACAGGAGGACCTTCGAGGAGCTCTGTCACCGTCGACCTCCGCCGCCCAGTAGTGCTCCGTGGCTGGTCCTCCACGGCTCCCAAGCTCACGCTGTCGCCGCGATTGTGAGCCCCTCACTCCCCAGATGGTGAAACCACCCCCAATTAGCCCCTTTCGCCGCCGGCAACCCCCCTCCACCGCAAGATGGCCGAACCACCCCCTTCTCCCTCCCTCTCTCCCCTTTGGTCCCCGCAAATGCTAACTACCGAAATGGGTTCCCGCTGTCCCTCTACCGCGCGGTACCCTCGGTGATCGCCGACGAGCCCTCTAGCGCCAGAGCGCCGTCGCCACCGTGACCCGCGCGCGCGGTCATCAGAAGGCGGTGGGGTAGAAGACGACGGACGTGGCCCCTCCATCGCCGTCGGATCTTACCCCCACCTTCTAATCTCAGCTGTTGGATCGCCCCGTACCGCTTCGCCCGCCTCCCCTTTTCCGCAGCCGTCCGATCTCCCCGCTTCCCCATCTCAACCGCTCGCCCCGTCTCGCTCGCGCCGTCGCTCGGCCACGCGGCGGGCATCCGAGCGAGCGTGGCGCGCCCGCTCTAAGCCGTCTTCCTCGGCCCGCTCCGTCCCAGCAGCGCGCGCAGCAGCAGCGGCATGGCGGCCTTCGGCCGCGGGCCAACTCCTGGCCGCATGTGTGGCCATGGGCGGCCTTTCTTGTCTTGAGTGATTTTCCAGCAATTTTCCAATTTCCAATATTCCAGAAAACTCAAATAAATCCTAGAAAATCACAGAAAATCCCAAAAAAATTCCCAAATTTCACCGCTTTGCTCCAAATATTATTCGAGACCCAGTGGTGAACTCCATTTCCACAGATTCATCCTGGAAAAATTCCTAAAAATCCATTTGAAGTGTTTATGCATTTTTTCCTTTTTAATTAGTTTATTTTCCCTCGCTTGATTAGTCTCAAGCTGGATTTAATTTATTTTATGTGTTTGCGCTAGTGTCGGAGATTCCGGAGGTTCAAGAGCAGACTCAGGACCCCGGCGCTTCTACGTTCAAGCTAGCCGAGTTCGTCCAAATTGCCGGCAAGTCCCAAATCCTTTGATCATGTTGTATCCCATAATGTTTAAATATGTTAATATGTTATTTGCATTGAGCTAGTTCTGAAATATTAGTTCGAAAATAAAATAAAATGTTTAGAATGACTTGTGATATAGTTAGTCCTACCACCGCTAAATGTCATGTTTAATTTGTAGCCATGCCATTGAAACCTAGAATTAATTATCATTAACCTAGATAATCGTAGGATATTATTATCATGCAAAGTCTTACACTAATAAGGTTGTGGTGTGGGCCAATAGAATTTAGAAAACCCGACTCTAAGGTAGGGTGGTATGGGACACCGTATCTTAGGCGGAGAGTGCCAGCGTGCACAAGGTAGGGTAAAGGGAGTGGAAACCGCAAGGCGGTCCTCGCCAATCTTTTACCCTAGGTTTGGAGTAGGGTAAGGGTGAGTGGGAAACCGCGAGGCGGTCTCGCCACCGCTTACCTCGGGTTGGGTCGCGGGCACGGCGAGGTTGCGGACCGTGAAAATATAAGGACCAAACCCTTACGCCGAGCAAATGTCACGATGTCGCTCAACCACGGGAGTTGACTTGTCAACACTTGTCTAGTAGTTGCTCAACTCGATTGAAACTCTACAGAGGTTTAGCGGTGAGGTTAGGTGAGCCGCGCTATGGGTGCCTAACAACGGTAGAGTTCACTCGAGCGGACACTTTTTTCTCTTGTGTGGGTGTGCGTGTGTGTGTGTGGGATCCGGACCAGTGAATTCTACGGGTAGAGCCTATATAAAGAGTTGAGCGGTGAAACGACACGGCTTTCTTAACTGCATCGCGGGAGTTAAGGGATCGTGTGGTAAAGGCGAGCAAACTCTGCGAGTCAAATAAATGGTATTCGAATACGCCGTGCTCCTTGGTTATTGGGTGTGTCACTTGGGTGATTCAGAACAAAGCTTAAGTAGTTTTGTACATGTTTGAACTTGACTAGTTGGTTAAAGAATTCTTTTGTGAAAACCCCTGAGATCTTGAGGAGTAGCTTTGGGTCCATTTTATAAAATAATTGCAAATAAAACTGCATCCACCAAATGTAATAAACCAAGTATACTCCCTTCCTTTGATGTTCCGTGCATGTAGTAAGTTAGGATCCCTTTGGGATTTGCTGAGCCGGTTGTTTGGCTCATGGCTTGCTTAATCTAATCTTTAGAGGATCAAGACGAAGGTGGAAGTCTCCCCGTCGAGGAAGTTCCGGAGGATCTCTTCTTCGACGAGGATCCTTGGCTTTAGGTCTTCGCCGCGCTCGAAGCGGATTCTGGAAGTCTTTTGCAATGTATTGTAATTTGGGCTTGCACGCCCCGCTGTAAAAACTGGATGTTGATCCGTATGTCAAATATATGCTGGACTTTGTTGTAAGCATGCAATGGTATACTCTTGCGCGACATTCCATAACTGTTCACGCGTGAATAGTTACGGGGTGCCGTGTCCGTACGCGCCCCTGGAAACGGGGGCGTTACATAATACCCCTTAGTTTTGCAGTTTAAGCAGCTTTAGCTTGCAGCTAATTAAAACTTTTCCCACAGAAAATGGAACAGTTTGTCAAAACTGAAAGTCTCCCTAGATATTTGCTCTGCTGCCTCCGCATGCAAAAACGCCCAAATAAAATAGCACTAACAGAGTCTGCAGACACCGGAAGCTTGTGGAGACAACAATAACATCGAATGGCAACAAACAGAATGGATAGTGCCCCATTAAATTTTTTCTAAATATTTCTAAACTCTTCATTTCAATAACTACAGAGTTATGAAGATCAAAATTAAAAGCCTAAACCAAAGCAACAACATCAAGAACTAAAGAGAGAAAGACTTCATCTTCTGAGTGATATGACCAGCCTCTGAGGTGCGGTCTGACCAAAGGCTACACGGCGGTTTGATCGGTGGCAAGAGAGCCTTTTGACCAGTGAGTGGTACAATCAGGCCTAGGTGTGGTATGACCACTCTTCTTTGGTGTAACTATAAAAATTCATAGCTAAATGAGATAAAACTTTGTACATACCTTATTAGAGTCACAAAAACCTATTCCATTTAATGACCGTTTAAATCATTGTGAAAGTTTAGACCTTTCTCAAGAATAAGCAAAGTTGTACTAAAATTGGGCAAAAACCGAAAACTCGGGATATGACTTGCTCGTGGATAGAGGATGGTCAAGATGGCTCTAGATATAGTTCCATATATCATAGCAAATACTCTCAAAGATTCGAAGCAAAAATCTTGAAATAAAAAACTCTAAGATTAGCCCAAAACCAAGCAGAAGTGTGCAACTTCGAAATCCTTTAAGACATAGTGCCTAGATGGATATGATATGATTTTCATGAGTCATCTCCATCATTTATATGCCCTTAGCACAAAATAAGATCAAGAAGAGGAGAGATGAGATCAAAACCAACAAGAACAAGAGCAAATTAATAAAACAAAGAGACACCATGATTGATGAACAAAATTGATATATTACGACTTGATGATGATGGTTTTACAACTACTACACCTGCAGGGCAAGAGAGCACGCCATAACACTCACTCTTCTAACCATAACCCTAGAATACAAGGTTGGAATGAAAGATAGTTGGATGGTTGACTTACAAATCCCTATTTCAACCCATTAAATAGATGAGTCAACCATCCCATATCTAATCCTAATAGATACTATTCACTAGCATATCTGGAAAAACCCACTAACCCCACACAATATAGGTTTTACTTAAACACTTAACTTATGCAAGTTTTTTAAAGCACATAATCTCGAATCCGTTAAGTCTTTAGTTTTTGATCCATTTGATATTTTCATCATCTTCTTGACCTAAACCGCTTTCCCAAGTGCCGCAGTTTTGACCCAGCGCAGTTTCCGGTACTTAGCAAATTACCAAAATACTCTCGCCTCGACTTGGTCATTATCTTTCAATACAAGCAATCATCATATTCACAACATGTAGGTGCACCAATTACTTGCCACATATCGGTAAGTCTTTCCCGTTTTGGTTCCACGAGACCACGTAGCACTTAGACTGATCAAGCTACTTGGTTGTCGGACCCCAAGTCTAATACCTGGAATCCTCTGTGATAACACTGCATTATTCCCTGGATCAGTAGATAATGCTCACGGATACATCGTTGCATCATTTCATACACGATAAATTCATACATTACAATACCGAGTTCAAATAGACCACGTCGGGCGAGGGTTACAATAGGGCCGTCGAATGAAATGTCTTACAATACATAAAAGCGAGCGGAAGAGTACATAGTGTAGGGCACAACTCACCACGAACAAGCGATCAGGTTAACCCGAGTACCAATGCTATTAATCGGGGACGACTAATAACGAAGGCACCCGCCAAAACTAGCACAGTCAACTTTATCGAGGCGAGAGGCAAGACTACCAAGCCTATTCTAACAACCACCGTCTTCATTTCCTTCGGCATCCCGATCCTCATGATAAGCGTAGTGCTCTTGATTCACATCTTACGAAAGGGGTTAAGAGCGAGATTGAGCACAAACAACCGTGCTCGCGAGCCAACACAAGAATGCATATAATTATAGATGCAAGGCTATTCAAGGAAGGCTCGGGTTCTTTTATTTGCATAAAGCGACATTTGAAATTACCATAATTAAAATTTCTATGACCTAGCATTTTCAAGAACTTATGATTTAAATACTAAAAGTGTACAATAAACGTAGTAGTTTCCAATTCCAAATTTTATGGTTACATCCACCATATTTTAGGTTACATCTACCTATGTTATGGTTACATCCACCAATGCTTAACTTTTGAATAACAGTTACTTCCACCTTAGTACCAACACTGAGTACATCCCTCCGGGACAAATTACCAAAGTCAGTTACATCCGCTGACGCTTTTCTCCCCACCCACAATAGTTTTTAAACAGAACTAACTCGAGGAGGATTTCCATGTCGCTCTTGACCGTGGGCACGGCTATTCGAATAGTTTGTTTGAGTACTCAGAGACTCGTACATCTTTACCCACAAGAGATAATCGTCTCGATGGTTCTACATGATGCCTTAGACATGCGGATCGAGAGAAAATCACGAGGCCTTTACAATACCTCACTCTCTAGCATATCACTCCTATGGGGTTACGTCCATAGGTTGTGCGGGATGTCCACCATAGGTTAGCGCACTCGGACTCCGCTCTCCACGTCGCTATCCTAGGCGACGTCACCTACATCCGGTGTCCCATTCCAAGTGGGGCTTTCATTACCCACCTACACACGTTCTCCGTGATATGAATAGAGAGTTCGATAAATTATTTAGCCCACCTACAATATGCCGACTTGTGGTTGTCTTGTTATACACGGAGGGTCCACACAGATTAAGTCCTTAAATTGTTCTAAGGTTCATTCCACATTCCTTGTGTTACATCCACACCCACTGTTCTTACCATCCGCCCAAACAGTTCAAAGATTTTAGGGTTTTGAGAAGCATAACATAAATCAACATAATTGTTTAGCCATGTACATCCCATGACTATCCCAAATCTAGTGTTCATGATTAAAGAGTGATTACCGAGGTTACTAGAACCACGGACTTGACAAACTTAGCATGGCAATAGTAAGATGTATATCTACCATCACTAGCATTTAACTCTAGGGTGACAAATGATCACGGGAGTTCAAATGTTACTGGTGGTTTATTATATTATTAGGTGGACATAAGGTTGTTATCTACCTTAAGACTTACATATTTTTAGCACATAAAATAACGCATGCAATTTTCATAGTTTAAACGAACATAGTTTCACAAAAATGTAGGCGCAAAATGATCAAAGTATTGACTCGCCTGGATCGAAGGCTTGGGGGTCTTGCGCTGCTTCAAGCGGGGTCTCGTTCACGTCGTCGAACTCTACTCGGACGGAAGTACCGGAAAAATCACATAAAATGAAGAGCGCCGAATAAGAACCAAACAAAACAATAAAACAACTCAAATGAACTCGGAAATGAGCCAAACCAGAACCATTAAACATGTCTTGATTTCAGAAAAATTTAGAAGTTGGTTTCGTTTAATTCGAGTTATGGTTAGAAAGTTCTGATGTTTGAAGTTTTAATTGCTGGAAAAATCCGAAAATAAAATTAATGCGTTGGACGGTGGCCTTAATTAGTCGGTTTAATACTTTTCTTTAAGTGCGGCTTAGGCAGCATTAGTGAGTATGTTTAATGCTATCGGTGGGGTGCTCTGCTCGCTCCTCACGCATGCAGTCCGCGAGGGAAGCGGCGGCCGGCGGTGGGAGCACGGAGGCGGCGGTGTCGGCGGAGCAGGCTACCCACCCGGTGCGCACCGGGAGAGGCCATCGGCCGGAGACGGCGGCGACGGCGGAGCAGCTCAAGCGGCGGCGCGCGAGGGATTCGGCGCCGGCGCCTCGGGCGCGGAGCTCAATTCCTCGGGGATGGAGCTTCTACAAGCCCTTGGGAGCTTACCTAGAGCGTCGGTTGGGGCCGAGGTGGAGCGAGGCGGTCTGGCGGCGTGGAGGGGCTTGGCGGCGAGGAGGGACACAGCGGCGGCTTGCTGGAGAGGACGGCGGGGTCCGGCGAGGTGGGGAGAGCGTTCAGGGTGTCCGGGCGACGCTCCGCGTGCGGGGAATCGGCCCGAGGCGTCGCGCCGGGAGACCGGGCCGTCGGTGGCGGTGGAACGTGTCGTCGGCTGCGGGGCAAGAGAGACAATTAGCTCGTGGAGAAGAGGTGGGGTAAAGATGAGCGCGGGGAAAGGGGCTCGGGGCCCTGGCGGCGACCGGAGGGGCGCGGCGGCGAGGTTTGGCCGAAGGAGCACGCAAGGCAGAGAAGACGGCCTAGTGTGGCGCTCGGGTGGACTTCGGCGGGGTGGCGGTGAGGCAAGAGGCGCCACTTAAAGAGGCCGGGGCGGGCTCGTCGGGGAGACAAGGCGACAGGGAGCCGTGCATGCCTGCTGCACGCGAGGTTGACTAATGGCAGAGGAGCAGCCATTGGCGTAGGGCATTGGTGCACGGCCGGGAGCACGCCTAAGCAGTCGGGGACGCGCGGGAGGTGACGGAAAGCACTGCCACTGCTGGGCGCTGATGGCGAGGAGAGGCGCTGAAGACGAGAGCTGACACCTCATTCAATCGCCGACGAAGTTGGTGCGAATGGCGACAAGCAACTGCTCTGCCAGAGGAGGAGAATGGAGATGCATTGCCACAGAAGGAGAAATAAAATGCTGGCTGGGAAGGTTTGGGGAGGAAAAGTCCTACCATTAGCATACATACATACTCATATATGTATATGGGTATATATACATATATACATGTATATATCTTTTCTTAACGTTCTTAGCCTCCTGAGTCCTTTAATCCTTGAAGTATATTTCATATTTTAGATTTTATAAGATTCACTTGATTTTCTTCCCTGGAGATGGAGCAAGGTTTTCATTTTAAAAGACTTTTGCATTTCCTAGAATATACACATATACAAATATATATATTGGAAGCAAAAAGAATAGCCAACTGAGAATAACAGTTTTTTTTAAATGTTCAATAACATACATTTGAATTTTACAACAGCCCGGTTTTGAAAATGGGGTGTTACAGATCCCACCCCCCTTAAAATGAATCTCGACCCGAGATTCTGCTACTCTTGGAAAAGAAAGGGGAAGTCGGCTCTAAGTTGATCCTCTCGCTCCCAGGTTGCTTCTCGCTCGGAGTGGTTGCTCCACTGAACTTTGCAGAGACGAATAATCTGGCGTCTGGTTTTCTTCTCCATAGTGTCAAGAATTCTGATCGGGTGCTCTGGGTAGGACAGATCTTTCTGTAATTCAATGGTTTCCACTGGGGTCTGCTCGTCGGGAACTCTGAGACACTTCTTGAGCTGAGAAACGTGAAACACATTGTGCACATCTGACAGATTTGCGGGAAGCTCTAATTGATAAGCAACTTCTCCACACTTGGTAATAATAGGGAATGGCCCTATGTATCGCGGAGCAAGCTTGCCTTTTACCTTGAATCTGCGGATTCCTCGGAGGGGTGACACTTTAAGGTATACATGATCTCCAACTTGGAATGTCAATTCTCTACGGCGATTATCTGCGTAGCTCTTTTGTCTGGACTGGGCAGCTTGTAGGCGATCCCTAATTAAACGAACTTTTTCTTCTGCCTGCTTCAGAGTATCGGGTCCAAAAATATATCCTTCTCCTGTTTCTGACCAGTGTAGAGGAGTTCTACATTTACGTCCATAAAGGGCTTCAAAAGGTGACATCTTGAGGCTTGATTGATAGCTATTATTGTAGGCAAATTCCGCATAGGGTAAACATTTCTCCCAATCTGAGGTGAATTCCAGAGCACATGCTCGCAGCATATCTTCCAAAATTTGGTTTATTCTTTCGGTCTGTCCATCTGTTTGGGGGTGGTATGCGGTACTAAACGCAAGATGGGTCCCTAATGCATCGTGTAGACTGGCCCAGAAATGCGAGGTGAATTGAGAACCTCGATCTGAGACTATTCTTTTAGGTACACCATGTAGACATACAACACGAGCCATGTATAACTCAGCTAGTCTGTCTCCCTTGTAGTTGGTCTTTACAGGGATAAAATGGGCAACTTTAGTTAATCTATCGACTATTACCCATATAGAATCATATCCCGATTTAGTGCGGGGTAAACCAGTTATGAAATCCATTCCCACTTCTTCCCATTTCCACTGAGGAATTTGCAGAGGTTGAAGAAGTCCAGCAGGTCTCGATGTTCGGCTTTGACCTTCGACATACGTCACACAAGAGCTACATTTTCAGCAATGTCTCGCTTCATGCGAGGCCACCAATACAATGTCTTCATTTCTTGATACATTTTAGTGCTACACAGGTGTAGAGTATAAGCGAGCTATGTGCTTCCTTGAGTATCGATTCTTTGAGGTCCTTCCGGTGGGAACAAAAATTCGTTTTCCATACCATAGAATTCCTTGTTTATCTTCTATCATTTTAGGGGCTTTCCTTGGGTCATGAGACTTTTGAACTTCAACTCCTGGTGTCCCTTCAGGCGCTTTGATTTGCTCTTCAAGTGTTGGTTGCACTTCCATAGTAGCTAAAGTACCATGCTCTACTATTTCCAGGTTAAGGGCTTCAAATTCTCTGCAGAGCTCGGGTTGCAATTCCTTCACCATGAGGTTGTTGCAATGGGGTTTGCGACTTAGAGCATCGGCTACTACATTAGCTTTTCCGGGATGATAGTGGACGTCCAAATTGTAGTCCTTAATTAATTCCAACCATCTTCTTTGTCTTAAATTGAGGTCGGCTTGAGTGAAGATATACTTGAGACTCTTATGGTCCGTATAAATGTCACAGTGATTTCCGATTAAATAGTGTCGCCAAATTTTTAAGGCGTGCACTACCGAGGCTAACTCCAAGTCATGAGTTGGGTAATTATCTTCATGGGGACGGAGTTGTCTGGAGGCATATGCTACAACCTTTCCTCCTTGCATGAGCACACAGCCTAGGCCTTGGCGAGATGCATCGCAATATACTTCAAAATCCTTGTGTATATCCGCGGGACTAACACAGGGGCTGTGGTCAATTTTGCTTTAGTTTTGAAAACTCTTCTCACATGCTTCACCCACTCATACTTTTTCTCTTTCTTGAGTAGGTTTGTCATTGGTGCGGCTATTTTGGAAAAGCCTTCTATGAAGCGTCAGTAGTATCCGGCTAGACCCGAAAACTACGCACTTCGATGGCGAGGTGGGATGCTTCCATTCTAGGACTGCCTTTACTTTAGAGGGGTCGATTGCTACTCCTCCAGTGGATATGATGTGCCCAAGGAAACTAACTTCATGCAACCAAAATTCACATTTGCTATATTTGGCATACAAGCGGTGCCTCTTAAGTGTTTGAGGACTATCCGCAGTGTTCCTCGTGTTCTTTGGTGGTCTTAGAGTAAATCAAGATGTCGTCTCGAATACGACCACAAATTTGTCAGTATTCCATAAAGACTTTATTCATCGGGTTCATGAAGTAGGCGGGGCATTGGTCAATCAAATGACATGATTGTATATTCAAATAGGCCATACAGGGTAGTAAAAGTCTGTCTTAGGAATATCTTACCTTACGATCTTGAGTTGATGGTACCCGACCTTAAATCTATTTTAGAGAAGACGGTAGCCCCAGATAATTGGTCAAACAGATCATCTATTCGAGGCAAGGATATTTATTCTTGATTGTTACTTCATTAAGGGCTCAGTAATCTACACATAATCCGCAGAGCCATCCTTCTTTCGACAAATAGCACGGGGAACCCCATGGAGATGAACTGGTCTAATAAATCCCTTTAGCTTGAAGATCCTCAATTTGAGCCTTTAATTCCTCAAGTTCATCTACCGCCATCCAAGATGGTCTTTTAGCAATTGGGGCGATCACCGGGCTTTAGGTTGATCACAAATTCTATCTCCCTATCCGTGGCATGCCCGCGCTTCTTACCGAAAGACTTCGGATAATCTGAACTCTGGTGTTTCTTCTAATGTCTTTTCTTCAAGGTGATGGATTGCGCGTCCAGGCGAAGGGCGATCCACACTAACTTTTATTTTCTTTCCGAGGCTTTGGTGAGCATTACTTTCCTATTTGCACAGTCTAACAATCCTTGATTATTTGCTAGCCAATCCATTCCTAAAATGATGTCCAAGGTGCGGGATGGCAAGATCAAAAGGTCTGTGGAAAATCACAATCCTCCATGGTGATTTCTACCCTAGGGCTAACTAGAGTAGCGTTAAGGGTCCTCTGGGGAACTAAGTACCACAGTTTCTTTAGTCTAAAGGTTGGCAACTTAACCTTTTCAACAAATCCCGAAACAAAAGAATGCGAAGCACGAGTTAAATGTAACTTGTGCGGTATCGACTTAACAGAGAACATACCCATAAGTACTCGGTGGCATTTTGAGCATCTTCTGCGCAGTGGCGTGGTTGACACGGCCATGGTGTGGAGTTGATGTTTGTCCTTGATGCTTGAGGTGCACGATAATTCTTGTTTGATGCTGATGATTGAGCTCGGGATGAGGAGATTCCGTGATTAAACTTCCCCGAGTAGCTTGGCGTCCGGACCTTGGTTGGCGAAATGCCCTTTTGCTCATGGCTAAAGCAATGGAGGTTAGAAGTTGTTTTGATTGCGGAAGACTGCACTATAGGACGGGCCATCCAATTCCACCGTTGTTGGGGCGTGGTGCTTGGAATGGAGCTCAGGTCTTTGGCGTTGCTACCGCGAAAAGATGAGTTGCCTTGGTATCTTTGTTTTGGTGGAAGGTGTTACGAGGTCGTTGGGCTGTCCACTTCCTCTTCCTCTGGTTTCCAAAATTTTCCTTTCATTCTCCGGATGAGGCCTTATTCACGGTGATGGAAGCTGGAATGGTCGTGCGAGAATCAGTGTGCTCGCATTTCCTCGTGCATCCCTTCTAGGAATCGATCAATCTTCTCTTCTTGATTGGCTACGTCCCGTGAGGCGTGCGAGCTAGCTAGTTGAAGCGTGTGAGATACTCCAAGACGACATATTTCCTTGCTTCAAGTTTCTAAACTCGTTCTTTTCATCCTCATGATACCACTGGGACAAAGTTACATGCAGCGGTCTTAAACTCAGCCAGTGATGGCGGTTTACTGCTGCGACTCGCTTCATCTTCATTGTGGTTCTCTTCGTCTTCCCGCTCTTCCTGCGGATCGTCTGCTGGATCGTCAGCTTCTACTCCTTCCTCCTCTGCTTCCTCTTCTTCTTCTTGTTCTTCCTCTTCATCTCGAGCCGTTGCCTCACGGGTTTCTTCTTTCCACGACAGGTAGGTAGTTTTCCCACCATGCCGCGCGGCTGCTTTAAGCCGATGCGCGTGAAGTCTACCTTGTCTTCCTCGATTACAACGTGCAAGTTTGAGCTTCTTCTGCGTGTCACGCAGCCAATCTTCGGCCTCTAAGGGTTCATTAGCCGAGGAGAAGGTCATTGGTCGGGTTCTCAAGAAGTCGGATAAGTTGGAGTTGCGACCACCGCATTGGCTTCTTGATCGGATAGCATTACTGAAGGATCTGTGTTTGTTGTGCTAATACTTGTGCCATGGTTGGTGGTGCTGGTGGTGGTGGCGGCGAGTTCAAATCATAGCCTCGCCTTGGCCTCTTCCACGAGCCGCGGCCCTGGGGCTCGGCCTCTACCCCGAGCAGACCCTCTCGGGAGGCATCTGGATCAAACTAGAGCCGATTTAGAGACTAAAAGAAAGAGGGAAAGACATATATGAGGGTTTGCTAGCCCCCTAATGGCACAACATAAAACCAAACAAAAGAGAGGCAATTAAAACACAAGGCATTATGCCTACGATAATTCATTACATCAGGGGGGTTAGGTGTTACATGACAGCCGAGCACAACGCATAGGCTTATAACAAGTCACGACACCGCATACACAACGTCTACTAACTGGTTACATAAGGGGGATACATCTGGAGAAGTGTGCATACACACCAACAAGAAACTGCCTAGACATACTACTGTCTAACCTACATCAGTCCACCTCTGGGACGGGAGTAGTCTTGCCGAGAAGACGCAATCACACAAAGCGGAGCAGGAGACGCGATCTTTGGGAGATCGGGAGCGAGATCGAGAAGGGCTCGACCTGTTGTTGGAGGGACGGAGCGGGACGAGCGACGCCTGCTTTGGGCTCTGCGAGGTGCCATTGGGCGGTGGCGCACGCTATGCGCGCCGTCGCCAGGGGCGAGGCCCCGGCGCCGAGCCGTGCTAGTACTTGATCTCAAGCCTGGCCGAGCATCCATCGTGCGGTTCAGGAGCCGAGGTTGTCACCGGGTCGTAGCCGGGCCGCACTTTGGAGCTGGAACCGCGCGACACAGGAGTTGGAGCCGGTGGCGTGGCGCAGGGTAGGCTGCCCGGGCGCGAAGGAGCTCGAGCCCGGCCTGCGGCGAGCCTCGCGCTCCGCCGCTGGAAGGCGATCGTAGTAGCGTTCAGCCGGGCACCGAGGACGCCCGATCGCTGCGAGCTCGCGGTCGAGAATGCGCAGATGCCCAATCTCCGCATGGCGAAGGCATAGGAGGCCGACATTGCTGCGTCATACCGATCTCGTGAGACAATGGGGTTGTCCACCCTGTGGTCGAGGCGATCTGGAAGGAACTGCCCCTGGCGGATGCGAGGGGAATGAGCAAAAGGCGACTGCCGCAGCCTATCCTCGTGCACTGCATAGGTGAGCCACGGCGAGACGCGCCGCGTCTGGATGGCGTCGGCGAGGTACATCCGTGGAGGCTCGGCATGGATGTATGGGAGTGGAGCTCCTGCTACTATCTCGTGCATAGATGAAAACCTCCATGGTCCACAAATCCATGCCGTGGATGTGGGTTCTCTGCCTCGATAACGGCGGGTGGGTGTACCGAGACAACGCAGCAGCTTGCCGCAGATCTCTGCGAACGCTCCTTCGCTTTCACCATGGGAGATGTGATCCCATGGACCAACTGAGTGCAGCTCAGGCCATCTAAAAATTTTGAACATCAATAGGTTAGAGCGGATGAAATACAAAAGAAATTTTTGGTTGAGTATAGAAACTAAGAGAGTTGAGTAAAGCAATATTACGCTATATTTTTGCAAAAGTTTTACATAGCTTTAGTAAAAAGGGCTCGGACCTTAAATCGTGACCAGCCTAACTAAGGTTTCTCTGATCGTATGCTCGATACTCACTCCGTCGGACCCCAAGTCTAATACAGAATCCTCAGGATAACACCGCATTATTCCCTGGATCAGTAGATAATGCTCACAGATACATCATTTGCATCATTTCATACACGATAAATTCATACATTACAATACCAGAGTTCAAATAGACCACGTCGGGCCAGGGTTACAATAGGGCCGTCAGGCCAAATGTCTTACAATACATAAAAGCGGAAGCGGAAGAGTACATAGTGTAGGGGCACAACTCACCACAGGCAAGCGACTGGGTTAACCCGAGTACCAATGCTATTAATCAGGGACCTGACTAATAACGAAGGCACCCGCCAAAACTAGCCTGGTCAACTTTACTGAGGCGAGAGGCAAGACTACCGAAGCCTATTCTAACAAACCCCGTCTTCATTTCCTTCGGCATCCTGATCCTCATGATAAGCGTAGTGCTCTTGATTCACATCTTCTGAAAGGGGGGTTAAGAGCGAGATTGAGCACAAACAACCGTGCTCCGCGAGCCAACACACAGAATGCATATAATTATAGATGCAAGGCTATTCAAGGAAGGCTCGGGTTCTTTTATTTGCATAAAGCGACATTTGAAATTACCATAATTAAAATTTCTATGACCTAGCATTTTTCAAGAACTTATGATTTAAATACTAAAAGTGTACAATAAACGTAGTAGTTTCCAATTCCAAATTTTATGGTTACATCCACCATATTTTAGGGTTACATCTACCCTATGTTATGGTTACATCCACCAATGCTTAACTTTTGAATAACAGGTTACTTCCACCTTAGTACCAACATCGGAGTACATCCTCCAGACAAATTACCAAAGTCGTTTACATCCGCTTTGATGCTTTCTCCCACCCACAATAGTTTTTAAATGAACTAACTCGAGGAGGATTTCCATGTTCGCCCTTGACCGTAAGCACGGCTATTCGAATAGTTTGTTTGAGTACTCTGCAGAGACTGTACATCTTTACCCACAAGAGATAATCGTCTCGATGGTTCTACATGATGCCTTAGACATGCAGATCGAGAGAAAATCACGAGGCCTTTACAATACCTCACTCTCTAGCATATCACTCCTATGGGGTTACGTCCATAGGTTGTGCGGGATGTCCACCATAGGTTAGCGCACTCGGACTCCGCTCTCCACGTACGCTATCCTAGGCGACGTCACCTACATCCGGTGTCCCATTCCAAGTGGGGCTTTCATTACCCACCTACACACGTTCTCCGTGATATGAATAGAGAGTTCAGTAAATTATTTAGCCCAGCCTACAATATGCCAGCTTGTGGTTGTACTGTTATACACGGAGGGTCCACACAGGATTAAGTCCTTAAATTGTTCGGGCGGTTCATTCCACATTCCTTGTGTTACATCCACACCCACCGTTCTTACCATCCGCCCAAACAGGTTCAGCAGATTTTAGGGTTTTGAGAAGCATAACATAAATCAACATAATTGTTTAGCCATGTACATCCCATGACTATCCCAAATCTAGTGTTCATGATTAAAGAGTGATTAACAGGGTTACTAGAACCCTGGACTTGACAAACTTAGCATGGCAATAGTAAGATGTATATCTACCATCACTAGCATTTAACTCTAGGGTGACAAATGATCACGGGAGTTCAAATGTTACTGGTGGTTTATTATATTATTAGGTGGACATAAGGTTGTTATCTACCTTAAGACTTACATATTTTTAGCACATAAAATAACGCATGCAATTTTCATAGTTTAAACGAACATAGTTTCACAAAAATGTAGGCGCAAAATGATCAAAGTATTGACTCGCCTGGATCGAAGGCTTGGGGGTCTTGCGCTGCTTCAAGCGGGGTCTCGTTCACGTCGTCGAAATCTACTCGGACGGAAGTACCGGAAAAATCACATAAAATGAAGAGCGCCGAATAAGAACCAAACAAAACAATAAAACAACTCAAATGAACTCGGAAATGAGCCAAACCAGAACCATTAAACATGTCTTGATTTCAGAAAAATTTAGAAGTTGGTTTCGTTTAATTCGGAGTTATGGTTAGAAAGTTACAGTGTTTCGAAGTTTTAATTGCTGGAAAAATCCGAAAATAAAATTAATGCGTTCGGACAGGTGGCCTTAATTAGTCCGGTTTAATACTTTTCTTTAAGTGCCGGCTTAGGGCAGCATTAGTGACTGTGTTTAATGCTATCAGTGGGGGTGCTCTGCTCCGGCTCCTCACGACCGCGATGCGCAGGGGAGGCGGCCGGCGCGGCGGGGAGCACGGAGGGGCGGCGGTGTCGGCGGGAACGGCTACCCACCGGTCGCACCGGGAGAGGCCAATCGGCGGAGACGGCGGCGGCGGCCGGAGCAGCTCAGCGGCGGCGGGCGCAGGGGATTCGGGCGCCGGCGCCTCGGGCCGCGGGAGCTCAATTCCTCGGGGATGGAGCTTCTACAAGCCCTTGGGAGCTTACCTAGAGCGTCGGTTGGGGCCGAGGTGGAGCGAGGCGGTCTGGCGGCGTGGAGGGGCTTGGCGGCGAGGAGGGACACAGCGGCGGCTTGCTGGAGAGGACGGCGGGGTCCGGCGAGGTGGGGAGAGCGTTCAGGGTGTCCGGGCGACGCTCCGCGTGCGGGGAATCGGCCCGAGGCGTCGCGCTTCGCCGGGGAGACCCGAAGCCGTCGGTGGCGGTGGAACGTGTCGTCGGCGGCCTGCGGGGCAAGAGAGAGCAATTAGCTCGTGGAGAAGAGGGGTGGGGTAAAGATGAGCGCGGGGAAAGGGGCTCGGGGCCCTGGCGGCGACCGGAGGGGCGCGGCGGCGAGGTTTGGCCGAAGGAGCACGCAAGGCAGAGAAGACGGCCTAGTGTGGCGCTCGGGTGGACTTCGGCGGGGTGGCGGTGAGGCAAGAGGCGCCACTTAAAGAGGCCGGGGCGGGCTCGTCGGGGAGACAAGGCGACAGGGAGCCGTGCATGCCTGCTGCACGCGAGGTTGACTGATGGCAGAGGAGCAGCCATTGGCGTAGGGCATTGGTGCACGGCCGGGAGCACGCCTAGCGGGGGGCGCGCGGAGGTGACGGAGCACCGCACTGCTGGCGCGATGGCGAGGAGAGGCGCTGAAGACGAGAGCTGACACCTCATTCAATCGCCGACGAAGTTGGTGCGAATGGCGACAAGCAACTGCTCTGCCAGAGGAGGAGAATGGAGATGCATTGCCACAGAAGGAGAAATAAAATGCTGGCTGGGAAGGTTTGGGGAGGAAAAATCCTACCATTAGCATACATACATACTCATATATGTATATGGGTATATATACATATATACATGTATATATCTTTTCTTAACGTTCTTAGCCTCCTGAGTCCTTTAATCCTTGAAGTATATTTCATATTTTAGATTTTATAAGATTCACTTGATTTTCTTCCCTGGAGATGGAGCAAGGTTTTCATTTTAAAAGACTTTTGCATTTCCTAGAATATACACATATACAAATATATATATTGGAAGCAAAAAGAATAGCCAACTGAGAATAACAGTTTTTTTTAAATGTTCAATAACATACATTTGAATTTTACAACAGCCCGGTTTTGAAAATGGGGTGTTACATTGGTGCAACCCATTATTCGAACCTTTCTTTCAACATTTTTCGTCTTTCTCGTGCCATGCTTGAGCTCAACCAACTTATCCGGTATCCTTAGTCGTTCTGGGTCTCGGCTCCTTCATGAGCGTAGCCCGATCCTCATCATTGACCATGGTTGACTCTAAAACTTTCTGTACATCTAAAGAAAAAAGAAATCGTTTCTGAACACAAATTCTTCACAACTTGATCCATATAACTAAAACATGCATTATGTAACATTAATGCACTAACCAAACTAAATTCAAATCAACCCATAATCAATTTCCCAAAAATCAAATTTTCAGGGCCGGTCTGATCGCCAACCAGAGGCCGATCAGACTGGTTGAAAACAGTGCAAAACAACCCACTTAGAAAAATTGCAACTGGCTACTAAACTACAGTCATATCAGCAGATGGTTTGACCACCGTGGTCATACTGCTCGCGTGCGGTCTAACCAGCAACATTAAGGTATTGACCAAACAAAATTCAAATCAACTTATGACCAATTTCATAAAACCACAAAATCAATTTTTTAGGGCCGGTCTAACCGCCAACCAGAAGCTGGTCAGACTGATTGAAAACTGTGCAAAACAACCTGTTTTGAAAAATTGCAACCAGCTACTAAACTGCAGTCATACCAGCCGGCGGTATGACTGCCAGATCATACCACTCAATGTGGTCTGACTGGCAATACACCGATGGTTAGACCCGCGGTTAGCCAGTGATCAGATCGGTTTGTCTGACAAGAAACCCGACAAAATACAAACTAGCATGATTCATGAATATTTTTAGAGTTGGTAGAGAGCGGGCAGAGCTAGTTGGTCCTGCCAAGATTAGCATGATTCATGAATATTTTTAGAGGTTAATTAACTTCCATTCTTGCATGACCTCGTACATGCTTGGGACCTTGGCTGTAGTACATAACAAAAGTAAAGAACTAGTTGAAGCTTATGTACAAATTCGAGAAGCTCACTTCCGGTTGTGCTTATCGACCGGGCCGGCGGCGGTCGCGGACCGCGTGCGTGCGTACGTACGGTGATTGCGCACGGCCTTGCACCTGCCACCTATATAGGAACGCGATAATATGCTTATATCATATATGCACTGGAAGCGCCTAAACGATGCTAGTTAATGAACCATACTTTGGATACTAGAATTAATATTCAGTTGTTAATTCCGGTTGATACAGAGACAAAAATGCTATTGAAAATACTACTAGGTACAAAACACTATGAACTGCATGTGGACACATGTGGACAAAGAGTATACAAATTAGAACCAAATGTTAAGTCCTGAATGTCGCCGGCACGTTTTGATGTGCGCCGAGAGCGGAGCTAAAATCGACTTGAAGCATTGTTGTGTAGACCCCTTAACGTATCAAACCTGTTAGGTCCCGGGCCTCCCGGCGAAACAGGCGAAGGGAGAGACGGCAATGTAAATCTGGACGTCGGCAAGGGCAAGCTGTGCATATCAGACTTACTGGATGAATTGTTTAGTTGCAATATTGGACTATTTTTTATTTGCCTGGATGTTGATTTGTGATACACTATTGTTTTCTAATTAATCTATTTTTGGTTTTTATGCTAGATCATTTTCACAAATGTTTAATCATCTGCAATATACTTTAATTGTTGAGAGGTGCTTCTTAACATGCTCATATATAAGGGTTGAAATGTAATGATATCAGCAAAACAGCATGTTGTAATCACGGTAGGGGACTGGTATACCCAATCTGACGGTTGATATTTTTTTTAAGAGGTACAAAGCGACACACATAACTCGCTTACACCACACACACGCATGCGCGCATGTCCCGTACACACTCAAAGCTAAGTAGAGGCTCGATAGTCTCGAGACACAGACACGCGCTGTACTACTGAATATGCACACTTGTGTATACCAAATAAACTTGAAGGATATTGTTTCCGTGAACAGCATCAGAAAACACTGTTCACTAAATAATAATCGGGTGAGCACGCGTGCCGAACAGAGCTCGAAGCCTCGAACACTAAGGAACATGTAGAGCGACCACGCGCTCAGCCAACTGAGCTGAGCTCAGTTCTCGAGACGGTTGATATCTGAAACAACGAAACACGGTCAAAGCCAGTATCACACAAGTAGCCAGTATCACACAAGTAGGGGACTCGGACTCGGTGGCGTGAATCTCAGGCTCTCAGCGATGGATATTGCCAGTGGGTGAAGATTATGACAGCTGTCTTTGTTGATCCTCTGCCAGAGGTTGTTTAATTAAATATCATTTAGCCTATATGCTTATTTGTCTTATAAATTTATAAGCATATGGCGGCTGTCATTCTTCTGGGCCAGTTCCAGGGCGTGGTAGTATAGTAGATTCATAAGATTTTATTTGCATAAAAGTTCAAGAGGGTTTTGAGTTTAAAGTTTTAAAGCAAGTTCTAGTATGCTCCGTAAAAGTTTCATGCAAGATTCTACAAAATGGTTTCAAATAGGTTTCAACACATTTTAGAAAGTTTTACGAAAAGTTCCAACAATTTTTATAAAGGTCTCACGAAGCTTTAGTGAAGTTTCACCAAAAGTTTTCAAAATAGAACAAATTTCAGACACAAATTCAAGTTGTGAGTAGATTTCAACATAATTTTCAAAAAATAATGCAAGGTTTCAACCAAAAACCCATTAAAAAATCACACAAATTCTAGGATTCACTTAGGCTCAACAATGGCTCCCTTGCTACGCTCCGCGCCCGTACTAGTTCATCGTCGCTTGCTTGGGCAAAACACGATGAGCCGCCAGCAACCTACTGCATGCTTTTACCTGCCACTCACATCGTTGCGCCCCCTCATCCACCCCCTATGCACTCGTACGCAAGGCCACGTAGGCGAATTTCATCCCTGGTTCTAAAAATAAGCCAATGGCATGAATCGGCATAATCGTCGCACACAAATCACTTCCGTGAAGACGGAAATCATATATTCAACCCTTGCACTTACACCAGCATGGCCCGTGGCCCCACAGAGACAAAAACACCGAGATGGCCATTGGCCTAGAAAAATGCCATCGAGGGGCCTCGACCTGGGGCAATGTAGCTATATTGGCTCCTTCGTGTTGGTTCAACTAGCACCGAGCATTCACGGTGGCCCTAAGTGCCTCAAGTAGAAACCAATGATGCCAAATGTACGTACACCGGGCATGGAGGTGGATTTCAATCCTATGTTAAAAAATAAGCCAATGGCCCACATCGACATATTCATCACACAAATCATCTACATGAAGGTCGAAATCACATACACGGTCCCCTACACTAACACTAGTATGGCTCGATGCCCCATGGATACAAAATGCCATGCGCCCACTGGCCCAAAAAATGTCGTTGGCAAACCCTCGACCCAGGTAGACAAAGCTGTGCTAGCCCCTTCGTGTTGGTTCAACTGGTACCAAGCATCCGCAGTGCCCTCAAGTAGGACTGTGCATTCGGTTATTTCGGTAAAATCGGTTCGGTAAATACGGTATATACGGTAAGTACGGTATTGTTAGTTCGGTAGTATACGGTATTTTTGAAAATACGGTTCGGTATCGGTAAATCCCAATTTATTTCGGTGCGGTATCGGTAAATACCATATTTACCAAAGTTGACGCAAATTGCAAATAATATAGTGACTAGCGAGACGAGTAGACGACAGTATACTGTATATATATATTACGAGCCGTCACCACGGAGGCGCAGACAAACTTGACTGTGTTCAATTACTCCTAATCTCCTATATAGGTTTGGCATAAAGTCTTCCTTCATTGGCCTGAATAACGTCTGCCATGTCGGCCGCATCAAACTTAGTTTGTAGCAATTTCATAAGATGAATGGTTCGCAGGAGATAACTTTCTTGTAGGACTTCGATTACTTTTGATTGCACCAAGAAATGCAGTGGGCCCAACTCCATCCAGGAGATTACTTCGATTGCACACCAGGAAGTTAACTTCTATTTATTTGGGATTGGGCCCAACTCCATCCATTCCCAAGTAATAATAAGAAGTAGCTGTAGGGAGGCCCAACTCCATCCATCGCGCCATCGCGCAGGGCAAGAAGTTTCGGTTCTTTCGGTTTTTCATCGGTTTTTCCCGAAAAAACCGAACCACAAAAAAAACCTAAAATATAAAAACCGAACCGAATACCGAAAACCGGTCAAACCGAGTTGACCGATTCGGTTCGGTTTTTTTGGTCCAGTTTTTTCGGTTCGGTTTTTTTATGCACAGCCCTACCCTCAAGGCTCCCGAATTAGCCACACACGATACCAAACGTGTGTACGCAGGGCCACAGTTGTGGATTTCACCCCTTACTTAAAAAATAAACCATGATCGATAGAATCACCACACGAATCACCTTTGTGGAGGCCAAAGTCATGTGCGCAACCCCTGCATAAACACCAGAGTGACCTGATAGCCCCGTGAAGACAGAAATACCCCGACGGCCATTGGCCCAAAAAAAACACCATCGGCAGGCCCCAAGCAAGGGCGACATAATTGCACTTGCCCCTTCATATTGCTTTAATTGGCGTTGAGCGCCTACATTACCACCTAGGTGCCTGAGTTAGACATGCACAATGCCAAACACAAGTATGTGGGATCACTGAGGTGGATGTCACCCTGGCTCAAAAAAATAAGCTGACGGCCTAGACCGGCACAATCACCACTGGGAAGGCCGAAATCGTGTGCATGGCCTCTTGTAAAGACACATTGTGACCCGATGGTCCCGTGGAGACAAACACTCTGAAGGTCGTTAACCTAATAAATGTCGTCAATGGGCTCCAACCTAAGGTGACATAGCTACATTGGTCCGTTCGTGCTGATTTGATCAGCACCGAGTGTCTACGGTGCCCCTAGGCTTCCAAACTAGACACATGCAATGCCAAACATGAGCACGCAGGGTGACAAGGTGGATTTCACTCTCATGTGATTTTGTAGGTTTGTATAGGATTTGAGGATGTATCTAGGGTGTTGGATCTTTATCCAACGGTAACTTATTTTTACCAAAAAAAAGTCAAATATTGCCTATTCGGAACTAATTACCATATATCTACGATGATTCACTACTGTTTTTTTTGAACGTATCACTACTAATCTTGGAGTTGGAGCTGCATCTAATAGTTGCTGAACGGGTCACCACTCTCCACAAAACGCAAATCGAATCGTTTTTCAAGCTTCCAAGCAAAAATCACGACAAGATGACGCAACAATGTGATATACATGTGAGAAAAAGATGATCAAAAGAAGAAAGAAACGACTACAAACAACGCGTTGAAGTCATGTTTTTTTTCCCACAGCACACAAATTAAAATACTCGATCGAACAGCAAACTTAACACATGACCCCTGCATAGCTCGTGCGCGAATCGATCTTAACACCGCCATGGACTTAACTAACGAGGGCAGGCGCGCGCGCGTACTCATGCAACGCAATTGGCGAGATTTGTATCGTCGTGCGTATCACACGGCGCGGTCGGCGTAATGCATGCGCTGATGGATGGACGATGGATCACTTGGGCATGGGGCCGTGGTTGTAGGCGTCGCAGCGCCGCCTGACCTCGCCGTTGGCGCCGGTCTTGACGCCCTGCAGGCTGAGCTTCTCCATGGCGCGCGCGAAGTCGTCGAAGAAGGCGGTGGCGTTGGCGGCGTAGAGCTGCACGAAGGGCTTGGTGCGCTTGTCCGTCCACAGCTCCTGGTCGGTGCCGAGAAGGCCGAGGCCGCGCTGCAGGTTGAGGAAGTACATGTTGTCGAACTTGCCGGGCGTCATGACATCGTTGAACGCCGCGATGGTGGGGTCCTTGAGGTAGTCCTTGCACGCGCCCTGCAGCGCTCTGGCGTACGCCGGGTTCATTCTCGGGTCGTGCGGCTCCACGCGCCCGCCCTTGCCGCGGTAGTTGTACAGCCGGTCCGCGAACTCCTTGCAGTGGGAGAAGCCCAGCGTGTGCGCGCCGGACAGCGCCACCAGCTCCTGGACGGTGAACCCCTTAACGGCGAACATCTCGATGAGCCGCCCCACGGTGAAGTTGGCGTGCGGGAGCTCGGCGTCGGGGGCGGTGGGCGAGGAGGAGAGCGAGTCCTTGCGCCCCAGCGGCACGGGGTACCTGGGCCCGCCGGTCATGGTCACCAGCACGCGCGAGGCCAACGCGAGGATGTCGGCGCAGGACACCACCCCGGGGCACTCGAGCTCCAGCGCCAGTTTGGAGCGCACCACGGCGTCGAAGGCGTCGCCCGGGAGCGAGTGGTTGATCTCCGCGTCGTGCTCCGACTTGGCGAACGAGTTGGACGCCACCAGCACCGACGCGTCGCACCCGCCCACGAAGCAGTCGTGGAAGAAGACGCGGAGCACCCCCGCCGCCGTCGTCGGGTTCACCATCTGCTTCGCCTGGACCACCTCCGCGATGATCCGCTCCGCCCGCGGGCACGTCACGCTGTAGTACTCCGGCGTCAGCTTCTCCTCTGCCGGCGGCGCCGCGCGCCGCGGCGGCGAGGAGGAGGAGGAGGAGGAACAGGCGCATGGTTGATGACTTCGTCGTGGTTGGTCGATCTGCGAGTGGTCTTTGGGTTCCTTCCCTCCTAGCGTTAAGGCGCGGGCGTACGGGTCCAAGAAATGAGAGGAGAGGGGAGGAGGAGGAGTTGGAGCGGCTTTTTTTGGAGCCAGTGGAGGAGAGCAAACGCCGGGAGGAGCGGCCGGGAGGGCGCGGCGGAGGAAGAAGACGAGTGGCAGATGGAGCAATGCGCATGCGATGCATTGTGGTTGAAACGTGTCTCAGTGTTCTGGTTCTTACTACCTTTAGGCTTTAGCTTTAGCTGACTGCGTTGTTGTGTTGCTGTTTTCGTTTCTGGCCATTAACGTTACGTTCCTAAAACCATGCATTCAGTGCTCACTCCCGGACCTCGTTGCAACCGTAAATGACTTCTATGTCGAGAATTTTCGTGCTTGTTCTTCATTAAGGTTATGTGATTATTAGCTCGGCACTGAGAATGGGGACGAGGGGTCGTTTTGTTACATGTTTCCCACCTACAGGTGCTCGATATCTTATTTAATCGAAGTATACACGCACGTAATGCGAAAGCACGTCGTGCATGCATGTGTATCCTCGATGTACTCTCTAAAAATGACTCACTAACGTGTGAACCCTAGGTCCAGAGCCACCTTGTTAGCTTCACAATGGAAGATTTCACGCTTCTTAAATGAACAAGGAATTTTCTCGAGAAGTCCTGAGCATGTGGTAAAATCCCCATGGACCATGGTACCATTGATGTTCCATCATTTGTTGGAAACAAAGGCCTATTCTTTTGAACTTCACCAATCAAAAAAGAACCATCATTCCATTTTCCTAAATGGGGGCTCGAGGCAATAGTTACTAGGATCAAAGTAGACATCGCCAAAAATTTGAAAGAACGTGGAATTGCATTCTGGCCTAAGTGTACAATAGTACAAGCTAGTAAAAGTTCTTGAAGTAGTATACACACATCATTGACCGTCTAGCTTCGGATTGAATTAAAACAGCCTCAGTAAGCGCCCCCACCCCCCAAAAAAAAGGCACGTACATTTCTTTACATCATTTCTGAAACTGCCCAGGTTCCTGACTTTTCAAGAAACAAATTGGTACTCCACATCACAAGGAGAAAAAGGAGCAAGGGCGTGCCTTTCCGGAGGTCAAACAGAAATTCCCGCTATTTTCTGGTAGCGCTAGGCGGCCAAGCCCATATTCAAAAGTGCTGTGTTTTTTTATTTTTTATTTGGCTAAAATAACACTGTAGCCATTGCTGGCTTTTTCTAAGGTATTTAATTTAAAGAAAATGAATAAAAATAAAAACACCATTATATTTCCATAGATAATGCAAAGAATGCAAAAGAAAAAAGAGGAAAAAAGAAAAAACCGCATTAAGAAGTCGACTCGTTCTAAACGGCTTTGACTTCAGAAGCCAGAAGTCAGAAGCTGTTTAAAACGTGGCCTAAGTTGTAGGGAGTACCTAGAAATAACAGCAGAAGGGAAGAAAGGTGAATACCGAATGTGCTATCTTCAAAACAAATAATACAGTTAGACAATACGTTACATTTCTCAGCAGGGTCTTCTCTTGTCCACTTTCAAATGAATGTTGAACCATTTCTTCCTTCGAAGCCGCTCTTTAGGTTTTTTTTCCTTTTTAGGGCCCTCGTCATCACTTGTCGTGCCCTCCATGGACTGACTCTTTGATTTCTTTTCTTTTTTCACAGTTTGGTCATCATCACTTTTGGACCCTTTAGAGGATGTTTTCCTTTGCTGCTACTGGAACTCCGCTGCAGATTTGGGTTGTTGGTGTAGGATGCGTGAATTGCATTCCTTTCCTTGAGAAGCTCATCGATCTATAAAGAAAACATGATGTCAGAACAAGGTGAGAAGCAGAAATAAGTGTTTCATGAATACACATACCGTTTGCATTTCTTGAGCGTATCTGCTGGTCATCTCAGTGAACTTTGCTAAAACCTGCCAATTTCAGCTCTTAACAATGCTGTGTTTTAAACTTTTATTTTAATATTGGGCATGCCAGTAGAGAACTTGGAAGAGCAAATTATTTGAAAGGTGAGGGCATACCTCCCTATACTCAGACTCAAATTTAGACAGCTCAGATCGTTTTGCAAGTATCTTTGCCTCCACGCATCGCCTTCTCCTTTCAGAAGAGAAGGGTTCAGCACATACAACCTCTATGGTATAGGTTGCGCTTTTGAAGAAATTATCGCCTAAATAGAGCAATTGGTTTTTTCTTAAGACAACGTATGTTTGCCATGGATAAATAAACACTGCAAGCAACAAAAAGAAAGGCGTACCATAGACGGCAAAAAAATGGGTTCCTGCTTTCAGTTCATTAACTTCACATGGTTGAAAACCATCCAATCTTTTAAAGAATGCACTATCAGGATCCTTTGCAGCAGCAGCCTGGAAGTAACGGGAGCATGTAAAGGGGCAACCCACAGATAAACACAAGGAGAGGCAACAAGGCGCTAACTTGTATACTCACCGAATTATTTTGTTCAAAACGATACACAGGAAAGCCAAGAAAGAACATCCCAGCAGAAGTAACTTTCCCTGTCTTTGTGCTATCTTCCTGCAACGGGCTGATAGATGTTAGCTGAGATAATACTCAAAGCCTCAAACACTAGCACAGTAAAATCATAAAATGCATTAACCTGTTAGTTCCCAAGATATTATATGCAACTCCCAACTCCACCACAATTAGAAAATGGGACTGATCACACTGCCAGACATTGTTCGGCCAAAGCAGGGTATTACATTTACCAGCCCACCTACATTTTCACAGGCATGCGCAAAGAGCCTGGCACCCTCGCCAGCATTGTCAGAATGCAGTAAGTGTCCAGAATTTTCTCTTCCTGCCACATGCCGCTCAGCCCACGTGCCTGTGTAGTTGCAAGAACTGGCTATGGTACCAACAGAAACACTCCAAATATGTCGAAACCGCACTAACTACGTAGGCTACAATACTCGCTTTGCCCAAAATGGTCAATCCAAGTTAGCATGGCTGGAGATGCGGTTCTAGCCTAACTCCGTCGCAAATAGCTTAGCTGTATGGAATAATCCCTTCGCACACTATCAAGCCTCGCTGGGCCATATATTACATTGCACAACAGTAGCCTGTGCTCAAAATCGGGTTCCTTCAGCCAATTAATTGGCCATTTAATTTGCAACAAAGTGATGTGGTAGCAGCTTGGTGCTCTGATGATTTAAACAAGCTTCTAAATGGAGCATACAACCACAAATAGACATTTTTAAGTTTATAACTGTTCAGGTTTAGGCAGTTTATCAGAAACCAGCTTTCCCGGTGAGACTACACAGAAAAAAGTTTAAGCCTTTGCTCAAAAGCGTTGTGGCTTTTGACTGAAATGACACTGTAACGGCTGTTAGCTTTTTCTGAGTTATTCAATTAAAGGAAAATGAATAAAAAATAGGAAAAATGAAAAATACTGTTATATCTCCACGGATAATGCAAAGGAAAAAAGAAAAAAAAAACAACAGAAAGAAACAAAGCCGTGTTAAGAAGGCAATGTGTTCCAAACGTTTTCTTAACTTCTGAAGCCAGAAGCTGTTTGGAACGAGGCCTAAGGCTAAGGTTTCTGGGTTCCTATGGGCCATCTTTGGACCTCCAGATGATGCTAAGGGACATATCTAACATTTACATGAATTCAGAAAATGAATTCGTACAGGGCTCCATTAGATTATGAAGATTTGAAGCTCACTACTTATGCCAAGATGAGTAAAATTCCAACCACACCATGAGGGGGGAGGCTCAGCCAAGTAATCTATTTTTATTTTTTAGAAAGAACAGTTGCCATTTGCCAAACACATCTACCGGGTAAAAAAAAGCAGAGTTTCTGAGTTTCACATGCTCCATGGTTATGATGGTACAATGCACTATCAACTATTAGACTGCTTGCTCAAGATTACAGCAAATTCATGGAATGAAAGGCCACCAACTATGAACACAAGGACAGTTATAATTAAACAGAGTTGTATGCAATAAATCTAGAGTGACATGGGAAAAATGCATCAATGATCTCGAATGTGTTGTCAATTATATGACACACAAACTTTTCAGGAAGAAGCAACAATCAGGAAGATCAAAAGCTGATGGCAAAAATATTTTCTTTTCACACTTTGGCATTTCATGCTTTGCAGGTGATAAATAAACATAAATAGAAGAAAGAGACTTTTTGGAACTTATTTCAGCAGGTGATAAATAATCATAAATAGAAGGAGACTTCTTAGAACTTATTTCATTCATACAAACAAAATGATAAGCTGACTAAACATACCTGTAAAGCAAGGCTTAACCCACCATTTTCTTCAGGCTCAAAATAGAGCAACTGAAAGGAAGGAAAAGGCATACCTTAGAAAGATGAACTTGTGCATGGGGAACTTGCTAAACTTAGAGTGCAATTATACAAAACACCAAGTACTTGATTGATTTGAATATCCAATGTCATGACAATATGACATCTCAAGATAAAATGGCTAATCATATGTCCATCATAACAGCAATGTAAGATTGCCATCTTTTCCCATAAAAAATGCAAGTTTTTCAAGAAAGAATGCACATATGACCACCACATTTCTTAATTTTCAGTACACCAAAACCAAAAAGGAACAAATAAATTAGTTGAATTGTGCAACATTACACTAGGAGAAGGTAATGTTTCTCAGCCAAAGTAACATAATGGAGTAGTTAAATGGTCAAAATATCATGAGAGACAGATGCTAATGACAAGTTTGTAACTAACCTTGAATTTACTTTTAGCAGTTGAATGTACTCTACACACTAACCCCATTTTAGCTTCTTTGTCTGTTGTGTCCACAGAATAAAAGTGAGCTGATTGCTTTTCCACCTGCCAACATGTGAAATTTGAAATATTACTCACTGGACAAAAAAAAATGCAGAGAAGAAACGATGGGAGGTAGGTACCAACCTTCCTACATACAGATTTGCCCAGCTGAAGCTGAGAAATCTCCACTGATCCATTCAACGCCTCCTCTAAAACTGTTGCTGAAACTGTGGTCTTGATTGGTACTCCTAGCTTGCTACACAAACATAACTATCATTACATAACCAGGCAAATATTATCAAATGAAATAGCTATATCCTTAACAAGCTACCTAAACAGAGCAGCAAACATTGTATTTACAGTGTTGAGACTTGATAGGTCCAGCTCCAGTTCCTGACTATCTGCTTCGATGGCCTGAACGGTAACAAAAGCATTAGAGTCACACAAGAAAAACAAGCAGCTCAAACTATTCAAATCATGCCATAAATCACCTCGAATCCTGAGGAATCATACTGCCGCCTCTTATCTGGATCTGACAGGATGTTGTAAGAGAATGTGGCTTCTTGGAACTTCTCTGAGGCAACAGGGTCGTCTGCATTCTTATCTGGATGGTACCTGCAGGAAAAAATTTACTAGAAAATTATTCAAACCGCTGCATTGCTTCTCCATAAGTACTACTAAACAAGCTAGACAAACTACCAAATTATCCAGACATAAGGCAGGCCAGAGGTTGGGTGTCTGGTCTTCGAATCTAGCACACGATTCAAAAAGCTCCCTAAAACTGCTTTGTCTGTTGTTGCAAAAAAGAGAAAAAATTGTTCAAATTGGCTAACTTAAAGGAAAGGACTCATACTAGGAGCAAATTCGGCATGAAATGCGCTCTATTTCGCAGAAAGTTCAACAAAATCCTTCCCTCCTGACTCATGAGCACTAGAACAGCACGAGAAGTGCCCAAATCCGAGAGCTCTACTTACTTGAGGGCCATGCGGCGGAAGGCGCTCTTGATCTCCTGCTCGGTGGCATTGCGCCCCACCCCCAGCACCTCGTACGGGTCCCTCCTCTGCGCCACCGCGCCGGCTGCCGCCGCCGAGTCCCCCTTCTCCGACTTGAACGACCCAAACTTGGACCCCGCCATGGACGCCTCCGCCGCCGCAACACCCACCAAACCGGTAACCCTAACCCCCAAACCTACACAACAGCAACCCGTCCAGATCTTGCAGCAGCGGCGAGCTCCGGCCACGCCCACCACCCGCCGCAGCCGGCGGCGGCGAAGCTGGGCTCCGGTCAACGGCGAGGAAGAGAGTTTCGCCTGTCGGGGAGGCGGGCGAGCTCGAGGCGCGGATTGGTGGCTTCTCTCCTAATTTGGGCGTAGTGGCGAGAGGAGAAGGAAGAGGCCGACGAAACGGGAGGGGAGGGCGAGGAGGAGGGAGACAAAGACGAATTATTTAGGTGCCGACATGTGGGGCCCGGCGGGCAGTGAGCCTACCTGGCCTCGTCGGACGGGGAGGTGGCGGTGCGGTGCTCCGCTCGAGCACGGTGCTGGTTACCCTGTAGCTTCCTTGGCCGCCCTCACGGGATTTTAAACGTGAGCTACTCGCTACCGCCCATCCAATTCGAACGATAGGTTGGTCCACCCGTCATGGGTCACTTCTGTCAGTGAAAGAGTCTAGGTGAAACAGGGTAGAAGAGAGGATTGCTTCATTACTGTGTAAGGATTATTAATTGTGGATTTACTGAACTGTTATTTTCTGGGGCCAAGGTGGGGTAGGTCGGTGACAGGTGGGGTCAAGGAATGTGGATTATCGCACAGGTCCACTGACCAGTGGGAGTGTCAGGACCTGCAAGCACTGATGCACCTCTTTATTTCGAAGTTATACTTCGTTCAAGTCGTTTGACTGATCCTAATATGTACGTGATTTTTGACTATGTTTTTTTGTTATATTTTGTTAGTAAATTGAATTATACGGTCTTAATCACTAGACAATATCATGATTTGAACTGCTCCAAGATTTTCGTAGGAAAGATTTAGGCCCTGTTTGGATCCCTCCATCTAAAGTTTAGTCACTAAATTTTAGATCTAAAGTCTCCAAACAGGTGGTCTAAAGTTAGATCTAAACTTTAGCTAACCCCTAAAAAACACTTTAGACCATTAGTCCACCAAAGTGAACTAAAATGGTCTAAAGTTTTGGGTTCTTAGGCACAAAGACGTGTTTACCCATGCATGTTGGTCTCTCACCTCCCATTTAATGGCTGACGCATGAAACGATGAGAGGTAGTATGGTCTTTTTGAAACTTTAGTCCTATCTATTAGTACAGGATTCAAACAGGACCTTCGACTAAAGTTTAGTGGCTAAAGTTTAGCCAACTAAAGTTTAGTCCAAAACTTTAGACAACTAAACTTTAGACCATGGAATCTAAACAGAGCCTCAATGGTAATCTCACTTTCCAAATGGAGCATTGGCCCCATTCGAAACACAGGAATTTTTTCCGAGTCTTGCGGAATTGAACTAGTTCTTGTAAAAATCTTGTAAAATTTTTGTGAATTCCTGTATCTAAACAGGATCTTAGGTTGTAAGCTTCGTACTAAACCATTTATCTATTAAAACAGGGGAGACCATTTTTTTAAATAAAAAACTGTACTTGTACTATCCCCATCAAGTGCTAGTGTGCTACTAAATAAAGCAGCTAAATTTGAATTGCACAGTGCAGTTCTCTTTACTTGATACCATGCCCAACATTCCAAGCAAAGACAGTCATGGATAGCTAAAGATGTCTTCTAAAGAGCGGTGACCTCCAGAGGAAGGACAGCAAGTGCTGAACTTTCCTAGCAGATGTTCCCACAAATACAATACATAAACAATGCTCTTAGACGCTCTTAGACAAGTTCAGAAAAGTATGTTGCTGCAATGCAACACAGAGATCAAGAGACCAATTACACGGTGTATAAATGATCCAAGGCCCACTGCTTGCCTGTGAAATTGTCGGATTACAACCAAATGGATTGAACAACAGATCGTGAATGATTGACATCAATGTGGTCCACGATCAGCAAGATTGCATCTCCCTTGCAGCCTTGCAGGCAGATGGGATAAAAAAAACACTCGACCGAGCTTGCAGAGATGATGAATTGGTAGCAAGAGACGAATTCAACACACACAGCATTTCTGGCTCAGCATCAGCTGCTCCTTGTGAAAGCCACAACCCACCTCAAGGGCACAGGATATGCATGCAATGGAAAATTGAGGCCCGGGTATTCGGCTGTTCTTGCCTCGGAGTCACACTGCCACGGTGTCATCGATTAAGAACTTTTGGATAAGTAAATCTCCATCCATCTCTTCTTGAAACAAGAATGCAAGCTTTTCCCCCAAGGTGGAGATGAGTTCACATGCAGGGGTCGCACTGTAGTTATACAGCTGGAGATCCTATAAACATTACATGGTGGGGACGGTCAGGATTGCTACCAGATCCCGATCTTAAAAGATGGGAGACAGCAGGAGCCCATAGCACCTCTCCTGAGAATCTAAGCAAAAACACAATAGTATGACAGCGATATTATCATTCCAAAACATTAAAGAGTGCCAATCAGAAAATATGGAGATGGCTTTATGTCAGTAATACATGATTGCCAATGCATAAACTATGTTGCAATACGATCGAGTCCATGGACAAATTTTCACGGAAAAGAATAGATTATTTTTGTCATCCGACCATCATGTCACGAGCTCTTACACTGACTTGGAGACATATATGATCAGTGTTTTGTCATAAATACTGATGGAGCTCTCCTGTATTCTTTTAAATAAATAAATACAAATGCAACAGAAATCTCTTACTAGACCTATTGACAAGGGCAGAACCACCGGATGGGCTTTGTCAGGCTTCTGCCCACCCCGAGCCCCCCAGATGGGCCGGCCCAGGCGCCCAGCAGAAATGAGTAACATGAGCTCATCCACCCAGCCCGTAGGCACACACCAGAGACTAGATAACGCACCACGCTCATGCACAGAAGGGAGATGAGAGAGGCTACACGCACCTAGTGGCTGGCAGCACCTGGTGGTCGAGTAGATCTGTGCAACGGCTGAGCGGATCCAGGCGTGGCAGCGGCGGCCGAGCTACGGAGACGCTTGGGCTAGCGAGGAGCTGGCACGGCCAGGCATGCGAGGGTGCGAGGCGACTGAGGCGAGGGGAGCCTTGCAGGGGGTGCGTCATAGGGGGAGCCGGGGAGGCGAGTGGTGATCAAGAGGAGGAGACCAGGGGAGCGAATAGCAATTGGATTCGAGGAGGTTGGGAACATGGGAGCCAACTGCCCAAGAGGCCAAGACCGAGTCACCGAGGGCCATAGAGGTAAGTAGGTAAACTTGTAGTCTTGTAGTTCCTTTATTCTTTATATTGAGTTATTGTTGACCATTTATTCCTAGCTAGAGATTATATTGAGTCCTTTTATTTCTATAATTTTAGAAATTATATGTATCATTGACATTGACTAATTTGAATTCTTAGATATTAAAATTAAAATTATGATTTATGTGTTCCGATTAGAATTGATGTGTCACATTCTGTTGATAGATTTATTATAATGGAGAAACGAACTTTGCATAATTATTTTGCAAGCAATTCTAGTAGTATTCTTCTAGCCAATGAGAGTGCAACTCAACCAAAGAGGCTTTGAGTATATTTTAATCCTAATGACATTATTGCCGATCCGACGCATCGTACATCAATAGAAAATTATGCCAATAAAATTAGAGATCAAGAGAGGAGAGCATATTTGTTGAATGGTCCAACTCGAGCAATTGGGTATGCCTTTCTAAATACATTGGATGGCAAAGTGTGACGATCCATTCAAGAATCATGGTTTAATAAGTTCGATTGGTTGGAATATAGTGTGAAAAATGACACCGCTTTTTGTTTCTTTTTTTTCTTTTCAAGAAACTAGCCCAAGCCAACACATTTGGGAGTGATATATTTACAAAAGTTGGACTCTCTCGTTGAAAGACGGTTATAGATACTTTTAATAAATATGTTGGTGGTCCAAATAGCATCCACAATATTGCAAGGGGTGAGTGTGATGACTTCAAGAATCAATGGTCAAGTGTGTCTAGTAAAATGAGTAATTACTCTAAGAGGCCGAAATTGCATACAAATTCATTTGATTGCATCTTTAGATTGTGCAAAATATCTTATAGCTTAAGGTGAAGTTTTTGAGTTGGTATAATCATCTTCTTCCATCAACAAGGGCAATTTCAAAGAGTTATTGATTTGGTAGAAAGATAAGTAGGACAAAATGAAGGAGGCCCTTGATACAACTCCAGGGCATGCAATTATGATTTCTGCAGATTCAAAAGGATCTTGCAAAATGTTGTGCACAAGAGGTCACAGAAGTGATTAAAGGTGAGATTGGAGATAGAAATTTTGCAGTGCTTATCGATGAGTCTTGAGATGTATCAATAAAGAGGCAAATGACAGTGATTGTGAGGTTAGTTGTACATTATTGTGTTAATCTAACTTTGCTAAATTTGTGGCATACAGATTTGTGAACAATCAAGGGAAGGTCATGGAAATGTTTGTTCCTATTGAGCATATCACAAACTGTAAATCTGCAACATTGAAAGAACCTTTAGTTGGTTTGTTTGGTAGACAAGGGTTACCTATTTCAAGGCATCATGGGCAGGACTATGATGGAGTTTCTAATATAAGAGGTGAATTTAATGGCTTGCAAAAACTTATTTGGAATGAGAATCCATATGCTTTTTATGTCCATTTCTTTGCACACCAGTTATAGTTGATGGTTGTCACTGTCGCAAGTCATAGTAGAGCTATTGCTAATTTCAATTGCGTCCCCCTTATAGTTACTGTTGTGAGCACATCTTGCAAGAGAAAAGATTTGTTGATTGCAAACCATTATGATGTCTTACTAGCTACATGCTTGTGCGTTGTGACGGATAAAAAAATCCTACTATTCCAACATGTCGAGCCACCGTGACTAGGCTCGTCCAACACATGCCCTCGACTCCGCCACGGAACCTAGCAAAGCTCCTCTGTAGTTTATGTTACACATTTTATTGTTTTACTTGGCCTGCACCATGCCTTTACTCTAGCACCACGTCAAATTATTAAACCCATTGGATTAGCTCTAATAGATAATGTTATTATCACCTCTTAGTTTGAATGTTGATTGTCTAAAACAAAAACTATGTTGAAGATATCTATTTGACGTGAGAAATTGCTCTCGGGATTTCTTGCTTCAGGGTATAAGGTGCGAGCGTGCTAGTATACTAAAGTACACAAAAGTAAATAAACACAAAAAAGGGAAAACATATATTTCATTCATTCATTTGAGAAGAACAAAATTACATATTCCCTTGGTGTGTCTGCGCTCCATAGCCTACTTTGTATAGTAGATCTGACATAAGTGTTATGTTCTCCTGGTTAATACATTTATGGGGTAAACCCACATAACACTTTTGATTAAGCTACGCATTAGTTGTTGCCTTCAATCTTCACTTCATGTTCTCCATGCATGTGATAATGATAGATGTAGATATGGCGTTGGCATTATCCATAGCCTCGTCGGTCTATGGGGCCATTGACAGCGTAGCATTTGCATTGGCGGTCGTGAGTGATAGAGCACGATTGGTGGTAGAAAACACCCAAGTACAATGGACGGCCTCATCCGGCCTCCCTCTCCATGACTCCATGCCACCATGTGCCACCGACCGTCATCAGTGGAGAAGAGCGAGAGGGAGGGTAGAGCCCCGTCCCTGGTCACCACCATCATCGCCGCATCTGGCCTCCCTCCACCGCAATGCTACCGGATCGGGCTTACCCTGCCGTGACACTGTGCTTCAAGAACCATTAGTGGATGATGACTTCTTCTTTGAGGAGGAGAAGGCGGCAGTGGCCGTGAAGAGCGAGAGCGACGAGGACTGCATGGCCGAGCTATCACGTCGCCTCGCTGGACTCCTCGGCGATGACAGGGAACATGCTCCTCCTCCCAAGGTAGGTTGGGTTTCTTGTTTCTTTCCATGTTTGGGTTGTTTGGTTCTTTTGCTGTTTGTGCGTGTGTGGGAGTTTCTGATTGTTTCTGTCTGGCAAGCGGAGGTCTAGTTGGGGTTGACGCCTAAGTCAGGGCAAGAGAGCCCAAACGGTGTGGCGTCACAGTGAACTCGCCACCGTCTTCGCGCTAGAGCAACAACCACCGACCCATGGGACCTCCTTTACAAGGATGTCGGCCAAGTGGCGTGCATGCGGTGGGCAACACATCCTAGTGCCGAGTAACCCCTACGGCTTCCACGACCACGGTGGCTTCATGCCTCCGTCCCGCATAGCCGCTGCGCCACTGGCCGGTTGCAGCCACTGCCACCGAGAGGTTGTGTCGAGGGTCTCGGTATGCTATCTTGCACCAAAATTGGCAAAATGTTGGAATCTTTGTGTATGTATGGCAAAGTAATTTGACTGCTGAACATGTTTCATACTGGAAACAAGTAAATTTTTGTAATACCAAAGGAATGATGAAATTTACAAATGTTAATGCTTTTTTTTGGGTTTCAACTTGCGACATATCAAAGTTGGCCATTTTTTTATGTGTATCTATGTTTACAAATTCAGGTTGTTTATTATAGGCTTTTCCTCAGTCGACAAATGGAATTTCATGTGTTAACTGATGAACTATGTAGCTATGAGTGTTCAATACGTGCATTATAAGCTCCTTGATGCATTCCATCTAATACGTAAAATTTCTACAACATGAATATGTGGTACTTGAGGTTAAAATTGCATGAGATTGATCCTTTATTCGATTAGATATCCTAAGTTCAATTGTCAAATTAATACTTGCTGCCTTGCATGACTAAACTTAGTTGTGGAAGGTTGGTATTGTTATTAAGTGCTATAGTGGAGCTCATGACCAAGCTCCTGTATGCACTACTAATATTTGGCACATCTTTTCTCGATAACTTGACGAATAGCTTCAAATACGATGAATAGTTGAAAACTATTGGTATGGATGCAGCTTTCCACCCACTCCTATGACTTAACCAAAGGATAATTTGTCAGGGGGTCTCCTGTTTGCTTTTTTTGGTTTTATAGGGTGTGTTTGGTTGCTTTGGGATGGGGTGGGATGGAATGAGATGGTTCGTTTGACCAAGCTCATCCATGTGTTTGGTTTGAGGGATGGGGTGGGATGGAATGGTCCAAAGTGGGATGAGCCTGTGCAAATTTAGAGAATATTCTTCTTAGATGCTGGACCATGTGGTTCCACTTTTTGTGTGGAACCATCTCATCCCATCCCACTCCATCTCAAAGAACCAAACACACCCCTATTCATTTGGTCAAGAGTAATGCAGAAGTTCACCTCATAATCTTTGTGTTCTTGTAGGAGCTTCTGAGGAAAACATCATAAGTTTGTTTAAGAAGACGTACATGACTGCCCCCTCAATTGTATTTATAGATGAGATAGATGCAATTGCATCCAAGAGGGAGAGCCTGCACCGAGAAATGGAACGACAGATAGTTAAGGCCCCGTTTGGCACAGCTCCACCACCAGCTTCTTGGAGCTGTTTGGAGCTGTTTTGTGCCAAACGGGATAAAACAAAATAGCTCCACCCAAGGAGTTCCTTAAAACGTGCTGAGACAAAAGTAGCTCCACCCAAGGAGCTGAAAAAAGTAGCTTCACCCGGCTCCACTTGTGAAGTCAAAAAAACAGCTCCACTTGTGAAGTGGAGCCGTGCCAAACGGGGCCTAAAAAATTAATGACATGCATAGATGAATTCCACCAGAATATTGGATTGGATGGTGGTGACTTGGATTCACAATCATCTTAAAAGAAGCCTGGCTATGTTATTGTCATTGGAGAAACGAATAGACCTAATTCTGTCGACCATGCGCTTCGAAGGCTAGGAAGGTTTGATCGCGAGATATCATTTCCGCTTGCGCATCAGTGGAGGTATTACACTACAGGATTTGTTGAATTAGGTTTTTGTTTCTTATTTGTTGCATCCAAGTACTATAAATGCATGAATGTTTTCAGCTTCTGGCTAAAGCCTTGGATTCAATATTGATCTTTTATATTTCTAGGGGCGATTATTGCTATCCTTCTAAACCCTTTACTCGATTGATTTTTATATTTCTTAGAATTAGGTGATGGATTGGTCTTTCACTTGATATTCGTGTCAAGCTATGTTTCTGCTATACTAGAACGGTAAAGGAGAGAGACAGAGCTAGGGATGGCAATCGGGCGTGGCGGGTACGGGTAGTGCTTGCCCATACCCGTACCCGCGACCCTGATTTACGCCCACGGGTATACCCGCGAAGGACAACGTGTGAAAACCTCGCCCATACCGTGCTTGTGGGCATACCTCGCCGTGAACCGAGAATCACTATTTGAGAGTTGAATCAATGACAGGTACATATAAGCAACAGTTGTTGCTATGAAATATAATAGCTATCAATAAAATTTATAACTATCAATAGCAATTAGAGATATGGAAAAGTTTATAACAATCAATAGTAATTAAAGATATTGCTATGACCGCGCCACCTGTCAATCTATATTGCGGGTAAACGGGCGGGGCAAGTACGAGTGGAGCTTACCCATACCCATGCCCGTTTACCCGACGGATAGAGTGTTCCCCCCATTTTCATACCCATGGGTAAAGAAAATATCCCATACATGGCTCCATTAGGGTATTTACCCATGGGTATACGGGTAAACGGGCACAATTGCCATCCCTAGACAGAGCTGTATTTGGTGGCGAAGAAGAAGAGCACACTGGTGCGGACGACGAGGCATTGGTGTATACCAGCATGCATGACAAATAGAGAGGCGGAGTACATTAACTTGGACGAGGTGTACACCGTCGAAAGTGAGGAAGAACCGCGAAGCCAACGGGGCCAAAGAGGGTAGATTCGGAGAGACAATCTTGGCAATAGTGGATCCAGCCGTGCCGACCTCACTCTTGATGGTAAGATGTCTCTCTTTTAAATATCCATTGTATGATCTAGATCTTGTTTGATTATATGTATCATCTTCTTGTAGAACTCCGTTGTAATACATGGACATCTTACTAATAGTTGAGAAATCAAAAGTCAACAACTATTCACGTGAATTCAAAAAATTACTAAACATTAAACATGCTTTAAATATGATATCCGTGCAGATGTTCTAATAGGACTACTTTTTTAGCACTTTGCAAACATGTACTAGTGTAGTACGACTGTACGAGTAATTTTATGCATGGCGCGGTGTGATTGTCCAATCTATTCGTCTGAGAGCGCTATCGAGACTATCGATGTGTATAAGGCTACTTACATGTTCGAATGCACTAAAGGGCTGTTTGGTTGCCTGCATCGGGGTGGTTTGTATCAGCGATGCGAGGAGATGGTGTTTGGTTGCTTGCATCGGGGTGAAAGCCTACACGAGCGGATGCAAAAATCAACCGGAGTCGGTGAGGAGAAGCGTGGTGAGGACCTTCTCTACTCAGCCTGGCCACGCTCATGCAGCTGCATCAGCTCATGCAGGCAACCAAACAGGCCCTAAATTAGCATGAAAACGTACATGATGTTCCTCTCCTCGACAGTGGAGATAGCGGCTATCTACTGTACACATGACTTGTTGAAAATATAAGCACATGTAGGTTCAATTTATTCCATAAATAAATCATGACATCATGCACGCAAAATAACGAACCATCACGGTATAACAGATCTAGACATGTAAACCAGAAGCGCATATGAGCAGATCTAATACGGAGAACATGACCGTTACGCACCGATGATTACGTTACGATCGATTTCCGATGTTGACGCTGCGCAGCACGGTGTGGATGACACGAGGTGGGTGACGATTCGCCGGCCGAACGACGAGGAAGACGAGCGAGCTACAGCAAGCGATGCAGAGCGCTTCCCAAACCTTATTCGCCTCTCCGTGCGATTAAGGCGGCGGTTCCGAGACTGCTCTCCCGAACGGCAGCACGCAGGGTGGGGGGGCGAAGTAGACTACGTGGGACGGCGCAAGACAATGGAGGAGGCAAAACCTAGATTGATTCGCTTATTCTCGTATGGAGGCGGCGACTCAAGGTATTTATAGAAGAATCGGGCGTGTGATCAAGACGCTGCGACGTTCTCCATAACTCAGAATCAAACGGATTAGTCACGCGTAACCGATCCGGATTCACCGCCACTCAAAACAGCAAAAAATAAAACTGCAAAAAGGAAGCCGCGTCTGCGCAAGCATCTGGAGCTGATTTTGGCGGACCATTCACGCAGGTGCCGTGCGCCCGCGCCTCCCCGCCCGGCCCGGCGAGGCGAGCGAGCGAGCACGTGTGATCCTCTAGTTCTCTCCCACACATGCCTCAAGTGGCTAGGAGTGCACCATCCCTTTTAAGGTGGTATTCCTCTTCTAGAACTAGCAATATGTACTAAAGTTCACATGCAACCCTCCTTTGCATGAGTGGACCTTTGAGATTTAATTTAGGAATTATTCTTATTGTATGGGCTTGGCCAACGTAATTCAACATGACTCTCGTCTCGTCTCCAAAATATTAAGGTCCCGCTCGGTTGAGCTAAAAAATTGTGGTTTATAGCTGAAATCGCACTGTAGCGGCTGAAATTTTACTGTAGCTGAAGGTGGCTTATTGAACATAATTAAATTTAAAAATAGAAAAGATATGTTAGCTCATTACGGACAACGCGAATGAATATGGAAAAAAAGAACCGACAAAAAAGTTAAAAAAAAGCAAAAAGTTTAAAAAAGAATAAAATTTATAAATAGTAAAAAATAAGTCAAAAGCTATAAGCAAAATATGAAATGAGCGGGCCTGTGCGCAGAAAGTGAAGCCTTACCAAATGTTACGTTCCACGCAGTCCGAAACAAGTACAAGCCAGACGATACTAGACTCGGGACATCCGCACCTTGCGGTCGAACTCCACCTCTACGTATATGTACGTACCATTATGAACTACTCTTGAAGCAAACAGGGAGCAACAACGCTCCAAATCTTCACATCGCCGTCCAGTGAACCACTGCAAACGAGAGCAGAACAACCGTCCGACGAGCTCTCCGAGGAGCACGAGCCGCGGTCGTCGCTACGCAATGCCAAGCTCTTCACGGCCGCGCCATGGCCTTCCAAGACGGCAAGGCAGGTGTACCTCTTGTCCGCTCCCCTCCTCCACACCCTCACCGTCCTGTCCGCCGAGCCGCTGCACACCATCTCCCGGCCGCCGCCAAGCACAATATCGCCTGAGCGTGCCCCCTGAGAGTGCCGGTGGCCTCCATGCGCCCAGCGCCGTCGTCGGCTCGTTCCCAGACGACGACCGACCGGTCGCACGCGCCGGAGTAGAGCACCTGCCCGTTAACCCCTAGAGCGAGCGCGTTCACCGCCGACCTGTGCCGCTCCATCGTCCAGACCAGCGCGTGCTTCTTTCGCCCCGGGTCGCGCCTCCACGCTTTGATCTTCTTGTCTGCCGAGCCCGTGTACAGGTGCCCGTCCGCCGACACGGCGAGGGCGTTGATGGCGTCGTCGTGCGCGGGCGCGATCGACTCCGCGCACCGGAAGCCGGGCACGCGCCACACCTTGAGGCTCCGGTCCCACGACACGGAGTACAGGAGCGCGCCGTCCGGGGACACCGCGAGCGCGGTGACCGCGTCCACATGGTGCACCCAGGTGCGCTTCCTGTGCCGTCGGACCTCCACGTAGTTCCACGGGAGCAGGCAGGTCCGCAGGCGGTCCACAGCGGTCGGCAGGACGGCGCGCAGGACGAGGTGCGGAGTCCCGTCCCTCCGGCTGCCGATCCGCCACGCTCTGATCTTGCCGTCCTGGTGAGAGCTGAGGAGACGGCCATTGCCCGTGGCGAGAAGACACTTCACGGAGCTGCTGGTGACGGCCATAACTGCAGTGCTGCTACTGCCATCCTTCTCCTCCTGCCGTCTTCTTGCCTTGCCCAACGGCCACAGCCTGATGCACCCATCCGAGGAGGCGCTGTAGAGCGAGTCGCCGTTGACGGCGAGAGCGGACACGTACGACGAATGGCCTCGGAGAGCATCGACGCATTGATGGAGGCAAGGGCTTATGTTTGGGTCGTGGGGACCCAAGGAAGGGAGAGAAGGAAGGCTTGGCTGCGACGAGAGCAATACGGCTTGAGGGAGCATGCCTGCTTCTGCAGGCTCATGCTGGATTTGGCTTTCTTCTCGTTCACCAGACGAATTCATGGAACGGGAGACCCTAATAGACCAGAAAGATATCTACAAAGCAACACACCAAAACCTTTCAAGCTGACTGCAATAAGAAGCAGCATACAAGGACGTAAGGGCAACTTTGTATGTACTATATCTAGTGATTTAGAAGGCTGGCTGGCTAGCTGTATCTGGTTTCAAGTTTTCTCACTTGGTTTTAATCAAGAACAGGACCCCATCGTGCAATACAGCAACCAAATGTAAACGGCAACAACGTAACTCATTTAAAGGGAAAAGGGACAGGCCAGATAGCTCTAGATTCTGAGAACAAAATCTTGGTAAAGTGTCAGTATCATATATATATATATATATATATATATATATATATATATATATATATATGATCAGCCTTTACTGGATTATTCAGGTAGGCATTACTGGATATATATATATATATATATATATATATATATATATATATATATATATATATATATATATATATATATATATATATATAGTCAGAAATTAGCAGCAGTCAAAAGTAAAATGATCAGCCTTTACTGGATTATTCAGGTAGGCATTACTGGATATGTTCTTATCCGCGCATCGATCGACGGTGTTGTCGAAAGATCGCTCCAGTGGGGAATAACAATGGCCACTGCGCGCAGCGTGCGTACCCATGGATCGATATTACCTAACACCAGCATATGCCCTACCATTTTTAGAGTCCTGCAGCTTCCTTATCTAACCCACTTTCCAGCACGCAAATGCATCCTCTTCTACCCAAAGGTGATCTTGTAATGATAACTCGCCCTTGAGATGTGCTACTCGGTACATAGTGGCAAGGCTCATCCAGTTGCTTCCCCGTCAGCAATGCGTATGTCCGAACATAATCTAAACCTAAGATCAAAGAACGCTTTCAATGTTGGGTTACAAGTAGACTACACAAGCACATATTAATATTTTCTACCGTATAAATCAAGAAGTCGTGCAAACAAAAGATCACAGATCATTAGCACTAAATAAGTAGTGCAGCGGAAGTAGAGTTGAAACAATCAGTTTAACTTAGTGCGCGTCCGTGTGATAGAAGTAGTCAATCGTCCTCCAGCCAACCATCTCCTCACAATCATCACGATTAACGCTGCAATCTTAACAGCGTCTCTACTAAAGTCCACATGTCCAAAGATGAAACGCTGTACCCCAATGTGTTAGCATCGGCGCACACGACAGGGTCTGTGAGAGGTGGTGGCTAGGGTTTCGGTGGCTGTGTACCAGGTCCTTTTCTCAACCCCCACGCCTCACTTAATATAGCCCCTCGGTGGACCCTACATCAAGAGCCCAACAAGGTGCGAAGCCCACTTGGCCCATTGGTAACGGATCCAATCCGAACTGATGTGTTTCAATCCGTTAAGTGTGCGACTCTGTATATTCATGTATATTTGGCCGTGATTCGAAAACTCCTTTTCGATCCACAAGTTAATAGCGGTCCCTAACAGGATATATCCACTCCCAAATATACATTAAAAAATTGTATTGGACGAATCTATATAGTGCTCATATACCGATTTCTTTGCCTCACGATATCATATCAAACTCAAAGCGGGAAACATGTTATTCTATGATAGTTCGATCCTTCACTCAAATATTTAGTGAATTACTTAGTTATAATTGACTTCTTAACCACATTCAGTATGGTCATTCACTTTCTTAATCTAACTATATCGAGGGGTCCAGAGATATCTTTCCCGTAATATAGAAGAGCTAAATTTTATCTTGATCGCTCACATTCCTCCATATATTTCATAATAAACCCGAAACATACCTTTATGGTCACATGGTTATGAAGTAATGTTTGACAACCTCTAAATAAACTATTACACATGTAGAAAATTATGACGATCTCAGGTAGTCAGGTCTAAGGATCCTATATACACTATGTATAACACTAACTGATGACACTTAAGAATATAACAATTCTCGCGGTGTTTCATGGTAGGTTAATGCAACACTATGTTCTCTAATATGTGTCTATATTGTTGATTTGATATCTTATATCCATAATACGTGAAAACATAATCATCAATCAGTACATGTATTGTTCTATAAATTATAATTGTTCCATATAATGATATAAGATCATGGATAATTTAGAATAACATCAAAATATAAATAAAGAATTCTATGAACAAATCACATACTTGTTGATCAATACGAAAGATATTTATTCAAGAAACAAAATAATATATTATTCAAAAGATCATAAATAGATAAGTGATACAATCATTTCTATAATATTCTTTAAGTTATATTACTAACATTCAATTTTTTAATTTCTTTGAGAACCTGAAAAAATTAATATTTCACTTGCTTAATCAACACAAACACAGACAATTCCGCAGCTGTTTTCTGAAGGACAGAGCACAGATCAACGTAGTTTTCGGATGGGATCGCGCAACTGTACGCTGCACTCGACAGAAGATCACTTCACTGTGTACCAACGGGGTTACAGGAGGACAATGGTCTCGCACCTGACACAAGCTCCGTCCTGAAGTCCTGTTCGTGTGATGCTAGCTACCTGTACGGCCTCTGCGCGTGATGCGTTTCGTACACCATTATTGAGTTGTGATTTCTGCTCAAAATTCAGAGTGAAAACAGAGTAATAAAGACATTGATCGGAAGATTGTTGCTGCGATTGCACTCGACAACAGCAACTGAAAGTACATGCCGATAAGGTTATCTCCGGCCTAAATTTTACATGTATTTTTTCCAGATCGGATAGAGTAAATAAGCAAGAATATGCCAATCGTATCAACAGCAACGCGACTGGTGGCATCGCGTTCGGTGTTCCTTGCTGAGCCAATGGCAATTCCATGAGGACGATGATTGGACAAGTAGAAAGTTTAGCATGAGTACGAGACAAGCCTGCTTTGTCGTTGTAACAGCGATTACATCTACTTGTAGACAAAACCGAGGAAGGTAGCCTGGGACCAACCTATCCTTGAATTGGAAGCGTCTATGAATTGTGAGGCACTCCTTTGTGCCTTGGTGATTTTCAATCTGAATAAGGTACCGTGTTTCCAGCTTTTCAGTTGTTCATGAGTGAACTTTCTCTGTGAAAGCTACGGAGATCCTTGTTTGTGCCTATATGTATGTCTTATGTTCGTTAGTACAGAGTTTCAGATGATGTTTGCTAGGCAAGTTGCACTTTCGTTTTTCTACGGACGGGTCATTCTTCCTGTCGTCTCGAGATGACCTTTGATTGTAGTGTAGCACATAGATTCTAATCGATAAGTCAGACCGCTCTCCTAGTCAGGAGCTTGTCCATAGCATTTGTAGGAGGTTAGAGGAGGACATATTCTAATCGCCAATCCGCAAGGTAGATTGCTCCTGAACTATCGAACATCTGATAATTGACACATCTATACTTGCCTAGCAAACATCATCTGATAATTTAGGCCGGAGATAACCTTATATCGGCATGTACTTTCAGTTGCTATGTCCCGTTGCGACGTATTCTGCCCCGACATACGCTGCATGCAGGATGATCCCCGTCGGCCGCCCACACCGCTGGTTACCAGCTTGATAGTATGATTTTGTGGTGCATGCGTACACACGTCGTAGAGTTCCAGTGTGCGTGGTGCTGTTGTTTTTCCACGGGCCGAGCGTAGTGCTGTTGCGCTATGCTACTAGGCATCAAGGAATGATCTTTTACGTAGGAAGTATTCTTATGATCTTATCAATACCAACTACTACAAGCGGTAAATTTAGTTATGGTGAGCTAATATGTATGCGAACTTATGCTTCGCTGCAATGTCTTCAAGCCTGTTTGAATCGGTCTTTATCTTGATGTTGTCAGTAGAATCAAGGCGACTTCATGAACGCCTGCTATATATTCTTCCGCTGCCCAGAGCTGACACAAAACGGACGGTTGGTCAGGTTACTTCGTTTCGCAACGGTTCAAAGAGAAGCGCAGACCGGCAGTTCTCGTTGAAAAGTCACATACATTAGAATTCAAGATGATCTTTCATATAGTAAAGCAGAATAGTTCTTTTCCCATTTGTCAATAGGGCTTAGCTGAATCAGGCAGTTATTAGAAGTTCTAATTGTATCTTTTGCAAGTGCAGCAGTTGCTATGTCTCAAATCTCAATAGACCATCTCGCTTTGGAATGACCAGATGACCTGCTTTCCCACTTGCCTATCTTTCTTCAGTTGTTTGCCTTGTGAACTAGAGCAGAAAGCGTAGGCAGCGCATCCGAACTAGAAGATATGGTTCCCGGTTTCTGATTGACAAGTCGCTGATTCAAAGACGTCTGCCCCGTTTGCGTCTTAGTTCCTGTTGCTTTGGGGTGCACTGGGAAGAAATGACTTCTCTCGTCTCATATCTTTATCTCCACACATTACTACAAAATGACTCATTACAGATGGTTCAAAATTGTCATCATAAACGGTTTTCAACAAATGCTGAATTTATACGTTAGTGATAATTAGAGATTATCACAGACGGTTTATGAGCCATCTATGATAAATACATCACAGACGGTTTATAACTAGAACCGTCTGTGAATAACACTATTACTAATGGTTCGAACCAAAAACCATATATGATACTCACACATCACAGACGGTTTTACTACCAACCATCTGTGATGTGTGAGTATCACAGACGATTGGTCCCTGTCACAGATGGTTTCTGGTTCGAGCCGTCTGTGATAATTCTTCATAGACTGTTTATACCAAAAAACTGTCTGTGATAGTTCATTATATACCTAATTTTTTTAATTTTTAGCTAACCTCAGAAAATGTTAAATATATCATCTAAAAACCAGCAAATACAACAACGAACATAGTAACATATTCTATTTCCATTGAAATTAGAGTTTGCGTAGTACTGGTTGTATTGGTTCTTCGAGTAGGGAGAGAGAGTTAATAAGGGGCGAGAGGTGGAGAGGAGAACGGTGCCTACCGCTCAATGCGGAGAGAATAGAAAGGGTGAGATCAGGATCCTTAGGGATATGCCGCGCATCGGTGACGTGGCGGGACATCACAGACGGTTCGGATTACACACTGTCTATTATAGAGATATTAAAGATGATTCATAACAAAAACCGTCTATGATAACAGGAGATATCATAGATGGTGCATAACAAAAAATAGTCGGTAATAATGGTGTCACAAAGACTATATCGGTACAATATAAATAACTAGTCTCAAAAGATAAAATAGCAAAATTTTATATATCTTATATATACTTGTTTAAAAGGTTTTGACAAGAGCTACAACTTTGCAGTTGAGGCGAAACCTAAATTCCGAAGGGAAGATCAAAAATTTTGGCAAAAATAAAAACTAAAAGCTTAAAACACAATTTTGGTGCAAGTGAGTCATTTTTTCAAATCGGGCTCGTGTTAGCTTTCCAACAAATACAAGAACGTTGAAAACGAACACCGTATGCAAAAGTTATGCCCTTTTTACTAAAGGTGTCTCAAAACTAAATCCTGCTTGGACTCAAAGGGAGATTATGAAATTTTGGAGGATTACGAGGCAGAAAACATATCACAAACGATTTTTAATACAAACCGTCTGTAAAGTATCATAGACGGTTTAATAAAAAATCGTATGTGATATCTGTCATTATCACAAACGGTTATTATTAAGAACCGCCTGTGAATTATCACAGACGGGTATTACTAAGAATCGTCTGTGATGTGTTATATTATCATAGACGATTAGTATAAATAACCATCTGTGAAAATACTATAGACGGTTATTCGTATGAACCGTTTGTCTATGATGTAAACATCTAATTTAGTTTCTTTGGTAGTAGTGACATCGGCGATATTTAATGTTACAAGACTTCGACCCATCTTTCTCCTCCGGCTTCTCATTTCTCAATCATCTCTTGCGTGTAGCTCACCAGAAAACAATCCGAGAGAAGCTTCTTCCCGGTTAGTCTTCGAGAATCAGAGAACAAAACGCAATTCAATTCCTCTGTTTTTTTTTAAGTAGCAAAAGGCATTTCAGTTCTAAACCCATCCTATCGCGTAGATACCAAACGAAGCTTTGAAACACACACGCCCAAACGTTATTGGGCGTTTCGTTCGACCAAGCGGGCAGAGGGTTCCGCTTCTTAGCCGGCTCGGCGACCGCGTGCCGGCTGACCAGGCTAGCTGTTCGTGGCGGATTTTGCGCGTAGCAAGTGATAGCAGCATGATTTTCCTTCGCCATCTCTCACCGCGAGTCCGTCTGCTAGCCGCTGAAGGCTTCAGCGATGTGCGCGTCCGCCTGTCCTCCCCTTGTCTTGCTGGTTGCCGCGGCCGTGACAGCGATGGTGCTCGTCATCTCGTCGGTGCCGGCCTCCCCGTCCGGCTTCCCGGGGTCGGTGCCCCTGTTCCCGAACCCATGGTCCACGTTCCAGAGCCTCTCGGGGTGCCACATGGTCGAGGAGCGGTGTTAGGAAAATCGCTCAGTACCAAGACAAGCAAAAAACGACAATCTTTGAGATCACACATATGAACACGAGTAAACTCAGATTCATTTTGTTTTTTGCGATGCGATGCAGTGCAATACGTCTGTGTTCTTTTCTTCTTTCTTATATAAAGAAATAACATACAAGACTTTGAAACCAATGCGGCATACCACGCTGAGAATCCGACATGGAAACATCCCAACTTTTCCGACTACGCTGATCTTCGCCCACGCTAGTATCTGACCATGTTGTCCGGTTAGACCACACAGTTTTACGACCACGCTGGTCTCGATCACGTTGGTTTTGACCACGTTAGTCTTAGATCACACAGATCCCAACCACATCGGTTTCGACCATCTTGGTTTGACCACGCTGGTCTTCGATTACATGAATCTTGACCACATCAGTTCTAACCATGCCGGTTCGATCACGCCGGTTCGACCATGTCGATTTTTGACCACACAAGTCATCGACTCGTTGATCTTCGACCACATTGATTTTCAATCACTCGGGTCTTCGATCACTTTGGTTCGACCTGTCGTTCCAACCACCGGCCCTTGACCATGTAGGTCTTTGACTACCGATGAATGTGGCGCTTACGTGATTACAACGTCGGTAATCGTCAGATAATACCACGACATACCGCGCGGTAGTTCCGATTTTCGGAGAAGTGCATATACGTCAATGATTTTGTAAAACACATTTGGAAACTATAGTATCATGCACACAAGGATTGTCTATGATTCCCAATAAGTTACAAAGTACATTTGCACACTTTTGGAATCATGACTCAATGATTAAATATGAGTTTCAACCATTTGCAAATATAAGCCCTATACCACAAAGAATGAAAATATGGACTTCAAACACTTGCAAAACATATTCACAATGTATAATCACATGTTACAAAGATTTAACATATGAGCCACAACTATTTGCAAAATACATTCACAAATATATGCATTATGCCATGGAGAATTAGAGGAGGTGAGGTTGAGCTATCAACATATGATGATACTCAAACTACTAAACATTACTCATCTTAATAGTATGGTAACCTATACTAACAACCCAGTCTTTCAACCAAACATCAAGACCGGTAAAAGACTAGGAACACATCTTTAGCCATAGCTAGTCATATCTTTGTCTTAGCATCTCTTTGAAGCTTAATGACACACACCTTTACTTCAAGTCTGAGTACTTATCACTTGAACTCCATCAATACATGATGGTTCTTCTCTTGACTTGATGATTAACACATGATCAACTCCTCTTGTACATGCATCAGCGCATGATGCATCCTTCATTCGACTTGATGATTTTCAACACATGAAGCCATCCCAAGTCATCCTTATTTGTGAAACCTAACCTATGTATCCAACTCATAAAAATATTAGTCCACAAACTAATTATCATTAATTACCAAAACTTCGCCATTAACTCATAATGGAGGGACTAGATTCAAAAAAATTCATTTTTGGTAATTCATGACAATCTTAATGAATAATGAGATAAAAATTTATTTGTGAGTATACAACATATACACAATAATTGTATACTCTAATACAAACTTTTAAAACAAATCTTATTTATCAAGGTTGTCATTAATCATCCAACGATTAACACATAATGGAATAACTAGATAACAACCCGATTATGAATATATATGAATTACACAAGCTATATATATACTCAAGAGATATGTTTCAAAGCAAAGATCCTTAATATATGAAAAAGGAATGTGGATCAATACTCTTATGAAACCTCGAAACATGGAGTGAACTCCCTAAATGTGTGCATATAAGAATGTATAATGAAAACATATGCACATATTTATGTTTGACTATTTGTGGAGTTCAATTTATATTTTGGATTCGAGGAATGTAATAAGATATAAGAATGTGATGTCGAATGCATACCTTATATGATTTTCACCTTTTCATCCAAATAACACTAAGCAATATCATAATCAATAAACAAGTTAGTCTCATAATTAAATTTATCATTATCACTAAAACCAACTTAATGGAGCTTAAACTTACAGAGGTCCCACATGGTGAATCTGAGGGTGACCTCGAATAGTCTCCGAGTGCACCGCTCATCTTCATGGTCAAGCGCCATCGACGGAGACATGTTAAAGTCCATCACCGCCCTCAATGCTTGGCAACCGCTTCTCCTCCACGATGGTAGAACCACCACCGCATCCACTTCGACTCCCACTTCATCCTCGTCGAAGTTCGTCAGAACGACTTCGTAGACATGCAATGAAGCACAAAGTTCACTCCCGTGTTGGAGTACTCGCCCTCATCGAGTCTCTTGGTCTGGCACCGGACATCATGAAGGAAGGCAAACAACACTGGGCTCGGCCACACCGTCTTCACCTAGGAGGCCCGGCTATAGACAACTATTCAAACGATCGTGTTGGGGGTTAGTTGCGCAAGCTCCAACCCATACAGCTGAGGGAGCTCACCAAAGAAGGCAATAGGGATGCGGGGCCCGGTGTCAAAGTCAGCACGCGGTGAACACCATGGTCTCGACCGTCGACGAGCTCTGTCTCACATGTGGCAGTGCGAGCGAACCGCCTCGTGGTTAGAGATCTTCCGCCATGCATACCAATGACTAAATCAGCTCTTCGATTGCTAGAGTCGGCCCACAGCATGTTCGTGCAGGCACGTTGTTCACCTTATTCGCCGCCTTCCACCGCTTGTTGGCGGTCGACGTATCACGCTCCACCAGCTCATACTCCACCTCGATTGCCGCGCAGTTCCCACGATCGGATGACCCACCACGGCTAGAGGAAGCGCGGTACCACCGTGTTGAGAGGGTGGTCGCGCCATGACCCATCCTAGCGAGAACGAGCGACTTCGGCATGTGCAAGAGCACAGGCAAGGCGCACGGTGGCTACGGAAACGCTAGTTATGACGGCACCAACCAACGCGCAAAGATAGAGAAGGAAGAGGAGCGACAGTGGGATGTTTCGCCAAGAAAGCGGTTAGGGCGCACAACTTTTGGTCGTGTCTCTGAACCTGCCGGTGTGAAATGACAAGGCACAACGTACAACGAGGCAAACACGTGTCCTCCACTACACACAACGGCAGATGACCGTGGTCGCGTAAGTCACCACGCCTATGGCCGGCAAAGAACCGGGGGGAGGGGGCCAAAGGCCTAGCGACATGGTTTCGACCTACGAAAGACGAAGCCCTTTACCATGAGACTACTATTGTAGGGGTGGCCCCACCTAGATCCATTTAGCCTACTAGGCCTAAAGGCCCAATAAGACTTGTAAAAGACATGTATGGCCCCACGCACAAGACTACACTATAAGGGTATTATTGTAATCAGGCCTTGTGGCTATAAATATATATAGTTTGGGCAAAAATGAGACCTAGGCCAATTCATTTTCCACACTCACTCTACTAATCTCTTTTTCTCTGTTTGATTTGTAGCCACAACATTTATATTCTTAAATGTCATCATTGGTCATATACATAGTGTATGTATGATCCTTGAACCTGAGATCATCATAGTTTGCTACATGTGTAATAGTTTACTTAGGAGTTGCCAAGTACTATTCCATAAGTGGGTGATCATAAAAGTAGTTTTGGATTTACTATGAAATATATGGAGGAATATGAGAGATCAAGATGGAATTAGCCCTTTTATATAACGGGACTGAACTTCTCGATATGGTTGGATTAAGAAAATGTATGGCCATGCTAAATGTGGTTGAAGAGTCAACCACAAAGTGAGTAATCCAATACAGGTTTGAGTGAAGGATCGAGCTATTAGAGAATGATATGCTTCTTGCCTTGAGTTCGATCTGGTATCATGAGGCAAAGAGATTGATGCATAAACACTATATAGATTAATCCGATATGATCTTTATGCATATTTGAGAGTTGTTATGTTCTTGTAGGGACCGCCACCGACTTATGGATCGGAAAGGGATTTTCGGACCGTGGCCGAATATACATGAAACTACATAGTAACATACTTAACAGGTTTGAACGGTAAGGATTGGATGATAGACTTAATTCAGTGGGCGGATAAGATCAAGCACTTCAAGTAGAATATAATCGCTATTTATATTGGATAAAGATGTGGTCATATGCACATCCAAGTTGAGTCAGCAATTAAGCATTCACAAATGACAATGACAACAACTTTCAAAAGGCCATTCTTATTTATTCTTCAAGAAATTACATTTAGTAGTACCAAAAGATTACTCAAATCTAAAGGCACACCTTATTTACTCTACAGGAGAACATGTAGTACTGAAGGCCACAGAACCTACGGGGGAACACATTAGAGATACCTAGATGCCAAGCCTAGCACTTGATAAACTACATGGCCTATGACTTTGACAGGCCATGACTGCATACAACAGAAAACTTGCCACTTAATTCTGATGGTACCTCCCCTCCTCAACCCTCTGTTTGAACCTCTCCTTCTCGTCGTCTGACTCCCCGAGCACCGCTTCCTTGGTCTCGTGGAATGTTTCCTTTGCGCCTTCGTTGACCTCATCAGACTTCTCCTTGGCCACCCTGAGGAACTCTTCTGCTGTTGATCTTGCCTTTTCTCCAATTTCAGTCACCGTGTCATCATCTTTCTCGGTTGAGTGATACTGGCAAGATACAGGAAAATGAAATATTACAAACACACTATCGAAAGTACTAAAAATCAATTTCAGTAATACATAGTATCGTCAAGTAGATTGCTACCGCATATTCGAGTTGCTACCTGAACATTTTACATCATGTCTAATGCACTAGCTAGCTTACCGATACCTTCTTTTGAACAAGTTATCTTCTTAATTTTTTCGGAAAAGATTTACTATGAAGAATTTCATCCTATATATTTAAGCACTCTAGACATCACCTCTCTGGCTCTCTCTGATATGCTAGAAAAGGTCCCAAATCTGCTACATGGTCCTACTGAAGACATCTAGCATGACTAATGGCGACGGTAATGTAATGTTGGGGAAGGCATGAAATTCAGAAAGATAGGAAGTGACAAGAGAAGAGCAGTGGCGATTGGTGAACTCACCCTGGGGGCAATAACATTGTTGCAAAGTGCAGGCAGGGTAGAGGATTTGCCCACCAAACTTCTGTAGGGATAACCAAACTGCCCATGGCGATGAACAAGCAGCCTCTTCATCGCCTGCAAAGTCTCGACTCGCTGTCCTAAGACGAAAGATTCAATCATTCATGCCCAAACTCGAAGCAAGATGATAGGGATGGATATGCGTTGTTGTCAGAAACCGCTACTTCGCCGTATAAGAAGTCGGGAAGTGTAAAGACAGGAGTAGAGTAGGTGGCGTCTCTTTGGCTACGTGGCAGGGGAGCATCTTCGCACGTAACCGAGCTCGCAAGCAAGGCTGCCTTCTTTTGTCATTCGTGTGGCTTTTGGCTTTGCCTACCTCTTTGGGTAGTGTAAAGCTGTGGTGTTATGCTGGCTGCCATAGTTTACTGAAGGCGACGTTGACGCAAGCAGGAGCGAGAAAACATTGTTAATTAATCTGCAAGACCTGCCGTAACCTTGGGCTCGTCCGTCCAACACGAGAGAAGTCCCAGAGGATAGCAAGTGGATGGGGTCTAGAACCAACAAGTGAACAAGGTAGTAATAGCAAGCGACGCCCTTCTTTCTCCTCCGTGGCCGTACATTGCGATCGGGCGGCGGCGGCGGCGGCGTTCGTGCACCGTGACGCACCCCTGGCCCTGGGTGGCTCGACGTGGTGCATGCACCTACGAGGTTACTGAAATGCAACGCGCGAGAGAGACCACAGGCGCACACGGTGGCGGTGGCGGTGGCATTGGAATTTGGAAGGAGGTAGCCGCCGCCGCCGCGTCCCGGCAGCTTGCACCGGACGAGTGGGCCGCGCGTTTTCCTCGGCTCACCGTGATAAGAGGCGTGATGCACATGATCACTGACACCGGGCCGACGCGGCAGATGTTTTGCTCGGCACACGACGGCACAGCGGTGGGCATCGTGCAGATTTTTTTTTTGAGACGAGGCATCGCTTAGAAGTGGGAGGTGCTAGGAAACCTAGGCCTGGGCCAGAAGTTTTGACCTATGATGGGTACCTCATTATTAGACTATACATAGGAAGTAGATTTTGTACACATATAATCAAAAAAACAATAAAGAAAGAGCAGGAGTTCTCTCTACCTTTCTGTATTTTCAACATATTATTTTATCTTCTGTGATTGATCTCGTTTCATATTAAACAGAGAAATCGATTGGACTGATCGCCAACGACGATGTACTAAGATAACCGTACCTTTCGGGCCGGGTGGGCCAAAAAATCTGGGAATTTGGGCCTTTTTTTTCGATTGCCTCGTCCGTCTTGCTACGGTAACCACGAGGCTGAGTACTCCACTCGGCGGGCCAGCCGCCCGGTGGTGTACGTGCAGGAAGCAAAACAATTGGGCGATGCAAACTTCTCTCTCCCCGTGCCTAGCATAAATGCATGATCCAACTAGGCATGAATATGACGCTGCATGCGTAGCGTGACATCGTACGTACGTACGTTACTCGAGCTCGAGCCCACTGGCTGGGACGGGATCAAATACGCAAGGAAGACACGTACACGCGATGCCTTTGCGTGCGACCGCTAGTGCTCGCCACATGCAACCGCCCGGCCTCAACTCCTTTGTAAGGCGCGCCACCTCGCCGACTAACTCACCATGATCTTTCGATCGACCCTACGGACTCAAGCAACAAATCGTGCAAGGCCGCACCACGTCCACTTACCAGATAGTTTTAGCCGTTTTTTAGCATTTGCATTAGTTGGTCATTACCATAGAAATAATCATTATAGACGATTCTAAATTGTTATCATAGGCGTTTTTAAACTATCTGAATTTATACGCTGTGATAATGACGCGTTAATACAGATAGTTTATGAGCCATCTATGATAAGCCATAATATAGACGATTTGTATTAAAGCCGTCGTGAATGAGACTATTACAAAGGCTCAAACAAAAACCATCCGTGATACTCAAACATACAGACGGTTCTAGCTATCAACCATCTCGATGATGACTATCACAAATGGTTAGTATATAGAATCGCTTGTGATACTTTTCCATTATAGACAGCTGATAGCTAGAATCGTCGTGATATGTGAGTATCACAGACGATTTTTTGTTCGAGTCGTCTGTGATAGTCCTTCATAGACTATTATACCACAAAAAGCGTATGTGATAATTCATTCTATACATTTTTTCTGTTTTTGGCTAGTCTCGGAAATATTAGCTATGCCCTTCGAAACAAACAAATACTACAACAAACACAACAAAGACATTCTATTTTCATTAAGATTAGAATCCATTATTACAACATCATAAGATAATGAGCGACCATCCATCTAACACCGCAAAAACATGATAAGAACATGTCTCTTAATCATACAAACTCAACTCTTAAATATGGTAAAACATAGAAAAGCACAGATATCCTTGACACCCACCATCGTTCGTGTGTAGATTTGAGCAATCGCTTGGTAGCCAATCGCTTTACTGGCGCCGGCCCTTGCCGCCTGTGAATTTTGTGCCTTCTACTCCGTAAGGGCCATCGTGTCGAGGAGGAGGATGGTGAGAGACTGGAGAGATTTTGAGAAATGAGGTAGGAGATATGTTTGAGTGAGTATTTATAGGGAAGGGAGAGGCGAGAGCAGGAAAATTTTTAGCGAGAATGGGCACGGGACAGAGAGGTGGAGCTACGATCCATAGGGTTGAGGTTGATGGGTTTCTATTAGTTGGGATTGGGTTGGGAGTATCAACGGCCCATCGGTCGTGGACTATACACACACACACATGGTGTAATTTAAATAGCTAGTCTCAAAAGATGAAATAGCAAAATTTTATAAGGCTTATGTATACTCAATTGAAAGGTTTCGATAAGATCTACAGCTTTGCAGTTGAGGGGAACCCCAAATTCCAAAGGAAAGACCAAAAAAATCGGCAAAACAGAAACAAAACTTATGACACAAATTTGGAGCAAAAGATGGATGATTTTGTGGGTTTTATAGGGTGATGGCTCAAGCGGTTGATTTTTTTGAATTGGGCTGCACGTTAGCTTTCCAATGAATATAAGAACGCCGAAAACGAATACCGTATGCAAAAGTTATGTCCGTTTAATCGAAGTGTTTGGGAATGGAATCCTACTCGGACTTGAATTTGTCTCGGTTCGAATTAAACTGTTATATCTTTCAATCTCTTGGGCTAAACTTACTAATATTTTTGTGAAAGTTTGTGACTATATGTAGAAGGACTCCAACAATTTTGACTAGATTTGGAATAAATTTGGCACACTTTTCAATTTTTGGGAAGGTAGATACTTTTTCAAAAGTTTTACATGGCAAAATTAGAAAACAAACACACCAAATTTAGATGTTAAGAGATCCATA